>OX451736.1:1224704217-1226010967 GCA_948472305.1 Vicia faba | reverse complement strand
TATAATATATATATATATATATATATATATATATATATATATATAATATAATATATATATATAATATATATATATATATATATATATATATATATATATATATATATATATATATATATATATATATATATATATATATATATATATATATATATATATATATATATATATATATATATATATATATATATATATATATATATATATATATATATATATATATATATATATATATATATATATATATATATATATATATATATATATATATATATATATATATATATTATATATATATATATATATATATATATATATATATATATATATATATATATATATATATATATATATATATATATATATATATATATATATATATATATGTATTTGTATTATTTATTAAATATATATATATATATATATATTATATATACAAAAATAATAATATTTAATATTTATAAAAAAAGTATATTTTATATAAAATATTTTCAGAAGATAAAATAAAATAAAAATGGAAAATAAAAAGTGTTTGCATTATTTTAGTATTTTTCAAACAAAAGTAAGTTTATATATTTATTTATGTACAAATATTGATCTAAACAAATAAATACCTAATAAATATGAAAATGGTGTAAAAAATATTTTTTATATTTTTAATATTATAAGAAAAAATAAATAAGTCAGAACAAAAAAGAAAAAGTCAAAAAGTCATAAAAATAAGCAAAATGGGCCTATGGGGTGTAAAAGCAAAAGCATGGTGTAAACAGAAATGACAAATCAGGCCCAGCCCAAAGGTTATTGTCTTCAACCTTCAGACAAACATATTCAAAAACACGCGCCTTTCTTCTCCAATCCCTAACTCCTGATTCTTTGATCTTTTGCCAAATCTTCCAACATGAAACCTGTAGAGCTTGAAGCTACGATTCTAGACATATAAAGAAGTCAATCTAACTCTCAAAAATGAGAGAGAATTTCTTCTCCCCCAATTCCTGACCTAAATTTTATTCAATGTTCAGACTTAAAATTCTCTAAGCATACATAATATAAATGAAATCTAATTACATGGGCATGTTCAGGGCTATGAATGTGACATATTTTCTTCACAAACCTAAAGCTAACAATGCCTGGATAGAGAGATACGAGTTCATGAACTTACCTGTTCAGTTGAAGTTGTATCTGGTGATGGAGGTGTCTTCAATGCAAGGTGATGATTGGTACAGCTTCCTTGATGTCCAGGGATGCTATTCCAAGCTTTACTTTGTCTTGAAACCTTTTGAATCGTGCTATGGAACTTCAGCTGGAAAACAAGAAAATGAAAATGGTGATGTTGCCTGGGAGTGTTACAGGTCGTGTTTGAGGTTTGGAATAGCTTCAAGGGATATTGTGGGATGTGTTTGATGTGTTTTTAGCAAGAATGCATGGAAGGTTTGAGCTATGGAACTCAAACTGCAGCAGATGCTCTGTTTGGGCAGTTTGAGGGTGATTCTGGGAATGGGGAGGTATTGGGGATGCTAGGCTCGTGTTTCAGCTTAGGATGGATCTTTAGAAAGTGTTTGACAAGTTTACTTAAGGTTGTGTTAGCTGAGATGAGAGTTGGTATGTGTTATGGCAAGTTTTTTACACTTTAAGCAAGAGATGGCAAGTTGGTGTTCTAGACAAGTAGAGGCCCCCAATCTATGCTGCACAACTTAGTCTTGATCAGTGAAATTAGTCCATAAACTTGTGCCAAAGAGATCTTAACTGTACTTGCTTGGATTTGCTTTAGACATAAAGTGCAACTTTTCCAAAATGGATATAATGCTTTATCTAAAAATGGATTAAACTTGCATACAATGTCCAAACTCATAGAACAACACCTTGGCACAAAGGATTGGCATTAAATTAAGGAGTGTAATTGATATAAAAGACCTGTAATCAAGGAAAGCATGCTGAATTCAAAATGGCACAAATGTATGAACATGTAACTTGGCCAAATCAAAAGTGAGTTTTTCCCATATTGCCAAATTCGATTCTCTCAAAACATGAGGTTATTTGATGAGTCCTTGGACATTTTGGAAAGCTTAGAATATGTACTACAATCCATCTTTGAAATGCAAATTGAAATTCCAAGTGGAAGCATGTGAAAAATGATCTTGAAGTTAGGTAAAAACCTTGCCTAAAATAGGTCAAATTTTCTCTAAGTTAAGAATGGTTTGGTACCCTTGTTCCAAAAATTGTAACTTGAGCTACAAGCTTCTTTTTGGAAAACTTTGTGAATCAAAGTTGTATATTTTTCAATAGGCTACAACTTTCATGTTTTGACTTTTTCTTGAATCCAAATGAATCTTGGTGAGAAAGTGGAACAAAGTTAGGAAAAAATTAGGGTTTTTCATAACTTAGAAAAATTCTAAGTTATGAAAAATCTTCATTTCAAACCCTAATTTGCATATCTTGATTTCTTGATGAACAAGTTTCATGATTTGGCATGTTTTGATGAAAAATGAATCTTGACACTTGATTTTGACCAAAAAGTCAAAGTTTGACTTTTCAGTATACAGTCAAAATTGATCAATTGACTGGGAAATTCAACTGTCAATCGTGTGCATTTGGGATCTTTTGAACTTGTTGAGCATGTCAAGACAATTCCATGGGGTCCTTGTGTCCATATGTGAGCTTGGTTTGCCATTGGCTAGGTCAAACAGTCAAAAATTGCCTTTGTGCAGTCAAAACCCTAAAAATGACCATTTTGCCCTTTTGGTGATCTGATCAAATTTCTTATGGAATTGTGATCCAAACTTGATCAAATGGTCCATGTGAGTTCAAAATGTTGATGTGGGTCAATTTTCATGAGATTTGACTGTCAATTGGCCACAGTTGACTTTTTCCCCAATACAGCTGATTTCTAGGTCAACTGTCCAATTGACTGGGCAAAATTTGGAATCAAGACTTGAAACTTGGTATGGATAAACTTGGGAGTCCAACATGACGCATGAAAGTCATCTTAGGCATTTTAGGTCAAAATATCTTTGTGCAAACACAAACCCTAATTTGGGTCAACAGTGCAAGGAGAAGTCTTGAGCAGAAGAAACCCCAACTGGATCTTGATCTTCAAGGGTTTTGTGATGAGAAAATGTTGAGGAAATGGGAGGGAAAATTTTGGGGTACAACACCAAGCATTACAACACTTGCTAAAAGCGAAACTGATTACACTAAGGGATCCTCCCCATAACCTTGATACCTCCTCTCCTAAATACAATCCCAATGCAAAATGAACTTACCATTGAAACAGTCCTGGACATGATACCAATGACTGTTGGTCTTTAAAGAATAAAATCCAAGACTTAATCAATAACAAAACAATTTAATTCGACCCTCCAACAACCCTTAATGTGATTACCGCACACATACCCAATCATGGTATGAATGTCAATGCCATTGAAGATGCTTCTTTTGTTTCCTCCATCAATGATTTAACCACTCCTTTGTTAATCATTAAAAAAGATTTGTTAAAAGTCGGTGTATTCCCAGGCTTCCTTGAAGATTGTTACCACTGTGCTGCACAAATTAATGGTTGTATTTGGTTGAAAAAAGGTGTACAACGCCTGATCGATAGCCATAAAATTCTATTTGAGAAAACCCCACCTGTGAAAATTTTGACCCAAAGTGTATCTCAAGAGTTTGAAGACGTGTCCATCATTACCATTTCAAACACTCGTGTTAGGATCACCTCCAAAGGTCCTATTAGGATTTCCGCTAACCCAAGAATAGTGCCACTAATTATCACCACACCAGGGCCAATCCCATACTCTTCTAATAAATATGTGCCATGGAACTATGGGGAAGAAGTGTATTACCATGGTATCAAACAAGAATCATGGATCGCCGAGAATGAGAATTCTGAAGTTACAAACATTGTTGGATCATGTAAAGTTACTAGGATAGGAAGGATCTTCTCTTCGGAAATCTCACCGCCGACAACCACTGCTACAATGCCTATTCGTATTACTGATGTTAAACCTGTTGCTAATACTCGAGGAAAGGAAAAATGATTGAGCCTGCCCGATTGGAGGCGCCCATAAATGATATGCAGTTGAGGACCCATCTACCCAAGAGATGGAGGATATTTTAAAAATTATCCGATAAAGTGACTACAAGATAGTGGAACAAATGGGGAAGACACCCTCAAATATTTCCATGTTGTCTTTGTTGCTATGCTCAAAAATACATGCCCAAGCCCTGTTAAAATTCCTGAAAAATGCACATATCCCGCAAGAAAATACGGCCGACCAATTTGAAAAATGTGTAGCAAGCCTGACTGCTGACAATGGTTTGGGATTTTCGGACGCAGATTTAACCCCGACGGGGAAGAATCACAACAAAGCTTTGCATGTTTCCATGGAGTGTAAAGGAACCACTTTAGCACATGTGTTAGTGGATATTGGGTCCTCCCTGAATGTCTTACCAAAAGGTGCTCTGGATAGGTTGGAATGTGAAGGTTTAGTGCTGAAACCTAGGGACATCATGGTGAGAGCTTTTGACGGATCAAAGAGAATGGTCCATAGAGAGGTTGATCTCCCTATCAAGGTTGGGCCTCAGGTCTTCAACTCAACATTCTATGTGATGGATATCCGCCCGACTTATTCTTGTCTTCTCGGACGCCTATGGATTCATGGGGAAGGCGCGGTTACCTCCATATTACATCAAAAGCTGAAGTACCCGGTCAAAGGGAAAATTGTCATCGTCTGTGGAGAGGAATATTTTATGATCAGTCATTTGAATTCATTCAAATATGTTGAAATGGATGGTGAATTCATTAAGACTCCTTGTCAAGCTTTTAAAGTGGTCCCTTCAATGATTTATGTTGCCAAGGCCACTCTTGTCATTCCCAAAGCTGCTAAAGATACACCAAGGATGGCCTCTCTCAAAGATGCCCGTGTTGTTATTAAAGATAGAGGTTGCACCATTTGGGGACAACTTCCTGATATCCCCTACAAGTCAGACAAATTTGGGTTGGGCTTCACTTCGAAGGCTCAAAAAGAGGTTCAACGTGCTCGTGCAGGGAAACAACCTCTCCATATCAGTAACAATGAAGTTAATGCTCTTAGAGACTCTGACAGTAACATTGACTGGGACGACCGAATCTACCCAACTACTGATGGAGGACTCAACAACTTGAAAACCAAGGACTTCGTCTCAATCTCCTTCAGCCAGAAGTAATTTCCATTTCCTGTTTTTATTACTTTGAGAAATTTGTCTGTAATTTCCATTAAAACAATGCTTTAAACCATGTGCCTTGCCTGGGGCACAATGGTCCATTTGTTAAGGGTTTATCATTTCCACATGCCATATGATCATTTTAATGAAAACATTGGACTATTTTGCATTCAAATTTTGCGCTATTTGTCTTTCTTTTACTTTACTGCATTTTCAAATATCCATGTGACATTACATACACACACACACACACATTTGTAGATCCACATCCACTTCGGATCTCATTGACAATGATTCGGCTATTGTCGTCTAAGACTTTAAAAATCCAATCTATCAAGCTGAAGATGAAGGTGAAGAAGATTATGAAATACCCAGGGAACTCGCCAGACTCCTGATACAAGAGGAAAAAGCCATTTGTTGTACCCCAAAATTTTCCCTCTCACTTATCAAGATTTTTTTTCACAAGACTCCTTGGACTCAAGACAGGATTAAGGTTTGGTCAACTAAAGACATCTCATCTTGCACTGATACCCAAAAATTAGGGTTTGAGTTTGCACAAGGATTTTTGGACCACCAATGCTTCATGTGACTTTCATACATCATGTTGGACCCCTAAGATTGCTCATGTTAAGTTTCAAGCCTTGAACCACATTTTTTATCAGTCAATTGGACAGTTGACCTACAAATCAGTTATATTAGGGAAAAAGTCAACCATGGCCAATTTACAGTCAAACTTCATAACTTTGGTCCACAAAAACATTTTAGACTCATATGTACCATTTTATCAAGTTTGGATCACAACTCTTCAAGAAATTTGATCAAATCATCAAAAGGGCAAAATGGTCAAAATTAGGGTTTTGACTGAGAAAGGGAAATTTCTGATTTTTAACCTAACCAATGACCAATTGGGTTCAAACATGATTTAAAGGGTTCAATGGAATCATCTTGACCTAATTACATGGTTCAAAAGATCTCAAGTTTAATGGATTGACAAATGAATTTTGCAGTCAACTGATCAAAAGTCAACTGTACACTGGAAAGTCAAACTTTAACTTTTTGGTCAAAAATCAAGTGTCAAGGGTCATAATTCATAAAGATATGTCAAAATGTGAAACTTTTTCACCAAGAAACTCAAAATTGCAAATTAGGGTTTTGGATTTGAAATTTTTCATAACTTAGAATTTTTCTAAGTATGGAAATTTTCTTATTTTTTCCCAACTTTCCACCACTTTTTCACCATGATGCAATTTGATTCAAAGAAAACTTCAAACGTGAAAGTTGTATTCCTCCATGAAATCTACACCTTTGCTTCACAAACTTTTCCCAAAAGATTCTTGGATCTCAAGTTATGAATTTGTGAATATAGGTCCATGATCTAAATAACTTAGTGAAATTTTGCCCTAATTTAGGCAGGTTTTTGACCCAACTTCATGGACATTTTTCACCTAGTTCCAAGAGGTATCTCAAATTTCATTTCAAATATGGATTATAGAGCACATTTCAAGCTTTCCAAAATGTGAAAGAACTCTCCAAGATCATTTTTGGTTAGGGAGAATCAAAGAAGGGAAGTTGGCATTTTATCACTTTTGTTCAAGCCATTTTTACATGAGATCAAGTTGCAAATCCAATCCATGTTGGTTGTACCTTGCTTTACAGGTCCTAAACTCACTTTTCACTCCATAATTAAATGCAAACTCAGAATTTAAAGGCTTTATCTTGGCTTTTGGAACTTTACACAAGTTGTAATTCCATTTTAGGCATAAAGTTCACATTGCCATTTTCATAAAGGTGAGTTTTTGCAACTTTGTCCATCTTGAGCCTTGGACCTATCCCTTTAATGCAAACAATTTCCCCAGGTCACAAGTAATGTATACCAACTCTCTACAGCTCACAAAGTAGCCAGTACAAGCATATAGCAATGGTCACTTCACTTTTCTTCAAATGCAAGAAAAGTTGCAAAAAGTGCTAGAACTTGTACAGCTAGTAAGAGATGGACCTTGTATCATTTCTCTACATATTTACAAACTTGTTACAAACCATAACACGATTGCTGGACATCCAAAACTCTCTCAAACTGAAAAACTCCATTTTTCTGCCAAAACTCACAGATTCTGCAAAACCATAGTCAATACATATTTGGCTCGTGCGTTTTGTGATTAAACACTTCAAGCACTTCATAAACATCCTACCAAAGCTATCCAAGCCCTTACCCTGCATCTGTAAGCCCTGTTTCAGCCATTTCCATTTTCAAACTTGGAGCTTGCAGCTTGACTTGTGCAGAGACTTCTAGCCATCCACAAAGCAAGCTAGGCATTGGAATAACTTGAAGGAAGTTCAAGGAAGCTCACACAATCCTCAAGCCTCCATTAAATTCCGTACATTGCTCTATCCAAATCCAACTGAAGGAGGTATTTTTCAAAACTCTATCTTTCTGAATAGGCATCCTCAAGACACGATTTGTGAAGAAAAAATATAGTCCATATCATGGTGAAGCTGTACATATGCACACTTTTCATTTATATTAACTATGCTGTGAGAATTTGAAGCTGGAAGTTCATGAAATTTTTAGGTCACGAATTAGGGGTCCCAAAATTCTCTCTGATCTTTGAGAGTTAGTTTACAAATTTTATATGGTTGGAATCGTGAGATTAATTGCCACAAGTTTCATGTTATGAGATTTTGTTTTTACGCAAGCATGTGAAAGATACAGTTTGAAGGGAAAATGCGCGCGCAGGACATGGCTGGAGGACAGGGACGAATCGCCTGGGCTTTTTGGCGCGCATGGCCTTTTCGTTTCTGTTATCCACACCCCCTGAATTACTTTTGTACCCCCTGGCTAATTTTGTATATTTTTCATATTTTTTTTACATTTTCATATTTATTGCTTTTGATTATTTTTTTTAACATTAAAAAATCCTAAAAAATAATTAAATAATTTTTTGCAATTTTTTTATTTATTATTTTTTACATGAAAAATAGTTTATTTTAATAAATAGGACTTATTTTCTTATATAATTTATAAATACATTTAAAAAATACTTAACATTTTTTATTATACCATTTATAATCATAAATAATTATTTTTATACATATTTAATTTTTAATATTTAAACATAACATTATTTATTATTTCTTGTACAAAAATGGACAAAATAATATTAGGAAAACTTTATTTTCTTTTAATCAAAAAATTAGGGTTTCATCCCTTTCCAAAAATAATAATATTTTTTCTCTTATTTCTAGGGTTTAAATAAATTATTTTCTCATACATTAAACAAATACAAAACATTTTTTACATAAATACATTCGCATTGCATTTTAATATTTGTATATTTATTTAATGCGCACAATATTCGATTGGGTTGTAATAGTATTTTTAGGTTTATATTTGTGCAATATCCCCATTCAAAAACTTGTATCCCCCCTCCCATAATAATTGTTGTAATAGCTTAGTTTACAATTATGCAATTTAACGCTTTTATACCATGCTTAGTAAACTAGGGTTTGAATGACAAGAACAAAAACAAAAGCAAAATAGAAAACCCTAATTGCAATACAAAGGCATGTAAAATGAAACACTTTGCACACAAGCACCCTTAGGGTTTCTCCCACTTGGTTGCCTAAATTAAAATGGTCATGTTACGCACGCAAAGTATCTTGGCAAAACAAAACAAATAAAAGACAATATTCCCTCGATGACGCTATACAAAGGTTTCCTAAACAAAGATGATCTTGGTCCCTCAAATATGCTAAGATACTTGGCAACATTGCTATCATGGTCATTCGATGACCCACGCCCGTCCCGTTTACATCCAAAGATAGGGTTGCTTACCAAATCAATGGTAAGTCAACAATGTCAAAGGAATCAAAATGCACAAGAAAGACATTTGAGTAGGTAGATAGCTTCTAGTTACTTGTTCCATTTCAAAACAATCCTTGCTATTTTCAAAAACACACACACATTTCAAAACATCTTTCAAAACATTGAAAAACATTTTCAAAAGACAAACACCTTTGTATACATTCTTACGAACGAGAATCATTACAAAGATTGCCTAAACGAATGGCCTCTTTTCAAAATATTTTCAAAACCACACCAAGCACCATTTCAAACAAAACAAAGCAAAGCAAGTGATCTAAACAAGTAACTAAGAGCCCATGGAAAACCATGGATGAAAAGGGTGCTAGCACCTTCCCTTTTCATAATCTACCCCCCGAACTCAAGAAAACATCTCAAAGGTCTTTCCTGTGCTTTTTTACCTTTCCTTTTGGATAAAAGAAAAGTCGGTGGCGACTCTTGCTAACCACAACATTTGTGAACACAAACGCAAAACCTCAAGTCAGTTCTCCCACCGCATCACAGAACTGGCGACTCTGCTGGGGAAAATTCTAAAAGTGGGATTACCTTAGGGTTTAGATCACCTTTATTTGCTTACAATTGTTTGACTTGTTTGCTTTACAATTATGGTTCTTTGTTTGGGTTTGAATCCTCTACCCGGATTTGGGAAACATTATAGGTAAATAGCAATACATTGTGGAAACTGTGTCGGGTATACCGACATGGTCTAAGCAATAGCTATATTAGTGTGACATATTTTTGGGTACCGGTATCCTTTGAGTCAATCAAAGAGAATACGGGGCCGCTGAGTGTTGTCATGAAGCACTAATGAACGTCTAGAACCTTTACTTTACAAACTTGGCCTTTTAGGATGTAGTGAGATGACAGGCTTTGGTGCAGTCTGAAGTTGGTAGATACTTGATACTACACTCATTAAGGGTTGGTTCCTTGGAATATTTCGGTCGCCAGTAAAGAGGCTTGAATTGAAACAATGAACAAGGAAACAATCCAGTGATATTGAGCTCCTTAGAACCCGGTTACTTTTACTAGGACAGGTTGAGCCAACTTTGACCCTTTACATCATTGCTTCACATTTCCTGACTATCAACTTGTGCCCACTTTGGAAGAATTCTCTCAACTTCAGAGGATTCCTATTCTCAATCAACTACCCTTCAACGGTATGGAAAGAGATCCAAAGCCAGAAGAGATTGCTCAAGCCCTGCACTTGCACTCATCTGATGTCACAACTCATTGGGAAACTAGAAGGCCCAAAGTTTCTTGTCAAAGTTTCTGTTTGAGAAGGCCCAAAGCTGTTGGAATTCCCTAGACTTGCAAGCTTTTGAGGAGATTGTAGCTCTTCTCATCTATGGGATGGTCTTGTTCCCTAATCCTGATTAACTCATAGATGTGAGCGCTGTCAAAATCTTCATGTCTCGCAACCCGATGCCTATATTGCTTGGGGATATCCTACACTCTTTTCACACTCGTACAATAAGGAAAAGAGGTGTTCTTATATGTTGCACTCCTCTCCTGGAAAGATGGTTTATTTCTCATCTTCCCCAATCAGTCTTGAAGAATGAGCAAGGTTTGAGGTGGTCACAAAGGTTAATGACACTTAACCATTCAGTTATTCATTGGTGTTCTCGATCCAAAGAGAATGTTATCATTGTTGACCGTTGTGGGGAATTACCTAATGTCCCTCTACTTGGCATTAGGGGAGGCATCACCTACAACCCGTGCTTGTCTCTAAGACAGTTTGGTTATGCCTGAAGGGATGGCCCACATGACATGCTGATTCAAGGATTGGTTTTCGACTACGACAACGACGACCAAGGACTCCGTCAGAGATTCATCCGAGCTTGGAGGATGCCCAACAAGGTGGATAGCAAGACTTTGGGACACAAGAATTCCATCCCTCTTGAGCCTTACCTCAAGTGGGTACGAACCTGCGCCCAAAGTCTTATGATGCCTTATCCCTCCATTCTCCCAGTGATTATAGAGCCTGTTAAGGAAGGAGAGGTTCCATACACCATCCTACATCCAGACATGCCAACATCACTTGAAGACCTACAAAGGATTTGGATATAGCTCAAGGGAGAGCGCGATACTTTCGAAGCCCAATTCTACGCAAGCGAGAAGAAGGTTTTGGAACTCACTCGGCTACTTCATGAAGAGCAGACTCTCAACACCTACATTGCACCAAAGAGGATGCACAACGTCTTTTTACCTTAGAGTTCTGTATTATTTTGCCCAAGGGGGCATTGATGTACTCACAATTCTATCTTATTAATATGACGTGTGTTTCTTTTTTGTTTAAAACAAATTTGAGTTTCTAAATACTTGAAAACATTGCACGAATACATATCATTCATCATAAGCATAAACAGGCCTTAACACCAAGTTTCCTATTCTCCCTACTGTTTATTTCAGTAAGATGGATATTGAACAAACTGTCAAAGATCTGCAAGCTCAGAACTCACAATTTCAACATTACTCATGACCTTAGCCAAGGGGCAAGAGGAGCTGAAGACTTTGCTAGAAAAAGAAAAAGAGAAAAAGAAGAAGAAGCCAGCTGGTGTGGTTATCATGGGAAGAAGATTTCAGGGACAAGCCAGACGGACCTTAGATTTTCCAACAACATCTGATGAAGGGGAAAGAAAAGTAAAATAAATGGTTGTACCATCAGATTCCGAAGAAGAAGAAGAGGAATAAGAAGACTACTCTGAACAACAATACCCTCCGGCTGATGACAAGTACAAACACATTGAAGAGCGACTAAGCGCTATGGAAATCCAGAGAGTACCGGGGCTAGATTTTGAGGAGTTAGGGCTGGTATCCGGAATTGTAATCCCGCCAAAGTTTAAAGTGCCACATTTGCCAAGTATGATGGGGTGTCTTGCCCTAAAATGCACCTCAGATCCTATGTCAGGAAGATTCAACCACACTCTGCTGACAAAGACTTGTGGGTCCACTTTTTCCAAGACAGTTTATCAGGAACGCAACTTGATTGGTTCTACCAGTTGGAGAGGGTTGATGTCCACAATTTGGAAGACCTAGCAGCAGCTTTCTATAAACAGTATCAATACAACACCGACTTGGTGCCAACCCGTACTCAGCTACAAAGTATGGTTATGGCTTCCAATGAGGGCTTTAAAGATTACGCGCAAAAGTGGAGAGACCTAGCCGGAAGGGTGCAACCCCTTCTATCTGAGAGGGAGTTGATGGACATGTTCTTGGGAACTCTATCAGGTCCTTTCTTCAATCATCTGATTGGGAGTTCCTCTGCAGGGTTTACTGAATTGATTCTAACTAGCGAAAGAGTGGAGGCTGGTATAAGAAATGGGAAAATTCAGAAGGACGCGTCTGCCTCAACAACTGTAAAAAAGCCCTTCATTGGAATAAAGGAAGTATCTGCTGTTTATTCACAGAGAAATCAGGGAAGAACCGAGCACCGACCAACAGTAGGGGCCGTTATGATTCCGAAGCCTGCATCAAACTAGCCAAGAACTAATCAGCAAAGGGTATAAAGGTTAGTTCGGAAATTTACCAAGATTAACATGACTCCAGCTCAAGTTCTACCACATCTCTTGAAGTTGAATTTGGCCACTTTGAAAGAGGCCCCAAAAAATCCTAATACTACTTCTCCACATTACCATCCTAACGCCAGATACGCGTACCATTCTGAAAGTCCAAGGCACGACACCAACAACCGTTGGGCTCTGAAGAATAAGATTCAAGACCTGATAGATACAAAGGAAGTTGAGTTTGAAGCGCCTGAGAAACCGAATGTTATTTCCGCTCCAATGCCTATGCATGGTCACAATGCCAATGTTATTGAAGAAGATCTGTTTGTTGCTACCGTGGATGAACTATTAACTCCGCTCCTGATTATTAAGCTGAATCTGTTGAAAGCTTGTATTTTCCCAGGTTGTGACCAAGACTATCATGTTTTTCTGTCCTCATCATTTGACTGCCCTCTGTTGAAGAAAGGTATCCAACGACTGATGGATAACCAAGAAATTTTGTTTGAGAATGCTCCTGTTTCACCCATTCCAGTTAAGGAGGTTTCAATAATAACCATCTACGCCAATCCTTCCAAGGCCCCTAAAAGACCCGTTAGGATTACACCTGCTCCGAAGAGTGCTCCGCTCAAGATTACAATGCCCGGGCCAGCCCCATACAAATTAGATAAATCAGTACCATGGAATTATGGTGGAGAAATCTACTACCATGGTATTAAACAGGATGAACTGACTGCTAAAGAAGAAAGCTCCGAAGAGGACAATTCCGACATTAGCAATATTGTTGGAACAAGAAATATCACCCGCAGTGGTAGGATCTTCTCTCCAGAGATTTCTTCTCCAACAGCAGTCTTTGGACCCGTGGCGGCTCCAAAGATTACCTATGTACCAATGATTTTACCTGCAAGCGTACCTACCGACAAAGACAATACAATTCCTATCCCTACTTCCACTGTTGAGAATAAAGGAAAGAATGTTCAAGAGGAGCCTGTCCAGACGAAGGCTCAATCACTAGTTATTCCTGAATCATCCAAGAAGGAGATGGAAGAAATCATGAGGATCATTAAGAATATTGATTATGATATGGTTGAATAATTGGGGCAGACCCCTTCCAAGATCTCTATTCTAGCCCTGCTGCTTTGCTCTGAAGCACATGCCGAAGATCTGGTAAAATTTCTGAAGACAGCTCACGTGCCGCAAGAAATGTCTGATGACCAGTTCCAGGACTGTGTGGCCAGTTTAATAGTCGATAATGGCCTGGGCTTCTCCGATGCTGACTTGACACCCCGAGGGAGAAAACACAATGATGCATTACATGTCTCAGTAGAGTGCATAGGAAAAACCCATAACTCATGTTTTGGTTGATACGGGATCATCTCTGAACGTCTTGCCGAAAAAAGCCCTTGATAGGTTGGATTGCAAGGGGCTGACTCTAAAACCCAGCAATATAGTGGTGAGAGCTTTTGATGGTTCGAAAAGGATGGTCCACGGGGAGGTGGACATCCCAATCAAGGTAGGAACTCAGGTCTTTAACTCAGCCTTCTATGTGATGGACATCCGTCCTTCTTATTCCTGTCTGTTGGGACATCCCTGGATCCACAATGTTGGTGCTGTCACTTCCACCTTGCATCAGATGCTAAAATACCCGGTCCAAGGGAAGATCATAACTGTCCATGGGGAGGAGGAGTATATGATTAGTCATCTAAATTCTTTCTGATATGTAGAGTTGGATGGAGAGTTCATAGAGACCCCTTTCCAACATTTTGAAGAAGTCTCTCCAGAAGTAGCTGTGACCAAGGCGGTATCCTCGACTCCTAAGATCACAAGACCTCTGCCTCGGATGTCATCTCTAAAGGATGCAAGAGCAGTAGTGGAATAAGGGGGATGCACAATCTGGGGTCAGCTTCCATACATTCCTTACAAATCAGACAAGTTTGGCTTGGGATTTACTTCGACTGGTCAGAAGCCTGGGCGCCGTGCCCGGGCTGGGGGGCCACCTGTAAAGATTAGCAACCGAAGGGTCAATGCAATAGAAGACAATGAAGAGGAGGGCAGCTTGGAATATTGGATATTTCCTACTGTCAGTGGGGGACTTTGCAACTAGGAAGCCAAAGACTTTGTCCCGATAACTTTCATATCTCAGTAATTTATCCTTTTACATTTATGTTGGACTGTAATAATTCACAAACAATTCGCACTTTAAAAACCTTATGTCTTACCCGAGACACAATGGTCCATTTGTAAGGGTTTTTATTTCATCTACATATGTCATTCAATGAATCAAGGACGCTTTTTCACATATAAACCTTTTATGCTCATTGTCTTTCTTTTACATTTTATTGTTTTAAGATGGCTATACCCTTACACACACCCACACTCACAAATGCAGGTACCCTTCCATTCCGGATCCCATGGGTAACGATACTGCTATAGCCTTCAGTGACTCTGAAGATCTGATCTCCCAAGCCGAATACGAAGGTGAGGAAGATTGTGAGGTGCCAGGGGAATTGGCCAGACTATTACAACAAGAGGAAAGAGCAATTAAGCCTCATGAGGAGTTATTAGATACAATCAACTTGGGAACCGAGGAAGATAAAAAGGAAATCAAAGTGGGTGCCAATCTAGAGTCGAGTGTCAAGGAGCGCCTAATTCAGCTATTACATGATTATGTTAAGATCTGTGCCTGGTCATACGAAGACATGCCGGGACTCGATACAGACATTGTGGTACACCATCTACCCACAAGAGAAGACTGTCCACCAGTGAAACAAAAGGTCCGCCGCATGAGACCTGACATGTCAGAGAAGATCAAAGCAGAAGTCATGAAACAGTTCAATGCTCGATTTCTGGCCGTTACTTCCTATCCTCAATGGGTGGCCAACATTGTTCCCGTGCCTAAAAAGGACGGCAAAGTAAGAATGTGCGTGGATTATAGAGACTTAAACAGGGCCAGCCCTAAAGATGATTTTCCACTTCCGCACATCGACATCCTGGTTGACAATACAGCCCAGCACAAAGTATTTTCTTTCATGGACGGATTCTCAGGCTATAACCAGATCAAAATGGCACCTGAGGACATGGAGAAAACTACTTTTGTCATACAGTGGGGTACGTTTTGCTACAAAGTGATGCCATTCGGACTGAAGAATGTCGGGGTAACCTATCAACGCGTCATGGTAGCTTTGTTTCATGATATGATACATCATGACATAGAGGTCTACGTAGATGACATGATAGCCCGATCACAAACTGAAGAAGAACACCTTGACCACTTGCAAAAGTTGTTTGTCAGGTTGAAGGAGTACAAGTTAAGATTGAATCCAAACAAGTGCACATTTGGAGTCT
Organism: Vicia faba; assembly: GCA_948472305.1. Lineage (NCBI taxonomy): Eukaryota > Viridiplantae > Streptophyta > Magnoliopsida > Fabales > Fabaceae > Vicia > Vicia faba. The sequence continues at coordinate 1,225,995,067 of OX451736.1, read as the reverse complement.
GGTCCGGTAAACTCTTAGGTTTCATTGTCAGCAGCAAAGGCATCGAGGTTGATCCTTCCCAGGTTAAAACGATACAAGAAATGCCTTCTCCTCGCACTGAGAAGGAAGTCAAAGGTTTTTTGGGACGCCTAAACTACATTGCCAGATTCATTTCTCACCTAACGTCTACTTGTGAACCAATCTTCAAGCTGTTGAAGAAAGATTAAGTGGTCAGATAGAATGATGAATTTCAGATTGCTTTCAATAGAATCAAGGAGTATTTACTAGAGCCCCTTGTCTTGATGCCACCCGTCGAGGGAAGACCGCTAATCATGTATCTGACCGTCTTAGAGAATTCAATGGGGTGCGTACTGGGGCAGCATGACGAGTCTGGCCGAAAAGAGCACGCTATTTATTACCTAAGCAAAAAGTTTACCGACTGTGAAACCAGATATTCACTGCTCGAGAAAACTTGATGCGCTTTGGTATGGGCTTCTCACCGGCTAAGGCAGTATATGTTGACTCATACCACTTTGCTGATATCTAAGATGGATCCGATAAAGTACATCTTTGAGAAGCCTGCCCTATCTGGGAGGATAGCTAGATGGCAGATGATCCTAACAGAATACGACATACAGTACACTACCCAAAAAGCTATAAAGGGAAGTGTGCTAGCTGATCATCTGGCTCATCAAGCTGTAGAAGATTATCAATCCATGAAGTTTGACTTCCCTGACGAAGACATCATGACATTGGACAACAGTGAAGAAATCAGGCCATATGACGGACCTGAACAAGGATCCCGATGGACCCTGTACTTTGATGGGGCATCCAATGCACTGGGTAACGGTATCGGTGTTGTGCTCATATCTCCGGAAGGATGCCATACTCCTTTCACTGCCAGACTTTGCTTCAACTGTACAAACAACATGGCAGAATATGAAGCATGCATCTTTGGACTCAAGGCTGCCATAGACTTGGGAATCAAATCTTTAGATGTGTTTGGGGACTCAGCTTTGGTCATCAGTCAGATCAAAGGAGAGTGGGACACTAAGCATCCAAACCTCATCCCTTATAAAGAACATGTTTTGACATTGTTACCACATTTTGAGCAGATTACCTTCGAGCACTTCCCGCAAGAAGAAAATCAGCTAGCAGATGCTCTAACTACAATGTCATATATGTTTAAACTTAATTGGGATAACGAAGCTCCCCAAATCTCCATTGAACGGATGGACGAACTAGCACACTGTCACGAGATTAATACCAAAGAAGTAGTGGACCAGCCATGGTTTCATGAAGTCAAAAGGTATCTCGAGGCTCAAGAATATTCGGAAGGAGCTTCAGTCAATGACAAAAAGTTCTTAAGAAGATTCTCAGCTAAGTTCTTCCAAATAATGGCATCATGTACAAGCACAATCATGATTCTATTCTGCTCCGTTGTGTGGACAAAATTGAAGTTGAAAAGATCATGGCTGAATTGCATGAAGGTACCTTTGGCACTCACTCTAGTGGGCATGCGATGGCGAAGAAGATCCTACGGGCATGGCTATTATTGGTCTACCATGGAAGCTGACTGCTATCAACACTCCCGGACCTGCCATAAATGTCAAATCTATGCAGATAAGGTGCACGTACCTCCGGTTCCTTTAAATGTCTTAACAGCTCCTTGGCCCTTCGCTATGTGGGGAATCGACATGATTGGAGAGATCAAGCCTACAGCCTCCAATGAACACCGCTTTATTCTAGTGGCCATTGACTACTTCACCAAGTGGGTAGAAGCAGCTTCCTTCGCATCCGTTACTAAGAATGTTGTTGCCCGCTTCATCAAGAAGAATCTCATTTGCCGGTACGGTATCCCCAAAAGGATTATCACTGATAACGGTACGAACCTTAACAATACTATGATCACCTCCTTGTGCGAGCAGTTCAAGATTCAACATCACAATTTATCCCCCTATCGGCCAAAGATGAATGGTGCTATCGAAGCTGCTAAAAAAATATTAAGAAGATCATACAGAAGATGACAGTCACCTACAAGGACTGGCATGAAATGCTACCGTTTTCTCTCCACGGGTACCGTACCATGGCTCCCACATCAACTGGGGAAACACCCTATTCTTTGGTTTATGGCATGGAAGTTGTCTTGCCTATTGAGGTTCAGATTCCCTCCTTGAGAATCATGAAAGATGCAGGTTTGAGTGAAGACGATTGGATTAAGACCCAACTTGATCAGTTAAACTTAATTGATGAAAAGAGGCTTACTGCTGTTTGTCATGGTCAGACGTATCAAAAACGGATGATCAAGGCCTTCAACAAGAAAATCAGATGCCAGGTATATCAAGTTGGAGATCTAGTGATCAAGCGCATCATCTTGCCACAAAGTGATCCCAGGGGCAAATGGACTCCTACCTATGAAGGGCCATTTGTAATCAAGAACATCTTTTCTGGTGGGGCAATGATTTTAACCACCATGGATGGTGACGATCTGCCACACCCTGCGAATGCAGACATAGTCAAAAGATATTACGCATAAGAGACCCGCTAGGTTGACACACCTAGGCAAAACAAGGGCATCCCGGTGAACCAAAAGGTTCGGGCAAAAATTAGGGATAAAAAAAAATCTGTACACCCGGCAAGTTGAACACCCGAAAGGGCGACTTGGGCAAAAAAGGGTTTCCCGGTGGACTGAAAACCCAAAAGGGCGGTCCAGGCAAAAGTTGGGGAATTAAAGTGTATGACTACGTCTCGTCGGATCACTTTAAGGAAAATCTCTTCACTGACAAACTCTGAGCTTTCTGATCAATTCAATCATCTTCGGACAAAGCAACAGACAGACAAGATATTCGGAGATACGAAGGCTATAGTGGAATGGGAACCCCATGGGATTTTTACACATAGCTATCTTTCTTTGTATAAATTTCTCTTACTTTTATGACACCATCCTCTTACTAGGATGTCTTCCTCCTTTGTACAAAATACTTATTCAAAGTAAATACAAAGATATCTCTTTTAAAATACAAAAAACTATTTGCCTTTTTCTTTACACTTGTGTTTTTATTTGCAAAAAACGTCCAATGATTCATTAATGAACATATGCATTTGAACATAATTACTGTTTACAAATAAAAAGGATGGAAAAGAACAATTACTGACAGACTGAAAGGATAGGAAAACTTCTTTAGGCTATTCCACGAGCAATCCCTACAGTACATCATCTGGATCCCCAGCGGAGCCAAAATTTCAAACTCCCAATCCCCAGCGGAGCCAAAAATTTCCAACTATCAATCCCCGGCAAAAACCAACCAGTTTCTCTAAATTCCCCAGCAAGTTATCTTGAAGCCTAGAAATTAACTGGATAACAGTTAACTTTTGTCTCTCCCAACCTAAGGATAACTCCCCAGTAGAGTGGTAGGCGGCCGAAACTCCTGAACTTTTTCTAAACAGGAATAAGTTTTCTTCCCCACAGAGTTTTCATTGCTCCCCAACAGATTGAAGATTCTCTTTATTAATTCCCCGCAGAAGTCATCAGAGTTTTCTTTATCCCCAGCAGAACAAGGATTCCCTTTGTGTAATGCCCAGTAGAAGTCAGGAAAATTCTCTGGATTCCCCAAGCAGATTACTCAAGCAGTATATGGCGTTGCTCGCAACAGAATTTTTGTCAATACTCCAACTTCAAGAGATGAAGGATCTCTATATCCCCAGAGAAGTCGCCAAGGATTTCTTATCCTCAGCAGTCAAGGATTTATTTTCCACGGAAGCAGTCAAGGATTTATTTTCCTCAGCAATACAGCACATCAGCTTACATGCGCATATATTACATCCACATATCATAAACATTAACAAAGTACGTATATTGCATCATACATTTCATGCATCATAACTTTGTGTTTCGGCTAACATTTTACTTTTTTTAGGATAAGATTAATAGCTATCATTTAATAACATGCAATCATGATACAGTTCAGATACACTCCAGACACGGAAGTCATTCTGTTACTTATTCAGATTCAGCAATTAAGATACAGTTCAGATACACTCCAAACACGGAAGTCATTCTGATACTCATTCAGATTCAGCTTTCAAGATACAGTCCAGATACGCTCCAGACACGGTTTCCATTCTGTCACTCATTCAGATTTCAGCTTTCAGATACAGTACAGATACACTCTAGACACGGAAGTCATTCTGTTACTCATTCAGATTCAACTATCAGATACAATTCAGATACACTCCATACACGGAAGTCATTCTGTTACTCATTCAGATTCAGATCTCAGATACAATTTAGATACACTCCAGACGTGGATGTTATTCTATTACTCATTCAGACCTCAACTTCAAGATACAGTCCAGATACGCTCTAGATACGGTTGTCATTCTGTCACTCAGATTACAGTACAGATACGCTCCAGACACGGAAGCCATTCTGCTACTTATTCAGACTTCAACATTCAGATATAGTTCAGGTACGCTCCAGACACGGTTGCCATTCTGTCACTTATTCAGATTTCAAGTTCAGATACACTCCATACACGGATGCTATTCTGTTTCTTATTCAGATTTTAGTCAACTGATCAAAAGTCAACTGTACACTGGAAAGTCAAACTTTGACTTTTTGGTCAAAATCAAGTGTCAAGGGTCATAATTCATCAAGATATGTCAAAATGTGAAACTTGTTCACCAAGAAACTCAAAATTGCAAATTAGGGTTTTGGATTTGAAAATTTTCATAACTTTGAATTTTTCTAAGTATGGAAATTTTCTTTTTTTTCCCCAACTTTCCACCACTTTTTCACCATGATGCAATTTGATTCAAAGAAAACTTACAACATGAAATTTGTAGTCCTCCATGAAATCTACAACTTTTCTTCACAAACTTTTCCCAAAAGATGCCTGGATCTCAAGTTATGAATTTGTGAATATAGGTCCATGAACTAAATAACTTAGTGAAATTTTGCCCTAATTTAGGCAGGTTTTTGACCCAACTTCATGGACATTTTTCACCTAGTTCCAAGAGGTATCTCAAATTTAATTTCAAAAATGGATTATAGAGCATATTGCAAGATTTCCAAAATGTCCAAGAACTCTCCAAGATCATTTTTGGTTAGGGAGAATCAAAGAAGGGAAGTTGGCATTTTATCACTTTTGTTCAAGCCATTTTTACATGAGATCAAGTTGCAAATCCAATACATGCTGGTTGTACCTTGCTTTACAGGTCCTAAACTCACTTTTCACTCCATAATTAAATTCAAACTCAGAAGTTAAAGGCTTTATCTTGCCTTTTGGAACCTGACACAAGTTGTAATTCCATTTTAGGCACAAAGTTCACATTACCATTTTCATAAAGGTGAGTTTTTGCAACTTTGTCCATCTTGAGCCTTGGACCTGTCCCTTTGATGCAAACAATTTCCACAGGTCACAAGTAATGTATACCAACTCTCTTCAGCTCACAAACTAGCCAGTACAAGCATATAGCAATGGTCACTTCACTTTTCTTCAAATGCAAGAAAAGTTGCAAAAAGTGCTAGAACTTGTACAACTAGTAAGAGATGGACCTTGTATCATTTCTCTATATATTTACAAACTTGTTACAAACCATAACATGATTGATGGACATCCAAAACTCTCTCAAACTGAAAAACTCCATTTTTCTGCCAAAACTCACAGATTCTGCAAAACCGTAGTCAATACATATTTGGCTCGTGCGTTTTGTGATTAAACACTTCAAGCACTTCATAAACATCCTACCAAAGTTATCCAAGCCTTTACCCTGCATCTATAAGCCCTGTTTCATCCATTTCCATTTTCAAACTTGCAGCTTGCAGCTTGACTTGTGCAGAGACTTCTGGCCATCCACAAAGCAAGCTAGGCATTGGAATAGCTTGAAGGAAGTTCAAGGAAGCTCACACAATCCTCAGGCCTCCATTAAAGTTCGTACATTGCTCTATCCAAATCCAACTGAAGAAGGTATTTTTCAAAACTCTATCTTTCTGAATAGGCATCCTCAAGCCACGATTTATGAAGAAAAAATATAGTCCATATCATGGTGAAGCTGTACATATGCACACTTTTCATTTATATTAACTATGCTGTAAGAATTTGAAGCTGGAAGTTCATGAAATTTTTAGATCACGAATTAGGGGTCCCAAAATTCTCTCTGATCTTTGAGAGTTAGGTTACAAATTTTATATGGTTGGAATCGTGAGATTAATTGCCACAAGTTTCATGTTATGACATTTTGTTTTTATGCAAGCATGTGAAAGATACAATTTAAAGGGAAAACGTGTGCGCAGGACATGGCTGGAGGACAGGGACGAAGCGCTTGGGCTTTTTGGCGCGCCTGGCCTTTTTGTTTCTATTATCCACTCCCCCTGAATTACTTTTGCACCCCCTGGCTAATTTTGTATATTTTTCATATTTTTTTTACATTTTCATATTTATTGTTTTTGATTTTTTTTTTGAACATTAAAAAATCCTAAAAAATAATTAAATAATTTTTTGCAATTTTATTTTATTTTTATTATTTTTTACATGAAAAATAGTTTATTTTAATAAATAGGACTTATTTTCTTATATAATTTATAAATACATTTAAAAAATACTTAACATTTTTTATTATACCATTTATAATCATAAATAATTATTTTTATACATATTTAATTTTTAATATTTAAACATAACATTATTTATTATTTCTTGTACAAAAATGGACAAAATAATATTAGGAAAACTTTATTTTCTTTTAATCAAAAAATTAGGGTTTCATCCCTTTCCAAAAATAATAATATTTTTTCTCTTATTTCTAGGGTTTAAATAAATTATTTTCTCATACGTTAAACAAATACAAAACATTTTTTACATAAATACATTCGCATTGCATTTTAATATTTGTATATTTATTTAATGCGCACAATATTCGATTGGGTTGTAATAGTATTTTTAGGTTTATATTTGTGCAATATCCCCATTCAAAAACTTGTATCCCCCCTCCCATAATAATTGTTGTAATAGCTTAGTTTACAATTACGCAATTTAACGCTTTTATACCATGCTTAGTAAACTAGGGTTTGAATGACAAGAACAAAAGCAAAAGCAAAATAGAAAACCCTAATTGCAATACAAAGGCATGTAAAATGAAACACTTTGCAAACAAACACCCTTATGGTTTCTCCCACTTGGTTGCCTAAATTAAAATGGTCATGTTACGCACGCAAAGTATCTTGGCAAAACAAAACAAATAAAAGACAATATTCCCTCGATGACGCTATATAAAGGTTTCCTAAACAAAGATGATCTTGGTCCCTCAAACATGCTAAGATACTTGGCAACATTGCTATCATGGTCATTCGATGACCCACGCCCGTCCCGTTTACATCCAAATATAGGGTTGCTTACCAAATCAATGGTAAGTCAACAATGTCAAAGGAATCAAAATGCACAAGAAAGACATTTGAGTAGGTAGATAGCTTCGAGTTACTTGTTCCATTTCAAAATAATCCGTGCTATTTTCAAAAACACACACACATTTCAAAACATCTTTCAAAACATTGAAAAACATTTTCAAAAGACAAACATCTTTGTATACATTCTTACAAACGAGAATCATTACAAAGATTGCCTAAACGAATGGCCTCTTTTCAAAATATTTTCAAAACCACACCAAGCACCATTTCAAACAAAACAAAGTAAAGCAAGTGATCTAAATAAGTAACTAAGAGACCATGGAAAACCATGGATGAAAAGGGTGCTAGCACCTTCCCTTTTCATAATCTACCCTCCGAACTCAAGAAAACATCTCAAAGGTCTTTCCTGTGCTTTTTTACCTTTCCTTTTGGATAAAAGAAAAGTCGATGGTGACTCTTACTAACCGCAACATTTGCAAACACAAACGCAAAACCTCAAGTCATTTCTCCCACCGCATCACACCATTCAACCGCATGAAGAACCAGTTGAAGTGATAAACTTGGGTACTGAGGAAGATAAGAAGGAAGTGGAGATTTGCGCTAACCTAGAAGATGGTGTCAAGAGAAGATTGGTCCACATGTTGCACGACTATGTTGAGGTGTTCGCTTGGTCATATGAAGATATGTCGAGGATTGATATTAATATCGTAGTTCATCGTCTACCAATGAAAGAAGGTTGTCCTCCGATCAAGCAAAAGGTTCATCACATGTGGCCGGATATGTCTGAGAAAATCAAAGATGAGGTAATGAAACAGTCCAATGCAGGTTTCTTGGCAGTGGCGTCGTATCCCTAATGGGTTGCAAATGTGGTCCCAGTGCCGAAGAAAGACGGTAAGGTCCGTATGTGTGTAGATATAGGGATTTAAATAGGGCAAGCCCCAAAGATGACTTTCCTCTACCACATATCGATGTCTTGGTTGATAATACTGCTCAACATGAGGTGTTTTCCTTCATGGATAGCTTCTCCGGGTACAACCAGATCAAAATGGCGCCTAAAGACATGGAGAAAACCACTTTTTCCACACAGTGGGTCACCTTCTGTTATAAGGTCATGCCTTTTGGTTTGAATAATGCAGGCCCAACTTATCAATGGGCTATGGTAGCTTTATTTCATGATATGATTCATCGTGAGATAGAATTATATGTTGATGACATGATTGCAAGATCGCAAGCTAAGGAAGAACACCTTGATCATTTGCATAAGCTATTTGAAAGGTTGAAGAAATACAAACAGAGGCTGAATCCCAACAAATGCCCCTTCGGGGCGAGGTCTGGAAAACTCCTAGGCTTCGTTGTCAGTGGAAAAGGTATTGAGGTCGATCCTGCAAAAGTCAAAGCCATACAAGAAATGCCATCTCCCTGTACTGAGAAATATGTCAGAGGTTTCTTAGGTCAACTCAATTACATTACCCGATTCATCTCTCACTTAACTGCTACTTGTGACCCAATCTTCAAACTGCTGAAGAAAGATCAAGTAGTCAGATGGAATGACGACTACCAAACAACTTTTGACAAGATCAAGGAGTATTTACAAGAACCTATAATCCTAATGTATCTAGTTGAAGGAAGACCTCTGATTATGTACTTGACCATATTAGAGAATTCAATGGGGTGTGTGTTGGGCCAACATGACAAGTCAGGTCGAAAAGAGCATGCGATATACTACCTTAGAAAAAAGTTTATCGACTGTGAAACAAGATATTCACTGCTCAAGAAAACTTGTTGCACTTTGGCACGGGCTGCTCGCCGACTAAGAAATTATATGTTAACTCATACTACTCTATTGATCTCTAAGATGGATCCCATCAAGTACATCTTCGAGAAACCAGCTCTCTTCGGACGAATAGCCAGATGGAAAATGATCTTGATTGAATATGACAACCAGTACACTACATAAAAAGCAATCAAAGGAAGCATACTGACAAATCATTTGGACCATCAAGATGTTGATGACTACCAATCTATGAACTTTGAATTCCCATATGAGAATATCATGTTGATAACCGATTGTGCAAAGCCCGGACCGTATGAAGGACTTGAACAAGGATCCCGATGGACTATGGTTTTTGATGGAGCTTCCAATGCATTGGGTAACGGAATTGGTGTTGTGATCATTTCTCCCGAAGGTTACCATACACCTTTCACTACCAGACTTTGCTTCGACTATACCAATAACATGGCTGAGTATGAATCATGCATCTTAGGTCTTAAGGCTGCTATTGACCTAAGAATAAAATTCTTAAGCGTATATGGAGATTCAGCCCTATTAACCAGTCAAGTTAAAGGAGAATAGGATGCCAAACATCCAAAATTGATCCCTTACAAAGAACTTGTGCTCACCTTGATCCCTTACTTTGAGGAGGTCACCTTTGAACATATCCCAAGGGAAGAAAATCAGTTGGCAGATGCCTTAGCAACTATGTCATCTATGTTCAAAGTCAATTGGGACAACGAAGCTCCCAGAATTACTATCGAAATATTTGATGAACCGGTGCACTATTGTAGGGTAGACACTGATGAGGAGAAGCCTTGGTTCCATGAGGTTAAGAGCCACCTTGAAGCACAAGAGTATCCTGAGGGAGATTCAATCAATGACAAGAAATTCCTTTGGAGGTTCTCAACAAAGTTCTTCCTAAGCAATGGGATTATGAACAAGCGCAACCATGATTCAACTCTGCTCGGTTGTATGGACAAGAAGGAAGAAGAGAATATCATGGAGGACATGCATGAAGGTATCTTCGGAACCCATTCCAATGGAAACACTATGTCCAAGAAGATTCTGAGGGCTGGTTGCTCTTGGTCGACTATGGAAACTGATTGTTACCACCACTCGAGGACTTGCCATAAATACCAGATTTATGTCGATAAGGTTCACGTGCCTCCAATACCTTTAAATGTCATGATTGCTCCATGGCCATTCGCAATATGGGGAATTGACATGGTTGGAGAAATCAAGCTCACTGCATCTAATGGAAATCGTTTCTTCCTCGTCTCCATTGATTACTTCACCAAATGGGTCGAAGTAGCTTCATTTGCCTCAGTTACCAAGAATGTTGTAGCCAGGTTTATCAAGCATAACCTCATATGTCGGTATGGCATCCCTGAAAGGATTATCACTGACAATGGTACCAACCTCAATAATTCCATGATCGCCGAACTCTGCATGTAGTTCAAGATTAAGCATCACAATTCTTCCCCATACAGACCTAAGATGAATGATTCAGTGGAAGCTTCCAACAAGAACATAAATAAGATTATGCAAAAGATGGTGGTGACCTATAAAGATTGGCATAAGATTCTACCATTTACTCTTCATGGATATCGTACCTTGGCGTGAACATCAACTGGGGCAACCCCATTCTCTTTAGTCTATCGCATAGAAGTCGTCTTGCCTATTGAAGTTCAGATTCATTCCTTAAGGATTATGAAAGAAGCAAACTTAGGCGAGGACGAATGGATTCAGACTAGGTTGGATCAGTTGAATTTGATTGATGAAAAGAGGCTGGTTTTTGCCTGTCATGGTCAAATATATCAAAGGCGTATGATCAAGGAATTCAACAAGAAGATCAAACATCGAGTATACCAGGCTGGTGACTTGGTAATAAAATGCATCATTCTACCACAAGGCGATCTCAGGGGAAAATGGACTCCCACCTACGAAGGGCCATTTGTTGTCAAGAAAGTTTTCTCTAGCGGTGCTATGATGTTGACCACTAAGGACGGTGAAGATTTCCCACACCCTGTGAACACGAACATAGTCAAAAAATACTACGCATAAGAATGACCCGCTAGGTTGATATACCTAGGCAAAAATAAGGGCATCTTGATGAACCAAAAGGATTCAGGAAAAATTAGGGATATATACAAGATTGTACACCCGAAAATTCGAAAACCCAAAAGGGAGGCTTGGGCAAAAAAGGGTATCCTGGTGGATTGAAAACCAGAAAGGGCGGTCCAGGAAAAAGTTAGGGATTAAAGAATACGACTATGTCATGTTGGATCACTACAGCCAACTTTATAAAGAAGTGAAAAACACAAGGGGGGGGGGGGGGGGGGGGGGTTGAATTGAAACTTAAAAATCAAAAGCAATTGACACGATGATTTTTATCCTGGTTCGCTTGATCTCAAACTACTCCAGTCCACCCACCAAGGTGATTTCGCTTCTCTCCAACGAGGACTTAATTCACTAATTAAACTGATTACAATTCTACTTTGACAACTGCCAAAGTGTTCTTGAGTACAACCATAACCCGGTTTATCTCAAGGAAATTCACTAATCAAGAGAAGAAATAATTTGTGTACTGGTTGTTTTTCGTTACAAAAACTGTATCACAAACTTGTGACGTATTACACGATTTTAGAGAATAGTATGAATATAATTTTGCAGCGTTGAGAGATTGTGTGAAGCTCATGTAAAAACCGTGAACAATTTAGCCTTGGTGCTTGTTTAAATAGGCATGGAAATCTGTCCAAATGGAAACATGATAATTGGCACTTAATGCACTTTCCATAATAAGAAGATCCTTGTCTGATAGTAGCCGTTGTAATTGATATTGCATTGATGGAAAAGTAACACTTCAGAACATAAGGAACTTGCTTGCTGCTTTGCTTTAGAACTTGGGAAGTCAGAATCATGAGGTTCTGTTTGCACGTTAGACATCTGTTTAGAATTAATATGTCTTTCTCTTTAGCGCAAATTCTGATCTTCATTCTTCAGAACACTCTGATATCAGTCTGCGTACTTAGCTTGAACACCTTTGTAGCTTAACTTCTGATGCAGTTCAGTCAGAAATTTTGTACAACATAGAACACAAATTTAGAGTCCATATTTTTTCTTTGTGTTTGTTATCATCAAAACTCTTACGAGGGTTGTAGAATAAAACTATGTACTAACAATCTCCCCCTTTTTGATGATGACAAAAACTAGAATTTTTCAATAAAAATATAAAGAACAAAAAGCTCAAGAGAGTCTCCCCCTGAGTTGAGTACTCAGATAGAGATGAAATACTTCCATGAAGTTCCTTCTTATCAAGTTTTGATACATCTCCTTCTGTCTTTAACAGAATTTGTTCCTGTTTCTATTTTTTTTTAAAATAAGAAGTTAAGATATTCAGAATGTTTGAGACTTTATCCCGGTATACTATTATTGAAAATATCTTACGTTCTCCCCCTTTTTGTCAAGAATCAAAAAGCAATATAATCACAAATAATCAGAGTCAAAAAGGATGATTTGTATTAAAACAGATTGCAATGACATCTTTTAGAAACAGATAAGATAAGATGAAGAAAACAGAAAACAAGTTAAAAAAATATAAGATGGAGGGGGAAGTCGTGTGAACAACGCTTCCAACAAGCTCTTAATCTGAGTGCTAGATTCTTCTTGCTTTCCCAGCATATCCTTGATTTCTTTGGTTGTGTCTTCTTGCTTATCTAATCTTGCGTGGATAACAGCATTCTCCTTCTTTAGTTCTTCCAGATTTTGCATGACCAAAGATGGAGTTGGTGTTTCCTCAGAGGTTGCAAGTCTTTCAAAACACTCTGCAGCATCTTCTGTCTCTATGGCTTCTTCAGTCTCTTTTTTTTATTTTTCTTCAACAGTAGCCAGAGGAAGATTTTCAAAAGCATGGTTCATCAACTTCTGAAGGTTAATGCTCTTTCTAGGGAGCATTATCCAGCTGAAGAAGAGGTTTATTTTCCCAGTGACTCAGAACTTGATCCTTGAAGACCTTCAGATGATCACAAAAGTTTCGTTGAGCCATTTCATAACATGATTCCTTGAATTTCTGGGATTCAGAATTGAACAATTTTTTGAACAGGTTCCAGTGAGAATCAGAAGCAGCAGGGTTATGATTATCTAAGCAAGCTAGCTTCAAAAAGTTAACCCATTCATTTATCTCTGTTTCAAAATTCAGTAAATTCCTACCAACATCTGCTTTGGCGATGGTTTGTTTTGGTTTAGGGATGGAAATTTTATGAGAGGTTGAGGCTAGGTGGTCTAGCGCCTCTAAGTCTATTATTGTTCTGAGGTGATCTTCTGTTGGATTAGCGGGGGAGGGAGTATCAGAATTAGAAATGATGATTGGTGATCTAGGTGTGTTAGGTGGAGTGGATTCGTATGGTGATGGAATTTCTGGAAAGTAGTGGATGGTGATAGGTAGGTGAACCATGAGAGGTTCTATTATTCCAAGAATATGTAGTATGGTATCAGAGTCATAGTTTGGATTTTCTGGTTCAGAAGCGGTAGCATTTGGATGATCTAGTTGAGGAGCATGAAAATTTGGAGCAAATTGATCAATATCAGAAATAACTTGAGCAAGTTCTCGATGATTTTGTTTAGTTTGTGGATTGGTGGAGTGTGGTTCATTTGGAAAGTTGTCTAGATTCACAGAGGGGTCAAATTCTATATCAAAGTCCTCAAAGGATTATGGTGAATGATGTTTTGTTGGTTTTGGAGAGGAAGTTGTTTCAGATGTTGGTAAAAGAACTGATTCAATAACAGAAATAAAAGAAGAGTTACCTTTCTTCTTAGCAGCTTTGGGAGTCCTCTGAGAAGATCCTTCTCCAGCAACTTTTCTCTTTCTAGACTTCTTCAACATAACATCTGGAGCTGGCTTATGCAGATCACACATGTGAAGTTCTGGAATTATTCCATCCTCCTTGCATGCTTCTAAGTATCTGACCACTATTTCTGGTGAAGCATCAATCTCAGAAAATAGAGGAAAATCCTTCAGAAGGATTCTCCTTGTTGTAATAACTTCATTTGCAGCAATGGTTGGTTCCTTCCTAATGTTGTCAATAATCTTCATTTTCTTCAGATTCTTGGCATTAAGGGGTTTACCAGCACATGTCTCCAGTCTGCTTATCTATTGAGCCTCTGTCAGATGCTCTATCAACCGGTTCTCCGTCAGAATATTAGAAATTAATATTCCCAGAGGTATCCAATCCCTCTTAGTCCTTTCTTCTTCTCTTGCCTCCTTCACACTTGTTCTCAGATGATTGAAGAGCAGGCGAGGGAAGTTTATCTTTGTCTTCTTTGAAATGAAATACAGCAGAAACTTCTGATCAATGTTGATGTAGTCAGGAGAGCTTGTAGGCTTCCTGTGATTGATACATCCTAGAATAATCTTAGCCCAGATTCTGAAGTTGTCCTTCAGATCTCTGATCTAGCTGGATGGTTGTCCAAAAGAGAAGATAAACTTTGATATGGCATTTAGGTCAGAACATTTCTCTGCCATGTCGTTGCACCTAATCCCTCCGCCATTGTACCTAATCAACTTTGTTATCAAGTCTTTAGTGATCACGATTTTCTTTCCCATTACATAAGATGTCACTTGATGATTTGAGGAAGTTTCATGAATCCATAATTCCTTTACCAGAATAGGGAATACCGGACCTACAAGACAATCAAAATACTTGTTCCATCCTTGAGCAGTTACATCTTCAGAAAGATCAAACCCATTTTCCTTCATGCTGTCAAAATTGATGATGAGCTCACAGAGAACCTCAAGAGAGTCAATAGGAGTGAGCAGGGTTCTGATAGGTTCTTCGTAGCGTTCAGCTGGTGAAGAAGATGAACCAGGAGCACATGAAAGATTTTGGGAGCTTGAAGAAGATCCCATTGTTCACACTTATAGTTTTGAGATTTCTGAGAAAATGGTTTTTGCAAACGAAACTTGAGAGAAAATTAGAAGTAAGAAACTGTGATTGTGATAGTGATTGTGTATTTATAATCAATTTGAAAACTTAATCAATAAGAAAGAGAAAACAAATTAATGATTACTCAGCAATTATGACTCCTGAAAATAGGAGATGGCGTGGAGATAAGAAATAGTTACCAATGACATGTGTCTCAATGCATCCAATCAGAGCCTTAGACCCTTCAAAATTTGAACGCGTGTTCAGCCTTAGAAGGAAGCTTGTGAGAGGATGACAAATGTTGATAATGTGAATTGCACGCCTCTATCTTTGAAATGAACCGTTCAGATCTTCTTAGATAGATTATGATGCAACTGTTCTTCTAACTTCTGAAGACTTGTTGATCAGATGTTCACAAAGAAAACATAAAGTTCTGGGGGTTAAGGAATATATAAATAAAACTCTTATTCTGGACATAATTTCATGCTGAGATGATTCAGAATGAAATTAAACCTATCTTCAGAAAGGGGTTTTGTAAAAACATCAGCCCATTGATGTTCTGGGTCAATAAGTTTTAAAGTAAGAATTCCTTTTTGAATATAGTCCCTAATAAAATGATGTTTTATTTCTATATGATCAGCCCTAGAATGCAAAATTGGATTTCTAGATAAACATATTGCAGAAGTATTATCACAGAAAATAGGAATGTTACTCTCAAATATGTTGAAGTCTTCAAGCTGACTTTTCATCCAGAGCATCTGTGTGCTGCATCCAGCAGCTGCAATGTATTCAGCTTCAACTGTTGACAATGAAATTATGGACTGCCTCTTGCTGGTCCATGAGATCAGATTGTCTCCCAGAAATTGGCAGCTTCCAGAAGTACTTTTTCGTTTTACTCTGTCTCCAGCAAAATCAGCATCACAGTATCCTACTAAACTGCATTCATCGGTTTTTCTATAAAACAAACTCAGGTTAGTAGTACCTTTCAGATACTTGAAAATTCGCTTAACAACTGTTAAGTGAGATTCTCTAGGATCTGATTGGAATCTGGCACATAAGCAAACGCTATATAGAATGTTAGGACTTGAGGCTGTCAGATAAAGGAGAGAACCAATCATACCTCTGTAGATCTTCTGCTCTACCGTTTTACTTACCTCTTCCTTTTCCAGAATGCACGTGGGATGCATTAGAGTCTTTGATAGCTTACATTTTGAGAGGTCAAATTTCTTCAGAAGTTCTCTGACGTATTTGCTCTGGTGAATGTAAGTTCCTTCTAGAGTCTGATTGATCTGAATGCCCATAAAGAATTTAAGTTCTCCCATCAAGCTCATCTCCAACTCTACCTGCATAGACTTAGAAAATTCTCTTCCTATAGAAGGTTTAGTAGATCCAAATATTATGTCATCTACATAAATTTGACAGAATAAAATGTCATTTTTAAATATTTTACAGAACAAGGTTGTGTCCACTTTCCCTCTGGTGAATTCCTTTTCTAACAGAAAATTACTTAGTCTTTCATACCATGCTCTGGGAGCTTGTTTCAGACCATAAAGTGACTTCTTTAGTTTGAAAACATATTCTGGGTGTTTGGAATTTTCAAACCCAGGGGGTTGGTGCACATATACCTCTTCATCAATGTAACCATTTAGGAATATGCTTTTGACATCCATCTGATATAGAGTGATGCCACTATTTACAAAAAAAATAGATTAAGAGTCTGATAGATTCTAACCTAGCGAATGGAGAAAAGGTTTCTGTATAGTCCATCCCCTCTTGCTGACTATAACCTTGTGCAACCAATCGTGCCTTGTTTCTGATAACTTCTCCTTGTTCATTCAGTTTGTTTCTGAACACCCACTTTGTTCCAATGACGTTGAATCCTTTTGGTTTGGGAACCAGATCCCATACGTCATTTCTGGTGAATTAGTTTAACTCATCCTACATAGCCAGAATATATTCGTTCTCCAGAAGAGCTTCATCAATTGTTGTTGGTTCAATCAAAGATACCAATCCCATGAGTGATTCTTCAGAATTTATGAATGTTGATCTTGTTATGATTGGATCATCCTTCTTTCCCATAATTTTATCTTCAGGGTGAGCTATGCTGCTTCTGGATAGTCTTTTATGGAGTTGTTCATTAGAAGTTGCTGGAATTCTTGTGACATTTCCTTCTGATGTTGTTGGAGCGTCTCTGTTGGGAACTTCTAATGAGTTGCCTTCAGCACCTGTGAATTCAACTTCTATATCTGCAAGAGATTCATTCTGCTTTGACTTTTGAGGGCCAAGCTTGTCATCAAATCTAACACTGATTGACTCTTCTACAATTTGTGTTTCTGTATTGTATACTCTGTAGCCTCTTTAGAGTTTAGAGTATCCTAACATAATACACTTCTGTGCTTTAGAGTCAAACTTGTTCAGATGTTCTTTAGTGTTAAGAATAAAGCCGGTACATCCAAAAGGATAGAAATAAGAAATGTTGGGCTTTCTGTTCTTCCATAATTCATATGGAGTCTTATCCAAAATAGGTCTTATGGAGATTCTATTATGAATGTAATATGATGTGTTAATTTCTGCTTCCCAGTAGATCTTTGCAATGTTAGTCTCATTTATCATGGTTCTGGCCATTTCTTGCAATGTTCTGTTCTTTCATTCTACAACTCCATTTTGTTGGGGAGTTCTAGGACAAGAGAAATCATGAGAAATGCCATTCTCATTAAAAAATATTTCAAATTTTTTGTTTTCAAATTCTCCACCATGATCACTTCTGACTTTGACAATTCTATGATCTTTCTCATTCTGAACTTGGTTACAAAAAGCAACAAACACAGAATGTGACTCATCCTTGTGTCTCTAGAACTTTACCCATATCCATCTGCTATAGTCATCTACAATCACTAACCCATACTTCTTGCCACTAACAGACGCAGTTTTCACAGGTCCAAATAAGTCTATGTGCAGAAGTTCTAATGGCCTAGAGGTAGAACCACCATTTTTTCTTTAAAAGGAGGTTTTTCAAACTTGCCTTTCTGACATGCTTCACACAGAGCATCTGAGCTGAACTTCAGATTAGGAAGTCCTCTGACCAGATTGAGTTTTTTAATCTGAGATATTCTTCTCATACTAACATGCCCCAATCTTCTGTGCCAGACCCATTGCTCGTTGTTAACAAAAAGAAGGCATTTTACATTCTGACTTTTTTGTTCAGAAAGTTTTATCTTATAAATGTTGTTTTTCCTCTTTCCATTAAACAGGATAGTTCCATCTTTCTGACTAACAACTTTGCATGAATTTTGATTAAAGATTATATCATAACCGTTATCACTTAATTTACTTATGGATAACATGTTATGCATTAATCCATCAACTAATAGCATATTATTAATAGAAGGCAGGTTACCATTACCTATTGTTCTAGAGCCAATGATCTTCCCTCTTTGATTGCCTCTAAAACCCACGTAACCTCCAGGTTTAAGTTCCAGACTTTGGAACATATGCTTTCTTCCCGTCATGTGTCGAGAGCATCCAGAGTCCAGGTACCATGATTGGTATTTTAGCCTTGCTACTAAAGATATCTGCTACATATATAATTTTGTCCTTAGGTACCCATATCTTTTCGGGTCCTTGTTTGATAGTTTTACCAAAATTATGTTTTAATTTGGTTTAGCAGAATAATCATTACTAGTGTATTTCAAATCATGTGTGTGCCCATAAGTGAAGTGAGATTTTAATGGTGTGCGTTTAATTACTAAGTCCTTGACTTTCTTAGGTGGGGATACTTTACCTTGGTATCCTATTCCTTTTCTGCCATTTCTGCTAACTCCATAGATCATTGAAGCCATCTTGCTTCTATCTATGTTTTTAGCCAGAAACTTCTGAAAGCTATGATCATATTCTTTTATAATCTTATCCGCATTACTGGGATCCTCTGAGATTGTTTCCTTTTGAGAGTTTTGTAAATCATTTTCTAGTTTTGAAATCTTTTCTTTTAACTCAGAATTTTCTAATCTCAGATTCTCAGTTTCATCAGAGTCAGAAAGAAGATCCCTTTTCAGGTTCTTGAATTTGACTCGAAGCTGCTTATATCTTTCCATAATTTCACTCAGACTTTCTCCTAGTTCAGCTTTAGTAAAATTAACAGTAAAATCGGGAAATACCTCTTCTATGTCTGATTATGAGTCTCACCCAGATGCTTTGCTGTCTTTTGTCATATTTTCCATAAGAGCAATGTTGGCTCTTTCATCATTTGACTCTGTCTGCGTCAGAAGTATCTGAATCATCCCATATTGCCATGAGACTTTTCTTCTTCTCCTTGAAGAACTTATTTGTGGGCTTCTCCTTCTGAAGCCTTGGACAATCGCTTTTGTAGTGCCCTTGTTCATACACTCATAGCAGACGATGTCCCTGTTGCTTGACTTTCTGTGACCAGAAGCAGATTCAGACTTTCTTTATCCAAAGGAGGGTTCATACTTTTTGTATTCAGAGAAGGATTCATTTTGATTCCCTGATCTTCTGGAGTTTCTGGATTTTCTTTGCCTCTGCTTCCACAGTTGATTGACTATTCTGGAGAGAAGAGACAATTCGTCTTCTTCTAATGAGGATCCATCAGAGGTTTCTTCCACAACCTGCAAAACTTTAGAATAAAGTTTTTTGTTAGATTTTAACGCTAAAAGCTTACCTTGCTTCTGAGGCTCGTCATCTTCTAGCTCTATCTCATGACTTCTGAGTGAGCTGACAAGTTCCTCCAGAGATATCTTGTTGATATCTTTTTCCAGATTGAGAGAAGTGACCATTGGCCTCCATTGCTTCGATAAACTTCTGATGATCTTCTCTACATGATCAGTAGTAGAATACCCTTTGTCAAGAACTCTTACCCCAACAACTAGAATTTGGCATCTTGAGAACATTGCTTCAATGGATTCACTTTCTTCCATATTGAAGGCTTCGTATTTCTGAATGAGTGCAAGGGCCTTGGTTTCTTTAACTTGTATGTTGCCTTCATGCGTCATTCTCATAGAGTCAAACATGTTTTTGGCCGTCATCTTCTCATACTCTGAATATGAGATGGCACTAAGAAGAATCATTTTGGCCTTGTGATGGTTTCTAAAGTCACGCTTTTGCTGGTCATACATTCTTTTTCTATCAATCTTCTGACCTCTTTCATCCACAGGATGCATGTATCCATCAATTACCATATCCCATAAATCAGCATCAGGAGCCAAAAAGAAGCTCTCAATTATGTCTTTTCAGTGGTCAAAGTTTTCTCCATCAAAGACTGGAGGTTTACCGCTGATTCTGTCCTTATCATCATGATAGTCATTGTTGATGTTCTGACTTGGTCCCACCATAGTGTTTTTCTTAAGCTTGGATCTTATACTAAAACGGTTAAGTGTATAAACTCAGAACCAGGCGCTCTGATGCCAATTGAAGAAGTAAAAAACACAAGAAGAAGGGGTTGAATTAAAACTTAAAAATCAAAAGCAATTGACACGATCATTTTTATCCTGGTTCGCTTGACCTCAAACTACTCTAGTCCACCTGCCAAGGTGATTTCGCCTCTCTCCAACGAGGACTTAATTCACTAATCAAACTGATTACAATTCTACTTTGACAACTGCCAAAGTCTTCTTGAGTACAACCACAACCCTGTTTATCTCAAGGAAATTCACTAATCAAGAGAAGAAATAATATGTGTACTACTTGTTTTTCGTTACAAAAATTGTATCACAAACTTGTGATGTATTACACGATTTTAGAGAATAGTATGAATATAATTTTGCAGCGTTGAGAGATTGTGTGAAGCTGATGTAAAAATCGTGAACGATTTAGCCTTGGTGCTTGTTTAAATAGGCATGGAAATATGTCCAAATGGAAACATGATAATTGGCACTTAATGCACTTTCCATAATAAGAAGATTCTTGTCTGATAGTAGCCGTTGTAATTGATATTGCATTGATGGAAAAGTAACGCTTCAGAACATAAGGAACTTGCTTGCTGCTTTGCTTCAGAACTTGGTGTGATCGGTGGATCTGGAACTAACTGTTTAACGCTGGTTCGCGAAATGTCGTGGAAGCAAGAGTCGCCACCGTCTTTTATTTTCTCCAATAAGGAAAGGACAAAAGCACAGCAAAATTCCTTATGAGATAGTTTCTCGGTTCGGGAGGTAGATTTATAGAAAGGGAAGGTATTAGCACCCCTTCTATCCATGGTTATCCATGGGCTCTTAGATACTTGCTCATTGTGTTTTCAAAAGTGTTTGTTTGCTTTTCAACTGTGGGTTTAAAAAAGTTTCTTTGAAAATTTCAGTTCGACTCTTGTATCAGTCCTCAAGAGTGTTTGAAAAATTGCTTTCGAAAGCTTTTTGAAAGGGTGTCGATGTGAAAAGAAGTTTTTGATTTGTTTTGAAATTAGAGCAAGTATCTACGAGTTCTCTACCTACCCTAAGGAATTTGTCTGTGTAAATGTCCTTAAAGTAGTGCCATCCCACCATTGAGAGGTAGGTAGCACCACCGTTGGAGGTGTTCGGGGCAATTCGAGGGTTCGGGACATGGTGATCACCGGAGCAATAGGAAGACACCTTAGAAGCTACCCTCATGCCATGTTCATGGACATGAGGACTTACTAAAACATCCTCTACTCGACGACCACCTTTCGAGGGGCAAGGCAACAGTGAGACGTACCCTAGGGGTGGTGTGTGATTTGTGTGTCATTTTCAGTTTATATTTGTCTTGTTCATGCATTGGTGTTTTACGCTTTGTTTTTACTTTTGGCATTCATTCTTTCATGCAAGTTATTAACAGTTAAAAGATGCGGAATTAAAAGTCCTACGCTATTACAAAGGCGCGGGTCTACATCGCCAAATTAGTCCAAGACCCGATTTGAAATAAAATAAAATGCGGAAAATAAATATCCTAATTAATCTATTACACGGCTTTGGGATAAATACATTATATTTACAAAAAGGAAATAAAATAAGCGCGCGAAACGAAATTATAATCGAAAGCGAGGGCGTTGGACCCTTTTCAAGAAGTTAAATTGAAATTATGAAATTAATTAAGTTTAAATAAAAAGAAAGAATTTTTTTGGAGTTTTTGTATTTATGGAGTTTAATGCGAAAATTAAATTGGAATTAAAAAGTTAATTAACCCTAGTTCTAACTTGTTTTTAATTTATTAAAAACAATATTCTTATTTTGACCTAATTTACATTAATTATTTACATGGCATATTTATTTATAAAAATAATTAATATTTAATAATGGCAAAAGAAAATAAAAAGAATAAAAGTATTTTAAGCCCTAATTCTACATTTTTTAGTTTATTAAAAAAAACATTAAAATTAAACCTAGAATTAAAACTAAATTAATTAATAAAATTTATTTACAAAAATATTAGTGAGTTAAACATTAAAACATATTTTTATTTTTATAGTTTCTGATTTTTTTTTTTGTATTTTTATGTTATGAAAAATTAATTTATGAATTAAACTAAAAATAAATAAAACAAATAAATAGAAAAAATAAAAAGAATGAAAAATAAAATGCAAACCAATGGGGGGGGGGGGTGTTGACCCCAATTTTGGAGGTAAATTGCCAGCAATTTGACCCATTAATTGGAGGTCTGGTTGACTTTTCTGGGATGTGTGTGGCTCCATTGACCAATGCGTATGGTGTTCTTCAGATCATGGCCATTGGATTGATGTTGTGGGACGTGTGGCATGCCCAGAAATAGAGCTGTATGGTGGTCCCTGAAAAGTACGCTGCATGGAAACATGAAAATCAAAATAATATTGAGAAGGGAGGGGACCTGGGAATCAAACCCAGGTCCCAATGCTTGCAAATGCTCTTCTCCACCAACTGTACCAACGCGTTCATTCATAAGTATAATGGAACGTAATTAATATATTTGGAAAATCAAGATTATGCTGAAAAAAACAAAAAGGGCGCCATTTATTCAAACCAACCAATCATGGTTCCACACGCAAGCATCTTCTTCCTTGGTCTTTGCTTTAGCCTGAAAAAATACATCAAATAGCGGGGGTTTTGAACCCCCACTAATTACAGTACAAGAAAATAGCGATTAGGCCATCGTTGCTCATAAATTGAGCGCGACATGTGTATTGAATTCGTGTGAAGCTTCTGATTCTAATGGCATAAGTCTTGTTGGCCAATTTTTCCGGACGAGAGAAACCCCAATTTTACAGCTTTGAAACCCTAGCGAGCTCCAATGGTGGATTCATGTATAAGGCACGAAAACTCAATTGAATGGCATGGTTAGCTTCAGAATGATTAAACTAATACAAATCAAGCGTTAGAAATAAAAAATATGGCATGAATTATGAGACACGATTATGCATAAAGTTTGAGGAATTTTGACTTCTATATACCAATTCTTGATGCGTAGGGACTGGAAAAGGATTCAGAAAGCTTCCTTGATGCCTTGGCAAGCTATTGGAATGCTTATTTCACTTTGAATTGCACTGAAACTGTGTTTTCAGTTTTGAATTTTTGGACAAAAAATGCAAAGTTGGTTGTTGGTTTCAGGCGCAGCTTCCAGGTTCTATGCATTAGGTTTAGCATGTGTATGTATATGTGAATGCTTTAGGTCAACAAAACAAGCCCAATATCCATGGAATCAATGCCTTTGAATTTTGTGATTTTGCATAATCTTTTCCAATCTTTTTATCATGAAACCTAGCCAATTTGCATGGAATCTTTCTTCTTTGGGCATGCACGAAATCCTTAGGCCTTGATGAGATATTATACTGCACAAAAAGATTTGAAAACCATATTTTAGTATTTTTCTTGTAATTAATTTTGATTAAATGAATTAAATAGATTAAATATTCAATTAATTAATTAAAAATAAGAAAATAAATCCCCTTTGGGTCAATGGGTCGTGCATAGCTTTTGGGTGATGATTCTTGGAAGAATTTGTGGCCCATTAGAAATTTTTAGGCATTTGAAGCAAAGTTGACTTTTCAAAATCCCCAAAAATTTCCCAACTTCCACAAGGCATATCTTGCTCAATTTTTAAGATTTGATCATGTTCTTGGACATTTTGTAAAGGTATTGAAGTCCTATAACCAATGCCTTTGGTCCCATGTCATTTTGATTTACCAATATTAAGTTATGGTCTTTGACTTAAAGTCCCTTTTTGTTGACTTTTGAAAATGAACTATAATGTTGAAATTGATAACTTTTTGTGAGAGCATTTCTTGGACTTGAAGTGTGAAGAGGAGTTGTAGGAAATGTCTTTCTCTTCAAAATGAGCTTTGGATGGAATTTTTCTGATAAACCATGTGGAAGTTATGCCCTGGTCAATTTACAGTTGACTTTTTCAACTGTCCAAATATGGAAACTTTTGCATCTTGAGACTTTTTGAGCCATGCCTTGAGAATCATGATCAAGAATTGATCCAATGATGTTTGTGGCTTCAAAATAAGATGTTGACCAAAAATTTGAACTTTTGATTGTCAAATGACCATTTTTCCCCTGCAGTTGACTGTAGGGCAATTAGGGTTTTTGACTGTGCAATTTTGTGCTGTGAGTCTTGAAACTTGACATGAGGATACTTGACAATGCTTATAGGCATGTGGGACTTGTTTGGACCCTTGGAAACCTCAACTTCTTTGTCAGAATCAAAACCCTAGTTTTTGACTGTTAGGAGGCCCTTGAACTGTGCAACCCTTGAGAGATTTTGAAGCATGCTCTTTGCAAATCTTGAAGAATATGGGAGGGCAAATTTTGGGGTACAACACTTGGGAAGTCAGAATCATGAGGTTCTGTTTTCATGTTAGACATCTGTTTATAATTAATATGTCTTTCTCTTTAGCGCAAATTTTGATCTTCATTCTTCAGAACATTCTGATATCAGTCTGCGTACCTAGCTTGAACACCTTTGTAGCTTAACTTCTGATGCAGTTCAGTCAGAAATTTTGTACAACATAGAACACAAATTTAGAGTGCTTATTTGTTCTTTGTGTTTGTTATCATCAAAACTCTTCTGAGGGTTGTAGAATCAAACTATGTTCTAAGAATTTATTATCAAGGTCAAAAGTTCAAATAATACAAGATCAGTTCAATCAACTTCTTCTTATAGCAAAGGATGAGATGTTCGAAGACATAGGAGAAATAGCAGAGTTGGAACCCAATGAGATCACTTCCACATGGCTATACATATATTTGTTTTCACTTTGTATTCTTTTCATGTCACGACGACTTCCTCTTACTATGATTTCCGTCCCTTTGTACAAAAACGCCTGTTTATAGGCAAATTATTAATACAAATATACTTTGAAGTGCAAACTTTTTGTGTTTTCTGTTTTGATTGAAAAAATGTCCAATGACTAAAATTGAAATGAAATATGCATATGAATATGATTAACTGTTAACAAATATTCATAAGAATAGGAATAAGTACTAACTCAAAGAGCATGGATGACACATATGATTTCCATAAATCCCCACAGAGTAAATTCATACACAATTTTCTTTCGGAGTTACATTCCGTATATCTCCCAGAAATTCTCTTCCCCAACAGAGTCCGGTCTTCCAAAACTGAAATACAAACCTTGCAAAGTTCTCCCCCATAAGAATTTGTTTCCCCAATGAAATCTCCAGAATATCTTCCTCAACAGGGTTTATTTCTCCAACAGAATACAATCTCCCCAGCTTGAGTCTATTCCTCTAACTACTACAAATCACTAACAAAGTTCCTCTTCCCCTGTAGAGTTGATACTATCTCCAAAATTTGCTGTAAAACCTGGAATTTGACCAGAATATCAGTGAACTTTGCTCTCCCCAGACAAATCGGAAGTTTAATCATCTCTTTTATCCCCAGTAGAGCAATGAACTACTAAGGTTCCTGAACTTTATTCCCCAAGCAGAAATCAACATCCCCTGCAGAGTTTCCTCAAACAGCAAACATGAATCCCCAACGAAAGTATTCTAGACAAAGTTGAAGATATACATACTCTTCATACACAACAATAGTCAGGGATTTTTTTCCCAAACAAAGATACATTTCAATAACATTCATACATCATGACATATGCATACAAAACATATAAAATAATCTCATTTATTTTGAAAATATCATTAGGAAATGCATATATCATGACATTGCATACAACTAACTCTTTACCTTTTCAGGAAATATCAATCAACATATGAATATCATCAACTATCTATATAATCAGACAAATTTCTCTAAAGACTAAAATCAGATGAGTATTTCCATCGAAGACTTGCCCCAGGGAGTCATTCTGAAGAATATATCTCCGAGACGAAATCAAGCTTGGATTCCTTCTGGTACTTATTGAAGTAGTCATCACAGATTCCTTCATCACCTGATGAAGTAGTAGTCGTCATAGATTCCTTCATCATCTGTTGAAGTAGTAGTCATCATATATTCCTTCATCACCTGTTGAAGTAGTAGTCGTCATAGATTCCTTCATTCCCTGTTGAAGTAGTAGTCGTCATAGATTCCTTCATCGCCTGTTGAAGTAGTAGTCATCATAGATTCCTTCATCCCTTGTTGAGGTAGTAGTCGTCATAGATTCCTTCATTACCTATTGAAGTAGTAGTCGTCATAGATTCCTTCATTATCTGTTGAAGTAGTAGTCTTTATATATTCCTTCATTATTTGTTGAAGTAGTAGCCGTCATACATTCCTTCATCACCTGTTGAAGTAGTAGTCGTCATAGATTCCTTCATCACATGTTGAAGTAGTAGTTGTCATAGATTCATTCATCCCCTATTGAAGTAGTAATCATCATAGATTCCTTCATTACCTTTTGAAGTAGTAGTCGTCATAGATTCCTTCATCACCTGCTGAAGTAGTATTCGTCATAGATTCCTTCATCACCTGCTGAAGTAGTAGTCGTCATAGATTCCTTCATTACTTGTCGAAGTAGTAGTCGTGTGTAGACTCTTTTTCGGATATGTCTCTTAAAGATCAAACTAAAACTACTTTAGATTGCATCTACAAGCCCACCTCCGATAACTCTCTGTCATATTTCTAAATGGCATCTTTAATCCTATTCCCGACATGATCAACAAACAGTTTTACTTCATACAAAAATGAGTGCAAATTTCTTGTCACTTAAGTGTTTAATCATCTTCCACCTTCAAGTCACGAATGACGAACATACCAATCTAACTCTTCAGGTTTAAGAAGATTGAACAGGGGAAGCTGTTGTATCCCAAAATTTACCCTCTCTTTTCTCAAGACATTTCTCACCAAAAACTCTTTAATGACTCAAGCTTGCACAAGTGGTGACTAGGTCAGATCATCTCCTAAGCACTGAGACTCCAAATTAGGGTTTTGACTGAGAATGACTGATCACCGAATTTTGACCTAATACATGACCTAATGGCTTGAAACATAATCTCAAGTACTCAAACGCAACATGTTGACCTAATTTCATGGCTCGAATCATTTCTCAGGATCAAAGGTTTGATAGTTGAAATTTGGATCAACTGACGAAAAGTGAACCGATACAAAAAAAGTTAAACTTTGACTGTTTGGTCAACATTAAATTTCAAAGATCAAAATTCATAAAGACCTTCAAAAATAACAAAATTGATTATCAAGAATCAAGAAAGTCAAGAAAGTCAACAAAAAGTCAAAGTTTCCAATACAAAAATTTTATAAGTGTTTTTACACTTGATAATTTCATTACTTCATGACATTTTTTCACCAAGATGCAAGATGATTCAAAGAAAACTTTCAACATGAAAGTTGTAGATCTTGATGAATTCTACAACTTTGTAATAGAGGGTTGATGTCCAAAAAATGCTTAGATTTGAAGATATAAGCCCATGAAGTCACGACATTTTCATCTAACACTTCTTGGCCAATTTTCATCAAGCTCCAGTTTGGTTTAGCCAAAGTGGTCAACATGAAAGTTGTAGACAATGTTTCAAGCTTTCCAAAACATCCAAGAGCATGAATTTATCATACCTGAGCTAGGAGATTCAAAGGCATGAAGTTGGGCATCCATTCTTGAATTACAAGTCATTTTGTTGAAGAATACATAATCCAATCTACATACTATGCTACATAATTTTGTTTTGCATGCCTTATAAGTTGCAAATCTCACCATAATTTAATGTTTACATAAACTTTGAGTTATGGTCCATTTGATTTAAGCATTGTCCAAGTGATCTTTCCTTTTTTGGCACAAAGTTAACATTGCCATTCTTGCAAAGTAGCTTTAATCACAAAGTCAACTCTTCTTGGGCCTCTAAACTTGTTCCTTCTACACACACGCAACATACACAATCATACAAGCATGCTTAAAGTATACAACAAATCTATGAAGCAAAGGACAAAGCATTGGAACTATGATCTTCAAGCTTGCTTCATTTACAATCCAACCTAGCCGCAACATGTGATTTTAAAATCTGATCAACCCTTGTCTTAAAACCTCTTGCCTATAAATATAGAGATCATTTTCAAGATAAAAGGTGATGAAAAAGCCCTAAAAAACCCCTATACTCTCAAAAAACCAGAATTATCCACAAAACCTCCATTTTTGAGCTTTGAAGTCCAAATCATTGAACCTCTCATACCTTGCAAGTTTTTCCCAAACAAGTTATTGTACCCCAAAAATTTCTCTATCATTTTATCAATATTTCTCTCACAAGATTTCCATTGGTTCACTAATGCACAAGGGTTGATCAGCTCAAGACACTCCTACAACACAGATGACTCAAAATTAGGGTTTGAGTTTGCACAAATACAATTGGACTTTTAAGGCCCCATTTGACTTTCATGGATTATTTTGGACTCTCAAGATTTCTCATATCAAGTTTCAAGCTTTGGATCACATTTTTGCTCAATCAATTGATCAATTGACCTAAAATCAACTATATTGGGCAAAAAGTCATCTATGGTCAATTTACAGTCAAACTTTATAATTTTTTATCCATATCAACAGTTTGAACTCATATATGTCAATTGGTCCAGTTTGGGTCACAATTCCTCAAGAAATTTGATCATATCACCAAAAGGGCAAAATGGTCAAAATTAGGGTTTTGATTGAGAAGACTCAATTTTTGACTTTTTACCAAATACATGACTTATAAGTTTGAGACATGATATCAAGGATTCAAATGCATCATCTTGACCTAATGGCATGGTTCAAAACATTTCTCATGATCAATTGATTGCTATTTGAAATTTGGTCAACTGATGAAAAAGTTAATTGTACACTGAAAAGTCAAACTTTGACCATTTCATCAAAATCAAGTTTCAAAAATCATATTTCATCAAGACATGTCAAAGTATGAAGATTTTTCATCAAGAAATCAAAAATTCCAAATCATCTTTGAAAAGTCAAAATTCTAAGACTTAGAAATTTTTCTAAGTGTTAGAAAGTTAACATTTTTTCATGAGTTTGTGCCAAATTTTCACCATGATGCAAGATGATTCAACAAAAACTTCCAACATGAAAGTTGTATATCTTAATGAGATATAAAACTTTGTAGAAGGAATCAAATTCTAAAAATTCTTGGATCTCAAGTTATTAATTTATAAAGACATGTCCATGAAACAAAAACACTTAGTGAAATTTTTCCCTAGTTAGGCAGATTTTTGACCTAACTTCTTGGCCAAGTTTCACATGGTTCAAAATTGATTCTTCAAAAATGTCCAACATAAATGTTGTATAAAATGTTACAAGCTTTCCAAAATGTCTAAGAACTCATTAAGATCATGGTTGAGCTAAGAGAATCGAAGAGATGAAGTTAGGGTTTCATTCTTGAATTATAGGTCATTTTGTGATGTATAGGAATTCAAATCTCAAGGCCATGCTGCATAATATTTGCTTTGCAGACCTTAAACTTTTGTTTCACTCCATAATTAATGGTTTACACAACTGGTTGAGCCATTATCCAATTGATTCAAGCTTTATCCAAATCAATTTTCCATTTTGGGAAGAAAGTAACATATCCATTCTTGTAAAGCAAGCTTTATGCACAGAGTCAACTTCTTGAGCTCCTAACTTGTTTGTTATGATTACACTCCATCTACAAAGTCAGAGGCATTGTGTTTAAAGTGGTTACCAACTCTATGAACAAAAGTACAAGGCATAGAAACTTGTTTTGTCAAGAAAATCACATGTTGAGCTTAAACATGGATTTTGAATTCAGATCAACTTGAGCATTCCAAACCTTGTGCTTATAAATAGACACACTATTTATGAGATAAGACACAAGATTACAAGCACTAAAAACACCCTCAAACTCCCTCAAGCCAGAAATTACACAAAACCTCCATTTTTGTGTCATTTCTGATTTTGAACACCCAACTCATAATTCCCTCGTGCGTTTCTTGGCCAAACCTTTCACAAAGCTTCTAATACACATATAGAGACTATCCTGATCTCTGTTTTCAAACTGTAACATCATCTTCCTCATTCTCCATAAACAAAAACAGAGGTCTACATCTTGACTTCTCCAGGCCAAGAAAGATTAAAAAAAAAAGATTATTTATTTATACTATATCTATTTATTTTATTTCAAGACCAAAAACATTAGAAAACATTTTGTTACAAACTTTATTTCTTTTCCTTAATTAATTTAATAATTAGACCTAGGTTTATTTATTTTCTTTTTTAATTCAAACTAACTTAGAATTTAGGGTTACTCTTAACCTAATTTATTTTTATGCTATTTTAGTTAATATTAAAATATTTTCATAAAAACATTAAAAAATATTTTCTTTTCCAAATTAAGTTAATTTATTTTTCTTTTATTAAATCATTTTCCTTTTAGTTCATTAGGTCAAAACAAAAATTCATTCCTTATCCATTCATACTTGTACATTATATCCATTTCAATTCTTGTACATATATTCAATATGGTTGTAATAGATAATTAGGATTTAATTTTCTTGCAAATCCCCATTTATAAATTTGTATACCCCATCCCCTAATGATGTAATAGCGTAGGATATTTATTTTTCACAATTTATCGCTTTCATATAAATCATAGTAAATTAGGGTTTGTATGGAAAGATAAAAATCAATACTTAGAAAACCCTAATTCAAGATTAAACCAAGCATGAGATACAAAACACTTGTAAACTTTACACCTCTAGGGTTAACTCCACCTTGTTGCCTTAAATAAATAGTCATGATATGCATGTGAGACATCTTAGCCAAAAAAAATCAAAAATACAAGATCATAGTCCCTCGATGACGCTACGAATGTTACATTACAAATGATCTTAGCCCCTCAAGAGAAATGCTAAGATATCTCACAACATTGCTATCCATAACTTCACGATGACCCATGCCCGTCCCTTTACATCCAAAGATAATGCTTCTTACCAATCAATGGTAAGATAGCAATGTCAAAGGATGAGAGAAATGAACAAAAGACTTTTGAGTAGGTAGAACGTTCTTAGTTGCTTGCTCACAAACATCTTTTCAAACACACCAAACACTTTCAAGACATGAAATATTTTCAAAAGTCCAACACCTTGTATGCATTCTTATAGAGACGAGAATCATTACAACATTTGCCTAAACGAAGGCGTTTTTCAAAAATACTTTTAAAACCCACCACAAACATATTTCAAACAAACAATTTCAAAAGTGATCTAGCAAGAAACTAAGAGCCCATAGATAACTATGGATGAAAAGGGTGCTAACATCTTCTCTTTTCATAACTTACCCCTCGAACTCAAGAAAATATCTCAAAGGTCTTTTTTGTTCTTTTCACCCTTTCCTTATTGGATAAAATAAAAGTCGGTGGTGACTCTTTCTATCCGCAACAATTGCGATCAAACGCAAAACAACCAAGTCAGTTCTCCCACCATATTACAGAGTTGGAGACTCTGCCGGGGATCATTTAAAAGTGGAGTTACCTTAGAGCTAGATCAACTTTAAAATGATTTCATTGTTTGATTTGTTTTCTTTACATTCATGGGTCCTTGTTTGGGTTTGTATTGATCCTCTACCTGGATTTGGGAACATCATTAGGTAAATAGCAAAAATTATGGAGACTGTACGACATAAACCAATATGGTTGAGACAATAGATATGTTAGTGTGGCACATTTGTGGGTACCGGTATCCCTTATGGAGAATTAAGGAGAATACGGGGCCGGTGTGTGCTGTCATGAAGCACTAACTGACCTTAGAACCTTTAATTGAACAACTTGGCCATTAGGAAGTAGTTAGATAGCCGATTTCGGCGGAAAGCTTAAAATTGGTTAATACTCGATACTGAGCTCATTGAGATTGGACGTTTGGGATATTTTGGCTGCAAGAAAAGATTAATTATTCTAAAAAAATGTCCAATGAAGAAAGATCAATGATATTGAGATTCCCTAGAACCCGATTACTTTTTAGGACAGGTTGAACCAACTAACTTCAAGAGGGTACTTACCTATGAAACCCATGCAATCCTAAACCTAAGGTTTTTGTGTGCTTTGTTTGTGATTATTATTCATGGCATCATAAACATCATAAAATCATAAGAATTCTCGCTAACCATTTCAAGGATTTAGGAATTTATCTTTATTCTATTTTGTAGGTCATGACTTCCACTCGTACGAATACCATCCGAATTAACTTCGTGAAAGTGCATCCTCAACTTCAAGAGTTAGCATCAAGGGTGCCTGGAGATTCTCCCTTCACCAAGAAATATGGTCGACTTCTCAACTTGGCTACCTCAAACTTCCAAGAAGAAGTGATGTGTGTGCTTTTCCAATTCTTTGATCCTATGCATCATTGCTTCACCTTTCCCGACTACCAATTGGTGCCTACATTAGAAGTATTCTCTCAATTGTTAGGAGTGCCTGTGTTGGATCAAATACCATTCACCGGTTTAGAAAAGACTCCAAATCCTGAAGTTATTTCCAAAGCCTTGCATTTGAAGAGATCTAACATTGTGGAAAATTGGGAGACAAGAAGTGGAGTTAAGGGTTTCTTAGACAAATTTATGTTGGAGAAGGCTCGTTTGTTATGGGAAGATATGGATTTTCAAGATTTTGAGGATGTCTTGGCCCTTCTAATCTATGGTTTGGTTCTATTTCCCAATCCAGACCAACTCCTAGATGAGAATGCCATCAAGGTTTTTCTCTCTCGTAATCCCGTACCTACTTTGCTTGGAGACATTCTACATTGTTCCCACACTCGTACCATAAAGAAAAGGGGTACTTTTTTGTGTTGTATTCCATTACTGTCTAGGTGGTTTATTTCGCACCTACCTCAACCAACATCGAAGAATAAGCAAGGCTTGACATGGTCTCAAAGGTTAATGTCACTCACACATTCTGATATTCATTGGTGTTTTCGATCCTTAGAGGACATTACTATTATCGACCGTTGTGGGGAATTCCCTAATGTCCCTCTTCTTGGCATTAGGGGAGGTATTACCTATAATCCTTTTTTGGCTTTATGACAATTTGGGAATGCTAGTAGAGATAGCCCTCATGATGTACTTGTCCAAGTAATTGCATTTGACTATGAGAGTGATGCCCAGGGTTATCATCAAAGATTCATACGACCTTGGGGCGTGGTGAACAAAGTTGATAGCAAGAGGTTGGGGCATAAGAACTCTATTCCTTTGGAGCCTTATCTCAAGTGGGTGCGAGCTCGCGCTCAAATCCTTATGATACCTTATGAAGCCATCCTACCTATCATCATGGAGCCTGTTGCCAAGGGAGATGTTCCATATATCGTCCTTCATCCTGATATGCCTACTTCTCTTAAGGATTTGCAAAGAGCTTGGATTCAACTAAAAGTGGAGCGAGACACCTTCGAAACTCAGTTCTAAGCAAGTGAGAAGAAGGTCTTGAAGCTTACAAGACAGCTTCACGATGAGCGAAGTTTGAACGCCTACATTGCACCAAAGAGGATGCGCTCATGGGAAGCCTGATTCTCTTTCTAATTTTAGGAGTTTATTTTGTATTTTTGCCTTTTTTTTTCATTGTAAGCCCAAGAGGCATGTTGTAATCAATATGAACTTATTAATACAATTAACATTTTTCCTTCTTTGCCTAAACAAATTTAAATCTTCTAAAGTCCTTGAAATAATTTTCATACGCATTTCATGCATCATCACATAAGCAAGCTTTCCACAACAGGTTTCCTCATCTTTCTACTGTTTATTTCAGTAAGATGGATATTGAATAAACCATAAAAGATCGACAAGCACATAATTTCCAGTTCCAAGTAACCTTATTGACTCTCGCCAAGGGACAACAAGAGCCGATGACACTGCTAGCAGCCAAAAAGAAGACTAAGAAGAAGGCCCTCATTAACATGGGGAAAAGGTTTAAAGGCCCAGTCCGTCAGGTGCAGATAGTTGAAGAGTCATCCGAGGAATACGAGAACCAGGTGGAAGAGGCAAAGAGAACCCGTGCTAGGGGTGCAAATGATCAAGCTTCCGAGGATGAAGACTACTTTGATGAGCAGTATCCACCGGTTGAGGATAAATACCAGCAGTTAGAGGATAGACTGAAAGCTGTTGAAATTCAAGCCGTACCTGGTTTAGATTTTGGTGATTTGTGCTTAGTACCTGGGGTCGTCATTCCCCATAAGTTCAAAATACCAGTTTTTGCGAAGTATGACGGAGTTTCATGCCCAAAACCGCATCTGAGGTCCTACGTCCGCAAGATACAACCACATACTATTGACAAGAAGCTCCGGGTCCATTTCTTCCAAGAGAGTCTGGTTGGGACTCAATTAGAATGGTTTTATCAACTGGAGGGTTCCCGCATTCACACATGGGAAGATCTGGCCACTACTTTTTATCATCAATATCAGTATAACGCTGATTTAGCACCGACAAGATTTCAACTTCAAGGAATGACAATGGGTATTAACGAAGGGTTTAAAGAGTACGCGCAAAAATGGAGGGATCTTGCTGAAAAAGTTAAACCACCACTAACTGATAGGGAACTGGTATACATGTTCATGGGAACACTAACGGGACCCTATTTCAACTTGCTAATTGGTAGCTCATCTTCCGGTTTCATTGAGTTAATTCTGACTGGTGAAAGGGTCGAGAGTGGAATCAAGAATGGAAAAATTCCCATGGCATCTGCTTCTACATCAAGCATTATAAAGTAACCCTTTAATGGCAAGAAAAAAGCCAATGTTCTTTATGGGTCAAGGGCCCATACCAAGAAGGATCATCGTCCATCTGTTAATGTTGTTTTGATCTCCAACCCTCCATCTGCTCAAAGACAATCATCCAACCATCAACGATATGAAGTTCCTCGAAGACAGTTCACAAGGATTAGCATGTCATTGTCCCAAGCATTGCAACATCTGTTGAAGGCTAACTTAGTGACATTGCGTGATCCACTATCAAATCCAAATACTACATCACCGAAGTACAATCCAAATGTCAAGTGCGCATATCATTCCAACAACCTTGGGCATGAAACTGATCAATGCTAGGCTCTGAAGAATAAGATTCAAGACCTAATAGACAATAAAACTATTAAGTTTGATCCACCTACAACTCCAAATGTGATAAGTGCACCAATGCCGAACCATGGCAAAGGTGTCAACGCGATTGATGACACTATTTTTGTTTCCTCCATCGAGGATCTGACTACTCCATTGACTAATGTGAAGGGAAATTTGCTGAGAGTTGGGGTGTTCCCTGGTTGTTTAAAAGATTGTGATTGTTATGTTAAACAAATAAATGGATGCAAGAGATTGGAAGAAGGTGTTCAATGCCTGATAGATAGTCACGAGATCCTGTTTGAAAAAGTTCCTACCATCAAGAGTTTGACCAACGACGTTGAAGACCTTGCCATAATAACAATCTCCAACAAGCCTCTTAGGATCTCCTCAAAGGGTCCTATTAGGATTTCAAATGAACTATCCATTGCTCCTTTAATAATCACTGCCCCTGGGCCGATTCCTTACTCCTCCGACAAAGCAATTCCATGGAACTATGGTGCCGAAGTTTATTATCATGGGATAAAGCAAGATTCTTGGATCAACAAAGACAAAGCTGATGTTACTAATATTGCAGGTTCTAGTAAAGTGACAAGAACAAGGAGGATTTTTCCCCCTGATATTTCACCACCCACTACTATAACAACTCTCGTCTGCATAACCAATGAAAATTCTAGTGCCAACACTAGAGGAAAAGAGAAAGAAGGTGGGCCTGCTGGGATAGAGGCACCTACCAAATATACTGATCCTGAAGAACCCTCCACTTGAGAGATGGAAGAAATCCTGAAAATTATAAAAAAGAGTAATTTCAAAATAGTCGAATAACTGAGGAAAACCCCCTCTAAAATCTCCATGCTGTCATTACTACTATGTTCCGATGCTCATGCCCAAGCTTTAATCAAGTTCTTAAAGAAAGCTCATGTGCCCCAAGAAACTATAGCTGACCAGTTCGAGAATTGTGTAGTGAGTTTAACGGC
Source organism: Vicia faba (assembly GCA_948472305.1). NCBI lineage: Eukaryota > Viridiplantae > Streptophyta > Magnoliopsida > Fabales > Fabaceae > Vicia > Vicia faba. The sequence continues at coordinate 1,225,958,581 of OX451736.1, read as the reverse complement.
TGACAATGGATTAGGTTTCTCCGACACTGACTTGATAAAAGTTGGAAGGAATCATAACAAGGCCTTTCATGTCTCTATTGAGTGCAAGGGAACTACCCTAGTTCATGTCATGGTCGATAGCGGTTCCTCCCTAAATGTTCTACCCAAAGGTGCTTTGGACTGACTAGATTATGAAGGCCTTGTGTTGAAACCAAGTGATATAGTTGTAATGGCTTTCGATGGGTCTAGAAGGATGGTGCATGGAGTGGTGGATCTCCCTATTAAAGTGGGATCACAAATATTCAACTTCACTTTTTATATAATGGACATACGTCCCGCCCACTCTTATTTTCTTGGGTGCCCTTGGATCCATGGGGTAGGGGCAGTAACATCAACCCTTCATCAAAAATTAAAATATCCAGTCAAAGGGAAGATTGTTACTATTTGCGGCGAAGAAGAATTTATGGTGAGCCACCTCAATTCCTTAAAATATGTGGAAATGGATGGTGAGTTCATAGAAACTCGGTGTCAGGCTTTCGAAGTTGTTCCTCCTATGGTTGCCTCCACCAAAATCTCTTCCAACATATCAAAAGTTGATGAAGTTGTACCAAGAATGGTTTCACTTAAAGATGCTCGTGTCGTGGTCGAAGATGGAAGTTGTACTATCTGGGGACAACTCCCTGATATTCCATTTAAAGCAGACAAATTTGGGTTGGGTTTCACCATCAAAGCTCAGAAAGAGGTCAGGCACGCTCGCATGGGAAAGCCACCTCTCCACATCAGAAATCATGAAGTAAATGTTGTGGAAGACTCTGATGATGAATGCGTTTTTGAAGAATGGATCTACCCTACTGCGGAGGGAAGCTCAACAATTGGCATGCAAAGGACTTCACTCCCATCTCCTTCATTGAGGAGTAATTATTGTTTACTGTTTTTTTTCAATTCAAGAACTTTTGCATGTAACTTTAAATTCCCAAACAATGACTTTTAAGCCATATGCCTTGCCCGGGGCACTATGGTCCATTTGTTAAGGATTTTGTTCATGTTCATTTATCATATGATTATTTAATATAAATTGTTAGACCTTTTGCATTCAAATTTTGTGTTCATTGTCCTTCTTTTTCTTTACTGCATTTTTTCAATAGACATGTATCTTACATGCACACACACACACAGAGACTTGTAGATCTTCATCCACTCCGGATCTCGTTACTAACGACTTTACAATTGCCAGTTATGATTTTGAACATCCAATTAACCAAGCCGCAGACGAAGGCAAGGAAAAATGTGAAATACCAGGGGAACTAGCCATACTTTTAATGCAAGAGGAGAAAGCTATTCAACCTCATGAAGATCCAGTCGAAGTTATTAACCTAGGTACTAAGACAGACAGGAAAGAAGTCAAGATAGGTGCCAACCTAAAAGATGGTATCAAGAGAAGATTGGTTCAGATGTTACATGACTATGTTGAAGTGTTCGCTTGGTCGTATGAAGATATGCCAGGGTTGGATACCGATATTGTCATTCATCGTCTGCAAGGAAGGAAGATTGTCCTCCTATTAAGCAAAAGGTTCGTCGCATACAGCCTGACATGTCTGAAAAGATAAAAGCTGAAGTGATGAAACAATTCGATGCATGTTTCCTAACTGTGACATCTTATCCCTAATGGGTTGCAAATGTGGTTCTCGTGCCAAAGAAAGATGGAAAGGTTCGTATGTATGTAGATTATAGGGATCTGAATAAGGCAAACCCCAAAGATGATTTCCCTCTACCTCATATTGACGTCTTGGTTGACAAAACTGCTCAACATAAAGTCTTCTCCTTCATGGATGGATTTTATGGCTACAACCAAATCAAGATGGCTCCCGAAGATATGGAAAAGACCACCTTTTTTACACAATGGGGCACCTTTTATTACAAGGTCATGCCGTTCGGATTAAAGAATGCAGGGGCAACATATCAAAGAGCTATGGTAGCTTTATTTCATGATATGATCCATCATGAAATAGAGGTCTATGTGGATGATATGATTGCAATGTCACAAACTGAAGAAGAGCATCTTGATCACCTACACAAGCTATTTGAAAGGCTGAAGAAGTACAAGTTGAGGTTGAACCCTAATAAGTGCACATCCGAAGTAAGGTCTGGAAAGCTTCTAAGTTTTGTCGTCAGTGGTAAAGGCATCAAAGTTGATCCTGCAAAGGTAAAATCCATTCAAGAAATGCCAGTTCCCCATTCTGAAAAGGAGGTTAGAGGATTCTTGGTTCATCTTAACTACACTGCTCGCTTCATATCTCACCTAACTTCTACTTGTGAGCCAATATTCAAACTCTTGACGAAAGATCAAGTAATCAAATGGAACGACGACTGCCAAACTGCCTTTGACAAGATCAAGAAATATTTACAAGAACCTCATATCCTTATTCCTCCAGTGGAAGGAAGATCATTGATAATATACTTGACTGTGCTAGAGAATTATATGAGGTGTGTGTTGGTCCAACATGACGAGTGTGGCCGAAAAGAGCATGCAATATACTACCTGAGCAAAAAGTTTACCAACTGTGAAACCAGATATTCACTGCTCGAGAAAACTTGTTGCGCTCTGGCATGGGCTGCTCGCCATCTAAGACAGTATATGTTGACTCACACCACTTTATTCATTTCTAAGGTGGACCCTATTAAGTACATCTTCGAGAAACCAGCCCTCTCCGGGCGAATAGCTAGATGGAAAATGGTTCTGACCGAATATGACATCCAGTATACCATACAAAAGGCCATCAAAGGAAGTGTATTGGCAGATCATTTGGCCCATCAAGCCGTTGATGGTTATCAATCTATAAACTTTGACTTCTCGAATGAGAATATCATGTTAGTGACTAACTGTGTAAAACCTGGACCGTATGACAGATCTGAACAAGGATCCCGATGGACTATGGTTTTTGATGGAGCTTCCAACACTCTGGGCAATGGAATTAGTGTTGTGATAATTTCTCCTGAAGGGTGTCAAACTCCTTTCACTGCTAGAATATGCTTCGATTGCACGAAAAACATGGTTGAGTACGAGGTGTGCATCTTGGGTTTGAAGGCTGCCGTTGACTTAAGGATCAAGCATTTGGATGTATTCGGATACTCTATTCTAGTGATTAGCCAAGTAAAGTGAGAATGGGACACTAAGCATCCTGGCCTGATTCCTTACAAGGAGCTTGTGTTAACTCTGATTCCATGCTTCGAAGAGATCACCTTTAAACATTTCCCTAGAGAAGAAAATCAGTTGGCTGACACCTTGGAAACAATGTCTTCCATGTTCAAGGTCAAATGGGACAACGAAGCTCCTATTATTACAATTGAGAGATTTGACGAACCTACACACTGCTATGAGCTTGACACTAATGAAGAGAAACCATGGTACCATAAGGTGAGGAGATATCTTGAGACACAAGATTATCCTGAAGGAGCTTCTATCAATGATAAGAAATTCTTGCGAAGATTTCCAGCCAAATTATTTCTAAGCAACAGAATCTTGTACAAGCGCAACCATAATTCTACTCTACTCCAATGTGTAGACAAGAAGAAGGCAGAGAAAATTATGGAAGACATGCATGATAGATTCTTTGGGTCTCATTCTAGTGGGAACACTATGGTTAAGAAAATCCCGAGGGCTGGTTACTATTGGTCCACAGTGGAAACTGATTGTCATCATCACTCAAGGACTTGTTATAAGTGTCAAATCTATACCGACAAGGTACATGTACCTCCTATTCCTCTAAATGTGATGACTGCTCCGTGGTCGTTTACAATGTGGGGCATTGATATGATTGGAGAGATTAAACTTACTGCTTCCAATGGACACCGTTTTATCCTCGTGGCTATTGATTACTTCACCAAATGGGTTGAAGTTGCCTCATTTTCCTCTGTCACAAAGAACGTTGTAGCCAGATTCATCAAGCATAATCTCATCTTTCGTTACGGTATCCCCGAAAGGATTATCACCGACAATGGAACTAATCTCAAAAATGCTATGATTATGGAACTCTTTACTCAGTTCAAAATCAAGCATCACAAGTCTTCTCCGTATAGACCCAAAATGAATGGCGCAGTGAAAGCTGTCAATAAAAATATCAAGAAGATTGTGCAAAATATGGTTGTTACCTACAAAGACTAGCATAAGATGTTACCATTTTCTCTCCATGGCTATCGTTATTCAGCTCGAACATCAACTGGGGAAACTGCTTTCTCTTTGGTCTATGGTATGGAAGTTGTCTTGCATATAGAAGTTCAGATTCCTTCACTAAGGACTATGAAAGAAGAAGATCTGGGCAAAGACAAGTGGGTGCAGACTAGATTAGATCAGTTAAACTTGATTGATGAAAATGACTAGCCGCTGTTTTTCATGGTCAGATGTACCAGAAGTGTATGATCAAGGCTTTCAACAAAAAGATCAAGCCTTGAGTGTATCAAGCTGGCGAATTGGTAATAAAGCACATCATTCTTCCACGAGGAGATCCCAGAGACAGATGGAGTCCCACTTACGATGGACTATTTGTTGTAAAGAAAGTTTTCTCTGGTGGTGCCATGATGCTGACTACTATGGATGGCGAAGACTTCCCACATCCTGTGAATGCAGACATAGTTAAAAAATACTACGCATAAAATGAGCCGCTAGGTTGACATACCTAGGTAAAATAAGTGCACCCCGGCGAACCAAAGAGGCTCAGGAAAAAGTTAGGGATATATGCAAAAGATTGTACACCCGACAAATCGAAAACCCGAAAGGGCGATTTGGGAAAAAATGGGTATCTCGGTGGACTGAAAACCCTAAAGGGCGGTATAGGAAAAAGTTAAAGATTGAAAGCGTATGACTATGTCCCGTGGGGTCTTTATAGCCAGCTTTATTACCAAGGTCCAAATTCAAATGGTCCAAGATCAATCCAATCAATTTCTTTCAACAGCGAGGGATGTTCGAAGATATCAGGGCAATAGTGGAGTTGGAACACAATGAGATCACTTCCACATGGCTATTTATTTTTGTTTTCACTTTGTATTCCTTTCGACGATTTCCACTTACTAGGATCTCCGTCTCTTTGTACAAAAACGCCTATTCATGTGAAAAAACATCAATACAAAAATACTTTGAAATGTACAACTTCTTGTTTTTCTGTTTTGAGTGAAAAACGTCCAATGACTAAAATTGAATGAACATATGCATATGAGCATGATTAAACTATTTAGAAAATGTATGCTTGAAAGAAGTAACAAGCATCTCTTTAATACAGTTAGGATATCTCCACCGAGTTATCTCATTAATATTATCCCCACGGATTTGGATTCATAAAATCCCCAGCCAGAATTTCAATCTCCGGAAGATCCTCCCCAACTGATTTGGTCTTATGGATTTCTTCCTAAAGAGACGCCTCCTCAGCAGTTCGTCAAATATCCTCTTCAATAGGATTTATTTCCCCTACAAAAGGCAAAATTCCCCAGCTTGAGTTTGCCTCTCATACTATTACAAATCAAGGGGCCATAACCCCTAATCCCCAATGAAGTCGCCAACAGAGTCAATGATATCCCATCAACATTAATGAAGCCTGGACCCGAACAAATAACAATTAATCTCAAATTCAAGTTACTATGAAGCCTGGATCCGACCAGATACTAGTTTAACTCCATCAAGTTCAAATTACTGCAAAGCCTGGACCCGACTAGAAAATAGTTTGAGTTGCTGAAACCTGCACCCGACAAGATAACAGTAAATCTTAATTTTTAGTTGCTAAAACTTGGATCCGACCAGATAATAGTTTAAATTCATTCAAATCTGTTGAACCCCAAAATTTTCCCTCCCATTTCACTCAAGACATGCCACTATAGGTCCTCAATTGCTCAAGGATGAATAAGGATTGACCAAACAAATCCTCTTCCTAAGGCAATAAACCTCAACTAGGGTTTCAATTTTAAGCAAGATGTGTGAGTCCCAAGGATCCCAAATGTTCTCCATTGTCCTAATATGTCCTCAAGATCATCCATGCCAAATTTCATGCCTTGAACAACAAGTTTGCTCAGTCAATTGCTCAAATGCATGAAAATCAACTATACTAGGTGAAAAGTCAATTGTGGCCCAAATACAGTCAAACTTCAAGATTTTTGGTCAACATCAACATTTTGAAGTAATATCCATCATTTGATCAAGGGTTGATCATGATTCCTCAAGAAATTCTCCTAACTCATCAAAAGTCAAAAATGGCAAATTAGGGTTTCTATAGGAAAAGTCAACCAAACTTTGACCAAGCATAACTTTCTTATACTTTATCAGACATTTTCCATAAAGGCTCATTTTAAATATAATCCAATTCCCTACAACTTCTCTTCATCCCTAAACTTCGAGAAATGCCTCAATCAAAAGATACAAGCTCAGACATTATAGGTCTTTTTAAAAAAGTCAACAAAACACCTTTTGGGTCAAAGCTTCCTACATTAACATGGAAGATCCAATTGAGATGAAACCAAAAGGGTTGTTTATAGGACATTCTAAGATTTTTAAAAAGTCCAAGAACACCCTCATAGGGTTAAAAATGAGAGAGATATGCATTGCTAAAGTTGACCAATTTTTGGAAATGTGCATGAAGCCAATATTGACCAAACATGATTTTTTTTCCAAATGGGCCCATGTTTTCATACTTGAAACTTGTTCTTAACATGGCCTACGACCCCTGAGCTCATTCATACATTATTTCATAATTTTTATTTTTTATTTTGATTTTTTATTCATTAAAAGTCAAAATTAAATAAAGAAATAATAGAAAATATGTAAGATATGATTTGAGAATCTTTTTCTCATCAAATGAAGGACAAAACATGCTAGAAAATCAAAGAGATTTCATGCAAGGGCTGATTAGCAAGAAAAGAACATGTTTTGGCCAATTTTAGAAACTTAAAATACAAATTGCAAATAAAATCTTTTTCTCGCAAATCTCCAAGATTGCATCCAGTTTTATTGACCTAATACATTCTATTATATATTCACAACATTGCCTGATCAAAAACACAAGGGTTGGCCGCACGAAACTGACATTAAAAACTCCAAATTTTCAAGAAAAAAGTGTCAATCGGATCTTGGATTACAGAGAGATTCAAGGCATTCTGAAGCTTGCAATCAACTCCTGGAGGCCTTCTGAAGCTAGCTGCATCAATTTCACGTGTCAAAGCATCCAGAATCACCACCTACATCCTCACGGTTTGTTCATGATATTTCGAATTTGATTTTGAGCATACACGCGTTATAAATGAATTTTGAGTATGCATTCATGTTTGTATGAGTATTTAGAATGTGTTGGAATGATTAATTTCCAGTTTTGATACATATATGACCAATTGCCATTGTTAGGGTTTTCAGGTTCGTTTTGGGGTTTTCAAGTATAGGCGAAATTAGGCCTAATAAAGGATGCCATTATGCTCAGGGGGATAAACCCAATGGATCCATGCCTTTACATTGAATTTATGTTGCTTGGTTAAGATTTTAGAAATTTATAGGTTCTTTAGTGACGGTTTTGTCCGTAGGTAAAAGTTACTAGGCTAAAACGACAGCCCACTGGAGAAGATGACTGTGTGTCACAACTTGGTTGGCTAATTTGAAATTGCGTGCATTTTGTCTTTTATGCTAACCATTATTCAAATATATTGTTTGTATTCAGTTTATATAACCAATAACAGGCTGGTTGAGTGGTAGAAGGGACGCGTGCAAAGGGAAAAGACCCGGGTTCGATTCCCAGGTCTTGAAGTTTATTTTTTTCTAATGAGATACATGCAGATTCAGTGGTTCTAGCCCAAACACGCTCATCGTGTTTCATATCATCATCACCATCAGATCAATCCTCCTTCAGATCTAACGCCCTGGAAACGCAGCCCCATGATGGACCTCCCTAACACAACAACACCAGATCCAATGCAGCTGTGGGCCACAGGATCTGGGCCTTGGACAAAATTCAGCAGCATACCCTCCAATTGGGTTTCACACCCCCTCAGGCCCATTACTTTCCCTTTTTTTTAATTTCACTATTTTATTTTGTTTAATTACTTTAATTTTTTTCTTTTAAATCAATTTTTTAATCATAAAAATCAGAAAATCATCACAAAAACTTAGGACTTAGTTTTTTCTTAATAAATTAATTTTTTCAAATTAATTAATTTAATTAACTTTAATTTTTTTTCCTTAATTTAAAATTAATTAGAGATTAGGTTAAATTTTAAATCTTTTTGCATAAAAAATCCCAAAAATATTTTTAACGAGCAATTAGATTTTTTAGGATTTAGAACTCTTTCCAGTCTTATTTTTTTGCGCGTCATTATTTTTCCATACGATTATATTTTTTATTTTTATTATGTACTTGTTCGGAGCTTGTAATAGTTAAATTAGAGTTTTCAATTTCCGCATTTTACTTTTCCGCCATTATTTATGTATCTACACCAAAGCCTTGTAATAGTTGTACAAACTTTATTTCTCGCTTTTATATTCCTTATATGCTTGTATATAATTTTTAGTAAAATTAGGCATGCATGATAAGATTAACCAGTTAATCATTAGGTCACTAACTTCAAGATAAATATCTGAAAAAAGCACATTGTTGCACACTTGCACCCTTAGGGTATACCTCACTTGGTTGCCTCGGAAAACAATGGTTATGTCCCTCGAACGTAGGGATATCTTAGAAAAGACACTCAGTTTAAAAGTCATCATAAAGATCACGGTCCCTTACTGTCCCTCGAGTTGCCTACGAGAAATGATCTTTTCCCTATGATGATAGTCCCTTCGAAATGCTAAGGTATCCTTATATGTTGTCTTCAATGACCATAATGCCCCTTTGATAGTCCCTTAACATCCAACGACTAGGGCTACCTATTCACTAATAGTAGGATAGCACTGTTTAAAAGATAGGAGGAAAAGGACAAACTTTTTTCGAGTAGGTAGATAGTTCTTAAGTACTTGCTCAAACAATTCCTTTTTACACACCACACTTTCAAACACTTTTCAAACAAAGTTTTCAAAATGCTTTATCACACTCTTGAGGACTGGTACACGGTTTATCATAAAGCGAATTTCCGCACTAAGGCATTTTCAAACAAAATTTCACAGCACACAAACACAAACAGTTTTAAAAAATGAGCAAGTAACTAAGAGCCTATGGAAAACCACGGATGGAAAGGGTTCTAACACCTTCCCTTTCCATAATCTACCCCCCTTACTTAGAAAATCTCGAAAAAGGTATTTTTCTTTTCTTTTCACCCTTTCCTTTGTTGGATAAAAGAAAATTTGATGGCGACTCTTGCTTACTGCGACATTTGTGAACAAAAAAATACAAACCAGTATTAACAATCGATTCTGCCACCATATCACACTATCCAAACAAGTTACTGCAAAGCCTGGACCCAACCAGAGAATAGTTCAATTTCTCAAATCACTACTGAAGCTTGGACCCGACCAGATAACAGCTAATCTCAAATCCAAGTTACTAAAGTCTGGACCCGACCAGATGTTAGTTCAGCTTCATCCTATCTTCAATTTATTGTGAAACCTGGACCCGACCAGATAACATTTAATCTCAGTTTTAAGTTACTAAAGCCTGGACCCGACCAGATAATATTTCAACTTCTCTAATTGCAAAGCCTGGACTCGACCGGATAACAGTTAACCTCAAGTTCAAATTACTGCAAAAGATACTAGTTTAACTTCTTCAATGACTAACAAAACTCGTCTTCCCCAGTAGAGTTTTCCACTATCCCCAGCAAGTTGTTGTGAAGCCTGGAAATCCGGCTAGATAACAGCTAACTTTCAAGAGATAATTCCCCACTAGTGTCGCGGACGACTAGAAATCCCGAGCTCTTTCCCCCAAGCAGAAGTCAATATTCCCCAGTGGAGTTCTTCTCAACAAAGTAGGAATCCCCAGCAGAAGCTTTTTTAACAAAGTCTGAAGATACACATACTCTTCATCTCCAACAACAGTCCGAGATTTAACTCTCCAGTATTTATCAAGGATACGCTTCGACAACATGTCGCATTCATACATCATATAACATACATAACATATACATAGAACATAATCTCATTTATTTTGAGAACATCATTACACCATGCTTACATTTGTATACAGCTAACCCATTTCTCCTTGTAGGAAAAAAAATCATTAATCCAAAGACCTCTTCTGGATCAGAATTAATTCCTCCAGTTAAAGACAAGCAAGACACCTAGTTTTTAGCACGAGCCGACCAAAGATTTATGTTGATGTTTCTCCCAGTTTCTAACATCATCTCTCCAAATGGAATCTATAATCCCATTCTTGAATCATTACATTATCAAGTGCAAATTTCTGGGCACTTTAGTGTTCAATCATCTTTCACCTTCGAACCAAGAATGGCGGATCCGCCAATCTAACTCTTCAAGTTTAAGAAGATTGAACAGGGGCAGCTGTTGTACCCCAAAATTTTCCCTCTCATTTTCTCAATATTTCTCTCACAAGATTTCCATTAGTTCACTAATGCACAAGGGTTGATCAGCTCAAGACACTCCTACAACACTGATGACTCAAAATTAGGGTTTGAATTTTCACAAGTACAATTGGAGTTTTAAGGCCCCATTTGACTTTCATGGATCATTTTGGACTCTCAAGATTTCTCATGTCAAGTTTCAATCTTTGGATCACATTTTTGCTCGGTCAATTGATCAGTTGACCTAAAATCAACTGTATTGGGCAAAAAGTCAATTGTGGTCAATTCACAGTCAAACTTCATAATTTTTTATCCATATCAACAGTTTTAACTAATATATGTCAATTGGTCAAGTTTGGATCATAATTCCTCAAGAAATTTATTCAGATCACCAAAAGGGAAAATGGTTAAAATTAGGGTTTTGACTGAGAAGGCTCCATTTTTTACTTTTGACCAAATACATGACTTATTGGTTTGAAACATGATATCAAGGATTAAAATGCATCATATTAACCTAATGTCATGGTTCAAAACATTTCTCATGATCAATTGATTGATATTTGAAATTTGGTCAACAGATGAAAAAGTCAATTGTACACTAAAGTCAAACTTTGACCTTTTGATCAAAATCAAGTTTAAAAAATCATATTTCATCAAGACATGTCAAAATATAAAGATTTTTTATCAAGAAATCAAAAAGTCAAAATCATATTTGAAAAGTCAAAATTCTAAGACTTAGAAATTTTTCTAAGTGTTAGAAAGTTAACATTTTTTCATGACTTTGTGCCAAATTTCAATCATGATGAAAGATAATTCAAGAAACACTTCTAACATGAAAGTTGTAGATCTTAATGAGATATAAAACTTTGTAGAAGGAATCAAGTTCTAAAAATTCTTGGATCTCAAGTTATTAATTCATAAAGACATGTCCATGAAACAAAAACACCTAGTGAAATTTTGCCCTAGTTAGGCAGATTTTTGAGTTAGCTTCTTGGATAAGTTTCACATGTTTAAAAGTGATTCTTAAAAAATGTCTAACATGAAGGTTGTAGAGGATGTTACGAGCTTTCCAAAATGTCCAAGAACTCATTAAAATTCTTCTTGAGCTAAGAGAATCAAAGAGATTAAGTTAGGGTTTCATTCTTGAATTATAGGTCTTTTTGTGATGTACAAGAATTCAAATCTCAAGCCCATGCTGCATAATATTAGCTTTTTCAGGCCTTAAACTTGTGCTTCACTCCATAATTAATGGTTTACACAATTGGTTGAGCCATTATCCAATTGATTCAAGCTTTATCCAAATCAATTTGCCATTTTGGGAAGAAAGTAACATATCTATTCTTGTAAAGCAAGCTTTATGCACAAAGTCAACTTATTGAGCTCCTAACTTGTTTGATATGATTACAATCTATCTACAAAGTTAGAGGAATTGTGTTTAAAGTGGTTAACAACTCTATAAACAAAAGTACAAGGCATGGAAACTTATTTTGTCAAGAAAATCACATGTTGAGCTTAAACATGGATTTTGAATTCGGATCAACTTGAGCATTCCAAACCTTGTGCTTACAAGTAGACACATTATTTATGAGCTAAGACATGAGATTACAAGCTCTAAAAACACCCTCAAACTCCCTCAAGCCAGAAATTGCACAAAACCTCCAGTTTTGTGTCATTTCTGATTTTAAACACCCAACTCATAATTCCCTCGTGCGTTTCTTGGCCAAACCCTGCACAAAGCTTCTAATACACATATAGAGACTATCCCAATCTCTTTTTTCAAACTGTAACATCATCTTCCTCATTCTCCATAACCAAAAACAGAGGTCTGCATCTTGACTTCTCCAGGCCATTTCAGCCACTCTCAGTTCAAGTCAACTATTGAATTAGCTTCCTAGAGGTTCAAGGAAGCTACCCTGATCATCACCAACACTTGAAACAAGCTCAAACTCATTTCAAAATTTCCAATTTTGAAGGTAATTTTCTGAACTTTCAACTCTTCATATAGGCATTGTTAGGCTTCCATTTTCAAAGACAATATAGACATCATTTCCCTGAAGCTAACCATGTTCATAGATTTCATTTATATTGCTTGAGCTTAGAGAATTTTGAGATTGAAATTTCTGGGAAAATTAGGGTTCAGATTAGGGCCAAAAAACTTCTTGCTTATCATTGATTTATAATTTAAGTGATTTACATTTCTGCAATTGTGAGGAAAAATGGAACAGCTTTCATGTTTGCAATTTCAATTTTCGTCGAAAAAATGAGTAAGATACAGGTGGTCTGGTTGGGCGTGAGGTTGAAGATGAAGTACAGGCCTAGGAATGGATTTGCAATATATATTTATGGTTTGTTTAAGTTAACGGATGTATAGCCACCCCAGTGGTAAGGCAACACGCGTATATTGCAGGGGGCGTAGGTTCGAACCTCAGTGTTGCCTTTTGTTTTGATTTTCTAACATTTTTGTTCTTTTATGTTACATAGCGCGCCTAGGCCTGAGGCCATTGGACTTGTCCCATTTTTTCATAAACATACCCCCTGATTACTATCTTACACGCAGCCCATTTTATTTTCTTATTTTTTCTAATTAAAAAATGGTTATTGGGCCAGGCTTCAAACAAAAAACAATTTTTCTAACAAACACCCCAACCTGATTTTCACACCCCTGACTCTTTTTTATATTTTTATATTTTCTTTTTTTTTATTCTCATTATTATTTTTATTAATAAAAAAGGGACAAAGATATTTTTTTTATTTATACTATATATATATATATATATATATATATATATATATATATATATATATATATATATATATATATATATATATATATATATATATATATATATATATATATATATATATATATATATATATATATATATATATATATATATATATATATATATATATATATATATATATATATATATATATATATATATATATATATATATATATATATATATATATATATATATATATATATATATATATATATATATATATATATATATATATATATATATATATATATATATATATATATATATATATATATATATATATATATTTCTTGCTTCTTTCTAAAACTAAAAAACGACAAAAAAATATTTATTTATTTATTTATACTATATCTATTTATTTTATTTCAAGACCAAAAACATTAGAAAACATTTTGTTACAAACTTTATTTCTTTTCCTTAATTAATTTAATAATTAGACATAGGTTTATTTATTTTCTTTTTTAATTCAAACTAAATTATAATTTAGGGTTACTCTTAACCTAATTTATTTTTATGCTATTTTAGTTAATATTAAATTTTTTCATAAAAACACTAAAAAATATTTTCTTTTCCAAATTAAGTTAATTTATTTTTCTTTTATTAAATCATTTTCCTTTTAGTTCATTAGGTCAAAACAAAAATCCATTCATTATCCATTCATACTTGTACATTATATCCATTTCAATTCTTGTACATATATTCAATATGGTTGTAATAGATAATTAGGATTTAATTTTCTTGTAAATCTCCATTTGTAAATTTGTATACCCCATCCACTAATGATGTAATAGCGTAGGATATTTATTTTCCATAATTTATCGCTTTAATATAAATGCTAGTAAATTAGGGTTTGTATGGAAAGATAAAAATCAATAATTAGAAAAACCTAATTCAAGATTAAACCAAGCATGAAATACAAAACACTTGCACACTTTACACCTCTAGGGTTAACTCCACCTTGTTGCCTTAAACAAAAAGTCATGATATGCATGTGAGACATCTTAGCCAAAACAAATCAAAAATACAAGATCATGGTCCCTCGATGACGCTAACAAGATCATGGTCCCTCGATGACGCTACGAATGTTGCATTACAAATGATTTTAGTCAAGATATATCACAACATTGTTATCCATGACTATATGATGATCCACGTCCGTCCCTTCACATCCAAAGATAAGGCTTCTTACCAATCAATGGTAAGATAGCAATGTTAAAGGAAGAGAGAAATGAACAAAATACTTTTAAGTAGGTAGAACGTTCTTAGTTGTTTGCTCACAAACATCTTTTCAAACACACCAAACACTTTCAAGACATGAAATATTTTCAAAAGTCCAACACCTTGTATGCATTCTTATAGAGACAAGAATCATTACAAAGTTTGCCTAAACGAAGGCACTTTTCAAAAATACTTTTAATACCCACCACAAAAACATTTCAAACAAAGCAATTTCAAAAGTGATCTAGCAAGCAACTAAGAGCCCATAGATAACTATGGATGGAAATGGTGATAACACCTTCCCTTTTCATAACTTACCCCCCGAACTCAAGAAAATATCTCAAAGGTTTTTCCTATTCTTTTCAACCTTTCCTTATTGGATAAAAGAAAAATTCGGTGGTGACTCTTGTTATCCGCAACAATTGCGATCAAATACAAAACAACCAAGTAAGTTCTCCCACCGTATTACACAAACCATCCAAATACTTCACATACATCATATAAAAGTTATTCAAATACAAGAACAACCTCTGTAACATCATTATCATCGTCTTCCAAACTCAAAAATAGTACCTTACAACATGACATGGTTGGACTGATTCAACAACTTGCAACATCGAAGTAAGGATTGGAATAGCTTCAAGAAGGTCTAAAGGAGCTCAATCAATCACCACTTTGCACCCGGAAACATCCATACATGTTCAAAGTTTTCGCTTCAAGAGGTAAATTTTCTCGAACGATAATATCTTTGTCCATACATCATTTGTTTTTGCTTTCAAAAGGATACAACAGGTCAAATCAAAGCGAAAACTTAGCAAAAAGGAAAGCCAAGGGCTGACACGGGTGCCCGTGTCACACGACACGGCCCATGTCAGTTCAGTTGGGTTGTAAATTTGACAAAACAAGCAGGACAGGGGCTGACACGGGTGCCCGTGTCACACAACACGGCCCGTGTCAGTTAGAAACATGCAAAACAGGTAGGACAGAGGATGACATGGGTGCCCGTGTCGCACGACACAGCACGTGTCTATTTGGCTGGAACAAATAAATGTGTAAATGGGGAAGGGAAGATTCTGACACGGGTGCTCGTGTCCACTGACATGGCCCGTGTCAGCTCAAGCATCAAAATTCCTTATTTTTTGTGATTTTTAAGTTACTTTTGACATATTCCATTTCTTGGAGATGGCCTAACACTATACAAAACCTTTTTCTAGATAAAAAATTCAAGTTATTTTCTAAAATAATTGAAACTACAAAACCTTTTCTATCAAAAAACTTTAAAAAAACAATTTCTTTTCACTTTACATTTTCTTGTGCAATTTACTTCTTTTTGCATTATAAATTATGTAATTGTCAAAGCCTTGTAATAGTAATTAGGGTTTATTTTTACTCTTCATCCCCATTTGTAAATTTGTATCCCCCATACCCTAAAGTATTGCAATACCGTAGGATATTTAATTTCCGCAATTTATCGATTTCCATATTATTGCTAGTAATTAGGGTTTGTATGGAAAAATCTTAAAATCAATACTAGACAACCCTAATTTAAGATAAAATATTTGAAAACAGTACAACTTGTACACATGCACCTCTAGGGTAACCCACACTTGTTTCCTCGGATAAAAACAGTCATGTCCCTCGAACGTGGGATACTTTAATAAAGACCCTCAATTACAAGATCGTAGTCCCTCGATGAACCTTAAATGTTGCCTTCGGTAAACGATCTTAGTCCCTTAGGAAAAAATTGCTAAGGTATATTACAATGTTGCCTTCTATGACTATACGACGACCCACACCCGTCCCTCATATCTAATGATATGGCTTCTTACCAACCAGTGGTAAAATAGAACTATCTAAAGGAGGAGGAATAGAACAAATACTTTTTGAGTAGGTAGAACGCTCGTAGTTGCTTTCTCACCAACATTTCAACACACCAACACTTTCTTGAAATATTTTCAAAGTCAACATTTTGTATGCATTCTTATAGAGACGAGAATCATTACAAAGTTCACCTAAACAAAGGCACTTTTCAAAAATACTTTCAAAACAAATCACAAGAATATTTACAAAGCATTTCAAAAGTGAGCTATCAACTAAGATCCCATAGATAGCTACGGATGAAAAGGGTGCTAACACCTTCCATTTTCATAACCTACCCCCCAAACTCAAGAAAATTATCAAAAGGTCTTTTCTGTTCTTTTCTCCCTTTTCTTTATTTGATAAAAGAAAAGTTGGTGGCGATTCTTATTATCCGCAACAGTTGAGATAACACCCAAGTAAGTTCTCCCACCGTATTACAGTTACCAACATGAAAGCCAGCAAGAACGTAGGAAGATTCAAACAGTTTCCACGAAGCCCAAACATGGGCTAGTAACCGTCGACGGTTACATATTTAGGATGTTTATTTAAGCAAATTTGTGTATTTGTGTTAGAGGTCTCATTTCTTCACATTTAATAACAATATAATCAAAGTACCCGCATCTAAGACAGAAACGTGTTCAGGCTTAACTATGTATGAATGCTTCCACATTTAAATTCATAGTAATTTACAGTCTTTTCACTTTAAATTACAAACCTTGTTTTTACTTTATTTTCTTTGTAATTGTATTTACCTTTTTCCCCTTTATCCTTTTTTTAACCCAAAAACACTCTAAACACACAGTGTAGGATTATTGTAGTCGGTCCTGTAAGTAACCTTTAATAAGAGGCTAGCAATCGTTTAACGGAGAAACAACTGTGCAATTTGGTGAAGATATTTCAAATGTGTTGAATTATGTGAAATATGCTTGTGCAATTAAGATATGGAGATGGTCTTAATTTTATATTTATGTTGAGATTGCACATGCATCATTTATGTCAAGAGGCGATGTTTGGTAATTCTGTGGGAATCATTGACTTGTCATAAACCTAACACTGAGGGGTTTGAAAGCTTAAGGCTGAATCAATTTTTTATTGATGGTTATATTTCTTGGAGATGTTGACCCGACAGGACCGATAAGGATAACATTTGGTACCACATGCATATTGCATTGTTGAGTTGCATTAGAGTCACATGTGTCGATGTGAATTATTGAATTATTGTGAAGTATGTGATGTTGGTGTGAATGTTACTTTTGTGGTAATTGTGATTGGTTATTTTTTAATCTTGAATCATTGAGTAATGTTGTATATGTAATCATGTGAATTATGTTAAAGTATGTTGAATACATGATTATGTGAAGTTTGATGAATTCATTTGATTTATGTTTGTAGTACATTACTTATTATTATATATTTCCATAATGATAAGAATTTTCACCCTTCTGTTGGAATGATGTTTTATATGATATTGCTCAGGTACCAAAGATAGTGGTACTTCTTGCAAGGAGTAGTTGGAGGAGTTAGTCCTTACTTGTCCATTTTACTAGGTAGTGAGTCATGCTCTGGTGTATGTAACATGGGGAACGTTTGGATTCATGTTATTTTCCTGTTATTCATGTTTACTTGAGAGATGTTGTTATACTTTCTAGATATTTATGTTTGATTGAGATGTATGTGATGATGGCCTTTGGTGCCTCATGTTTTATTATATGATTGTCAGTATGGAATTTCAATCATTACTACTATTTTGAGTTGATAACTATTCCGCTGCGAGATGCATATGTGTTACTGTATGGAACATGATTATAAATGTGTGTTATGATCATGACCAATGTATTTGTATTTCTTAAGTTTTGTGAAGTAAATGTGACGCTCTCTCGTTGATATGCAAGATATTTACTCTGATTATACTATTTATTTATGTGGGGTTTAGGGGGTGTTACATTAGTGGTATCAAAGCATAGTCGGTTAGTTGGCCAGGATATTAACATGTTCATTTCCTTTTATATTTGATATGTGTGTCATATACACAATCGATATTGTTTGTCTGATAATTGTTGTTGGTTGTTTGGTTTTTTAGAATCTCGGGATGATGGTTGTATAAAGGAATGACGATGTTACTGTTGAGGCAATGACATTATTGGCTGGTGCGATTGGGCAGACTCCGAATGTGAATGATGGAAACAGAGATGGTGATGAATTTCAGGATTTGGGGAAGTTCCAAAGGAACAATCTACCAATTTTTGAAGGAGTTCATGAACCTGACAAGGCACAAGTTTGGCTGAAAGCGATTGAGAAGATCTTTCGGGTCATGAATTGTTTGGATGTACAGAAGGTGCAATTTGGCACCCATATACTTGAGAAGAAAGGTGAGGATTGGTGGAGTAACACTGTTCAGAGATTTGATGAAGATATGATTGAGGTTACTTGGGCATTTTTCAGAGATGCATTTCTGGAGAAGTATTTTCCAGAGGATGTGCGTGGGAAAAAGGAGATTGAATTTCTTGAGCTGAAGCAGGGTAATTGAACTATGGTTGAGTATGCTGCAAAGTTTAATGATGCTGATCAAGTTTTGTCCTCATTATAACACTTCTAATGCTGAGAGATCTAAGTGTCTTAAGTTTGTGAATGGTCTAAGGATTGAGATCAAGAAGGCTATGGGTTATCAGCATATTACTTGATTTTCTGAGTTGGTTAACAAGAGTAGGATTTATGATGAGGATAGTTGAGATAGTGCTGCTTACTATAAGGCTTTGCATGATAAGAAGGGAAGAGGGAAATTCAGAGGGAAGCCATATGTGACTCTTGCTGGTAAAGGGAAACAAAAAGTTGGTGATAACAATAAGCCGAGTGGGGGAGAAGCTCTTACTCCGGTTAGGTGCTTCAAGTGTGGTGTCGAAGGACATCGTGCTTCAAGTGTGGTGTCCTGATGTGAAGTGTTTCAAGTGTGGCAAGCTAGGTCACAAGTCTAATGATTGCATAGGTGTTTCAAGTGTGACTTCTTATAACTATGGTGAGCAAGGTCACATTAGTTCCAAGTGTGACAAGCCGAAGAATTACCAAGCTAGAGGGAAAGTGTTTTCTCTATCTGGTTCTGAGACTACTGTTAAGGATAGACTAATTTGAGGTATGTGCTTTATTAATGGTACACCTTTGATTGCTGCTATTGATACTGGCGTGACACATTCTTACATTTCTATGGATTATGTTAAGATATTGAATCTTGAGTTATCTTGTATGAATGGAAGTATGGTTATTGACACTCCTGCTATGGGTTCAGTGACTACTTCATATGTGTGTTTGAATTGTTCGTTGAGTATTTTTGGTAAAGACTTTAGGATTGATTTAGTTCGTCTTCCGTTAGACCAACCTGATGTTATTCTTGGGATGAATTGGTTGGAATACAATCATGTTTATATCAAATGTTTTTACAAGACAACTACCTTTCTTGATTCTAGTCTTGAGAGAGATTTGTTTATCTCTGACAAGCAAGTTAATGAGTCTGTACAGGATGGTGTTGTGTTGTTGGCTTTGATGGTATCATTGAATGTTGGTGGGAAATAAACGATTGGTGAATTATCAATAATTCTTGATTTTTGTGAGGTATTTTCTGATGATTTAAGTGATTTGCCGTCAGAGCGTGAGGTGGAGTTTACTATCGACTTAATTCCAAGAATTAGTCTGGTATTAATGGCTCTGTTTTGGATGTCAGCATCTGAATCGAAAGAGTTGAAGAGTTAACTTGAGGATTTTCTGTAGAAGAGATTCATTCTTCCTAGTGTGTCACTGTCGGGTGCACCAATTTTGTTGGTTAAGAAGAAAGAAGGTACTATAAGGTTATGTATGGATTATAGACAACTGAACAAGGTGACTATCAAGAAAAGTATCCACTTTCGAGGATTGATGATTTGATGGATCAGTTGGTTAGTGCAAGTGTGTTTAGCAAGATAGATTTGAGGTCAGGGTATCATCTGATTCGTGTGAAAGCTGAAGATATTCAGAAAACTTCTTTTAGAACAACGTGTGGTCACTATGAGTAATCTGTGATGTCGTTCGGTGTGACCAATGCACCTGGTATATTTATGGAATATATGAATAGGATTTTTCATCATTATTTGGATTAGTTGTTGTGTATTCATTGATGATATTTTAATTTATTCAAAGAGTGAAGAAGATCATGTTGAGCATCTGAGGATTATGTTATATGTGTTGAAACAGAAGCAATTGTATGCTAAGTTTTTTAAGTGTGAGTTTTGGTTGAAGGAAGTGAGTTTCCTTGGTCATGTGATATCAAAAGGTGGTATTATTGTTGATATGTCAAAGATTGAGGTTGTATCTCAATGGGAAGCTCTGAAATTTGTATCTGAGATTAAAAGTTTTCTTGGTTTAGCAGATTATTATCAGATGTTTATTGAAGAATTTTCCAAGTTAGCTTTATTGTTGACGCAATTCACTAGGAAGGGTCAAGCTTTTATTTGGACTGCACAATGTGAAGCTAGTTTTCAAGATCTTAAGAGAAGGTTGACAACCGCTCCTATTTTGATTTTTCCCGATCTGACAGAATGATTTGTTATGTATTTTGATGCTTCATTGATGGGTCTTGGAGGTGTGTTGATGCATAATCGACAAGTTGTAACTTATTCTTCAAGGTAACTTAAAGTGCATGAAAGGAATTATCCGACTCATGATTTGGAGTTAGTTGTAGTTGTGTTTGTATTGAAACTTTGGAGGTATTATTTGTTTGGGTCCAAATTTGATGTGTTTAGTGATCACAAGAGATTGAAATATATGTTTCATCAGAAATAGTTGAATATGAGGGAAAAAAGATGGTTAGAATTCTTGAAGGATTTTGATTTTAATTTGAATTACCATACGGGTAAAGTGAATGTTGTGGCCGATGTATTGAGTAGGAAGTCTTTGCATATGTCAATGTTGATGGTGCGAGAGTAGGAATTGCTTGAGCAATTTCGAGATATGAGTTTAATTTGTTAGGAGACTTCTTTTGAAGTTAAGCTTGGTATGTTGAAGCTTACTAGTGGCATTCTTGATGATATTCAAGAAGGTTAGGAATTTGATTTGATTTTGGTGGATAAGTTGACATTGATCAATCAAGGTCGAGGCGGTGATTTTCATATTGATGAGAATGGTATCATGAAAGTCGTAATAGAGTTTGTGTTTCGAATATAACCAATTTTTGGAAAAGGATTCTTGAGGAAGGACATCTTAGTTGATTGAGTATTCATCCTGGAGCTACTAAGATGTATCAAGATTTGAGGAAATTTTTTTGGTGGCCAGGTATGAAGAAAGAGATTGTGGAATTTGTGTATTATTTTTTTATTTGTCAGAATTCAAAGATTAAACATCAAAAGTCGTCTGGTTTGTTGCAACCGTTATCTATTCCTGAATGGAAATGGGATAGTGTTTATATGGATTTTTTTCTGGTTTACCTAGAATACCGAGTAATTTTGAGGCTATTCTGGTTATTGTGGATAGATTGACGGAATCTGCTCACTTTATTCCGATGAGAATGGATTATCTGATGGAGAAGCTTGAAAAGTTGTACATTGAGAAGATTGTCAGTTTGCATGGTATACCGTCTAGTATCATGTCAGATAGGGATACAATATTTAATTCGAGATTTTGGGAAGGTTTGCATAATGCTTTGGGTACAAAGTCGTGTGTGAGTTCTCCTTATCATCTGCACACAGATGGTCAGACTGAGAGGACGACTCAATCACTTGGGGATCTTTTGAGAGCTTGTGTATTAGAATAAGGAGGTGTTTGGGATAGTTACTTTCCTTTGATTGAGTTTACTTATAACAACAGTTTCCATTTGAGTATTGGAATGGCACCATTTTAGGCTTTGTATGGTAGAAGGTGTAGGACGCCTGTTGGTATGAATCTGGAGAAAGTGTTGTGATTGGACCTGAGATAGTCCAGCAGACTACAAATAAGATTAAGATGATTCAGGAGAATATGAAGACTTCTAGAGTCGTCAAAAGACTTATCGTGATAAGAGGAGGAAAGAACTTGAGTTTGAAAAGGGAGATCATATGTTTCTTCGAGTTACTTCGGTAACAGGTGTTGGTTGAGCTTTGAAGTCGCATAAGTTGACGCTGCGTTTTATTGGTCCTTATCAGATTTCTGAGAAAGTAGGTGAAATGGCTTATCAATTTTCTTTGACACTGTCGCTTGCTAATCTCTATGATGTATTGCATGTGTTTCAATTGAGGAGATAAATTGCAGATCCATCTAATGTTGTCCAATTAGATGATATTCAAGTGAGATATAACTTGATTGTGTAGACACCACCTAAGGGGATAAAGGATCGGGAGTTGAAAAAACTTTGTCGTAAAGATATTTCTTTGGTGAAGGTAGCTTGGGGAGAACCGGCTGGTGGAAATGTAACTTGGGAACTCGAGAGTCAGATGAGAGAGTCTTATCCTGAATTGTTTGTTTGAGGTAATTTTCGAGGATGAAAATCTTTTAAGTGGTGGAGAGTTGTAACACCCTAATTTTATTTACTAATTATTTTATTAGTATTTATTTTATTAGTATTTACTTTATTAGTATTTATTTTATTAATTATTATTTGATATGGTAATTGATTAAATTGTGTGATTTTATGAATATATGAGTTATTTGAATTAATTGTTTAATTGTGTGTTGGGTTAGTAAAAGTGAAATTAGAAGTATTAAGTAATTGGGCCTTGGTGATGGATTAGTGTGGATATGAGGTAATACAATTAGTGAAACAAGAGTTAGTAAGGGGTTTTGTAAAACAATGAGAGAGGATTGTAAAAACAAGACAAGAGAAGAGGAGAAAAGAGGAAGAAAGAAGAAGAAACCTAGAAGTATCTACATCTAAGATTAGGGTGGGTATTCTTTAATTTTGGGTATATGTAATGGTATGTGATGGGTAGTAACATGAATTTATGATTTGTTCTTCAATTTCTATATTTTGACATGTTAGGGTTTAATTGTAGAATCATGAAATTGATGTTAAAAATCATATTTTTGATGTTTGTATTTGATGTTATGTGTTAGATATATGTTATAATATATTTAATTGGCTGAATATATGTGTTTGAATGAGATTTGGATGGATAAATTAGTATGGTGAAAAAGTTGTTTGTAGCAGAATTTTTCTGCATAATCGTGAGGCAGCTTAGCGAGATAGGGGGCGCTTAGCGCGTCCTAGGACAATTTATTTTATATTTTGTTTGATTGGATGTGGATCTTGATTCTTATGATTTATCATTGATTTACATGATTTTTAATAATTTATTCGATGAGTTTTGGTTGGGTTTTGGATGACTTTAGATGAGAAACATGATACTTGATTTTGTATATGTAATTGTTGGGAATTGATGTTGATTCAAGATAACATGGGTTGGACTTCTTTTCTACATGTTATAATGATGCGTTGAGATGATTAATTCTATGAGAATGCATTGTGTGGGATTGATGACATGAAATATATATGTTGTGTAATTTGGTGAAGATAATTTACATGTGTTGAATTATGTGAAATATGCTTGTGTGATTAAGATATGAAGATGGTCTTAATTGCATATTCATGTTGAGATTTCACATGCATCATTTATGTCAATAGGAGATGTTTGATACTTCTGTGGGAATCATTGACTTGTCCCAAACCTAACAATGAGGGGTTTGAAAGCTTAAGGCTGAATCGAGCTTTTATTGGTGGTTATCTGTCTTGGAGATGTTGACTCGGCAGGACCAGTAAGGATAACATTTTGCACCATATGCATATTGCATCGTTGAGTTGCATTAGATTCACATATGTTGATGTGAATTGTTGAATTATTGTGAAATATGTGATGTTGGTGTGAGTGTTACTTTTGTTGTAATTGTGATTGGCTATCTTTGAATCTTAAATCATTGAAAAATGTTGTATATGTAATTATGTGAATTGTCTTAAGGTATGTTAAATACATGATTATATGAAGTGTGAAGAATTAATTTGATGTATGTTTGTAGTACATTACTTATTATTATATATTTCCATAATAATATTGTAATACGGAGGGAGAACTAAATTTTTTGGTTTATCACAAATATTGCGGTTAGCAAGAGTCACCGCCGACTTTTCTTTTATCCAATTAGGAAAGGTAAAAAGAACAGGAAAGACCTTTGATAGATTTTGAGTTTGGGGGGTAAGTTATGAAAAGGGAAGGTGTTAGCACCCTTTTCATCCGTAGTTATCTACGGGCTCTTAAATTGCTTTGTGTGTGTGTGATTTGTTTGAAAATATTTTTAAATTCCAATGTAAAGCTAACTTTGTAATAATCCTTGTGTCGGTCCTCAAGAATGCATACAAAGTGTTTTAGAAAATATTTGTTATTTTGAAAGTGTAGTGTGGAAAATGTTTTGTTTGTGAAAAAGGTTGTGAGCAAGCATTCAAGAATTCTTACTCACTAAAGTCTTTCTTGTTATTTTCCTTCTCCTTTGGAGATAGTAATATCCATACCATTAGTTGGGAGGCAATCCTATCTATTGGATGTGAAGGGACAGACGTAGTGTCATCGTATGGTCATCGAAGACAACATGTAAGGATACTTTAGCAATTATATTGAAGGGACTATCATCATTTTGCTTGTAGGGTCATCAAAGGGACTAGATTATTTTGTAGGCAACTTGAAGGGTCATCGAGGGACTATGACCTTTATTCAAATGGGACCATAATGATATTTTATATCGAAGGTCTTTTGCTAAAGTATCCCTACTTTCGAGGGACATGACTAAATCGTAAGGCAACAAGAGAGGTTACCCTAGAGGTGCAAGTGTGAAGAGTGTGTATTTTCAGTTATTTAGTCTTGAATTAGGGTTTTCTAGATTTGTTTTTAGTCTTTCCATACAAACCCTATTTTACTAGCAATCAAATATGTACAGAAAATTAAAGTGCCAAATGTAAAATCCTACGCTATTATATGGCTTTGGGAGAGATACATACGTATAAAAATTGCGGAAAAGTAAATCTACACTATTACATCCTCGGAGCAGATACATAATAGGAAAAAGATGCAAGAAAATAAATCTATGCTATTACATTGATAGTGCGGCCTATACAATTTTCTAGGAAATTAAATAGCAAAAATAAATAAGAAAAATGTTACAGAAATGTTTAAATACCCTAAAAATTCTATATGTTAGAAAAGATATTTTTGGTGTTTTTTGTAGAAAATAATTTGAGTGTTAGTAATTTAAAACCTAATTCTAATCAATTTTAATATTAAGAAAAGGCTAATTAAATTAATTAGTTAATAAATAAAAATATGTCAAAAATTAATTACTAACTAAAAAAACCCTAATCCTAATTTGTTATGGTTTTGAAAAAAAGTTTAAGGTTTGGTAATGGTTAATTAGAAAATAATTAGTAAAATAGAGTGAAAACTAGGATTAGTAAAATAAGAAAAACCAAATGCATGGGGTGGGACTTAAACCCACCCCCTTGATCTCAAAGGTATGCCCTTCTATCCACCGCGCCATGGTGTTGTTTGTAATATGGAATAGGAACGAATCAATCTATTATAAACCTGCGTGTTATCCTGAAAAAAGCAACATTATTTGACAAGAGGAGGGATCGAACCCACGCCCTTTGTCATACCTGTCACACTTCTTACCATCAAGTCACCAATTGTTTTGCGTTATACATCAAATCAGAAACCCATATAAAATAAATACACAAATAAAAATATTAATCAAATAAAACACGCGTTCAGGTGGGCCCCTATGATTTTGAATGGACGAATGAGAAGGGAGCATTGAGCCACGCGTTTCTTCTGGCCGGTCAAACCACCATGGACGGTGGCTGCGACCTTCTTCTCCGGCCACTTGAAATTGCTAACCTGCAAAATAAACAAAATTGAAACCCAATATTAAGGTTACCCCCCTAAATCGACCCCTGTGAATCGATTGGTGGCGTTAGTTTTTCCTGAAACGGTCTGGAAATACTGATACGAAAGTACATAAGCGTTTTTCCCTAGCCATGGTAAAACATGATTCTCACGTTAGAGCTTCAGTTATATGATTCAAACCTGTTCTAAATAACAGCAGGAACTCATTTGGGCAGTTAACATACATTAGTAATGCATGAAATTAATTATATGAATATTTGAAAAAAAATTAAATCAGATAAGATGAGTGTTGTACCCCAAAATTTTCCCTTTCATTTCTCAAGTATCTCTCACAAGTTCTCCTTTGGATCAAGACTGCACTAGGCTTGATCAGCTCAAGACACCTCCTTAAGCACTGAGGACTGAAAATTAGGGTTTGAGATTGAACAAGGACAATTGGTCTTTTAATGCCTCATATAACTTTTATGGATCATTTTGGATCCTCAAGATTGCTCATGTCAAGTTTCAAGTCTTGGATCACATTTTTGCACAATCAATTGACCAGTTGATCTAAAAATCAGTTGTATTGAGGAAAAAGTCAATTGTGGCCAATTTACAGTCAAACTTCATAATTTTTTATCCATATCAACATCATGAACCCATATATGTCATTTGATCAAGTTTGGACCAAAATTCCTCAAGAAATTTGATTAGATCATCAAAAGGGCAAAATGGTCAAAATTAGGGTTTTGACTGAGAAAGGGCAATTTCTGATTTTTAACCTAGAAAGTGGTTATTTGGTTTGATACATGATATCAAGAGTCCAATTGCATCATTTTTACCTAATGACATGACTCAAAACATTGCTCAAGGTCATTTGATTGATAGTTGATTTTCAGTCAACTGATCAAAAGTCAACTGCACACTGAAAAGTCAAACTTTGACTTTTTGGTTAAAATCAGGTATCAAAGATTACAATTCATAAAAATATGAAACTCATTCATCAATAAATCAAAAAATCAATATTTCATTTTGAAAATTCAAAGTTTCTAAGCTTAGAAATTTTTCTAAGTGTTGAAAATTTCTTATTTTTTCATAACTTTGAGCAATTTTTTCATTATGATGCAAGATGATTCAAAGGAAACTTTCAACATGAAAGTTGTAGATCTTGGGAAGATCTAAAACATTGTATAACACAACTTCTCCTATAAATTTATGTATTTCAAGTTATAATTTTATGAATACATGCTCATGAACTAAAAAAGACTTAGTGAAATTTTGCCCTAGTTAGGCAGATTTTTTGACCTAACTTCATGGCAATTTTTCACATAGTTCCAAGATGAATCTTCAAAAAAATTCAACATAGGAGTTGTAGAGCATGTTACAAGATTTCCAAAATGTCCAAGAACTCATTGATATCATTTTTTAGTAGCGAGAATCCAAAAGATGAAGTTAGGGTTTCAAACTTGTTTTTCAAGTCATTTTCATGAAGAACACTTGATCGAATTCCAAGCAATGCTGCATAATCCCACTTTTAAGGTCTTATAACTTGTGTATCTATCCTTAATCATAATATTACACAAGCTTTTGAGCTATTATCCATTTGATCCAATCATTATCCAAACCAATTTGCCATTTTAGGAAGAAAGTTACCATTCCATTCTTGCAAAGTTGCTTTAATCACAAAGTCAACTTGTCTTGAGCTTCTAACTTGTTCTTTATGCACACACAACCCCTATAAACCAAAAGCAATGTGTCTAAGGCCTCAAGAAGGTCATAACATGCTTGTACAATACTTGGAGATTTGTCTTTTCACTTTTCTTCAAAAGCAAGTTGTAGAGCCATAACCCTATAACTCAGAAACCTTGAGTGCATTTGTTCTCCAATCTTTTCCATACATATTAACAAGTCAATAGAAATATAACACGCGCATGTTCAAGCCATGAAACTCTCCCAAGCACCCTTGCTACACAAAACTGCCCAACTTGACAGTTTTGAGCAAAAAACTTCACATCTCCATTTCCACTCGTGCGTTTTGTTTCTTAACCATTAAAACACCTTACATACATCATACACAAGTGATCCAGGCCCCTGTTTCAAGACTGTAAACCCTCCATCACTATCCACCATTTTCAAACATCAAGCTTGCAAGTTGACTTGAGTAGGAAGATTCAGGGACTTTCAAGGCAAAGTAGGAGTTGGAATACACTCAAGGAGGTCCAGGAAAGCTAAACAGATCCTCAGACCATATAAAAAGTTGCTCAAACTCCATTCACGACTCCAACTGCAAGAGGTAAGTTTTCAAACTTCTATCTCTTCATACAAGCATCATTTGATTCTGATTTGTGAAGATAAAATGTAGATATCTTTACTCTAAAGCTAACCATGTTCATAGTTTTCATTTACATTGACTGTGTGTAGAGAATTTTAGATTTGAACTTTCTGAAAAAAATTAGGTTTCAATTTAGGGCCAGCAAAATTAATCTTCATCTTTGATTCTTAGCTTACATAAGTTATGTGGTTGAATTCGTGGTGAAAAGATACACAAGTTTCATGTTTACATTTTTTAATTTCATTGAGAAATGAGTGAGATACAAATTCCAGAATTGATGTTTCAGTCATGGGCACGAGGAAGAAGATGAAGTTTATATTTAATAGCTTGTTTCAAATATATATTTGTGGTTTTATTATATGACCGGATGAAACAGCCACCCCAGTGGCAAGCGCGTGCGTACTAAGTCACTTCTTACCTAAAGGGTGTGGGTTCGAACCAATGTGAACCCCCCTTTTTCATTTTTCTGATTTTTTGTGATTTCAGGAAAACAGCTTGCCCATATGATGTCATGCAATCACATGTTTGACAAGCAAACACGCCTCGCTCAGTGGCAATCTTTTGAGCCAATAAGCTTGAGGTCCTAAGTTCAAATCATGGCAGGACCAAAACATTTTTTTAGCACTTGTTTATTTGCATTTATTTTCATTCTTTTTAACAAACTTTAGCATTTTATTTAACCAATCAAAACAACTCCTTTTGAGTTGATTTTTTGCATACTATTTATTTATAATACCTATTTTATGAATATAAAAAATATCACAAAAATATTTTTATTCTCATCATTTTTTAATTAAAACAAAAACCTTTCATAAAAACCCTAAAAAACACTTTTCTAAATCAATTTTATTTCTTTTAAAAATTAGGTTTAATTCCCTAAATTTAATTTGGATCAATTGATCATTATCTTTTAATTTGATTAAGGCCAAAACATTTTCTTAATAAAAATCCAAAATAAATCAATTTCTTTTCCCTTTATACTTGTATATTATATTCATTTCATTCCTTCTATATTTATGCAATTCAATATGGTTGTAATAGATAAATAGGTTTATTTTCTTGCAAATCACCATTTGTAATTTGTACACCCTCCTTCCCTAAATGATGTAATAGCGTAGTAATTATAATTTCCGCAATTTATCACTTTATATACAAATGCTAGTAATTAGGGTTTTGTATGGAAAGATTAAAATCAATAAATAGAAAACCCTAATCAAAGACAAATCAAGCATGAAAATCAATACACTTGCACAAATACACCCTTAGGGTAAACCCACTTTGTTGCCTTACAAAAATGGCCATATTACGCATGTGAGGTATCTTAGCAAAAACAAGCAAAATACAAGATCATAGTCCCTCGATGACGCTATCCATGTTGCCTTCAAAATGATCTTAGTCCCTAAAGAAAAATGTTAAGATATCTTACAACATTGCTAATCATGGTTATACGATGACCCTTGCCCGTCCCTTTTACATCCAAAGATAGGGTTACTTACCAAATCAATGGTAAGATAACAATGTCAAAGGAAAGAGGAAATGAACATGAAAGACATTTGAGTAGGTAGAATGTTCCTAGTTGCTTGATAAATTTCAAAACTAAAACATACTTTCTATTTTCAAAACAAACACCAACACTTCCAAAACATCTTTTAAACTTGAAAACATTTTCAAAAGATCAACACTTTGTATACATTCTTACGAACGAGAATCATTATAAAGTTTGCCTAAACAATGGCACCTTTTCAAAATACTTTCAAAAACCATGCTAAGCACATTTACAAACAAAAGCAAGTGATCTAGCAAGCAACTAAGAGCCCATGGAAAACCATGGATAAAAAGGGTGCTAATACCTTCCCTTTTTATAATCTACCCCCTGAACTCAAGAAATAATCTCAAAGGTCTTTCCTGTGATTTTTCACCTTTCCTTTTGGATAAAAGAAAAGTCGATGGCGACTCTTGCTAATCGCAACATTTGCGATCAAATGCAAAACAACCAAGTCAATTCTCCCACCGTATCACAGAACTGGCGACTCTGCTGGGGAGAACTTAAAAGTGGGGTTACCTTAGGGATAAGATCACATTTACTTGCTTTCATTGTTTGACTTGTATGCTTTACATTTTGGTTCTTTTTTTGGGTTTGAATCCTCTACCCGAATTTGGGATACCTTATAAGTAAGTAGCAATACATTGTAGAAACTGTGTAGGGTATACCGAAACGGTCTAAGAAATAGCTACGTTAGTGTGACATATTTATGGGTACCGGTAGCCCTTGAGTAGTCAAGGAGAATACAGGGCCGCTGCGTGATGTCATGAAGCACTAATTAACTTCTAGAACCTTTACTTGACCAACTTGGCCATTAGGACGTAGTGAGATGACCGGCTTTGGTGCAGTCCGAAGTTGGTAGATACTCGATACTACACTCATTTAGGTTTGGTTTTTTGGGATATTTTGATCTCCATTAAAGAGGATTGCGCTGATTCAATGCCCAAGAAAATAAACCAGTGATATTGAGCTCCTTTAGAACCCTGCTACTATTGCTAGGACAGGTTTGAGCCAACTAACTTCAAGAGGGTATTTACCTATAAGACTCCATGCAAGCCTAAACCTAAGGACTTGTTAGTTTTTTTGTGTATATATACTTGTACATGACATCATAAACATCATAACATCATACTCATACTTACTAACCATTTCAAGGATGTATGGGACTTATCTTTGTTCTATTTTGTAGGACATGGATTCTATTCGCAGGAAAACCATTCAAGTCATTCTTGTAAGGATCCCTCCTCAACTTAAAGAGTTAGCGTCAAGGATTCCCGAGAATTCTCCATTTACCAAAAGGCATGGTCGTCTCCTGAACTTGGTTACCTCCAAGATTGATGAAGGCATGATGAAGGTGCTCTTCATATTCTTTGATCCTCTACACCATTGCTTCACATTTCCCGATTATCAACTTGTGCCAACTTTGGAAGAATTCTTCCAACTTTTGAGGATTCCTATTCTTAATAAAATACCCTACAATGGTACGGAAAGAGATCCAAATCCAGAAGAGATTGCTCAAGCCCTACACTTGCAGCCATCTGATATCAGAACTAATTGGGAAACAAGGAGTGGTATCAAAGGTTTCCTAGCCAAGTTCTTGTTTGAGAAAGCCCAAAGTTGTTGGAATTCCTTGGATTTTCAATCTTTTGAGGAAATTGTGGCTCTCCTCATCTATGGGATGGTTTTGTTTCCAAATCCTGACCAACTCATAGAGGTAAGCGCCGTCAAAATCTTCATGACTCGTAACCCAGTGCCTACTCTGCTAGGAGACATCCTACACTCTCTTCACACTCGCACTGTGAGGAAAAGGGGTATTCTCATGTGTTGTACTCCTCTCTTGGCAAGATGGTTTATTTCGCATCTTCCTTAATCTGTACTAAAGAACGAACAAGGTTCAAGGTGGTCACAAAGGTTGATGACACTTAAGCATTCAGACATTCATTGGTGTTCCTGATCTGTGGAGAATGGTACTATTGTCGACCGTTGTGGAGAATTACCTAATGTCCCATTACTTGGCATTAGAGAAGGTATCACCTACAACCCCTATTTAGCCTTTAGACAGTTTGGTTATACTCGAAGGGATGGCCCACATGAGATGCTTATTCAAGGGTTAGTGTTTGATTATGAGAATGACGATCAAGGTCACCGCCAGAGGTTTATCCGAGCTTGGAGGAAATTGAACAAGATAGATAGCAAGACATTAGGGCATAAGAATTCCATCCCTCTTGAGCCTTACCTCAAATGGGTACGAGCTCGTGCTCAATGTCTCATGATGCCTTATCCCTCTATTCTCCCGGTTATCATAGAGCTTGTTGTGGAAGGAGATGTTCTATACACTATCCTGCATCCTGACATGCCCACCTCTCTCGAAGACTTACAAAGGGATTGGATACAGCTTAAGGGGTAGCGAGACACCTTTGAGGCCCAATTCTATGCCAGCGAGAAGAAGGTTCTGGAACTCACCAAGCAGCTTCATGAGGAGCGGAGCCTGAACGCCTACATCGCACCAAAGAGGATGCGTACAACTTTTTTATCTTAGAGTTTTTGTATTTTTATGTAAAGCCCAAAGAGGCATGATGTACTTAAACTTTGGTTATTAATATAACGTGTGTTCCTTTTTGGTCTAAAACAAATCTAAGTCTCTATATTTCCTTGAAATCATTGCATATGCATCTTCATTCATCATAACATAAGCAGGTTTTTCTTACAACAAGTCTCCTCATCTTTTACTGTTTATTTCAATAAGATGGACTTGGAACAGACTGTGAAAGATCTCCAGGCGCAGAATACTCAGTTTCAACAAATGTTCTTGATTCTAGCCAAAGGACAAGAGGATTTGAAAACTTTACTGATCGAATAAAAGAAGAAGAAAGAAAAGAAATCAACCGGTATCCTGAATCCAGGCAGAAGGTTCCAAGGGCCAGTTAGACGAAACCTAGACTTTGCAACATCATCTGGTGAAAAGGATAATCAAGAAGGAAAAGGCAAGGAAGTGGCTGCCCAGCCAGAATCTGAAGAGGATGAAGAAGAGGATTACTCTGAAGAATAGTATCCTCCGGCTGACGACAAATACAAACATCTGGAAGAGCGTCTAAATGCAATGGAGATTCAGAAAGTGCCTGGGCTGGACTTTGAAGAGCTGGGTTTGGTGTCTGGGATTGTTATTCCACCAAAATTCAAGGCGCTAGTGTTTTCTAAGTACGATGAGGTTTTGTGTCCCAAGACGCACCTCCGATCTAATGTGAGAAGGATACAACCTCACACTGCTGACAGAGATTTGTGGGTCCACTTCTTTCAGGATAGTCTATCTGGGACTCAGCTAGACTGGTTCTATCAATTGGAAAGGGCCAATATCCATAATTGGGAGGACCTTGTCGCTGCTTTTTATAAACAATATCAATACAATGCGGACCTTGCTCCCACCCGTACTCAACTCCAGAGCATGGCTATGGTTTCAAGTGAAGGTTTCAAAGAATACGCTCAAAAATGGAGGGATTTAGAAGGAAGAGTCCAACCTCCCCTATCTTACAGAGAGCTAGTAGACATGTTTTTGGGTACCCTGTTCGATCCTTTCTTTAATCATCTAATTGGAAGCTCCTCCGCAGGTTTCACTGAACTGATCTTGACCGGGGAAAGAGTGGAAGTTGGGATTAAGAGTGGGAAGATCAAAAAAGACACATCCTCCAGTGCTGTGAGAAAACCATTTATTGGAAAGAAAGAAGTTGTTGTTGTGTATCCTCAAAGGAATCAAGATAGAATTGAACACCGTCCAATGGTAGGGGCCGTCATGATACTTAAGCCTGCACCTACTCAACAAAGGGGAAACCAGCTTAGAACAGAAAGACCAGTAAGATAATTTACCCGGATAAATATGACATTATCTCAAGTTCTGCCACATCTGTTGAGATCCAATCTGGTAACTTTGAAAGAAGCCCCGAAGAATCCCAACACCGCCTCTCTGCATTACCACCCTAATGCTCGTTGTGCTTATCATTCAGAAAGTCCAGGCCATGATACCAATAACTGTTGGGCTTTGAAAAACAAGGTGTAAGACCTTCTCGAAGCAAAAGAAATTGAATTTGGTGCTCTTGAGATTCCAAATGTTATCACCGCTCCTATGCCCAAGCATGGTCATGATGTTAACACTGTTGAAGAGGATTTATTTGTTATTGTTGTTGATGAACTTATTACTCCCCTCCTGTCTGTCAAAAGGAACCTGTTAAATGTCGGTTTATTTCCAGGCTGTGGCGAGGACTGTCAGCTCTGTTTATCCCTACCAACTGGTTGTCATTTATTGAAGGAAGGTGTTCAGGGCCTAATGGATGACAACGAAATTTTTTTTGAAAAGACTCATGTTCCAACCATTGCTTATGAAGATGTTTCAATAGTGACCATTTCCGCAAATTCTTACAGGGTTTCCACCAAAAAACCCGTTAGAATTACATCAGTTCCTAAAGTGACTCCACTGATAATTACTATGCCAGGGCCAATCCCGTACTCCTTAGATAAAATTGTCCCTTGGAACTATGGGGGTGACATCTACTATCACGGTGTCAAAAAGGATTGGCTGGCTGATGAAGACTCAAGTTCTGAGAAGGTTGACACCGACATTGTCAACATTGCGGGAACCAGCAAGATATCCCGAAGTGGAAGAGTGTTCTCCCCTGAAATTTCTACTCCAAAAACTGTTGTCGGTCCTGTGATCATTCCTAGTTTTGTTCCTGCTGATACTGCTACTGCAATCCCTATAATTACTCCTGTTGACATTCCCACCATCGAGTCAGTCGAGACTCGTGGCAAAGGCATTCTTGTTGAGCCTGTCCGGATGAAGGCGCAATCAGTATCCATTCTAGAGGCTTCCAAGAATGAAATGGAACAGATTCTAAAAATTATAAAGAAAAGTGACAACGACGTAGTCGAACAGCTGGGGCAGACTCCATCAAAGATCTTCATGCTAGCTTTACTGTTATGCTATGAGGCTCATGCGAAGGCCTTGGTAAAATTTCTTAAGATTGCCCATGTTCCATAAGAAACCTCTGCTGATCAATTCCAAGACTGTGT
Organism: Vicia faba; assembly: GCA_948472305.1. Classification (NCBI taxonomy): domain Eukaryota; kingdom Viridiplantae; phylum Streptophyta; class Magnoliopsida; order Fabales; family Fabaceae; genus Vicia; species Vicia faba. Next base: position 1,225,923,469 of record OX451736.1, on the reverse strand, counting down.
GGCCAGTTTGACCGCTGATAATGGTTTAGGCTTTTCTGATGCTGACCTAACACCTAGAGGGAGGAAACATAATGAGGCATTACATGTATCTGTCGAATGCAGGGGCACAACTCTGGCCCATGTTCTGGTTGATACTGGTTCATCTTTGAATGTGCTGCCTAAGAAGGCTCTTGATAAACTCAACTGTGAAGGTTTGACTTTAAAACCTAGCAACATAGTGGTAAGGGCCTTTGACGGATCGAAGAGAATGGTGCATGGGGAGATGGATATCCCCATCAAAGTTGGAACTCAGACTTTTGATTCAACTTTCTACGTAATGGACATCCGCCCTTCCTATTCCTGTTTATTAGGCCGAACTTGGATCCATGACACTGGTGCTGTCACCTCTACATTACATCAAATGCTGAAATACCCAACCAAGGGAAAAATCATTATTGTCCAAGGAGAGGAGGAATATATGGTCAGTCACTTGAAATCCTTTAGATACGTGGAATTGAATGGTGAATTCATTGAAACTCTGTTTCAGCATTTTGAGGAAGTCCCACAAATTATGGCAGTAACCAAGACTGTTTCCCAAGTCCCGAAGATTATAAAGCCTCCGCTAAAGATGTCTTCTCTGAAAGATGCCAAGGCAATAATTGAAGAAGGTGGTTGTACTATTTGGGGCCAACTCCTGAATATCCCTTACAAGTCCGAAAAATTTGGTCTGGGTTTCACTTCTAAAGCCCATAAAGTTGTTCGTCGCGCCCGTTCCGGGGAACCACCTTTAAAGATCAGCAACCATGGAGTCAATGCAGTGGAGGATAGTGATGATAACTCTGACCTGGAAGATTGGATTTTTCCAATTATCAACGGAGGACTTAGCAACTGGGACGCTAAATATTTTGTCCCAATTACTTTCATCCAATAGTAATTGTCTTTAAATTTTTGTCGGACCTATAATATTTAAACAATTAAGACTTTTAAAACCTCGTATCTTACTCGAGGAACAACGGTCCATTTGTAAGGGTTGTTACTTCATTTTCATATGTCATCAATGAATCATGGACGTTTTTGCATACAAACTTTGTGCTCTTTGTCTTTCTTTTTCTACATTTTTATTTGCAAAGATAGCTATACTCTTACACACACTCACATATTAAAATACAGATCTACATCCACTCAGGATCCCATGGGTAACGACTCTGTTATGGCCATTTGTGACTTTGAAAATCTAATCTACCAAGCCGAAGACGAGGGTGAGGAAGATTGTGAAGTGCCAGGGGAACTCACCAGGTTACTACAACAAGAAGAAAGGACCATATAACCCCACAAAGAACCAGTGGACACACTCAACCTAGGTACCAAAGAAGACAAGAAAGAAGTCAAGGTATGAGCCAATCTGGAACCCAGTGTCAAGAAGCGCTTAACTTAGTTTCTACATGATTATGTTAGGGTCTTTGCTTGGTCATATAGAGACATGCCAGGACTTCATGCTGATATTGTGGTCCACAGTCTACCGACAAAAGAAGATTGCCCTCCGGTAAAATAGAAAGTTTGTCGCATGCGGCCAGATATGTCATAGAAGATCAAGACAGAAGTCATGAAACAATTCAAAGCTGGATTCTTAGCCGTTACCTCCTATCCATAATGGGTTGCCAATGTTGTTCCAGTAACTAAAAAGGATGGTAAAGTACGCATGTGCGTAGACTACATATACTTGAATAGGGCAAGCCCTAAAGATGATTTCCCGCTTCCCCACATCGATATTTTGGTTGACAACACTGCACAACATAAAGTATTTTCCTTCATGGATGGTTTCTCAGGCGATAATCAAATCAAAATGGAACCTGAGGACATGGAGAAAACGACTTTCGCTACACAGTGGGTCACATTTTGTTACAAGGTTATGCCATTCGGGTTGAAGAACGCTGGGGCAACTTATCAGCGCGCCATGGTGGCCCTATTTCACGACATGATCCATCACGAAATAGAGGTCTATGTGGATAACATGATAGCCAGATCTCAAACTGAAGAGGAACATCTTGACCATTTGCATAAACTATTTGAGAGGTTGAAGAAATACAAGTTAAGGTTGAACCTGAATAAATGCACATTTGGGGTAAGGTCTGGTAAACTCCTAGGCTTCATCGTCAGCGGTAAAGGTATCGAAGTGGACCCTACCAAGGTAAAAGCAATACAAGAGATGCCTGCTCCTCACACCGAGAAAGAAGTCAGAGGATTCTTAGGACGGCTAAACTATATTGCTAGATTCATTTCTCACTTGACCACTACCTGTGAACCAATCTTCAAATTATTGAAGAAAGATCAAGTAGTCTAATGGAATGATGAGGGCCAAACCGCCTTTGACAAGATCAAAGAGTACCTTCAAGAGCCTCATGTTTTGATGCCGCCAGTCGAGGGAAGACCTTTGATTATGTATCTAACTGTTTTGGAAAATTCAATGGGGTGTGTTTTGGGCCAACATGACGAGTCTGGCCGAAAAGAGCATGCTATTTATTACCTGAGCAAAAAGTTTACTGATTGTGAAACAATATATTCACTGCTCGAGAAAACTTGTTGCACTCTGGCATGGGCTGCTCGCCGGCTAAGACAGTATATGTTGACCCATACTAACTTATTGATATCTAAGATAGATCCAATTAAATACATATTAGAGAAACCTGCTCTCTCTGGGAGAATAGCAAAGTGGCAGATGATTCTGACTGAATATGACCTTCAGCATACTACCCAAAAAGCAATAAAGGGTAGTGTGATAGCTGATCACCTTACTCATCAAGCCGTGGATGACTATCAGTCTATGAAATTTGAATTCCCAAGTGAAGACATCATGATGATAAACAATTGTGAAGAACTCAGACCATACGACAGGCCTGAACAAGGATCCCGATGGACCTTGGTTTTTGACGGAGCCTCTAACGCACTCGGCAATGGCATAGGTGTTGTAATCATATATCTTGAAGGATGACATACTCCTTTCACTGCAAGACTTTGTTTCAACTGTACTAATAATATTGAAGAATACGAAGCGTGTATTTTTGGTCTCAAAGCTGCCATAGATTTGGGAATCAAGTCCTTAAGTGTGTTTGGAGATTCAGCTTTGGTCATCAGTCAGATCAAAGGAGAGTGGGACATTAAGCACCCTAACCTCATCCCCTATAGAGAACATGTGTTGACATTAATCCCACATTTCTAGGAAATTACTTTTGAGCATTTTCCACGAGAGGAGAATCAACTGGCGGACGCATTAGCCATTATGTCATCCATGTTTAAACTCAAATGGGATAACGAGGCCCCTTAGATCACCATTGAGCGGAGAGGTGAACCATCTTACTGTCACGAGATCGATGTTGAAGAGATAGTGGAAAAGCCTTGGTTTCATGAAATCAAGAGGTACCTCGATGCTCAAGAGTATCCGGAAGGAGCTTCAGTCAATGATAAGAAGTTCCTAAGGAGATTCGCTGCTAAGTTCTTCCTCAGTAATGGCGTTCTCTACAAATGAAACCACGACTTTGTTTTGCTTCGTTGTGTAGACAAGGCTGAGGCAGAAAAGATCATGGCTGATTTACATTAAGGCACTTTTGGCACCCATTCTAGTGGGCATACGATGGCTAAAAAGATCCTACGGGCAGGGTACTACTGGTCTACCATGGAAGAAGATTGCTATCAGCATTCACGAACCTGTCACAAGTGTCAGATTTACACTGACAAAGTGTGCGTGCCTCCAGTTCCTTTAAACGTCTTAACAACTCCCTGGCCTTTCGCGATGTGGGGCATCGATATGATTGGAGAAATCAAACCTACAGCTTCTAATGGGCACCATTTCATCTTGGTGGCCATTGATTATTTCACGAAGTGGGTTGAGGCAGCTTCTTTCGCTTCCGTTACCAAGAATGTGGTGGCCCGGTTCATCAAACAGAATCTCATCTATTGGTACGGTATCCCAGAGAGAATCATCACAGACAATGGTACAAATCTCAATAACATCGTGATCACCGCACTATGCGTACAATTCAAGATGCAACACCATAATTCTTCCCCTTACCAGCCAAAGATGAATGGAGCTGTTGAAGCCGCAAATAAGAACATCAAGAAGATCATATAGAAAATGACAGTAACCTATAAGGACTGGCATGAGATGTTACCATTTTCTCTCCATAATTATCGTACTACGGCACACACATCAACAGGGGAAACTCCTTTCTCCTTGGTATACGGCATGGAAGTTGTTCTACCGATTGAAGTCCAGATACCTTCTCTAATAATTATAAAGGATGCAGGGTTGAATGAAGATGATTGGGTCCAAACTTGGCTTGACCAGTTGAACTTGATTGATGAAAAGAGGCTTACGGTTGTCTGTCATGGCCAGATGTACCAAAAATGTATGATCAAAGCCTTCAACAAAAAGGTCATACGTCAGGTATATCAGGTGGGTGAGTTGGTAATCAAGCGTATCATATTGCCACAACGTGATCCCAGGGGCAAGTGGGCTCCTACATATGAAGGGCCATTTGTGATCAAAAACATATTCTCTGGTGGAGCAATGATCCTAACTACTATGGATGGTGACGACCTTCCGCACCCTGTGAACGCGAATATAGTCAAAAGATATTACGCATGAATAAAGACCCGCTAGGTCGACTGGCCTAGGCAAAAATTAGGGCATCCCGGCGAACCACAAAGGTTCAGGCAAAATTAGGGATAAAATATAAAAAATTTGTACACCCGGCAAGCTGAAAACCCGAAAGGGTGGCCTGGGAAAAAAGGGTATCCCGGTGGACTGAAAACCCAAAAAGGCAGTCCAGGAAAAAGGTAGGGAATTAAAGCGTATGACTATGTCTCATTGGATCACCTTACAGACAACCTTTAGCATCGACGGACAAGTTCAAACAGGCCTAAACAATCCAATCAACTTCGGACAAGGAAACAAGTAGACCAGACGCTCAGAGACACAAAGGCTATAGCAGAATGGGAACCCCATGGGATTATTTCACATAGCTATCTTTTCTTTGTATAAATTTTCATTCTCCTACGACGACATTATCTTACTAGAATGTTCGTCTCATTGTACAAAAATACTTATTCAAGTTAATACAAAGATATCCCTTTGAAAGTGCAAAATTGTCTTCTTTCTTTTTTTTATTTCTGTGTTTTGTTTACAAAAACGTCCAATGATTTATTTTTGAACATATGCATTTGAATGTGACTACTGTTTACAAATGAACAAAAGAAAAGAATTAGAAAACAGAAAGACAATCACTAATGGCTTTAAGGAGTTGGATAATATCTTTAGACCATTCCATAGAGTTCCCCATAGATTACTTTTCCAGCAAAAGCGGAAAACAGGACATCCCACTACAGGATCGCCAACGTATATCCATCACTATAGATTAATGTAATTAAGCTCCCTCACATCCCCGACAAAACAAAACTTCCGGCTACCGCTCCAAAGATTCCCCAGTGAATGTCACCCAACTTCTCAAGGTTCCCCAACAGGTTTTCGCGAGATCTACGAGCAATGCACAGTGTTCCCATTTCCCAACAGAGTTTATTTCTCTAAACAAATTAGAAACCCATCAGCACTTCCACTTCAAAATATGAAGACTTACACTCCTTATTCTCAGCATTGCTCAGGGATCTATTTTTCTTGGCTCCAGCAATACTGCGGCATAACAATTAAGTTGTCCATGCATCCATACATCATAGCATTGACAACAGAAATACATACGACACAATCTCATTTATTTTGAGAGCATCATTATACCATGCATTTCATACATCATGATATTGCATACAACTAACCTTTCATCTTTTCAGGAAAGATCCATCAACAGAAAACTATCGTCCAAATTTTCAACAAGTCAATTACAAATTAGTTCCCAAGAAAGGACTGGCCAACCATCTACATAGCAAATGTTTCTTTCAGGTCCCTGCCGGTTCTGTTTAAATCTCTCAACAGTTTATTCTAATTCTTTCTCGCAGACGTTTTCTCTGGTTCAGATAAATCTCTCAATGATTTATTCTGATTCTTCTCTAGATCCCTGCTGGTTCAGTTTAAATCTCTCAACAATTTATTCTGATTCTTTCCCGCAGACACTTTCTCTGGTTCAGATAAGTCGCACAAAGATTTACTCTGATTCTTTCAAGTTAAAGAATATTCAAAATCTCTTTTGGTTCAGTTTAAACCCCTCAATGGTTTGCCCTGATACTTTCCAAAGGAACACCTCGGATTCAGATAAATCTCTCAACGATTTATTCTAATTATTTCCCGCAAACACTTTCTCTAGTTCAAATAAGTCGCACAAAGATTTACTCTGACTCTTTCCAGTTAAAGAATATTCAAGATCCCTTTTGGTTCAGTTTAAACCCCTCAACGGTTCATCCTGATGCTTTCCAAAAGGAACGGTTTTGGTTCAGATAAATCGCTCTAAGATTTATTCTGGTTCTTCTCAGTCAGACAACATACAAGATTTCCTCTGATTCAATCACCTTTGGATGGCATCTACAATCCCATATCTAGAAAATCTACACTATTCCTCCAAATGGCATCTATAACACCATTCCCATTTCATCTTCAACTGCAAATTTCTGGGCACTCTAGTGTCCAATCATCTTCCACCTTCAAGTCACGAATGGTGGATCCGCCAATCTAACTCTTCAGGTTAAAGAAGGTTGAACAGAGGCAGATGTTGTACCCCAAAATTTTCCCTTTCATTTCTCAAGTATCTCTCACAAGATCTCCTTTGGATCAAGACTGCACTAGGGTTGATCAGCTCAAGACACCTCCTCAAGCACTGAGGACTGAAAATTAGGGTTTGAGATTGAACAAGGAGAATTGGTCTTTTAATGCCTCATATAACTTTCATGGATCATTTTGGATCCTCAAGATTTCTCATGTCAAGTTTCAAGTCTTGGATCACATTTTTGCCCATTCAATTGATCAGTTGACCTAAAAATCAACTGTATTATCGCTTTATATACAAATGCTAGTAATTAGGGTTTTGTATGGAAAGATTAAAATCAATAAATAGAAAACCCTAATGAAAGACAAATCAAGCATGAAAATCAATACACTTGTACACATACACCCTTAGGGTAAACCCACTTTGTTTCCTTACAAAAATGGCCATATTACGCATGTGAGGTATCTTAGCAAAAATAAGCAAAATACAAGATCATAGTCCCTCGATGACGCTATCCATGTTGCCTTCAAAATGATCTTAGTCCCTAAAGAAAAATGCTAAGATATCTTACAACATTGCTAATCATGGTTATACGATGACCCTTTCCCGTCCCTTTTACATCCAAATATAGGGTTACTTACCAAATCAGTGGTAAAATAACAATGTCAAAGGAAAGAGGAAATGAACATGAAAGACTTTTGAGTAGGTAGAATATTCCTAGTTGCTTGCTCAATTTCAAAACCAAAACATACTTGTTATTTTCAAAACAAACACCAACACTTTCAAAACATCTTTTAAACTTGAAAACATTTTCAAAAGATCAACACTTTGTATAAATTCTTACGAACGAGAATCATTACAAAGTTTTCCTAAACAATGGCACCTTTTCAAAATACTTTCAAAAACCACGCAAAGCACATTTTCAAACAAAAGAAAGTGATCTAGAAAGCAATTAAGAGCCCATGGAAAACCATGGATAAAAAGGGTTCTAATACCTTCCCTTTTTATAATCTACCCCCCGAACTCAAGAAATAATCTCAAAGGCCTTTCCTATGCTTTTTCACCTTTCCTTTTGGATAAAAGAAAAGTCGATGGAGACTCTTGCTAACCGTAATATTTGCAATCAAATGCAAAACAACCAAGTCAGTTCTCCCACCATGTCACAATGAGTATGCTTGTTTCAAGCACCAATGCCTATGACTTTTGACCTATTCTTACCCTTAGATGCTTCAGGTCCGATTTGCAATGGATGGCTGCGACTGAAAGTGACTGGATCTTTTGTTTTTAACTTTGCCCTAATATTGAAAAATTTTGTGGCTTTAGGGTTTGTCTATAGTTGCAGCATGCATGTCTTTTAATGGCTAAAGGTATTGTATATTTATAGGAGAAGAATTAGCTTAACAAAAGTGGACAAAATCTTTATAATTCATGGTGTAATATTTGATTTGCAATTTGCATGAAAAGTTTCTTTTTTAAGCTCAATCTTGTGCCAATCAGCGTCACACGCTTTTGGCAAGTTATCATGAGCTTTTTGGGCCTCCAATTTGATCAAAACAAAAGTCTTGCGTCTTAATCCATTAGTTTTGTAATTTATTTTGAATTTAATTGAATAAAATAAAAATATAAAAATATAAAAAAATATGTGAATGATTTTAGAGGTCTAATATGAGGTCATGAACAAGTTTGAACCTAAAAACTTAGGCCCATTAGCCCAAAAATTCAACTTTGCTCAAAGTGGACATCATGCATTTTCTCAAAATTGATCAACTTGCACCAATCATAACTATCTCAATTTTTGTCATATGAAGGTGATCTTAGACTTTTGGGAAACCTCGAGATGTCTCTACAACTTTCATGTTGGTCATTTTTTTCATTTGAACTCTTTACTTTGATGTAAATTTCTTTGATAAAAGATGTCTTTTTGTTGACTTTCAAAATGACATGTAAAGTTTTGGCTCATATCTCTCAAATGAAGAATTTTTGGCCTTGAGCTTAGAGAGGCAAAGTTGTAGAAAATTGAATTTCCTTCAAAATGATCTTTGGTTGAGAAATTTTTGATAAAGTATGTGAAAGTTATGCTTGGTCAAAGTTCAGCTGAATTCTCCTTAAGAAAACCCTAATTTAGTAACTTTTGACTTTTGATGAATCTTGAGTTTTCTTGATGAATATTAGTCAAACCTTGATCAAATAATGAATGTGACTTCAAAATATTGAGGTTGACCAAAAATCTTGAAGTTTGACTGTAGATTGATCAAAGTTGACTTTTTGTCCAATACAATTGATTTTCAATCATCTGATCAAATGAATGAGCAAACTTGTACTATAAGGCTTGAAATTTGGCATGCCTGCCTTTCATGATCTGAAGGTGGAAGATGATTGAATACTTATAAGTGCCCATAAATTTGCACTCTCGGATGCACGAAGTAATGCTGCATGTTGATTGTATTGGGAATGGGCTTAAAGATGCCATTTGGAAAAGGTGATGGGGTGTCGTTGGAGATGGAATTATAGATTCCATCCAAAGTAACTGTGTTCTTGGATAACTATTGACAGGAGTATTAGAATGAGTTTATGCGCGACTGTATCTAAAAAATTTATTGGAATGAGTCTATGCTATATCTAGAAGTGGATTAGAATGAGTCTTCGCCTGATTGTATCTGAATGATATACTGGAATGAGTATCAGAATGAATTTATATCTCGATCGTATCTAAAATGTATCTAAAAGATATACTAAAATGAGTATCAGAACGAATCTATATCTCGATCATATCTGAATTGTATTTAGAAGATGTAATGGAATGAGTATCAGAGTGAATCTATATCTGGATTGTATCTGAACTGTATCTAGAAGATGTACTGGAATATGTATCAGAATGAATCTATATCTCGATCGTATATGAACTGTATCTAGAAGATGTACTGGAATGAGTATCAGAATGAATCTATATCTCGATCATATCTGAACCATATCTAGAAGATGTATCTAGAGTGAATCTTTGACTGATTGTATTTGAAAGGTGTGTTTATCAAAATGAATCACTGTTTGATTGTATCTGAAAGATGATAAACTGTTGACAATATCTATCTGTTCGAGAACTATCCTGAAAAGACAAAGCTAGTTTTATGCAATGTCATGATGCGTGAAATGTACTTTGTAGTAATGCTCTCAAAATAAATGAGAATAGTATATGTGTTTTGTATGCATATGTTATGATATTTTTTAAATGATGTATGGATGCAATATGTCGTTGGAGCGTAGCAATAAATTCTTGTAACAACGTCTAGCTGGGGAAAATAATTCCCTGACTGTTGTTGGGGATAAAGAAATTAACTCTTCAATTTTTGTTTAGAATGACTTTATTGGGGATTCCCGCTTTCTGTTTGAGGACACTCCGCTGGAGATCTTTGACTTTTGCTTAGGGATAGAAGCATTCAAGGAGATTCGAACGTTCATCGTTCTTTTTATTGAAGGATTTGATTCTTATGTATCCTGACTGGGGATAAAAGAGATGGTTAATCCTCCGATACACTATCTGACCAGGTTTCAGATACGGATGTCAACACTTCTGGGGAGGACAACATTGAATGACATCTGGCAGGAGAAGAGAATTTTTTTGAGGAATTTGCAGTATTGGAGAAATAAACTCCGTTGGGGAATTAAATCCTATAGACTGCATTGAGGAAATAATCTCTGATAGGGATTGGAAATTCATAGGTTGCGCTGAGGAAGTTTCCATTGTATGCTGGGGAAATGATCAAACTTCCTTATCCGCTAGGGGACCTATTGGGGAAGATGATCATGTCAAGCTATCCATCAGGGATATGGAGGTGAATTGTTGGAAGATCCCCCAATTTCTGGCTAAGGACATATTAGACTTACTGAGGAATATATCTATGTGGGGATGAGCTTGTGATGATAGCTCTGTAGAGATAGTTCCATGGAGATTCCTCTGTGGGAATTTATGGACAACTTTTGAACATTACCCCAACTCCTAGGGTCTTTAGTAAATGCTAATCATGTTTTCATGCATATGTTTTGTAAACAGTAATCATATTCAAATGCGTATTTTCATTGAACATAATCATTGGACGTTTTTGCAAACAAAACAGAGAAAATAAAACAATTTTGAATTTTTAAATATATTTAATTGCACTGATTTTGAAAGTTTGCTTATAAGCAGGATGTTTTATATCAGAAGACAAAAATCCTAGTAAGAGGAAATCATCGTAAAAATTGGAAAAGGGGTACAAAGTGATAAACAAAGGAAAACAGATATGTGGAAAAGACCCCATCGAGTTTCAACTCTGTTATTTCCCATATGTCTTCAAGTATCTCATCACTTGTTGTCGGAAGATGATGATTGAATTGATCTGTACCGTTTGAACTTGACGTTAGTAATAAAGTTGGTTGTAAGTAGATGGGTGATCCAACAGGACATAGTCGCACGCTTTAATCCCTAACTTTTGCCTGGACTGCCCTTTCGGGTTTTCAGTCCATCGGGATATCTTTTTTGGCCTAAGCCGCCTTTTTAGGTTTTCAACTTGCCGGATGTACAATTATATATATATATATATATATATATATATATATATATATATATATATATATATATATATATATATATATATATATATATATATATATATATATATATATATATATATATATATATATATATATATATATATATATATCCTTAATTTTTATCCGAACCCTTTTGGTTCTCCGGGATGCCCTTATTTTTTCCTAGGCTTGTCAACCTAGCAGGTCTCTTTTATGTGTGGTATTTTTTACTATGTCCGCATTCACAAGGTGTGGAAACTCTTCACCTTCCATAGTGGTAAGTATCATAGCAACCCAGAAAATATATTTTTGATCACAAATGGCTCTTCATATGTGGGAGTCCATTTGCCCCTGGGATCACCTTGTGGTAGGATGATGTATTTTATTACCAAATCACCAGCCTGGTACACCTGATGTCTGACTTTCTTGTTAAAAGCCTTGATTATGTGTTTCTAATATATCTGACCATGACAAACAGCCGCAAGCCTTTTTTCATCAATCAAATTTATCTGGTCAAGTCGAGTCCTAATCCATTCATCTTCATTTAAACCTACATCTTTCATAATCTTTAGGGAAGGAATCTGGACTTCAATAGGTAAGACAACCTCCATATCGTAGACTTGAGAGAACGAGGTTGCTCCAGTTGATGTACGTACTGAAGTGGGTAACCATGAAGAGAAAATGGTAGCATCTAATGCCAATCTTTATATGTCGTTGTCATCTTCTGCAAGATCTTCTTGATATTCTTGTTGGCGACTTCCACTGTGCCATTCATCTTTGGTCAGTACAGAGAAGAATTATGATGCTTAATTTTGAACTGTGTGCATAGTTCTGTGATCATAGTATTTTGAGGATTGGTACCTGTTGTACCCCAAAATTTTCCCTCCCATATTCTTCAAGGTTTGCAAAGAGTCATCTTCAAATGGTTCAAGACTACTCAAGGGTTGCACAGTCAGACCACCTCCTAAGGCAGCCAAAATTAGGGTTTTGGTTCTTTCATGGAATTTGAGATTTTCAATGGCTCAATCAAGTCTCATGGGCCTATATACATTGCCAAGCATCTACATGTCAAGTCTCAAGTCTCACAGCATCAAATTGCACAATCAAAAGCCCTATTTGATTCACAATCAACTACAGGGGTAAAATGGTCATTTTGCAGGAAAAAGTCAGAATTTTTGGTCAACATCTTATTTTGAGTTCACAATCATCATTTGATCAAGTCTTGATCATGATTCCACAAGCATGGCTCAAAAATCATCAAGATGCAAAAGTTGTTATTTTGGGACAGTAGAAAAGTCAACTGTAACTTGACCAAGGCATAACTTTTTCATGGTTCATCAGAAAAATCCCATCCAATTCTCATTTTGAAGGGGATGACATTTCCTACAACTCATATTCACATTCCAATTCCAAGAAATGCTCTCATAAAACGTTATCAATTTCTACATTATAGGTCAATTTCAAAAGTCAACAAAAAGGCATTTTAAGTCAAAGACCATAACTTGAGATTGGTAAATCCAAATGACATGCGACCAAAGGCATTGGTTAGAGGACTTCAAGACCTTTCCAAAATGTCAAGAACATGTTCATATGATCAAAATTGAGCAAGATATGCATTGGAGAAGTTGGGAAATTTTCATGAAATTGCAAAAGTCAACTATCCTTAAAACTTCAATTTTTGACAAAAGGGCCCACTTTCTTCCACTTGATTCAGCCTTGTCATGCCACACACGTGTCCCATGATTAATTTCAAGATCAAACATTTATTTTTCCATTTTATTTAATTTTTATTGATTTAATTCATTTTAAATCCATAATAATTCAAATAAAATCTAAAAATTAATGGAATAGCATCTTTGTGATTTGAATAGCTTTCATATACCATATGCCAGCTAACCAACTCATGCTAAGCCTTTTTTGTGCATAAAATCCTAGATTTGAACCAAATATGGAAAGTTCTTCAATGGTGGTCAACCAAATCTCCAAACTTCAATACACCAAGATTAAGGCCCAGCTTTTGACCTAATTTTGTTCTCATATACATAAGCAAGCAGTACCAACAGCATTCACGACCTAGACATTGCTAAAACGGCCAGAGAAAAAGTGGAAAATTGTTGAAAAAGTGTGAGATCAAGAACAAGGTTGCAGGCATTTTCAGACCAAAATAAGAACGTGGTTCTCTTCCTTGCTATCCACTGAAGCTAAAGCGATCACAAACACATCCTAAGACCACCTACAAAGCGCTGTAAGTCATCACGAAATCACCCCTGAACACTAAATCGAAACCTTCAATTCTTGCACTTTTCTCAAAAGCATTGGCATTTCTGTGTTCCTTGTTTGATTTCTAACCTATTGGCATTATTCAATTTCGTTTTTAGGCCTTATATGATGATACCCGCGTCTAGGGTTTGTTTTGTTTGTTTTTAGGCATTTTGTTTCCAGGTACAATTAGAACAAATCATGAGCATGGATGAACTCAGGAGACATGGACGATCATAACCATGGTTTTGGAATGAGTTTTTGAAGCCTAGGGACAATTCTAGGAAGGACCTACGGAGTTTCCTGTGGATAGAAATCCACAGGTAAAAAACCAGTGACCAAGGAAGAAGACGCTGACGCGTATCCCTCTTATTCGTTCGTTTCAAAAATTGCGCGTTTTATATTTTTTTTTCAGGCATATGCTGTTGTTTACCAATATAATAATTGTGTTTTGTCTTAATAATAATTGAAACGTGCAGCTCAGTTGGCCAAAGCATTGGTGTGTGAACATTGGGACCTGGGTTCGATTCCCAGGTCCACCCAAAATCCTCATATTATTTTTCATAATGTATTCTCATGCAGCGCTTTAGGAGGTGTCCATCATACATCTTACTCATCCAAACGCCAGTTGTCTTCCAACACAAATCTGAAGGTCATGAGGTGCTGACCACCATGTTCCCCAGTCAACTATGCCATGGACAATTGCAAAAGGTCAAACGTGGCTTGGCAACAAATGGGCTTCCAATTTCCACACAAACCTCCATATTGGACCCAGAACCCCCTTGGTTCATTCCTTTTCTTTTTATTTTATATTTTCTAGTTTATTTATTAATTATTTTTCTAATTATTATTATTATCACTAAAATTAACATAATTAATTTTTCACAATAAAAATTCAGAAAACTAAAAAATGTAAATATTTTATTTATTATTATTAATTTCACTTTAGTTTAATTATTTTGTAAATAAACACTAACTTAAATTAATTTAGTTTAATTAGTTTTAATTTTAAATTTTATTTTACAATAAATAAAAATGAATTAGACCTAGGGTTTTTCTTTTGACACTTTTAATTTCTTTTTATTTTATTTCATTAAAAACATAAAACCACAAAAATACTTTTTCTTGTAAATAATTAATTAATTAATAAATTAGGTTTAATATTTAATTTAATTGCAAAAAAAAGGACAAATTCAATTCTTTTCTCAAAAAGGGTCAAAACCCTAAGGACGTCCCGATTCAATTCTTTCGCGCGCATATTTAATTTTAATTATTATTTTGGTTATATTTATGTAACTGTTTCCGAGTATGTAATAGTTAATTAGGGCTTTTTATCGCTTTATTTACTTTTCTCGCATTTATTTTCCAAACGGATTATGTTTTTGGTGATGTATATACCCGCGCCTTGTAATAGCGTAGATTCAACTTTCTATAATTTATTTTCCGCACTCTTAACTGTTAATGTGCATGACAAGACTTGTATGACAAATAAAATCAACCCGTGGCTCACAAATACATGTGCAAAGATAATATGAACTGAACTTAACACACATGCACATGCCACCCCTAAGGTACGCCTTACTGGTTGCCTCGACGTGGTCGTCAAGTATAGGGTGTTTTAGAGGTCGCCTTTCTATCTAAAGATCCAGTTGCCTCGAAACGGTTGCCTCGGATAAAAAGGATCTAGGACATTATGGTTACCGCTAAGGCGTCCTACCATTGCTTTGGTGACCACATTGTCCCTAATAATCGAATTGACTCGAATAACTCCAACGACGGTGCTACCTACTTCTCAATAGTGGGATAGCACTGTCTAAAGGACTCTTACACAGCCTAATTCCTTAGAGTAGGTAGATTTCTCCTGGGTACTTGCTCTTTCAAAAAAACAAAAACATCTTTTCGCACCTACACTTTCAAAAAGTTTTCAAACAAATACTTCACACACTCTTGAGGACTGATACAAGAGTTACCTAGAAGTTTTTCAAACGAAACTTTTTCAAAACCCACAAACACTTGAAAAGCAAACAAATTTTTGAAAACATAGTGAGCAAGTACCTAAGAGCCCGTGGATAACCACGGATAGAAAGGGTGCTAACACCTTCCCTTTCTATAAATCTACCTCCCGAACCGAGAAACATTCTCGAAAAGGAATTTTGTTGTACTTTTGTCCTTTCCTTGTTGGAGAACATAAAAGACGGTGGCGACTCTTGCTTACCGCGACATTTCGCGAACCTGCTTAAAAAACAGTCAGTTCTATTTCCACCGATCACAGAACTGGCGACTCTGCTGGGGCAAAATTAATAAGTGAGGTGTACCTTAGGATTAGACCACTCTTGTTTTCAATTGCTTGCTTTGACTGCTTTAATATTTTGGGACTTGTCTTGGAGTTTCATAGATCCTAACCCGGATCTGGGGGATACCTTTTAGAAGTAGCAACAAACTGTGAGGGAACTGTGCGGGGTATACCAACATGGTTGAAATAGTTGCTACATTGATATGGCACTTTGGTGAGTACCGGTAACCCTTGAGTCAAGTCAAGGAGAGTACGGGGCCGCCGCGTGGTGTCGTGAAGCATCAACTGACCCTAGGAACCTTACTTGACCATCCTGACCTCTTTAGGGGTAGTGAGATGACCGACTTTGGTGCAGTCCGAAGTTGGTAGATACTCGATACTACACTCATTGAGGGTTGTTTTCTTGGAATATTTTGATCACGAGTTCAGTGGCTAAATCAAAACAATGAACATAGAAAACAACCCAATGATATTGAGCTCCTTAGAACCCGGTTACTTTTGATAGGACAGGTTTTGAGCCCACCAACTTCAAGAGGGTAGTACCCCAAACTTCATGCTGGCCTAAACTCTAAGGGTTGTCTTGTGTGACTTGTGTGCCTTATCATGTTTGCCTTTGTGAATACTGGTGGTGTGCTTTATCATAACATCATACCATCATACAATTGCATGCATCCTGCATAAGGACTAACCTGTATACATCTTGCATAAGGACTAACCCATTTCAAGGATCTCAAGGGTCTGTGATGCAGGTCATGATGAACCAACTGTCTAGCAAGGGGCAAATGGGATTTATTTTCCTCTAGCCAAGGTTGATAACTTGAGTCAGGGGCTATGACCCACTCGATATGGTGAGCTTTGACTCTTGAAGAAGGGCTCTCAACAACATGAAGTTGCTTCAATCAATCTACCGTATTCAACTTCTAACAAGTTTCCCTGTTTACCCCGCGAGATCCTTGAAAACATTGCATGCATAAATCATACGCATTCCATGCATCATGTGCATAACAGGTACTCTTTTTTACACGTCACTCATCTTCTTCGCTGTTTATTTCAGCAATCATCATGAATCCTGAGCCTACTACTGAACAAGCTATCAAGGCCCTCCAGGCCCAGAACGCCCAGTTTCAAGAGCTGGTCATGAGCTTAGCCCAGGGACAACAAGAATTGAAGACTCTGCTTTTGAAAAAGAAGAAGAAGAGGACTGTTTTGTTCAACCCTAGACGCAGATCTGGGAATGGATCACAAAATGAGGCTGAGCTGACCACCCCATCTGCTGGGAAAGACAACCCACAAGGGAGAGAGGTTCCTAGTCCCGTGGTCTCCGACAACGAGACAGATTACAATGATGAGCAGTACCCTCCTGCTGAGGACAGGTACGAACAGCTAGAGGACCGTCTCAGTGCTATGGAAATTCAACATGTGCCCGGGTTGGATTTCGGAGATCTAGGTTTATCTTCTGGGCTGGTGATCCCACACAAGTTCAAGGCACCCGCTTTTGCAAAGTACGACGGGGCTTCCTGCCCTAAGCTGCATCTCAGATCTTATGTAAGGAAAATCTAACCTTACACTGCGGACAAGAATCTATGGATCCATTTCTTCCAGGATAGCCTTTCAGGGGCTTAACTCGAATGGTTCTATCAGCTGGATGGAGCCAGTATTCGAAACTGGGAGGACTTGGCTACTGCATTTTATAAGCAGTATCAGCACAATTCCGACCTCGCTCCTACGCGTACCCAGCTCCAGGGTATGTCGCTAGGGACGGGAGAAGGATTCAAGGAGTATGCGCAAAAGTGGAGGGACCTGGCTGGAAGGGTGCAGCCACCTTTGACGGACCGTGAACTCGTGGACATGTTCTTGGGGACCCTGTCTGGTCCGTTCTTCAACCATCTGATTGGTAATTCTTCTGTAGGGTTTACAGACCTCATTCTGACTGGTGAGAGGATAGAAGCTGGTATCAAGTCGGGGAAGATACAGAAAGGTGCCTCCTCGAGTACTGAAAAGAAGCCCTTCAAGAAGGAAGCTAGTGTTGTTTATGGTCCAAGGAGACAAAACAAACCGGAACGCCGCCAAGCTGTCAACGCGGTGGTAATTTCAAAGCCTGCTGCTGCTCCTCAGCAGTATAACCAACCAAGGGGTGAGAGACCCAAAAGGCAGTACACTCGGCTCAGCATGACCCTGTCTCATATATTGTCGCAACTGCTGTCAACCAATCTGGTAACTGTCAAAGAAGCTCCGAAGATAGTGAACACCACATCTCCAAAGTACAATCCCAACGCCCGCTGCGCTTATCACTCTGACAGCCCGGGGCATAACACATATGATTGTTGGGCTCTGAGGAATAAGGTTCAAGACCTTATTGATGCTAAAGAGGTTGAGTTCGAGGCGCCCGAGAGGCCTAATGTGGTGACAGCTCCCATGCCAAACCATGGAGTAAATGCTATTAGGGATGATGACGACGTGGAGGAATCTGAATTCGACAGCTGGATCTACCCAACGACCAACGCTGGACCAAGCAACTGGACTGCCAAAGACTTCACACCTATTACTTTTGTCACTCAGTAATGAACTCCTTTGTTTTGAATTTGTGACAAACAATAATTTGAAACTTTATGGCCCGGTGTCTTACCCGGGGCACCGTGGCTTCATTTGTGAGGGCTTTTGTGTGTCACTTTCATATATCATTAATAAAAGCATTGGACGTTTTTCGCATTTCAAATCTTGCACTCCTTTTCTTTCTTTATTATATATTGCAAAACAGCTATATTTACACACACTCACCTATACAGGTTCCAATCCACTCTGGATCCCACTGGTAACGACTCTGCTACTGCCAGTTATGACTTCGAAAATCCGATCAACTTAGCCGAAGACGAAGGTGAAGATGATTGCGAAGTGCCTGGTGAGCTTGCAAGACTGTTACTCCAGGAAGAGAGGGCCATTCAGCCACATGAAGAGCCAGTGGAAACGGTAAATCTAGGTACTGAGACAGACAGAAAGGAAGTCAAGATTGGTGCCAATCTAGAGCTCAGTGTGAAACAACGGTTGATTCAGATGTTGCATGATTATGTGGAAATCTTTGTCTGGTCTTACGAAGACATGCCTGGGTTGGATACCGACATTGTGGCTCATCACCTGCCTACTAAGGAAGAATGCCCTCCGGTAAAACAGAAGGTTCGCCGTATGCGTCCAGAGATGTCCGAGAAAATCAAAGCTGAGGTTATGAAACAATTTGATGTCGGGTTTCTAGCAGTAACTTCTTACCCCCAGTGGGTTGCCAACGTGGTTCCAATGCCGAAGAAAGATGGTAAGGTCAGAATGTGTGTTGACTACAGGGATTTGAACAGGGCGAGCCCCAAGGATGATTTCCCTCTACCTCACATCGACGTTCTGGTGCACAACACTGCTCAGCATAAGGTATTCTCCTTCATGGACGGTTTCTCAGGTTATAATCAAATCAAGATGGCTCCTGAAGACATGGAGAAGACCACTTTTGTTACTCAGTGGGGCACCTTTTGCTACAAGGTCATGCCTTTTGGGTTGAAAAATGTTGGGGAAACCTACCAACGTGCCATGGTTGCTTTGTTTCATGACATGATCCATCACGAGATCGAAGTAGATGTCGATGACATGATCGCAAGGTCCCAAACTGAGGAGGAACACCTTGACCATCTACAGAAGCTGTTTGACCGTCTGAAGTTGTACAAGCTGAGGTTGAACCCGAACAAGTGCACCTTCGGGGTGAGATCTGGAAAATTGCTAGGCTTCGTCGTAAGCGACAAAGGTATCCAAGTGGACCCTGCCAAAGTGAAGTCCATACAAGAGATGCCAGTTCCCAAGACAGAAAAAGAAGTCAGAGGCTTTCTAGAACGGCTGAACTACATTGCCCGATTCATCTCACATCTAACCGCTACCTGTGAACCAATCTTCAAGCTGCTGAAGAAAGATCAAGTAGTACGTTGGAATGATGAATGTCAGGCTGCTTTCGAAAGAATCAAAGATTATCTCCAAGAGCCACCCATTCTTATGCCACCGGTTGAAGGGATACCTCTAATCTTATACTTGACAGTACTGGACAACTCAATGGGGTGTGTGTTGGGGCAGAATGATGAGTCTGGCTAAAAAGAGCATGCTATTTATTACCTTAGCAAAAAGTTTACCGACTGTGAGACCCGATACTCACTGCTCGAGAAAACTTGCTGCGCTTTGGTATGGGCTGCTCGCCGGCTGAGACAGTATATGTTGACTCACACTACACTATTGATTTCAAAAATGGATCCAATCAAGTACATATTCGAAAAGCCCGCCTTGTCCGGAAGAATAGCAAGATGGCAGATGATCTTGACGGAATATGACATCCAGTATACGACTCAAAAAGCAATCAAGGGAAGTGTATTGGCAGACCATTTGGCACACTAGGCAGTGGACGACTACCAATCTATGAACTTTGAATTTCCAGACGAGGATATCATGGTAGTAACTGATTGTGAAGTACCTGGACCGGATGAAGGACCTGAGGAAGGATCCCGATGGTCTATGCACTTTGACGGAGCCTCAAACGCTTTGGGTAACGGTATTGGCGCCGTGATCATATCCCCTAAAGGCACTCATACTCCACTCACTGCCTGGCTATGTTTCAACTGCACCAACAACATGGCAGAGTATGAAGCATGTATCATGGGTCTCCAAGCTGCAATTGACTTAAGGATCAAGTTTCTGAGTGTCTTCGGAGATTCCGCTCTCGTGATCAATCAGATCAAAGGCGAGTGGGATATGAAACACACAAATCTTATTCCTTACAAGGAGTATGTATTAACGTTGATCCCCCATTTCGAGGAGATAACCTTTGGACATTTCCCAAGAGAGGAGAATCAGTTGGCGGACGCGCTAGCTACGATGTCTTCTATGTTCAAAGTCAAATGGGACAACGAGGCTCCCCGGATCATTATCTGGAAGTTGGACGAACCTGCACGTTGCTGTGATCTTGAGGCTGAAGAGGTAACTGAAAAGCCTTGGTATCATGAAGTGAAGAGGTACTTGGAAGCTCAAGAATACCCCGAGGGTGCATCTGTTAATGACAAAAAGTTTCTGAGAAGGTTCGCGGCAAAGTTCTTCCTCAGCAATGGCATTCTGTACAAGCGAAACCATGATTTGACCTTACTGCGTTGTGTGGATAAGACTGAAGCAGAAAGGATCATGGCAGAGCTACATGAAGGTACCTTCGGAACACATTCCAGTGGATATACCATGGCAAAGAAAATCCTTCGGGCAGGATATTTCTGGTCCACAATGGAAGCTGACTGTTATCAACATTCTCGGACGTGTCACAAATGCCAGATCTATGCTGATAAGGTGCACATTCCTCCAGTTCCTCGGAACGTCTTGACAGCACCTTGGCCTTTTGCAATGTGGGGCATTGATATGATCGGCGAGATCAGACCTACGGCATCCAACAGGCATCGCTTCATCCTGGTAGCAATTGATTACTTCACGAAGTGGGTCGAAGCAGCTTCCTATGCTACCGTAACCAAGAACGTCGTGGCACGGTTCATTCGGCACAACATGATCTGTCGATACGGTGTACCAGAGAGGATCATTACGGATAATGGTACCAATCTTAATAACAAGATGATCACTGAGCTCTGCGAGCAATTCAAGATACAGCATCATAACTCTTCTCCTTACCGGCCGAAGATGAATGGGGCTGTCGAAGCGGCAAATAAGAATATTAAGAAGATTGTGCAGAAGATGACAGTGACCTACAAAGATTGGCACGAGATGTTACCGTTTTCTCTTCATGGGTACCGTACCTCAGCAAGGACGTCAACAGGGGCAACACCCTTTTCTTTGGTCTATGGCATGGAGGCAGTTTTGCCTATTGAAGTCCAGATACCCTCTCTCCGGATAATGAAGGATGCAGGTTTGAGCGAAGATGACTGGATCCAGACTCGGCTTGATCAATTAAACCTAATTGACGAAAAAAGACTCACCGCTATTTGTCATGGTTAGACGTACCAAAAACGGATGATCAAGGCATTTAACAAGAAAGTCAGACGACAAGAGTATCAAGTCGGAGACCTGGTAATCAAGCGCATCATTCTTCCTCAAAGTGATCCCAGGGGCAAATGGACCCCTAAGTACGAAGGGCCATTTGTGGTTAAACATATCTTCTCAGAAGGAGCTATGATCCTAACCACCATGGATGGTGACAACCTTCCTCACCCCGCCAATGCAGACATATTAAAAAGATACTACGCATGATTAAAGACCCGCTAGGTTGACACGCCTAGGCAAAATAAGGGCTTCCCGGCGAACCAAAAGGGTTCGGGCAAAAATAAGGGATGAAATGAAAAAAATCTGTACACCCGGCAAGTCGAAAACCTGAAAAGGCGGCTTGGGCAAAAATGGGTATCCCGATGGACTGAAAACCCGAAAGGGCAGTCCAGGAAAAAGTTAGGGATAAGCGTAATACTATATCTCATTGGATCACCTTGCATCCAGAATTCAACATCGACTATCAGGCTCGGACGGCACCAATCAATCAGCTTCATCTCCAACTAAGCAGCAAAGTGATGAGACGCTTGAAGACATAAAGGCGATAGTAGAGTTGGAACCCAGTGGGATTTTTCACTTAGTTGTTTTGTTTCCCTTTTGTATAAACTCTATTTTGTTCGGCGGCATTCTCTTACTAGGACGTCAGCCTCTTGTACACAAAAACACCTATTTACAGGCAAATTCAAAATCAATACAAATCCACTTTCCCAGACAAATTGCCAATTGTTTTTCTTTTTCTGTTTTGTTTTGCAAAGAACGTCCAATGTTCATTTTTGATATATGCATTTGACATTAATTGCTAACTCATAAATACTTGCATGCGAAACAAAGGACTAATTGCAGGTGACGGCAGAAATAGGGGCAATAAGAATTGTCTAAGCGATCTAGTTGCTCTGTCCACCAAGGTACCAAGGTAAGTTCGGCTGAAGAATGTAACCAGGATACCTTCACTCCCCGTAGAGTAAGACAGAATCAGCAATACTCTCTCCAAGCAGAGATGGTCTCCCATCAGCCCCGAAAGGCACAGTATCCCTAGCAAGTCAGCAACACTCTCCCCAAACAGAGTTAGGCTACTGTCAGCCTTAAGGAAGTTGGGTACCCCCAGAAAATCTCAACATTCCCCAGTGGAGTATACAGATGTTCCTAAGCAAGCGTCCCCGACAGTGTTAATATTCCTCGATGGAAATATAAGGTTGTTCCCCGGAGGAATACAGACACCCCAGTGGAGCCACTTCCCCAGTACAGTTCAAAAGTTTCCCCAGGAGAGTTGAATCATTCTCCCCAGTAGATTCTGGAAGCTTATCCCCAATAGATTCTGGAAGCTTATCACCTGCAGAGTATATACGTCTCTCCCCGACCACATTCAAAGGTTATTCCCCACCAGAGCTTATAACTGGGTTATCCTCGGCTAATTACCACAGAGAGATCGTCCTCGGCGAAATTCTTCCTATCCCCCAGCGGAGTTCATCAAATTCCCCAACATAACTTATCAATGGAATCCCCAGCGGAGTTATCATCAAAATCTCAATGAAGTATCTCTTCCTACAGAGTAATTCCCCGCAGAGTAATCTCTCCAACAAGTTTATTCCCCAACGGAGTCATCTTCTCCTACCGGTTTATTCTTGCAATCAACATCCCCAACGGAAATGAAGAACTCTACTCTTCAACGTCATCCCAGGATTCAACAACTTCCCGGTATTCGTCAAGGATTTATTTTCCTAGACGAAAATACATTCATAGACATTTCACATTTTATACATCCTGCTTACATACATGATAAAGTGCATACGACACGATCTCGTTCTGAGAACATCATGACATCATGCATTTCATACATCATGACATTGCATACAACTAATGTTTTGCCTTTTCAGGAAAAGGTTAATCCAAAGATGATTACTATCAACTATCGCAGTTCCAGATTCGATACCTGTATCCAGCCAGGGCATATCTGTAGACGACTAATTCCAGATTCGGTACCTGTATCTAGCCAGGGCATATCTGTGAGTGATTGATTGTAGATTCGATACCTGTATCTAGCCAGGGTATATCTGCATGAAGAGTTTAGAGATTCGATACCTGTATCTAGCCAGGGCATATCTGTAGACGACTAATTCCGGATTCGATACCTGTATCTAGCCAGGGCATATTTGTGAGTGATTGATTGTAGATTCGATACATGTATCCAGCCAGGGCATATCTGCATGAAGAATTTAGAGATTCGATACCTGTATCCAGCCAGGGCATATCTGTGGACGACTAATTCCAGATTCGATACCTGTATCTAGCCAGGGCATATCTGTGAGTGATTGATTGTAGATTCGATACCTGTATCTAGCCAGGGCATATCTGCATGAAGAGTTTAGAGATTCGATACCTGTATCCAGCAAGGGCATATCTGTAGACGACTAATCCCAGATTCGATACCTGTATCTAGCCAGGGCATATCTGTAGATGACTAATTCTAGATTCGATACCTGTATCTAGCCAGGGCATATCTGTGAGTAATTGATTGTAGATTCGATACCTGTATCTAGCCAGGGCATGTCTGTATGAAGAGTTTAGAGATTCGATACCTGTATCCAGCTAGGGCATATCTGTAGACGACAAGTTCCAGATTCGATACCTGTATCTAGCCAGGGCATATCTGTGAGCGATTGATTGTAGATTTGATACCTGTATCTAGCCAGGGCATATCTGCATGAAGAGTTTAGAGATTCGATACATGTATCCATCCAGGGCATATCTGTAGATGACCAGTTCCAGATTCGATACTTGTATCTAGCCAGGGCAGATCTGTGAGCGATTGATTGTAGATTCGATACATGTATCTAGCCAGGGCATATCTGCATGAAGAGTTTGAAGTTCCGGGTTCGATACCTGTATCTAGCCACGGCATATCTGTGAGCGATTGATTATGGATTCGATACCTGTATCTAGCCAGGGCATATCTGCATGAAGAGTTTAAAGTTCCAGATTCGATACCTGTATCCAGCCAGGGCATATCTGTAGACGATAAGTTCCAGATTCGATACCTGTATCTAGCCAGGGCAAATCTGTGAGTAATTGATTGTAGATTCGATACCTGTATCTAGCCAGGGCATATTTGCATGGAGAGTTTGAAGATCAACCCCTGTAACAGGCCAGGAAATTATCTTTCTTTCTCAGGTATGCAAGTTCTCTGGATGGCATCTTTAAGCCCATCTCCACAACTATCCATTACACTTCCAAATGGCATCTATAAGCCCATTCCCGACAAGGTTCTGTCACGTCTCCAGATGGCATCTATAAGCCCATCCTCCTATCCACCATTTCTCCAAATGGCATCTGTAAGCCCATTCCCGACATCACATCGTTGATACTACACTATGTGAGTGCAAATTTCTGGGCACTCTAGTGTTCAATCATCTTCCACCTTCGGATCACGAAAGGCACGCAAGCCAATCTACATCCCCAGGTCTAAGAAGATTGAACAGGGGCAACTGTTGTACCCCAAAATTTTCCCTCCCATATTCTTCAAGGTTTGTCAAGAGTCATCTTCAAATGGTTCAAGACTACTCAAGGGTTGCACAGTCAGACCACCTCCTAAGGCAGCCAAAATTAGGGTTTTGGTTCTTTCATGGAATTTGAGATTTTCAATGGCTCAATCAAATCTCATGGGCCTATATACATTGCCAAGCATCTACATGTCAAGTCTCAAGTCTCACAGCATCAAATTGCACAATCAAAAGCCCTATTTGTTTCACAATCAACTGCAGGGGTAAAATGGTCATTTTGCAGGCAAAAGTCAGAATTTTTGGTCAACATATTATTTTGAGTTCACAATCATCATTTGATCAAGTCTTGATCATGATTCCACAAGCATGGCTCAAAAATCATCAAGATGCAAAAGTTGCTATTTTGGGACAGTAGAAAAGTCAACTGTAACTTGACCAAGGCATAACTTTTTCATGGTTCATCAGAAAAATCCCATCCAATGCTCATTTTGAAGGGGATGACATTTCCTACAACTCATCTTCACATTCCAAGTCCAAGAAATGCTCTCACAAAAAGTTATCAATTTCTACATTATAGGTCAATTTCAAAAGTCAACAAAAAGGTATTTTAAGTCAAAGACCATAACTTGAGATTGGTAAATCCAAATGACATGGGACCAAAGGCATTGGTTAGAGGACTTCAAGACCTTTCCAAAATGTCCAAGAACATGTTCATATGATCAAAATTGAGCAAGATATGCATTGGAGAAGTTGGGAAATTTTCATGAAATTGCAAAAGTCAACTATCCTTAAAACTTCAATTTTTGACAAAAGGGCCCACTTTCTTCCACTTGATTCAGCCTTGTCATGCCACACACGTGTCCCATGATTAATTTCAAGATCAAACATTTATTTTTCCATTTTATTTAATTTTTATTGATTTAATTCATTTTAAATCCATAATAATTCAAATAAAATCTAAAAATTAATGGAATAGCATCTTTGTGATTTGAATAGCTTTCATATACCATATGCCAGCTAACCAACTCATGCTAAGCCTTTTTTGTGCATAAAATCCTAGATTTGAACCAAATATGGAAAGTTCTTCAATGGTGGTCAACCAAATCTCCAAACTTCAATACACCAAGATTAAGGCCCAGCTTTTGACCTAATTTTGTTCTCATATACATAAGCAAGCAGTACCAACAGCATTCACGACCTAGACATTGCTAAAACGGCCAGAGCAAAAGTGGAAAATTGTTGAAAAAGTGTGAGATCAAGAACAAGGTTGCAGGCATTTTCAGACCAAAATAAGAACGTGGTTCTCTTCCTTGCTATCCACTGAAGCTAAAGCGATCACAAACACATCCTAAGACCACCTACAAAGCGCTGTAAGTCATCACGAAATCACCCCTGAACACTAAATCGAAACCTTCAATTCTTGCACTTTTTCTCAAAAGTATTAGCATATTTGTGTTCCTTGTTTGATTTCTAACCTATTGGCATTATTCAATTTCGTTTTTAGGCCTTATATGATGATACCTGCGTCTAGGGTTTGTTTGGTTTGTTTTTAGCCATTTTGTTTCCAGGTACAATTAGAACAAATCATGAGCATGGATGAACTCAGGAGACATGGACGATCATAACCATGGTTTTAGAATGAGTTTTTGAAGCCCAGGGACAATTCTAGGAAGGACCTACGGAGTTTCCTTCGGATAGAAATCCGCAGGTAAAAAACCAGTGACCAAGGAAGAAGACGTTGACGCGTCTCCCTCTTATTCGTTCGTTTCAAAAATTGTGCGTTTTATATTTTTTTTCAGGCATATGCTGTTGTTTACCAATATAATAATTGCGTTTTGTCTTAATAATAATTGAAACGTGCAGCTCAGTTGGCCAAAGCATTGGTGTGTGAACATTGGGACCTGGGTTCGATTCCCAGGTCCACCCAAAATCCTCATATTATTTTTCATAATGTATTCTCATGCAGCGCTTTAGGAGGTGTCCATCATACATCTTACTCATCCAAACGCCAGTTGTCTTCCAACACAAATCTGAAGGTCATGAGGTGCTGACCACCATGTTCCCCAGTCAACTATGCCATGGACAATTGCAAAAGGTCAAACGTGGCTTGGCAACAAATGGGCTTCCAATTTCCACACAAACCTCCATATTGGGCCCAGAACCCCCTTGGTTCATTCCTTTTCTTTTTATTTTATATTTTCTAGTTTATTTATTAATTATTTTTCTAATTATTATTATTATCACTAAAATTAACATAATTAATTTTTCACAATAAAAATTCAGAAAACTAAAAAATGTAAATATTTTATTTATTATTATTAATTTCACTTTAGTTTAATTATTTTGTAAATAAACACTAACTTAAATTAATTTAGTTTAATTAGTTTTAATTTTAAATTTTCTTTTACAATAAATAAAAATGAATTAGACCTAGGGTTTTTCTTTTGACACTTTTAATTTCTTTTTATTTTATTTCATTAAAAACATAAAACCACAAAAATACTTTTTCTTGTAAATAATTAATTAATTAATAAATTAGGTTTAATATTTAATTTAATTGCAAAAAAAAAGGACAAATTCAATTCTTTTCTCAAAAAGGGTCAAAACCCTAAGGACGTCCCGATTCAATTCTTTCGCGCGCATATTTAATTTTAATTATTATTTTAGTTATATTTACGTAACTGTTTCCGAGTATGTAATAGTTAATTAGGGCTTTTTATCGCTTTATTTACTTTTCTCGCATTTATTTTCCAAACGGGTTATGTTTTTGGCGATGTATATACCCGCGCCTTGTAATAGCGTAGATTCAACTTTCCGCAATTTATTTTCCGCACTCTTAACTGTTAATGTGCATGACAAGACTTGTATGACAAATAAAATCAACCCGTAGCTCACAAATACATGTGTAAAGATAATATGAACTGAACTTAACACACATGCACATGCCACCCCTAAGGTACGCCTCACTAGTTGCCTCGACGTGGTCGTCAAGTATAGGGTGTTTTAGAGGTCGCCCTCCTGTCTAAAGATCCAGTTGCCTCGAAACGGTTGCCTCGGATAAAAAGGATATAGGACATTAGGGTTACCGCTAAGGCGTCCTACCATTGCTTTGGTGACCACATTGTCCCTAATAATCGAATTGACTCGAATAACTCCAACGACGGTGCTACCTACTTCTCAATAGTGGGATAGCACTGTCTAAAGGACTCTTACACAGCCTAATTCCTTAGAGTAGGTAGATTTCTCCTGGGTACTTGCTCTTTCAAAAAAACAAAAACATCTTTTCGCACCTACACTTTCAAAAAGTTTTCAAACAAATACTTCACACACTCTTGAGGACTGATACAAGAGTTACCTAGAAGTTTTTCAAACGAAACTTTTTCAAAACCCACAAACACTTGAAAAGCAAACAAATTTTTGAAAACATAGTGAGCAAGTACCTAAGAGCCCGTGGATAACCACGGATAGAAAGGGTGCTAACACCTTCCCTTTCTATAAATCTACCTCCTGAACCGAGAAACATTCTCGAAAAGAAATTTTGTTGTGCTTTTGTCCTTTCCTTGTTGGAGAACATAAAAGACGGTGGCGACTCTTGCTTACCGCGACATTTTGTGAACTAGCTTAAAAAATAGTCAGTTCTATTTCCACCGATCACAGTACCATTTTCCATGATGATCCTTTTAGGGATGCCATACCGACAGATAAGGTTATACTTAACGAACCGAGCCATAACATGCTTGGTAATAGAAGAAAACGAAGTTTCCTCTACCCACTTGGTGACGTAATCAATAGCGACAAGGATGATATGATGCCCATTGGAATCAGTAGGCTTAATCTCTCCAATCATATCAATTCCCCACATTGCAAACGGCCAAGGAGCAGTCAAGACATTCAAAGGAATCGCAGGCACATATACTTTGTCAGCATAAATCTGGCATTTGTAGCAAGTTCTGGATTGATGATGGCAATCGGTTTCCATGGTAGACCAATAATAACCTACTCTCAGAATCTTCTTAGCCATTGTATATCCACTGGAGTGAGTAGCAAATACACCTTCATGCATATCTTCCATAATTTTCTCAGTTTCCTTCTTGTCTACACAACAAAGTAAAGTCGAATCGTGGTTGTGCTTGTACAAGAAATTTCTTATAATTTATAGATGCCCCTTTAGGATATTCTTGAGTTTTGAGGTATCTTTTTACTTTGTGGTACCAAGGATTTTCCTCTACTCCATCAGTATCAACTTCGTAGTAATGCACCTGTTCGTCTAGTCTCTCAATAATAATTTGAGGAGCTTCATTATCCCATCTGACTTTGAACATAGATGACATGGTATCTAGTGCGTCTGCCAATTGATTATCTTCTCGTGGAATATGTTCAAAAGTGATTTCTTCGAAGTACGAAATTAATGTCAACACATGCTCTCGATAATAACTGAGATTTGGATGCTTTGTATCCCATTCTCCCTTAATCTAACTGATCACTAGAGCTGATTCCCTATATACATTCAAGAATTTAATTCTCATATCGATGGCAGCTTTCATACCCACGATACATGCTTTGTACTCTGCCATATTGTTGGTACAATCAAAACACAATCTGGCGGTGAAGAGCATATGGCAACCCTTGGGAGAGACAATCACAACACCAGTTCCATTACCAAGTGCGTTGGAAGCTCCATCAAAAACCATAGTCCATCAGAGTC
Source organism: Vicia faba (assembly GCA_948472305.1). Classification (NCBI taxonomy): domain Eukaryota; kingdom Viridiplantae; phylum Streptophyta; class Magnoliopsida; order Fabales; family Fabaceae; genus Vicia; species Vicia faba. Next base: position 1,225,893,415 of record OX451736.1, on the reverse strand, counting down.
CCGGTTCAGGTCCTTCATATGGTCCAGGTTCTTCATAATCAGTAACTAGCATGATATTCTCATCTGGGAACTCAAAATTCATATACTGATAGTCATCTACAGCTTGATGAGCCAAATGATCTATCAGTACACTTCCTTTGATTTCCTTTGGAGTAGTGTCTTAAATGTCGTATTCTGTCAAGACCATTTGCCATCTTGCTATTCTTCTGGAGAGAGCGGGTTTCTCGAATATGTATTTTATTGGATCCATATTAGAGATCAACATAGTATGAGTCAACATATATTGTCTTAGTCAGGGAGCAGCCCATGCCAAAGGCCAACAAATTTTCTCGAGCAGTGAGTATTTTGTTTCACAGTAGATTATTACATGCTCTTTTTCACCAGACTCGTCATGTTGCCCCAATACACACCCCAATTAGTTCTCTAATATTGTTAAGTACATGATCATAGGTCTTCCTTCAACCAGTGGCATCAGAATTAGAGGTTCCTGGAGGTACTCCTTGATTTTGTCAAATGCTATCTGACAATTGTCGTTCCACTTCACTACTTGATCTTTCTTCAATAACTTGAAGATTGGCTCACAAGTAGCGGTCAAATGGGAAATAAATCTGGCAATGTAGTTCAATCATCCTAAGAAACCTCTGACTTCCTTCTCAGTACGGGGAGTTGGCATTTCTTGAATGGCTTTAACCTTGGCATGATCAACTTCAATACCTTTACCATTAACGATGAAACCTATGAGCTTACCGGATCTTACCCCAAAGGTGCACTTGTTTGGATTCAACCTCAACTTATACTTCTTCAATCTCTCAAACAGCTTGTGCATATGGTCAAGATGTTCTCTTTAGTCTGAGACTTGTCTATCATGTCATCAACGTAAACCTTTATCTCATTATGGATCATATCATGTAACAAATCTACCATAGCACGCTGATATGTTGCACCGGCGTTCTTCAAACCAAAAGGCATAACTTTATAATAGAAAGTGTCCCAATGTGTGACAAAAGTAATCTTCTCCGTGTCTTCAGGTGCCATCTTGATTTGATTATAACCATAGAAACCATGCATGAAGGAAAATACTTTGTGCTGAGCGGTGTTGTCAACCAGATCATCAAAATGTGGAAGCGGAAAGTCATCTTTAGGGCTGGCCCTATTCAAATCCATGTAGTCTATACACATACGCACCTTACCGTCTTTCTTAGGTAACAACACCGCATTTGCAACCCACTGAGGATAGGACATAACAACTAAGAAACCTACATTGAATTGCTTCATGACCTCAACTTTGATCTTTTTCGACATTTTGGGATGCATACGACGAACCTTCTGCTTTATAGGAGGACAAACTTCCTTCATCAGTAGATAGTGAACCACGATGTCAGTATCAAGCCTTGATATGTCTTTATAAGACCAAGCGGATATCTCAACATAGTCACGTAACATTTGGATTAATCTCTTTTTGATATTGTCTTCTAGGTTAGCACCTATCTTGATTTCTTTCTTGTCCTCTTCAGTGCCCAAGTTCACAACCTTGACTGGCTCTTCATGTGGTTGCATGGCTCTTTCTTCCTGCTCTAACAGTCAAGCAAGCTCTCTAGGTTCTTCACAATCTTCCTCACCTTTTTCCTCGGCTTGGTAGATCAAATTTTCGAAGTCATAATTGACAATAGTAGAATTGTTATCAATGGGACCCAGGTGGATGTGGATCTCCAATTTGTTATGTGGGTGTGTAAGAACACATAGCTATTTTGAAAGCAATAAAGTAAAAGAAAGACAAAGAACACAAAATTTGAATGCAAACATCCAATGATTTATTAAATCAAAAAATGTGGATGAAAAATTACAACCCTAACAAATGGACCGTTGTGCACCGGGTAAGGCCCAAGGCTTAAAGTTATTGTTCAAATTACATAACCAAAAACTTGAAAGCAAGAAAATAGCAAATAGAATTTATTGTATAAAGTCTTCAACATTCCAATTGTTGAGCCCACTGCTGGTAGTATGGAAAATCCAACTGTCTATATCATAGTTTCGATCAGCGTCTTTGTGATACGGTGGGAAGAACTGACTGTTTTTGGAATGCTGGTTTGCGTTTTGCGTTTTGTATTCGCAAAATGTCGCGGTAAGCAAGAGTCGTCACCGACTTTTATTTTATCCAACAAGGAAAGGAAAAGAAGCACAGAAAAATTCCTTTTTTGAGATATTTCTGAGTACGGGGGGTAGATTATAGAAAGGGAAGGTATTAGCACCCTTTCTATCCGTAGCTATCTACGGGCTCTTAGGTACTTGCTCATCATTTTCAAAATGTTTTCTTTGTGCTTGTGGGTTTTGAAAAGTTTTTTTTTTTAACTTCGATTTAACTCTTGCTTCTGTCTTCAAGAGTGTAATGAAGTGTTTTTGAAAACTTGTTTGTAAAAGTGTGTAAGTGTGAAAGAAGTTTTGTTTTGGATGAGCAAGTATCTAAGAACTATCTACCTACTCGAAAAAGGAATTTTTCTATGCTAATTTCCTTTAGACAATGCTATCCCACTATTGGTGAGTAGGTAGCACCGTCGTTGGAGTTTTAGGGTCAATTCGAAAGAGGGACATACGGTCACTAAAGCAATGTTAGGATGTCTTAGCGGTAACCCTAATGTCTTAGATCATTTATTTGAGGCAACAATATCTGAGGCAACCATTTTGAGGCAACTTATGATCCTTTAGACAAGAGGGTGACCTCTAAAACAACCTATACTCAATGACCGTTTACGAAGGCAACCAAGTGGGATGTACCCTAGAAGTGCGCATGTGTGAGTGTGTCGTTTTCAGTTATTTTTATCTTTGCACATGTTTAAGGTGATCTAATTTGGTTTTAAGATTAAGCATTCATTCTTGTCATGCAAACCCTATTATCAAACATCTAACAGTTGTATAATTTGCAGAATTAAAATGCGGAATTTAAACTAAATTATTACAAGGCGTCGGGTATTTACATCGCCAAAAGCAACCCTTTGAAATAAAATAAAAGCGGAAAATAAATGTCCTAATTAATTATTACAATCCGGAAGCAGATACAATAATAATTGAATAAGGAAAAATAAATCGCGCGAATGAATTGGATCGAATGTGAAATTAGGGTTTTGACCCTTTTGATTAAAGAAAATGTTTTTGTTGTTTTTATTTTAAGAAAAGAAATTAAATCCTAAAAATTAAATACTAAATTAATTATTAAATTAATTAAATGGAAAAAATAATTAATGACATATTTTTGGAGTTTTTTGTTAATTTAAGAAAGAAAATAAAATGGTTAAATTAGTGTTAAAACTTAATGATTAAATATTTACAAAATAAATTAAAGTTGCCTAATTAATATCCTAATTAAATTAGTTAATATTTATTAAATAAAAATAAAGTTCTTAATTTTAATTGGGTAAAAAATATTTTTGGTGATTTTTTGATAAAAAGATAATTAATCTATTGGTTAATAAATTAATTAAGCAAAAATAAAATAATTAAATAAAGTAAACAAAATAAACAAAAGAATGAGAATGGGCCTGTTTGGAGGGTGTAGATAGCAATTTCGTTAGCCCATTTATGAAGATCCAATTAACTTTTTGGGATCCCCTGCATACGCGTTGACTGGCTTATGGTGTGCCTTCAAGGCTTGGCCCCCAGATCTGGCCATCTGGCCATCTGGCCATCTGGCACATGGATGAGGGATGAGCATGGTGGACCTCAGGCTTGAATACACACTAGATTTCTTGAAAAAAATGTTATGAAGAAAATAGGGGGACCTAGGATTCGAACCCATGCCCCAAGGCAATTTCCAATGGCCTGTGACCAACTGAGCTGTTGGTTGTTCTTATATATACACTAAGAATTAAATATAATATAAAAAAACAAAGTTAATAGATAAGAAAATAAAAAATGTGCGCACTTCGTTTGAATGGGCAAATGGATGGACGACAACTCATCATCCTTGTCCTCTAAATCCTGCAACTTTTACCTGCGGATTTTATCCGCAGCTAAAATCGTGACTTCATTCTAAATCCTTCCCCAGGCAATATAAATAGAAGCTAGTGCCATGGTTGAGCTCGTCTTGTTCCCCTGAATATGATAATACCCTTCACGAATGCCAATTATTCCTGTAACAAAAAGCCCTAAAAAAAACTTAGAAAACCCTACAATGGTGATTCTTGATATAGGTCAGATAAATGAAATCAAGTAATACCAAAAGCTTGCAAATGGTGTGTAGATTCAGAATATGCAATTATTTTACTCAATGGATGCGAGAATAAAGCTTTTCAATTTTAAGAATATAGTGAATCCATGGATGACTTACAGTGCACTGGGAGGCTTGAAATTGCGTGGTCTTGGTTGTTTTCGCTTGTGGAGATGGTCAGGAAGAGATTGAGACCAACACCAAGCCTTGAAACTCCCTCTAGACTTGATTTCGATCTCACACTTTTTTGGTGTTTTTGCAAAAAAAATTCTTTCTCTCCAATTGATCTCCAACCCTTATTTATGTCTGCCTCGCCTCCTTATGTATTGTACAATACATTAGGGTTGTTTTTGCTGTCCAAATCTCTCTCCATCAATGACTTTGAATTTGATTTGATTCTTCTTTCAAAGCTTTCCAAAATTGACTTGATTTGAATCTTTTTGTGTACAATTGCTTTGAAACGAGTTTGATATGGTGCTAACTGTATAACAAGACCTGAAATGATCACAAGATCTTTAGTTTTCAATGTTTTTTATTTTATTTGATTTATTTTGATTTAAAATGAATTAATTCGAATAAAAATCAAATTAAATAATAAAAATATGATATGGACACATGGCCAAGGCTGGAGCACGTGGGCTACAATTCAAACTCAAAACAAGTGAAAAAGAATGGGCCCATTTTGTAAAATTTGAAGTTTTAGGCATAGTTGACTTTTGACAAATTTGCAAAAAAGTCCAACTTCAACAATGCATAACTTCCTCAATTTTGAACCTTTAGAGGTGTTCTTGGACTTTTTAGAAAGCTTGAGATGTCCTCTAACCAACCCTTTTGGTCTCATCCCAATTTGATATTCCATTCTCAAGTTTGAAGCTTTGACAAAAAAGGTGTTTTATTGACTTTTCAAAATGACCTATAATGTCCAAATTCATAACTTCTTGTGCGTGCATATTTTGATCTTGGGATATGAAGATGGATTGTAGGAAATTGCATCCCCTTCATAATGAGATTTGGATGGGCCATTTCCCATAAAGTATGAGAAAGTTATGCTTGGTCAAATTAGATTTGTCTTTTCCTGTAAAACCCTAATTTAGCAACTTTTGAATCTTGATGAATTTTGAGCAATCCTTGATGAATCATGATCAACCCTTGATCAAATGATGAAATATAATTCGAAATGAGAATGTTGACAAAAAATCTTGAAGTTTGACTGTATGTAGGTCACAGTTGACTTTTGCCCTAGCACAGTCGATTTTTGGATCTTTGAGCAATTGACTGAGCAAATTTCCTCTGCAAAGCTTGAAACTTGACATGGATGATCTTGAGAACACATTAGGACATTGGTGAGAATTTGGGGTCACTTGGACTCAAGGATCTTGATGCAACACAAAACCCTAATTTGGGGTAGACTGCCTTAGGAGAGAGATTGTCTAACCAACTCTTGGGCTATCTTGAGCAACTTGGAGATTTTTCTTGACATATTTTTGAGAAATATGGGAGGGAAAATTTTGGGGTACAACAGCTTCCCCTGTTCAATTTTCTTAAACCTGAGGATGCAGATTGGCTTTCGTGGCTTTCGTAATCCGAAGGTGGAAGTGGATTGAACACTAGAGTGCCCAGAAATTTGCACTCGCATGAAATGATAATTGTCTTGTGATGTCAGGAATGGGCTTATAGATGCCATTTGGAAGAGTTTTGATCGCATAAGAGTTTCCTTAGAGAGAACTTGTATACTTGTTGTTGAGGAAGATTCCGCTGGGGAAGTCTAATCTTTCATGGAGAGAGATAGAAATTTAGGAGCTTCGTCGTCCGTCATTCTGCTGGTGAGTCATCTATGTTGATATTTAGGAACTTCAATCGTCCGTACTCAACTGAGGGAACAACTTTTGCTGAGATTTAGGAGCTCGTCCGTAATTCAACTAAGAAAACATCTTTGTTGAGATTTAGGAGCTAGTCCGTAATTCAACTGATTTTGTCGAGATTTAGGATCTTGTCCGTAATTCAATTGATTTTGTCGAGATTTAGGAGCTTGTCCGTAATTCAACTGATTTTGTCTAGATTTAGGAGCTTGTCCGTAATTCAACTATTTTTGTCGAGATTTAGGAGCTTGTCCGTAATTCAACTAAACAATCATCTGTTGAGATTTAGGAACTCGTCCGTAATTCAACTGAGGAAACATCTCTGCTGAGATTTAGGAACTCGTCCATAATTCAACCGAGGAACACATCTGTCGAGATTTGGGAAATTGTCCGTAATTCAACAACTTTGCTGAGATTTAGGAGCCTGTCCGTAATTCAACAACTCCGTTGAGATTTAGGAGCATGTCCGTAATTCAACTTGGAGAAGCATCTCTGCTGAGATTTAGGAACATCGTCCGTAATTCAACTGAGGAAATATCTGTCGAGATTTAGGATCTTATCCGTAATTCGACTGAGGTAATATCTGCTGAGATTTAGGAACTCGTCCGTAATTCAACTGATTTTGTCGAGATTTAGGAGCTTATCCATAATTCAACTGATTTTGTCGAGATTTAGGAGTTTGTCCGTAATTCAACTAAAGAACCATCTGTTGAGATTTAGGAACTCGTCCGTAATTCAACTGACTTAATATCTGTCGAGATTTAGGAACTCGTCCGTAATTCGACTGCTTTGCTAAGATTTAGGAGCCTGTCCGTAATTCAACAACTTCGCTAAGATTTAGGAGCTTGTCCGTAATTCAACTTGAGAATAACTTTGTTGAGATTTAGGAACTCGTCCGTAATTCAACAACTTTGCTGAGATTTAGGAACTTGTCCGTAATTCAACTTGGAGAAACATCTCTGCTGAGATTTAGGAATATCGTCCGTAATTCAACTGATGTAAAAGCATCATAACTTGAATTTGTGAAAATCTTTCCTGAAAGGTAAAGGTTAGTTGTATGTAATGCATGATATGTATTAAGCAATGATGTTCTCAAAATAAATGAGATTGTGTGGTATGATGCGTATGCATGTCATGATGTATGGAAATGTGATGTTTTTAGCTGGGGAAAATAAATCCCGGATAGCTGCTGGAGAAAAGAAATGGATTCTTCGTTTCTGCCGGAGATAGTGGATGAAGATGTTTGTGAGAATAAACCTGCAGAGGATAACTCGTCAGGGAATAAACTGATGAGAGAATGACTCTGTGGGGAAGAGATGCTCTGCCAGAGATTCCACTGATGAATTCAGCTGGGGATAAATTACCGTTATTGGTGATAATGAAACCTGTTGGGGATTGAATTCTTGTTTTGTGAAAGGAAAGAACTCCACTGGGTATGATTTTCCAATAGCGACTTTATTGGGGATAGCCCTTTAGACTCTACTGGGGACCATTTTTCAGAGTTTTACTGGGGACAATTCTTCAAACTCCACTGGGGATAATTTTTCAAACTCCACTGGGGATGTATATTTTTTATATACTCCACTGGGGATGACAAGACTTCTTAGTGCTGATGGTAGATAAATTCTGCTTGGGGAGAATATTACTGATTCAGTTATAGTTGTGAGTCTCAGTTGGGGAGAGCTAACACCACTGTCTTTCTCTTACTCTGCGGGGAATGAATGTACTTTCAATCGTTTCCTCCAGCTAGGCCTATCCCTATACCTGGTGGACAGAGCAACTATACAGTTTGGACATTTCTCGATTGCCCCTGTTTCTGATATTACCAGTAATCGTCTTTTGTTTCGTATGTAAATATTTATGAGCAGCAATCAATGTCAAATGCATATATCAAAAACTGAACATTGGACGTTCTTTGCAAAACAAAACAGAAAAAGGAAAAACTTATTTGTGAAAATGAATTGTTTTGATTTTGAATTTTGCCCTGTAAATAGGCATTTTTTGTACAAGAGGCTAACGTCCTAGTAAGAGAAAACCGCCGATCAAATAGAATTTACACAATTTGTGAAAAACAAAGAAAAACAGTTATGTGAACAATCCCACTGGGTTCCAACTCTGCTATTGCCTTTATGTCCTCGAGCATCTCATCACTTTGCTACTTGGTTGAAGGTGAATCAGATTGATTAGTGCCATCCAATCTTGATAGTCGATACCAAAGTCTGGTTGCAAGGTGATCCAATGAGACATAGTGTTACGCTTTAATCCCTAATTTTTGCCTGGACCTCCCTTTCGGGTTTTCAGTTCATCGGGATACCCTTTTTTGCCCAAGCCGCCTTTTCAGGTTTTCGACTTTCCGGGTGTACAGATTTTTTCATTTTCATCCCTTATTTTTGCCCGAACCCTTTTGGTTCGCCAGAAGCCCTTTTTTTTCCTAGGCCAGTCAACCTGGTGGGTATTTTATTATGCGTATGTCTGCATTGACGGGGTGAGGAAGGTCGTCACCATCCATGGTGGTTAAAATCATAGCTCCTCCTGAGAAAATGTTCGTAACCACAAATGGCCCTTCGTACGTAGGGGTCCATTTGCCCCTAGGATCACCTTGAGGTAGAATGATGCGCTTGATCACTAGATCCCCAACTTGATACTCTTGTCGTCTGACTTTCTTGTTAAATGCCTTGATCATCCGTTTTTGATACGTCTGACCATGACAAATAGCAATAAGTCTTTTTTCGTCGATTAAGTTCAGTTGATCGAGTCGGGTCTGTATCCAGTCATCTTCGCTCAAACCTGCATCCTTCATAATCTGAAGAGAGGGTATCTGAACCTCAATGGGCAAGACGGCCTCCATGCCATATACCAAGGAATAGGGTGTTGCCCCTGTTGACGTCCGCGCTGAGGTACGGTACCCATGAAGATCAAAAGGTAACATCTCGTGCCAATCTTTGTATGTCACCATCATCTTCTGCACAATCTTCTTAATGTTCTTATTAGCCGCTTCTACAGCCCCATTCATCTTTGGCCGGTAAGGAGAAAAGTTGTGATGATGTATCTTGAACTGCAGAGCTCGGTGATCATCTTATTATTGAGATTTGTACCATTATCCGTAATGATCATCTTTGGTACACCATATCGACAGATCATATTGTGTCGAATGAACCGTGCCACGACGTTCTTGGTTACTGTAGCAAAGGAATCCGCTTCAACCCATTTCGTGAAGTAATAAATAGCTACCAGGATGAAACGATTCCTGTTAGATGCCGTAGGTCTGATCTCGCCGATCATGTTGATGCCCCACATTGCAAAAGGCCAAGGTGCCGTCAACATGTTCGCATCTTTAATATCAATAGGGTAGTGTGAGCCAGCATATACTGTCTCAACCGGCGAACAGCCCATGCCAAAGCGTAGCAAGTTCTCTCGAGCAGTGAGTATCAGATCTCACAGTCGATAAACTTTCACTAAGGTAGTAAATAGCATGCTCTTTTCGGCCAGACTCGTCATGCTGCCCCAGCACGTACCCCGTTGCATTATCGAGTGTGGGATTAAGGGTCTCCCTTCAACTGGAGGCATCAGAATCGGTGGCTTTTACAAGTTGTATGGCTCTTTCTTCCTGTAGTAACAGTCTAGAAAACTCCTCGGCACTTCACAATCGTCCTCACCTTCGTCCTTGGCTTGGTTGATCGGACTTTCGAAGTCATAACTGACAGTAGCAGAGTCATTATCAGTGGGATCCAGAGTGGATTCAGACCTGTATATGTGAGTGTGTGTAAAATAGTTGTTTTGCAAGATAAAAAAGAAGAACAAGGAGCGCAAAATTTGAAATGCAATAAAACATCCAATGCTTTTATTAATGATATATGGAAATGACACACATAAAGCCCTCACAAACAAAGCCACAGTGTCTCGGGTAAGGCACTGGGCCGTAAAGTTTAAAAATTGTCTGTTACAAATTCAAAATAAAAGTTTATTACTGTGTAAAAGAAACGGGCATGGAATCCTTTGCCGTCTAATTGTTCAAGCCACCGTTGGTAGTGGGGTAGATCCAGCTGTCAAACTCAGATTCTTCCACGTCATCATCCCCAATAGCATTCACTCCCACATCATGTTTTGGCATAGGAGTCGTTATGACATTAGGCTTTTTAGGCGCTTCAAATTCAATCTCCTTAGCATCAATCAGATCCTGTACCTTATTCTTCAAAGCCCAGTAATTATTGGTATCATGCCCCGGGCTATCAGAGTGATAAGCACAGCGGGCGTTCGGATTGTACAACGGTGAGGTGGTGTTGGGATTCTTCGGAGCTTCCCTCGGAATCAACAAGTTAGTCTTCAACAACTGCGGCAGAATTTGAGATAAAGACATGCTAAGCCGAGTAAACTGTCTTTGAGGCCTCTCTGCCCTTGGTTGATTGTTGCGTTGTGTGGCAACAGTTGGTCTTGAAATAACTACCGCATTGACTGCTTGGCGGCGCTCGGGTCGACTTTGATTTCTAGAGCTGTAAACTGCACTAGACTCATTCTTGAAGGGCTTCTTCTTGGTACTTGACGAAGCACCTTTCTGCAACTTGCCACTCTTGATACCGGCTTAAGTTCTCTCCCTAATCATGATTAACTCAGTAAAACCTGACGATGAACTTCCGATCAGATGGTTGAAAAATGGACCAGACAGGGTCCCCAGAAACATATCCACCAACTCCCTGTCAACTAGCGGGGGTTGGACTCTACCAGCAAGGTCCCTCTATTTCTGATCATAGTCTTTGAAACCTTCGCTCGCACCCATAGACATACCCTGAAGTTGGGTACGCGTAGGAGCAAGGTCAGTATTATATTGGTACTACTTATAAAAAGTAGCAGCAAGGTCCTCCCAGTTACGGACACTAGCTCCTTCTAGCTGATAGAACCACTCAAGTTGAGTCCCTGAAAGACTATCTTGAAAGAAGTGGATCCAGAGGTTCTTGTCAGCAGTATATGGCTGAATCTTTCTAACATACGAACGGAGGTGTAGTTTTGGGCAGGAAACCCCGTCATACTTAGCAAAGACTGGTGCTTTAAACTTGTGGGGAATCACCACCCCAGATGCCAGACCTAATTCACCAAAATCCAGCCTAGGTATCTTCTGGATCTCCATCGCGCTTAACCGGTCTTCAAGCTGTTTATACCTATCCTCAGCGGGAGGATACTGGTCTTCATCAAAGTCAGTTTCGTTGTCGGAAACCACAGGGCTAGGAGCCCTCCTTTCTTCGTGATTCCCTCCCCCTCCAGATGAGTGAGATAAATCAACTTCCTCCCGCAACCTGTTTCCAAACCTGTGACCCATGTTTAGAAGGACCGTCTTCTTCTTCTTCTTATTCTTCTTCTTATCCTTCAAGATAAGAGTCTTCAGATCTTTTTGCCCCTTGGCCAGGTTCATGAACATTTCCTGGAACTGAGCGTTTTGAGCTTGAAGAGCCTTAATAGCTTGATCAGTTGATGTTTCAGCAGACATGATGCTGAAATAAACAGCGAAGAAGATAAGAGACCTATAAGGGTACCTGTAATGAGGTGCATGGGAATGAGATGCGTATGACATAATTTCAAAGACATCGAGAGATTCAAATTCGTAAACAAAAATAAAAACACACTTTTATTAGATAAACTTGAAACAATGTTTGATAAATGCCTTTAAGGCGTTACAAAGGAAAAAACTGAAAAGTAAATCAAAACAAGAAATAACAAAAGACATCAGCGCTCCCATGGTCGTTTTCCGTTGGTGCTGACATAATCGTTGAGGACCTTCTCATTCTCCAGCTGTCTTGTAAGCTTTTAGAATCTTCCGCTCCTGCTCATGATACTTTTCTCTGTAAGTATCCCTCTCTTCTCTCAATTGGATCCAAGATCTCTATAATGCCCCAATGTCAGTAGGCATGTATGGGTGGAGGACAGTATGAGGAACCCCTTCTTCATCAGTACTCTCAACAATTACCGGTAAGACAGCTTCGTACGGCATCCCCAGCTTTTGGGCACGGGTTCGAACCCACCGGAGATACGGTTCCATTGGAAGAGAAGTCTTCACTCCTAGCTCGTACGGATCAGACCTGTTAACCCTATTCCAAGCTCGTATGAATCTGCGGCGATGTCCCTCGCTATCCCCTTGGAAGTCAAAGACAATGCTCGGAATCAGCAACTCATGAGGACCATCCTTTCTAGCTCGCCTAAACTGTCGTAAGGCCAGACAAGGATTATAGGTGATCCCTCCCCTAATTCCAAGTAAAGGAACATTGGGGTATTCTCCGCACCGGTCGATAACAGCTACTTCTTCCATGTCTTTAGTAGTCCAAATGATGTCCGTGTGAGTAAGGGACATAATCCTGTAGGCCCGACCCATACCTTCCTTGTTCTTCAAAACAGATTTCGGGAGGTGAGAAATAAACCACCTCGCCAGCAATGGTGCACAACACATAAGGGTTCCCTGTTTCCGAGCAGTACGGGCATAAAGAGCATGTAGAATATCCCCTAAGAGAGTGGGCACAGGGTTACAAGACATGAAGATCTTCACTTCATTCACGTCGACGAAAGAATCTGAATTAGGGAACAAAACTAGACCATATATGAGAAGAGCCAGGATGGCTTCGAATGCTTGAAAATCCAAACTGTCCCAAAACTGATTAGCCTGATCAACCAAGAACTTAGCGAAGAAGCCTTTTATCCCACTCCGAGTCTCCCAGTTAGACATTACCTCAGCCTTTGTCAGATGTAGGGCTGTAGTAAAATCTTCTGGCCTAAGAGCTTTCTCCTAACCTGAAAACGGTGTCTTCTCTAGAATAGAAATACCAAGTAGATCAAAAAACTCTTCCAAAGTAGGGACCAACTGATAGTCCGGGAAGGTGAAGCAGTGGTGCAATGGGTCAAAGAACTGGCACAAGACACTTAACATCTTCTCATCCATCTTAGAAGTGACCAAACCAAGGAGGTGACCATGTCTTGTAACAAAGGAAGAAGTATCTGGAACTTTGGAAACCAAATCTCTAAGCTAAGTAGGAATCTGTACAAAGCTGATCTGAATAGTGTTTCTACGCATAGAGGCCATGACCTACAAAATAGAACAAAGATGAATCCCCTCTGTCTTTGAAATGGGTTAGTCTGATGCAAGATGCATGCAATGTCATGATGCATGATGTTATGATAGAAACACACCATAAGTATTCACAGATAGCAAACATGGTAAGGGTAAACAAGTCATACAGTAACCCTTAGATTTCAGGCTGGCATGGAGTTTAGGTATTACCCTCTTTCAGTTTAGTTGGTTCAACCTGTCCTAGTAATAGTAACTGGGTTCTAGAGGATCTCAATATCACTGACCACACTCGATCGGTCATAATTCCAGTTTGGCAACCTTTTCTTGCGGTCGGAATCATCGCGAGAGTTTGGTCTCAATGAGTGTAGCATACTGCTACTTTTCTATGGCCAAGTTGGTCAATTATAGGTTCTAAGGTCAGTTGGTGCTTAATGACCCCTTAGCTGACCTATATTCTCCTTGTTCCACCACAAGGGATATCAGTACAAACTAAAGTGCCACACCAATGTAGCTACTACTTCAACCGTATCGGTCTACGCTGTACAGTTCCCTCACAGTCTATTGCTACTTACCTAAAAGGTATTCCCCAGATCCGGGTTAGGATCTATAGTAACTCCGATTCAAACCCACAAAGATAAAGCATACAAATCAAACAATTGAAAACAATATGATGAATTATTCCTAAGGTATACCCCACTTATTAGGTCCCCAGCAGAGTCGCCAGTTCTGTGATACGGTGGGAAGAACTGACTATTTTTGGAATGCTGGTTTGCATTTTACGTTTTGTATTCGCAAAATGTCGCGGTAAGCAAGAGTCACCACCGACTTTTATTTTATCCAATAAGGAAAGGAAAAAAAGCACAGAAAAATTCCTTTTTTGAGATATTTCTGAGTACGGGGGGTAGATTATAGAAAGGGAAGGTATTAGCACCCTTTCTATCCGTAATTATCTACGGGCTCTTAGGTACTTGCTCATCATTTTCAAAATGTTTTCTTTGTGCTTGTGGATTTTGAAAAGTTTTTGTTTTTAACTTCGATTTAACTCTTGCTTCTGTCTTCAAGAGTGTAATGAAGTGTTTTTGAAAACTTGTTTGTAAAAGTGTGTAAGTGTGAAAGAAGTTTTGTTTTGGATGAGCAAGTATCTAAGAACTATCTACCTACTCGAAAAAGGAATCATTCTATGCTAATTTCCTTTAGACAATGCTATCCCACTATTGGTGAGTAGGTAGCACCGTCGTTGGAGTTTTAGGGTCAATTCGAAAGAGGGACATATGGTCATTAAAGCAATGTTAGGATGTCTTAGCGGTAACCCTAATGTCTTAGATCATTTATTTGAGGCAACAATATCTGAGGCAACCATTTCGAGGCAACTTATGATCCTTTAGACAAGAGGGTGACCTCTAAAACAACCTATACTGAATGACTGTTTACAAAGGCAACCAAGTGGGATGTACCCTAGAAGTGCACATGTGCGAGTGTGTCATTTTTAGTTATTTTTATCTTTGCACATGTTTAAGGTGATCTAATTTGGTTTTAAGATTAAGCATTCATTCTTGTCATGCAAATCCTATTATCAAACATCTAACAGTTGTATAATTTGCAGAATTAAAATATGGAATTTAAACTAAATTATTACAAGGCGTCGGGTATTTACATCGCCAAAAGCAACCCTTTGAAATAAAATAAAATCGGAAAATAAATGTCCTAATTAATTATTACAATCCGGGAGCAGATACAATAATAATTGAATAAGGAAAAATAAATCGCGCGAATGAATTGGATCGAATGTGAAATTAGGGTTTTGACCCTTTTGATTAAAGAAAATGTTTTTGTTGTTTTTATTTTAAGAAAAGAAATTAAATCCTAAAATTAAATACTAAATTAATTATTAAATTAATTAAATGGAAAAAATAATTAATGACATATTTTTGGAGTTTTTTGTTAATTTAAGAAAGAAAATAAAATGGTTAAATTAGTGTCAAAACTTAATGATTAAATATTTACAAAATAAATTAAAGTTGCCTAATTAATATCCTAATTAAATTAGTTAATATTTATTAAATAAAAATAAAGTTCTTAATTTTAATTGGGTAAAAAATATTTTTGGTGATTTTTTGATAAAAAAGACAATTAATCTATTGGTTAATAAATTAATTAAGCAAAAATAAAATAATTAAATAAAGTAAACAAAATAAACAAAAGAGTGAGAATGGGCCTTTTTGGAGGGTGTAGATAGCAATTTCGTTAGCCTATTTATGAAGATCCAATTGAATTTTTAGGATCCCCTGCATACGCGTTGACTGGCTTATGGTGTGCCTTCAAGGCTTGGCCCCCAGATCTGGCCATCTGGCCATCTGGCACATGGATGAGGGATGAGCATGGTGGACCTCAGGCTTGAATACGCACTAGATTTCCTAGAAAAAATGTTATGAAGAAAATAGGGGGACCTGGGATTCGAACCCATGCCCCAAGGCAAACTCCAATGGCCTGTGACCAACTGAGCTGTTGGTTGTTCTTATATATACACTAAGAATTAAATATAATATAAAAAAATAAAGTTAATGGATAAGAAAAGAAAAAACGTGCGCGCTTCGTTTGAATGGGCAAATGGATGGACGACAACTCATCATCCCTGTCCTCTAAATCCTGCAACTTTTACCTGCGGATTTTATCCGCAGCTAAAATCGTGGCTTCATTCTAAATCCTTCCCCAGGCAATATAAATAGAAGCTAGTGCCATGGTTGAGCTCGTCTTGTTCCCCTGAATATGATAATACCCTTCACGAATGCCAATTATTCCTGTAACAAAAAGCCCTAAAAAAAACATAGAAAACCCTACAATGGTGATTCTTGATATAGGTCAGATAAATGAAATCAAGTAATACCAAAAGCTTGCAAATGGTGTGTAGATTCAGAATATGCAATTATTTTACTCAATAGATGCAAGAATAAAGCTTTTCAATTTTAATAATATAGTGAATCCATGGATGACTTACAGTGCACTGGGAGACTTGAAAACGCGTGGTCTTGGTTTTTTTCGCTTGTGGAGATGGCCAGGAAGAGATTGAGACCAACACCAAGCCTTGAAACTCCCTCTAGACTTGATTTTGATCTCACACTTTTTTGGTGTTTTTACAAAAAAAATTCTTTCTCTCCAATTGATCTCCAACCCTTATTTATGTCTGCCTCGCCTCCTTATGTATTGTACAATACATTAGGGTTGTTTTTGCTGTCCAAATCTCTCTCCATCAATGACTTTGAATTTGATTTGATTCTTCTTTCAAAGCTTTCCAAAATTGACTTGATTTGAATCTTTTTGTGTACAATTGCTTTGAAACGAGTTTGATATGGTGCTAGCTGTATAACAAGACCTGAAATGATCACAAGATCTTTAGTTTTCAATGTTTTTGATTTTATTTGATTTATTTTGATTTAAAATGAATTAATTCGAATAAAAATAAAATTAAATAATAAAAATATGATATGGACACATGGCTAAGGCTGGAGCACGTGGGCTACAATGCAAACTCAAAACAAGTGAAAAAGAATGGGCCCATTTGGCAAAATTTGAAGTTTTAGGCATAGTTGACTTTTGGCAAATTTGCAAAAAAGTCCAACTTCAACAATGCATAACTTCCTCAATTTTGAACCTTTAGAGGTGTTCTTTGACTTTTTAGAAATCTTGAGATGTCCTCTAACCAACCCTTTTGTTCTCATCCCAATTTGATATTCCATTCTTAAGTTTTAAGCTTTGACAAAAAAGGTGTTTTTGTTGACTTTTCAAAATGACCTATAATGTCCAAATTCATAACTTCTTGTGCGTGCATATTTTGATCTTGGGATATGAAGATGGATTGTAGGAAATTGCATCCCCTTCATAATGAGCTTTTGATGGGCCATTTCCCATAAAGTATTAGAAAGTTATGCTTGGTCAAATTAGATTTGTCTTTTCCTGTAAAACCCTAATTTAGCAACTTTTGAATCTTGATGAATTTTGAGCAATCCTTGATGAATCATGATCAACCCTGGATCAAATGATGAAATATAATTCAAAATGAGAATGTTGACAAAAAATCTTGAAGTTTGACTGTATGTAGGTCACAGTTGACTTTTGCCCTAGCACAGTCAATTTTTGGATCTTTGAGCAATTGACTGAGCAAATTTCCTCTGCAAAGCTTGAAACTTGACATGGATGATCTTGAGAACACATTAGGACATTGGTGAGAATTTGGGGTCACTTGGACTCAAGGATCTTGATGCAACACAAAACCCTAATTTGGGATAAACTGCCTTAGGAGAGAGATTGTCTAACCAACTCTTGGGCTATCTTGAGCAACTTGGAGATTTTTCTTGACATATTTTTGAGAAATATGGGAGGGAAAATTTTGGGGTACAACAGCTTCCCCTGTTCAATCTTCTTAAACCTGAGGGTGCAGATTGGCTTTCGTGGCTTTCGTAATCCGAAGGTGGAAGTGGATTGAACACTAGAGTGCCCAGAAATTTGCACTCGCATGAAATGATAATTGTCTTGTGATGTCTGGAATGGGCTTATAGATGCTATTTGGAAGAGTTTCGATCGCATAAGAGATTCCTTAGAGAGAACTTGTATACTTGTTGTTGAGGAAGATTCCGCTGGGGAAGTCTAATCTTTCGTGGAGAGAGATAGAAATTTAGGAGCTTCGTCGTCCGTCATTTTGCTGGTGAGTCATCTTTGTTGATATTTAGGAACTTCAATCGTCCGTACTCAACTGAGGGAACAACTTTTGCTGAGATTTAGGAGCTCGTCCATAATTCAACTAAGAAAACATCTTTGTTGAGATTTAGAAGCTAGTCCGTAATTCAATTGATTTTGTCGAGATTTAGGAGCTTGTCCGTAATTCAACTGATTTTGTCGAGATTTAGGAGCTTATCCGTAATTCAACTGATTTTGTCTAGATTTAGGAGCTTGTCCGTAATTCAACTGTTTTTGTCGAGATTTAGGAGCTTGTCCGTAATTCAACTAAACAATCATTTGTTGAGATTTAGGAACTCGTCCGTAATTCAACTGAGGAAACATCTCTGCTGAGATTTAGGAACTCGTCCGTAATTCAACCGAGGAACACATCTGTCGAGATTTAGGAACTTGTCCGTAATTCAACAACTTTGCTGAGATTTAGGATCCTGTATGTAATTCAACAACTCCGCTGAGATTTAGGAGCATGTCCGTAATTCAACTTGGAGAAGCATCTCTGCTGAGATTTAGGAACATCGTCCGTAATTCAACTGAGGAAATATCTGTCGAGATTTAGGAGCTTATCCGTAATTCGACTGAGGTAATATCTGCTGAGATTTAGGAACTCGTCCGTAATTCAACTGATTTTGTCGAGATTTAGGAGCTTGTCCATAATTCAACTGATTTTGTCGAGATTTAGGAGTTTGTCCGTAATTCAACTAAAGAACCATCTGTTGAGATTTAGGAACTCGTCCGTAATTCAACTGACTTAATATCTGTTGAGATTTAGGAACTCGTCCGTAATTCGACTGCTTTGCTGAGATTTAGGAGCCTGTCCGTAATTCAACAACTTCGCTAAGATTTAGGAGCTTGTCCGTAATTCAACTTGAGAACAACTTTGTTGAGATTTAGGAACTCGTCCGTAATTCAACAACTTCGCTGAGATTTAGGAACTTGTCCGTAATTCAACTTGGAGAAACATCTCTGCTGAGATTTAGGAACATCGTCCGTAATTCAACTGATGTAAAAGCTTCATAACTTGAATTTTGTGAAAATCTTTCCTGAAAGGTAAAGGTTAGCTGTATGTAATGCATGATATGTATTAAGAAATGATGTTCTCAAAATAAATGAGATTGTGTGGTATGATGTGTATGCATGTCATGATGTATGGAAATGTGATGTTTTTAGCTGGGGAAAATAAATCCCGGATAGCTGCTGGAGAAAAGAAATGGATTCTTCGTTTCTGCCGGAGATAGTGGATGAAGATGTTTGTGAGAATAAACCTGCAGAGGATAACTCGTTGGGGAATAAACTGATGAGAGAATGACTCTGTGGGGAAGAGATGCTCTGCCAGAGATTCCACTGATGAATTCAGCTGGGGATAAATTACCGTTGTTGGTGATAATGAAACCTGTTGGGGATTGAATTCCTGTTTTGTGAAAGGAAAGAACTCCGCTGGGTATGATTTTCCCATAGCGACTTTACTGGGGATAACCCTTTAGACTTTACTGGGGACCATTTTCCAGAGTTTTACTGGGGACAATTCTTCAAACTCCATTGGGGATAATTTTTCAAACTCCACTGGGATGTATATTTTTTATATACTCCACTGGGGATGACAATACTTCTTAGTGCTGATGGTAGATAAATTCTGCTTGGGGAGAATATTATTGATTCAGTTACAGTTGTGAGTCTCAGTTGGGGAGAGCTAACACCAACTTCAACAATGCATAAATTCCTCAATTTTGAAATTTTGGAGGTGTTCTTGGACTTTTTAGAAATCTTGAGATGTCCTCTAACCAACCCTTTTGGTATCATATCAATTTGATATTCCATGCTCAAGTTTGAAGCTTTGACAAAAAAGGTGTTTTTGTTGACTTTTCAAAATGACCTATAATGTCCAAATTCATAACTTCTTGTGAGTGCATATTTTGATCTTGGGATATCAAAATGGATTTTATTAAATTGAATCCCCTTCAAAATGAGCTTTGGATGGGTCATTTCTCATAAAGTATGAGAAAGTTATGCTTGGTCAAAGTTGAGTTGACTTTTCCTACAAAACCCTAATTTAGCAACTTTTGAATCTTGATGAATTTTGAGCAATCCTTGATGAATCATGATCAACCCTTGATCAAATGATGAAATATACTTCAAAATGAGAATGTTGACAAAAAATCTTGAAGTTTGACTGTATGTAGGTCACAGTTGACTTTTGCCCTAGCACAGTCGATTTTTGGATCTTTGAGCAATTGACTGAGCAAATTTCCTCTGCAAAGCTTGAAACTTGACATGGATGATCTTGAGAACATATTAGGAAATTGGTGAGAATTTGGGTTCACTTGGACTCAAGGATCTTGATGCAACACAAAACCTTAATTTGGGGTAGACTGCCTTAGGAGAGAGATTGTCTTACCAACTCTTGGGCTATCTTGAGCAACTTAGAGATTTTTCTTGACATATTTTTGAGAAATATGGAAGGGAAAATTTTGGGGTACAACAATCTTCCATAACATTGACTTGATTTTTGTGAACTACATTATTATTGATGCAGAATGGCAGTCTCCCAGAATTAGCACAAGCACGACGAAGAACCCTCTGAGCCTCTGAGGTGAAACCCAAACCAAATTTGTCAGACTTGTAATGAATTTCAGGAAGTTGACCCCTGTTGTACCCCCAATTTTTCCCCTAATATCCCTTCATCATACCATGTTGTTTCACTCACAACAAGATCACACTAGGATTCTTGGTTCCCCTCCCTACATTTAGCTTTGCTCTTTTGAGGAGTTACCAAGCACCTTGACTTGTTTTCTTTTTTGATCATGAATATTTTGCTTTAATTTTCTTTCTAATTAATAAAATTCAATGTTGGTTTGTCTTACTTGTTAATAATGTAGGTAAAGGCAATGAGGTTTAGCAAGTTGCTCCATGGGTTCATGAGTTTATTTCCATGCCCTAGTCAACATAGCTTAAGGAGTTCAAACTTCACTATTGGAGTGGTTTTGGAAGAATTGGCATGGCAAAGATGATTTGGCTCATCACATTTCAAAGTTATCAAAATTGATTCAAATGTACAAGGGGTTGAGGGAAGAAGTTGTCATGATTGGACAAGGTCTTGTTCCTATTGGTCACAAGAGCACATTTCTCTCAAATTTCAAGATATGGAAGTGGTTTTTGTGGCTATGAGTCCTCATCATCATCCTCGGCAAATTCTATTCACAAATAAAGAATATTGGCACAAGAAGTTTGTTCAAACTTGTCAAAGTTCCTCAAAGCATTCTCTTGATCTAGAGGCTAGGGTTTTGAACCTCAAAGGAGCATATCTTGCTCACCTTTTGGTGTTTTTGAGTGATTCCAAAAGCATCTTTCTCTTCAAATAGTTACCAACAAATCGCTTCAAAAGTTCCAAGGAGTTTTCATGTGGAAGGAACTTGGTGAAGAAGAAAGATTACAAGTCATCCAGATGAATCCACAATTTTTCATATGTGACTTCAAATGGTCATAACTTGGTCAATTTTTATCACCTTGAGTCCATTCTTTTTCCATGATGATCTTAAAGATGTGTAATTTATGCCTTATTTTATATGTGAAGTGAGAAAATGAATGTAAGTTACCTTAAATATGCAAAAGATTATAGGTCATTTCATGATTATTGGCCAACTTCAACAAGTCATAACTTGCTCATTTTTTGGAGATTTTGAGTGGTTCAAATTTCAAAATGTCATTCAGGAGATCTACTTCATTCCATCTTTTTTGGTCAAGAGCAAATTCTAAATAGAAGGCCATGTTTGGATACAAAAGATTATAGGTCATTTTTGAAGAAGAATTTGAAATATTTCTAAGTATGGAAAGTCAACTCTTTTTCTTCAACTTTGACTCTATGTAACTTTCAGCTCAAGCATCCGTTTGATTACATTCTTTTTCCATTGCAAAGCTTGTAACCTCATCTTTCTAAAGCATCAAGAATTATGCCCTATGAACCCTTGAGTTGGAAATGCCATGGATTTGAATTTGGTAACTTGAAACTGAATTTTTCACAAAGTCAGAATTTTGAAATCCATAATGTGACTTCTAAACACAAGATTTATGCGTGTTTTTGATTTAAACTTGATTAGCAAACTTTCCAGAAGTGATTAGCACCCCAAAACGCAAGGTTTAGCTGAGTTTTAAGGAAAATGAAGTCACACTTCACTCGTGCTCGACCTTCACTCAATTTCCCTCCAAACTTCCTTGTTTATTCAAATTTCCATTCCCATTAACTTCTCTATAAATAGAGGGTCATCCCCCATCCATTTTCCCAAGCTTAGAGAGCCAAGAACACCCTGCCAAAACCTCACACGAACTCTTTTTTTTTTAATTCAGTTTTGAGATTTAAGCTTCCTTTTGCAAAATTCTGTGCGCATTCATCATCCTTGAGCATCATACTAACTCTCCAGCACTTAAACCAATCAAAATGAGCCATAATTTGAGCTACAGAAGTCCAGTTTCAGAGCTTCTTACTTGAACTTCGAAAAGGTAGAATTCTCCACCATTTGGATCTAAATCAAGCACTAATCTATTCTACTCCTTCTTCTGATTCTAATGCTGCTTACAATTTTTAAATCCATTTAGAATTGAGAGAGAAATCTCAAATTGAAGGTGCTCTCTATTTTCTAGGTTTTTGATTCATATCTCTCTCCATACTTTATAAAAATTTGGTGCGATGGTTGTGTTAGAATCGTCTTGAAGAGACGAGTTCAATGATGCTAGTCTGGGATCCTAATTTTTCCATTTGAAGGATCTCACAAAATCCCCATTGCAGGGTGTCTGGAGGTTGAAGATGATGACATGTCTCGTCTCAGCCAATGATAGCATGCCAAACGTTTTAATTTCATTGGTTTTCCTTTTTCTGATCACATGTGTGTTTCACTAAGGTCCATATCAAGCACAGCGCGTCTGGTCCATTGGATTAGCTTACTAATGCATTTTGACTATGATCTGATGGTCCACATCTTTTTGGTTTTATTTTATTTTCTGATTTTACATTTTTATTGATTAAATTTTCAAAAATTCATAACTCTTTTATTTTTAATCCAAAAATCATGATAAATTTTACAAAAATACTTTGAATTATTTCTGATCTCATGACTACTTTTTCACATTTTTATTTTAACATTGGTATTTTTTATATTTTTTGTATTATTTGCTTTCTTTTAATTACTTAAAAAATACTTTCTGATATTTTTTAATTCTGAAAAAATTCATAAATATTATTTTGCATATTTTTGACTTTCTGAAAATTTTATGGAATTTTATATTGAGGTTTACTATTTTTGACCTATTTTATGTTTGTTTTAACAATTTTAAATAGTTTTAAAATAGTTTCTGACTTTTAAAAATTATCAAAAATTTTATAAAAATATTTGGATTCATTTCTGATTTTTTTTATTGCCTTACTTCTCACTTCTTGATTAATTTGAACATAATTGATATTTTTCTCATTATTTTCTTTTTAAAAAAAACATTTTTCAAACCCTTTTTGTGTATATTAAATGTGATATTATTTTGTGATTATTTTCTAGCTGATCTTGGGTTAGGTTTTGGATCATGAACTTTATTAACATCATTGGATCCATGGTGTTAAGTTTAACTCCACAAAAATGGATGAATGATTTTAATAATAGTTTGATTAAAATTTAATTCAAATGTGGTTTGTGTATCTTTTTTGCCCTAATCCTCTTCATCGCATCCCCTTCTTATTGCACTAAATATTGTTGGATCATGATCTCTATATCATGTCTCAAAACAAATGGTGCATAGATTGCTATTGACCGGCCTCAAAATAGGTGCGACTTCTATATAAGTTCACTTACGATTGCTTAACATAGCGCTAAATTTTGTCCCGATTCGAATAAATGATCATTCGTGGCCCAAACTTATGATTGCAAGCCCAAGTATGTTAATTTGATCTCTTTGATCAAATAACCTTGAGATTCATTGTGTGGAGGATTTGGTTCTACCAATCCTCTAATGGATCTACAACACCTTTTGTCAACGCGGATCACTTAAACATCGTTGATCATTAAATGGTACTTGTGAGAATTCCAAATGGATGATATACTTGACAAAAAGCAAATGCAACTTATTGTGTGGAGGCTTTGGTTCTACCAATCCTCTAATGAGTTCCAAATGCAAGTTTCAAGATGGTCATCCAACTAACCACTAATTATTGAGTTGTCTTATCTTATGTTTTTATTATCTTTTATGCTTTATGTACTATTTATTTTTTTTAGCATTTACATTTCATGCCATTTTCATCTTTGCTCACTTGAGCATTTATTTTCTTGCCATTTTTGCTTTGCTCACTTGAGATTTTCTTTGCTTTTCTTAAGATACTTAATAATCAACATAAACCCTAAAAAGCTCTTAGTGGTACTTGGACTATTTGGTTACTATCCTTGGCATTATGAAGCATGGGACTTTTTCTTTGACTTAGGATTAGAAACCTTGGCCTATCTTGGAGACCTTGTGATCTTATCTGATTATTTTGTCTGGAGTTCTTGAGGTTTACCTCAAGACATTGGGTTGCTTGTTTGTTTTTGTGTGCAGGCTCTTATGATTACACTCTTTGTTTGTAATATGGAATTCACTCGTATACAGCCGTTACTCTGCCCAATTTTTGTGAAGACTTAATACACTTGAAGTTTGGTTCTCTCAAGAGGTCTAGTATCTTTGCTTGCTTGGTTTCAATCCAAAGAATGGGAATTCTATCTTGACACATAATGTCAAGTATTGGCTTCTTGTTGGTTAGATGATTCTTCTCCTTAGCTTTTACCTTATGCTTTAGGATAGTCTCTTCTTCTCCTCCCATCTTCTTTAATTTCAAAAATTTTCTCCCCCCTTTTGAAAACTCTTTTTGTTTCTAAACTTGAAACACTTTCATAATAAACTTGGACCTAGGTCCATGCATTTCCAAAATACTTTCATAAATAAACTTCAATAAGTTTAATAATACCTTGACATTTTTGTGTGAAGACTAAAAGTCAATCAATCTCATTCGAACCATTTTGCCACCTTGGCTTTTACTTTAAACTTTTCTCAAAAGATTAGACTCTTGTCAATCCTTGTAGTGATACAAACAACTATACTTCTACAATATGTAGTGAAGTGAGATATTTTCCACTTGGGTGTTGAGTGAGGCATTGTTGATTTTAAAATCCAAGCCATATCCTCCACTTTGAGATGATGCAAATTCTTCTTTCTCATGATTGTGGGTAGTAAGTATGTTTTCCACACGGACAATAATGATGATGTCTTACCTCATTAAAACCAACCAACACACTTGTGTTTCAAATTTTTAAAAGAGGAACTGCTTGTAACCTGATCCCCTATTACACGAAAGGTGGTACGTAGGTACTAAAGGTTCACAACCGCGGCAGGTGCAAAAGTTATAAAAAATATTTCTCTTCTCACCTCCACCATCTATTTTCTATACAACACATTTTTATAGCCAAAATATACAGATTTTTCAAAGAGGTTCCTGCGGAGTACCGTAGATGTTTAGGGTGCTAATACCTTCCCTTTGCATAACCAACCCCCTTACCTTGAATCTTTCCCCCTCTTTTTGGGTTATTCGCTCTTTTCCCATTCCTTTGGAAACAATAAAGCGCGGTGGCGATTTTTATTTTGATTTGTATAAAGTCTAGTCAATCCAATGGCTTAGTCTTGAAAATTTCTACCGCTACAGAAAAATGGAGACTTCACTGGGGAGAGATTGACATCTTACTGGTCTATCCCTAAGTGGGTTGAGCCTATCTTTTTTTTATATTTGTATATGTGTTATTGTTGTTTATATGTTATATTTTGTATATATGTTTGTTTGGATTTTCCTGGTTTTCAGGGTGCTTGGTGATTACTC
Organism: Vicia faba; assembly: GCA_948472305.1. Lineage (NCBI taxonomy): Eukaryota > Viridiplantae > Streptophyta > Magnoliopsida > Fabales > Fabaceae > Vicia > Vicia faba. The sequence goes on along the minus strand of OX451736.1, from coordinate 1,225,867,703 downwards.
ATAAGTCCTATACCCGGACTTGGGCAAACTTTAAGATAGGACGGGCGGTATAGTCATGTTAACTTTGAGGGAGTAATCCCAAAAAAGGAGGCATGAGATCCCCCACTCAGTGGAGGCCCCTTTGACTGTAGTGTCGTTTACCGAGTAATCACGAAAACGCACTGCTTTCAACCTGGGAGCCTGCTGAAGCTGAGGACCATAGAATACCAAAACCATCTTGGCCTTTTAGGTGTAGTGCGGAAGCTACGACGGAGTAATCCGGAAATAGTTGTCACACGATACTACGCTCGGACGAGTCTTTCTTGAGAATATTACTAATTACTGAGTTAATCAGGAAGTTGGTAATATCCGAAGGAAGGATGTAGACTCTGGGAACCTCTAGAACCTTATTCGGCAGGTGATAACCATTTAGACCAACACCTTATGGGTAGTACCTTCGACCCCATGCTCGTGACGTTGAACCTATGAACCCTATATGTGTGATCTTGTGTGTGATTATTGCATCATGCATCCATGCACTCATAAGCATCTTTTAAGGAAAACAATATTTCAAGGGATTTAAAGGTTGACTATTTGTGAATATCTCAGGTGCTTTTAACCATGGATTCTGGAAAGAGAAAGACAGGGAAATACAGCTTCAAGGATCCTAAGATAGATGAGTTGGTCAGTCTAATTCCAGAGATCGAGTGTTCTATAGACTTTCGGAAGAAGTATGGATCCATTATTCCTCTCATGAAGCTGAAGATGAAGGAGGGTGTTCTCTCGACCTTGGTCCAGTTCTATGATCCGATGTACCACTGCTTTACTTTTCCCGATTATCAATTGATGCCTACACTGGAAGAGTATTCTTATCTATTGGATTTAAATTTTACCGATCGTGTTCCTTTTACTGGTTTAGAGGGTGAGCCAAAACCACATGAGATTGTTGCTTTGATTCATCTGGGAAAGTCTGAGATGGAAGCCCATATGACTACTAAAGTAGGGATTAGAGGATTACCAGCTCAGTTCTTATTGGAGAAAGCTTGTTACTTTGCTAGAATGAAGAGTACGGTTGCTTTTGAGGCCATCTTTGCTTTACTTGCTTACGGATTATTCTTATTTCCTAATGTGGACAAGTTTGTCGACATTAACGCTATCAGGATTTTCATGATTGGAAACCCAGTTCCTACATTGTTGGGTGATGCTTATTACTCTGTCTATCTTCGGAATTCTTATCATAGGGGAATGATTATCTGTTGCACGCCTTTGTTGTACCGGTGGTTCATCTCTCATATGCCTCAGTCTGATGCTTTTTGGGATGCCAGGAAGGAACCCCGTTGGGCTCCTAAGATCATGGCACTTACTCACTCGGATATTGATTGCTATCATCGAGCTTATCAGGATGTGGAGATTATTGATAGTTGTGGTAGTTTCCCCAATGTACCTCTTCTTGGTACAAAGGGAGGAATTAACTATAACCCTGTTCTTGCATGGCGACAGATTGGTTATCCAATGAGGGATAAACCGTATAGTATTCATTTAAGTAGTTTCTTTCTGAAGGAAGGAGAAGACCATAGGGAATCTAGGGAGCAGATTGTGAAGGCCTGGCGTCACATTCATAAGAATAGTAGGAAGGATTTGGGACCTAGGGGTGATGTTTCTTTGGAGCCATATCTTCAGTGGGTCCGATCAAGAGCCATTCAGTTGAAGATGTCGTATACTCGGGAGACACCCCTGCCTGATCTATTTGTGAAGACCACTCTTCCCTTATTAGATGATCTAGAAGAGTTGCAATTCGCTTTGGTTAGGATGCAACGGGAAAGGGATGCTTGGAAGAACAAGATTCAGACTTTAGAGAGTTCCTACAAAGCAGACCTGAAGGAGAAAGACGATTTGATCGAGATCCTTGAGAGTCGAGGGGTAGAGTCTATGGAGAGGCAAGGGGATTTATTTTCCCCTAAGCCTCAAACAGGTGTTGGTTACTCACTTCCTGACCCATATGATTGGAAGGAGGTTGCCATCAGACATGTGGAAGAAAGCCAGAGGTTGAGGGCTCAGATTGTCAAGCTCACAGGGAAGCGTGAGCGTACAGATTAATCTCCATCAGTTCTTTTTCTCAGGATTTTAGATTGTATTTTCATCTTGCACTTGGGATCATTGAAACTTGTAATCCATTTTGAAGTTATTATAATAAAAAATTTCAGTATTTCAAAAGCTTTATTACTTTGATGTTTGCAATATGCCTATAAATCTTAAATCCCTTGAAATATTAAATAATGAAGAAAAAATAATAATGTGCATTGCATGTCATGCATCATATTGCACATATTTCTTGCATTTATTATGCATACCCAGGTGTCTTACCAAGCTTCTTTACTTCACTCAGCAAGTTGACTCATCACTACAACACTCGGGCTAATTTCAAAAAGAAGATGGACAACTTAGAACAGGAGAATCGCGAGTTGTATGAAGAAGTTTCTGCTTTGAAGGCCGGCTTGGACAATTTGACTACTCTGATGGAAGCTCTGGTGGTTGCTCAGAATCAGCCACCGAGTGATCAACCTCAACCAACAAGGGCAAATACTGAATTTTTGACTGTTCATGTATCCGCTACTCCGGCTGTTGTTCAAAACCGTATACCTCAAGGTTATCCATGGGGAATGCCAGAGAATTTTGCACCTGAAGGTTTCAATCTTGGCCCTCAAGATGCTCCAGTGGTTTAGACTGTTATTACTTTGGCACCTCTTGTGGTGCATATTGTTCCTGCTGCACCTCCTTCAGTGAATTTGGTTCCGTTTGTTAATGAAGATGTGTGTCGTCCTTTCTCTCTGCTGAGTGAAGACTTGGGTCTTTATGACAGAATGGATGATTTTCAAGAGCAGTTTGATAGAATGCAAAGAGAGATGAAGGCTCTTAGGGGAAAAGAGCTATTTGGGCACAATGTGAATGAGCTATGTTTGGTCCCGAATGTTAAGATACCTGTTAAGTTCAAGGTCCCGAAATTTGAGAAGTATAAGGGCAACACTTGTCCTCGTGCTCACTTGGTGATGTACGTGAGGAGAATGTCTACCCACACTGATGATCAACGTCTGCTGATTCACTTTTTTCAGGATAGTTTGACCGGCGCAGTGTTGAAGTGGTATATGAGTTTAGACAACGCTAGCATCCATACTTTTAATGATTTGGGAGAAGCATTCATCAAACAATATAAGTACAATGTGGACATGGGGCCCGACCGTGACCATCTTAGGGCCATGGTTCAGAAAGACAGGGAATCATTCAAAGAGTATGCGCAGAGATGGCGCGAAGTAGCTGCCCAAGTGATTCCTCCCATGGAAGAGAAAGAAATGACTAAGATTTTTCTGAAGACGCTGGGTGCTTTCTACTATGAAAGAATGGTAGCAAGTGCGCCAAGTGATTTTACAGAGATGGTAGGAATGGGTATCCGCTTAGAAGAGGCGTTAAGAGAAGGTCGTTTGACGAAGAGTGAAGGATCCGGAGGTGTGAAGAAGCTATATTATGGGTTTACCAAGAAGAAAGAAGGGGATACCAATGTTGTTATACAAGAGAGGAGGGTAAACGCTCCTAGAAGGAATTATCAGCGTCACCAGCAAGTCGCCTCGGTTACTCCTGTTATGAATGCCGCTCCAACTACCGTTGCTTATCAAAGACCGTCCCAGCAGGGGAACCAAGGGAATAATCAGAGAAGGGAGAACTATGAACCTATTCTCATGAGCTATGCAGAGCTACTACCGACATTGATTCAGAAGAAGTTGGTCCAGACACGACCACCTCCCGCCGTACCATCATCATCGCCTTGGTATTACAAGGCATACCAAATGTGTGCTTTTCATCAGGGAGCACCAGGGCATAATGTTGAGAATTGTTATCCTTTGAAGACTGAAGTGCAAAAGTTGGTGAAGTCTGGAATTCTATCTTTCAAGGACATGGGACCTAATGTGAAAGATAATCCTCTACCCATGCACGGGGGAGTAAATTCTATAAATATGGTGGCCGGTTGTCCAGGCGACTTCCGGATTTTTGACATTAATCTGGTTAGAGGAGATTTGGTGAAAATGCACGTAGACCTCTGTGAATTCAGCTACTATACACATGACCATGCCAATTATGATATTTTCAGTACAGACATACAGGGTTGCGAGAAGATAAAGGTTGATTTACAGGAGATGATGGATGAGGGTTTAATCTATATAATCAGGCCTAGGGCAGAGTATGAAGAGGAAGTGAATATGGTTTCTAGATGTCCTGGTAAATTCATAATTTTTGATGTGGAGTATTTGAATGAGGATCTCGTGCAGTTGCATGCTACCTTCTGCCGTACTGCTGGTCAGGTGGAACACCAATATGGGTCTTGCATAGTTTGCTGTCGAGACCCCCGAGGATGTTCTATTGTGAGGGAGGGCGTTCAGTTACTGTTAGACAATGGAACTATCAAGATCACAGGTCAGAGGGATGATTATCATGAGATTGATATGGTTGAAGTTTATTTAATGGAAGAAGAGTCAGAGGAAGAGTATGCTTCCAGGATGAGTATTTCTCTTCAGACGAAGATTTGTTTTCCAGAAATGACTTTTTGATGACTGATTATGTTGAAGAAGGGGTAAACATCATTGTGCCTTGTTTTGGTGCACCCGCTCATCTTGAAGTGGAGTACCATAGCAAACCAGTTGTTACCCCATTGGTAATTAGTTTTCCAGGTCCTATTCCCTACAAATCAGATAAGGTTGTGCCTTACAAATACAATGCTACAATCTTAGAAGATGGGGTGGAAGTTCCCATCCAGCCAATGCCTGATGTTGGAAATAAAGCTGAAATTAGCAGGGTGGCCCGTAGCGATCGTGTGTTTGCGCCGGTTGTTCGAAGAGATGTTGTTGCTGGAAAGAAAATTGCTGAGAATGATGAGCCTAAGAAGGCTACAGGAGAGACTAGTGGAGCTACATTAGAGAAAGAAGTGGATGATATTTTAAAGATAATTAAGATGAGCGACTACAAAATTATAGATCAGCTACTGCAGACTCCTTCAAAGATATCCATCCTAGCTTTACTGATGAACTCCTCTGCTCATAGAGAATCATTGATGAGAGTACTAGACCAAGCTTTTGTGGAGAGTGACATGCCATTAGATCAATTCAGCAACGTAATTGGAAACATTATGTCATGTAATAACTTGAGTTTATGCAATGATGAGTTACCAGATAAAGGGAGGAATCATAACCTGGCCCTCCACATATCTATGAACTGCAAGAATGATTCACTATCCAATGTGCTAATTGATAATGGATCCGCGTTGAATGTTATACCTAGGAGTACTCTCATGAAGTTAAAGTATTAAGGAGCACCTGTGCGCCCGAGTGGCATCATTGTGAAAGCATTTGATGGGTCGAGGAAATCTGTCATCAATGAAGTGGACTTACCCATCCATATAGGACCACATTTGTTCCTGATAACCTTCCAGGTCATGGACATTATTATCGCATATAGTTGTTTGTTAGGACAGCCATGGATACACGAAGCAGGGGTTGTCATGTCAACTCTGCATCAGAAGCTAAAGTTTGTGCGTGAAGGGAAAGTAGTGATCATAAATGGGGAGCAGGCGCTGTTGATATCCCATTTATCCTCTTTCAGTATTGTAGAAGCGAATGAGGCTACTGTTGGAACCCAGTTCCAAGCCCTATCCATTGACAACATAAGGAGAAATGAGGATTCCGTGGTTTCGCTGAAGGACGCGCAGCGAGTTGTGCGCAATGGTCATAATACAGTTTGGGGACGACTTGTGGATCCACCCATGAACAAAAATAGAACTGGTTTGGGTTTCTCTTCGAATAATGGCAAAGGCGAAAGTTTGAGTCAAAGTCTATTGTGAACAGTTATCATGATGTTTTCCACAGCGGAGGCTACCTCCATCCAATTGATTCTGGAATTAATGTTGTCGAAGGGGATGAAGCAGAGCAGGAAGTATCGAATTATGTGATGCATGGAGTCAGAGTTCAGAATTGGGTCACCATTGATGTTCCTTCTTGCATACATGTTTCAAAGTAATTTGTTTTGTTAATATGTTCCTTTCTTTTGAAAAGCTTTCACTCTGCCCAAGGTGGAAGTATTAATGTTGTAGGGCTTATCTGTTTGTTGTGACTTTTAAGATCATTACTAAAAGTTTTCTTTGCTTCCCAAATTATGTCTTTATTTTCTGTTTTTTCTTGGAAAATCGTAATCAGAAAAAACCTTTCAAAATAAATAATAACTGAAAATTAATCTGCATGATCACTTGTTATATGTGTCAGTTTCTAAAAGCAATCATAAATCATATGTGCAGATTAATTAAAAAAAAACCCTTTGAATACAATGACCCTGCACCCTCTCCCAACTTTGAATGACCTGTGTTTGGGGCTGAAGAAGAAGATTATGATGAGATTCCAGAAGAGGTATCACGATTGTTTGAGCATGAGGAAAATACCATTCAACCATATAAGGAGCCTCTCGAAGTGATTAATTTGGGTTCAGAAGAAGATCCGAAGGAATTTAAGATTGGAGCATCATTACATCCCGATGTGAAGAGAAGGTTGATTGAGTTGTTGAAAGAGTATGTGGATATTTTTGCTTGGTCTTATCAAGATATGTCTGGTCTAGATACAGATATTGTCGAGCATCGTTTACCATTAAAGCCAGAGTGTCCGCCAGTTAAACAAAAGTTGAGAAGAACCCACCCAGATATGGCAGCAAAGATCAAAGAGGAGTTCCTAAAACAGATTAATGTCGGTTTTCTTGTGACGTCAGTGTATCCTTAATGGATTTCCAATATTGTCCCAATATCGAAAAAAGACGGAAAAGTCCGCATGTGCATAGATTACAGAGATCTAAATAAAGCTAGTCCGAAAGATGATTTTCCATTGCCTCATATCGACATGTTAGTGAATAGCACAGCAAAATTCAAAGTATTCTCGTTCATGGACGGATTTTTCGGGTATAATCAAATAAGAATGGCTCCAGAGGACATGGAAAAAAAAATGTTTATCACACCCTGGGGAATATTCTGTTACAGAGTGATGCCTTTCGGGTTGAAGAACGCTGGTTCAATGTACCAGAGGGCTGTGACAACCCTATTCCATGATCTGATGCACAAAGAAATCGAAGTATATGTTTATGATATGATTTCCAAATCCCAGACTGAAGAAGGGCATATAGAAGATTTGTTGAAGTTGTTTCAGCGTTTTAGGAAGTATTGTCTCTGCTTGAATCCAAATAAATGCGCCTTTGGTGTTCGATCGGGGAAATTGTTGGGTTTCATTGTTAGCCAGAAAGGAATTGAAGTTGGCCCTGATAAAGTCAAAGCAATTCAAGAAATGCCAGCACCAAGAACTAAAAAGTAAGTCAGAGGTTTCCTCGGGCGTTTGAATTATATTCCAGATTTATTTCCCACATGACTGCAACATGTGAACCGATCTTTAAGTTGTTAAAGAAAGATCAAGGTTGTGTGTGGACAGATGACTGCCAAAGGGCGTTTGAGAGTATTAAATAATATCTGCTTGAACCTCCTATATTTCTCCCTCCCGTAGAAGGAAGACCTTTGATTATGTATCTAACAATGTTAGATAAATCCATGGGTTGTATTCTGGTACAACAATATAAAACAGGGAAGAAGGAGTTCGCAATTTATTATCTCAGCAAAAAGTTCATTGATTGTGAGTCGCGGTATTCCATGCTAGAAAAGACATGTTGTGCTTTGGCCTGGGAGGCAAAGCGTTTGCGGCAGTATATGTTGAATCATACCACTTGGTTGATCTCCAAAATGGATCCAATCAAGTATATTTTTGAAAATCCTGCTCTTACTAGGATAATTGCCCACTGGCAGATGTTGTTATCTGAATACGATATCAAGTATCACACTCAAAAGGCTATTAAAAGTAGTGTGTTGGCAGATTACCTTGCTCACCAGCCGGTGGAAGATCGTCAGTCTGCAGAATATGAATTCCCCGATGAGGATGTGATGTTCCTGAAAGTGAAAGATTGTGATGAACCATTTCCTGAGGAAGGCCCTGACCCTGAATCTCGTTGGAGTATGATATTTGATGGAGCTGCGAATGCTTATGGTAAAGGAATTGGTGTTGTGATTGTCACTCCTCATGGATCGCACATTCCTTTTACTGAAAGGTTAACATTTGATTGCACTAATAATATGGCAGAATATGAGGCTTGCATCATGGGTCTTGAGGAAGCTATTGATCTCAGAATCAAAATTCTAGATGTGTATGGTGATTCAGCTTTGGTAATAAATCATATTAAAGGAGAATGGGACACTCGTCACCCTGGCTTGATCCCTTACAAATATTATGCTAGAAGATTATTACCCTTCTTTAATAAAGTTGAATTCCATCATATCCCTAGAGATGAAAATCAAATGGCGGATGCTCTGGCAACTGTGGCTTTCATGTACCAAGTGAATACTTGGAATGATATACCCCAAATTACAGTTCGACGGCTAGATAGGCCCGCTCATGTGTTTACAACAGAGGAGGTAGCAGATGAAAAACCTTGGTACTATGATATCAAGCATTTTCTTCAAACTCAGGAATACCCGATTGGCGTGTCGAGGAAAGATAGAAAGACACTGAGAAGATTGGCAGGCAGTTTTTTCCTCAGTGAAAATGTGTTATACAAGAGAAATTATGACATGGTCTTGCTCAGATGCGTGGATAGACACGAAGCAGACATGTTGATGCATGAGATTCATGAATGTTCATTTGGAACTCATTCTAATGGACATTCGATGGCTAAAAAGATGCTAAGGGCAGGTTATTATTGGTTGACAATGGAATCTGACTGTTACAAATTTGCAAAGAATTGCCATAAATGCCAGGTTTATGCAGATAAGGTTCATATGCCTCCGATACTTCTCAATGTGATTTCCTCCCCATGGCCTTTCTCTATGTGGGGTATAGACATGATCGGGATGATAGAACCCAAAGCTTCGAATAGGCACCATTTTATCTTGGTTGAAGATTATATCATAACCATTATCACTTAATTGACTTATGGATAACAGGTTATGCATTAATCCATCAACTAATAAAACATTGCTTATAGAGGGAAGATTTCCATTACCTACTGTTCCAGAGCCAATGATCTTTCCTCTCTGATTGCCTCCAAAGCCCACGTGGCCTCCAGGCTTAAGTTCCAGGCTTTGGAACATATGCCTTCTTCCCGTCATGTGTCGTGAGCAGCCAGAGTCCAGGTACCATGATTGGTGTCTTAGCCTTCCTGCTAAAGATATCTGCCACATGTATGATTTTATCCTTAGGTACCAACATTTTCTTGGGTCCTGATGTGTTAGTTTTACCAGAATTCTGATTGAATTTTGGTTTGACAGAATAATCACTACTTGTGTATTTTATGTCATGTGTGTGCCCATATATAAAATGTGAATTAAGTGGTGTGCGTTTTATAACTAAGTCCATGGAATTTTTTGGTGTAGGTACCTTACCTTGATATCCTATCCCTTTTCTGCCATTTCTGCTAACTCCATAGATCATTGAAGCCATCTTGCTTTTGTCTATGTTTTTAGCTAGAAACTTCTGAAAGATGTGATCATACTCTTTGATGATCTCGTCAGCATTGCTGGGAGTTTCAGAGATTGTTTCCTTCTGAGAGTTTTACAACTGGTTTTCTAATTTTGAAATTTTTTCTTTTAACTTGGAATTCTCCAATCTGAGACTCTCAGTCTTATCAGAGTCAGAAGCAAGATTCCTTTTTAGGTTTCTGAATTTGACTCTGATCTGCTGATATCTTTCCAGAATTTCATTTAGGCTTTCAGCAAGTTCAGCCTTAGTAAAGTTTATGGTAAAGTCAGGGAATACCTCTTCAGTGTCTGATTCTGAGTCTGAATCAGAAGCTTCACTGTCTTCTGATACGTTTTCCATGAGCGTTATGTTTTCTCTTTCATCATCTGATTCGGAGTCAGCTTCTGATGTGTCAGAATCATCCCATGTAGCCATGAGGCTTTTCTTCTTTTCCTTGAGAAACTTCTTTTTGGGCTTTTCCTTCTGAAGCTTTGGGCAGTCACTGTTGTAGTGCCCTTGCTCATTACATTCATAGAAGATGATGTCTTTGTTGTTTGGCTTGATGTACCCTGAAGAACCTTCAGATCTTTTGTGTCCAGAGGAGGATTCTGACCTTCTGTATCTGGAGGAGGATTCATTCTGATTTTCTGATCTTCTGGGATTTCTGAACTTCCTTTGTCTCTGCTTCCACAGTTGGTTCACCCTTCTGGAGAGAAGAGACAATTCATTTTCTTCTGATGAGGATCTAACAGAGGTTTCTTCTACAGCCTGCAAAACCTTGGAGTCAGATTTTTTGTTAGATTTTAAAGCTAATGGCTTACCTTGCTTTTGAGGTTCGTCTTCTTCTAGCTCTATCTCGTGACTTCTGAGGGAGCTAACAAGTTCCTCCAGAGAGATTTTGTTGAGATCTTTGGCTAGCTTAAGTGTTGTGACCATTGGCCTCCACTGTTTGGGTAAGCTTCTGATGATCTTCTTGACGTGATCAATAGTAGAATATCCTTTGTCAAGAACTTTTAGTCCAGCAACAAGAATTTGAAATCTTGAAAACATAGTTTCTATTGATTCACTATCTTCCATCTTGAATGCCTCATACTTCTTAATAAGCGCAAGGGCCTTGGTTTCTTTGACTTGAATGCTGCCTTCATGCGTCATTCTCAGAGAGTCAAACATATTCTTGGCAGTTTCTTTGTTTGATATTTTCTCATATTCTGAATATTAAATGGCGCTGAGGAGAATTGTTCTGGCCTTGTGGTGGTTTCTGAATTCACGCTTTTGCTGATCAGACATCATTTTCCTGTCTATCCTCTAACCATGTCCATCCACAGGATGCGTGTATCCATCAGTCACCATGTCCCATAGATCAGCATCATGGTCCAGAAAGAAACTCTCAATTCTTTCTTTCCAGTAGTCAAAGTTTTCTCCATCAAAGACTAGAGGTTTACCACTAAATTTGTCCCTGTCTTCATTGTTGTCATTGCTGATGATTTGGCTTGGTCCCACCATAGTGTTTTTCTGATGCTTGGATCTTGTACTGACACGGTTAAGTGTTTAAGCTCAGAACCAGGCGCTCTGATGCCAATTGAAGATGTGAAAAACACAAGAAGGGGGGGTTGAATTGAAAAAATTGGATCTAAAAACAGCTTAATGACATAGTATTTTTATCCTGGTTCGTTTGATCTCAAACTACTCCAGTCCACCCGTCAAGGTGATTTCGCCTCTCTCCAACGAGGTCTTAATTCACTAATCTTAACAAGATTACAACAGCTACTTTAACAACTGTTAAAGTCTTCTTGAGTACAACCACAATCTGGTTAATCTCAAGGATCTCTTTTACAATATAATTTAAACAATATGTGTTGTTGTTTTTCTAACAAAAACGGTTTATCACAACTGTGATAAATTACACAGGTTTATAGCTTAGAATAAAGAATAAATTTGCTTGAGTATGAGTACGTGTGGTTGGTAAACTGAGCAAATTGTTGTATATACGTACGTTCTTCATTTTGAAAACGGACTTGTTTATATAGGCATTGTAATGACGTTGTCCATAGAGCAAGTTTAATGTCATTAACACACTTTTCTTTTAGAGAAGATTCTGTGTGAAGAAAGCTGTTGGCATTAATTCTGTCTTGAATGTTTAGTAACGCTTCAGAGTCTTTTCTCCTTACTGCTGATGACGCTTCAAAATATTGATGACTTGATTTGATATGGTCTTGTTCAGAATCAGAGTTTATTATAATTGAGCGCAGGTTCTGGTCACCAATCTTCAGCGTATAATCTGATTGCTTCAGCATGTAATACTTTATGGCTTATCTTCTGATGCTGATCTGATCAGAACTTCTGCGTACATAGAACATATTTTTAGGGAGCATATTTGTTCTTTGTCTTTATTTATTCTTTGTATTTGTTATCATCAAAACTCTAACCAAGGGTTGTAGAATCAAACTATGTTCTAACACCATAGCCCTTTGATATGTTGCCCCTGCATTCTTTAGTCCGAACGGCATGACCTTGTAGAAAAAGGTTCCCCATTGCATAACGAAAGTAGTCTTCGCCATGTCTTCGAGAGCCATTCTAATTTGATTATAGCCGGAGAAACCGTCCATGAAAGAGAAGACTTTATGTTGAGCAGTATTATCAACCAAGACATTAATGTGAGGTAGAGAGAAATCATCCTTGGGACTTACCCTATTCAGATCCCTATAAGCACACACAGACTTTTTCGTCTTTCTTCGGCACTGGAACTATGTTTGCAACCCATTAGGGATAAGATGTCACAGCCAAGAATCCTGGGCCAAATTGTTTCATCACTTCAGCTTTTATCTTTTCAGACATGTCAGGCCTCATGTGACGGACTTTTTGTTTGACAGGAGGACAATCTTCCTTTGTTGGCAGACGATGAACTACAATGTCGGTATCCAACCCTGGCATATCTTCATACAACCAAGGAAATACTTCCACATAGTCATGCAACATTTGAATCAATCTTCTTTTGACACTTCTTTCCAGGTTAGCGCTGATCTTGACCTCTTTCTTATATGTATCAGTACCCAAGTTGATGACTTCAACTGACTCTTCGTGCGACTGAATAGCTTTTTCCTCTTGTAATAGAAGTTTGGCTAGTTCTCCCGATATTTCACAATCTTCCTCGCCTTTGTCTTCGGCTTGGTTAATTGGACGTTCAAAGTCAAAGTTGGCAACAGTAGAGTCATTGGCAATGAGATCTAGAGTGGATGAGGACCTGCAAGAGTGTGTATGTGTGTGCATGTAAGATACATGGCTATTTTTTTTTAAAATGTATTTTAAGAAAAAAGAAAGACAATGAGCACAAAGATTTGGAATGCAAAAGTCTGATTATTTGTATTGAGTGATCATGTGATAAAATGAACATAAATAAAACCCTTGACAAATGGAACAAAGTGCCCCGGGCCAGGCACAAGGCTTAAAAGTCATTGTTTAATATTACAGACAAAATATTCTTGAATTTAAAAGAAAGCAATAAACAAGTCAATTACTCCTCAATGAAGGAGATGGGAATGAAGTCCTTTGCTTGCCAATTGTTGAGCTCTATTGTAGTAGGATATACCCATTCTTCAAATGCACATTCGTCATCAGAATCACTCACAGCATTAACTTTATGACTTCCAATATGGAGAGGATGCTTTCCTGCACGAGCGTGCCTTACTTCCTTCTAAGCCTTGAAAGTGAAACCCAAACCATGTTTGTCTGCTTTGAATGGGATCTCGAGGAGTTTCCCCCAAGTATCACAACTTCCTTCTTCGACTGCAGCACGAGCATCTTTGAATGAAACCATCTTTGGCAGGACCTTGACAGCTTTGGACACATCGGAAGAAACTATGGCAGCAACAACCATTGGTGACACAACTTTAAAAGGTTGACACGGGGTTTCTATAAATTCGCCATCCATCTCCACATATTTGAAAGAATTGAGGTGGCTTACCATGAACTCCTCCTCACCACAGACAGTGACAATCCTTCCTTTGACTGGATACTTGAGCTTTTGATGTAGAGTTGACGTTATTGCCCCTGCTCCATGGATCCAAGGGAGACCCAACAAACAGGAGTAAGTAGGACAGATATCCATGATGTAGAAAGTAGAGTTAAAAATATGGGAGCCCACCTTGATCGGGAGATCCATCTCTCCATGAACTGTCCTTTTGGACCCATCAAACACCCTCACAATAATATCACTTGGTTTCAGAACTAGTCCTTCACAGTCTAAACGGTCTAAAGCCCCTTTGGGTAGCACATTTAAGGAAGAGCTGGTGTCAACCAGCACGTGTGCTAAGGTAGTCCCTTTACATTCAATAGAAACATGCAGAGCTTTGTTATGATTCTTTCCCAGTGGTGTCAGATCAGTGTCTGAGAACCCTAAACCATTGTCGACCGTCAAGCTTGCCACATAATTTTCAAACTGGTTAGTAGTGGTTTCATGAGGGACATGAGCCTTTTTAAATAATTTAATTAATGCCCGAGCGTGAGCAGAATAGAGTAGTAAAGATAACATGGAAATCTTGGAAGGGGTTTGCCCTAGCTACTCCATAATTTTAAAATCACTCCTTTTTATAATTTTCAATATCTCATCCATTTCACGAGCGGAAGGTTCATCAGTGGTAATGTCTTTTACGGGTATTTTTGTCTCAGCAGACTCAGCCACTTTCTCTTTCCCCCTTGTATCAGCACTAGTTTTAGCAGTAGTGATGCGGACAGGTGCTTTTGTAACAGTTGGTGGTGTGATGTTGGGTGAAAAGATTCTCCCAGTTTTGGTCACCTTACTAGAGCCAGCAATATTACCAATGTCATTAGCTTTACTTTCTTCAATCCAAACGTCTTGCTTTATTCCATGGTAAAACACCTCAGCACCATAATTCCATGGGACCGCTTTGTTGGAAGAGTACGGAATTGGCCCGGGGCGGTAATTATCAGAGGAGCAACAGTTGGTTCATTTGAAATCCTGATAGGATCTTTGGAGGAGATCCTAAAAGATTTGTTTGAGATTGTTATGATGGAGAGGTATTCAAACTTGTTGGTCAAACTTTGGGCGGACGGAGTCTTCTCAAATAGGATCTCATGGCTACTCATCAGGCGTTGAATGCCTTCCTTCAATTATTTTCACCCATTGAGTTGTTTCGCACAGCAGTCACAGTCATTCAAACAACCAGGGAAAATCCCAGCTTTCAGCATATTCTTCTTGATAATGATTAACGGAGTAGTCAAGTCTTCGATGGAGGAAACAAAAATGGTATCTTTAACAGCATTGACACCCTTGCCATGTTTTGGCATAGGCGCGGTGATTACATTCGGAGGAGGATCAAATTCAATGATCTTGTTGTCTATTAAATCTTGAATTTTATTTTTCAATTCCCAGCATTGGTCAGTCTCATGCCTGGGACTATTTGAGTGGTATGCACACTTGGTATTTGGATTGTATTTAGGTGAAGTTGTATTCGGATTGATCGGAGGATCACACAGTGTCACCAAATTAGCCTTTGACAGGTGTTGTAAGGCTTGGGATAGTGACATGCCTATCTTTGTGAATTGTCTTGGTGGAGTCTGAAACCGTTGATTATTGGAGGATTGCTTTTGAATAGGAGTTAGATTGGAAATACGAACAACATTGACGGACGAATGGTCATCCTTCTTGGCATGGGCCCTTGCCTCATACACAGCATTTGTTTATTTCTTTCCGACAAAAGGTTTCTTTGTAGGATTGGAGGTTGAAGCATAGGCTATGGAAATCTTCCCGCTTTTGATAGCGTTTTCCACTCTTTCACCGGTTAAGATCAGTTCGGTGAAACCGGATGAAGAACAACCAACCAATAAGTTGAAAAATGGACCAGATGAAGTTCTCATAAACATATCAATATACTTCATATCAGCTAAAGGTGGTTGGACCCTACTGGCAAGATCCCTCCACTTTTGAGCGTATTCTTTGAATCCTTCATTCTTCCTCATTGTCATGTCTTGTAGTTGAACTCTTATTGGCGCCAGTTCGGTATTGTACTGGTATTGGTGATAGAAAGCAGTGGCTAATTCTTCAAATGTACGGATATGGGAGCCTTCTAACTGGTAAAACCACTCTAGTTGTGTCCCAGCCAAGCTTTCTTGAAAGAAGTGAACCCAGAGTTTCTTGTTGGCAGTGTGCGGTTGAATTTTGAGAACGTAATATTTTAGGTGAAGCTTTGGGCAGGAAACCCCATTGTATTTGGCAAAGACTGGTATCTTGAATTTGTGGGGGATGACCACCCCGAATATTAAACCCAAATCATCAAAACCTAAACCGGGGACGGCTTGAATCTCTACGGCCTTCAGTCTGTCTTCTAGCTGTTTGTATTTAACATCGACAGGAGGATACTGCTCGTCAACAAAATCCTCATCATCAGACGCTTGATCATTGATACACCCAGCCTGGGTACTCTTTGCTTCTCCAATCTGATTTTCGTCTTCCTCAGACGAGTCTTCCTCTATCGGTATTTAACAGACTGGCCCTTTGAATCTCTTACCCATGTTGACTAGAGCTTTCCTCTTTGGTTTCTTCTTGGCTTCCAGCAAAGCCATCAAGTCTTGTTGCCCCTTGGCCAGGTTCAGTAGAGCCTCTTGAAACTGGTAGTTTTGTGCTAGTAGGTCTTTCACTGTTTTCTCGACATCCATCTTGCTGAAATAAACAGAAGAAAGATAAAGAAACCTGTCATGGAAAACCTATTATGTTATGATGCATGGAAGATATGTATGCAAATGATTTCAAGGATTTATGAACTTTAAATTTGTATAGACAAAACATGAACAAACGTCAAATTTCATTAATTATTTCAAAATGACTACAACATGCCTCTTGGGCTTACAAAATAAGTCTCTAAGATAAAAAAGTCGAACGCATCCTCTTCGGCGTAATGTAGGTGTTCAGGCTTTGTTCTTCATGTAGCTGCTTTGTAAGCTCCAAAACCCTTTTCTCGCTAGCGTAGAATTGATCTTCGAAGGTGTCTCATTCTTCCTTTAGATGAATCCAACCTTTTTGCAAGTCTTCAAGAGAAGTAGGCATGTCGGGATGGAGGACAGAGTACGGGACATCTCCTTCAACCACAAGCTCCATAATAACTGGTAGGATGGAGGGATAAGGCATTACGAGCTTTTGAGCATGAGCTCGTACCCACCTAACGTAAGGTTCAAGGGGAATAGAATTCTTGTGTCCCAGCGTCTTACTATCCACCTTGTTTACCATCCTCCAAGCTCACACAAACCTCTGACGGTAGCCTTTATCGTTGCTTTTGTAGTCGAATACCACTCCTTGGATGAGCATATCATGAGGACCATCTCTTCAGGCATAACCAAACTGTCATAAGGCTAAGCAAAGGTTATAAGTGATACCTCCCCTAATGCCAAGTAAAGGGACATTAGGGGATTCCCCACAATGGTCGATGATAGTAACATTCTCCAAGGATCGAGAACACCAATGAATATCTAAATGTCTGAGCGTCATCAACCTATGGAACCACCTTGAACCTTGATCGTTCTTCAACACAGACCGGGGAAGATGAGAAATAAACCATCTAGCTAAAAGAGGAGTGAAACACATGAGGGCCCCTCTCTTCCTTATAGTGCGAGTGTGAAGAGAATGTAGGATATCTCCTAACAAAGTAAGCACCAGATTGCGAGACATGAAATTTTGACAGTATTTACATCTATGAGTTGGTCAGGGTTTGGAAACAAAACCATCCCATAGATGAGAAGGGCCAATATTTCTTCAAAATCTTGTAAGTCCAAAGAGTTCCAACAATCTTGAGCTTTCTCAAACAAGAATTTGGCTAAGAATCCTTTGACACCACTCCTTGTTTCCCAATTAGTTGGGGTATCAGATTGTTGCAAGTGTAATGCTCGGGCAATCTCTTTAGGTCTTGGATCTCTTTCTGTACCGTTGAAGGGTAGTTGATTGATAATAGGAATCCTCAAGAGTTGAGAGAATTCTTCCAGAGTAGGTACAAGATGATAACGGGAAAGGTGAAGCAATGGTGCAAAGGGTCAAAGAACTGGAAAAGCACCTTCATCATGTCTTCATCAGGGCTTGAGGTAACCAAGCTTAGGAGGCGACCATGTCTTTCGGTGAATGAAGAATTCTCAGGGACCCTTGATGCTAACTTTTTGAGTTGAGAAGGAATTCTTATGAGATTGACTTGGATAGTATGCCTGTGGAGGGAAGCCATGTCCTACAAAACAGAACAAAGATAAATCCCAATAATCCTTGAAATGGTTAGTGAGAATTCTTATGATGTTATGATGTTTATGATGCTATATACAAGTAAACATATACACACAAAGCAAACAAGTCCTTAGGTTTAGGCTTGCATGGAGTCTCATAGGTAAGTACCCTCTTGAAGTTTAGTTGGCTCAAACCTGTCCTAGAAATAGTAACCGGGTTCTAAGGGATCTCAATATCACTGATCTTTCTTATCGAGCATTGTTTCAGCGTAAGCCTCTTTCATAACGATTGAAATATCCTGATAAGTCTGATCTCAATGAGCGTAGTA
The DNA here is from genome assembly GCA_948472305.1 of Vicia faba. Taxonomy (NCBI): domain Eukaryota; kingdom Viridiplantae; phylum Streptophyta; class Magnoliopsida; order Fabales; family Fabaceae; genus Vicia; species Vicia faba. Next base: position 1,225,849,606 of record OX451736.1, on the reverse strand, counting down.
TCGAGTATCAACCAACTTCAAACTGCACCAAAGCCAGTTATCTCACTACTTCCTAATGGCCAAGTTGGTCAAGTAAACATTCTAAAGTCATTTATTGCTTCATGACACCACACAGCATCCCCGTATTATCCTTGACTTCTCAAGGGCTACCGGTACCCACAAATGTGTCACACTAATGTAGCTATTTCTTAGACCGTGTCGGTATACCCCGCACAGTTTCCACAATGTATTGCTACTTACCTATAAGGCATCCCAGATCCGGGTAGTGGATCAAAACAAGCCCAAACAAGGAACCAAAATGTAAAGCAAAAAAGTCAAACAATGAAAGCAAATAAAGGTGATCTAGCCCTAAGGTAAACCCACTTTTAAGTATCCCCAGCAGAGTCGCCAGTACTGTGGTACGGTAGGAGAACTAACTTGGTGGTTTTGCGTTTGATCGCAATTGTTGCGGTTAGCAAGAGTCGCCACCGACTTTTCTTTTATCCAAAAGGAAAGGTGAAAAAGCACAGGAAAGACCTTTGAGATTATTTCTTGAGTTCGGGGGGTTAGATTATGAAAAAGGAAGGTATTAGCATCCTTTTCATCCATAGTTATCTATGGGCTCTTAGTTACTTGCTAGATCACTTGCTTTTGTTTGAAAATGTATTTTGCTTGAAAATGTGTTTAGTGATGTGAGTTAGAAAGTATTTTTGAAAGCGCCTTCGTTTAGGCAAACTTTGTAATGATTCTCGTCTCTATAAGAATGTATACAAAGTGTTGAACTTTTGAAAATATTTCATGTTTCGAAAGTGTTTGTTTTTTAATGTGTTTGTTTTGAAAGTGAGCAAGGATGTTTGTTTTGAAAGTGAGCAAGCAACTAAGAACGTTTCTACCTACTCAAAAGTCTTTTGTTCATTTCTTCCTTTCCTTTGATATTTCTATCTTACGATTGATTGGTAAGAAGCCTTATTTTTGGATGTAAAGGGACGGGCGTGGGTCATTGTATAGTTATGATAACAATGTTATGAGATATCTTAGCATTTCTCTTGAGGGACTAAGATCATTTAGAAGGAAACATTCGTAGTGTCATCGAGGGACTATGATCTTGTATTTTGGATTGTTTTTACTAAGATATTCCACATGCGTAACATGACCATTTCTCATAAGGCAACAAGTGGAATTTCCCTAAGGGTGCATGTGTTAATATTGTGTTTTATTTCGTGCATTGTTTTATCTTGAATTAGGGTTTTCTAGTCATTTATTTCATCTTTCCATACGAGCCCTAATTACTAGCATTTATATGAAAGCGATAAATTGCGGAAAGTAAATTTACTACGCTACTACATCATTTGTGGATGGGGTATACATATCCATAAATGGGGATTACAAGAAAGTAAACCTAATTATCTATTACAACCATATTGAATGGATAAGAATATACAAGAAATGAATAAATATACAATATAAATGAAAAAGGAAATGGATTTTTGTTTAGATTTTTAGGAAAGGGTTTGGTTTTGACTTAATTAACTAAAAGAAAATAATTAATTAAATTAAGAAGATTAAACCTAAATTAATTAGGAAAAGAAATTAATAAAATCCTAATCTAAATATTAATTGATTAAGAAAGAAAAGAAATTAAGTTTGTAAGAAAATGTTTTTTTTTATGTTTTTGTCTTGAAAGAAAATTAAAATAATATATAGTATAATAAAAATATTTTTGGTCTTTTTGGTTTTAAAAGAATATTTTTAATGTGTAAGAAATAGTTAAAAACCATAGTTTCTAATTAATTTTACAAACTAATTAATAAAATAAAATAAGTATGATTAAATTAAAATGATTTCTTATGTAAAAAATAAGTAAATTAAATAAAAATGTGAATCTAATGTTTTTATAATTTTTTATGATTTTTTAATATTAAATAAAAGATTAAAAGAAAACAAATAAATAAAAATGAGAAAAAGAAAATAAAAATAGGCCATGTGACGAAAGTGAGCAGGGGGTGGAAAGTTAGCAAAAATCCCAGGCCCAAAGGAGGAAGGCCCAAGCGCCTGTTTGTGAGACAAAAAGAAAGGAAATGTTGGAAAACATCAAAAAGTGGCAGCGCTGGGGCTTGAGCTCACGCCCTCAACATAATACGTGCGCTGCCTTACAACTGGGGTGGCTATACATCTTTTAATTTATACAAAACAATAAATACATAACACAAGTTAAGTCCTGGAAATGACTTCATCTTCAACCTCCAGCCAGAATCCCTGCAACTTATTCATTTCTCAATCATTTGCAAAAATGTAAATATGAAAGTTGTGTAAAATTTCATCACGATTCCAGAAATGTAAATAACTAAAGCTATAAATTAAAGATGAATGAGAATTTTTAATGGTACCAAATTCTGACCTAACTTTTCCAAGATGTTCAGATTCAAAATTCTAACTACTCAAGCAATATAAATGAAATCTAAAGACATGGTTAGTTTCCGGGCTATGATATCTACATTTTATCTTCACAAATGGAAATCAAATGATGATTATATGAAGAGTTCAAAAGTCAGAAAACTCACCTTGAAAATGGAATTCATGTTTTGAGTTGGAGCTTGTTTCAAGGTGCTGCAAGGATTGGGTTAGCTTCCTTGAGGTCCCAGGAAGCTAATGCAATGATTAGCTTGGTTGGAGAGTGGCTGAAATGGTCTAGAGAAGTCCACTTGCAATGCTCTATTTTTGAGTTTGGACAATGGTGGAAATGGAGTTACAGAACTGTAACAGGTATTGGGATGAGTTATAGATGATGTTTAGGAACTTTTGGAATGATTTGGAGAGGAAACGCACGAGTAGTTTGAGAGATGGGAGTGTAAGGTCAGAATATGAAACAATGGATATTTTTATGCATTTCTGAGTTTGGGAGGGTTTTTGGGCTTGTGCATTCGTGTTTTATGTTTCAATAGACTTGTGTATATGTACGGAAAAGGTTAGAGATGTTTTGCACATGGGATTTCTGAGTTATAGCCTTTTGGCTCTATAACTTGCTTTTGAAGAAAAGTGAGAAGACAAGTCCCAAAGTGTTGTACAAGAATGGTCTGAGTTGGTAGAGGCCTTAGACATGTTACTTTTGTCTTTGACTTTGCTTGTGTGCAGATAAAATAATTGAGAGGCTCAAGAAGTTGAAAATTGCAAAAGTGATGCTTTATCAAAATAGCAATGGCAACTGTTCCAAAAATGGAAAACCAACTTGGACAAAGCTTCAAACACTTGGATAAGAGCTTAATCAAATGTGTAAACCATTAATTATGGAGTTACAAACAAGTTTGAGGTCTTCAAAGTGGAGATTATGCAGCATGGCTATGGATTTGCTCAAATGTTCATCAAGAAAATGACCTATAATTCAAGTTTATGAAGCCCTCTTCATCTCTTCGAAACTCCTAGCTCAAGCATGATATCAATGAGTTATTGGACTTTTTAGAAAGATTTTAACATCCTATACAAACTTTATGTTGGACATTTTTTAAAATTCAAATTGGAACTATGTGAAACTTGGCCAAGAAGTTAGGTCAAAAAACTGCCTAACTAGGGTAAAATTTCACTGTCTTTTTTAGTTCATGAGCATGTCTTCATAAATTCATAACTTGAAATCAATTCATTTCTAGAAAAAGTTTTGTTCTAAAATGTTTTAGATATCCTTGAGATCTATAAATTTCATGTTGGAAGCTTCCCTTGAATCATCTTGCATCATGATGGAAATTTGGCACAAAGTTATGAAAAAAAGTTAATTTTCTAACACTTAGAAAAATTTCTAAGTCTTAGAATTTTGACTTTTTAAAGATGATTTTGAATTTTTGATTTCTTGATGAACAATTTTCATATTTTTACATGTCTTGATGAAATATGATTTTTGAAACTTGATTTTGATCAAAAAGTCAAAGTTTGACTTTTCAGTGTACAGTTGACTTTTTCATCAGTTGACTGAAATTCATCTGTCAATTCAATAATCCTTGAGAGGTGATTTGAGCTATGAAATTGGGTCAATATGGTACATTTGAGTCCTTGAGATCATGTCTCAAACCAACAAGCCAAGTATTTGGTCAACAGTCAAAAATTAAGCTTCTTCAGTCAAAACCCTAATTTTGACCATTTTGCCCTTTTGGTGATCTGATCAAATTTCTTGAGGAATTGTGATCCAAACTTGATCAATTGACATATATGAGTTCATAATGTTGGTATGGATCAGAAATCATGAAGTTTGACTATAAATTGACCACAGTTAACTTTTTCCCCAATACAGTTGATTTTAGGTCAACTTATCAATTGACTGAGCAAAAATGTGATCCAAGACTTGAAACTTGACATGAGAAATCTTGAGGGTTCCTAATGATCCATGAAAGTCGTTTGAAGCATTAAAAGTCCAATTGTCCTTGTGAAAACTCAAACCCTAATTTTGAGTTGTCAGTGCTTGAGGAGGTGCCTTGAGCTGATAAAACCTTGTGTAGTCTTGAATCAATGGAGATCTTATGAGAGATTTCTTGAGAAATGAGAGAGAAAATTTTGGGGTACAACAAAAGTCAATTGTTAGAAGTTAATGGTTAGTTAGATGACCATATTGAAACTTGCATTTGGAACTCATTAGAGGATTGGTAGAACCAAAGCCTCTCAACAACAAGTTGCAATTGCTTTTGTCAAGTATATCATCCATTTTAAGAAACCTCAAGGCAACATTTATTGATCAATGATGTTTAACTGATCCGCGTTGACCAAAATTGATGAAGATCCATTGGAGGATTGGTAGAACCAAAGCCTCCTAACAGTGAATCTCAAGGTTATTGAATCAAAGGGTTCAAATTAACATACTTGGGCTTGCAAACATAGGTTTGGGCCACGAATGATCATTTATTCGAAAAAATTTAGCGCTATGTTAAGCAATCGTAAATGGACTTATATAGAAGTTGCACCTATTTTGAGGCTGGTCAGTAGCAATCTATGTACTTCATGTTTGGATAAATGATATAGAGATCATCATCCCATAACATGTAACACAAATAAAAAGAAAGGGATAAGATGAAGAGGGAGGGGAATGATAAACTAATTTGGATCACTTCCTCAAATTTCTTTCATCTTTAAATTCAATCACTCATCTAGATAGATTAAAGTACTAAACATATCATTAATCCAAAGCACCAAAAATGAATTAAATAATTCACTCTTTGGTAGATTTGAATCAATGAACATTTATCCAACTTCATCTACACCAAAAGTCCATTGAATTTAAAGAGAATTGGACATTTAAAATTGCAATCCAAATCAACAATCAAAAGGAGTGAGTAAAAAAAATATATGGATCAAAACAGTCTCAAAACAAGGCAGAAAAAGCATTTTGGCATTGTTACAATCGATTTCATCAGTGCATTTTTCAAAAAAAAATGCAAAATGCTTTTGTGACAATCGCTTGCACTATTACAACAATCGATTTCACCCTGTTAAAATCAGAAAATCAGCATTTCAAAAGGCCAAATTCTTGTTTAAACTTTCCATCAAACACCTTATGATCATGAATCTAATTGAGCACGAAAATTCCATCAAATTATGAGAAAATAGCACCAATGGAATCACAAAACAATGCTCAATGAATCAAACCCAAAGATCAACAAGAGATCACATTGTGAAAGATGAAAAATCCAACTTACCAAAGGTAGATCTAGAGAATTATCAAAACAACTTCAAGAATTTGCTTCAATTCAACCCCAAGAATCAATTTCCCAAGCTTGGATGTAGAGAATTGATGAAGAAAAAGTGTTTGGATGAAGGTTTAGCTCAAATATTAGTAAGCTCCAATGCAAAGCTTACTAACTTTTTTTGAAAATGGAGCTTTGAGTGAATTTGGTAGATGGATAGAATTGAGAGATTTTTTAGCAAAGTGAGTTTGGCTATCAAAAGCTTGTGATTTGAATGAAATGGGGGCTCTATTTATAGAGTTTAGGCTTGGGATTAGTGGTGGTTTGGAGTTTGGTTTGGGAAATAAAATTAGGCTTGGTAATTAATTCTTGGAGCCAAGAATTAAGGATATATCTTTCAAAAAATGAGGAAAAATTGGAGCCAAAATTTACAATCTTGAAATTGCTGATTTTTTTCAAATTTTCACTCTGTGCGATCGATTGCACTCTGGGCTCAATCGATTGCATTAGTGTTTTTTTTCAAAAATGGCGCAAAATGCACTTTGTGGAATCGATTGCACTCTAAGAGCAATCGATTGTACAGTGAAAAAAATGATATTTTTTAATTATTTCTTATTTTCAAATAGAGATTTTAGGAAAATAATACCGGAAAACCTTATTTGTCAGATGCTTTGACTCGGTACCTACAAAACACAAATGTTCAAAGACAAAGACAAATATTTTTTGTATTTTGATCAGAAGTTAGTCAACAACACATATAAAAAATACACAACTAAGTTGCTTGGAGATTCCTCAAGAGCAAACTTAAAGATAGGAGATAGAAAAAGAGGAAGAACCAACCCTAATGTGATCTTGTTGCATTGAATTGATATGATATGATGAAGGAATCTTAGGGGGGGGGGAATTGGGGTATAACAAATGACCGAAAGGTGAATAAGGATCAGGATGGATAGTTATTGAGTCATGGAGAATGGATTCTCTGTTGAAAAAGGAAAAACTAAGGTTGTTATCAAAACTTGAAGAATAAGGAGTTTCCATGAGTGATTGAGATGAGGTTATTGGAAATGTAAAAGTGTGGATAGGTTCTGATGGAATGTTTATAGTGAGATATGGAATATGATTAGGATCAGAAACAATTTAAATTGGATTAATTTGTGTAGATATGGTGGTGGTTGCTGAAACATAGACACTTGTTGTTAAAGGTGGAAATGTGGTAACAGTATCAGAAACAGATGAGATATTTGTGGGTGGTTGAAGAGATAAAGTTGTAAGAGGTGAAGTTTGTGAGATGGAGTAGGGAATGGATGAAGTAGAATTAACAATATTAGAAACAATAATAGAAACAGGAATCGAAGAACCAAAAACATTATACTTACTTGTAGATTCAGAAGTCCCGGCACCCAGAATAACATCTTTAAAGAAACCAAACTTCTTCTTCTTCTTCCTCTTAGGTTAAGAAGTATCAAAAAAATTCTTCCTTTTTCCTAAGTAATAATAACACCCAAAGCAGGAAGATCTAAGTAATTGAAATTGGATAAATCATGTCCTTCTGCCTGCATCATTAGAACGTAAGTAGCAACATTAGATACAGTATATGTCTTGGAGAACAAGGGATAGTTGTCAACAGGAATTTTTATCATTTTGATCTATTCAGATGGTTCACCCAGATGATTCACTTTAACTTTCGAGATTAACTTCATGTTTCTCAGAGTCTGTCTAGTGAATGATTCTCCAATGCTGGGAGTCAAATACTCAGAAAACTTGGCTTCTTTTGTCAGAAAGTCTATCAAGCCACTTTCTATAAATATATCCATAAGAAGACATCCATAAGGAACATAAGTTAAAACCTTTTTCTCTGGATTTGTTGTGGTTCTTGTTTTTCTGATAGTCTCCTTCAAATAACTAAACAGAACAAAAGGTAGATTCACCTTCTTTTTTATAAGCAGAAAGTACAGCATGAACTGATGGCTAATGTTGAAGTAATCTGAATAACTTGAGGGAGTTCTAGGGTTTATGCAACCCAGAACGATCTTGTGCCAAACTTTGAGATTACCATAAAGATCTTTACTCTTGTACTCTTTCTTCTCAACAGAGAAATTCTTAAACAACAATTCTCGGAGAGCATACTTTTGAGCCTTAGACTTAAAACCCATTCCAAAAGTACATTTACCTTTCAAAAACTCCAAACCTAGAAGATCCGCAATATACTTTTTTGTGATGATTATCCTTTGTCCAATCACATCAGAGACAATGTGAAGTTCATCACACTCAACATTCTTCTAAAAATATTTCACTAAGTCTCCATAAATAGGACCGTGTAGCCTTTTGAAGTAATTTTCCCAACCTTGAGCCTTTAATTCTTCTCTTAGGTCACACCCATTTGCAGCAAGGTTATCAAAATCAACCATGTATTCACGAAGAATCGTTAACTCTGATGGGGAACGGTGCAGTAAACTTGAGAAGTTTTCTGAGTAATATGATTCTCATCAACCATTGGATTAGAAGATGAAGCAGTAGCGGTTGAAGTTGTAGGAGGAATGTTTGAAGACGACGAAACCACGGTTGAAGACGACTGAGCAATTATTGAAGATTTCGAAACTGATGGATTCGAAGCTTGTTCCATTTCATTTGCAAACTTAACATCTTCCTTTTGATTTCTAGTCATCATTGTTGAATAATTATGAATAAGATAAAGAATGTTGAAGGAGATGATGAACACAGAGAACTCTTGATGAACAGTTGAGAGAAAAGGGTTTAGGGTTTCTAACAAGTGTGGGAAGTGAAGTGAGGTCGTGTGTGGAATTGTATAAAGTGTTTTAGGAGATAGAAAATAAATTGAAAATAAAACATAATAATGAGGAGTAATTAATGAATGTAATCATGATAAATCAACTCCAAGAAACGATTGTACTGCTCATGGTCTAGCTTAGGTAGCATGGATGATTAGGAATAGCCCAGGGTTACACGCATTAATCATTACATCTAACTAAGTGACACGTTTGATATCCTCGGTATCTGGAAAACCATGAAGGTTTCCATCTAATCAGAGTCATTTCTCACTGAAACATCTTCTGATGACTGAGGTTCTAGAAATAAAATATCAGCAATATAATTAAAGAAAATAGAAACATTACTCTCATAAGTCTGATAATCTTTCAGCTGATTCAAAAATCATTTTCAGAGTTCAGTCTTTATTTAAAAGAACTCCATCAAAGTGAGTTGGATCAATCAAGGACATCAAAACCAGACACATTTCTTCAGAAGATTTTGAAGTTGATCTTGTTCTGATGGAAGCATCTTTGATTTAGTTTCAGAGCCAATGATCTTCCCCTTTTGGTTACCACCAAAACCAATAGTGCCTCCATACTTAAGTTCTAAATCTTGGAACATATGCCTTTCGCCCTTCATGTGTTGCAAGCATCCATTGTCCAGGTGTCATGATTGGTGTTTCAGTTGCACCATTAAGAACATCTGCAACATAGATTATCTGATCCTTGGGTACCCATTTTCTGGGTCATTTTTTGTTAGAAATTCCAGAGGTTCTGACACCTTTGGACTTTTGTGCAACAAGATAATCATGTGAAATTTGTGCATGATACTTAGGCTTATAAGTTTCCTTCTGTGTTTGTGGTTGTGCTACAGTGGAATCAAAACCCTCTTATTCTGGACATTTCAATTTTGTGCTAGCAAGCACGAAATATTGAGAAAGAGGTTTTGGTTTGACACTCAGAGTCTCATCAATTATTTTTGATGGTCCTGAATATCCCAAGCCTCTACTTATGTTTATGCTAACTCCATAGATCATTGAAGCCATTTTTCTTCTATTTATGCTTTTAGCTATGAAGTGCTGAAAATCTCTATCATATCTTATTACTTCATCAGTAACATATGTGTTAGAGATAATCTCTTCTTCTAATCTAGAAACTTTACTTTTCAAAGCAGTATTTGATTTTTCTAAAACAAATCATTTTTCATTTAACTCAAAGGTTTTTCTCATCTTTAGTAGAGTTCTTAGAAGTAACTACAAACTTCTTTTTTAGAGTTTTGTGTTTACTTAGAAGAGATTGATACCTTTTCGTTAGTTCTGATAAACCAATTTCAAGTTCAGAATGAGATAAGGAAGAAAGTGCCTCTTTATCATCATCAAAGTCTGACTCATCATCAAGTGTCAGTTCGTCCTCTATACTGCTTCACTCGTGATGGTCTTTGCCATGAATTCTATGTTTACATATTCTTCATCAGAATCTTCTTCTTCTGACTCTGAATTATCCCATGTTGCCATTAGACCTTTCTTGGCTTTGTAGGCCTTCTTAGGTTTCTTGTCTTTCTTGAGCTTTGGGCATTCATTCTTATAATGTCCATGAGCCTTGCATTCATAACAGGTAACTTCTTTTCCATAAGCTTTTTTTCTAACCAGATGTAGATTCATATCTACTGTTTGTTCTTCTTGATCCTCTGAACTTGCTCTCTATGTGTTTCCATATATGACTTATCCTTATGGATATCAAAGAAAGTTCATCTTCATATGAATCCTATTCAGATCCTTCTGATTTTTCTTCTGCTTGAAAAGCATTGGTCTTTCCAGACTTAGACTTCAAAGCCATAGATTTAACTATTTTCTGAGGTTCATCTTCCTCAAGCTTTATCTCATGACTTCTTAAAGAACTGATTAGTTCCTCAAGACTGGTGTTATTGAGATCCTTTGACAACTTCAAAGCAGTTACCATTGGTCTCCATTTCTTAGGTACACTTCTGATAATTTTCTTTACATGATCTGAAGTTGAATAACCTTTGCTTGGAACCTTAACTCTTACAAGAAGTGTCTAGAATCTTGAAAACATCATTTCCATAGATTCATCATCTTCCATCTTGAAAGCCTCGTATTTCTAGATTAAGGCAAGAGCCTTTGTCTCCTTTACTTGAGCATTTCCTTCGTGTGTCATCTAAAGAGAATCAAAAATGCCTTTTGCAGTTTCTCTGTCAGTGATCTTTTCATATTCATTATAGGAAATAGCACTAAGCATAATGGTTCTCGCTTTGTAATGATTCTTGTAAACTTTCTTCTGAGCATTTGTAATTGCACTTTTTGCAATCTTCTGAACCTTATCATCTATTGGGTGAGTGTATCCATCAACTACCAAATCCCATAGATCCAAGTCATATGCCAGAAAGTAACTTTTGATTCTATCCTTCCAATAGTCAAACTTCTCTCCATCAAACATATGAGGTTTTGCACTATAATGGTCTCTATCATTATCCCTATTATCAACAGTGGTAGCAACAGATATATCCATTGGTTTTTCACATAATCTGGATTGGTACTGAACATTGTTAAGTGTTGATAAAAATGCAAACTTTTAATCACCTCAGAACCGGAGCTCTAATGCCAATTGAAGGTGTGAAAAACACAAGGAATGGGGGTTTGAATTGGGTTTTAAATCAAAAAATTTTCTTTAAAAATAATACCCTTTAAATAAAATATGTTTTCCCCACTCTTGATAATAAAAATAATTAAGAACAGGAAGTAAAGAACAATGTATGTTTATACTAGTTCACTTGAAAACTATCAAGCTAGTCTAGTCCACCCGCCAAGGTGATTTCACCTTTCTCAACAAGGACTTAATCCAATAATCAAACAGATTATTAAAATGCACAAGCTAACTTCAAGTGACTAACGTTACAACCTCCAAGACACACTAATCTTATACTTCTCAAGGATTTGGACCAACTGGTCCCTTAAGGAAAATCAAACAATTGTTTGAAAAAAGTTTGTTTACAAGAAATTATGCTTCTACACAAGCGGATATGTAAACAGTAATTTTAGAACATAGACTAGATAAATATGAAAGCGTATGAATAGTCTTAATAGAAAGTGTATCAACGTGAATTGGCGTGAATTAGACACTTTTTATCTTAGTCTTCAAGCCCTTTTAGAGCCAATAAAATATTATAACCGTTGGAGGGTATTTCTGGAATTTCTAGAAAGTTGGCAGCTTGAATTACGTAGGGGACAAGATCGTACGCAACGTCTGTCCTTCATGGTAATGGAATGAAACTTTTTTATTGTACCATGTACTATTGTACCACATTAATGTTATCTTCTTTTCTTCTGTACTTCAGAGGCTTCTACAAGCATGAGCTTAGAAGAGAGAACATAACACAAGTCATCAGAACTCCAAGTATTCAGAGTCTTCAAAACTGCATCTTCAGAGTCTTTAGCACTTGGTCTTGAGAACCCTTTCTAGAACCTTGGGTCTTCAGAACTTCCAGTCTTCTGATTCTTCAGAACCGCGTCTTCAGAGTCTTTAGCACTTGGTCTTGAGAACCTTTTTTATAACCTTGGGTCTTCACAAACATGAGTCTATAGCATATGGACTTCAGTAGAACTTCTGTCTTGAGATCTTCTGGCTGGTTTCTTTAGAACACGTTGTCTTCAGAAACATGATTCTTTAGCATCTGGACTTCAGTAGAACTTTTGTCTTCAGATCTTCTGACTGGTTCCTTTAGACTTCATATCAGAGCCTACATTTCATAGTCTTCTGGAGTGTCTTGCTACTGTTCATCAGAACTTGTGTAGCGCAGAAGCGGAACATATTTTCTTCTAATGGCTTGGCCACGCCATTCATCGGAAGCAGAACCTATTTGTTAGATACTCAAAAATAACAAACATTAGAGTATAAACATTAGAGTACAAACATTAGACTACATACCTGTTACTTTTGTTACGCAGTAATGAATTCCTTTGTTTTTTTATTTGTAATGAACAATAAATTGAAACTTTATGGCCCGGTGTCTTACCCGGGGCACCGTGGCTTCATTTGTGAGGGCTTATTACTTGTCATTTCCATATATCATGAATAAAGACATTGGACGTTTTTCGCATTTCAAATCTTGTGCTCCCTTTCTTTCTTTCTTTATATATTGCAAAACAGCTATATTTACACACACTCACTCCACAGGTTTCAATCCACTCTGGATCCCACTGGTAATGACTCTGCTACTGCCAGTTATGACTTCGAAAATCCGATCAACTTAGCCGAAGACGAAGGTGAAGATGATTGCGAAGTGCCTGGAGAGCTTGTAAGACTGTTACTCCAGGAAGAGAGGGCCATTCAGCCACATGAAGAGCCAGTGGAAACGGTAAATCTGGGTACTGAGACAGACAGAAGGGAAGTTAAGATTGGTGTCAATCTGGAGCTTAGTGTGAAACAACGGTTGATTCAGATGTTGCATGATTATGTGGAGATCTTCGCCTGGTCCTACGAAGATATGCCTGGGTTGGATACCGACATTGTGGTCCATCATCTGCCTACCAAGGAAGAGTGCCCTCCGGTTAAACAAAAGGTCCGTCGTATGCGTCCAGAGATGTCCGAGAAGATCAAAGCTGAGGTTATGAAACAGTTTGATGCCGGGTTTCTAGCAGTGACTTCTTACCCTCAGTGGGTTGCCAACATGGTGCCGGTACCGAAGAAAGATGGTAAGGTCAGAATGTGTGTCGACTACAGGGATCTGAACAGGGCAAGCCCCAAGGATGACTTCCCTCTACCTCACATCGACGTTCTGGTTGACAATACTGCTCAGCACAAGGTATTCTCCTTCATGGATGGTTTTTCAGGTTATAATCAGATCAAGATGGCTCCTGAAGATATCGAAAAGACTACCTTTGTTACTCAGTGGGGCACCTTCTGCTACAAGGTCATGCCATTTGGACTGAAAAATGCTGGGGCAACCTACCAACGTGCCATGGTTGCTTTATTTCATGACATGATCCACCGTGAGATTGAAGTGTATGTCGACGATATGATTGCAAGGTCCCAAACGGAGGAGGAACACCTTGACCATCTACAGAAGTTGTTTGACCGTCTGAAGTTATACAAGTTGAGATTGAACCCGAACAAATGCACCTTCGGGGTAAGATCTGGAAAGTTGCTAGGCTTCGTCGTAAGCGACAAAGGTATTCAAGTGGACCCTGCAAAGGTTAAAGCCATACAAGAGATGCCAGTTCCCAAGACATAGAAAGAAGTCAGAGGCTTTCTAGGACGTCTGAATTATATTGCCCGATTCATCTCGCACCTAACTGCTACCTGTGAGCCAATCTTTAAGCTGCTGAAGAAAGATCAGGTAGTACGTTGGAATGATGAATGTCAGGCCGCTTTCGACAGAATCAAAGAGTATCTCCAAGAACCACCCATTCTTATGCCATCGGTTGAAGGGAGACCTCTAATACTATACCTGACAGTACTTGACAGCTCAATGGGGTGTGTGTTGGGGCAGCATGACGAGTCTGGCCGAAAAGAGCACGCCATTTATTACCTCAGCAAAAAGTTTACCGACTGTGAGACCCGATACTCACTGCTCGAGAAAACTTGATGCGCTTTGGTATGGGCTGCTCGCCGGCTGAGACAGTATATGCTGACTCACACTACTCTGTTGATTTCAAAGATGGATCCGATAAAGTACATATTCGAAAAGCCAAATCTGTCTGGAAGAATAGCAAGATGGCAGATGATCTTGACGGAATATGACATCCAGTACACGACTCAGAAAGCTATCAAGGGAAGTGTATTGGCAGACCACTTGGCACACCAGGCAGTGGATGACTACTAGTCAATGAACTTCGAGTTTCCAGACGAGAGCATCATGATAGTGACTGATTGTGAAGTACCTGGACCGGATGAAGGACCTGAGGAAGGATCATGATGGTCTATGCACTTTGACGGAGCCTCCAACGCTTTAGGTAACGGAATTGGCGCTGTGATCATATCCCCTCAAGGCACTCATACTCCACTCACTGCCCGGCTATGTTTCAACTACACCAATAACATGGCGTAGTATGAGGCATGCATCATGGGTCTTCAAGCTGCGATTGACTTAAGGATCAAGTTTCTGAGTGTCTTTGGAGATTCCTCTCTCGTGATCAATCAGATTAAAGGCGAGTGGGATACGAAACATCCTAATCTTATTCCTTACAAAGAGTGTGTGTTGACATTGATCCCCCATTTCACAGAGATCACTTTTAAACATTTCCCAAGAGAGGAGAATCAGTTGACGGACGCGCTAGCTACGATGTCTTCTATGTTCAAAGTCAAATGGGACAATGAGGCTCCCCGGATCATTATCTGGAAACTGGATGAACCTGCATATTGTTGTGATCTTGAGGCAGAGACCGTAACTGAAAAACCCTGGTATCATGAGGTGAAGAGATATCTGGAAGCTCAAGAATACCCCGAAGGTGCATCTGTCAACGACAAGAAGTTTTTGAGAAGGTTCGCAGCGAAGTTCTTCCTCAGCAACGGCGTTCTGTACAAGCGAAACCATGATTCGACCTTACTGCATTGTGTGGATAAGACTGAAGCAGAAAGGATCATGGCAGAGCTGCATGAAGGTACCTTCGGAACACATTCCAGTGGACACACCATGGCAAAGAAGATCCTTCGGGCAGGATATTTCTGGTCCACAATGGAAGCCGACTGTTACCAACATTCTCGGACATGTCATAAGTGCCAGATATATGCAGATAAGGTGCATGTTCCTCCGGTTCCTCTGAATGTCTTGACTGCACCTTGGCCTTTTGCAATGTGGGGCATTGATATGATCGGTGAGATTAAACCTACGGCATCCAACGGGTATCGCTTCATCCTGGTAGCGATTGATTACTTTACAAAGTGGGTGGAGGCAGCTTCCTACGCTACGGTAACCAAGAATGTCGTGGCACGGTTCATTCGACATAATATGATCTGTCGATACGGCGTCCCAGAAAGGATCATTACGGACAATGGTACCAATCTTAATAACAAGATGATCACTGAGCTCTGCGAGCAATTCAAGATACAACACCACAACTCTTCTCCTTACCGGCCGAAGATGAATGGGGCTGTAGAAGCAGCGAATAAGAATATCAAAAAGATTGTGCAGAAGATGACAGTGACCTATAAAGATTGGCACGAGATGTTACCATTCGCTCTTCATGGGTACCGTACCTCAGCAAGAACGTCAACCCTGGCAACTCCTTTTTCTTTGGTCTATGGCATGGAGGCAGTCTTACCGATTGAAGTCCAGATACCCTCTCTCCGGATAATGAAGGATGCAGATCTGAGCAAAGATGACTGGATCCAGACTCGACTTGATCAATTAAATCTAATTGACGAAAAGAGACTCACCGCTATTTGTCATGGTCAAACGTATCAAAAACGGATGATCAGGGCATTTAACAAGAAAGTCAGACCACAAGAGTATCAAGTTAGGGACCTGGTAATCAAGCGCATCATCCTTCCTCAAAGTGATCCCAGGGGAAAATGGACCCCTACGTACGAAGGGCCATTTGTGGTTAAACATGTGTTCTCAGGAGGAGCCATGATTCTAACCACCATGGATGGTGACGACCTTCCTCACCCCGCCAATGCAGACATAGTAAAAAGATACTACGCATGATAAAAGACCCGCTAGGTTGACATACCTAGGCAAAAATTAGGGCTTCCCGGCGAACCAAAAGGGTTCGGGAAAAATGAGGGATGAAATAAAAAAATTTGTACACCCGGCAAGTCGAAAACCTGAAAAGGCGGCTTGGGCAAAAATGGGTATCCCGGTGGACTAAAAACCCGAAAGGGAGGTCCAGGAAAAAGTTAGGGATTAAAAGCGTAATATTATGTCTCATTGGATCACCTTGCATCCAGAATCCGGTATCAACATCAGGTTCAAACGGCATTGATCAGTCAGCTTCATCTTCAACTGAGCAGCAAAGTGATGAGACGCTCGAAGATATAAAGGCAATAGCAGAGTTGGAACCCAGTGGGATTATTCTTTTCACATAGCTGTTTTGTTTTCTTTCACCAAATTGTATAAACTCTGTTGTTCGGCGGCGTTCTCTTACTAGGACGTCAGCCTCTTGTACATAAACGCCTATTTACAGGCAAATTCAAAAATCAATACAAATTCACTTTTCAGATCAATTACCAATTGTTTTTTCCTTTTTCTATTTTGTCTTGCGAAGAACGTCCAAGGTTCAATTGTGATATATGCATTTGACACTAATCGCTAACTCATAAATATTTGCATATGAAACAAAGGATTAATTACAGGTAACATTAGAAACAGGGGCAATAATGAGTTGTCTAAGCGATCTAATTGCTCTGTCCACCAAGGTACCAAGGTAAGTTCAGCTGAAGAACATAACCAAGATTCCTTAATTCCCCAGAGAGTGAGACAAGATTCAACCATTCTCTCCCAAGCAGTCGGTCTCCCATCAGCCTTGAACAAGGCATAATATCTCCAGCAAGTCAGCAATACTCTCCCCGAGCAGAGTTAGCCTACTCAGCCAACCTTATGGAAGTTGGGTATCCCCAGCAGATCTCAACATTCCTCAGTGGAGTATATAAACATTCTTAACAAGCATCCCCGGCAATTTTGATCTAAGATTGTTCCCCGGCGGAATACCGAACATCCAGTGGAGCCACTTCCCCAGTACAATCTCAAAAGTTTCCCCAGGAAAGTTCAATCATCCTCCCCAGCAGGTCTTGAAGCTTATCCCCAGTAGATTCTAGAAGCTTGTCCCCTGCAGAGTACGAACGCTCCCCCGACTTTATTCAGAAGGTTATTTCCCCACCAGGATATAACTGGGTTATCCTCAGCCAATTGTCACGGAAAGATCGTCCCCGGCGAAGTCTTTCTATCCACAGCGGAGTTCATCAATTCCTTCAACATAACTCAATAATGGTACCCCCCAGTGGAGTTATCATCAACATCTCAGCAAAGTATCTCTCTCTCCCACAGAGTAATTCCCCGCAGAGCAATCTATTCGCCAAGCTTATTCCCCAACGGAGTCGTCTTCTCCTACCGGTATTCTTGCAACCATCATCCCCAGTGGAAACAAAGAGCGCTACTCTTCAACATCAAGCCCAGGATTCAACTTCCCGGCATTCGTCAAGGATTTATTTTCCTAGACGAAAACACATTTCATAAACATCATATCTTCATACATTATAGCATGCACATACGCATCATAAACATACAATCTCATTTATTTTGAGAACATCACGCATGTCATACATCATGACATCGCATACAACTAACGTTTTGTCTTTTCAGGACAAAAGTCAGTACAAAGATGATTACTAACAACGGTCGCAACTAAAGATCTGATTCATGTATCTTGCCAGGGTGTATCTGTGGACGACTAATTCCAGACTCGATTCCTGTATCTTTCCAGGGCACGTCTGAAGAGTTCGAAGATCCGATTCCTGTATCTTGCCAGGGTGTATCTGTTGACGACTATTCCAGACTCGATTCTGTATCTTGCAAGGGCACGTCTGAAGAGTTCGAAGATCCGATTCCTGTATCTTGCCAGGGTGTATCTGTTGACGACTAATTCCAGACTCGATTCCTGTATCTTACCAGGGCACGTCTGAAGAGTTCGAAGATCCGATTCCTGTATCTTGCCAGGGTGTATCTGTTGACGACTAATTCCAGACTCGATTCCTGTATCCTGCCAGGGCACGTCTAAAGATTTTGAAGATCCGATTCTTGTATCTTGCCAGGGTGTATCTGTTGACGACTAATTCCAGACTCGATTCCTGTATCCAGCCAGGGCACGTCTGAAGAGTTTGAAGATCCGATTCCTGTATCTCGCCAGGGTGTATCTGTTGACGACTGTATTCTCCGGACTCGATTCCTGTATCTTGTCGGGGCACGTCTGAAGAGTTTAAAGATTCGATACCTGTATCCAGCCAGGGCACATCTACATAAAGAGTTTGAAGATCAACCCCTGTAACAGGCCAGGTAATTATTTTCTTTCTCAGGTACGCAAGTTCTCGCTAAGGAATCTCTTACGCGATCGACACCTAGATGGCATCAGTAAGCCCATCCACATACCAACATCTCCAGATGGCATCTATAAGCCCATCCTCCTATCCATCAGTCTCCAAATGGCATCTGTAAGCCCATTCCCGCCATCACACTATTGATACTCTACTATGTGAGTGCAAATTTCTGGGCACTTTAGTGTTCAATCATCTTCCACCTTCGGATCACGAAAGGCACGCCAGCCAATCTACATCCTCAGGTCTAAGAAGATTGAACAGGGGCAACTGTTGTACCCCAAAATTTTCCCTCCCATATTCTTCAAGATTTGCCAAGATCAAGGTTCAAAATCTCTCAAGGGTTGCACAGTCCAATTGCCTCCTAACACAGTCAAAATTAGGGTTTTGGTTCTTGCAAAGGAAATGAGGTTTCCAAGGGTCCAATCAAGTCCCACATGCCTATAAACATTGTCAAGCATCCATATGTCAAATTTCAAGACTCACAGCATCAAATTGCACAGTCAAAAACCCTAAATGCTTCACAATCAACTGTAGGGGCAAAATGGTCATTTGACAGTCAAAAGTCAAAATTTTGGTCAACATCTTATTTTGAAGCCACAAACATCATTTGATCAATTCTTGATCATGATTTCTCAAGGCATGGCTCAAAAAGTCTCAAGATGCAAAAGTTTCTATTTTTGGACAGTTGAAAAGTCAACTGCAAATTGACCAAGGCATAACTTCCTCATGGTTTATCAGAAAAATCCCATCCAATGCTCATTTTGAAGAGGATGAAATTTGCTACAACTCATATTCACACTCCAAGTCCAAGAAATGCTCTCACAAAAAGTTATCAATTTCAACATTATAGGTCATTTTCAAAAGTCAACAAAAAGGCATTTTAAGTCAAAGACCATAACTTGAGATTGGTAAATCAAAATGACATGGGACCAAAGGCATTGGTTAGAGGACTTCAAGACCTTTCCAAAATGTCCAAGAACATGATCATAGCTTCAAAATTGAGCAAGATATGCCTTGGAGAAGTTGGGAAATTTTTGGGAATTTTGAAAAGTCAACTTTGCCTAAAACACTTCAAAATTGCTAATGGGCCTCAAATTCTTCCTTGAATCATTATCCAAAGCCTATGCACGACCCATTGAGCTAAAGATGATTTATTTTCTTATTTTTAATTAATTAATTGAATTTTTATTCTTATTAATTCATTTAATTAGATTTAATTATGAGAAAAATATCAAATAATGGTTTTAAATCTTTTTTGTGCAGCAAATATGTTCATTATATGCAAGAGATTTCGTGCATCATCTCAAGGGGACAAGATCATCCATATTTGGCAAGATTTGCATGGAAAAAAGATTGAAAAAGATATGAAAAAATCAAATATTCAAAACATAAATGCATGGATCTTTGGGCTTGTTTTTGACCTAATTTCATTCACTTACTTATGCACAACTCAACCCTATTCTAAAGGACACGAAAAGCTGCTCAGAAAGATAGAACAAAGTTGCAATTTTTCATAGAAATTTTGAAAACTGATTTTGTATTTGCAGGATCATTCAAAGCCTCAAACCTATTCCAAACCCTTGCTGAGACTTCTTTGAACGTGTTGCAACCACTTTCCAGTCTCCATACTCCAAGAATTGGTAGAATAGCATCGCGTTTGTCACAAACATTTCCATAATCGGTTTTTAAATTTCATGCATTATTCATGTGTTTTATTTGTTGATTTACACTAATAATGATGTTCTGAAGCGATTGGTAACATTTAATTGAACTAACGATGCTTGTATCCAAATCTGCCATGGATGAAACCTAGGGTTTCATAAGCTTCAAATTAGGGGTTCCCATATACTGTAAAATTGGACCTTCAAACTGGTATGGATGAATTCGTGACATCAAGATGAAGCAAACCAACACCTCGCGCCCAATTTATTTGATCCATAGGCGTAATCGCTATTTTCATGAGTTGCAGTTTGTGGGGGTTTAAAACCCCCGCTATTTGTTTTCTATTTGCAGGAAGAAACAAGGAAGAAGATGGACTTGGCCTTACATGATTGGGAGGTTCAAACGTTGGCGCGTTTTTTTTGATATTTCAGCATAATGGGCATCTTTTTTATATTATGTTTCTTTATTATATTATATACAAACGAACGCGATAGATCAATTGGCAAGGGATGTGTACTGCAACCACTAGGACCTGGGTTCGATTCCCAGGTCCCCCCACATTATTCATGATTTTTGCTTTAATATATTCCTATGCAACATTCACCCAGAGGCTCACCATACACGCTCACGCTCAGGCTTGACACGCGCTCCTGACGATCAATCCAAGGGCCATTGAATGAGATCCATGGTGGTCCAGTCAAACAAGCATGCACACGATCCTGGAAAGTCAAACAAGGCCTTGTCTTGATGGGCCAAAATTACTGCAAGCACCTCCATTTTGGGCCTGATACCCCCAATGTTTGTATTCTATTTTTGATTTCCTTTTCTTTTCTTTTTAATTGTTTAATTGTTTTAATTGTTTTAATTGTTTTATTTAATTCACCTAAAATAATTTTCATAATAAAAAATCAGAAACCAAAAAAAATATTTAATATTTAATTCTTATTAATTTCACTATTAGAATATTTTTGTAAATAAATGTTAAGTAATTAATTTAGTTAAATTAGGTTTCAATTTTAACATTTTTCTTAATAAATTAAAATAGGTAGAATTAGGGTTTTTGACCTTTTCATCTTTTTTTTAATAAATAATTTTCTCTCATTATTATTATTATTAATTACTATTTATTTTTGTAAATAAACATGCACATTAATTAATTAGTAAATTAGGTTAAACTTTAATATTTTCTTAATAATAAAATAACTTAGAATTAGGGTTTCTTTTAATTTTAATTTTCCTTATTTCATTAAATACCAAAAACCTAAAAAACAACTTCTTTTCTTTCTTTAAATAATTATTAGACTTTAATTTCAATTTAATTTCGAAAGGGTCAAAACCCTCGGACGTCCTAACTTTTATTCTTTCGCACGTTATTCTTTTTTCTTTTCGAATATTATGTAACTGCTCAATGCTTGTAATAGTAATTAGGTCTTTTACTTTCCGCATTTTTATCAAACAGGTCTTTGTATTTTGGCGATGTATAGACCCGCGCCTTGTAATAGCGTAGGATTTATCTTTCCGCATTTAAATTTCCGCACTCTTGAATTCTAAACTTTGCATGAAAGAATGTATGGCTAATTAAAAACAAGCGTGGCTCACAAATGCCATGATCAAAGATAACTGCTAAACATGAAAACAACACACAAATTCACACACCACCCCTAAGGTACGCCTCACCTGTTGCCTTCGAAACGTGGTCGTCAAGTATGGGACGTCTTAGTAAGTCCTTATGTCCATGATCCAGTTGCCTCAAAACAAGTTGCCTCGAAACGGTTGCCTCGGAATAGTTGCCTCGAAACGGTTGCCTCGAATTAAAAAAGGATCAAGGACATAAGGGTAGCTTCTAAGGTGTCCTAATTGTTGCTTCGGTGACCACGCTGTCCCTAAAATCGAATTGACCCGAAAACCTCCAACGGTGGTGCTACCTATCTCTCAATGGTGGGATGGCACTACCTTAAGGACTTCTACACAGCCTAATTCCTTAGGGTAGGTAGATGACTCGTAGATACTTGCTCTATTCAAAAAACAAAACAAAAACTCTTTTCACGCCGACACTTTCAAAAAGCTTTCAAAACAATTTTTCAAACACTCTTGAGGACTGATACAAGAGTCATTCTGAAATCTTTAAACGAAACTTTTTCAAACCCACTCAAACTTTGAAAAGCAAACACTTTTGAAAACACAATGAGCAAGTATCTAAGAGCCCATGGATAACCATGGATAGAAAGGGTGCTAACACCTTCCCTTTCTATAAATCTACCTCCCGAACCAAGAAACTATCTCATAAGGAATTTTGCTGTGCTTTTGTCCTGTCCATGTTGGAGAAAATAAAAGACGGTGATGACTCTTGCTTCCGCGACATTTCGCGAACCAGCGTTAAACAGTCAGTTCTAAATCCACCGATCACAGAACTGGCGACTCTGCTGGGGAAAACTTAAAAGTGAGGTGTACCTTAGGACTAAGATCATTTGTATTTTCAATTGTCTGAATTGTTTGCTTTATTATTGTGGGTATTGTCTTGGGAGTTCTATAGATCCTAACCCGGATCTGGGGGATACCTTCTTAGAAAGTAGCAACAAGACTGTGAGGGAACTGTGCGGGGTATACCGACATGGTTGAAGTAGTCTGCTACGTTGATGTGGCACTTTGGTGAGTACCGGTAACCCTTGAGTTCAGTCAAGGAGAGTACGGGGCCGCCGCGTGGTGTCGTGAAGCATCAACTGACCTTAGGAACCTTAATTGAACCATCTTGGCCTCTTTAGGGTAGTGAGATAACTGACTTTGGTGCAATCCGAGGTTGGTTGATACTCGATACTACACTCAATTGAGGGTTGTTTTCTTGGAATATTTCGGTCGCCAGTTCAGTGGCTAAATCGAAACGATGAACAATGAAAGCAATCCAGTGATATTGGGACCCTTAGAACCCGGTTACTTCTGATAGGACAGGTCTGAGCCCACCAACTTCAAGAGGGTAATACCTAGACCCCATGCTGGCCTAAACTCTAAGGGATGTGGTGTGACTTGTGTGCCTTACCATGTTTGCTTTTGTGAATACTTGTGGTGTGTTTAATCATAGCATCATAACATCATACAGCATCATATGCATTGACTAACCATTTCAGGGGTTCGAATCTTCATCTTTGTTCTTGTTTTGTAGGACATGGAAACTATCCGCAGAAAGACAATTCAGATCAGCCTTGTAAGGATCCCTCCTCAGCTTAAGGAACTTATATCCAGGATTCCCGAGAGCTCTTCTTTCAGTGAGAGGCATGGAAGACTCATCAGCTTGGTCAACACCAACATTGAGGAAGACATGATAAAGGTCCTCTTCCAGTTCTTTGACCCTCTGCACCACTGCTTTACATTCCTGGACTATCAACTGGTGCCTACCTTGGAAGAGTTCTCCCGGCTTCTGAAGATCCCTATCCTTAGTCAACTACCCTAAAATGGTACGGAAAAGGAACCCAAACTGGAAGAGATTGCTAAAGCCTTACGCTTACAACCATCTGACATCAAGGGACATTGGGAAGTTAGAAGTGGTATCAAAGGGTTCTTAGCCAGGTTTCTGTTTGAGAAGGCCCAAGAATGTTGGAATTCCCTTGACCTACAAGCCTTCTAAGAAGTTGTGGCCCTCCTTGTCTATGGGTTGGTGTTGTTCCCGAATCCCGATCAGCTTATAGATATCAGTGCTGTCCAGATCTTCATGTCCAGGAACCCTATACCTATGTTGCTTGGGGACATCCTTCACTCATGTTACACTCGAACCATGAGAAAAAGAGGTGTTCTTATGTGTTGTACTCCTCTCCTGGGAAGGTGGTTCATTTCGCACCTTCCACAATCAGTCTTGAAGAATGAGCGGGGTTTGATATGGTCACAACGATTAATGACTCTTACACATGCAGATATACATTGGTGCTCTCGGTCCAGAGAGGATGTCACTATCATTGATCGTTGCGGGGAGTTTCCTAATGTTCCTTTACTTGGAATTAGAGGAGGTATTACTTACAACCCGTGTTTGGCTTGGAGACAGTTTGGTTATGCTCGGAGGGACGGCCCTCATGACATGTTGATTCCTGACATAGTTTTTGACTTCGACGACGATGCACAAGGACTTCGCCAGAGATTTATCAGAGCTTGGAGGATGCCCAACAAGGTGGACAGCAAGACACTGGGGCACAGGAACTCCATCCCATTGGAGCCTTATCTCAAGTGGGTACGAGCCCGCTCCCAGAAGTTAGTGATGCCATATCCTCATGTTCTCCCTGTGATCAAAGAGCCAGTTTTGGAAGGAGAGGTGCCTTATAGCATTCAACATCCTGACATGCCTACATCCTGGCAAGAAATGCAGAAGAGCTGGATCCAGCTTAAGGAAGAACGGAATTCTCTTGAGTCCAGTCTACATGCTAGTGAGAAGAAGGTCTTGGAGCTCACGCGCCTACTACACGAGGAAAAGACTCTCAACACCTACATTGCTCCGAAGAGGATGCGCAGTGTCTTTTGGGATTGATTTACTTTGTAATGATTGCCCATGAGGCTTTGATGTACTGAACAATTATTTCCTAATGATAACGTGTGTTCCTTTTTGTCTACAACAAATTTGAACTTTCGAACCCTTGAATGCATTGCATAAACACATATCATACATCATGTGCATAACAGGTACTCTTCTTTTCAGGTTGCTTAATGTTCTTCGCTGTTTATTTCAGCATCATGAATCCTGAATCATCTACTGAGCAGTCCATCAAGGCCCTTCAGGTTCAGAACGCCCAGTTCCAAGAGCTGATTATGAGTTTGGTCCAAGGTCAGGAGGAATTGAAGGCTCTGCTGGTCAAGAAGAAGAAGAAGAGAATTGTACTATTCAACACTGGCCGGAGGTTTGGTAACACGCTGCAGAATGAGGTTGATCAAGCTGGTTCTTCTGTGGGAAAAGGCAGTCCCCAGGGGGGAAGGGTTCCTAGTCCGGTGGTCTCTGACAATGAGACTGATTTCAATGAGGAGCAGTATCCTTCAGCTGAAGACAAGTACAAGCATTTAGAGGATCGCCTGAATGCCATGGAAATTCAACAAGTGCCTAGGTTGGATTTTGGAGACTTGGGTCTATCTTCTGGTGTGGTAATCCCACACAAGTTCAAAGCACCATCTTTCGCAAAGTATGACGGGGCGTCCTGCCCTAAGCTACATCTCAGATCTTATGAGCGGAAGATTCAGCCGTATACTGTGGACAAGAACTTGTGGATCCACTTCTTCCAGGAGAGTCTTTCAGGGACTCATCTCGAATGGTTCTATCAGCTGGATGGAACCAAGGTTCGTAACTGGGAGGAGTTGGCTACTGATTTTTACAAGCAGTATCAGTATAATGCCGACCTCGCTCCTACACGTACCCAACTCCAGGGTATGTCGCTAGGATCGGGAGAAGGTTTTAAAGAGTATACGCAGAAATGGAGGGACCTGGCTGGCAGGGTGCAGCCACCGTTAATAGACCGTGAACTAGTAGACATGTTCTTGGGGACCCTATCCGGGCCGTTCTTCAATCATCTCATCGGTAATTCGTCTGCAGGGTTTACAGATCTCATTCTGACTGGGGAAAGGATAGAGGCTGGCATGAAATCAGGGAAAATTTAGAAAGGTGCGTCCTCAAGTTCTGAGAAAAAGCCTTTCAAGAAGGAAGCCAGTGCTGTGTATGGGCCTAGGAGGCAAAACAAACCAGAACACCGCCAAGCTGTCAACGCGGTGGTAATTGCAAAGCCTGCTGCCGCTCCTCGGCAACCTAACCAACCAAGGGCTGAGAGACCCAGAAGAGAATATACTCGGCTTAGTATGACCTTGTCACAGATCTTTCTGCAATTGCTATCGACCAACTTGGTAACCGTCAGAGAGGCTCCAAAGGTGGTGAATACGACCTCTCCGAAGTATAATCCAAATGCCCGCTGTGCTTATCACTCTGATAGCCCGGGGCATTCTACTGATGATTGCTGGGCCCTGAGAAACAAGGTTCAATACCTTATCGACGCTAAAGAGGTACAGTTTGAGGTGCCCGAGAAGCCTAATGTGGTGACAGCTCCCTTGCCTGATCATGGGGTGAATGCTATCAGGGATGGTGACGAAGCGGAGGAATCAGAGTTTGATAGCTGGATCTACCTGACGACCGATGGTGGACTGAACAATTGGACTGCAAAAGACTACATACCTGTTACTTTTGTTACGCAGTAATGAATTCCTTTGTTTTTTTATTTGTAATGAACAATAAATTGAAACTTTATGGCCCGGTGTCTTACCCGGGGCACCGTGGCTTCATTTGTGAGGGCTTATTACTTGTCATTTCCATATATCATGAATAAAGACATTGGACGTTTTTCGCATTTCAAATCTTGTGCTCCCTTTCTTTCTTTCTTTATATATTGCAAAACAGCTATATTTACACACACTCACTCATACAGGTTTCAATCCACTCTGGATCCCACTGGTAATGACTCTGCTACTGCCAGTTATGACTTCGAAAATCCGATCAACTTAGCCGAAGACGAAGGTGAAGATGATTGTGAAGTGCCTGGCGAGCTTGCAAGACTGTTACTCCAGGAAGAGAGGGCCATTCAGCCACATGAAGAGCCAGTGGAAACGGTAAATCTGGGTACTGAGACAGACAGAAGGGAAGTTAAGATTGGTGCCAATCTGGAGCTTAGTGTGAAACAACGGTTGATTCAGATGTTGCATGATTATGTGGAGATCTTCGCCTGGTCCTACGAAGATATGCCTGGGTTGGATACCGACATTGTGGTCCATCATCTGCCTACCAAGGAAGAGTGCCCTCCGGTTAAACAAAAGGTCCGCCGTATGCGTCCAGAGATGTCCGAGAAGATCAAAGCTGAGGTTATGAAACAGTTTGATGTCGGGTTTCTAGCAGTGACTTCTTACCCTCAGTGGGTTGCCAACATGGTGCCGGTACCGAAGAAAGATGGTAAGGTCAGAATGTGTGTCGACTACAGGGATCTGAACAGGGCAAGCCCCAAGGATGACTTCCCTCTACCTCACATCAACGTTCTGGTTGACAATACTGCTCAGCACAAGGTATTCTCCTTCATGGATGGTTTTTCAGGTTATAATCAGATCAAGATGGCTCCTGAAGATATGGAAAAGACTACCTTTGTTACTCAGTGGGGCACCTTCTGCTACAAGGTCATGCCATTTGGACTGAAAAATGATGGGGCAACCTACCAACGTGCCATGGTTGCTTTATTTCATGACATGATCCACCGTGAGATTGAAGTGTATGTCGACGATATGATTGCAAGGTCCCAAATGGAGGAGGAACACCTTGACCATCTACAGAAGTTGTTTGACCGTCTGAAGTTATACAAGCTGAGATTGAACCCGAACAAATGCACCTTCGGGGTAAGATCTGGAAAGTTGCTAGGCTTCGTCGTAAGCGACAAAGGTATTCAAGTGGACCCTGCAAAGGTTAAAGCCATACAAGAGATGCCAGTTCCCAAGACAGAGAAAGAAGTCAGAGGCTTTCTAGGACGTCTGAATTATATTGCCCGATTCATCTCGCACCTAACTGCTACCTGTGAGCCAATCTTTAAGCTGCTGAAGAAAGATCAGGTAGTACGTTGGAATGATGAATGTCAGGCCGCTTTCGACAGAATCAAAGAGTATCTCCAAGAACCACCCATTCTTATGCCACCGGTTGAAGGGAGACCTCTAATACTATACCTGACAGTACTTGACAGCTCAATGGGGTGTGTGTTGGGGCAGCATGACGAGTCTGGCCGAAAAGAGCACGCCATTTATTACCTCAGCAAAAAGTTTACCGACTGTGAGACCCGATACTCACTGCTCGAGAAAACCTGATGTGCTTTGGTATGGGCTGCTCGCCGGCTGAGACAGTATATGCTGACTCACACTACTCTGTTGATTTCAAAGATGGATCCGATAAAGTACATATTCGAAAATCCAACTCTGTCTGGAAGAATAGCAAGATGGCAGATGATCTTGATGGAATACGACATCCAGTACACGACTCTGAAAGCTATCAAGGGAAGTGTATTGGCAGACCACTTGGCACACCAGGCAGTGGATGACTACCAGTCAATGAACTTCGAGTTTCCAGACGAGAGCATCATGATAGTGACTGATTGTGAAGTACCTGGACCGGATGAAGGACCTGAGGAAGGATCCTGATGGTCTATGCACTTTGACATGGCCTCCAACGCTTTGGGTAACGGCATTGGCGCTGTGATCATATCCCCTCAAGGCACTCATACTCCACTCACTGCCCGGCTATGTTTCAACTGCACCAACAACATGGCGTAGTATGAGGCATGCATCATGGGTCTTCAAGCTGCGATTGACTTAAGGATCAAGTTTCTGAGTGTCTTTGGAGATTCCGCTCTCGTGATCAATCAGATCAAAGGCGAGTGGGATACGAAACATCCAAATCTTATTCCTTACAAAGAGTGTGTGTTGACATTGATCCCCCATTTCACAGAGATCACTTTTAAACATTTCCCAAGAGAGGAGAATCAGTTGGCGGACGCGCTAGCTACGATGTCTTCTATGTTCAAAGTCAAATGGGACAACGAGGCTCCCCGGATCATTATCTGGAAACTGGATGAACCTGCATATTGTTGTGATCTTGAGGCAGAGACCGTAACTGAAAAACCCTGGTATCATGAGGTGAAGAGATATCTGGAAGCTCAAGAATACCCCGAAGGTGCATCTGTCAACGACAAGAAGTTTTTGAGAAGGTTCGCAGCGAAGTTCTTCCTCAGCAACGGCGTTCTGTACAAGCGAAACCATGATTCGACCTTACTGCGTTATGTGGATAAGACTGAAGCAGAAAGGATCATGGCAGAGCTGCATGAAGGTACCTTTGGAACACATTCCAGTGGACACACCATGGCAAAGAAGATCCTTCGGGCAGGATATTTCTGGTCCACAATGGAAGCCGACTGTTACCAACATTCTCGGACATGTCATAAGTGCCAGATATATGCATATAAGGTGCACGTTCCTCCGGTTCCTCTGAATGTCTTGACTGCACCTTGGCCTTTTGCAATGTGGGGCATTGATATGATCGTGAGATTAAACCTACGGCATCCAACGGGCATCGCTTCATCCTGGTAGCGATTGATTACTTTACAAAGTGGATGGAGGCAGCTTCCTACGCTACTGTAACCAAGAATGTCGTGGCACGGTTCATTCGACATAATATGATCTGTCGATACGGCGTCCCAGAAAGGATCATTACGGACAATGGTACCAATCTTAATAACAAGATGATCACTGAGCTCTGCGAGCAATTCAAGATACAACACCACAACTCTTCTCCTTACCGGCCGAAGATGAATGGGGTTGTAGAAGCAGCGAATAAGAATATCAAAAAGATTGTGCAGAAGATGACAGTGACCTATAAAGATTGGCACGAGATGTTACCATTCGCTCTTCATGGGTACCGTACCTCAGCAAGAACGTCAACCGGGGCAACTCCTTTTTCTTTGGTCTATGGCATGGAGGCAGTCTTACCGATTGAAGTCCAGATACCCTCTCTCCGGATAATGAAGGATGCAGATCTGAGCAAAGATGACTGGATCCAGACTCGACTTGATCAATTAAATCTAATTGACGAAAAGAGACTCACCGCTATTTGTCATGGTCAAACGTATCAAAAACGGATGATCAGGGCATTTAACAAGAAAGTCAGACCACAAGAGTATCAAGTTGGGGACCTGGTAATCAAGCGCATCATCCTTCCTCAAAGTGATCCCAGGGGCAAATGGACCCCTACGTACGAAGGGCCATTTGTGGTTAAACATGTGTTCTCAGGAGGAGCCATGATTCTAACCACCATGGATGGTGACGACCTTCCTCACCCCGCCAATGCAGACATAGTAAAAAGATACTACGCATGATAAAAGACCCGCTAGGTTGACATACCTAGGCAAAAATTAGGGCTTCCCGGCGAACCAAAAGGGTTCGGGCAAAATGAGGGATGAAATAATAAAATTTGTACACCCGGCAAGTCGAAAACCTGAAAAGGCGGCTTGGGCAAAAATGGGTATCCCGGTGGACTAAAAACCCGAAAGGGAGGTCCAGGCAAAAGTTAGGGATTAAAAGCGTAATACTATGTCTCATTGGATCACCTTGCATCCAGAATCCGGTATCAACATCAGGTTCAAACGGCATCGATCAGTCAACTTCATCTTCAACTGAGCAGCAAAGTGATGAGACGCTCGAAGATATAAAGGAAATAGCAGAGTTGGAACCCAGTGGGATTATTCTTTTCACATAGCTGTTTTGTTTTCTTTCACCAAATTGTATAAACTCTGTTGTTCGGCGGCGTTCTCTTACTAGGACGTCAGCCTCTTGTACATAAACGCCTATTTACAGGCAAATTCAAAAATCAATACAAATTCACTTTTCAGATCAATTACCAATTGTTTTTTCCTTTTTCTGTTTTGTCTTGCGAAGAACGTCCAAGGTTCAATTGTGATATATGCATTTGACACTAATCGCTAACTCATAAATATTTGCATACGAAACAAAGGATTAATTACAGGTAACATTAGAAACAGGGGCAATAATGAGTTGTCTAAGCGATCTAATTGCTCTGTCCACCAAGGTACCAAGGTAAGTTCAGCTGAAGAACATAACCAAGATTCCTTAATTCCCCAGAGAGTGAGACAAGATTCAACCATTCTCTCCCAAGCAGTCGGTCTCCTTTCAGCCTTGAACAAGGCATAATATCTCCAGCAAGTCAGGAATACTCTCCCCGAGCAGAGTTAGCCTACTCAGCCAACCTTATGGAAGTTGGGTATCCCCAGCAGATCTCAACATTCCTCAGCGGAGTATACAAACATTCTTAACAAGCATCCCCGGTAATTTTGAGCTAAGATTGTTCCCCGGCGGAATACCGAACATCCAGTGGAGCCACTTCCCCAGTACAATCTCAAAAGTTTCCCCAGGAAAGTTCAATCATCCTCCCCAGCAGGTCTTGAAGCTTATCCCCAGTAGATTCTGGAAGCTTGTCCCCTACAGAGTACGAACGCTCCCCCGACTTTATTCAGAAGGTTATTTCCCCACCAGGATATAACTGGGTTATCCTCAGCCAATTGTCACGGAAAGATCGTCCCTGGCGAAGTCTTTCTATCCACAGCGGAGTTCATCAATTCCTTCAACATAACTCAATAGTGGTACCCCCAGTGGAGTTATCATCAACATCTCAGCAAAGTATCTCTCTCTCCCACAGAGTAATTCCCTGCAGAGCAATCTATTCGCCAAGCTTATTCCCCAACGGAGTCGTCTTCTCCTACCGGTATTCTTGCAACCATCATCCCCAGCGGAAACAAAGAGCGCTACTCTTCAACATCAAGCCCAGGATTCAACTTCCCGGAATTCGTCAAGGATTTATTTTCCTAGACGAAAACACATTTCATAAACATCATATCTTCATACATTATAGCATGCACATACGCATCATAAACATACAATCTCATTTATTTTGAGAACATCACGCATGTCATACATCATGACATCGCATACAACTAACGTTTTGTCTTTTCAGGACAAAAGTCAGTACAAAGATGATTACTAACAACAGTCGCAACTAAAGATCCGATTCCTGTATCTTGCTAGGGTGTATCTGTGGACGACTAATTCCAGACTCGATTCCTGTATCTTGCTAGGGCACGTCTGAAGAGTTCGAAGATCTGATTCCTGTATCTTGCCAGGGTGTATCTGTTGACGACTATTCCAGACTCGATTCCTGTATCTTGCCAGGGCACGTCTGAAGAGTTCCAAGATCTGATTCCTGTATCTTGCCATGGTGTATCTGTTGACGACTAATTCCAGACTCGATTCTTGTATCTTGCCAGGGCACGTCTGAAGAGTTCGAAGATCCGATTCCTGTATCTTGCCAGGGTGTATCTGTTGACGACTAATTCCAGACTCGATTCCTGTATCCTGCCAGGGCACGTCTAAAGAGTTTGAAGATCCGATTCCTGTATCTTGCCAGGGTGTATCTGTTGACGACTAATTTCAGACTCGATTCCTGTATCCAGCCAGGGCACGTCTGAAGAGTTTGAAGATCCTATTCCTGTATCTCGCCAGGGTGTATCTGTTGACGACTGTATTCTCTGGACTCGATTCCTGTATCTTTCCAAGACACGTCTGAATGTTTAAAGATTTGATACCTGTATCCAGCCAGGGCACATCTACATAAAGAGTTTGAAGATCAACCCCTGTAACAGGCCAGGTAATTATTTTCTTTCTCAAGTACTCAAGTTCTCGCTAAGGAATCTCTTACGCGATCGACACCTAGATGGAATCAGTAAGCCCATCCACATACCAACATCTCCAGATGGCATCTATAAGCCCATCCTCCTATCCATCAGTCTCCAAATGGCATTTGTAAGCCCATTCCCGCCATCACACTGCTGATACTCTACTATGTGAGTGCAAATTTCTGGGCACTTTAGTGTTCAATCATCTTCCACCTTCGGATCACGAAAGGCACGCCAGCCAATCTACATCCTCAGATCTAAGAAGATTGAACAGGGGCAACTGTTGTACCCCAAAATTTTCCCTCCCATATTCTTCAAGATTTGCCAAGATCAAGGTTCAAAATCTCTCAAGGGTTGCACAGTCCAATTGCCTCCTAAAACAGTCAAAATTAGGGTTTTGGTTCTTGCAAAGGAAATGAGGTTTCCAAGGGTCCAATCAAGTCCCACATGCCTATAAACATTGTCAAGCATCCATATGTCAAATTTCAAGACTCACAGCATCAAATTGCACAGTCAAAAACCCTAAATGCTTCACAGTCAACTGTAGGGGCAAAATGGTCATTTGACAGTCAAAAGTCAAAATTTTGGTCAACATCTTATTTTGAAGCCACAAACATCATTTGATCAATTCTTGATCATGATTTCTCAAGGCATGGCTCAAAAAGTCTCAAGATGCAAAAGTTTCTATTTTTGGACAGTTGAAAAGTCAACTGCAAATTGACCAAGGCATAACTTCCTCATGGTTTATCAGAAAAATCCCATCCAATGCTCATTTTGAAGAGGATGACATTTCCTACAACTCATCTTCACACTCCAAGTCCAAGAAATGCTCTCACAAAAAGTTATCAATTTCAACATTATAGGTCATTTTCAAAAGTCAACAAAAAGGCATTTTAAGTCAAAGACCATAACTTGAGATTGGTAAATCAAAATGATATGGGACAAAAGGAATTGGTTAGAGGACTTCAAGACCTTTCCAAAATGTCAAAGAACATGATCATAGCTTCAAAATTGAGCAAGATATGCCTTGGAGAAGTTGGGGAATTTTGGGGAATTTTGAAAAGTCAACTTTGCCTAAAACACTTCAAAATTGCTAATGGGCCTCAAATTTTTCCTTGAATCATTATCCAAAGCCTATGCACGACCCATTGAGCTAAAGATGATTTATTTTCTTATTTTTAATTAATTAATTGAATTTTTATTCTTATTAATTCATTTAATTAGATTTAATTATGAGAAAAATATCAAATAATGGTTTTAAATCTTTTTTGTGCAGCAAATATGTTCATTATATGCAAGAGATTTCGTGCATCATCTCAAGGGGACAAGATCATCCATATTTGGCAAGATTTGCATGGAAAAAAGATTGAAAAAGATATGAAAAAATCAAATATTCAAAACATAAATGCATGGATCTTTGGGCTTGTTTTTGACCTAATTTCATTCACTTACTTATGCACAACTCAACCCTATTCTAAAGGACACAAAAAGCTGCTCAGAAAGATAGAACAAAGTTGCAATTTTTCATAGAAATTTTGAAAACTGATTTTGTATTTGCAGGATCATTCAAAGCCTCAAACCTATTCCAAACCCTTGCTGAGACTTCTTTGAACGTGTTGCAACCACTTTCCAGTCTCCATACTCCAAGAATTGGTAGAATAGCATCGCGTTTGTCACAAACATTTCCATAATCGGTTTTTAAATTTCATGCATTATTCATGTGTTTTATTTGTTGATTTACACTAATAATGATGTTCTGAAGCGATTGGTAACATTTAATTGAACTAACGATGCTTGTATCCAAATCTGCCATGGATGAAACCTAGGGTTTCAGAAGCTTCAAATTAGGGGTTCCCATATACTGTAAAATTGGACCTTCAAACTGGTATGGATGAATTCGTGACATCAAGACGAAGCAAACCAACACCTCGCGCCCAATTTATTTGATCCATAGGCGTAATCGCTATTTTCATGAGTTGCAGTTTGTGGGGGTTTAAAACCCCCGCTATTTGTTTTCTATTTGCAGGAAGAAACAAGGAAGAAGATGGACGTGGCCTTACATGATTGGGAGGTTCAAACGTTGGCACGTTTTTTTTTATATTTCAGCATAATGGGCATCTTTTTTATATTATGTTTCTTTATTATATTATATACAAACGAACGCGATAGATCAATTGGCAAAGGATGTGTACTGCAACCACTAGGACCTGGGTTCGATTCCCAGGTCCCCCCACATTATTCATGATTTTTGCTTTAATATATTCCTATGCAACGTTCACCCAGAGGCTCACCATACACGCTCACGCTCAGGCTTGACACGCGCTCCTGATGATCAATCCAAGGGCCATTGAATGAGATCCATGGTGGTCCAGTCAAACAAGCATGCACACGATCCTGGAAAGTCAAACAAGGCCTTGTCTTGATGGGCCAAAATTACTGCAAGCACCTCCATTATGGGCCTCATACCCCCAATGTTTGTATTCTATTTTTGATTTCCTTTTCTTTTCTTTTTAATTGTTTAATTGTTTTAATTGTTTTAATTGTTTTATTTAATTCACCTAAAATAATTTTCATAATAAAAAATCAGAAACCAAAAAAAATATTTAATATTTAATTCTTATTAATTTCACTATTAGAATATTTTTGTAAATAAATGTTAAGTAATTAATTTAGTTAAATTAGGTTTCAATTTTAACATTTTTCTTAATAAATTAAAATAGGTAGAATTAGGGTTTTTGACCTTTTCATCTTTTTTTTAATAAATAATTTTCTCTCATTATTATTATTATTAATTACTATTTATTTTTGTAAATAAACATGCACATTAATTAATTAGTAAATTAGGTTAAACTTTAATATTTTCTTAATAATTAAATAACTTAGAATTAGGGTTTCTTTTAATTTTAATTTTCCTTATTTCATTAAATACCAAAAACCTAAAAAACAACTTCTTTTATTTCTTTAAATAATTATTAGACTTTAATTTCAATTTAATTTCGAAAGGGTCAAAACCCTCGGACGTCCTAACTTTTATTCTTTCGCACGTTATTCTTTTTTCTTTTCGAATATTATGTAACTGCTCAAGGCTTGTAATAGTAATTAGGTCTTTTACTTTCCGCATTTTTATCAAACGGGTCTTTGTATTTTGGCGATGTATAGACCCGCGCCTTGTAATAGCGTAGGATTTATCTTTCCGCATTTAAATTTCCGCACTCTTGAATTCTAAACTTTGCATGAAAGAATGTATGGCTAATTAAAAACAAGTGTAGCTCACAAATGCCATGATCAAAGATAACTGCTAAACATGAAAACAACACACAAATTCACACACCACCCCTAGGGTACGCCTCACCTGTTGCCTTCGAAACGTGGTCGTCAAGTATGGGACGTCTTAGTAAGTCCTTATGTCCATGATCCAGTTGCCTCAAAACAAGTTGCCTCGAAATGGTTGCCTCGGAATAGTTGCCTCGAAACGGTTGCCTTGAATTAAAAAAGGATCAAGGACTTAAGGGTAGCTTCTAAGGTGTCCTAACTGTTGCTTCGGTGACCACGCTGTCCCTAAAATCGAATTGACCCGAACACCTCCAACGGTGGTGCTACCTATCTCTCAATGGTGGGATGGCACTACCTTAAGGACTTCTACACAACCTAATTCCTTAGGGTAGGTAGATGACTCGTAGATACTTGCTCTATTCAAAAAACAAAACAAAAACTCTTTTCACGCCGACACTTTCAAAAAGCTTTCGAAACAATTTTTCAAACACTCTTGAGGACTGATACAAGAGTCATTCTGAAATCTTTAAACGAAACTTTTTCAAACCCACTCACACTTTGAAAAGCAAACACTTTTGAAAACACAATGAGCAAGTATCTAAGAGCCCATGGATAACCATGGATAGAAAGGGTGCTAACACCTTCCATTTCTATAAATCTACCTCCCGAACCGAGAAACTATCTCATAAGGAATTTTGCTGTGCTTTTGTCCTGTCCATGTTGGAGAAAATAAAAGACGGTGGCGACTCTTGCTTCCGTGATATTTCGGGAACCAGCGTTAAACAGTCAGTTCTAAATCCACCGATCACACCAAGTCTCATGAGATTGCCACTATAACTCACTTGAAGAAGTATGAGATTGAGGCTAACATGACTACCAAAGGAGGAATTAGGGGTTTAGATGCTCAGTTTCTATTGGAGAAAGCTCGTTACTTCGTCAAGATGAAGAGTACAACTGCTTTTAAGGCTATCTTTGTGTTGCTTGCCTATGGGTTGTTCTTGTTTCTAAACATCGACAAATTTGTGGATGTCAATTCCATTAAGATCTTTCTGATTGAGAATCCAGTCCCTACACTTCTAGGAGATACTTATTATTCCATCCATCTTTGGAAATTCTATCAAGGAGGGATGGCCATCTGTTGCACACTGTTGTTATATCAGTGGTTTATTTCTCACTTACCTCGGTCTGTTGCTTTTTGGGATATCAAGAATGAACCGCGTTGGGCTCCGAATATTATGGCTCTCACTTATTCTAACATTGATTGCTATCATCAAACTTGTTGTGATTTAGAGATTATTGATAGTTGTGGTAGTTTCCCTAATGTGCCTCTTCTTGGTACAAAGGGAGGAATTAACTACAATCTTATTCTTGCACGCCGCCAGCTTTGATATTCAATGAGAGACAAGTCAAACAACATTCATTTGAGTGGTTTCTTTCTCAAAGAAGGAGAATATCACAAGGCAGCTAAGGAAGCAATTGAAAAGGTTTGGCGTCATATTCATAGAAAGGGTAGAAAAGATTTGGGACCAAGATGAGTTGTTTCCTTGGAGCCTTATCTCTGTTGGGTCAAGCAATGGCAATTCAGTTGAAAATGCCTTATTCTCGTGAGGAACCTATATCTTACATGTTTATAAGGACTACTCCTCCTATCTTAGATGATGTGGAAGAACTTCAGCTTGCCTTGGTTAGGATGCAACAAGAGAGGGAAGCATGGAAGAACAAGTATCAGACTTTGGGATGTCCTACTCAACAGAATTGAAATAAAAGGATGACTTGATTGAGATTCTTGAGAGTCATGTTATGGAGATGATGGAGAAACAAGAGGATTTATTTTCCTCTAAATTTCAGCCAGGTCCCGGTCACCCATTTTCTGATTCTGGTGGATGGAAAGAAGTCGCCGACAAGTATGTAGAAGAGAACAAGCAGTTGAAGGCTCGGATTATAAGACTCAAGGGAAAGTGTCAATATGTGGAGAGATCTTCATTAGCTTTGGCTCCTTAGGATTTTTTAAATTCTATCTTTATTTTCTTGTACTTAGGATTATTGAAACTTGTACTAAAAGTTGTAATCCATTCCAAAGTTATTATTAAAATGATAATTTTCAGTATTTCCAAATGTATTAGCTCCTCAATATTTGCAATTGTTTATAATTATTTGAGTTCCTTGAATAAACAAAATAAATTATGTGCATTGCATATCATTC
The DNA here is from genome assembly GCA_948472305.1 of Vicia faba. Lineage (NCBI taxonomy): Eukaryota > Viridiplantae > Streptophyta > Magnoliopsida > Fabales > Fabaceae > Vicia > Vicia faba. The sequence continues at coordinate 1,225,811,736 of OX451736.1, read as the reverse complement.
ATCATTTTGAACATATTTTTGCATTCCTATCTTTCACATGTGTCTTACTTGTTTCTCTACTTCATTCAGCCGGCAAGTTGTCTCATCCCTACAATACTCTGGCTAATTCTAGATACAAGATGGAAAACCTTGAATAAGAGAATTGTGAGTTGCGCGAAGAAGTTACTGCTTTGAGAGCTGGTATGGCCAAACTGACTGCTTTGGTAGAGTCGTTGGTGGTTGCTCAGAATCAGCCACCACCTCTTCCTTTGTCTCCTCATGCTACTCATCCATAGCAGGTAACCATTATTTCAGAGGTTTTGTTAGCTCCCACCTTTGTTACTCCAGTTACTGCTGCTCAATACCGTATGCCTCGCGATTACCCATGGGGAATGCCTGAGAATTTCGTGCCAGAAGGTTACAATCCTGCTGCCCAAGTTTCTCCATTTACTCAAACTGTTGTTGTTTCTGTACCTCCTGTGGTGCACATTACTCCTGTTTCTAATAATGAGATTCATCATGGCGCACCTTCTACGGTGAATGTTATGCATGTTATTAATGATGAAGTTTATCATCCTGCTTCTCCACCAAGTGAAAGTTTGGGCTTTTATGAGCGAATGGATGACTTTCAGGATCAATTCAATGAGATGCAGAAATAAGTGAAATCCCTCCAAGGGAAAGAGTTATTCGTACAGAATGTAAGTGACCTCTGCTTAGTTCCTAATATGAAATTGTCAACAAAGTTTAAGGTGCCATAATTTGAGAAGTACAAAGGCAATTCTTGTTCCTATGACCACCTGGTGATGTATATCAGAAGGATGTCCACTCATAGTGATGACCAAAGTTTTCTTATTCATTTATTCCAGGATAGTTTAACGGGTGCTGCATTGAAATGGTATATGGGATTGGACAGTAGAACATCCGCACATTCAATGACTTGGGTGAAGCTTTCGTAAAACGGTATAAGTTTAACATGTTAATGGCACCTGACTATGACTGTGATACGGTGGGAGAACTGACTTGAGGTGTTTTGCGTTTGTATTCGAAAATGTTGCGGTTTAGCAAGAGTCGCCACCGACTTTTCTATTATCCAAAAGGAAATGTGAAAAAGCACAGGAAAGACCTTTAGAGATGTTTTCTTGGGTTCGGGGGGTAGATTATGAAAAGGGGAGGTATTAGCACCCTTTTCATCCATGGTTTTCCATGGGCTCTTAGTTACTCGCTAGATCAACTTGATTTTGTTTGAATGTGTGCTTGTGGTGTGGTTTTTAAAAGTATTTTGAAAATATAACTTTGTAATGATTCTCGTTTCTATAAGAACGCATACAAAGTGTTTGTTTCGAAAATATTTTCAAGAAAGTGTTTGTGAGATGTGTTTTTGAAAGTGATTTTGAAAAGGGGTTTTCTTTGTAATGGCTCTCGTTTCTATAAGAACGCGTACAAAGTGTTGTTTTCAAAAGTGTTTCAAAATGAGAGTGTTGGTGTACAAAATGTTTTTGTTGTGAGCAAGCGAGTAACTAAGAGCAAACCTACCTACTCAAAAGGTCTTAGATGTGCTTTTCCTCCTCCTTTAGATGTTGCCATCTTCCCATTGATTTGGTAAGAAGCCCCATCGTTGGATGTGAAGGGACAGGCGTTGGGACGTTTGTATAGTCATAGAAGGCAACCCATGGAACGTTTTAGCAATTTCGTTTTAGGGACTAGATCGTTTACCGAAGGCAACATCGAGGGTCATCGAGGGACTACGATATTTTATCGAGGGTCTTTTGCTAAAACGCCCATGTTCGAGGGACATGACTATTTTTCCGAAAGGGCAACAAAAATGAGATTACCCTAGAGATGCTAGTGTGCAAGTGTGTTGGTTTGTATGCATTTTGTCTTGTATTTGAAAGTCATCTATTTATTGATTTTATCTTGCTATACGTCCTATTTACTAACAATATATGAAAAGCAAGTAAAATGCGGAAAATAAAATATAAGCTATTACATCGCTTTAGGGGGGTGGGGGTACAATTTAACAATGGGGATGAAGTGGGGACTGAAATATTACAACCATATCGAATGATAATGAAAACAAAGTAAAAACAGTGTAAAATAAAAGGAAAACTGCATTTTGAACTGCTATGTGTCGACCCATGCTGCTATGCATCGACACATAGCTTTTCCTTGCTCCTGTAAAACAAAATCTGCTCAGTATGAGTCGACACATAATGGGATGTGTCGACTCATGCACCTTCTTGCATTGATGCGAAATGCGTATGTGTCAACTTATAGTCTTTTCCCACTTCTGTTTTGTAACCTAAAATCAGTATGAGTTGATGCATGGGGGTTATGTGTCGACTCATACCCTATTTTTTCACTAGGATGAGTCGACACATGAGGATATGTGTCGATACATGCTGTATTTTCTTGCTTTAAACATTGTTTTTCTTGTCAGTACAGGTTAGCTTACAACATATGATGGATGAACATAAATAACAAATGATTGAATAAGCCTAAACCATAAGCAAATGACTAGTTCAAAGGGATAATAAAATACTACATCATATCTTCAAAAACAATAAATTGTCAATGATGTATGAAAAGATATCAAGTCAAGAAGACTTGCCTTTTGGGCTACACCGGCTGTTTTAGATCTGAATGCTTTCAGGAAGTTGCTCCGGGTTGTTGAAACTGAGTTAGATTGTACTGTATTTGTTTTTTTCTTGGTGTTTTTTGAAGGTGAAGATGAATAGCACTACAGGGACTGTTTTTATGTTTGGACAATCTTTTAGGTGATGAGGTGTTTGGCTTATGGGAGAGTTTGTATGATGGAGTAATGGGTTGAGATTATGTTTTGAATAAGAACATATATGGTTTTGAATGAATGAGTCAAGGTTACAAAGAATATTGTTTTTCTTCTCAACAAAACTCTTTATCCTCTCTCTAATTTCCAACCTCTCAAAAAATCCATCCCCTTTTATGTCTTATGAGACAGTCCCTTTTGTAGACCCTTGACTGTGGTTTAGGGGGGAAACCAAATAAGTTATTTTGAATTCTTTTTGCCTACTGTTTTGACACTTTCTTGACATAATTTTCCTTTGCCATTTTGGTGCAATTTTGGGGTTGTTATGATGCAGGCTTGGGCAGACTGCATAGAGCAGTTTTGGACTGTATTGGCCAACATGCATACTTGGGGTGCAGCATAGCACAAGCTTTATTGCAGGGCAGCATGGGGTGTTGAGGCAATGTGGCATATCACATTTTGTTCAACTTGGACAGTATGATTTTTAGCATGACACGGATTTGGTCTTGTGGAATATTTTATGTACATTATGTCAAGGGCAAAATAATGTGGCAAGGTTTCTTTGAGAGAACTCAATCAAGACATAGTTTTAGAATTTATAATTTTTGCAAAAATGCCACTTTGTAATAACTTGAATTACTTGCATCGTTTTGAATTATTTAGAATTGTAGCAAAAAATATCATGAAGTAAATGAAATTAACCAAGTATAGAAAATACTTAGAAAAACTTCAAAGTCTTGCAAAGTTGGATTTTTTATTCTCTTGATTTTTGATGATCAAACTTCGTTTTTGGATGTCTTGACATAACGTGATTTTTGAGACTCAAATTTGGTCAAAAAGTCAAAGTTTGACTTTTAGCGTCCGGTTGACTTTTTCCAGCTGAAACTCCAATTTTGCTCATTTTGCCCCCCTTTTGATAATTTGAATGATTCTTCTTAGAAAATATGGTCTAAGGCTTGAAACTTGACTGAAGTAATTCCAAGAGTCCTCGAGACATGAGAGAGAAATTTTTTGGGTACAACAGCGACCAATTGAGAGCGATGGCTCAGAAAGATAAGGAGTCATTTAAAGAGTATACGCAGCGTTGGTGCGAAGTTTCTACCCAAGTGGTACCCCCAATGGGAGAGCAAGAAATAACTAAGGTCTTCCTAAAAATCCTTGGTTCATTTTACTATGAAAAGATGGTTGCAAGTGCACCAAGTGATTTCACTGAGATGGTAAGTATGGGTGTACGTCTAGAGAAAGTTTTCAGGGAAGGACGAGTGACAAAAGATGAAGGTTCTAGTGGAATAAGGAAATCGTCATATGGGTTTTCTAAAAAGAAAGTAAGTGAAACAAATGTTGTTGCTGAAGAAAGAAGAGTTAGACCTCCAAGAAGACGTCATCAGCATCAACAACAGGTAGCCTCTGTAACTCCGGTTGTCCGTGTGGCTCTGACTGCTATTTCTTATCCGAGAGCACTGCATCAAGATAATCAAGGGCAAGGTCAGAAGAGAGAAGCTTTTGATCTTATTCTGATGAGTTATACATAGTTGTTTCCAACTTTGATTCAAAATAAATTGGTGCAGACTTGTCCTCCCCCAGCTATACCTTCAACTGTACCATGGTATTGTAAGGCGGATCAGACTTGTTCTTTTCATCAAGGGTCCCCTGGGCACAACATTGAAAATTGTCATCCGTTGAAGTCTGAAGTGCAGAAGATGGTAAGATCTGGTCTCCTGTCTTTTAAAGATGTTAGTCCCAATATGAAGGATAATCCACTACCCAAGCGTGGAGGTGGAAGCACTATAAATATGGTTGTTGGTTGTCCTGGGGACTTCAAGATTTTTGATATCAATATGGTCAGAGGTGATTTAGTGAAGATGCATGCCAATCTTTGTGAATTCAGCTATTACACACATGACCATGCCGCTTGTAGTGTTTGCAGTACGGACGTCCATGGATGTCGTAAAGTGAGAGCAGATCTTCATGAAATGATGGATGAAGGTCTTATCCACATAATCAGACTATCATACCCCAAATTTGTCCGCCTTAGTGCTACAGTCAAAATTATTTTCAAAATTAGGTTTTAAAATTCTTTTGGTTCGTTTACACTAACATTCTTTGGTTTTTATAAATATTTATTTTTAAATAATTTTTCTTATTTAAAAATATATATAATAATTTATTTGTATTTTTTTAAAAATAGCAAATACTTGTTGCTCGTCTTCATATACTTTCAATTGGATTTTTGTTTCAAATAAGCAACATAGCACAATTGGTAAGGAATAAAGCTTGCAAACATAAGTTCATGGTTTTGAATCTCACTTTGTGCACTTCGAATATTTTTCTATCTATATGTTACTAATTTTATTTTTATTTATATTAAAAAAACACAAAAAAGCCATTTTTTATTATTTAAATATTATTTTCGTACTTTTAATTAATGTATTTTTAAAAAAAAAATTATTTGATTTTATGCACTTTTTACCAAAATTGAGTGCAAAAATTATAATAAATACCAAAAATATTTACTTTTATGTTTAATTGTTTTTTATTGGTCAATCAGTATCAGTTTGTGTCATACTCATCTAATGATTGGTTAGTTTCATGACCAAGGAAAATTTGATTTGTCAATTAACTTTATTTACTAATTTGTTGACCTAATTATCACTACAAATAGGTCACTCTTTCACACTATTTTTCATGGACAACTCACTAGAGTTCTCCTAAAAGTTGTGGCTCTTCATATCGAAGAATAACAACAAAGAAACCCTAAAGTCTCCATCAACAATCATTTGGAGATCAACAATACTATCAACAACTATTTTAGGGTTCTGAGCAGAACACTTAAAAATTTTCTCACTATTAGGAGGCCACTTTTCTAATCCTTGTTCCAAACACACACAAACTCACATACATGATTCACACACGGTACATATTTTTTACACAATTTCCACACCTTTTTTTTACACCTTATATCTTGACTTTTCAACAATACTAACCTGCACAATATAAAACACCAAAAATTTATAACATTCAAACATAAACTTTTTTTCACAAATTCATCACTGCATCCAATTTGCATATACCTGTGAATATTTTCAACACTTATCACTAACATTCACCATACTAACACAAAATCAATAACAACATCAGCATTAAATTTGTACAGAATTTTGCTTTCTTTTTTTTCTCTCTGTAGAAAAATAGAGAAAGTAGATAGAAACCCACGCGCATTCGGCTTCAACCCACGCTGCCAAGCTCAAACGAGTCACCGTCTCGCCGACAATATCAACTACGATCCACCAACAACTCCGACAGCCCATGATGTTCCAACCTATAACCGCGAGCGACTCTGTCATGGCTCTAATTGGTACCATATTCCGTCACAGATCCACCGTGAGACTTAATCGATTCAACATCTCCAGTCCTCACCAAAACACACTTCCACCGCGGCTACCATTTGTTTCGGCCGGACCTCCGTCGAAGAACGCAATACACCCACATTGCCACCCTTTATCGCGACTCTGACTGATAGATTTCTTCTCACTTTTTTGTTTTTTTGGATTCAAGTCAGATGGAGTTTTGGGTGTAATTCGTGTTTAGTATTGTTGGAACTGCTTGTGGACTTTAACAGATTGAGAGTGATGATTTTTATAAGTTTGATTTGGTTATGTCTCTGGATTTTTCTCTGAAGCGTTTGCAGTTGACAAGAGAAGAGAGATCAGATCTCGTTCTTTTCTCTTTTCGTGTTATAAGAGCATTTTAATATTTTGTTTTTTATTTCACTATATCTCTCATGCTATTCGCTAAAGAATTTGGGTTGAAAAGTCAAAACTCATCACTAAGGGAATTAAGGGTACGTCTTTTAGTTTCTTTCTTTTTTTCTTTAATTAATTGTTATATATATATATATATATATATATATATATATATATATATATATATATATATATATATATATATATATATATATATATATATATATATATATATATATATATATATATATATATATATATATATATATATATATATATATATATATATATATATATATATATATATATATATATATATATATATATATATATATATATATATATATATATATATATATATATATATATATATATATATATATATATATATATATATATATATATATATATATATATATATATATATATATATATATATATATATATATATATATATATATATATATTAGTTTTCTTTTATGTTTTATAGTTCAACTTGATTATTTTAGTCTATTTTGTAGAATTACTATTTTAATTAGTTAGTTAGGCTTATTTAATTGAAATCATTTTTTAAGTTAGTAATTTTAGTGATTTATTTAGTTAATCTTGTTTATTTAAAAAATAATAATATTAAAAATGCTTGTGATTTATTTTGTTAAAGAAAAATACCAAAGTGTTTAACTTGTTTTATTTAATTAGAATTAAATCATAAATTTCGTATATTCAAACACTTTTTCAAATTAAATTAAATTCAAACATGTTACGAATAATAGGATAAATGGATTTTACATCCTCGAATAATCGTTTGGTTGACTTAACGTTTACCAATTAATTATTCAAATCAACTTCTAAAAAATCACTGACAAATCAAATGATTTTCTTCGCTCCAGGCGATTTAATTATAATGAAGATCTACTCTTCTTAAATCAAACTTAAAATAGCTAACCAATAAGAAAACTATTTTTTTATTAACTTAACAAAAACTACAAGATATTTTCAAAAAAAAAGATTAAATAGCATTGCTTTTGAACTTAATTGCGAACTGCGTCTACGATCACTCTCTTTTCAAACCCAGACAAGGTTCAAGGATAATTCAAAAACAATTCTATGCAATCCTATAAAAAAATACAACCAAACACTACAGACTACGAATTGGGACTCTAATTCCTCATAAGAGGATACATAGGCATACGACTTAAAAACCATGGTGAATCCCCTAACTAAAAAATTAAAACCATATTCCTAAACCTTAAACATAAACCCTAGTATCCTTGTGAACAAGGTAGATAAAGGGTACCTAACACCTTCCCTTTGTCTAAAGTGAATCAAGAACTTAAAATCTATGCATCATCAATTAGGTTTATTCTGTTATGTTCCCATCTTAGGATAAAAATCAATGGTGGCGACTCATTATTATTTTTTCCAGTTATTACACAGACCAGGGGATGAATATGAAGAAGAAGTGAATATGGTTTATGGTTTCCCCGGAGAATTTTGGATTTTTGATGTAAACTATATGGATGATGATCTGGTACGGCTGCACGCCATATTTTATCACATGGATGGCCATAAAGTACATCATTGTGGGTCATGTCAGATCTACTGTAAGGATTCTTGTAGTTGTTTTGTTATAAGAAGAGGTGTTCAATTGTTGTTAGATAAAGGTACTATTAGAGTCACAGGAAACAAAGATGATTATAATGGAGTTAATGTGATTGAAGATTACTTTGTTGAAGTCGTGTCTAATGATGAATATGTTTCTGCTGATAAGTTCTTTTCTTCTGATGAAAGTATGTTTTCTGACAATGATTCCCTGTTTCTTGAGTATTATGAAGAAGCATGGGTAAATGTCATTGTGCCATATTTTGGTGTTCCTGCTCCTGTAGAAAGTGCGTACTATAGCAATTCAGTTGTTTCTCCCGTGGTTATTTGTCTTCCTGGTCCTGTCACATATGAATCAGATAAAGTTGTGCCTTATAAATACAGTGCGACTATCCTGGAAGATGGTGTGGAAATTCCTATCCAACCTTTTTCCCATGTTGAGAATACTGTTGAAGCTAGTCGGGTAACTCGTAGTGGTCGTGTCTTCGCCCCTACCTTTTGAGGAGATGTTAATTTTGGTAAGAAGGTCATTGAGAATGTTGAACCTAAGAAAGTGGTAGGAGAATCTAGTGGCATTGCATTGGAAAAGGATGTTGATGATCTGTTGAAAATCATCAAGATGAGTGATTACAAGATTGTGGATCAGTTGTTGCAAACTTCATCTAAGATTTCCATTTTAGCCTTATTGATTAACTCTTCTGCTCATCTGGGATCTTTGATGAGGGTGTTGGATCAGGTTTTTGATGAAAGGGATATGTCTCTGGATCAGTTCAACGGTGTTGTGGGGAATATTACGTCTTGTAACAATCTGAGCTTTTGTGATGACGAGTTTCCAGATGAAGGGAGAAACCATAACCTGGCTCTGTATATTTCTATGAATTGTAAGAATGAATCTCTTTCCAATGTGCTTCTAGATAATGGATCTGCTTTGAATGTCATACCGAGAAACACTCTTATAAAGCTTAAGTACCAAGGAACTTATATGCACCCTAGTGGCATTATAGTAAAAGCTTTTAATGGTTTGAGAAAATCTGTCGTTGGAGAGGTGGATTTACCTATTCACATAGGTCCGCACTTATTTCAAATCACCTTTCAGGTTATGGATATTGTCCCAGCCTATAGTTGTTTACTGGTACAACCTTAGATCCATGAAGCAATAGTTGTAACTTCAACCTTGCATCAGAAGTTGAAATTTGTTCGTGAAGGACAGGTATTCATTGTGAATGTCATACCGAGAAACACTCTCATAAAGCTTAAGTACCAAGGAACTCCTATGCACCCTAGTGGAATTATAGTAAAATCTTTTGATGGTTCGAGAAAATTTATCGTTGGAGAGGTGGATTTACCTATTCACATAGGTTCGCACTTATTCCAAATCACCTTTCAGGTTATGGATATTATCCCAGCCTATAGTTGTTTATTGGGACAACCCTAGATCCATAAAGCAATAGTTGTTACTTCAACCTTGCATCAGAAGTTGAAATTTGTTCGTGAAGGAAAGGTAGTCATTGTGAATGGTAAGCAAGCTCTGCTGATATCTCATTTGTCTTCCTTTAGCTTTACAGAAGTTGATGAAGTCGTAATTAGAACTCAGTTCCAAGCTTTGTCTATTGATAATATAAGGAAGAATGAAGATTCTATCACCTCATTTAAAGATGTGCAGCAGGTAGTGCAGAAGGGCCCTAGCAAGGTGTGGGGGAAGGTTATTAATCCACCTGTGAACAAGAATGAGACTGGTTTGGGTTTCTCCATGAAGAAGGAAGTTGTAAAGCCAAAGTCTGCTTTGAGTAAATATCAAGAAAATTTTCACAGTGCAGGATATCTCCATCCGACTACTCCAAAGATCAATGTTATTCTCGAAGATGATTCAGAAAAAGAGATGTCGGACTTTGTGACACGTGGAGTTAGAATCCAGAATTGGATCACTGTGGATGTTCCTTCTTGCATTCACATTTCAAAGTAATTTGTTTTTGTTTGTCTTTTCAAAAATATTTCACTCTGCCCAAGGTGAAAGTGGTGATGTATGGGCATGTCTTTTGTTTTGATTTTTAAGATCATTAATAAAAGTTGTTTTTGATTTCTAAATTGTGTCTTTATTTTCTGTTTTTCTTGAAAAATGGTAATCAGAAAAAACCTTTCAAAATAAATGATAACTGTAAATAAATCTGCATAATCACTTGTTACATGTATCAGTTTCTAAAATCAATCATAAATCATATGTGTAGATTAATTAAAAAAACATGGTTAATTCAATGAACCTGCACCATCTCCCAACTTTGAATATTCTGTGTATGTGGCTGAAGAAGAAGAATATGATGAAATCCCAGAAGATGTTTCACTGTTGCTCGAGCGCGAGGAAAATACCATTCAGCCGTATAAAGAGTCGTTAGAGACGATTAACTTGGGTTCAGAGGAAGATCTGAAAGAAGTCAAGATTGGGGCACTGCTTCATCCCAATGTGAAGAGTAGGTTGATTGAGTTGCGGAAAGAGTATGTGGATATCTTTGCTTGGTCTTACCAAGACATGCCTAGTTTAGATACTGATATTGTGGAACATTATTTTCCTCCAGGATGTCCGCTAATCAAGCAGAAGCTACGAAGAACTCATCCTGACATGGAAGTAATGATTAAAGAAGAGGTTTTGAAGCAGATTAATGTTGGTTTTCTCGTGACATCAGTGTACCCTCAGTGGATTTCCAATATTGTTTCAGTACCAAAGAAAGATGGAAAAGTCCACAAGTGTGTTGATTATAGATATTTAAACAAAGCAAGTCTGAAAGATGCTTTCCCATTGCCCCATATTGATATGTTGGTTGATAGGACAGAAAAATTCAAAGTGTTCTCGTTCTTGTACGGATTTTCCAGATACAATCAAATTAGGATGGCTCCTGAGGACATGGAAAAAATAACATTTATCACACCCTGGGGAACATTTTTCTACATAGTGATGCCTTTCGGGTTGAAGAACGCTTGTGCAACATACCAGAGGGCTATGACAATCCTATTCCATGATCTGGTGCATAAGAAAATTGAAGTATATGTTGATGATATGATCTCTAAATCTCATACTGAGGAAGGTCATATAGAAGACTTGTTGAAATTGTTTCAGCGTTTGAGGAAGTATCATCTCCGCTTGAATCCAAATAAGTGTACATTTGGTGTTCGTTCAGGAAATTTGCTAGGTTTCATTGTCATCCAAAAAGGAATTGAAGTTGATCCTGATAAAGTTAAGGAAATTCAAGAAATGCCTGCACCAAGAACTGAAAAGCAAGTTAGAGGCTTCCTTGGACGTTTGAATTACATTTCTAGATGTATTTCCCATATGACTGCAACATGTGAACCAATCTTCAAGTTGTTAAAGAAAGATCAAGGTTGTGTATGGACAGATAAATGCCAAAGGGCATTCGAAAGCATTAAAGAGTATCTACTTGAGCCTCCTAACTTTATCCCTCCCGTTGAAGGAAGATCATTGATTATGTATATGATTGTGTTGGATAACTCCATGGGCTGTATTTTAGGACAACAAGATGAAATAGGAAGAAAAGAATATGCCATTTATTATCTCATCAATAAGTTCAATGACTGTGAGTCACGGTATTCTGTGTTAGAAAAAACATGTTGTGCTTTGGCCTGGGCGGCAAAGCGATTGCGGCAATATATGTTGAATCACACTACTTGGTTGATTTCTAAAATGGATCCAATTAAGTGTATTTTTGAAAAGCCTGCTCTTACTGGAAAAATTGCCCGTTGGCATATGCTGTTGTCTGAATATAATATTGAATATCGTACTTAGAAGGCTATTAAAAGCAGTGTGTTGGTAGAGTACCTTGCTCACCAACCAGTTGATGATTATTAGTCTATTAAATATGATTTCCCTGATGAGGTTGTGATGTATTTAAAATTTCAATATTGTGATGAACCTTTTCCTGGGGAAGGTCCTGATCCTGAATCTCGGTGGGGTATGGTGTTATGGAGCTGTAAATGCTTATGGAAAATGAATTGGTGTTGTGATTATCACTCCCCATAAGTCACATATCCCTTTTACGGCAAGGTTGACATTTGATTGTACCAATAACATGGCGGAGTATGAAGCTTGTATCACGGGTCTTGAAGAGGCTATAGATCTCAGAATCAAAATTCTTGATGTATATTGTGATTCAGCTTTGGTAATAAATCATATCAAAGGAGAATGGGAGACTCGTCACATTTTATTGATTCCTTACAAAGATTATGCGAGAAGATTATTACCTTTATTTAATGAAGTTGAATTCCATCATATTCCCAGAGATGAGAATCATATGGAAGATGCTTTAGCCACTTTGGCTTCCATGTGCCAAGTAAATGCTTGGAACGATGTACCTCAGGTTATAGTTTGACGTCTTGATAGACCAACTCATGTGTTTTCTACCGAGGGGACGTCAGATGAAAACCCTTGGTATTATGATATCAAACATTTCCTCCAGACTCAGGAATATCTAGTTGGTGCATCGAACAAAGACTGGAAGACATTGAGAAGGTTGGCAGGTAGCTCTTTCCTCAATGAAGATGTGTTATACAAGAGAAATTATGACATGGTCTTGCTCAGATGCGTGGATGGACACGAAGCATACATGTTGATGCATGAGATCCATGAAGATTCCTTTGGTACCCATGCCAATGGACATTCTATGGCAAAGAAGATGCTTAGGGAAGGTTACTATTGGCCGGAAATGTAATTTGACAGTTACAAATTTGTGAACAAGTGCCATAAGTGTCAGATTTATGCTGACAAGATTCATGTGCCTCCAACGTTTCTCAATGTTATTTCTTCCCCGTGGCCTTTTTCAATGTGGGGTATTGATATGATTGGATTGATTGAACCCAAGGCGTCGAATGAACATCGTTTCATCTTAGTGGAAATTGACTACTTCACCAAGTGGGTGGAAGCAGCTCCTTATGATAATGTCACCAAGCAGGTGGTGGTATGTTTTATCAAGAACAATCTTATATGTCGGTATGGTGTGCCAAGTAGGATTGTCACTGCTAACGAATCAAATTTGAATAATAAGATGATGATAGAACTTTGTGAAAAATTCAAGATTGTCCATCACAATTTATCTCCTTACAGGCCTAAGATGAATGGGGTTGTTGAAGATACTAATAAAAACATTAAGAAGATCATCCAGAAGATGGTTATTATCTATAAGGATTGGCATGAGATGCTCCCTTTTTCTTTGCATGGGTATCGTACATCCGTCCACACTTCAACAGGGGAAACCCCGTTCTCTCTTGTGTATGGTATGCAAGAAGTGCTCCCCATTAAGGTTGAGATTCCCTCTCTGCGTATAATAATGGAAACCAAGTTGTCAGAGGCTAAATGGGTCCAGAATAGGTTTGACCAGTTGAATTTAATTGAAGAAAAGAGAATGAAGGCCTTGTGTCATGGTCAGTTATATCAGAAAAGAATGAAAAAAGATTTTGATAAGAAGCTAAAGCCTCAAGAATTCAGAGAAGGCGACCACGTGCTCAGAAAGATCATGTCTTTTAACATTGATTCTAGGGGCAAGTGGACTCCCAATTATGAAGGCCCATATGTTGTCAAGAAATACTTCTCTGGCGGTGCATTGATTCTCGAAACTATAGATGGTGGGGATTTCATGGCAAGTAATTGCGTCAAACAAGACTTGATCATTGAAGCAACAATCTTCTCGGATTCTCATCACACTTCAACTAAAGCCAATGCTCAGGAGTTCAAAGCTGTTAGGGAGAATAGTGGTCATTATATTTCAATGTATCGTTTCCATGTATTTACCATTTTCCAAAACTTTGTAATCATCCATGGATTCACCCTGTTGTACCCCAAACTTTGTCGTCTCATTTTATTCAAGACATACTCATAGAGGTCCCCAAATGCTCAAGGTTGACTAAGAATGGACCAGACAAATTCTCCTCCTAAGCAATAGATCTCCAACTAGGGTTTCATTTTTCACATAGAAGTTTTGGTTTCAAAGGCCTCAAGTGATTACCATGGTCTCTAATATGTCCCCAAGAATATCCATGTCAAGTTCCATACCTTGCATCACAAGTTTGCTCAGTCAATGGCTCAAATATTTGAAAATCAACTATAATGGTCAAAAACTCAACTATGGTCAACATACAGTCAAACTTTAAGATTTTTGGTCAACATCAACATTTTGAAGTGATATACATCATTTTATCAAGGTTTTATCATGATTCCTCAAGGAATGCTCTCAAATCATCAAGAATCCAAAAGTGCAAAATTAAGGTTTCCTAGGAAAAGTCAACTGAACTTTGACCAAGCATAACTTTCACATGCTTCATCAATTTTACCCCAACCAAATCTAACTTTGAATAAAATTCAATTCCCTACAACTTTTCTTTTTTCCTCAAGTTCAAAAAATGCATCATTAGAAAAATATGAGCCAATACATTACAAGTCTTTTTGAAAGTCAACAAAAAGGCATTTTTTGTCAAGGCAAGTTACATCAAGCTAATTTATCAAAATTCAAAAATTCTAAACATAGAGATTATAGGGGACATCTTGATCTTTCTAAAAAGTCCAAGATCATCTCCAAAAGATAAAAATTGAGCAAGTTATGACTAGTACAAATTGGGCAAATTGGTGAAAATGCAAAAAAGTCAACTTTGAGCAAAAATGCATTTTTAAGTTCATAGACCTATTTTGTGGGATTCAAATATGTTTATGACTTACTCGAGGACCCCTAAATTCACTCTCACCTTGTTTTGCATTTTTTTCTCTATTTTATTCATATTTATTTTGTTTTTATTCAAATAAACACAAAATAAATTGCATAAAATAATAAATAAAAAGTATGGACACATGGGCTGATGATTTGGGTTGATATTGGGCCTTAGAATTCATGCAAGGCATGAGTAAAAATACCAGGTTCATTGCATCTCAAGAAGGACAAGTTTTTCACAATTCTGGAAGTATTTTAATATATTTGATATTGCTTTAAAAGGGGGCTATTATGTGTGGATTCTTGCCATGTTTACTCACCATTCTATCCCTATATAAATACAAAACAAAAGCATAAGCCAAGACCACAAAATTTTGCACCAAAGCTCTCCAAAACAAATTCTCCAAATTCGAAGAAATTGTGAAAATCATATCTCGCATCTCCAACAGTTTTCAAACCGATCCAAACCTTTCATTATCCTCCTGAAGGCCAGGAGTCATAATCAATTATTATCCTTTGTAAATCAACCCCAGAAAATGCCCTCACATCGATTGCGGTTGATAAGTTGGTAGGTTTCGTGTTCTCAAGATTTTCACACTTTAAATCCATGTAAACATGTTTGTTTCATTTATATGCATTTTCTGCAATTTTCTAATATTTTACATGTAAGCATGGTGGCAGAAATAACAATCATGACCATGGTGCACCCCAAGGCGCGTTCCCCATTGGGTCGGAACAAAGCTCCTGGACTCATCCGTTTTGGGCCCATTGTTCTCCTTTCTCACACCCCCTCCACTTACTTGTTCTCAGCAGACCCATTTTCATTTCTTTTTTGTGTTTTAATTAACTACTTTCTTTTTTAATCAATCTTATTTTAATAAAAATTCACAAAAACATTAGACTTAGGTTTTTATTAATTAAATTAATTTTAATTAATTACTTTAATCACTTTTTTTTAATTAATTAACTAATTAGAATTAGGGTTTTATAATTAATTTATTTTCATAAAAATCAAATTCAAATTATTATTAACACAAAATTCTATTTTCTCATATAAAGACCAAAAACGTTTTTTCTTGCTTAGAATTTTAGTTTTTTATTTTTATTTATTTTTTGTTCTTTAATTTCTTTTTTAATTATTCCTTTGCTATTTAAATTCTAGAAAATAAATGTATAGGTCGCACGGGTAATTTTGTAATAGTTGTAGTTTACATTTCCTCGCATTTTTTCTATTATGTAACTGCTTATGGGATGTAATAGTTATAGGCCTTTACTTTCTCGCATTTTATTTTCCGCACTTATAGTTATGCATGTATATATATAGAATTGTGTAGTAACTAGGACGTGTATGGCAAGATCTAAAAGCAAAATGTTAGAAAATCTTAATATCAAAGATGAACAATAACTGAAACACAAAACACCCGCACATGTGCACCTCTAGGTACTCCCACTTTGGTTGCCTTCGGAATAAAACAGTCACAACTCTCGAACGTGAGGGATTTTAGTGGCAACCCTTTGGTTCAAAGATCATAAAATGACCCTTTCGATGTTGCCTCAGTACATGATCTTAAAACCTTAGGGGTGTTACTAAAGTATCTTGCCAAATTGCCTTTTGTGACTGTACGATGACCCTCGATTGTCCCTCAAACATCCAACAATGGGGCTACCTACTCACTAATAGTAGGATAGCACTATCTAAAGGAAAAGAGGAAAAGAACAAACCTTTTCGAGTAGGTAGATAGTTCTTAGATGCTTGCTCTAAATAAAACATTTTCCACACCTACACTCCTTTCCAAAAATATTTTCAAAAATACTTTGTATACGTTCTCAACAATGCGAGAAACATTACAAAGTTTGCCGCACTAAGGCGTCTTTTCAAAATACTTTTTTCCAAACACACAAACACAAGGTATTTTCAAATGAGCTAGCATCTAAGAGCCCATAGATAACTACGGATGGAAAGGGTACTAACACCTTCCCTTTCCATAATCTACCCCCTTACTCAGAAATAATCTCGAAAGGTCTTTTTCTGTTCTTTTCACCCTTTCCTTTGTTGGATAAAAGGAAAGTCGGTGGAGACTCTTGCTTACCGCAACATTTGCGAATACAAATGCAAAACCAGTATAAAAATTAGTTCTCCCACCGTATTACAGAGCGGGTGACTCTGCTGGGGAAATTGTAAAAAGTGGGGTTACCTTAGAGTTAGATCATTTTAAATTGCTTTCCTTGTTTGCTTTGTCTGCTTTATTTTTAAAGGGTTTGCTGGGGATATTGTTAAAGATCTTATACCCGGATCTGAAGCACCTTTTTAGGTAAGTAAAAATAAATCATGGAGGTTGTATGGCATAGACCGATACGAACGAAGTGATGGCTACGTTAGCGTGATACTCTGGCTTGTACTAATGTTCATTGAGTCAGTCAAGGATAACATTAGGCTTCCTTATAGTGTCATTAAATGCTAACTGACCTTTAGAACCTTTAATTGACTCATCCTAGCCATTATAAAGTAGTGAGATAGCCGACTTTGGTTCCGACCGAAGATTGGTTGATACTCGATGCTACACTCATTGAGATTGGACTTTCAGGATATTTCGGCCGCAATACTTTGGTGCTTGAGCTGGAACAATGCCTGGCGGAAAGGTCAATGATATGAGACTCCTTAGAACCCGGTTACTATTACTAGGATAGGTTGAGCCAACTAAAACTTCAAGAGGGTACTTACCTACAAACTCCATGCAAGCCTGAACCTAAGGCTACTTGTGTGACTTGTTTACATTCACTATCTAACAACTTGAACTCCTTGCAGGGCTTGTTTGTGTTCATTATCTAACGACGTGAATTCCTTGAAGGACTTGTTTGTAGTAATTATCCAATAACCTGGCTTCTTGCAAGACTTACTTGTTTACGTCACCTTGCACTTTTGTTTGGTGCATAGCATACACATAATGATATCATGCTATAGCATTTTCATTAACCATTTCAAGGATCGCAAAGGGCCTGTGATGCAGGTTATGATGAACCAGGCGTCTAGCAAGGGGCAAGAGGATTATTTTCCTCTAGCCAATTCTGTTAAAGCATAATGTCTTGAGTCAGAGGCTATGACCCACTCGAAATGGTGAGCTTGTTTCTCGTAGAAGTAAATTCAATGATACGAAGTTATACAATCAAAGTTGCAATCAAAATTCAAACATCTTCTTGTGTTTACCCCGCGAGATCCTTGAAAACATTACATGCATGTCATTACATAACAGGTATTCTCAAGACATGTTTCTCATTTTCTCGTTGTTTATTTCAGCAAGGAAAATGGCTCTCAAATATAATGACAGAGATCTACAAGCTCAAGATGTTCAGTTCAAGGAAATGTTCCTGAATCTATCCAAGGGGCAAGAAGAATTGAAAACACTCCTCGCTGGAAAAATGGCCAAGAAAAATCTTGACGACAACAAGGATGGCCAGTTGGAATAACTACAAGCTGAGATGGAAAGGATGAGAATCCAGATGAATAGTCAGATGGCTCTTATCCAAAATTTAGGTCGGGGACAAGAAGAGTTGAGGATTCTCATCAGCAAGCTTCATCGGGACAGATACGATCGTCTGTGGCAAACTGCTAGAATTTGGGGCCTAGTCAATGATCAACCTCTCTTGGCAGACAGGGAATGAGGTGACATGTTCATGCATGAACATGTTGAAAATAAACTCAGGAGCGGTGAAATTCAGGGGACTGCATCTTCAAGTACTCAAAAGAGATCATACAATGGAAAGAAGGAGTCAAGTACTGTGTACGACCAGAAGGATCGTAATAAGAGTGATTTCAACCAATCTGTAGGGGAAGTGCAGACCTCTAATCCAGTACCAGTGCAACAGTAACGACAAGGCAATCAGCGTAAACAGGACACACCCAAAAGGCAATTCACCAAAACCAACATGTCCTCGGCTCGAGTATTGTAACACATGTTGAGGATGGAGTTGATTACGCTGAAGGACCCTCCTCAGAATCCAACACCTCCTTTCCTTGGTACAATCATAATGTGAGATACGCTTATCATTCCAATAGTCCTGGGCATGAGACTAATAGTTGTTGGGCATTGAAAATAAGATTCAAGACTTGATCGACGAAGGATTGCTGGAGTTCACACAAGATGGTCAGACTGAATTCTTTTTTCATCCCTCAAAGGCACACCATCTGAAGTGACAAGTTCAGACGAAAGGATTTTTGTTTATTAGAATTTTCAAATTGTAATTTTCTTTTGATTGTTCGAACAATTATTTTATGTCAAACTTTTCTATTCCATTAATGCATTGCATATGTTTGTCTTGAATTAATCCATTCATTTTCACTATACTGAAACTATGCTTTTACTTCCTTTTTGTGATATTAAACTCTCAATTAAAAGCTATAAGCCTTTAGACGGAGGATGACGAAAATAATACCATAATCTCTATAGTATGCTTTGGAACAAACCTTGCTGACGATGTACAGACGTTGTTTCAAATCCTAAATAGTGGAGTTATAAGGAAGATAATCCCTAGTCAACCCCTTTGAGCCTAAGAAGTAGGATTTTTCTTTTTCACACAAATTGAAACCTTTACTCATAACCGGGGGTAGGGTAGTTTCTCAATTAATTCAATGGTGCATTTAATCGCAAGTTTTCCCTTTGTACAAGACGAGTAGTGTCGGAGGTATCCTTCCAAAACAAAAGATGGTGATGGTTCCACATAATCATTAAAATAGACAGTCATTATCTCTCAAAAAAAAAGCCCGCTAAGTCAAAACCTACGAAGGAGACTTAAGAAAAAAACTGGGGCATCCCGCTGACTGTAATCACAAAAGAAACAGTTCAGGAAAAAGGTAGGAATAATAAAAACAAAAAAAGAGGTTGCTATAAATTCTAAACAAAAAGAAAAGGTTACAAAAAATGACTTCATCCTCAAAATAAACTTTCAGTATCTGAACCATCACCTGAATATCAGGGCAAAGATTCCAGACTCAATCGGGATTTAAACGCACAATTAACTAAGTATAGGACTGAAGAACATCACGAAGAACGGGTTGGGTAAAAATAAATTTCAAGCCTTTATCCTTTGTTTCTTAAATTGTGAACCAGGCCATGCTACAGCCCTTAAAAGTCCTAACTGAAGCATGGGTTAGTTCGAAAGAATACTGTTACAAAAGGTATCCTGACTCCTGTAAGGTTTGCTATAAATCCTGGTTTGATATCACATTCTTAAAGACTTTTGTTTACCAAAAATGTATTTTCAAAACTTCAAGATAAACATAAGCTTTGCATTTTTAAATGTCATTGTTTGCATATGACTAATCGTTCGATAGCAGAGAAATTCGCACGATGGAAATTCAATGAATGGAAATCCTCTCAAAGGACAGAATCACCTCAGCTGGAAAGACAATTCGGGTAACAGGCCTTTCATAATCAAGAGGTGTGACATGGTATCTGTTGTACCCCAAAATTTGCCCTCCCATATTTCCCAAGACATTGCAATAAGAATCTCCAAGTTGCTCAAGATGGCTCAAGAGTTGGACAGTCAAATCACCTCCTAAGGCAGTCAACCTCAAATTAGGGTTTTTGTTGCATCAAGGTCCTTACATACAAGTGACCTCAAGTGCTCCCAAATGTCCTAATATGTTCTCAAGTTCATCCCTGTCAAATTTCAAGCCTTGCAGAGGAAGTTTGGTCAGTCAATTGCTCAAGAGACCCAAAAATCGACTATGCTAGGGCAAAAGTCAACTGTGACCTATAGATAGTCAAACCTCAAGATTTTTTGTCAACATTCTCATTTTGAAGTATAATTCATCATTTTATCAAGGGTTGATCATGACTCATCAAGGATTGCTCAAAATTCATCAAGACTCAAAAGTTGCTAAATTAGGGTTTTGTAGGAAAAGTCAACTCAACTTTGACCAAGCATAACTTTCTCATACTTTATGAGAAATGACCCATCCAAATCTCATTTTGAAGAGGATTCAATTTCGTACAATCCATATTCACACCCCAAGATCAAGAAATTCACTCACAAAAAGTTAAAAATTTGGATATTATAGGTCATTTTTGAAAGTCAACAAAAACACTTTTTTTTCCAAACCTTATAACTTGAGCATGTAATATCAAAATTATATGAGACCAAAAGGTTTGGTTATAGCACACCTCAAGGTTTCTAAAAAGTCCAAGAACACCTCCAAAAGTTCAAAATTGAAGAAGTTATGCATTGTTGAAGTTGGGCATTTTTCTAAAATTGCCAAAAGTCAACTATCCCCAAAACTTCAAATTTTGTCAAATGGGCCCACTTTTTTCCACTTGATTTGATCTTGTCACACTACACACGTGTCCTATCTTCAGTCTTGTGTCCATTTATTAATTTTTCTATTTTATTTGATTTTTATTGAATTAATCCATTTTAAATCAATTTAAATCCAAATAAAATCTAAATATTGATAACTTGGTATCTTTTTGATTGATACAGGTCTTAATTATCATTATGGGCATGGTCAAACTCGTATCAAGCCATATAATGCACAAAAGATTGGATTTGGAATCAAATTGGAAGCTTTTTAATGGAGGATCATATCATATCTCCAAGCATTGATTTACAAAGATTCAAATCCAAATTTTTAACCTAATGCATCGCCTTATACATATACAAGCTAAAGAGGCACGAATCAAGACCCAGAGGCTGCAAAATCACAAAAGCAAAACTTGAAAAAACTTGAGAAAAGCTTGAATCTGAAATCGATCCTAGAGGTGCTTTCAAAGCAAAGTCTCAACGCTATCCTCTTGCTAGACATCCACTGAGTCTATAGCAATCAAAAGTAAGGTCCCAGACCCTCTCCAACGCGCTGTAAGTCTCCTGAAACACGACCCTGTGTTTGAAATCACATACTCATATTCCTGCATTTTCTTGCCAAAATCTTTACACAATCATGTTTATCGTTCCATTTAGAAACTTTTGGCATTATTTGATTGTGTTTTCATAGCCTGTAACCCCCTAGCCGATTCTAGGGTTCTTGGTATTTGTTTTTGGGCATTTTAATTGCAGGCAAAATTGATGCTAATGATGGACATGGACATGATCAGTGGAATGAGACGAGCACAACCATGTGTTTGGAATTAATTTCCATGGTCTGGGGATGATTTTAGGAGACACCTATGCTTTTAGCTGCGGATGAAAATCCGCAGGTAAAATAACCAGGTCTCCACAAGGAAGACGAAGGCGTGTCTCCCTCCTATTGGGCAATTCAAACTTTCGCGCTTATTTTTTATACTTTCTGGCATTTGTTTTTTTCTAATATATTAATTGTTACCAAATCTAATAACAAATAGAGTGCAGTGGTCCAGTGGCAAGCGTGTTATACAAAATCCAATAGGACCTGGGTTCGAATCCCAGGTCCCCCATATATTTGCTATTATTTTCTTTCAGGCGTTCCAGTGTGCCTCATGCCTTGCAACTCACCATACACCTTCAAATCTCCAGGCGCCAGATGGCCTCCAGATCAAATCTGATGGTCAAGATTGAACATCTACCATATGCCAAGGTCAACGTGTCACATGGAATCAGAGAGTCAACCCAGGCCTGCACGTTAATGGGCTTGGAAAATTGCAAATGTCACCCCCAAATCAGGCCCAACACCCTTTGGTTATTTCTTTTTTTCTTTTCATTTTATTTATTTATTTGTTTTGTATTATTATTTTTATTATTTTAACTAACCAATTAAAATCTTTTTTCTCATAAAATCAAAAAAACCAAAAATATATTTTATTTATTAAAATTAAACTCATCACTTTATTTTTGTAAATAAATATTAAATTAATTAATTTAGTTTTTAATTAGGTACAACTTTTAATATTTTTGCAATAATTAAAATTAATGTAGAATATTAGGTTTTTACTAACTTTGACCAAAATTATTTTATTTCTTTAAATATCCAAAAAATCCAAAAATATTTTTAATTAATTAACTTATTTATTTATTTAATTAACTTAGTTTATTTCTTTTTAATTCAAAAAACAACCAAAAAATCACTTTCTTTCAAAAAGGGTCAAAAACCTAGAAAACTCGCATTCGATTTAATTTTCCCGCTTGCGATCCATTTATGATATTGATGTAATTGTTTCCCGGAATGTAATAGTTTTAATAGGACTTTAATTTATTTATCGCTTTATTTATTTTCCGCATTTTAAATTCAAGGGTTTGTTTTTGGCGATGTAAATACCCGACGCCTTGTAATAGTTTAGATTTAATTTCCGCAATTTAATTTACGCAACTTATAAACTGTTAGATGTTTGGTAATAGGGAATGCATGACAAGATCGAATGTATGAACTTAAAATCAACATAGCTCACCCATAACATGAACAAAGACAAATAAACTGAAAACAATATACTCGCATATGCGCACTCTTAAGGTACACCTCACTTGGTTGCCTTCGAACGTGGTCATTGAGTATAGGAAGTTTTAGAGGTCGCCCTCTTGTCCAAAGATCATAGTTGCCTCGAAACGGTTGCCTCGGAAAAATGATCTAAGACATTAGGGTTACCGCTAAGGCGTCCTAACATTGCTTTAGTGACCACACGTCCCTTAATCGAATTGACCCTTAAAACTCCAACGACGACGCTACCTACTCATCAATAGTGGGATAGCATTGTCTAAAGGACATTAGCACATATTGATTCTTTTTTCGAGCAGGTAGATGGTTCTTAAGTACTTGCTCCTTTCAAAACAAAATAAAAACTTTTCGCACTTACACCTTTCAAACAAAAACTTCTTTCAAACCCACAAACACAAAGAAAAGCAAATTTTGAAAACACTTTGAGCAAGTACCTAAGAGACTATGGATAACCACAGATAGAAAGGGTGCTAACACCTTCCCTTTCTATAATCTACCCCCCGGACCCGAGAAACATCTCGAAAAAGGATTTTTTTGTGCTTTTTTCCTTTCCTTGTTGGATAAAATAAAAGACGGTGGCGACTCTTGCTTACCGTGACATTTTGTGAAAACAAACACAAAACGCGAACCAGCATTCCAAAAACAGTCAGTTTTCTTCCCACCGTATCACAGAACTGGCGACTCTGTTGGGGACATATAAGTGGGGTGTACCTTAGGATTAGATCATTGTGTTTTCAATTGTATGCTTTGTATGATTTATATTTGTGGGCTTGTATCGGAGTTACTATAGATCCTAACCCGGATCTGGGGGACACCCTTTAGGTAAGTAGCAATAAACTGTGAGGGAACTGTACGACGTAGACCGATACGGTTGAAGCAGTAGATACGTTGGTGTGGCACTTTAGATTGCACCGATATCCCTTATGTTGGAACGAGGAGAATATGGGTCATCTAAGGTGTCATTAAGCACCAACTGACCTTAGAACCTTTAAATTGACCAACTTGGCCATAGAACAGTAGCAGTATGCTACACTCATTGAGACTAAACTCTCGCGATGATTCCGGCTGCAAGAAAAGGTTGCTAAACTGGAATTATGACCGATCGAGGGTAGTCAGTGATATTGAGATCCTCTAGAACCCGATTACTATTTTTAGGACAGGTTTAAACCAACTGAACTGAAAGAGGGTAGTACCTAAGCTCCTTGCCAGCCTGAAATCTAAGGGCTCTCTGTGTGACTTGTGTGCCTTTACCATGTTCGCTATTTGTGGATACTTGTGGTGTGCTTACTATCATGACATCATGACATCATAACATTGCATACATCTTGCATTTGGACTAACCTATTTCAAAGACAGGAGGGATTCATCTTTGTTCTGTTTTATAGGTCATCATGATGCCCATGCGTAGGAATACCATCCGGATTAACTTTGTCCAGGTTCCCACCTTGCTCAAAGATCTGATTGCAAAGATGCCTGATACTACTTCCTTCCTCAGGAGACATGGTTATCTTCTCAGTTTGGTCACCTCCAAATTGGACGAGCAGATGATGAGCGTCCTAGTCCAATTCTATGATTCGATGTACCACTGATTTACTTTCCAGGACTACCAGTTGGTTCCCACCCTAGAAGAGTTCTCTGAACTGCTCAGTATCTCTGTTCTAGAGCAGACCCCGTTTACTGGTTGGGAGAAGATTCTTAGGCCCGAAGAGATTGTTGCAGCCCTTCATTTGACCAAAGAAGAGGTAATGGATAATTGGGAGACTAGAAGTGGAGCAAAGGGCTTTCTGACTAAGTTCTTGGTTGGTAAGGCTAACTATTTCTGGGATAGTCTAGACTTCAAGGCGTTCGAGGATATTCTGGCTCTTCTGATATACGGCTTGGTATTGTTTCCAAACTCTGACTCCTTTGTTGATGTGAATGCGATAAAGATCTTCATCTCTCGGAATCCGGTACCCACTCTCTTGGGTGACATTCTTCATCAGATCTATGCCCGTACTGCCTGAAAGCGGGGAACCTTGATGTGCTGTGCTCCATTATTGGCAAGGTGGTTTATTTTGCACCTTCCCAAATCAGTGTTGAAGAACAAAGAAGGCATGGGCTGGGCTTATAGGGTGATGTCTCTCTCTCACAATGACATCATCTGGACTCTCAAGGGTATGGATGAAGAGGCTATCATTGATCGATGTGGGGAGTATCCCAATGTTCCACTGTTAGGAACCCATGGAGGAATTTCTTACAACCCGTGCTTAGCCTTACGTCAGTTTGGGCGAGCCAGAAGAGAAGGACCTCATGAGATGATAATGCCTAGTATCATCTTTGATTTTCAAGGGGATAGTGATGAGCAACGTCGCAGATTCATAAAGGCTTGGGATAGAGTTCATAGATCTGATCCACACGAGTTGGGTCCAAAGACTTCTCTGCCAATGAAGCCATATCTCATATGGGTCTGCATCCGTGCCCAAAAGTTGGGTATGCCATATGAAGATGTCCAGCCTATCATTGTTGAAATTGCTAATGAAGAAGGGGTTCTTCCAACCATCCTCCATCCTTATATGCCCACTGACATTGGGGCGCTGAAGAGATCTTGGATGCAACTGAGGGAAGAACGAGATTCTTACCGAGAGAAGTTCAACGAGCAAGAGCAGAAGATCTAGAGGTTGACTAGGCAGTTGGAGAACGAGTGGATTCTCAATGAATATGTCCGCACCGACAAGAAGAGACCATGGGAGCATTGATTGACCTTTGTTGATTTCCTTTCCAGTTTTTATTTACTTTTCAGTATTTCCATTCTTGTAACGCCTTAAGGGCAACTTGTTGAACAATTTGAATTACAAAGTTTATCTTAATAAAAGTGTGTTTCCTTTTTGGTTTACAAATTTGAATCTCCTGATTGTCTTTGAAATCATGTCATACGCATTTCATCCCATGCACTTCATAAACAGGTACCCATTACAGGTCTCTTATCTTCTTCGCTGTTTATTTCAGCACTCATCATGTCTACTGAATCTTCAACTGAGCAAGCCATCAAGGCCCTCCAGGCCCAGAATGCCCGATTTCAAGAGTTGTTCATGAATATAGCTAAGGGTCAGCAAGATCTGAAGACCCTGATTCTAAAAGAGAAGAAGAAGAAGAAGAAGAGGACAATCCTGTTTAACACAAGGCACAGGTTTAGAAACAGGCTTCAGAATGAAGTTGATCTGACCACCTCATCTGGAGGGAAAGATAGTCAAGAGGAAAGGAGGGCTCCTAGCCTTGTGGTCTTCGACAACAAGACGGACTTCGATGAAGAACAGTATCCTCCTGCCGAAGATAGATACAAGCAACTGGAAGACCGGTTGAGTGCTATGGAAGTTCATAAGGTTCCTTGTCTGGACTTTGGTGATCTAGGTCTATCATCTGGGGTGGTGATTCCCCAAAAATTCAAGGCACCAGCCTTTGCTAAGTATGACGGAGTTTCTTGTCCGAAGCTGCACCTCCGGTCATATGTGAGGAAGATTCAGCCGTACACCGCTGATAAAAACCTATGGATCCATTTCTTTCAAGACAGTCTCTCAGGGACTCAGCTTGAGTGGTTCTACCAATTGGACGGAGCCAGTATCCGCAGTTGGGAAGATTTGGCTACTGCATTCTACAGGCAGTATCAGTACAACTCCGACCTCACTCCCTCGCGTACCCAACTCCAGGGTATGTCAATGGGACGGGTGAAGGTTTCAAAGATGATGCTCAGAAGTGGAGAGACCTCGCCGGAAGAGTACAACCACCTTTGGCTGATCGGGAGCTAGTTGACATGTTTCTGGGGACCCTATCTGGTCCATTTTTCAACCACTTAATTGGAAGCTCTTCGTCTAGGTTTACAAAGCTTATTTTGACCGGTGAGAGGATTGAGGCTGGTATTAAGGCTGGTAAGATACAGAAGGGTGCCTCATCGAGCGCCGAGAAGAAGCCCTTTAAGAAAGAGTCCAGTGATATCTACAGTGCGAGAAGATAGAATAGACCTGAACACCGCCAAGTTGCTAATGCGGTTATTATTTCAAAACCTGTCGGTACTCCTCAGTACAACAATCAACAAAAGGACGAGAGACCTCGAAGGCAATTCACCCGTCTCAGCATGACTTTGTCTCAGATTCTGCCATAGTTGCTGAAGACCAATCTGGTGATTCCAAAGGAAGCCCCAAAGAATCCAAATACAACATCACCAAGGTATAACCCTAATGCCCGCTATGCTTATCACTCTGATAGCCCGGGGCATAATACATATGATTGTTGGACTTTGAAGAATAAGATACAGACTTAATTGATGCGAAGGAGATTGAGTTTGAGGCGCCCGAGAGGCCTAATGTTGTGACTGCTCCCATGCCCAAGCATGGAGTGAATGCTCTAGAAGAAGACTTGTTTGTGGTTTCTGTGAATGACATTACTACCCCTTTGATGAATGTGAAGAAGAACCTTTTGCTAGCCGGTTTATTTCCAGGCTGTGACGAAGGTTGCCGTATATGTTCCGTTCTACCTACCGGTTGTCCGCTTTTGAAATCAGGTGTCCAACACCTGATGGATAGTAAAGAAATTCTGTTCGAGAAAACTGTTGTTCCCTCAGTTCCTACTGAAGAAGTTGCCATCATTACCATTTTCGACAATTCTTCCAAGGCTCCCTCGAGGAAGCCTGTTAGAATTACATCCGTTCCAAGAATCGCACTTGTGATCATCACTATTCCAGGGCCCATCCCCTATACCTCTGATAAAGCTGTCCCTTGGCACTATGGGGCTGATGTTTATTTTCATGGAGTTAAGCAAGAGTTGGATGTTGATACTGACGTCAGCAATATTGTTGGACCTGCTAAAGTCACCCGCGGCGGAAGACTTTTCTCACCTGATATCTCTCCGCCGACTACCCGTAAACCTGTTGTTATTACACCTTCCAGTGTACCTGCTACTATTCCTACTCAAGTCCCCATTCTTACCCCTGTCACTGAGTCATCTGACACTCGGGGCAAAGGGATCACCACTGATGTGCCTGCCCAGATGGAGGCACCGAAGATGATTATTGTTGAAGCTTCTAAACAAGAGATGGAAGAGATTATGAAAATCATCAAAAAGAGTGACTACAATGTAGTTGAGCAGCTGGGGCAAACCCCGTCCAAGATTTCTATGTTGTCACTGTTGCTGTGCTCAGAGGCCCATGCCAAGGCTCTGATTACCTTCTTGAAGACTGCCCACGTACCGCAAGAGACATCAGTTGATCAGTTTACAGATTGTGTGGACAATTTAACTGCTGATAATGGATTGGGTTTCTCTGACTCTGATTTGACTGCTAAGGGGAAGAATCACAATGATGCCCTGCATGTCTCCATTGAATTCAGGGGCACTACTCTTGCACATGTATTGGTGGATACTGGTTCCTCATTAAACGTCTTGCCTAAGAAAGATCTAGACCGGTTGGATTATGAAGGGTTGGAGCTGAAGCCAAGCAACATCGTCGTCAGGGCCTTTGATGGGTCTAAGAGGATGGTACATGGAGAGGTTGATATCCCGATTAAGGTTGGTTCTCAGGTTTTCAACTCTACATTCTATGTGATGGACATTCGGCCATCTTATTCTTGTTTGCTAGGTCGCCCATGGATCCACAAAGCTGGGGCCGTAACCTCAACGCTCCATCAGAAGCTGAAGTACCCGGTCAAAGGGAAGATTGTGACAGTGCAAGGAGAGAAAGAGTACATGGTTAGCCACCTCAACTCTTTCCGATATGTAGAGATGGATGGGGAGTTCATTGAGACCCCATTTCAGCATTTTGAAGAGGTTCCCCAGACACTGGCGTCAGCTGAGACTGTTGTTGAAGATTCTCCTATGAAGATGGCTTCCTTTAAGGAGGCTCAGGCTGTTGTTGAGAAAGGTGGGTGTGCGAATTGGGGACAACTCCCTGATTTTACACAGAAGACTAACAAGTTTGGTTTGGGTTTTACTGCAGAAGCTCAAAGGGCTGTTTGGAATGCACGGATCGGAAGACCTCCTGTGTTCATCAGCAACTCGGGAGTGAATGCCATTGAAGACGATATTGAAGAGTCTGAGTTCGACAGCTGGATCTATCCTATGACCGACGATGGACAATGCAACTGGACAGCAAAGGACTTCATCCCTATTACTTTTGTTACCCAGTAATGAAACTTTTTGTTTTGAATTTGTAACAGACAATCTTTTAAACTTTATGGCCCGGTGTCTTACCCGGGGCACCATGGCTCCATTTGTGAGGGCTTTTGTGTGTCATTTTCATATATCATTAATAAAAGCATTGGACGTTCTTGCATTTCAAATTTTGCGCTCCTTGTTTTTCTTTATTATATATTGCAAAACAGCTATTTTACACACACTAACATATACAGGTCTACATCCACTCTGGATCTCACTGGTAACGACTCTGCTACTACCAGTTATGATTTCGAAAATCCGATCAACGTAGTCGAAGATGAAGGTGAAGATGATTGTGAAGTACCTGGTGAACTTGTAAGACTGTTACTCCAAGAGGAGAGGGCTATACAGCCATATGAAGAGCCAGTGGAATCAGTGAATCTGGGTACAGAGACAGATAAGAAGGAAGTCAAGATCGGTGCCAATCTGGAAGCTAGTGTGAAGCAACGGTTGGTTCAGATGCTGCATGACTATGTTGAGATCTTTGCCTGGTCTTACGAAGATATGCCTGGTGTGATACGGTGGGAGAACTGACTTGGGTTTTGCGTTTGTTTTCGCAAATGTTTCGGTTGAGCAAGAGTCGCCACCGACTTTTTATTTTATCCTAAGGAAAGGTTAAAAAGCACAGCAAAAACCTTTGAGATGTTTTCTTGGGTTCGGGGAGTAGATTATAGAAAGGGAAGGTATTAGCACCCTTTTTATCCATGGTTATCCATGGGCTCTTAGTTACTTGCTTAGATCACTTGCCTTGCATTTTCAATTGTTTGAAATGGTGCTTTGTGTGTGGGTTTGAAAATGTTTTGAAAAGAGGCCATTGTTGTGGCAACCTTTGTAATGATCCATGTTTGAATGTATACAAAGGTGTGTATCTTTTGAAAAGTTTTCAATGTTTTTGAAAGTTGTTTTGAAAGTGTGTTGTGATGTGTGTTTTGAAAAGTAGGCAAGTGTGTTTTGCAAGATTGGTCAAGTAACCAAGAGCTATCTACCCTAAATTTCTCAAAGATCTTTCCTATGTTTTAACCCTTTTAACAGTATTGTTCCACCATTGCATTTGGTGGACAATCTTGTGTTAGGATGTTAACGGGACGGGCGCGGGTCATCGTTTAGACCATGATTGCAATGGTGCCAAGTGTCTTTGGCAACTTTTCCTTTAAGGGACTTGATCATTTTTAGGCAACTTTCGAAAGCGTCATCGAGGGACTATGATCATTTGAATTGTTTTGTTTTGCCAAAGACACCTAACATGCAACATGGCCCATTATTGAAGGCAACAAGTGGAGTAACCCTAAGGGGTGCAAGTGTGATTGGTGTTGTCCATTTTCATGCTTTTTTGTCTTTGAATTAGGTCAAA
This sequence comes from Vicia faba, assembly GCA_948472305.1. Classification (NCBI taxonomy): domain Eukaryota; kingdom Viridiplantae; phylum Streptophyta; class Magnoliopsida; order Fabales; family Fabaceae; genus Vicia; species Vicia faba. Next base: position 1,225,780,997 of record OX451736.1, on the reverse strand, counting down.
CTATTCGTTATTTTTGATTCGCATACAAACCCTAAGTCTATCATGGCATATTTAGAAAGCTTTAAAATGCGGAATTTAAAGTCCTAAATTATTACAACATAATTATGGGATGGGGGTACAAATGTTCAAATGGGGGTATTTAGCAAGAAATTTAAATCTAAGCTATTACAATCCAAACTGAATATACAAATTATTTAATTGTACAATAATTAAATAAATACAATAAATATGCAAAATGCACAAAAATGGTTTTCTATGTATGTAAAAGTATTTTTCATGTGAAACAAAAATAATAGAAAAGAAAGTTAATTTTTGGATATTTTCACGGTTTAGGGCAAAACCCTAATTTTGTAAATAAATAGTATTTATTATTTATCATATACAATATTTATTAACTATATACAAAAAATAAATAAAAAGGAAGTATATTGTAAAAAAGTGATTTTTGAGATTAAATATTAATAAAAGAACAAATGTATTATTTTTATGTTTTTATCCTAAATATTCTAATAACTATATAAGTATTTATATTATATATTAAATATATTAAATATACACAAAAATAAAAATATTTATTATTTACAAAAAAGTATATTTTTTAGAAAATGTTTTCAAAAGGTAAAAATAAAAATAAAATCAGAAAATAAAATGTATTTGTATTATTTTCTAGGGTTTAAATAAAAAGTATATATATATTTATTTACATACATATGCCTAACAAAACAAATAAATGCCAAATAAATATAAAAAAATGTGAAAAAATATTTTTAGTGTTTTTTCATGTTTGAGCAAAAATATAAAATCAGAATCAAAAAGAAAAAATCAAAAAGAAAAAATCAAAAATGACAAATATATCACATAATGGGCCAGGGGAGTGTATGTGGAAAAATGTGGTGCAAACAGAAAAAACAAGTCAGGCCAAGCCCAAGGGGCTTGTCTTCAACCTCCAGCCATGTTTGAATGACAAAATGCGCGCGCCTCTTGCACCAAAGCTAACTCCTGATTCTTTGACTTTTAACAAAAACCCACAACATCAATAATGTAGAGCAAGCTGTCACGATTCTAAACATATAAAAAAGTTGTTCTAATTCTCAGAAATGAGAGAGAATTTCTCCTCCCACAATTCCTGACCTAACTTTTTTCCAATGTTCAGGTTCAAAATTCTCTCAGTACACACAACATAAATGAAAAGTAATGATATGGGTAGCTTCAGGGCCATGAGTAGAGCATGTTTCATTCATAAACCTAAGCCTAAATCTTCCTAGATTGAGAGATAGAAGTCCATGTTTTTACCTGTTCAGCTTGAATCGTGTACAGCAATGTGGGTACTTTCAATGGAATTTGAGGACTTGTACAGCTTGCTTGAAGTTCGGGGATGCTTCTCCAACCTCTAGCTTGCTTTGAAACTAACTGAATCGAGCTATGGAAGTTCACCTGCAAAACTGAAAAATGAAAATGGCAGATGGGGTTAGGAGTGTTACAGCTGGTGTTTAGGGCTTGGAACAGTTTCAATGGATGGTATGGAATGTGTTTGCAAGGTTATTAGCCAAAGTGCACGAGTGGATTGAGTTGTGGACCTCAATCTGCAGCAGGTGCCCTGTTTTTGCAAGAGGATGGTGTTTTTGTGTTTGAGGAGGTATGAGGGAAGGTTTAATCGTGCCTTAGGTCAGTTATGATGTATGGAAAGTGTTTACAAACTTTGCTTTGGCTAGTTGTTACAGGAATGAGAGATGGCATTTGTTATGCAAGTTTTCTTCTACTTGAAGCAAGAAAATGCAAGTTTCAAAACAGGCCTGTCCAATGCCCTAAACTATGTTGCACCTCTTGTTCTTGATCAGAGTGATTTGTGTACAAAATTCTAGCTTCAAAGATCTGGCCCATGCCTCTTGGATTTGTATTTGACATAAAGCATTACTTTTCAAAAATGGCAAAGTTATTTTTTCTAATTATGGATTAATTTTGTGTGTAATGACCAAATGAACAAAATAACATCTTGGCACATTGGTTTGGAATTTAATTATTGAGTGTGAGAAGGTTTAGAGGCCTGTAATCTAGCTTGTACAAGCTGATTTCAAAAATGCCCATGTTATGAACATGCATTTGGTCATGAACAAAAGTGACTTTTGCCCAACTTTGCCAATTCGATTCCCCCTAACCACAAGGGTGTTTGAGAAGTTCTTGGACAATTTGTAAATCTTGGAATGTGTACTACAATCCATATTTGTAATGCAAGTTGAGATTCCAAGTGGAAGCATGTGAAAAGTGGCCATGAAGTTGGGCAAAAATCCTGCCTAAAATAGGTCAAAAAATTTCTAAGTTAAGAATGTTTTGCACCCCTATTCCAAAAATTATAACTTGAGCTACAAGCTTCTTTTGAGAAAACTTTGTGAATCAAAGTTGTATATTTTGCAATGGACTACAACTTTCATGTTTTGAGTTTTGTTTGAATCCAAATATATCTTGATGAAAAGATGGGACAAAGTTAGGAAAAAATAAGGGAATTTCATAACTTAGAAAAATTCTAAGTTATGAAATTTCTTCATTTTAAACCCTAATTTGTAATTTTTGATTTCTTGATGAACAAGTTTCAAAATTTGACATGTCTTGATGAAAAATGAATCTTGGCACTTGATTTTGACCAAAAAGTCAAAGTTTGACTTTTCAGTATACAGTCAAATTTTGATCAATTGACTGGAAAATTCATCTGTCAATCCTGTGCATTTGGGATCTTTTGAACTTGTTGAACATGTCAAGACAATGCCATTGAGTCCTTGAGTCCATATGTGAGCTTGAATTGCCATTGGTTAGGTCAAACAGCCAAAAATTGCCTTTGTGCAGTCAAAACCCTAAAAATGACCATTTTGCCCTTTTAGTGATCTGATCAAATTTCTTGTGGAATTGTGATCCAAACTTGACCAAATGGTTCATATGAGTTCATAATGTTGATGTGGGTCAAACATCATGAGGTTTGACTGTCAATTGGCCATAGTTGACTTTTTCCCCAATACAGCTGATTTCTAAGTCAACTGTCCAATTGACTGGGCAAAGATTGGAATCAAAGCTTGAAACTTGGTATGGATAAACTTGTGAGTCCAACATGAAGCATGAAAGTCACTTTGGGCATTTCAGGTCAAAACATCTTTGTGCAAACTCAAACCTTAATTTGGGTCAATAGTGCAAGGAGAAGTCTTGAGCAGAGCAAACCCTAACTTGATCTTGAGCTCCAAGGGTCTTGTGGTGAGAAAATATTGATGAAATGGGAGGGAAAATTTTGGGGTACAACACCTGGGTTGGATACTGATATTGTGGTTCACCGCCTACCTACCAAGGAAGACTGTCCTCCAGTGAAACAGAAGGTCCGCCGAATGCGCCCGGAGATGTCTGAGAAAATCAAGGCTGAAGTTATGAAACAGTTTGACGCCGGTTTTCTAGCAGTTACTTCTTACCCTCAGTGGGTGGCCAATGTGGTTCCTGTGCCGAAGAAGGATGGTAAGGTCCGCATGTGTGTTGACTATAGGGATCTGAACAGGGCAAGTCCCAAGGATGATTTCCCTCTACCTCACATCGATGTTATGGTTGACAATACTGTGCAGCATAAGGTATTCTCCTTTATGGATGGTTTCTCCGGTTATAATCAGATCAAAATGGCTCCCGAAGACATGGAGAAGACAACTTTTGTCACTCAGTGGGGTACCTTTTGCTACAAGGTCATGCCTTTTGGGTTGAAGAATGCTGGGGCAACATATTAGCGTGCCATGGTCGCTTTATTTCATGACATGATCCATCATGAGATTGAAGTATACGTCGGCGATATGATTGCAAGGTCCCAGACTAAGGAGGAACACCTTGATCACCTTCAGAAGCTATTTGACAGGTTGAAGTTATACAAACTGAGGTTAAACCCGAACAAGTGCACCTTCGGGGTAAGATCTGGTAAGCTACTGGGTTTCATCGTAAGCGATAAAGGTATTCAAGTGAATCCTACCAAAGTGAAAGCTATATAGGAGATGCCAGCTCCCAGAACAGAGAAAGAAGTCGAAGGCTTTCTGGGACATCTGAACTACATTGCCCGATTCATCTCACACCTGACTGCTACTTGTGAGCCAATCTTCAAGCTACTGAAGAAAGATCAAGTAGTATGTTGGAACGATGAATGCCATGCCGCTTTTGAAAGAATCAAAGAGTATCTCCAAGAGCCACCTATTCTAATGCCACCAGTTGAAGGGAGACCCTTGATCTTATACTTGACAGTACTCGACAACTCAATGGGGTGTGTGTTGGGGCAGCATGACGAGTTTGGCCGAAAAGAGCATGCTATTTACTACCTTAGCAAAAAGTTTACCGACTGTGAGACCCGATACTCACTGCTCGAGAAAACTTGATGCGCTTTGGCATGGGCTGCTCGCCGGATGAGACAGTATATGTTGACTCACACTACTCTGTTGATATCAAAGATGGATCCAATCAAGTATATCTTCGAAAAGCTTGCTTTGTCCGGAAGAATAGCAAGATGGCAGATGATATTGACTGAGTATGACATCCAGTACACGACCCAAAATGCAATTAAGGGAAGTGTGTTGGTAGACCATTTGGCACATCGGGCAGTGGATGATTACCAGTCTATGAACTTTGAATTCCCAGACGAGAATATCATGCTAGTAACTGACTGTGAGACACCTGGACCGAATGAAGGACCTAAGGAAGGATCCCGATGGTCTATGTACTTTGATGGAGCTTCGAACTCTTTAGGTAACGGCATTGGCGCTGTGATCATATCTCCTAAAGGCTCTCATACTCCGTTTACTGCCCGACTATGTTTCAACTGCACCAACAATATGGCGGAGTAAGAGGCGTGCATCATGGGTCTTCGAGCAGCAATTGACCTAAGGATTAAATTTCTAAGTGTCTTCGGAGATTCCGCTCTCGTGATCAGTCAGATCAAAGGCGAGTGGGATACGAAACACCCTAATCTTATTCCTTACAAGGAGTATGTATTGACGTTGCTTCCCAATTTTGAGGAGATAACTTTTGAACACTTCCCTAGAGAGGAGAATCAGTTGGCAGACGCGTTGGCTACGATGTCTTCTATGTTCAAAGTCAATTGGGACAACGAAGCTCCACGGGTTATCATTGAAAGACTGGACGAACCTGCACATTACTGTGATCTTGAGACTGAAGAGGTGACAGAAAAGCCCTGGTATCATGAGGTGAAGAGGTATCTTGAAGCTCAGGAATACCCCGAGGGTGCATCTGTTAATGACAATAAGTTTCTGAGAAGGTTCGCGGCAAAGTTCATCATCAGCAATGATATTCTTTACAAGCGCAACCATGATTCAACCTTACTGCGATGTGTAGACAAGAATGAAGCAGAAAGGATCATGGCAGATCTACATGAAGGTACTTTCGGAACTCATTCCAGTGGACACACCATGGCAAAAAAGATCCTACGGGCAGGATATTATTGGTCCACAATGGAAGCCGACTGTTATCATCATTCTCGGACATGACACAAGTGCCAGGTCTATGCTTATAAGGTGCACATACCTCCAGTTCCTCTGAACGTCTTGACGGCGCCTTGGCCTTTTACAATGTGGGGCATTGATATGATCGGCGAGATCAGACCTACGGCATCCAACAGGCATCGTTTCATCCTGGTAGCTGATGGTTATTTTACGAAGTGGGTTGAAGCAGCTTCCTTTGCTACTGTAACCAAGAACGTCGTGGCACGGTTCATTAGGCACAATCTGATCTGTCGATATGGTGTACCAGAGAGGATCATTACGGACAATGATACCAATCTCAACAACAAGATGATCACTGAGCTTTGCGAGCAGTTCAAGATACAGCATCACAACTCTTCTCCCTACCGGCCGAAGATGAATGGGGTTGTCGAAGCGGCTAATAAGAACATTAAGAAGATTGTGCAGAAGACGAAAGTGATATACAAAGACTGGCAAGAGATGCTACCATTTGCTCTTCATGGGTACCGTACCTCAGCACGGACGTCAACAGGGGCAACACCCTACTCCTTGGTATATGGCATGGAGGCAGTCTTACCTATTGAAGTTCAGATACCCTCTCTTCGAATCATGAAGGATGCAGGTTTGAGCGAAGATGACTGGATTCAGACCCGACTTGATCAACTGAACCTAATCGACGAAAAGAGACTTACTGCTATTTGTCATGGTCAGACGTACCAAAAGCGGATGATCAAGGCATTTAACAAGAAAGTCAGACGACAAGAGTATCAAGTAGGGGACCTGGTTATCAAGCGCATTATTCTACCTCAAGGTGATCCCAGGGGCAAATGGACCCCTACTTACGAAGGGCCATTTGTGGTTAAGAACATTTTCTCAGGAGGAGCTATGATTCTAACCACCATGGATGGTGACGACCTTCCTCACCCCGTCAATGCAAACATAGTAAAAAGATACTACGCATAATCAAAGACCCGCTAGGTTGACTGGCCTAGGTAAAAATAAGGGCTTCCCGGAGAACCAAAAGGGTTAGGGCAAAAATAAGGGATGAAAATGAAAAAATCTGTACACCCGGCAAGTCGAAAACTTGAAAGGGCGACTTGGGCAAAAATGGGTATCCCGGTGGACTGAAAACCCGAAAGGGCGATCCAGGCAAAAGTTAGGGATTAAAGCGTAACACTATGTCTCATTGGATCACATATCAAGCTCGGACGACATTAATCAATCTGATTCACCTTCAACCAGTAGCAAAGTGATGAGATGCTCGAGGATATAAAGGCAATAGCAGAGTTGAAACCCAGTGGGATTATTCACATAGTTGTTTTGTTTTCTTTTCACAAATTGTATAAATTCTATTTGTTCGGCGGTGTTCTCTTACTAGGACGTCAGCCTCTTGTACAAAAACGCCTATTCACAGGCCAAACTTCAAAATCAATACAAGTTCATTTTCAAAGAAATTTCAAACTGTTTTTTCCTTTATCTGTTTTGTCTTGTAAAGAACGTCCAATATTCATTTTTGATATATGCATTTGACATTAATTGCTGCTCATAAATATTTACATGTGAAACGAAAGATGAATTACTGGTAATATCAGAAACAGGGGGCAGTAAGAATTGTCCGAACTGTGTGATTGCTCTGTCCACAAGGTACCAAGGTATATTCAGCTGAAGAACATGGCTAAGATACTTTCATTCCCCGCAAAGCAAGACACTAATGGTAGCTCTCTCAACTGAGACTTGCAACCGTGAATGAATCAGCAATACTCTCCCCAAGCAGAGTTGGTCTACCATCAGCACTAAAAAGGTCCTAATATTCCCCAGCGGAGTATAAGAATATTCCCCAGCAAGTATAAGAGTATCCCCGGCAGTCTTAATATTCCTCAATGGAGTATAGGAATGTTCCCCGGCAGAATACAAGATACCCCCAGTGGAGTCAATATTTCCCCAGCACGGTCTGAAAAAGGCTTCCCCAATGGAGTTGAAGCATCATCCCCAGTAGACTCTGGAAGTTTACCCCCAGCGAAATATAAAATAAATCTCCCTAGCCAAATTCAGAGGGTTATCCCCACAAGAGTCTAACAGGGTTATCCCTAGCAAGTTGCAACTGAAGATCATCCCCAACGAAGTTCTTTCCTTTCACAAACAGGTATTCAATCCTCAACAGATCCAATATTACCAGCAACGATAATCCATCCCCAGCGGATCTTATCATTGGAATCCACAGCAGAGCATCTCTTCCCCATTGAGTAATCTCCTCATCAGTTTATTCCCCAACGGAGTTCTCCTCTCCTGCAGGTTTATCACCTTCGTAATCCATCCCCAGCAAAAGCGAAGAACTCAACTCTACTCTCCAGCAGCTGTTCGGGATTTATTTTCCCCAACTAAAACATCACATTTCCATACATCATGATACATGCATATATGCATCATATAATACAATCTCATTTATATTGAGAACACCATTTCTTGATCCATATCATGCATTGCATATGAATGACCTTTACCTTTCAAGAAAGATACAGTTAAATTCTCAGCTATATCAAAAGGCCTTCTCTGGTCCAGAAAAGTCGATTCCTAAAGATTTTTCTGATCCAGTTGAAGTTATTCCAAGACCTTGCTTGGTCCAGTTAAATCGATTCCTAAATATTTTTCTGAGGCCAATCCAGTCAAAGAAGACAAAACCAGTTAAATCAATTCCTAAAGATTTTTCTGAGGCCAATCCAGTCAAAGGAGACAAAACCAGTTAAGTCGATTCCTAAAGATTTTTCTGAGGCCAATCCAGTCAAAGAAGACAAAACCAGTTAAATCGATTCCTAAAGATTTTTCTGAGGCCAATATAGTCAAAGGAGACAAAACCAGTTAAATCGATTCCTAAATATTTTTCTTAGGCCAATCCAGTCAAAGAATACAAAACCAGTTAAATTGATTCCTAAAGATTTTTCTGAGGCCAATCCAGTCAAAGAAGACAAAACCAGTTAAATTGATTCCTAAAGATTTTTCTGAGGCCAATTCAGTCAAAGAAGACAAGACCAGTCAAATCGATTCCTAAATATTTTTCTGATACCAATCCCGTCAAAGAAAACAAGATCTCCTTTGGTCCAGTTAAATCGATTCCTAAAGATTTTTCTGATACCAATCCAGTCAAAGAAGACAAGACCTCCTCTAGTTCGGTCAGATTGCTGATAAGATCTCCCTGATTCGTATCCCAGTCGAAGTTCAGACCACCTGCCAATAATCTCCAAATGGCATCTGTAAGCCCATTCCTGACATCATAATGCTGATACTACATCATGCGAGTGCAAATTTCTGGGCACTCTAGTGTTCAATCATCTTCCACCTTCTGAACACGAAAGGCTCGAAAGCCAATCTATACCCTCAGGTTTAAGAAAATTGAACAGGGGCAGCTGTTGTACCCCAAAATTTCCCCCCCCCCCCCATATTTCCCAAGACATTGCAAGAAGAATCTCTAAGTTGCTCAAGATGGCTCAAGAGTTAGACAGTCAAATCACCTCCTAAGGCAGTCAACCTCAAATTAGGGTTTTGTGTTGCATCAAGGTCCTTACATACAAATGACCTCAAGTGCTCCCAAATGTCCTAATATGTTCTCAAGTTCATCCCTGTCAAATTTCAAGCCTTGCAGAGGAAGTTTGGTCAGTCAGTTGCTCAAGAGACCCAAAAATCGACTGTGCTAGGGCAAAAGTCAATTGTGACCTATAGACAGTCAAACCTCAAGATTTTTTGTCAACATTCTCATTTTGAAGGATAATTCATCATTTGATCAAGGGTTGATCATGATTCATCAAGGATTGCTCAAAATTCATCAAGACTCAAAAGTTGCTAAATTAGGGTTTTGTAGGAAAAGTCAACTCAACTTTGACCAAGCATAACTTTCTCATACTTTATGATAAATGCCCCATCCAAAGCTCATTTTTAAGAGGATGTAATATCCTACAATCCATATTCACACCCCAAGATCAAGAAATGAACTCGCAAAAAGTTACAAATTTAGACATTATAGGTTATTTTTGAAAGTCAACAAAAACACCTTTTTTTCCAAAGCTTATAACTTGAGCATGGAATATCAAAATGATATGATATCAAAAGGGTTGGTTATAGTACATCTCAAGGTTTCTAAAAAGTCCAAGAACACCTCCAAAAGTTCAAAATTGAAGAAGTTATGCATTGTTGAAGTTGGGCATTTTTCCAAAATTGCCAAAAGTCAACTATCCCCAAAACTTCAAATTTTGTCAAATGGGCCCACTTTTTTCCACTTGATTTGATCTTGTGACACTACACACGTGTCCTATCTTCAGTCTTGTGTCCATTTATTAATTTTTCTATTTTATTGAATTAATCCATTTTAAATCAATTTAAATCCAAATAAAATCTAAATATTGATAACTTGGTATCTTTTTGATTGATACAGATCTTAATTATCATTATGGGCATGGTCAAACTCGTATCAAGCCATATCATGCACAAAATATTGGATTTGGAATCAAATTGGAAGCTTTTTAATGGAGGATCATATCATATCTCCAAGCATTGATTTACAAAGATTCAAGTCTAAATTTTTAACCTAATGCATTGCCTTATACATATACAAGCTAAAGAGGCATGAATCAAGACCTAGAGGCTGCAAAATCACAAAAGCAAAACTTGAAAAAACTTGAGAAAAGCTTGGATCTGAAATCGATCCTATAGGTGCTTTCAAAGCAAAGTCTTAACGCTATCCTCTTGCTAGACATCCACTGAGTCTATAGCAATCAAAAGCAAGGTCCCAGACCGTCTCCAACGCGCTGTAAGTCTCTTGAAACACGACCCTGTGTTTGAAATTGCATACTCATATTCCTGCATTTTCTTGCCAAAATCTTTACACAATCATGTTTATCGTTCCATTTAGAAACTTTTGGCATTATTTGATTGTGTTTTCATAGCCTGTAACCCCCTAGCCGATTCTAGGGTTCTTGGTATTCGTTTTTTGGCATTTTAATTGCAGGCAAAATTGATGCTAATAATGGACATGGACATGATCAGTGGAAGGAGACGAGCACAACCATGGGTTTGGAATTAATTTCCATGGCCTAGGGATGATTTTAGGAGACACCTACGCTTTTAGCTGCGGATGGAAATTCGCAGGTAAAATAACCAGGTCTCCACGAGGAAGACGAAGGCGTGTCTCCCTCCTATTGGGCAATTCAAACTTTCGCGCTTATTTTTTATAATTTATGGCATTTGTTTTGTTTTCTAATATATTAATTGTTACCTAATCTAATAACAAATAGAGTGCAGTGGTCCAGTGGCAAGCGTGTTGTACAAAATCCAATGGGACCTGGGTTCGAATCCCAAGTCCCCCATATATTTGCTATTATTTTCTTTCAGGCGTTCCAGTGTGCCTCATGCCTTGCAACGCACCATACACCTTCAAATCTCCAGGCGCCAGATGGCCTCCAGGCCAAATCTGATGGTCAAGATTGAACATCCACCATATGCCAAGGTCAACGTGTCACATGGAATCAGAGAGTCAACCCAGGCCTGCACGTTAATGGGCTTGGAAAATTGCAAATTTCACCCCCAAATCAGGCCCAACACCCCTTGGTTATTTCTTTTTTTATTTTCATTTTACTTATTTATTTGTTTTGTATTATTATTTTTATTATTTTAACTAACCAATTAAAATCTTTTTTCTCATAAAATCAAAAAAACCAAAAATATATTTTATTTATTAAAATTAAACTCATCACTTTATTTTTGTAAATAAATATTAAATTAATTAATTTAGTTTTTAATTAGGTACAACTTTTAATATTTTTGCAATAATTAAAATTAATGTAGAATATTAGGTTTTTACTAACTTTGACCAAATTTATTTTATTTCTTTAAATATCCAAAAATCCAAAAATATTTTTAATTAATTAACTTATTTATTTATTTAATTAACTTAGTTTATTTCTTTTTAATTCAAAAAACAAGCAAAAAATCACTTTCTTTCAAAAAGGGTCAAAACCCTAGAAAACTCGCATTCGATTTAATTTTCCCGCTTGCGATCCATTTATGATATTGATGTAATTGTTTCCCAGAATGTAATAGTTTTAATAGGACTTTAATTTATTTATCGCTTTATTTATTTTCGCATTTTAAATTCAAGGGTTTGTTTTTGGTGATGTAAATACCCGACGCCTTGTAATAGTTTAGATTTAATTTCCGCAATTTAATTTCCGCAACTTATAAACTGTTAGATGTTTGGTAATAGGGAATGCATGACAAGATCGAATGTATGAACTTAAAATCAACATAGCTCACCCATAACATGAACAAAGACAAATAAACTGAAAACAATACACTCTCACATGCGCACTCTTAGGGTACACCTCACTTGGTTGCCTTCGAACGTGGTCATTGAGTATAGGAAGTTTTAGAGGTCGCCCTCTTGTCCAAAGATCATAGTTGCCTCGAAACAGTTGCCTCGGAAAAATGATCTAAGACATTAGGGTTACCGCTAAGGCGTCCTAACATTGCTTTAGTGACCACACGTCCCTTAATCGAATTGACCCTTAAAACTCCAACGACGATGCTACCTACTCATCAATAGTGGGATAGCATTGTCTAAAGGACATTAGCACAGATTGATTCTTTTTTCGAGTAGGTAGATGGTTCTTAAGTACTTGCTCCTTTTAAAACAAAATAAAAACTTTTCGCACTTACACCTTTTAAACAAAAACTTCTTTCAAACCCACAAACACAAAGAAAAGCAAATTTTGAAAACACTTTGAGCAAGTACCTAAGAGCCCGTGGATAACCACGGATAGAAAGGGTGATAACACCTTCCCTTTCTATAATCTACCCCCCAGACCCGAGAAACATCTCGAAAAAGGAATTTTTCTATGCTTTTTTCCTTTCCTTGTTGGAAAAAATAAAAGATGGTGGTGACTCTTGCTTACCGCGACATTTTGCGAAAACAAATGCAAAACGCGAACCAGTATTCCAAAAACAGTCAGTTCTCTTCCCACTGTATCACAGAACTGGCGACTCTGCTGGGGATATATAAGTGGGATGTACCTTAGGATTAGATCATTGTGTTTTCAATTGTATACTTTGTATGATTTATATTTGTGGGCTTGTATCAGAGTTACTATAGATCCTAACCCGGATCTGGGGGACACCCTTTAGGTAAGTAGCAATAAACTATGAGGGAACTGTACGGCGTAGACCGATACGGTTGAAGTAGTAGCTACGTTGGTGTGGCACTTTAGATTGCACTGATATCCCTTGTGTTGGAACGAGGAGAATATGGGTCATCTAAGGGGTCATTAAGCACCAACTGACCTTAGAACCTTTAAATTGACCAACTTGGCCATAGAACAGTAGCAGTATGCTACACTCATTGAGACTAAACTCTCGCGATGTATCCGGCCGCAAGAAAAGGTTGCTAAACTGGAATTATAACCGGTCGAGGGTAGTCAGTGATATTGAGATCCTCTAGAACCCGATTACTATTTTTAGGACAGGTTTAATCCAACTAAACTGAAAGAGGGTAGTACCTAAGCTCCTTGCCAGCCTGAAATCTAAGGGCTCTCTGTGTGACTTGTGTGCCTTTACCATGTTCGCTATTTGTGGATACTTGTGGTGTGCTTACTATCATGACATCATGACATCATAACATTGCATACATATTGCATTTGGACTAACCTATTTCAAAGACAGGAGGGATTCATCTTTGTTCTGTTTTGTAGGTCATCATGATCCCCATGCGTAGGAATACCATCCGGATTAACTTTGTCCAGGTTCCCACCTTGCTCAAATATCTGATTGCAAAGATGCCTGATACTACTTCCTTCCTCATGAGACATGGTTATCTTCTCAGTTTGGTCACCTCCAAATTGGACGAGCAGATGATCCAATTCTATGATTCGATGTACCATTGCTTTATCTTCTAGGACTACCAGTTGGTTCCCACCCTAGAAGAGTTCTTTGAACTGCTCGGTATCTCTATTCTGGAGCAGACCCCGTTTACTGGTTGGGAGAAGACTCTTAGGCCCGAAGAGATTGCTGCAGCCCTTCATTTGACCAAAGAAGAGGTAATGGCTAATTGGGAGACTAGAAGTGGAGCAAAGGGCTTTCTGACTAAGTTCTTGGTTGGTAAGGCTAACTATTTCTGGGATAGTCTAGACTTCAAGGCGTTCAAGGATATTCTGGCTCTTCTGATATACGGCTTGGTATTGTTTCCGAACTCTGACTCCTTTGTTGATGTGAATGCGATAAAGATCTTCATCTCTCGGAATCCGGTACCCACTCTCTTGGGTGACATTCTTCATCGGCTCTATGCCCGTACTGCCTGAAAGCGGGGAACCTTGATGTGTTGTGCTCCCTTATTGGCAAGGTGGTTTATTTCGCACCTTCCCAAATCAGCGCTGAAGAACAAAGAAGGCATGGGCTGGGCTTATAGGGTGATGTCTCTCTCTCACAATGACATCATCTGGACTCTCAAGGGTATGGATGAAGAGGCTATCATTGATCGTTGTGGGGATTATCCCAATGTTCCACAGTTAGGAACCCATGGAGGAATTTCTTACAACCCGTGCTTAGCCTTACGTCAGTTTGGGCGAGCTAGAAGAGAAGGACCTCATGAGATGCTAATGCATAGTATCATCTTTGATTTTCAAGGGGATAGCGATGAGAAACGTCGCAAATTCATAAAGGCTTGGGATAGAGTTCATAGATCTGATCCACACGAGTTGGGTCCAAAGACTTCTCTGCCAATGGAGTCATATCTCAGATGGGTCCGCATCCGTGTCCAAAAGTTGGGTATGCCATATGAAGCTGTTCGGCCTATCATTGTTGAAATTGCTAATGAAGAAGGGGTTCTTCCAACCATCCTCCATCCTTATATGCCCACTGACATTGGGGAACTGAAGAGATCTTGGATGCAACTGAGGGAAGAATGGGATTCTTACCGAGAGAAGTTCAACGAGCAAGAGCAGAAGATCCAGAGGTTGACTAGGCAGTTGGAGAACGAGCGAATTCTCAATGACTATGTCCGCACCGACAAGAAGAGGCCATGGGAGCATTGATTGACCTTTGTTGATTTCCTTTCCAGTTTTTATTTGCTTTTCAGTATTTCCATTCTTGTAACGCCTTAAGAGAAACTTGTTGAACAATTTGAATTACAAAGTTTATCTTAATAAAAGTGTGTTTCCTTTTTGGTTTACAAATTTGAATCTCCTGATTGTCTTTGAAATCATGTCATACGCATTTCATCTCATGAACTTCATAAATAGGTACCCATTACAGGTCTCTTATCTTCTTCACTGTTTATTTCAGTACTCATCATGTCTACTGAATCTTCAACTGAGCAAGCCATCAAGGCCCTCCAGGCCCAGAATGCCCAATTTCAAGAGCTGTTCATGAATCTAGCTAAGGGTCAGCAAGATCTGAAGACCCTGATTCTGAAAGAGAAGAAGAAGAAGAAGAAGAGGACAATCTTGTTTAACACATGGCACAGGTTTGGAAACAGGCTTCAGAATGAAGTTGATCTGACCACCTCATATGGAGGGAAAGATAGTCAAGAGGAAAGGAGGGCTCCTAGCCATGTGGTCTCCGACAACGAGACAGACTTCGATGAAGAATAGTATCCTCCTGCCGAAGATAGATACAAGCAACTGGAAGACCGGTTGAGTGCTATGGAAGTTCAGAAGGTGCCTGGTCTGGACTTTGGTGATCTAGGTCTATCATCTGGGGTGGTGATTCCCCACAAATTCAAGGCACCAGCCTTTGCTAAGTATGACAGAGTTTCTTGTCCGAAGCTGCACCTCCGGTCATATGTGAGGAAGATTCAGCTGTACACCGTTGATAAAAACCTATGGATCCATTTCTTTGAAGACAGTCTCTCAGGGACTCAGCTTGAGTGGTTCTACCAATTGGACGGAGCCAGTATCCGCAGTTGGGAAGATTTGGCTACTGCATTCTACAGGCAATATCAGTACAACTCTGACCTCGCTCCCACGCGTACCCAACTCCAGGGTATGTCAATGGGAACGGGTGAAGGATTCAAAGATTATGCTCAGAAGTGGAGAGACCTCGCCGGAAGAGTACAACCACCTTTGGCTGATCAGGAGCTAGTTGACATGTTTATGGGGACGCTGTCTGGTCCATTTTTCAACCACTTAATTGGAAGCTCTTCGTCTGGGTTTACAGAGCTTATTTTGACCGGTGAGAGGATTGAGGCTGGTATTAAGGCTGGTAAGATACAGAAGGATTCCTCATCGAGCGCCGAGAAGAAGCCCTTTAAGAAAGAGTCCAGTGCTGTCTACAGTGCGAGAAGACAGAATAGACCTGAACACTACCAAGCTGTTAATGCGGTTGTTATTTCAAAACTTGTCGGTACTCCTCAGTACAACAATCAACAAAAGGACGAGAGACCTCGAAGGCAATTCACCTGTCTCAGCATGACTTTGTCTCAGATTCTGCCACAGTTGCTGAAGACCAATCTGGTGATTTCAAAGGAATCCCCAAAGAATCCAAATACAACATCATCGAGGTATAACCCTAATGCCCGCTGTGCTTATCACTCTGATAGCCCGCGGCATAATACAGATGATTGTTGGACTTTGAAGAATAAGATACAGGACTTAATTGATGCGAAGGATATCGAGTTTGAGGCGCCCGAGAGGCCTAATATTGTGACTGCTCCCATGCCCAAGCATGGAGTGAATGCTCTAGAAGAAGACTTGTTTGTGGTTTCTGTGAATGACATTGCTACCCCTTTGATGACTGTGAAGAAGAACCTTTTGCTAGCCGGTTTATTTCTGGGCTGTGACGAAGGTTGCCGTATGTGTTCCGTTCTACCTATCGGTTATCTGCTTTTGAAATCAGGTGTCCAACGCCTGATGGATAGTAAAGAAATTTTGTTCGAGAAAACTGTTGTTCCCTCAGTTCCTACTGAAGAAGTTTCCATCATTACCATTTTCGACAATTCTTCCAAGGCTCCCTCGAGGAAGCCTGTTAGAATTACATCCGTTCCAAGAATTGCACCTGTGATCATCACTGTTCCGGGGCCCGTCCCCTATACCTCTGATAAAGCTGTCCCTTGGCACTATGGGGCTGATGTTTATTTTCATGGAGTTAAGCAAGAGTTGGATGCTGATACTGACATCAGGAATATTGTTGGACCTGCTAAATTCACCCGCAGCGGAAGACTTTTCTCACCTGATATCTCTCCGCCGACTGCCCGAAAACCTGTTGTTATTACACCTGCCAGTGTACCTGCTACTATTCCTGCTCAAGTCCCCATTCTTACCCCTGTCGCCGAGTCATCTGACACTCGGGGCAAAGGGATCACCACTGATGTGCCTGCCCAGACGGAGGCACCGAAGACGATTATTGTTGAAGCCTCTAAACAAGAGATGGAAGAGATTATGAAAATCATCAAAAAGAGTGACTACAATGTAGTTGAGCAGCTGGGGCAAACCCCGTCCAAGATTTCTATGTTGTCATTGTTGCTGTGCTCAGAGGCCCATGCCAAGGCTCTGATTACCTTCTTGAAGACTGCCCACGTACCGCAAGAGACATCAGCTGATCAGTTTACAGATTGTGTGGCCAATTTAACTGCTGATAATGGATTGGGTTTCTCTGACTCCAATTTGACTGCTAAGGGGAAGAATCACAACGATGCCCTGCATGTCTCCATTGAATGTAGGGGCACTACTCTTACACATGTATTGGTGGATACTGGTTCCTCATTAAACGTCTTGCCAAAGAAAGCTCTAGACCGGTTGGATTGTGAAGGGTTGGAGCTGAAGCCAAGCAACATCGTCGTCAGGGCCTTTGATGGGTCTAAGAGGATGGTGCATAGAGAGGTTGATATCCCAATTAAGGTTGGTTCTCAGGTTTTCAACTCTACATTCTATGTGATGGACATTCGGCCATCTTATTCTTGTTTGTTGGGTCGCCCATGGATCCACAAAGCTGGGGCCGTAACCTCAACGCTCCATCAGAAGCTGAAGTACCCAGTCAAAGGGAAGATTGTGACAGTGCAAGGAGAGGAAGAGTACATGGTTATCCACCTCAACTCTTTCCAATATGTAGAGATGGATGGGGAGTTCATTGAGACCCCATTTCATCATTTTGAAGAGGTTCCCCAGACACTGGCGTCAGCTGAGACTATTGTTGAAGATTCTCCTATGAAGATGGCTTCCTTTAAGGATGCCCGGGCTGTTGTTGAGAAAGGTGGGTGTGCGAATTGGGGACAACTCCCTGATTTTACATAGAAGACTAACAAGTTTGGTTTGGGTTTCACTGCAGAAGCTCAAAGGGCTGTTTAGAATGCACGGATCGGAAGACCTCCCGTGTTCATCAGCAACTCGGGAGTGAATGCCATTGAAGACGATATTGAAGAGTCTGAGTTCGACAGCTGGATCTATCCTATGACCGACGGTGGACAATGCAACTGGACAGCAAAGGACTTCATCCCTATTACTTTTGTTACCCAGTAATGAAACTTTTTGTTTTGAATTTGTAACAGACAATGTTTTAAACTTTATGGCCCGGAGTCTTACCCGGGGCACCGTGGCTCCATTTATGAGGGCTTTTGTGTGTCATTTTCATATATCATTAATAAAAGCATTGGACGTTCTTGCATTTCAAATTTTGCGCTCCTTGTTTTTCTTTATTATATATTGCAAAACAGCTATTTTACACACACTCACTGAAATTCTGGTGTATGCCAGTCTTCAGATGTTATACTCAATGTCTAAACATCTGATATGACATAATAAATACACTGCAAGGTAGATACCCAATTTTTGTGATTCAGTATAACAGAAGCATAGAGGTTGCCATATCTGCAGTTCTCGAACAAATAGCTTTGGTTTGTAAACTATCCATTCATAGCCTGATGTCTCAACATTGGTTGCAACATCATCTATCACATACCATGAAGCAAACAAACCCCTTAGTTCCGTTTATCATGCACACAAACCAGCAGGATATTCATTCATCTCTTTTGACATCATCTGTAACATTCACACAGTTTTATTCAAGCACAGATATCAGCATGATGTCTTAACATGTTCTGAGACATCATCTGTTTCAACATTACAGTTTTACCTTGTTGTATAACAGACAGAATTATAAAGTATTGAAGGTAAAAACACAAATCAGTTGTTGACCCAGTTCGGTGTAATACACCTACTCTGGGGGCATACCAAGCCAGGAAGAAGATCCACTATTAGCAATATTAATTCAGGACTAAACTTCACAAGTTCCCATCCTTCACTTAATCATCTACCCAGTGCAACCTGTACCTAGGAACTCCTAGATAGAAACCTACCAGTTTCCATTCCTATTGTCGCAACAACAGAAGTCTTACTCCTACTCAAGAAGCAGTGCCCTCCCACTTGGTTTCCTACATTACAATGAATATGAAGTAATGCAGAAATACTTAGACTTGCTTCACAGCTTCATCCAAGAACATTCAAACTCTTACCTACAGGTTTCGAGTTACATACATGGCAACCTTGCCACAGACCGACAGGTTTACCTAACAGAAACACCTTCTAATGTTACATTATGTGTGTCACTTAAGCCCTAGGTTACAATCTGCTATTTATAACCTATTACCTAACTCAGCAAGTTTTTCTCCTTGCTGTTACAACTCAGCAGCAAACTTCTCCTATAATCAAGGTCTTCAATCTTCTAGTTCCTAAAATATCTCCATATTTAGAAACAGTATTTTCTTCAAATATTCTGATTGATTCTTGATTGATCTTCAGATTCTCCACAAGAAACGCCTCATATATTCTCAGAGTATTTAAGTACCAGAACTGTAACTGAATTATCAATTCTGTTGTCGTGATGTCAAGTCAGATGTCATGACATTA
Source organism: Vicia faba (assembly GCA_948472305.1). NCBI lineage: Eukaryota > Viridiplantae > Streptophyta > Magnoliopsida > Fabales > Fabaceae > Vicia > Vicia faba. The sequence goes on along the minus strand of OX451736.1, from coordinate 1,225,761,643 downwards.
CATCTAACATATTTTCCTAGATGTTGAATTAGTTTCAGGCGCGATGTCACATGCTGATGTTGTGACATCTTACATAACATGTTGGTTCAGATGTTGAACTTCTTCAACACCACATATTAAAACAACAGAGGGGATCTGGGTAAACTTGCTTTCTTATTTGTTTTACAAATGAAGCCAACTCTCCAGCCAGGGTACTTACAATCTCCCCCTTTGGCAAATTTTGGCTAAAACAAATAAGTGCAAGTTGTATTTTGAGACCAGGCCACAACACAGTTGAGATGTTACAACATCTTGTCTAACATCTTCTTTTGTAGAGGCTGATGTCCTTTGAGCAAACAACAAGCCTCTGTCGTCAACTGTGAGCAACTCCACTCCATCGATGCCCCAAGAGGATTTCTTTTCTCCAGATTATTACTTGTGATCATGTAACTCAGATCACAAGTCACAACTATCCTCTTAACTCAGAACACAAGACACAACTAAAGTCACTTACTTAGGGATCATGTTGCTTTCTCCTGAGTCTTGCTGGACATTGCCGTCTGTTGCTTTCACCTGAGTCTCGCCTGAGTCCCTATCCCTATCTTTCTCCCCCTTTTTGGCCAGAATTTGACAAAGACTGCCCATACAGATCCATACCCATGCACAATTTTCCCAGATGCTAACAAACTTCATATTGCTGAAACCCTCTGATGAAGAGAAGGAATAGAGAGAGTCTTCATAAATAATGCAACTTTGGCATAGATAGTAACGACCTTGGTACTTTACTCTGACAGTTTCAGTGCCCTAGGACTGGTTTTAATGCAGGTACCTACCCTTGGGTTTGACCCTTTGACCATGTCAGGATGCCCTTTTAAAAACAGACATTTGTCTTTTAGAACAGACTACTCCCTTGTCTTAGGATCCCCTTTCCAAGACACATCATTGGAATATTACACTCTGTATTAGTTATATAATACCTTTATTAGATGACAAGTTATCACCTAAACATTCCAGCTCACTAAACTGTTTCATGCTCAAATCCTATGTCGTCATACATTCTGCTATTTTCAGATTAGCAGCTTGACATGGATTTATTAGTAATAATCCATACTTCATCCAATTTTCCTCCTGTCTGTAGTTTTAGAGGAAATTAGGAACAATGTCATTACCAATGTGATGACATTCGGTCAGACATAGTCTTCTTCAGTTTTGAACACATCATTCCAATAGTTAATAAGGTGCCACACTTTATATCCTACGAGTTTGATGAAGACCTTTTGTACAAACCAATACTCCCCCTGTTAGGGACAATCACTTCTCCTCATGGAAACAAGTAGGACACATTCAATACTCAGTTGGACCTTCAATGCAGCTTCTGATTCAAAGTAAATAAGACCCCTTGATGAATGGAAAACATAAGACGCATCTTCATGTCTTCAAGAGCGCACCCTCTGTTCAACAATATCGATTGAACACATTCATACTGTGAATCAAACTTTCTTGATAATCATCAGCTGTCATATCTGGATTATCTTGATTCTCAGAATCCACTGCTGAGATAGACCAAATGCCACTTTCATGTTTATCAGACTTCTTCCAAAGATATTCTGATCTTCCAATTGAAATTTGAACTTCCGGCTACAAGTTATCACAAAAGGCTTAGATACACTGAGACAGAAACATGTAACAACTCCAAAGAGCTGCAAAGAGACAATCCTTTTGGAGGATCTAATCTTCAACTTCGTAGATCATCCTAGTTGATGAGCCACTTCACTAAGCAAGAATCTGATGTTGAACCAAATGTCGCCGCATTATGTTATAACATCTAGTTGTTGAATTCAGCTCCAGACTGATCCCAGTGACCATCATCTAGATTATGATGTCTTCTTCTTCTTGTGGTTTTAAGTCTGAACATGTTTCCAGGAAACCTTTTCAAGGATCAAATGATTTTGCTGTCACCAAGGAGATAGCTCTAAGGTATCACTCTTCCTGTGATTCTTCACAGGGTCTAGAAGAATGAATGTTCCCACAACAGTTATTTTGAACTCCAAGGGTAATCAATTAAATACTTGTACTTGTCACAAGTAGCAATTGATCATAAATCCTTCCCATTATCCAGTAAGATACTTTCACCATTTGAATACTTGACATACTCTTCGTGTGTTAATATCTTCTTCTTGCAAGCTCTTTCTTTGAGAGTCCAAAGAGTTGAGATATCTAGGTTGCCACCCTTGACTTAAGTAACCGACTTGAGACTCCTACCAGATCAGATTCATCATTAGGAATGAGAGAGATGAATCCTTCCTTGCAAATATGTCACACAACAACCAGAACCCATGTGACATAGATCAACACCAGGCTGAACTAATGTGAGGAGGTTAACCAAATCTCCCCCTCAAGCTATCAGTCATGGAAGCTCCACACAAAAAATGCATTGTGTACAAATGTCTCGACATGACATATGACATCCCTACCAGACTTACGTAACTCCAAGAGCTATATCTTAACCAAACTCTGAGTCTTCATATTCACGACTCATGATCCCAATCTACTTCTATGAAGGAGCAATAGTGCTGCACCATCATTGGCTTTTATTAACCAGTGAGCTTGTCTTTCTTCACACCATAGTACTTCAGGGAACAATTGCTCAGCCCTGATCAATGTCATATCTCAACCAGCTTTACTTCTAGAGTTCTGACTCCTAAAGTAACCTTCGGGAGTACACAGACATAGTTGACTTTACCATTGTCAACTTTGCACACACAGATGTCTCCTCTTCCAGGTCAGGAGTAGGTTCCAAACAAAAGTATCCCTTTGTTTGACACCCAAGACATATGCTCTTCGACTAGTGGCTGCATCCTTGTTCCACCATCACATAGAACATCAATCCCATCACCTTGGAACAAGGCCCTCCTTGAAATTCTTCAAGGTCTTCATATAACACTAATTCGTGAATATGTGATTCTTACCATCCTGAACGAAGAACGTCTTCATGAGTGGACTTGAGAGGACTCAAGTTTCTGTGACATCTTCCATAGTTTATGTTGAATTCTTGAATATAATGGCCTTCAATCCACAAGAGGGGAAACACATCAGAGCTTGAGTTTTGCCAGGTATTACTTAGCGGAAGAACATAATACAACCCAATCTTTGCACACACACTCCACCAGACTGGCCTTCAAAAATAGACCAAGTTTGACTATGGTTCAAACCTAGCATGACTACTACACACAACTTCAGGCGTACACACATCCTAGGTTTGAAAATAAATCAAACCTAGAGCAGCTACCACACAACCAGGCCAAGTGCCAATCACCAAAGACAGGTACACACAATTCCTGTCAAGAATAGTCCATCCTCCCACTTCAAGGGACCATTCAGGGAAATAGCAAACCATTCCAGGTTACAATCTTCAGTACTAAAATTGACCTTGCAGATACCAGAAAGTATCACCCATGGATCTCATCCAGAAACAGAACAGGATGCCCGCTCTGATACCAATTGAAATTCTGGTGTATGCCAGTCTTCAGATGTTATACTCAATGTCTAAACATCTGATATGACATAATAAATACACTGCAAGGTAGATACCCAATTTTTGTGATTCAGTATAACAGAAGCATAGAGGTTGCCATATCTGCAGTTCTCGAACAAATAGCTTTGGTTTGTAAACTATCCATTCATAGCCTGATGTCTCAACATTGGTTGCAACATCATCTATCACATACCATGAAGCAAACAAACCCCTTAGTTCCGTTTATCATGCACACAAACCAGCAGGATATTCATTCATCTCTTTTGACATCATCTGTAAAATTCACACAGTTTTATTCAAGCACAGATATCAGCATGATGTCTTAACATGTTCTGAGACATCATCTGTTTCAACATTACAGTTTTACCTTGTTGTATAACAGACAGAATTATAAAGTATTGAAGGTAAAAACACAAATCAGTTGTTGACCCAGTTCGGTGTAATACACCTACTCTGGGGGCATACCAAGCCAGGAAGAAGATCCACTATTAGCAATATTAATTCAGGACTAAACTTCACAAGTTCCCATCCTTCACTTAATCATCTACCCAGTGCAACCTGTACCTAGGAACTCCTAGATAGAAACCTACCAGTTTCCATTCCTATTGTCGCAACAACAGAAGTCTTACTCCTACTCAAGAAGCAGTGCCCTCCCACTTGGTTTCCTACATTACAATGAATATGAAGTAATGCAGAAATACTTAGACTTGCTTCACAGCTTCATCCAAGAACATTCAAACTCTTACCTACAGGTTTCGAGTTACATACATGGCAACCTTGCCACAGACCGACAGGTTTACCTAACAGAAACACCTTCTAATGTTACATTATGTGTGTCACTTAAGCCCTAGGTTACAATCTGCTATTTATAACCTATTACCTAACTCAGCAAGTTTTTCTCCTTGCTGTTACAACTCAGCAGCAAACTTCTCCTATAATCAAGGTCTTCAATCTTCTAGTTCCTAAAATATCTCCATATTTAGAAACAGTATTTTCTTCAAATATTCTGATTGATTCTTGATTGATCTTCAGATTCTCCACAAGAAACGCCTCATATATTCTCAGAGTATTTAAGTACCAGAACTGTAACTGAATTATCAATTCTGTTGTCGTGATGTCAAGTCAGATGTCATGACATTACATCTAACATATTTTCCTAGATGTTGAATTAGTTTCAGGCGCGATGTCACATGCTGATGTTGTGACATCTTACATAACATGTTGGTTCAGATGTTGAACTTCTTCAACACCACATATTAAAACAACAGAGGGGATCTGGGTAAACTTGCTTTCTTATTTGTTTTACAAATGAAGCCAACTCTCCAGCCAGGGTACTTACACTCACATATACAGGTCTACATCCACTCTAGATCAACGTAGCCGAAGACGAAGGTGAAGATGATTGCGAAGTGCCTGGTGAACTTGCAAGACTGTTACTCCAAGAGGAGAGGGCTATACAGCCATATGAAGAGCCAGTGGAATCAGTGAATCTGGGTACAGAGACAGATAAGAAGGAAGTCAAGATCGGTGCCAATCTGGAAGCTAGTGTGAAGCAACGGTTGGTTCAGATGCTGCATGACTATGTTGAGATCTTTGCTTGGTCTTACGAAGATATGCCTGGGTTGGATACTGATATTGTGGTTCACCGCCTACCTACCAAGGAAGATTGTCCTCCAGTGAAACAGAAGGTCCGCCGAATGCGCCCGGAGATGTCTGAGAAAATCAAGGCTGAAGTTATGAAACAGTTTGACGCCGGTTTTCTAGCAGTTACTTCTTACCCTCAGTGGGTGGCCAATGTGGTTCATGTGCCGATGAAGGATGGTAAGGTCTGCATGTGTGTTGACTATAGGGATCTGAACAGGGCAAGTCCCAAGGATGATTTCCCTCTACCTCACATCGACATTCTGGTTGACAACACTGCGCAGCATAAGGTATTCTCCTTTATGGATGGTTTCTCCGGTTATAATCAGATCAAAATGGCTCTCGAAGACATGGAGAAGACAACTTTTGTCACTCAATGGGGTACCTTTTGCTACAAGGTCATGCCTTTTGGGTTGAAGAATGCTGGGGCAACATATCAGCGTGCCATGGTCGCTTTATTTCATGACATGATCCATCATGAGATTGAAGTATACATCGACGATATGATTGCAAGGTCCCACACTAAGGAGGAACACCTTGATCACCTTCAGAAGCTATTTGACAGGTTGAAGTTGTACAAGCTGAGGTTAAACCCGAACAAGTGCACCTTCGGGGTAAGATCTGGTAAGCTATTGGGTTTCGTCGTAAGCGATAAAGGTATTCAAGTGGATCCTACCAAAGTGAAAGCTATACAGGAGATGCCAGCTCCCAGAACATAGAAAGAAGTCAGAGGCTTTCTGGGACGTCTGAACTACATTGCCCGATTCATCTCACACCTGACTGCTACTTGTGAGCCAATCTTCAAGCTACTGAAGAAAGATCAAGTAGTACGTTGGAACGATGAATGCCAGGCCACTTTCGAAAGAATCAAAGAGTATCTCCAAGAGCCACCTATTCTAATGCCACCAGTTGAAGGGAGACCCTTTATCTTATACTTGATAGTACTCGACAACTCAATGGGGTGTGTGTTGGGGCAGCATGACGAGTCTGGCCGAAAAGAGCATGCTATTTACTACCTTAGCAAAAAGTTTACCGACTGTGAGACCCGATACTCACTGCTCGAGAAAACTTGTTGTGATGTGGCATGGGCTGATCGCCGGCTGAGACAGTATATGTTGACTCACACTACTCTGTTGATATCAAAGATGGATCCAATCAAGTATATCTTCGAAAAGCCTGCTTTGTCCGGAAGAATAGCAAGATGGCAGATGATCTTGACTGAGTATGACATCCAGTACACGACCCAAAAGGCAATTAAGGGAAGTGTGTTGGCAGATCATTTGGCACATCAGGCAGTGGATGATTACCAGTCTATGAACTTTTAATTCCCGGACGAGAATATCATGCTAGTAACTGACTGTGAGACACCTGGACCGGATGAAGGACCTGAGGAAGGACCCATATGGTCTATGTACTTTGATGGAGCTTCGAACGCTTTGGGTAACGACATTGGCACTGTGATCATATCTCCTAAAGGCTCTCATACTCCGTTTACCGCCTGACTATGTTTCAACTGCACCAACAATATGGCGGAGTATGAGGCGTGCATCATGGGTCTTTGAGCAGCAATTGACCTAAGGATTAAGTTTCTAAGTGTCTTCGGAGATTCCACTCTCGTGATCAGTCAGATCAAAGGCGAGTGGGATACGAAACACCCTAATCTTATTCCTTACAAGGAGTATGTGTTGACGTTGCTTCCCCATTTTGAGGAGATAACTTTTGAACACTTCCCTAGAGAGGAGAATCAGTTGGCAGACGCGTTGGCTACGATGTCTTCTATGTTCAAAGTCAATTGGGACAACGAAGCTCCCCGGATTATCATTGAAAGACTGGATGAACCTGCACATTGTTGTGATCTTGAGACTGAAGAGGTGACAGAAAAGCCCTGGTATCATGAGGTGAAGAGGTATCTTGAATCTCAGGAATACCCCGAGGGTGCATCTGTTAATGACAAGAAGTTTCTGAGAAGGTTCGCGACAAAGTTCTTCATCAGCAATGATATTCTTTACAAGCGCAACCATGATTCAACCTTACTGCGATGTGTAGACAAGAATGAAGCAGAAAGGATCATGGCAGATCTACATGAAGGTACTTTCGGAACTCATTCCAGTGGACACACCATGGCAAAAAAGATCCTACGGGCAGGATATTATTGGTCCACAATGGAAGCCGACTGTTATCAGCATTCTCAGACATGTCACAAGTGCCAGGTCTATGCTGATAAGGTACACATACCTCCAGTTCCTCTGAACGTCTTGACGGAGCCTTGGCCTTTTACAATGTGGGGCATTGATATGATCGGCGAGATCACACCTACGACATCCAACAGGCATCGTTTCATCCTGGTAGCTATTGATTATTTTACGAAGTGGGTTGAAGCAACTTCCTTTGCTACTGTAACCAAGAACGTAGTGGCACGGTTCATTCGGCACAATCTGATCTGTCGATATGGTGTACCAGAGAGGATCATTACGGACAATGGTACCAATCTCAACAACAAGATGATCACTGAGCTTTGCGAGCAGTTCAAGATACAACATCACAACTCTTCTCCCTATCGGCCGAAGATGAATGGGGCTGTCGAAGCGGCTAATAAGAACATTAAGAAGATTGTGCAAAAGACGACAGTGACATACAAAGACTGGCATGAGATGCTACCATTTTCTCTTCATGGGTACCGTACCTTAGCACGGACGTCAACAGGAGCAACACCCTACTCCTTGGTATATGGCATGGAGGCAGTCTTGCCCATTGAAGTTCAGATACCCTCTCTTCGAATCATGAAGGATGCAGGTTTGAGCGGAGATGATTGGATTCAGACCCGGCTTGATCAGCTGAACCTAATCGACAAAAAGAGACTTACTGCTATTTGTCATGGTCAGACGTACCAAAAGCGGATGATCAAGGCATTTAACAAGAAAGTCAGACGACAAGAGTATCAAGTAGAGGACCTAGTTATCAAGCGCATTATTCTACCTCAAGGTGATCCCAGGGGCAAATGGACCCCTACTTACGAAGGGCCATTTGTGGTTAAGAACATTTTCTCAGGAGGAGCTATGATTCTAAACACCATGGATGGTGACGACCTTCCTCACACCGTCAATGCAGACATAGTAAAAAGTTACTACGCATAATCAAAGACCCGCTAGGTTGACTGGCCTAGGCAAAAATAAGGGCTTCCCGGCGAACCAAAAGGGTTCGGTCAAAAATAAGGGATGAAAATGAAAAAATCTGTACACCTGGCAAGTCGAAAACCTGAAAGGGCGACTTGGGCAAAAAAGGGTATCCCGGTGGACTGAAAACCCGAAAGGGCGGTCCAGGCAAAAGTTAGGGATTAAAGTGTAACACTATGTCTCATTGGATCACCTATCAAGCTCGGACGACATTAATCGATCTGATTCACCTTCAACCAGTAGCAAAGTGATGAGATGCTCGAGGATATAAAGGCAATAGCAGAGTTGAAACCCAGTGGGATTATTCACATAGCTGTTTTGTTTTCTTTTCACAAATTGTATAAATTCTATTTGTTCGGCGACATTCTCTTACTAGGATGTCAGCCTCTTGTACAAAAACGCCTATTCACAGGTGTGATCGGTGGATCTGGAACTGACTGTTTAACGCTGGTTCGCGAAATGTCGCGGAAGCAAGAGTCGCCACCGTGTTTTATTTTCTCCAACATGGACAGGACAAAAGCACAGCAAAATTCCTTATGAGATAATTTCTCGGTTCGGGAGGTAGAGTTATAGAAAGGGAAGGTGTTAGCACCCTTTCTATCCATGGTTATCCATGGGCTCTTAGATACTTGCTCATTTGTATTTTCAAAATGTTTGTTTGCTTTTCAAGTGTGAGTGGGTTTGAAAAAGTTTCGTTTAAAGATTTCAGATCGACTCTCGTATCAGTCCTCAAGAGTGTTTGAAAAAGTTGTTTTGAAAGCTTTTTGAAAAGTGTCAGTGTGAAAAGAGTTTTTGATTTGTTTTTTGAAATAGAGCAAGTATCTATGAGTCATCTACCTACCCTAAGGAATTAGGTTGTGTAAATGTCCTTAAGGTAGTGCCATCCCACCATTGAGGGGTAAGTAGCACCACCGTTGGAGGTGTTCGGGTCAATTCGATTGTTAGGGACAGTATGGTCACCAGAGCAATGGGAAGACACCTTAGAAGCTACCCTCATGCCAGGTTCCCGGATCATGAGGACTTACTAAGACATCCTCTACTCGACGATCACCTTTCGAGGCAAGGCAACAGTGAGGCGTACCCTAGGGGTGGTGTGTGATTTGTGTGTTGTGTTCATTTACATTTATCTTGTCATGTTATGGGTGATCTACGCGTTTGTTTTTATTTTGTCATTCATTCTTGCATGCGATTATTAACAGTTAAAAAAGATGCGGAAATTAAAAGTTCTAAACTATTACAAAGGCGCGGGTCCACATCGCCAAATTAATCCAGGACCCGATTTGAATAAAGAAATAAAGATGCGAGAAAGATAAATGTTTAATTTACACGGCTTTGGGAGAATTACATAAAAATTATAAGAAAGGAAATAAATGCGCGAATTGGAATTAAAATTGGAAGCGAGGGCGTTGGACCCTTTTTAATGAAATTAAATTAAATGATTAAACTAATGAAATTAAAGAGAAAAAAGAAATTATTATTTTTTTTTGAGTTTTTGGTATTTATGTTTTTTATGTATTTTTATGAGAAAGATTAAATGAAATTAAAATATTAACCCTAATTCTAATTTTTTTTATTTATTAAGAAAAACATGTTAAAATTAAACCTAAAATTAATCTAATTATTTACATGCAATTTTGATTTATAAAAATAAATAATTAATTATTAGTGAAATTTATTTACAAAAAATATTAATTAAATAAATATATTTTGATTTTTATGACTTTTCTGTTTTTTACTATTTTTTATATTTTATGAAAATAAGTTAAATTAAAGGAATTAATTAAAAAAAGAAATAATTGAAATAAATAAAATAAGGAAAAGAAAGAAAATACAATACCTTGGGGGGTTTCTGTCCCCTTTTTGGAGGTGAATTGAAGTGGTTTGGCCATGTATTGGTGTCATGCATAAGTTGTTCTACTTTGGCCATTTGGCTTTTGGCTTTTGGCCATTTGTGTTTTGACCTCAACGTTCCTTAACCTTCTCAAGATGTCTGTCTCGCCATGTATTGGTGTCATGCATAAGTTTTTCTACTGTGGCCATTTGGCTTTTGGCCTCAACGTTCCTTAATGAACCTGGGATCCTGTCTAAACCTGTAGTTGAATCTCACGAACACATTAAATAAAATCATAAAATGCAAATAAAGCCAATATATGAAGAAATTTAATGTTTAGGCACAATATGACATGTATGAATGATTATACCCTTTTGATCATGGAGATCAAATCAATCTTACCCTTACTGGAAAATTAGTGACCTGAATGCTTTTATGCCTTACTGGAAAATTAGGATCATGGAGATCAAGCCAGCCTTATCCTTACTGAAGAAGTAGTGAGGTGTTGGTTTGTAACTGTGATGACTTGTTTGTAGTGAGAGAGGGATTTGTAATAAGGATTTCAAGGTTTTAGGGTTCTTGAAAGAGTTTGATATTCTAACAGTGTTGTGGCAAGGTTTTTTCTCTCTTTTCCTCCTCTCTTTTCCTCTTTTTCTCCTCTTTTTCTTTTTTAGTTTGTGTGAAAAGAAGGTGATTATATAATGAAAATTAGGGTAAAGCAAATGGGCTTTGAATGTGCAATTGGGCCTCCAATATTCACTTGAATTCGTCACTTTCCAGGCTAAATCGCAGGGACTTAAGTGCATTTTTTGAAGTTGAAATGTGAAAACAAAATGTAGCCGACATCGAGAACTAACTCCTGTCCAAAAATCGACTCAATCGGATAAACGGTGAATTAGTTATGAATTTTTGAAGTTTCAGCTTAGACAAACTTATTTTGGGCTTCAGTGTCGACTCTGACACGTTCTTCAATAAAAAACTGGTATTGATTGGTGCATAATTTGGTCTCGACTTTTGAAGCAAAGTTGTAGATCTATGAGTCAGTGACCTTGTGTAAAAATATGAGTCCAATCCGATAAAAATTGACCGAGTTATGAATTTTCGAAGTTTCGGCCCAGATGAAATAATATTCAGCATTCAGGATTTTCAGCGTGTCATGCACTCTGAGCAAAAAACGAAGGCCTTTTGAATACTGTTTGAACTCAATACCTTCTGTGAAAATGTAGCCAACTCAATTTGTGAAATTTTGGCGCCAGAACCAGCTCGATACGATGAAAATCGACCAAGTTATGATTTTTTGAACATGACACAAATAAACTTCTGTCACAAATATTCTGCACGAAAATACTTGATAAATCCACATTTTTGAAGACCTTCTGATCGAAATTGGCTTCCAGCCGTGAGAGATGAAAACGTAGATAATGTCAAGACGGAATTTTGGCCACCGGAACGGGTTCAAAACGAGTCACGATCTTCAAGTTATGAATTTTTTAGCACGTAAAAACTGCACTTTCAGCACACTTTTTCACTATATTTCTTCAAGAAAACTCACACATTCGGATACCTTCTTTAAAGAATTGACTCTTGAGCCGAACCTGAATTTGAGAATATGTTATCAGAGATATCTTGGCGAAAGAACACCTGAATATAACGCGCCGGGTTGGACTTGTGAATTTTCTTGAAATGTTTTGAGAAATATGGGAGGGCAAATTTTGGGGTACAACAGTTGCCCCTGTTCAATCTTCTTAGACCTGAGGATGCAGATTGGCTGACGTGCCTTTCGTAATTCGAAGGTGAAAGATGATTGAACACTAGAGTGCCCAGAAATTTGCGCTCACATAGTAGTGTGATGGTGGAATGGGCTTATAGATGCCATTTGGAGACTGATGGATAGGATGATGGGCTTATAGATGCCATGCTAAGAGATGATGGATGGTGGATGGGCTTATAGATGCCATCTGGGTGTTGATCGCGTAGGAGATTCCTTAGCGAGAACTTGCGTACCTGCAAAAGAAAAAACGATTACCTGACCTATTACAGGAGCTGATCTTCAGATGCTTTGTATAGATGTGTCCTGACTGGTTACAGGAGCTAAATCTGGAGCTTCAAATGGTGATGAATGAACCAGGGATGGTTACTACCTCAACAGGAACGGTGAGAGAACCTTGGATGACTTTAACCTCAACAACAATCGTTGAGAAAATCTTGGGATTACCACCTCCGCAGGATCGGGGAGAGAACCATAGGCGACTACAACCTCAACAGCAAACATTGAGAGAATCTTGGTGGAAATTACCATCTCCGCAGTATCAGGGAGAGAACCATAGGCGATTACAATCTCAATAGCAATCATTGAGAAAACCTGGGATGGAATTATCATCTCCGCAGTATCGGGGAGAGAACCATAGGCAATTACAATCTCAATAGCAATCATTGAGAAAACCTGGGATGGAATTATCATCTCCGCAGCATTGGGGAGAGAACCATAGGCGATTACAACTCAATAGCAATCATTGAGAAAACCTTGGATGGAATTATCGTCTCCGCAGGATCGGGGAGAGAACCATAGGCGATTACAACTCAATAGCAATCATTGAGAAAACCTTGGATGGAATTATCGTCTCCGCAGGATCGGGGAGAGAACCATAGGCAATTACAACTCAATAGCAATCATTGAGAAAACCTTGGATGGAATTATCGTCTCTGCAGGATCGGGGAGAGAACCATAGGCGATTACAACTCAATAGCAATCATTGAGAAAACCTTGGATGGAATTATCGTCTCCGCAGCATTGGGGAGAGAACCATAGGCGATTACAACTCAATAGCAATCATTGAGAAAACCTGGGATGGAATTATCATCTCCGCAGCATTGGGGAGAGAACCATAGGCGATTACAACCTCAATAGCAATTCTTGGGAAAACCTTGGATAACTTCTACTGAGTCTTCATCAGAAAAATCTGTTTGGGGTCGATTTAGCTGGACTAGAGAAGGCCTTGGACTGGATAAGAAATCTTTGGAGTCGATTAACTGAACCGGTCTAGGTCTTGAAATATGATTGAGAATTTAACTGAATCTTTCCTGAAAGGTAAAGGTCAGTCATATGCAATGCATGATATGGATCAAGCAATGATGTTCTTAACATAAATGAGATTTGTAAGATATGATGCGTCTATGCATGCTATAATGACGTATGGAAGTGCGACGTTTATGAATGTATGTTTTTGTCTTAGGAAAATAAATCCTTGACGGGTGCCGGGAAGTCACTCCTGGGCTGATGTTGGAGAATAGATTTTGCTTCCGCCGGGGATGATAATTGCAAGAATACCGGTAGGCGAAGATGACTCCGTTGGGGAATAAACTTGGCGAATGGAATAACTCTGCGGGGAGGACAGTACTCTAACGATCTTGCTGGGAAGCAATACTCTGTGGGGAGAGGGATGCTTTTGCTGAATTGTTGATAGTAACTTGCTGAGGATACCCTTGTTGTATCGGAAGTGTTAATAGACTTCGCTGGGGATAAGAAAGAATTATATTGACGACGACCTTTCCGTGGCTTTTGGCTGCGGATAACCCAGTTATATCCTGGTAAGGAAATAACTCTTTGAATAAAGCCGGGGGACACGTTCGTGCTCTGCGAGGATAAGCTTCCAGAATCTACTGGGGATAAGCTTACTGCTTGGGGAGATGGATTCCAACTTCCTGGGAGAAACTGGATTGGACTCTCTGGGGAAGCTTTGAAATGTAATGGTTATGTTCTTCAACGGAACCTACCTTGATACCCTGGAGGACAGAACAATCAGATTGCTTAGACCACCCATTATTGCCCCTGTTTCTATGGGGGAGGCACATGTGGGATGCTGATAATTGTTGAGGGTCAAACCTTCTTCTGGTAGGCGGGTGACAAGATGACAGGGCATAGTCGTACGCTTTGATCCCTAACTTTTTCCTGGACCGCCCTTTCGGGTTTTCAGTCCACCGGGATACCCATTTTTGCCCAAGCCGCCTTTTCAGGTTTTCGACTTGCCGGGTGTACAGATTCTTTTCATTTCATCCCTTCATTTTGCCCGAACCCTTTTGGTTCGCCGGGAAGCCCTAATTTTTGCCTAGGTATGTCAACCTAGCGGGTCTTTGATTATGCGTAGTATTTTTTCGACTATGTCCATGTTCAGGGAATGTGGGGAGTTGCCCATGTTGGAAGTATTTTGCCACGCCACCAGAAGATGTTTGATCAGGCAAGATTCGTTGTTGGAGTGCCCTAAGTGACTCAGGAGGAGATTTGCCCCAGGCTATTTGGCCTTTGAGAGATTCTCCGAATCTTGATTGGACTGCCCCAGATAATAGACCCTGATCATGTCTGCCCCTTGATTGGAGGTACTTCTGTTCATTAGGCATTCGTCGTGCGAACTTCTATGCTGTTCAAACAAAAAGTCATATGCAAACAAAGTTATGTTAAAAAATGCAAAGCCTATGTCTGTCTTGAAGATTTTGAAAATGCATTCTTTTTTCATAAAACAAATGAATGTTTGTAAAACGTGATGTCAACTCCGTATTTACCGTAGGCCTTAAGGAGTCAGGATACCTTTCGTAACAGTATGCTTTCGAACTAACCCATGCTTCAGCTAGGACTTTTAAGGGTTATAACGTGGCCTGGTTCATGGTTTAAGAAACAAAGGATAAAGGCTCAAATTATTTGTACCCACCCGCTCTTCGTGATGTTGTCCAAACCTAAACTCAGTTGATCATACGCTAGACCTTGTTCGAGTCTTTGTTCCGATGTTCCAATGATAGTTCAGATGTTGATAACTTATTTCGAATAGGCAGTCATTCCTTTTTATTGAGGGTTTGTATGACCTCTTTCTTTTTTGATTTTGTTATCCCTGTTTTTTGCCTGACTGCTTCTTTTTGAATTTACAGTCAGCGGGATGTCCCAGTTTCGTAAGTCCCCTTTGTAGGTTTAGACTTTTTGGGCTTTTTATGAACCTTTTTTTTTATAATGACTGTCTGTCTTTACGATTGTTTGGAACCATCACTGTCTTTTGTTTTTGGAAAGACTCATTTGGTGCCATTCATTGTGCACTTGGATCAACTGAGAGAACTACCCTGCCCCAGGTTGTGATAAAGGGTTTCAATTTTCGAAAATAAAAACTCCTACTTCTTTGGCTCAGAGGGGTTGACGAGGGATCATCTTCCTTATAACTCCAGTGTTTTAGGATTTGAAACAATGCTTGTACCTCATCAGCGGGGTCTATTCAAAAGCATATTGTAGATTGTGGTATCGTTTTTGTCATCCTCCCTCAAGAGGCTTAGAATTATTAATTAAGAGTTGATCATCAGAAAAAATATGAAAATAATTTGCATTTAGTGAATACGAATATATTGTTTCAGAACAGACATATGCGATGCATTAATGAAATAACAATGTTTAACATGAGTAAATGTTTGAACAAAAGAAAATTGCAACTTGAACATTCGAATGAACAAAAATTTCTCAATCCTAGCCATGTTTTGGCAAGGGAGCAGTGATCATGTTCGGAGTCTCAGGTACTTCAAACTGAATCTCTCCAGCGTCGATCATGTCTTGAATCTTGTTTTTGAGAGGCCAGCAGTTGTCCGTAGTATGCCCCAGGCTATCAGAATGGTATGCGCACCTATCGTTGGGATGATAGTTAGGAGCAGAAGTGTTTGGATTCCGGAGAGGAGCCCTTAAGGTGATCAGCCCTACCTCCAACATCTGTTGTAGTGCTTGATCCAGCGACATGTTGATCTTGGTGAACTGCCTCTTAGGCTTGTCTTGTTTGCTCTGATCAGCCCGTTGTTCTGGGCGAGGTCGTTGTTGGACCTGTGAAGTAATAGCAGCTTGGAGAGGCCCAAACCTTTGACTTCTTGGAAGTTGATTAATGACTGGGTCCCTGACTTGGGTTGGTTGCTTCATGTCTTGAGGAAGCTGACCGATCATGGCCCTCAGCTCTCCTTGCTCCTGAACTAAACCTTGAATGAGTGCCCTTTGCCCCAGCATCTGGGTTTTCAATGTGTCTACCTCAGCTTGTAGACGTTTCAGCTGTTCGTCCTTGTCATCTTCAGGACTCTTTCTGGTCAGCTTCCTCATGAGGAGTGTCCTCAACTCTTCCTGCCCCTTGGATAAGCCTAGGAAGATTTCCCTGAACTGAGTCTCTTGAGCGTGAAGGTCCCGGTTATCTTGTTGTGAAGCCATGGCTGAAATAAACAACAAGGAGGGTAAGTGACCTGCAACAAGGGTACCTGTTATGCAATGATATATATGATATGCATGTAATGTTTTCAAGGACCTCGCGGGGTAAACAAGAAATTTGTTAGAGCTGGGATCCGGTAGCTTGATTGAAAGAAACTTCATATTTGTTGAGAGCCCTTCTTCAAGGGTCAAAGGCTCACCATATCCAGTGGGTCATAGCCCCTGACTTTAGTCATCATGTCTGGTTTTGATTTCCAAACAACCTTGGTTAAGGGAACCTTCTTCAAGGTTCAGAGCTCACCATATCAAGTGGGTCATAGCCCCTGACAACTTTGGCCAGAGGAAAATAAATCCTCTTTGCCCCTTGCTAGATGTTTGATTTATCATGACCTGCATCACAAGCCCTTGAGATCCTTGAAATGGGTTAGGATGTATGCAGGATGCACGCAATGGTATGATGTTATGCTATGCATGGGGTAATGTAGGTAACCCTGTTATGAGTCCCAATTAAGGACTATAAACAAGCCCTGCAAGAAATTCAGTAAAACCTGTCATGAGTCCCAATTAAGGACTAAAACAAACCCTGCAAGAAACTCGGTAAACCTTGTTATGAGTCCTAGTTAAGGACTAAAACAAAAACCTGCAAGAAACTTAGTAAACCCTGTTATGAGTCCCCATTAAGGACTATAAACAAAACCTGCAAGAAACTCAAGTGTCAGATAACAAGCATGCAAGTAGTCAAGTTGGAAGGCACACAAGTCACACAAGAGAAGCCCTTAGAGTTTAAGGCCAGCATGGGGTCTAGGTATTACCCTCTTGAAGTTGGTGGGCTCAACCTGTCCTATTAGAAGTAACCGGGTTCTAAGGGTCCCAATATCACGGGATTGCTTTCATCGTTCATCGTTTCGATTTAGCCACTGAACTGGCGACCGAAATATTCCAGGAAAGCAACCCTCAATTGAGTGTAGTATCGAGTATCAACCAACCTCGGACTGCACCAAAGTCAGTTATCTCACTACCCTAAAGAGGCCAAGATGGTTCAATTAAGGTTCCTAAGGTCTGTTGATGCTTCATGACACCACGCGGAGGCCCCGTACTCTCCTTGACTGAACTCAAGGGTTACCGGTACACACCAAAGTGCCACATCAACGTAGCAGACTGTTTCAACCATGTCGGTATACCCCGCACAGTTCCCTCACAGTCTTGTTGCTACTTTCTAAGAAGGTATCCCCCAGATCCGGGTTAGGATCTATAGAACTCCCAAGACAGTCCCACAATAATAAAGCAAGCAAATCAATACAATTGAAAACACAGTTATGAACTAACCCTAAGGTACACCTCACTTTAAATCTAGTTCCCCGGCAGAGTTGCCAGTTCTGTGATCGGTGGATCTGGAACTGACTGTTTAACACTGGTTCGCGAAATGTTGCGGAAGCAAGAGTCGCCACCGTCTTTTATTTTCTCCAACATGGACAGGACAAAAGCACAGCAAAATTCCTTATGAGATAATTTCTCGGTTCGGGAGGTAGAGTTATAGAAAGGGAAGGTGTTAGCACCCTTTCTATCCATGGTTATCCATGGGCTCTTAGATACTTGCTCATTTGTATTTTCAAAATGTTTGTTTGCTTTTCAAGTGTGAGTGGGTTTGAAAAAGTTTCGTTTAAAGATTTCAGATCGACTCTCGTATCAGTCCTCAAGAGTGTTTGAAAAAGTTGTTTTGAAAGCTTTTTGAAAAGTGTCAGTGTGAAAAGAGTTTTTGATTTGTTTTTTGAAATAGAGCAAGTATCTATGAGTCATCTACCTACCCTAAGGAATTAGGCTGTGTAAATGTCCTTAAGGTAGTGCCATCCCACCATTGAGGGGTAAGTAGCACCACCGTTGGAGGTGTTCGGGTCAATTCGATTGTTAGGGACAGTGTGGTCACCAGAGCAATGGGAAGACACCTTAGAAGCTACCCTCATGCCAGGTTCCCGGATCATGAGGACTTACTAAGACATCCTCTACTCGACGATCACCTTTCGAGGTAAGGCAACAGTGAGGCGTACCCTAGGGGTGGTGTGTGATTTGTGTGTTGTGTTCATTTACATTTATCTTGTCATGTTATGGGTGATCTACGCGTTTGTTTTTATTTTGTCATTCATTCTTGCATGCGATTATTAACAGTTAAAAAAGATGCGGAAATTAAAAGTTCTAAACTATTACAAAGGCGCGGGTCCACATCGCCAAATTTAATCCAGGACCCGATTTGAATAAAGAAATAAAGATGCGAGAAAGATAAATGTTTAATTTACACGGCTTTGGGAGAATTACATAAAAATTATAAGAAAGGAAATAAATGCGCGAATTGGAATTAAAATTGGAAGCGAGGGCGTTGGACCCTTTTTAATGAAATTAAATTAAATGATTAAACTAATGAAATTAAAGAGAAAAAAGAAATTATTTTTTTTTTGAGTTTTTGGTATTTATGTTTTTTATGTATTTTTATGAGAAAGATTAAATGAAATTAAAATATTAACCCTAATTCTAATTTTTTTTGTTTATTAAGAAAAACATGTTAAAATTAAACCTAAAATTATTCTAATTATTTACATGCAATTTTGATTTATAAAAATAAATAATTAATTATTAGTGAAATTTATTTACAAAAAATATTAATTAAATAAATATATTTTGATTTTTATGACTTTTCTGTTTTTTACTATTTTTTATATTTTATGAAAATAAGTTAAATTAAAGGAATTAATTAAAAAAAGAAATAATTGAAATAAATAAAATAAGGAAAAGAAAGAAAATACAATACCTTGGGGGGTTTCTGTCCCCTTTTTGGAGGTGAATTGGAGTGGTTTGGCCATGTATTGGTGTCATGCATAAGTTGTTCTACTTTGGCCATTTGGCTTTTGGCTTTTGGCCATTTGTGTTTTGACCTCAACGTTCCTTAACCTTCTCAAGATGTCTGCCTCGCCATGTATTGGTGTCATGCATAAGTTTTTCTACTGTGGCCATTTGGCTTTTGGCCTCAACGTTCCTTAATGAACCTGGGATCCTGTCTAAACCTGCAGTTGAATCTCACGAACACATTAAATAAAATCATAAAATGCAAATAAAGCCAATATATGAAGAAATTTAATGTTTAGGCACAATATGGCATGTATGAATGATTATACCCTTTTGATCATGGAGATCAAATCAATCTTACCCTTACTGGAAAATTAGTGACCTGAATGCTTTTATGCCTTACTGGAAAATTAGGATCATGGAGATCAAGCCAGCCTTATCCTTACTGAAGAAGTAGTGAGGTGTTGGTTTGTAACTGTGATGACTTGTTTGTAGTGAGAGAGGGATTTGTAATAAGGATTTCAAGGTTTTAGGGTTCTTGAAAAAGTTTGATATTCTAACAGTGTTGTGACAAGGTTTTTTCTCTCTTTTCCTCCTCTCTTTTCCTCTTTTTCTCCTCTTTTTCTTTTTTGGTTTGTGTGAAAAGAAGGTGATTATATAATGAAAATTAGGGTAAAGCAAATGGGCTTTGAATGTGCAATTGGGCCTCCAATATTCACTTGAATTCGTCACTTTCCAAGCTAAATTGCAGGGACTTAAGTGCATTTTTTGAAGTTGAAATGTGAAAACAAAATGTAGCCGACATCGAGAACTAACTCCTGTCCGAAAATCGACTCAATCGGATAAACGGTGAATTAGTTATGAATTTTTGAAGTTTCAGCTCAGACAAACTTATTTTGGGCTTCAGTGTCGACTCTGACACGTTCTTCAATAAAAAACTGGTATTGATCGGTGCATAATTTGGTCTCGACTTTTGAAGCAAAGTTGTAGATATATGAGTCAGTGACCTTGTGTAAAAATATGAGTCCAATCCGATAAAAATTGACCGAGTTATGAATTTTCGAAGTTTCGACCCAGATGAAATAATATTCAGCATTCAGGATTTTCAGCGTGTCACGCACTCTGAGCAAAAAACGAAGGCCTTTTGAATACCGTTTGAACTCAATACCTTCTGTGAAAATGTAGCCAACTCAATTTGTGAAATTTTGGCGCCAGAACCAGCTCGATACGATGAAAATCGACCAAGTTATGATTTTTTGAACATGACACAAATAAACTTCTGTCACAAATATTCTGCACGAAAATACTTGATAAATCCACATTTTTGAAGACCTTCTGATCGAAATTGGCTTCCAGCCGTGAGAGATGAAAACGTAGATAATGTCAAGACGGAATTTTGGCCACCGGAACGGGTTCAAAACGAGTCACGATCTTCAAGTTATGAATTTTTTAGCGCGTAAAAACTGCACTTTCAGCACACTTTTTCACTATATTTCTTCAAGAAAACTCACACATTCGGATACCTTCTTTAAAGAATTGACTCTTGAGCCGAACCTGAATTTGAGAATATGTTATCAGAGATATCTTGGCGAAAGAACACCTGAATATAACGCGCCGGGTTGGACTTGTGAATTTTCTTGAAATGTTTTGAGAAATATGGGAGGGCAAATTTTGGGGTACAACAGTTGCCCCTGTTCAATCTTCTTAGACCTGAGGATGCAGATTGGCTGACGTGCCTTTCGTAATTCGAAGGTGGAAGATGATTGAACACTAGAGTGCCCAGAAATTTGCGCTCACATAGTAGTGTGATGGTGTAATGGGCTTATAGATGCCATTTGGAGACTGATGGATAGGATGATGGGCTTATAGATGCCATGCTAAGAGATGATGGATGGTGGATGGGCTTATAGATGCCATCTGGGTGTTGATCGCGTAGGAGATTCCTTAGCGAGAACTTGCGTACCTGCAAAAGAAAAAACGATTACCTGACCTATTACAGGAGCTGATCTTCAGATGCTTTGTATAGATGTGTCCTGACTGGTTACAGGAGCTAAATCTAGAGCTTCAAATGGTGATGAATGAACCAGGGATGGTTACTACCTCAACAGGAACGGTGAGAGAACCTTGGATGACTTTAACCTCAACAACAATCGTTGAGAAAATCTTGGGATTACCACCTCCGCAGGATCGGGGAGAGAACCATAGGCGACTACAACCTCAACAGCAAACATTGAGAGAATCTTGGTGGGAATTACCATCTCCGCAGTATCAGGGAGAGAACCATAGGCGATTACAATCTCAATAGCAATCATTGAGAAAACCTGGGATGGAATTATCATCTCCGCAGTATCGGGGAGAGAACCATAGGCAATTACAATCTCAATAGCAATCATTGAGAAAACCTGGGATGGAATTATCATCTCCGCAGCATTGGGGAGAGAACCATAGGCGATTACAACTCAATAGCAATCATTGAGAAAACCTTGGATGGAATTATCGTCTCCGCAGGATCGGGGAGAGAACCATAGGCGATTACAACTCAATAGCAATCATTGAGAAAACCTTGGATGGAATTATCGTCTCCGCAGGATCGGGGAGAGAACCATAGGCAATTACAACTCAATAGCAATCATTGAGAAAACCTTGGATGGAATTATCGTCTCCGCAGGATCGGGGAGAGAACCATAGGCGATTACAACTCAATAGCAATCATTGAGAAAACCTTGGATGGAATTATCGTCTCCGCAGCATTGGGGAGAGAACCATAGGCGATTACAACTCAATAGCAATCATTGAGAAAACCTGGGATGGAATTATCATCTCCGCAGCATTGGGGAGAGAACCATAGGCGATTACAACCTCAATAGCAATTCTTGGGAAAACCTTGGATAACTTCTACTGAGTCTTCATCAGAAAAATCTGTTTGGGGTCGATTTAGCTGGACTAGAGAAGGCCTTGGACTGGATAAGAAATATTTGGAGTCGATTAACTGAACCGGTCTAGGTCTTGAAATATGATTGAGAATTTAACTGAATCTTTCCTGAAAGGTAAAGGTCAGTCATATGCAATGCATGATATGGATCAAGCAATGATGTTCTTAACATAAATGAGATTTGTAAGATATGATGCGTCTATGCATGCTATAATGACGTATGGAAGTGCGACGTTTATGAATGTATGTTTTTGTCTTAGGAAAATAAATCCTTGACGGGTGCCGGGAAGTCACTCCTGGGCTGATGTTGGAGAATAGATTTTGCTTCCGCCGGGGATGATAATTGCAAGAATACCGGTAGACGAAGATGACTCCGTTGGGGAATAAACTTGGCGAATGGAATAACTCTGCGGGGAGGACAGTACTCTAACGATCTTGCTGGGAAGCAATACTCTGTGGGGAGAGGGATGCTTTTGCTGAATTGTTGATAGTAACTTGCTGAGGATACCCTTGTTGTATCGGAAGTGTTAATAGACTTCGCTGGGGATAAGAAAGAACTGTATTGACGACGACCTTTCCGTGGCTTTTGGCTGCGGATAACCCAGTTATATCCTGGTAAGGAAATAACTCTTTGAATAAAGCCGGGGGACGCGTTCGTGCTCTGCGAGGATAAGCTTCCAGAATCTACTGGGGATAAGCTTACTGCTTGGGGAGATGGATTCCAACTTCCTGGGAGAAACTGGATTGGACTCTCTGGGGAAGCTTTGAAATGTAATGGTTATGTTCTTCAACGGAACCTACCTTGATACCCTGGAGGACAGAACAATCAGATTGCTTAGACCACCCATTATTGCCCCTGTTTCTATGGGGGAGGCACATGTGGGATGCTGATAATTGTTGAGGGTCAAACCTTCTTCTGGTAGGCGGGTGACAAGATGACAGGGCATAGTCGTACGCTTTGATCCCTAACTTTTGCCTGGACCGCCCTTTCGGGTTTTCAGTCCACCGGGATACCCATTTTTGCCCAAGCCGCCTTTTCAGGTTTTCGACTTGCCGGGTGTACAGATTCTTTTCATTTCATCCCTTCATTTTGCCCGAACCCTTTTGGTTCGCCGGGAAGCCCTAATTTTTGCCTAGGTATGTCAACCTAGCGGGTCTTTGATTATGCGTAGTATTTTTTCGACTATGTCCACGTTCAGGGAATGTGGGGAGTTGCCCATGTTGGAAGTATTTTGCCACGCCACCAGAAGATGTTTGATCAGGCAAGATTCGTTGTTGGAGTGCCCTAAGTGACTCAGGAGGAGATTTGCCCCAGGCTATTTGGCCTTTGAGAGATTCTCCGAATCTTGATTGGACTGCCCCAGATAATAGACCCTGATCATGTCTGCCCCTTGATTGGAGGTACTTCTGTTCATTAGGCATTCGTCGTGCGAACTTCTATGCTGTTCAAACAAAAAGTCATATGCAAACAAAGTTATGTTAAAAAATGCAAAGCCTATGTCTGTCTTGAAGATTTTGAAAATGCATTCTTTTTTCATAAAACAAATGAATGTTTGTAAAACGTGATGTCAACTCCGTATTTACCGTAGGCCTTAAGAAGTCAGGATACCTTTCGTAACAGTATGCTTTCGAACTAACCCATGCTTCAGCTAGGACTTTTAAGGGTTATAACGTGGCCTGGTTCATGGTTTAAGAAACAAAGGATAAAGGCTCAAATTATTTGTACCCACCCGCTCTTCGTGATGTTCTCCAAACCTAAACTCAGTTGATCATACGCTAGACCTTGTTCGAGTCTTTGTTCCGATGTTCCAATGATGGTTCAGATGTTGATAACTTATTTCGAATAGGCAGTCATTCCTTTTTATTGAGGGTTTGTATGACCTCTTTCTTTTTTGATTTTGTTATCCCTGTTTTTTGCCTGACTGCTTCTTTTTGAATTTACAGTCAGCGGGATGTCCCAGTTTCGTAAGTCCCCTTTGTAGGTTTAGACTTTTTGGGCTTTTTATGAACCTTTTTTTTTGATAATGACTGTCTGTCTTTACGATTGTTTGGAACCATCACTGTCTTTTGTTTTTGGAAAGACTCATTTGGTGCCATTCATTGTGCACTTGGATCAACTGAGAGAACTACCCTGCCCCAGGTTGTGATAAAGGGTTTCAATTTTCGAAAATAAAAACTCCTACTTCTTTGGCTCAGAGGGGTTGACGAGGGATCATCTTCCTTATAACTCCAGTGTTTTAGGATTTGAAACAATGCCTGTACCTCATCAGCGGGGTCTATTCAAAAGCATACTGTAGATTGTGGTATCGTTTTCGTCATCCTCCCTCAAGAGGCTTAGAATTATTAATTAAGAGTTGATCATCAGAAAAAATATGAAAATAATTTGCATTTAGTGAATACGAATATATTGTTTCAGAACAGACATATGCGATGCATTAATGAAATAACAATGTTTAACATGAGTAAATGTTTGAACAAAAGAAAATTGCAACTTGAACATTCGAATGAACAAAAATTTCTCAATCCTAGCCATGTTTTGGCAAGGGAGCAGTGATCATGTTCGGAGTCTCAGGTACTTCAAACTGAATCTCTCCAGCGTCGATCATGTCTTGAATCTTGTTTTTGAGAGGCCAGCAGTTGTCCGTAGTATGCCCCAGGCTATCAGAATGATATGCGCACCTATCGTTGGGATGATAGTTAGGAGCAGAAGTGTTTGGATTCCGAAGAGGAGCCCTTAAGGTGATCAGCCCTACCTCCAACATCTGTTGTAGTGCTTGATCCAGCGTCATGTTGATCTTGGTGAACTGCCTCTTAGGCTTGTCTTGTTTGCTCTGATCAGCCCGTTGTTCTGGGCGAGGTCGTTGTTGGACCTGTGAAGTAATAGCAGCTTGGAGAGGCCCAAACCTTTGACTTCTTGGAAGTTGATTAATGACTGGGTCCCTGACTTGGGCTGGTTGCTTCATGTCTTGAGGAAGCTGACCGATCATGGCCCTCAGCTCTCCTTGCTCCTGAACTAAACCTTGAATGAGTGCCCTTTGCCCCAGCATCTGGGTTTTCAATGTGTCTACCTCAGCTTGTAGACGTTTCAGCTGTTCATCCTTGTCATCTTCAGGACTCTTTCTGGTCAGCTTCCCCATGAGGAGTGTCCTCAACTCTTCCTGCCCCTTGGATAAGCCTAGGAAGATTTCCCTGAACTGAGTCTCTTGAGCGTGAAGGTCCCGGTTATCTTGTTGTGAAGCCATGGCTGAAATAAACAACAAGGAGGGTAAGTGACCTGCAACAAGGGTACCTGTTATGCAATGATATATATGATATGCATGTAATGTTTTCAAGGACCTCGCGGGGTAAACAAGAAATTTGTTAGAGCTGGGATCCGGTATCTTGATTGAAAGAAACTTCATATTTGTTGAGAGCCCTTCTTCAAGGGTCAAAGGCTCACCATATCCAGTGGGTCATAGCCCCTGACTTTAGTCATCATGTCTGGTTTTGATTTCCAAACAACCTTGGTTAAGGGAACCTTCTTCAAGGGTCAGAGCTCACCATATCAAGTGGGTCATAGCCCCTGACAACTTTGGCCAGAGGAAAATAAATCCTCTTTGCCCCTTGCTAGATGTTTGATTTATCATGACTTGCATCACAAGCCCTTGAGATCCTTGAAATGGGTTAGGATGTATGCAGGATGCACGCAATGGTATGATGTTATGCTATGCATGGGGTAATGTAGGTAACCCTGTTATGAGTCCCAATTAAGGACTATAAACAAGCCCTGCAAGAAATTCAGTAAAACCTGTCATGAGTCCCAATTAAGGACTAAAACAAACCTTGCAAGAAACTCGGTAAACCTTGTTATGAGTCCTAGTTAAGGACTAAAACAAAAACCTGCAAGAAACTTAGTAAACCCTGTTATGAGTCCCCATTAAGGACTATAAACAAAACCTGCAAGAAACTCAAGTGTCAGATAACAAGCATGCAAGTAGTCAAGTTGGAAGGCACACAAGTCACACAAGAGAAGCCCTTAGAGTTTAAGGCCATCATGGGGTCTAGGTATTACCCTCTTGAAGTTGGTGGGCTCAACCTATCCTATTAGAAGTAACCGGGTTCTAAGGGTCCCAATATCACGGGATTGCTTTCATCGTTCATCGTTTCGATTTAGCCACTGAACTGGCGACCGAAATATTCCAGGAAAGCAACCCTCAATTGAGTGTAGTATCGAGTATCAACCAACCTCGAACTGCACCAAAGTCAGTTATCTCACTACCCTAAAGAGGCCAAGATGGTTCAATTAAGGTTCCTAAGGTCTGTTGATGCTTCATGACACCACGCGGAGGCCCCGTACTCTCCTTGACTGAACTCAAGGGTTACCGGTACACACCAAAGTGCCACATCAACGTAGCAGACTGTTTCAACCATGTCGGTATACCCCGCACAGTTCCCTCACAGTCTTGTTGCTACTTTCTAAGAAGGTATCCCCCAGATCCGGGTTAGGATCTATAGAACTCCCAAGACAGTCCCACAATAATAAAGCAAGCAAATCAATACAATTGAAAACACAGTTATGAACTAACCCTAAGGTACACCTCACTTTAAATCTAGTTCCCCAGCAGAGTCGCCAGTTCTGTGATCGGTGGATCTGGAACTGACTGTTTAACGCTGGTTCGCGAAATGTCGCGGAAGCAAGAGTCGCCACCGTCTTTTATTTTCTCCAACATGGACAGGACAAAAGCACAACAAAATTCCTTATGAGATAATTTCTCGGTTCGGGAGGTAGAGTTATAGAAAGGGAAGGTGTTAGCACCCTTTCTATCCATGGTTATCCATGGGCTCTTAGATACTTGCTCATTTGTATTTTCAAAATGTTTGTTTGCTTTTCAAGTGTGAGTGGGTTTGAAAAAGTTTCGTTTAAAGATTTCAGATCGACTCTCGTATCAGTCCTCAAGAGTGTTTGAAAAAGTTGTTTTGAAAGCTTTTTGAAAAGTGTCAGTGTGAAAAGAGTTTTTGATTTGTTTTTTGAAATAGAGCAAGTATCTATGAGTCATCTACCTACCCTAAGGAATTAGGCTGTGTAAATGTCCTTAAGGTAGTGCCATCCCACCATTGAGGGGTAAGTAGCACCACCGTTGGAGGTGTTCGGGTCAATTCGATTGTTAGGGACAGTGTGGTCACCAGAGCAATGGGAAGACACCTTAGAAGCTGCCCTCATGCCAGGTTCCCGGATTATGAGGACTTACTAAGACATCCTCTACTCGACGATCACCTTTCGAGGCAAGGCAACAGTGAGGCGTACCCTAGGGGTGGTGTGTGATTTGTGTGTTGTGTTCATTTACATTTATCTTGTCATGTTATGTGTGATCTACGCGTTTGTTTTTATTTTGTCATTCATTCTTGCATGCGATTATTAACAGTTAAAAAAGATGCGGAAATTAAAAGTTCTAAACTATTACAAAGGCGCGGGTCCACATCGCCAAATTTAATCCAGGACCCGATTTGAATAAAGAAATAAAGATGCGAGAAAGATAAATGTTTAATTTACACGGCTTTGGGAGAATTACATAAAAATTATAAGAAAGGAAATAAATGCGCGAATTGGAATTAAAATTGGAAGCGAGGGCGTTGGACCCTTTTTAATGAAATTAAATTAAATGATTAAACTAATGAAATTAAAGAGAAAAAAGAAATTATTTATTTTTTTGAGTTTTTGGTATTTATGTTTTTTATGTATTTTTATGAGAAAGATTAAATGAAATTAAAATATTAACCCTAATTCTAATTTTTTTATTTATTAAGAAAAACATGTTAAAATTAAACCTAAAATTAATCTAATTATTTACATGCAATTTTGATTTATAAAAATAAATAATTAATTATTAGTGAAATTTATTTACAAAAAATATTAATTAAATAAATATATTTTGATTTTTATGACTTTTCTGTTTTTTACTATTTTTTATATTTTATGAAAATAAGTTAAATTAAAAGAATTAATTAAAAAAAGAAATAATTGAAATAAATAAAATAAGGAAAAGAAAGAAAATACAATACTTGGGGGTTTCTGTCCCCTTTTTGGAGGTGAATTGGGGTGGTTTGGCCATGTATTGGTGTCATGCATAAGTTGTTCTACTTTGGCCATTTGGCTTTTGGCTTTTGGCTTTTGGCCATTTGTGTTTTGACCTCAACGTTCCTTAACCTTCTCAAGATGTCTGCCTCGCCATGTATTGGTGTCATGCATAAGTTTTTCTACTGTGGCCATTTGGCTTTTGGCTTTTGGCCATTTGGCTTTTGGCCTCAACGTTCCTTAATGAACCTGGGATCCTGTCTAAACCAGCAATTGAATCTCACGAACACATTAAATAAAATCATAAAATGCAAATAAAGCCAATATATGAAGAAATTTAATGTTTAGGCACAACATGGCATGTATGAATGATTATACCCTTTTGATCATGGAGATCAAATCAATCTTACCCTTATTGGAAAATTAGTGACCTGAATGCTTTTATGCCTTACTGGAAAATTAGGATCATGGAGATCAAGCCAGTCTTATCCTTACTGAAGAAGTAGTGAGGTGTTGGTTTGTAACTGTGATGACTTGTTTGTAGTGAGAGAGGGATTTGTAATAAGGATTTCAAGGTTTTAGAGTTCTTGAAAGAGTTTGATATTCTAACAGTGTTGTGGCAAGGTTTTTTCTCTCTTTTCCTCCTCTTTTTTCCTCTTTTTCTCCTCTTTTTCTTTTTTGGTTTGTGTGAAAAGAAGGTGATTATATAATGAAAATTAGGGTAAAGCAAATGGGCTTTGAATGTGCAATTGGGCCTCCAATATTCACTTGAATTCGTCACTTTCCAGGCTAAATCGCAGGGACTTAAGTGCATTTTTTGAAGTTGAAATGTGAAAACAAAATGTAGCCGACATCGAGAACTAACTCCTGTCCGAAAATCGACTCAATCGGATAAAAGGTGAATTAGTTATGAATTTTTGAAGTTTCAGCTCAGACAAACTTATTTTGGGCTTCAGTGTCGACTCTGACACGTTCTTCAATAAAAAACTGGTATTGATCGGTGCATAATTTGGTCTCGACTTTTGAAGCAAAGTTGTAGATTTATGAGTCAGTGACCTTGTGTAAAAATATGAGTCCAATCCGATAAAAATTGACCGAGTTATGAATTTTCGAAGTTTCGGCCCAGATGAAATAATATTCAGCATTCAGGATTTTCAGCGTGTCACGCACTCTGAGCAAAAAACGAAGACCTTTTGTATACCGTTTGAACTCAATACCTTCTGTGAAAATGTAGCCAACTCAATTTGTGAAATTTTGGCGCCAGAACCAGCTCGATACGATGAAAATCGACCAAGTTATGATTTTTTGAACATGACACAAATAAACTTCTGTCACAAATATTCTGAACGAAAATACTTGATAAATCCACATTTTTGAAGACCTTCTGATCGAAATTGGCTTCCAGCCATGAGAGATGAAAACGTAGATAATGTCAAGATGGAATTTTGGCCACCGGAACGGGTTCAAAACGAGTCACGATCTTCAAGTTATGAATTTTTTAGCGCGTAAAAACTGCACTTTCAGCACACTTTTTCACTATATTTCTTCAAGAAAACTCACACATTCGGATACCTTCTTTAAAGAATTGACTCTTGAGCCGAACCTGAATTTGAGAATATGTTATCAGAGATATCTTGGCGAAAGAACACCTGAATATAACGCGCCGGGTTGGACTTGTGAATTTTCTTGAAATGTTTTGAGAAATATGGGAGGGCAAATTTTGGGGTACAACAACAGGCCAAACTTCAAAATCAATACAAATTCATTTTCAAATAAATTTCAAACTATTTTTTCCTTTATCTGTTTTGTCTATCAAAGAACGTCCAATATTCATTTTTGATATATGCATTTGACATTAATTGCTGCTCATAAATATTAAATGCGAAACGAAAGATAAATTACTGGTAATATCAGAAACAGGGGGCAGTAAGAATTGTTCGAACTGTGTGATTACTCTGTCCACCAGGTACCAAGGTATATTCAGCTGAAGAACATGGCTAAGATACTTTCATTCCCCGCAGAGCAAGACAGTAATGGTAGCTCTCTCAGTTGAGACTTGCAACCGTGAATGAATCAGCAATACTCTCCCCAAGCAGAGTTGGTCTACCATCAGCACTAAAAAGGTCCTAATATTCCCCAGCGGAGTATAAGAATATTCCCCAGCAAGTATAAGAGTATCCCCGGTAGTCTTAATATTCCTCAACGGAGTATAGGAATGTTCCCCGGCAGAATACAAGATACCCCCAGTGGAGTCAATATTTCCCCAGCACGGTCTGAAAAAGGCTTCCCCAATGGAGTTGAAGCATCATCCCCAGTAGACTCTGGAAGTTTACCCCCAGCGGAATTAAAAATAAATCTCCCCATCCAAATTCAGAGGGTTATCCCCACAAGAGTCTAACAGGGTTATCCCTAGCAAGTTGCAACTGAAGATCATCCCCGGCGAAGTTCTTTCCTTTCACAAACAGGTATTCAATCCTCAACAGATCGAATATTACCAGCAACGGTAATCCATCCCCAGCGGAGCTTATCATTGGAATCCTCAGCAGAGCATCTCTTCCCCACGGAGTAATCTCCTCATCAGTTTATTCCCCAACGGAGTTCTCCTCTCCTGCAGGTTTATCACCTTCGTAATCCATCCCCAGCGGAAGCGAAGAACTCAACTCTACTCTCCAGCAGTTGTTCGGGATTTATTTTCCCCAACTAAAACATCACATTTCCATACATCATGATACATGCATATATGCATCATATAATACAATCTCATTTATATTGAGAACATCATTGCTTGATCCATATCATGCATTGTATATGACTGACCTTTACCTTTCAGGAAAGATACAGTTAAATTCTCAGCTATATTAAAAGGCCTTCTCTGGTCCAGTAAAGTCGATTCCTAAAGATTTTTCTGATCCAGTTGAAGTTATTCAAAGACCTTGCCTGGTCCAGTTAAATCGATTCCTAAAGATTTTTCTGAGGCCAATCCAGTCAAAGAAGACAATACCAATTAAATCGATTCCTAAAGATTTTTCTGAGGCCAATCCAGTCAAAGGAGACAAAACCAGTTAAGTCGATTCCTAAAGATTTTTTTGAGGCCAATCCAATCAAAGAAGACAAAACTAGTTAAATCGATTCCTAAAGATTTTTCTGAGGCCAATCCACTCAAAGGAGACAAAACCAGTTAAATCGATTCCTAAATATTTTTCTGAGGCCAATCCAGTCAAAGAAGACAAAACCATTTAAATCGATTCCTAAAGATTTTTCTGAGGCCAATCCAGCCAAAGAAGACAAAACCAGTTAAATCGATTCCTAAAGATTTTTCTGAGGACAATTCAGTCAAAGAAGACAAGACCAGTCAAATCGATTCCTAACGATTTTTCTGATACCAATCCCGTCAAAGAAGACAAGACCTCCTCTGGTCTAGTTAAATCGATTCCTAAAGATTTTTCTGATACCAATCCAGTCAAAGAAGACAAGACCTCCTCTAGTTCAGTCAGATCGCCGATAAGATCTCCCTAATTCGTATCCCAGTCGAAGTTCAGACCATCTACCAATAATCTCCAAATGGCATCTGTAAGCCCATTCCTGACATCATAATGCTGATACTACATCATGCGAGTGCAAATTTCTGGGCACTCTAGTGTTCAATCATCTTCCACCTTCGAATCACGAAAGGCTCGAAAGCTAATATATACCCTCAGGTTTAATAAAATTGAACAGGGGCAGCTGTTGTACCCCAAAATTTGCCCTCCCATTTTTCCCAAGACATTGCAAGAAGAATCTCCAAGTTGCTCAAGATGGCTCAAGATTGGACAGTCAAATCACCTCCTAAGGCAGTCAACCTCAAATTAGGGTTTTGTGTTGCATCAAGGTCCTTACATCCAAATGACCTCAAGTGCTCCACAATGTCCTAATATGTTCTCAAGTTCATCCCTGTCAAATTTCAAGCCTTGCAGAGGAAGTTTGGTCAGTCAGTTGTTCAAGAGACCCAAAAATCGACTATGCTAGGGCAAAAGTCAACTGTGACCTATAGACAGTCAAACCTCAAGATTTTTTGTCAACATTCTCATTTTGAAGTATAATTCATCATTTTATCAAGGGTTGATCATGATTCATCAAGGATTGCTCAAAATTCATCAAGACTCAAAAGTTGCTAAATTAGGGTTTTGCAGGAAAAGTCAACTCAACTTTGACCAAGCATAACGTTCTCATACTTTATGAGAAATGATCCATCCAAAGCTCATTTTGAAGAGGATTCAATTTCCTATAATCCATATTAACACCGCAAGATCAAGAAATGCACTCACAAAAAGTTAAAAATTTGGACATTATAGGTCATTTTTGAAAGTCAACAAAAACACCTTTTTTGCCAAAGCTTATAACTTTAGCATGGAATATAAAAATGATATGAGATCAAAAGGGTTGGTTATAGGACATCTCAAGGTTTCGAAAAAGTCCAAGAACACCTCCAAAAGTTCAAAATTGAAGAAGTTATGCATTGTTGAAGTTGGGCATTTTTCCAAAATTGCCAAAAGTCAACTATCCCCAAAACTTCAAATTTTGTCGAATGGGCCCACTTTTTTCCACTTGATTTGATCTTGTCACACTACACACGTGTCCTATCTTCAGTCTTGTGTCCATTTATTAATTTTTCTATTTTATTTGATTTTTATTGAATTAATCCATTTTAAATCAATTTAAATCCAAATAAAATCTAAATATTGATAACTTGGTATCTTTTTGATTGATACAGGTCTTAATTATCATTATGGGCATGGTCAAACTTGTATCAAGCCATATCATGCACAAAATATTGGATTTGGAATCAAATTGGAAGCTTTTTAATGGAGGATCATATCATATCTCCAAGCATTGATTTACAAAGATTCAAGTCCAAATTTTTAACCTAATGCATTGCCTTATACATATACAAGCTAAAGAGGCACGAATCAAGACCTAGAGGTTGCAAAATCACAAAAGCAAAACTTGAAAAAACTTAAGAAAAGCTTTAATCTGAAATCGATCCTAGAGGTGCTTTCAAAGCAAAGTCTCAACGCTATCCTCTTGCTAGACATCCACTGAGTCTATAGCAATCAAAAGCAAGGTCCCAGACCGTCTCCAACGCGCTGTAAGTCTCCTGAAACACGACCATGTGTTTGAAATCGCATACTCATATTCCTGCGTTTTCTTTCCAAAATCTTTACACAATCATGTTTATCGTTCCATTTAGAAACTTTTGGCATTATTTGATTGTGTTTTCATAGCCTGTAACCCCCTAGCCGATTCTAGGGTTCTTGGTATTCGTTTTTAGGCATTTTAACTGCAGGCAAAATTGATGCTAATAATGGACATGGACATGATCAGTGGAAGGAGACGAGCATAACCATGTGTTTGGAATTAATTTCCATGGCCTAGGGATGATTTTAGGAGACACCTACGCTTTTAGCTGCGGATGGAAATCCGCAGGTAAAATAACCAGGTCTCCACGAGGAAGACGAAGGCGTGTCTCCCTCCTATTGGGCAATTCAAACTTTCGCGCTTATTTTTTATAATTTCTGGCATTTGTTTTGTTTTCTAATATATTAATTGTTACCTAATCTAATAACAAATAGAGTGCAGTGGTCCAGTGGCAAGCGTGTTGTACAAAATCCAATGGGACCTGGGTTCGAATCCCAGGTCCCCCATATATTTGCTATTATTTTCTTTCAAGTGTTCCAGTGTGCCTCATGCCTTGCAACGCACCATACACCTTCAAATCTCCAGGCGCCAGATGGCCTCCAGGCCAAATCTGATGGTCAAGATTGAACATCCACCATATGCCAAGGTCAACGTGTCACATGGAATCAGAGAGTCAACCCAGGCCTGCACGTTAATGGGCTTGGAAAATTGCAAATTTCACCCCCAAATCAGGCCCAACACCCCTTGGTTATTTCTTTTTTTTCTTTTCATTTTATTTATTTATTTGTTTTGTATTATTTTTTTATTATTTTAACTAACCAATTAAAATCTTTTTTCTCATAAAATCAAAAAAACCAAAAATATATTTTATATTAAAATTAAACTCATCACTTTATTTTTGTAAATAAATATTAAATTAATTAATTTAGTTTTTAATTAGGTACAACTTTTAATATTTTTGCAATAATTAAAATTAATGTAGAATATTAGGTTTTTACTAACTTTGACCAAATTTATTTTATTTCTTTAAATATCCAAAAATCCAAAAATATTTTTAATTAATTAACTTATTTATTTATTTAATTAACTTAGTGTATTTCTTTTTAATTCAAAAAACAACCAAAAAATCACTTTCTTTCAAAAAGGGTCAAAACCCTAGAAAACTCGCATTCGATTTAATTTTCCCGCTTGCGATCCATTTATGATATTGATGTAATTGTTTCCCAGAATGTAATAGTTTTAATAGGACTTTAATTTATTTATCGCTTTATTTATTTTCCGCAGTTTAAATTCAAGGGTTTGTTTTTGGCGATGTAAATACCTGACGCCTTGTAATAGTTTAGATTTAATTTCCGCAATTTAATTTCCGCAATTTATAAACTGTTAGATGTTTTGTAATAGGGAATGCATGACAAGATCGAATGTATGAACTTAAAATCAACATAGCTCACCCATAACATGAACAAAGACAAATAAAATGAAAACAATACACTCGCACATGCGCACTCTTAGGGTACACCTCACTTGGTTGCCTTCGAACGTGGTCATTGAGTATAGGAAGTTTTAGAGGTAGCCCTCTTGTCCAAAGATCATAGTTGCCTCGAAACGGTTGCCTCGGAAAAATGATCTAAGACATTAGAGTTACCACTAAGGCGTCCTAACATTGCTTTAGTGACCACACGTCCCTTAATCGAATTGACCCTTAAAACTCCAACGACGATGCTACCTACTCATCAATAGTGGGATAGCATTGTCTAAAGGACATTAGCACAGATTGATTCTTTTTTCGAGTAGGTAGATGGTTCTTAAGTACTTGCTCCTTTCAAAATAAAATAAAAACTTTTCGCACTTACACATTTCAAACAAAAACTTCTTTCAAACCCACAAACACAAAGAAAAGGAAATTTTGAAAACACTTTGAGCAAGTACCTAAGAGCACGTGGATAACCACGGATAGAAAGGGTGATAACACCTTCCCTTTCTATAATCTACCCCCCAGACCCGAGAAACATCTCGAAAAAGGAATTTTTCGGTGCTTTTTTCCTTTCCTTGTTGGATAAAATAAAAGACGGTGGCGACTCTTGCTTACCGCGGCATTTTGCAAAAACAAACGCAAAACACGAACCAACATTCCAAAAACAGTCAGTTCTCTTCCCACCGTATCATAGTATCTAACTGATATGGTGGAAGTCGAGTCAAGATTCGAGGAATCTCTCAAAATCACTGAATAGCCAGGGGCAGATCTCCATCTGAATCACTTGAGGCATTGAACGTGAATTCTAGCAAAGGATCACGTACGATGAAGCAGACATTTTTCTGGCAGTGCTACAACACTTACTACTATGGACAGTGACAATTCCCCGCACCCTGTGAACGCGGACATAGTCGAAAAATACTACGCATGAAAAAAGACCCGCTAGGTTGACTGGCCTAGGCAAAAATAAGGGCATCCCGATGAACCAAAAGAGTTCGGGCAAAAATTAGGGATATATAAATAAAATTGTACACCCGGAAAGTCAAAAACCTAAAAAGGCGGCTTGGGCAAAAAAGGGTATCCTGGTGGTCTGAAAATCTGAAAGGACAGTCCAGGAAAAAGTTAGGGATTAAAGTGTACGACTATGTCTCCAGCAGAGTTTATTTCCTTAACAAGGGTGTTTCCTCAGCAAGAGTACTTCTCCATCAATAGGGTTTATTTCCCCAAACTGTGTAGTAACTAGGACGTGTATGGCAAGATCTAAAAACAAAATGTTAGAAAACCTTAACATCAAAGATAAACAATAACTGAAACACAAAACACTCGCACATGTGCACCTCTAGGGTACTCCCACTTAGGTTGCCTTCGGAATAAAACAGTTACAACTCTCAAACGTGAGGGATTTTAGTGGCAACCCTTTGGTTCAAAGATCATAAAATGACCCTTTCGATTTTGCCTCGGTACATGATCTTAAAACCTTAGGGGTGTTACTAAAGTATATTGCCAAGTTTCCTTTGTGACTGTACGATGACCCTCGATTGTCCCTCAAACATCCAACGATGGGGATACCTACTCACTAATAGTAGGATAGCACTGTCTAAAGGAAAAGAGGAAAAGAACAAACCTTTTCGAGTAGGTAGATAGTTCTTAGATGCTTGCTCAAAACAAAACATTTTCCCTACCTACACTCCTTGTAGTTGTTTAGGTATTGGCATGCATTTTTGGTAAAACCAGGTGTATGAATGTCATGACTGATGTCATAACATTCTAGTTTATTAGGTACAGATTTATTAGGTACCTTTGCAGAAAAATATTGTCATACAGGTACTGATGTTTATGAGTGTGTATCTGAGCATTTTGCAAAATGATCACATTTACCAAAATCAGTAAACAGGAATTCAGATGTCATAACAAATGTTAAGACATCCTGTTCTGAACTAACAGGTATGCAGTTTGGTTAATTCTGAGTTTTTCAGGAAAATGACTCAGTCTTTCCAGAACAGAATCCTGAGTTTTCTTTGGGTTAACCTAGCTCAAACCCAACCTGGTTGATCTAGTCCTGTGACCTAGTCTTAAGGTCAAACGGATTTAACCCTAGCTTTTTGTGGAAACCCTAACTGAAGATGCAGCTGCTATATATTCAACAGAGCTGCTGTCTTGGAATGTATCCCTTGTTGACAGAAGATCATTTAGAAGCTGTATAGTTTTAACTATTGTAATCCAAGCAATTATCATTGTGATAAGTGACTTGGAATAGGTTTTAATTGTAAGGGTTGTGTAACACTCAAAGCTTTGAAGCAAGAGTGTTTGTATGTCTCTTGACTAAAGCTGTGAAGCAAAGTCAAGTCAGGTTTGTGTATCACTCAAAGCTGTGAAGCAAGAGTGTTTGTGTTGCTTGATTAAAAAGCTGTGAAGCATAATCAAGTGTATGTTTTGAAGAGTGTCTTCAACAATTCATTAGTCAAATTGTTTATGTATCACTGCTGTGATTGAGGGGGAGTGAGTAGGAACTCAGGTTTAAGTTGTACTTAGATTGAAGTTGCATTGGGTAGGTCTTAAGTGAAGGAGATAAACTGGTTGGTTTATTCCTGAATTAATATCTCTTATAGTGGATTTCCTCCCTGGCTTGGTAGCCCCCAGAGTAGGTGTTGTTGCACACTGAACTGGGTAAACAATTGACTGTGTTCTTTACTGTTTTTGTATTTACTGTCTTATAGTAAGTCAGATACGGCGTCATAACATTAAACGTGACATTGAGTATCTGCAGCCAGAATTTCAATTGGCATCAGAGCAGGCACCCTGCCTGTATTACTGGGTGAGATCTAAGGATATCACTTTCTGGCACTATGGACAAAGAAGGAGTTTTTGGAAATAGACCACCCATTCTGGATGGAACTAATTATGACTACTGGAAACCTCGTATGATTGCCTTCTTAAAATCTCTGGACAAAAAGGCTTGGAGAGCTGCTGACAAAGGATGGATCCATCCCACCATAACTGAGAAAGATGGGACAATCAGTTTGAAGCCTGAGGAAGATTGGAGTAAAGAAGAAGATGAGTTAGCCCTGGGAAATTCCAAAGCTTTAAATTCCTTGTTCAATGGAATTGATAGAAACATTTTCAGACTAGTACATCAATATGAATTGGCCAAGGAAGTTTGGGACACTCTCAAAACTACTCATGAGGGCACTTCCAAAGTGAAAATGTCAAGGCTTCAGATGTTGACTACCAAGTTTGAGAATCTAAAAATGATGGAAGATGAAACCATTCATGAGTTTCACATGAACATCTTGGAGATTGCCAACTCCTCAGGAGCACTGGGAGAAAAGATGTCAGAAGAAAAATTGGTGAGAAAGATTCTCAGATCCTTGCCTAAAAGATTTGCAATGAAGGTAACTACCATAGAAGAAGCCCAGGACATCAGCAAGTTGAAAGTGGATGAACTTATTGGGTCTCTTCAGACTTTTGAGATGGGGATCACTGAAAATGGTGACAAGAAGAACAAGAGCATAGCACTTGTATCCAACACTGACGTTGAAAACAAGGAGGATGAAGAAGAAAATATTTCAGAAGCTATAGCCATGCTTGGAAGACAGTTCAACAAACTCATCAAAAGAATAGATCCAAAGTCAAGGTCTAATGTTCATAACATTCCCTCTGACATTGACAGTTCCAGCAGAAGACCAAGGTCAGAAGAGAAGGGAAATCAAGGCAGAGGTATTCAATGTCATGGTTGTGAAGGATATGGGCATATTCGAGCTGAATGTCCTACCTTTCTTAAGAAACAAAAGAAAGGAATGACTGTTACTTAGTCTGACTGTGATTCAGAAAGTAATTCTGAAGAAGAATCTGCCAAACTAGTTACTGCTCTAACTGGTGTTTGTACCTCTGAAAGTGACACTAGTGATGAAGAAGTGGCATTTGAAGAACTGGCTGATACCTACAAGAAATTGTGTATCAGAAGTGCTGAAGTCTATGTGCAGAATGAGAAATAATCAAAACTCATCATAAAGCTGGAGGCTGAAAAAAGGGCAGATCTTGAAACTATAAGTCATCTAGAAGGGGAAGTTCAATTGCTGAACTCACAACTGATCCAAATGACCAAATCTGTCAAGATGCTGACTAATGGAACAGACAAATTGGAAGAGATTCTTCAAGTTGGACAAAATGTAGGAAACAAATCTGGACTAGGATTTGTGGAAGCCAAGAAATCTAGTACAGACAAGAAGATCAGGCCTGTTAAACAAATGTCAAAGCAGATGTCTCAACACAACTCTCAACATCAGAAACAGAAATATATGAAGAAAAAATACCAAAGATGGAGATGTCATCATTGTGGAAGGTATGGACACATAAAGCCCTTCTGCTTCAAATTGCATGGATACCCTAATCAAAACTCAGGTGTTAAACCTAAGTCAAAAAGGGTACCACATACTCCTCAATGGAAGAAAAAGGCTACTACCCTGATAGCCCACACTTCCCTGAGAGTGTCTGCAAAGTAAGGCTGGTACTTTGACAGTGGATGTTCTAAACACATGACTGGAATAAAGAACATTCTCAATCATGTTAAACCTCACAACACTAGTTATGTGACCTTTGGAGATGGTGCTAAAGGTGAACTCAAAGGAGTTGGTAATTTGGACTGCCCTGAAGTTCTAAGTCTGAGTGAAGTACTGCTGGTAAAAGGGCTGACTGCTAATCTCATTAGTATCAGTCAATTATGTGATCTAGGATTCAAGGTCAACTTCTCAAAATCTGAATGTCTAGTAATTAATGAAAAACTAGAAGTTGTAATGAAAGGAATCAGATCCAAAGATAACTGTTACTTGTGGCAGCCTGAGAACACTAATAACTCCAATATGTGTCCAATTACCAAAGAAGAAAAAGAGATGAAACTGTGGCATCATAAGCTTGGTCATCTTCATCTAATAAGAATGAAAAGAGCTACCTCTATGGAAGCAGTCAGAAGGACTCCAAGACTACAGATTGATAAAAGAAGGGTTTGTGGTGAACTTAAAATTGAAAGGCTTGGTAAAAAGAAACATGTCTATGATGTGGTGAATAAACTTGAAGAAGGATGTGTTGTCAGAACCAGAAGTAATCATGACAAGGATTTTGGAAACAACAAGTCTAATAAAATCTGTTTCCCAGAAGAAATGAGTCGTGAAGTCTCTCCTCCTATAACTCACCATCAAAATGGAGTTGACAAAAAGAAAAATAAGATCATTCAAGAATCAACCAGAACTATGATTCATGTCAAAAGAATGCCTTCCCAACTCTGTGCTGAAATGGTTGCAGCTAGTAGTAACTGTTCTCAAAATATCTTGACAAAACAGATGCTCACTGAGTATAATGTCTCACAAAATGTTGTGACATTGTATTGTGACAATCTGAATACAATCAATATTTCCATGAACCCTATTCAGCATAGCAGGACCAAGCACATTAACTTTGTAGAGAAGAAGTCAATTAAACTGGAACATGGTATCATTAAGCTTCAGCTGACTGATTCTTCTACCAAGGCTCTTGTTGGAAATAAACTTGAAAACTTGAGGGGCAGGTTGGGTATTTGCCAACATGAGAAATTATAGCAATTAATTTTGCTTAAAACAAGGGTTGAAGGAGTTAATTTTGTTAAGTCTATTTTTAGTGGGTTAATCATATGTTTTCCCAATTCTTTCAAAATCTTTAAGAAGTTGAAAAGACTCTCTTTTGCCTCCTACCTCTCTCGACTTTGCAACCTGTTCCCTTCTCTCAATCAAAGTTTTTTCTCAAATTGCTACTGGTGCTCTAAGTCAATCAAAATGTCTCAAACATCATCTTCAACCAAGGCGACCTCTTCATCTTCATCATCTGACCAAGACTCTCGAGCAATCACCACATGCATAGAATCTGAAGTTCTTGAGATCACTCCTCTCAGAGAGATGGCAACTGACCCCGCCAAAGTCAAAAAGCTGAGAACTAGACATGCAGGAAGAGCTCAAGCTGCTGCCTCTGGTAATCCTTCTCATCCTTCCTCTTCTATACCAAATAGAGAAGGATCAGTTCAAGTTCATCAAGCTATTGCTAGGCTTGTTACTAGTATACTAAGCGGAAACCAACCTGTACCGGGGATTTCTGTCCCTTTAAATCAATCAGGAAGCCCAAATGTGGATGTCTCTGAGAATGTAGATGTCTCTGAGAATGTTATGACACAAAATGACAACATTCAGAACCCTTCAGAAAAGACTACTGATCCACCTATCATTGATGTGGATGAGGAATACTCAGACAATGATCTGATTGCCAATGTAAACCCTAGCATAGCTAGGAGAATGATGAAAAGAAAGGGTAATAAGAATGATGCAAAATGTATGTCCAAGGATAAACCTGTTGTTAAGAAATCCAAGACTGAAGGCAAGGCTGGGGTAGAATCTGTGAAAACTGATCAGTCCAAAGGGAAGGTGAAAGCCCAGGTGTATACTGGTAGACAACCAATTACAAAGAAGAGAAAAGAACCTGAATCCTCTGATTCTGATGGGGAATCAGAGTTTGAGATTGATGCTGAAGAAATTCCTATCAGAAGGAAACTGCCCTCCAGCAAAATTGCTAGAGTTCCTGAAGTCCCAACAGACAACATCTCTTTCCACCATCCTGACAATGCAAACAGATGGAAGTATGTTTGCTTGAAGAGAATAGCTTTAGAAGGAGAACTCAACAATGATGCCATGGAGTGCAAGGACATCATGGACCTGATCAAGAATGCTGGACTGATGAAGACAGTGATAAAATTTAACAAGTGTTATGAAAATCTGGTCAAGGAGTTCATAGTTAACTTGTCTAATGATTGTGCTGATGGAAGGTCAGCTGACTTTGAAAGTGTTTTTGTTAGAGGAAGAAGGGTTAATTTCTCTCCATCAGAAATTAACAAATTTCTTGGAAGATCAAATGAGGATTGTCCTGATCTGGAAGTCACTGACAATGAAGTTTGTCAAACCATCACAGCAAGGCAAGTGAAGTGCTGGCCCTTGAAAGGCAAGCTGAATGCCAGCAAACTTAGCATGAAATTTGCCATCCTGCACAAGATTGGTGCAGCCAACTGGGTCCCTACAAACCATAAATCAACTATCTCCACAGGATTGGGGAGATTTATTTATGCTGTGGGAACCAAGACTGCTTTTGACTATGGCAGGTATATTTTTGAACAAACTTTAAAACATGCTGGTAGTTATGCTGTCAAAGGACCAATTGCCTTTCCCTCCCTCCTTTGTGGAATTATCCTTGCACAATACCCTGATATCCTGGTGGCAAGAGATACTGCTTGCAAAAGAGCTCCTGCCCTTGGGTTGCACTACAAACTGTTTCAGGGATCTCATGCTCCTGATATTGTCATAACATCAGCTGAGACATCGTCTGTGAAGACCCAGTCCAAAACATCTGATGTCATAGCTGTATTAAAAGAGACCTGCAAAGAACTGGAAGCTAGGAAAAAGACCCTAGAAAACCTAATTGCCAGGTTAGAAAAGGAGGAAGTTGAAGGAAACAGAAGGGAAGAGGGTGTAGAAGCTGAAGGTCATCTCAATACTGAAGAAACTAGCTCCTCTGAGTCTGATGACAGTGCTTAAAGGTTGGTGGAGTTGTTGTTTGGTGGAGTTGATGCTGGTACCTGGTAGAGTTTGGAAGTGTGTTCAGTTTTTAGTTGCTGCTCTTATTACTGTTTCTGGATGACTGTATAATTTTTATGAACATGTATCTTTGGCCCATTTGTGGCTAAAGAGGGGGAGATATATTTTGGTACTTTATTAGACATTCTATTTTTCTGCAGTCATATTTATTCTACTGCTATCTATCTCTGATTGCTTAGGGGCTTTAGCCAAAAATCTGCCAAAGGGGGAGTTTGTAGTTGTTTAGGTATTGGCATGCATTTTTGGTAAAACCAGGTGTATGGATGTCATGACTGATGTCATAACATTCTAGTTTATTAGGTACAGATTTATTAGGTACCTTTGCAGAAAAATATTGTCATACAGGTACTGATGTTTATGAGTGTGTATCTGAGCATTTTGCAAAATGATCACATTTGCCAAAATCAGTAAACAGGAATTCAGATGTCATAACAAATGTTAAGACATCCTGTTCTGAACTAACAGGTATGCAGTTTGGTTAATTCTGAGTTTTTCAGGAAAATGACTCTGTCTTTCCAGAACAGAATCCTGCGTTTTCTTTGGGTTAACCTAGCTCAACCCCCAACCTGGTTGATCTAGTCCTGTGACCTAGTCTTAAGGTCAAACGGATTTAACCCTAGCTTTTTGTGGAAACCCTAACTGAAGATGCAGCTGCTATATATTCAACAGAGCTGCTGTCTTGGAATGTATCCCTTGTTGACAGAAGATCATTTAGAAGCTGTATAGTTTTAACTATTGTAATCCAAGCAATTATCATTGTGATAAGTGACTTGGAATAGGTTTTAATTGTAAGGGTTGTGTAACACTCAAAGCTTTGAAGCAAGAGTGTTTGTATGTCTCTTGACTAAAGCTGTGAAGCAAAGTCAAGTCAGGTTTGTGTATCACTCAAAGCTGTGAAGCAAGAGTGTTTGTGTTGCTTGATTAAAAAGCTGTGAAGCATAATCAAGTGTATGTTTTGAAGAGTGTCTTCAACAATTCATTAGTCAAATTGTTTATGTATCACTGCTGTGATTGAGGGGGAGTGAGTAGGAACTCAGGTTTAAGTTGTACTTAGATTGAAGTTGCATTGGGTAGGTCTTAAGTGAAGGAGATAAATTGGTTGGTTTATTCCTGAATTAATATCTCTTATAGTGGATTTCCTCCCTGGCTTGGTAGCCCCCAGAGTAGGTGTTGTTGCACACTGAACTGGGTAAATAATTGACTGTGTTCTTTACTGTTTTTGTATTTACTGTCTTATAGTAAGTCAGATACGGTGTCATAACATTAAACGTGACATTGAGTATCTGCAGCCAGAATTTCACTCCTTTCCAAAAATATTTTCAAAAACACTTTGTATACGTTCTCAACAATACGAGAAACATTACAAAGTTCGCCGCACTAAGGCGTCTTTTCAAAATACTTTTTTTCAAACGCACAAACACGAGGTATTTTCAAATGAGCTAGCATCTAAGAGCTCGTAGATAACTACGGATGGAAAGGGTGCTAACACCTTCCCTTTCCATAATCTACCCCCCTTACTCAGAAATAATCTTGAAAGATCTTTTTTTGTTCTTTTCACCCTTTCCTTTGTTGGATAAAAGAAAAGTCGGTGACGACTCTTGCTTACCGCAACATTTATGAATACAAACACAAAACCAGTATAACAGTCAGTTCTCCCACCTTATTATACACACCATTTGCGGACTACCATTCTATTAATAAAGTTTGAGCCTTTATCAAATTATTTGTAATTCTTATTTTATTTTGTCTACAAAAATTTCATTTACTACTGATAGTAATTTTCAAATCAGAAATACTTAATAATAAAAATATGTTTTTGAAAATAATTTGCAAATTACTTTTTACCTCATTTATGTGATTCAAGTGGGACAAAAGTAGTGGTTCTAAGGATGGACGAACTCCGAGGTTTTGAAAAGATTCCCCAAGTGGTATCCCGGGTTACTCTTGCAGATATGCGTATAGTCCACTTGTGTTAGTAGGATTTCATACCAATTGATGTGTGGTGTGGTGTTGGGTTTGTGATCTCATTTTCCCCAGTTAAGTCTTGGTTCATATTTTCTCCAAGTTAGT
The DNA here is from genome assembly GCA_948472305.1 of Vicia faba. Classification (NCBI taxonomy): domain Eukaryota; kingdom Viridiplantae; phylum Streptophyta; class Magnoliopsida; order Fabales; family Fabaceae; genus Vicia; species Vicia faba. Next base: position 1,225,717,071 of record OX451736.1, on the reverse strand, counting down.
ATACAGTTTTGGGTTTGGGATGGTTTGATACCTTTATCCCATATCCCCCAATCAGGTCTTGATGCAGATTTCTCTAGCTAAGTGTGATTCTTTCCCCAGCTAGGTTGTAATCGAGCAGAGATTGTAAAGTCATGAGGCCTTTGCTCATTTGATGGAGTTCTTTATCCCTTTGTATGATGAGAACTGATGTAGAATCTCTCCAGTTATGACATTGTTGTTATTGTGTGCTCCCCCAGTAGTCGGACAAAAGCAATATCATTTTCTAAGAAGTGTTGAAACAGTTGTCAACTTTTTGGGTTTTCTCTTGCCAAGTGTTGAGTTTGATTTGAAATCCCCATGATTTTGACTTCTTATTATGATGTTAACTTCTTAATTTCCCAGATGAATTAAAGATGATGCTTCTCTCTAAAGTTGTTATCCTCGTGAAGTTTCATAATTTCTCCCTATAGAAGTCTGCGCAACCATTACACTTGATATTGAAGAATGTATTTGGGCTACCCTCGGCGAGCGTGGTTTCATTTTCCCTAATAAAGTCAATACGGGATCCCCAATTGAGGTCAAGACGATGTGGCATTGTATTCTCTTCCAAAGTTTGTATGATATTCCCCGATGAAGCCTGGAATAGGGTGTTATATCCCTGCAACTGTATTGGTTTATTGCTATCAGATTTTGCTTTGATTATTTTTTTAAACCAAGTTTCTTCCCAGTGAAGTTAAGCCTTGAAGTAGGATTTTATTTCCTCAGTTGGTGCTTACTCTCTTATGGAATTCTTCATCTTGGATGTGATTTAGCCAAGTGTTGTCCTTACCCAAGTTGGTTTTGTCTGGTTATCCTCAGTGCAGTATGTCTATTTTGTTAGCATATACATGATAAAATTCATACACTCATATATACATCATGCATAGCTGAATTAAAATTCATAGCTCATTTGCATTCATTGATGTTTTTGTTGGCATATTTTCCTCTTTACAGAGTTATGTTATCGTCTCTCCAATAGGTTGTCAACTTTAAGCAGAAAGTGTATATCCTTTCAATTTCCCCATTGAGTTATCCATCGTGGAAGATTTTTGCTTTAGCCTTCCTAACCGGATCATTATCTGGATGGAATTTGACCCCCATTTGAATTTACTCCTCATTGGGTGGTATCCTGTTGACTGTTTCACTCTGGTCTATTCCTGGTTTTAATTTATGGTCCACGACATCAATATTATTTCAATCCTTGTAGGCTGTGAGCCCTGGATTGAGAATGTGCATTTATTTTTCACGTGGAGACTTTATCACCTTAGCAGGAATGAGTTGGTATTTCCCCACGAAATCAGGGGATTCATTTCCCAGCAGCGTTATTGCAATTCATTTTTGTAACAGCAAGTGGAGGTCTCTTTATTTGAGCAACCTGTACTTCCCCAGAAAGTTTGTTAATTCCAGAGAAGATTTGTACTCTAATGGATGGTAGTCTCTTTGTTATGGGAGATAGTTCGTTATTGAGGTTTTACTTCGATGGATGGTAGTCTCTTCGGTATGGGAGATAGTTAGTTGTTGAGGTTTGATTTACTCTGATGAATGGTAGTCTTTGTTATGGGACATAGTTCGTTGTTGAAGTTTGATTTACTCTGATGGATGGTAGTCTCTTTGTTACGGGAGATAGTTTGTTGTTGAGGTTTTGCTCAGATGGATGATAGTCTCTTCGTTATGGTAGATACTTTATTGTTTAGGTTTTACTCCGATGGATGGTAGTCTCTTTGTTATGGGAGATAGTTCGTTGTTGAGGTTTGATTTACTCCGATGGATGATAGTCTCTTTGTTATGAGTGATAGTTTATTGTTGAGGTTTTACTCTGATGGATGGTAGTCTCTTTGTTATGGGAGATAATTCATTGTTGAGGTTTTACTCCGATGGATGATAGTCTCTTTGTTATGGGAGATAGTTCATTGTTGAGATTCACTTTACCCCCAATAGAGTTGAGTTGATCCCAGCCATAAGCACCGATGTAAAACCTTTGTTCCCAACCATAGGTGTTGAGTCAACCTTTGTTCCCAGTCATAAGCGCTAATGTCAAACTTTTGTTTCCAGTTATAAGTATTGATGTCGATCATTTGTTTACTAGTCTCAAGATTGGTTTTTTTCGTCATCCCCGAGCCAATATTATCTTACTGTTTCTATTCACATCCTTCGATTTAGTAGTTTCTGATCCCCTGTGAGTAGATGTTACTCTCTTTTTGCTATCTCATCTATGAGTGGGAAGTTCACAGTTATCTATTGATCATTGTTATCCATTGCTTTTTCCTCATTTAGTGAGTTGATGATACTTTATCTCCTCTTTGGGCTTTACCCCAATAGAGTTAAGTATCATGTTCCCCTGCGATTTATTTTCCTGGTCAAACTCTCTTTTTGGTTCGTTGATTTTATTTTCTGCTTCCCCAGTGGTGTTCTATGTCACCTATAGAGTTGGTCGTTTGCATTCATAATCATAAACATTGCATGGAATCTTAGGGTCAAAAATAAAGTTTGTTTTGTATTTAAGTATCTTCAATCGCGTCGAGACGATGATTTTAACCTTCATATCTCCGGATAGAAGACACTTAAATAATGGCAGCTATTATACCCCAATTTTCCCCCTAATATCTCTCATTATCCCATTTTATCAATACATCAAAATCACACACTAGGGTTGGTTCTCTCTTTCTAATTCATCCTATCTTTAAGTTTTCTCTTTAGGGATCACCAAACACCTTGAATTTTGTATTTTGTACATGTTTTCTTTTTAACTAACATCAAAATATGTATATATGTTTCTTTGAATGTTCATATTGTAGGTGATGACACAATTGCATTCATCTCACCATCTAACCTAGCGTTTGGGGGTTGGTCCTCAGTCAAATGGTTCTTCAATGGATTGCAAGATCTTAAGCTTCAAGGCCATGTCTATGATATCAAAGATTTGTGGTTCAAAGAGTACTCTCACTTTATTTAGGTCAAACTTTCCTCAAAGTTGGTGGTGGTATTCATCAAGAAGATTCATATGTTCATGTGTTTATTTTCATGCCTTCTTCAATAAGTTTCATTTATACTTTAGCTCCATCTTTGAGTGTGCTTCAAGACAACATCATTTTAAGGTCTATGGTGATTCATCATGCTTTATTTTGCCAAGAAAGTTCAAAAATATTCAAGGTTGATTCAACAAGTTTGACCTAATTGAGTAAGTGCTTGATTCAGTGATCACAAGTGCATAACTCTCTCAATTTTGAATATTTTGAGTTGGTTCTTTTTTCTATGGGTACTTATCATCATTTACAACAACTTCTTTTCACATGACAATATCTAATTGTGCAAGAAAAATTATCAAAAGTTGAAAGGGGTTTCAAGTCATTTTGGCACTCTCTGAGCTAGGGTTTGTTGACTTCTAAGGACCATATCTTGCTCATTTTTTGAGATTTTTAATTGATTCCAAAGCCATGGTTCTCTCAAAAAAAGGTCCTTAACAAGTTCTCTTCAGGGATCTAAGGCTAATTTTGAATGGAAGATCACTAATGGTTAAGAAAGATTACAAATCTCTTTGAAAAGCCTTTGAATCTTAGGGTTTGGCTTCAAATGATCATAACTTGTTCAATTTTTATCTCCTTGAACCCATTAATTTTTCACAATAATCTTTGAGATGTCTACTACAACTTTGTTTCAATATGCAAGACTTGAAAATGCATGGAAAGTTGCTGAAGAATTGAAAAGATTATAGGTCTTTTGTGAATTTTCCCAAATTTGTTCATCATCTTCCAAAGACCGTAACTCTTTCAATTTTTATAATTTTTGAGTGATCTCAATTCCACAATTCAATTCAAGAGGTCTACTTTATTTCATCTTCAGATATAAAGATCAAATTTTGAGTGGAAGGTCATGTAATTTTAAAGAATATTATAGGTCATTTTGAAGTTCAACACTTAGAAATATTTCTAAGTACAAAAATCAGTTTATTTTTCACAATTTCAATTGGACATAACTTCCAGCTCAATTATCCAAATGGAGTCTTTCTTGGAACATTGTAAATATTGTGACCTCATCTTTCAAATACTTCAAGAATCATGTTATATAGCCTTCTGAGTTGTGGCACCATGGATTCAAAGTCGGTACCTTGGAATTGAAGTTTCTCATGGTAGTCAAATTGCAATTTCCATAATGTGACTTCTAATCACCAAATTTATGCGTGTTTTCCACTTAAACATGATTAGTATAAATGTTTGGATCATTTAGAGTGTCAAAATGCATCATTTGGATGAGTTTTGATGCACATGTGATCACACTTTATTCATGAACACAAGTGTGCATGATTTCCACTAAAATTTCATCATTCACCCCTCCTCTTGATTCCATTCACTTCTCCTATAAATACAGACCACATTCCACTCATTTTCGCAAGCTTGGGTAGCCAGAATCACTCTACCAAACTCTCTCCATAGCTCACAATTCTGAGTTTTTGAATTCACTCTTCCCTTGTTTTTCAATCCAATTTCTTTGTTCATTCTTCATCCTTGAACTTCAATGAAGCTAATAGAAGAAGAACCAAGTCTTGAGGTGTTCTAAATCGTGCTATCCAACTCAAGTTTCAGAGCTCTGAAGTTGAGCTTCAACAGGTAGATTCCTCCATCAATTCTCTCCAAACTTAATACTATAATGTAGCTCTCATCACTCTTATACTCATAGCATCGTTATTTTTTAACTGTAAGTGAGTTTTGCTCATGAATTTTCAAATCCCTTTTCATTCTTTTTCTTCTGGTTATTTGCAAATCGATTGAGCTACAGTTTATATAAATTTTTCACGAGGGTACCATTGGAATCGTCTTGACGAGACGAAGTGAATGACACCGGTCTGAGCTTCTAATTTTACAGTTTATGGAACTCGCAACTCGCGTGTGGTCGGAGGTTGAAGATGACCAGTGTATCATCTCTCAACCAATGACAAGGCGCCACTTGTTTTTTCAAATATGTTTAAAAAATAAATGATCTGGTGGTTTATTCACTAATGTCCATATCTTGCGCAGTGCGTGTGATCCTTTGAATTAGCTTACTAATGTGTTTTAACATTGATCCAATGGTCCACATTACTTTGATATTATTTTTATTTTCTAATTTTTTTATTTAATTTTTTTAAACTTCAAAAACTCATAAAAAATTCATTTCAACTTCTAAAATTGTGAAAAAAATCTCAAAAGTACTTTTGATTTTTCTCTTTCTTATTTTTAATTTTTCACAATTTTATTTTGTGATTTGGTATTTTTTATGATTTTTCACTTTACTTAACTTGTTTTAATTGTTTAAAAATACATATCTTGATTTTTAAATTCTGAAAAAAATTATGAAAGGATCCAATGACCTCTTAACAAGTATTGTTGACCTAATTTTATTTTTATTTTTATTTTACTATTTTTCACAAATTTTAGTTTATTTTGTTTATTTCTTTAAATTTAAAAATAGTTTCTAACTTTAAAAAATTCTAACAAAAAATTTTCAACACTTGTTGACTCATGTTTGACTTATGATATTTTTTTAAGATTTTTATTTAGTGTTTTAATACATGTTGTATGTTTTACCAATTATTTCCCTTTTTTTAAATCATTTAAATTTTGTTTTATATTAAATATATTTTATTCTTTTTTTATTGGTCCTGATTTGGAGACACTTGAGTGTTTTTTTTTTTGGACAATTTTCTCAACCTCATTGGATCTTAGGTGTTGATAGGTTAAAAAACCAAATCCACCAAAATGGATGAATGATGTTGATGACATTTGAAACCCTAGTTTCATCTGATATATCCCCTTCCCTCTTCATCTTACCCCTTTCTTATTTTTACTTGTGCTACATGTCTTTGGAGAATGATCTACATATCATTTCTCTAACATGTTAGTACATAAATTGCTATTGACCGGCCTCAAAATAGGTGTGACTTCTACATAAGTTCACTTACGATTGCTTAACATAATACTAAATTTATCCCGATTCGAAAAATGATCATTTGTGGCCCAAACCTATGTTTGCAAGCCCAATCATATTTAATTTGAAACCTTTGATCCAATAACTTTGAAGTTCATTGTTAGGAGGCTTTGATTCTATCAATCCTCTAATGAACTTCATGAATTTTGGTTTAAGTGAATCATTTGAACATCGTTGATCAGATATGGTTGCTTTGAGCACTTGAAATGAATGATATACTTGACAAAAAATAAATGAAACTTATTGTTGAGAAGCTTTGACTTTATCAATCTTCTAATGAGTTTTCAAAAGCAAGCTTCAAGATGGTCATTCAACTAACCCTTTAACTTCTAATTCACTAACAATTGACTTTACTTTATGCCTTTATTTTGTGCCTTTATTTTTATGCACCATTTATTTTAGCATTTACATTCCATGACATTTTATCTTTGCTCACTTGAGCATTTATCTTTATTTTATTTTATCTTTGCTCATTTGAGCTTTTTGTTTTATTTTGAATACACTTAATAATCAACTTGAATATTAAAAAACTTTTATGTTACTTGGACTATCTGGTTACTATCGTTAGCATTGTGAAGTTGTGGACCTCTCGGACTTAGGATTAGAAGCTTTGATACTTGGGACCTCGTGGCTCTGTTGTTATTTTGTCTGAAGTTCCCAGGGTTTTGCTCCAAGGCATTAGGTTGATTTTCTTTGTGTGCAGGTTATTCTGATTATATATTTTTTCTGTGATTAGGAATTCTTTTGTACATAGTCGTTACTTTTCCTAATTTTTGTGAAGACTTAATTCATCTGAAGCTTGGTATTCCTCAGAGGTTTAGTATTTTGGCTTACTTGGTTTCAACCCACGGGATTGGAATTCTACATTGACTTCTTTATGTCAAGTATCGACTTCTTGTTGATTAGATTGTTCATTTTCTTAGCTTTTATCTTATGCTTTAGGATAGTTCCTTCATCTCCTCATATCTTCTTTAATTTCAAAAATCTTCTCCCTCCTTTTCAAAACTCTTCTTGTTTTTCTAACTTGAACCGCTTTCATCATAAACTTGGACTTTGGTCCATGCATTTTCAAAACACTTTTCCTAATCAAAATTTAATTGACTTAACCATAATTTGACATTTTTTTAGACTAAAAGTCAGTTAAACTCATTCAAACCATTGTCACTTTGGCTTTTTACTTTAAAACTTTTCTCAAAAGATTAGATTCTTGTCAACTCTTGTAGTGACACAAGCTACTATACTTCTACGATATGTAGTGAAGAGATTTATTTTCCACTTGGATGTTGAGTGATGGATTTTAAATCCAAGTTATATAATCCACTTTGAGATTACGCAAATATTCATTTATCATAATTGTGGGTAGTAAGTATGTTTTCCACTCGGATATGACGACGATGTCTCTTCTCTTAAAATTAACCAACACACATGTGTTTTAAAAATTTTGAGGTGAACTACGAGTACCCTGATCTCCTATTGCATGGAAGATGGTACATAGGCACTAAAGGTTCACAACTGCGGCGGATGCAAAAATTGTAAAAACCACTTCTTTTCTCATCTCCACCATCTATTTTTTGTATATATTTTTTATAGCCAAAATACACAGATTTTCAAAGAGGTTCCTGCAAAGTACCGTAGATATTTAGGGTGTTAATACCTTCCCTTTGTATAACCAACCCCCGTACCTAGATTCTCCCCCTCTTTTTGGGGTTTATTCTCTTTTTTTTTCATTTCCTTTGGAAACAACAAAACGCAATGATGATTTTTATTTGATTTGTGCGAGTTAAGTCAACATAATGGCTTAGTCTCAACATTTCTACCGCTACAAATGGGAAGTGATACAAGAATGATTTTTGAAAGTCGATGACAACGCAAAACTCTATATCAAAGAGCAGTTGAGGAAGATTGCATTCTTGGAGACCGTAGACTTGAAACCATCCTCTCAACCGGTAAAAACGAACGGAGCACCTAAGAAGGTGAAATCTACACCGGGTGACAATTCAGCAACCAGTGGTCCATTATATTTTGAGCATGTTGACAAACTTTTTCCCAATTCACCGACTCTGAAATCTCATAAAAGTTTTTTCAAAGGAGCCCGCATTAGAAAACCACCACCTATACCGCCTCCACCAAAAATATCATTTATCGAGGAGATGTCGATTTTTATGCACAATTACATTGAATGAATCCTCAATGTTAAGGGTGATGGTAACTGTGGTTTTCGGGATGTTTCTGGTTTACTCAGTAAAAGGGAAGAGGAACGTCAACTTGTATGTGATACTCTTATCAGAGAGTTGAGGAGCAATAGAGAATTATACACACAGGTGCTTGAGAATAAAGAGAAAGTTGAAGAAATTTATCACGCTCTTGTACCTTGCGTCAGTGGACATGCACAGGAGGAAAAATGGATGCACTTCTCTGAGATGGGTCATCTCATAGTAAGTGCGTATGATAGAATGTGTATTAATCTTATAAGATACGGTTTTTCAGAAACTTTTTTCCCAATGCACACTGCTTCACCATCAAATCTCAATGATCGTATCATTTGTGTTGGGTGAGTTTCAAATTTGCAGCATTTTCTTCAAGTGTAATTGAAACTGAGATGCCATATACCACTTACATCACTAGAGTGGGCGACTCATTATACAATTGAATTTGAGACTTGGTCAGACCTATTTATTGAAAAGATGCAAGAGTACACCAAATTGAACAACATTGAAATAGAAGGAAAAAATAAGAAAAAGTCAAGGGGTATCACCTATAGATTTGGCAGGCAACAATTATTTCGGATCATTTAAGTAGTTATTTATCATTTTATTGTATATGACATTTTGTTAATGTATTATGTTGTGGAATATAAGCATTTTGCAGTTTGTCCAAAAATATCAGCATTCAATATAATTAGTTGCTTCAGTTTGTGCTATATTTTTGTTTTTAAATACCATAGAAGTTTCCGAAGATACATCTCCAAAAAAAATAAAGGTGTTTCCGGAGTTACATCTTCAGTATATTCTCTGTCAACATATAGGATTTGTTTGATCTATAATATCATTTCACTATTATAAATAAGCTCATTTATCATATTGTTTCATATCAAAAGACACCCACAAAAAACAGAATGAATATCAAATGGCATGTTGGAAATATTCACGTTACCGGCAATACATCATCCAGAGAATTTAAGATCAATGAGTACACCACTCTTGAAGATCTGCAATACATATTGTAGAAGCTCTTATCATATAGTGACAATCAAAAAATTGTGAAGATTGAGTACCGCTCACCATCTGTTGATAAAGAAGGGAGGCTTGAGTTCAACAACCATGAGCTGAAGACTTCTGTTGATTTAAGGACTATGTAAAGAACCTTTTTCTGTTTAGAATCAAAAGTTTTAATCGAACTGGATGCGACTATTTCGAGATCGATCGATGATATTATCTAGATGTTGCAATGTCCACCTGAATATTGAAGTGTAATGTTTAATCTATTTGAAAAACCATTATATATTATTTATTTTATAATATCAATGATATTTTGATTTTGCAAAATTGATGCATTTCAATTATGATTTTTTACATCCTCTAAGGTATTATTATGAAAATATACTGCCAATTTGATACCGAAAATATAACTCCGAATAATTTTATTTTTTATTACATTCTGAGTGTCTAGGAGTGTGCAAAAAAACCGGTTATCATAATCAAATTGATAACCAAATTTTTCCAATTTTTAAAACCCAACTCAAATACTAAAATCTGAATTTAGTAAACCATTTGTAGTCAAAATGGTAAACCGATACCTATAAATTTAGTTATTGGATATCCAAATACTATTCTCATTAAATTTTATGCTTTCTCAAGAAAATATATTATACATTTTTTGAATCGTTGTTAATTCATTTCAAATAAATGACCGCAAAATAAATTTTTCAATCGTGTTAATATGTTGTTCTTACTGTGTTTATGTTACCTCGGTTAGTGTGGGTTATTGTTGGTTTGCAGTGTTTTTTTCTGCATTATATTGTACTAATTTAGCATTTCATAAGTTTGAGTTTTCTATTAATGCAATTTGGCTTCTTTCAATAAAAAAGTCATATATATTTGTTTGTTCTATTTTGATCTTTTATATTTTTATTAATTCTATACAAAAAATACCAAGGAAACCACAAGAGAAACTACAATTGAAAAAAATAAACTCTGCATATTTTTAAACAGATTTTTTTTCATAGAACTGGTTTTTTAAAGAAAATAAAAAATTTGTTGAGATACCAATTTAAAATTATTTTTTAAAAATTATTTTTTTAAGTTGTTTTTTTTTTGTGAAAAACCAATTTAAAACTGAACCGATCCAATGTTAACCGGTTTTAAATAAAATAAACCAAAATCTAGAGACATTTAAATATTAGAAAAATATAAGGTGGGTTAAAAAATTCCCTAAAATCGTTTTAGATGACTGCATGGAAGTCACGAGGTTTCTTTGATAGAGTTTTTAAAATATTGTGTAATGATCTCTTGAATGTCATTCAAAACCAATCCTAAGTCCTATAACGCACCACAAGCACGTCTGTGCCTATTATACAATAAAATCAACAACAAACCCAAAAAATAAAAATAAAAAATCGACAGTCAAATTTGCAAGATTTAAGTTACAATGTGAAATATAAAATAAAAGAAGTCTGGGTATTATCAGAAGTTAACCGATAACTATAATCAACAAAAGATCAAGAGAATACCAATCCACCTCTCCGGCAAATGCAAATTAGTCAATTCTCCCAGGAAAATAACTTATCATACAAAAAAAAAAAACAAATAGAAACTAAAACAAGAGATTGCAGACAAATTGGCTATGCAAAAAACAAAAGCTAAACGAATTTTAACTCAAAAGCATATGCTTATATGACCCAGTAATTGAAACTGAATCAATACTCCCATTTCTTCACTTCCATGCCTTCTGGAGGACTTCCTTCCACCTTCTTTGATCCCACTTCTTTCCAATCAGTTGATAGCACTGTTCCATTTGATTCCAGCTGCAAAGTGGCGCAGTTCAAGGCAAAGAGATAAAACGTTAATGATTACAAAGAAAACTAAGCACAAGTTTTGGAAACAATGCTAGAAGAATCTTTTATTTACAAAAAGAACCAAGTGAGTATCTTACAAAAGACTTGCTCATGGCTCTCCTCATGTCCTCATCTGCATTTTGATAAATATCACGGAACAATTTATTCAAAGCAGCGTCACCGTCAAGCTTTTCTTCTTTCTCCTGAAGATCATATTATGTTATTTTTTAACAAGAACTATGTTCACTGTAATCACGATATGAAACTACCACACAATTGGTTCTGGGTATATTCAAAATTTTGGTAAAAACAAAAAATAGGTAACATTTAAGATCATCAAGTTTAACCTGACCTAACACTATAAGGTTAACATTTAAGATCATCAAGTTTAACCTAATACTATAACTGCGCTCTCCCAAGTTCTTCATTTAACAATGTCCTACAGTTTTTGAATTAATGTACACTCCTCAGTCAATAGCCTGCCATTGATCTGGATCTGTTGCTGGTAAAAGGAATCTTACCTTACCACCTCAAGGTAAAAAAGGGAAGTAACATGCATTCATAAAGTTACAATCACAACAACTAAGATATTGCAACATTTAGCCAATTTGCATGCGTTCAGAAAATGGCAATCACATAAACTAAGACATTGCAACATTTAGCCAATTAGCATGCATAACTATTTTGTTGATGAACAGAAATAGAGCTTTATAAATTAGGCACCAAAATTACATTAACCCTAAATAACCCCCCCAAACAAATCAAATGAAAACATAAAAGGTCATGGCTCTAAAGTAAAACCTCTTTTTTCACTTCAGCTTCCAACTTATCCCAATCACATAAACTAAGACATTGCAACATTTAGCCAATTAGCATGCATAACTATTTTGTTGATGAACAGAAATAGAGCTTTATAAATTAGGCGAACCAAAATTACATTAACCCTAAATAACCCCCCCAAACAAATCAAATGAAAACATAAAAAGGTCATGGCTCTAAAGCAAAACCTCTTTTTTCACTTCAGCTTCCAACTTATCCCAATCACATAAACTAAGACATTGCAACATTTAGCCAATTAGCATGCATAACTATTTTGTTGATGAACAGAAATAGAGCTTTATAAATTAGGCGAACCAAAATTACATTAACCCTAAATAACCCCCCTAATAAATCAAATGAAAACATAAAAAGGGCATGGCTGTAAAGTAAAACCTCTTTTTTCACTTCAGCTTCCAACTTATCCCAATCCTTAGTCCTTGACTTTGATGACGGATATGTAGGCCTTTCAGATTGAACTGCAGAAATAGATATTGCAGTAAAGGTTTATAAGGAAAATGAAGACATCATATGCTACCATCTATTTATTCAATTAGGAATAACAAACTGGCGACATCTGATACAACAAACAAAAAACTACACAAGAAATCAGCTCACTTGCAGGCACGCTTATTTTCTGAGGAACCACGCCCTTGCAATATTCCAGAGATGTCCAATTAATAGCCTCAGCTTTTGCCAGACGAACTTCAACTTTGGTTGACAACACCAAAACTTTGGACTTAGCAGGTATTATCTGTTTTTCTCAAGCAGAAGTTAAAAGAAGGTTAAGTTACTCAGAAATCCACAGTAATCATAGTGAATTCAGTGGTATAGTTTGTTTCCAAAGCACAAATAATATTAACGGGACTAAGATTAATTAAGAATCTATATCCCGAGTAAGAATCAATCTATATAGTCGTACTAAAACTGAAATCAAGATAGAATCAGCTGATATGCCAAACACCTTATTTTGAAACTTTGAAGGCATAGAAGAAAATATACACAAATTGAAGGAATACATGATGAAAAGACAGGGTCAATGAAATGCCTTGCTAATATGAACAAGAGAAACCTATCAAAACTCATAGTCTACAAGTAATATGAATTAGTGGAGTTCAAAATGAAATAATTTCATTAAAAAATAAATACTTATATGAAAAGCATGTTCAAAATGATACTAAATTAAGATTCAATTCATTTACAGAGTTTTAGGATTGGAAACCAATACATCCCAAATGAATGCATTGCAATTTCAATACCATGACTGAAGTGTTTTGAAACAGGGACAACAAAAAGTGACTCCCAGTCACCACTTCACAAAGAATAGATATTTCTTAGACATGAGGTCAATAGGATGGCGAAAGCAAAGCATACAATATAAATGTAGATAAAGCAGCATTTTTCATCAATGCAGTGTTAGAAAACTTTCTATTATAAGCAGTACTCAAGATTCTTTTATTTTGCCAAACACAGGTGAAATTTTGATACAAAATCACTTACCTTTCCAAACAACCGAGGTTGATAAAGATAGGCTTCTTGGCCAGGAACATTAATGGTAACACTCAGCTGCAATATTACGTATTTAGTAAGTTTCCAGGCATATCTAGTGTTATACAGGTTAAATGTAAAATATGAGATCAATTGAGAGTAGGAAGGGAGAAGTCAAACTAGCATCTCTTAAAAAAAACATACAATTTGTTCACCGAAGTCCACAACAACATTGTCTGCTGGTATTCCTTTTGCGAATATTGTCACAACCACTTCTTCGGGCTTCTGGTAATATTCATGTCTGCTCGAGCAACAATCAAATAAATAACCACGTAATTGAGCAAGTAATTTCAATATATATTCAAAGATACATACATAAATTTAAGAAAAATAGCTAAACTTTAAAACCACAATTCAAAGAAATTATATCATCGTCGCACGCTGGGCCAGTGAAGTGTAGTTGTGCTTGTGCATGTATGATGAATGCGTTATTTAAGGCTCTCTTTGTGGGATGGGAAAAGGACGACTTTTGATAAAAGGGAGGAAGGGGACAACTTTGGATAAAAGGGAGAAAGGGGAAATGGAAGAAATGATAGGCTTCAACTTGAATAGGGGGTTGGTTTATCTTTATAATACAAAATCCTCGAAATGGTATAACACAAAAACTGCATAATACTCCTAAAATTGAAAAATATAGTAATGATAATCAATCATTTATCATTATCTACTAAAAAACACTTAAAATTATCTGTTCTCCCTCTATTTCCCTCCTCCGAAACATGTTAAACATTCATTGATAAATAATAATGTATCATACAAATTTAACCGAAACATGTTATCTTGCCGAATATATAATAGACAGTAAACTGTCAGCCAAGATATAGGTTTAATTTAACTTATTCCTGCAAAATTTAATGAAATAAGAATAGCAGCATGATTAGAAGAAAAATAAAATTCAAACAACCTGTATTTTGGTCTGACTGGTGCAGCTTCGTTTGTTTCAGATGCAGGACTGTCTCTTTGAGGTTCTTTGGAAGTTCCTGTTCCATCACCTTTATCACACATATGGGTATCATCAACAGATGGTACAGAAGTTTTGGGTCCACTTGGTGATAGAATACCAGAAAGACTATCTGATTCCTCTGAAAAATAAGAGACACCAGACTTCAATATCATGCAAGTGTCAAATAAAAAAATGCGGAAATAAACCAATTCAAATTGGTAAAACACAAGATTTGCAAAAGAAAAATTGACAAGAAAGCATAACAAGCCAAGTTTAGCAATCATAAAATTTACTAGCCCTCAAAGGCTATCCGAAAACCTTTTCACAAATCATCCAGTGTGTGAATACCAGGTTGTATGAACAAGTTAGCATTTTAGCACACAGAATCTCAGTTTCTTCATTACTCTCTCATTCGTAATGCAACATAAAGTCCAATAAGCAAATTTTGAGGTGTCGTAGTCATCTTACTATCTAATAAAAAAATTAAAATGCAGTTATAGATGCACGGAAATCCTTAATATTTAACTTTTTGCAAGACAATGTGGCGACAATTTCCATAAAGAAAATCCTAAAACCTTGACACCATCCTTGATATTGAAAATTTTGTAAGACAAAATGCAGCTGCAATTTCCATAAAGTAAACCCTAAAACCCTTGACACTGATTACAACTGCAGTTGCAGACTGCAATTTAACATCTTGAATCCTATACATATATGTCTTAAAGTGTTTATGGCAGAAAAACCCGTAGTATGGGCCGCCATTGCGGCTAATTCAATAACAGCCACTCATATCCCACCATGGCGGGACAACATACTGATTTCTTATACATAATATTCAATTTTCAATATATACCTGCATGACAAAAAGAAACTTTATACTTAATTTCCTTCAGCAATTAAACTGATTCATCCAATTTCATTAATCATCAGCGATTAAACTGATTCAGCCAATTTAATTAATCATCCACAGCACATTAACATACACTTCCTACTAAAACTTACAAAATCAATAAACAAAACCCATAGAGAATATTTGTGCTAAGAACATAGTCTAACCAGCAATGTAGTGTTCACATTGTTGAATCAAATTGGTAAACCTAGACTCTTCGGGTGCAATGGAAGCACCCTTTTCAAGTGCAACCTTAGCAGTATGATATTCTTCAAGATTAATACAAGCAGTCCTACAAATACAATTCATAACAAATCAATTCAAAAACATCACAAAGAAACAAGTTCAAATAAACATAAATTCAAAATAATTATACCCCTTGCGGATATAAGCCTTGGATAAAGTAGGGTTTAATTGAATAGCCTTATTAGCATCAGAAACAGCTTCTGCACAACATAGAACAACATAGAACAGTTAGTAACTGAAAGAATGCGATAAAACAAAGAGAAAGAAACGGTTTTGGTTTAGGTTTTGGACCAGTGAAAGCGTTGAGTTTGATATGTGCTTGAGCTCTATCGGCGAAGAGATTTGCGTTGGTGGGATCGAGTTGTATGGCCTGAGAATAGAGATCAACGGCTAGAGAAAAATCGTCATCGAAGAACGCTTCTTTGGCTTTGTTCTCAAGCTCTTTCGCCATCTCTGATTTTTTTTTTCTTCTTCTTCAAATCCCTTTCTTCACTGCTTCGTTGAAACTTGACGTGTTAAAGCCACTACTCTATTATTATTTAGATTCTTTTAAAAAAAAATTGTTGCTGATTTCTAGATCCTTCTATCTTCTTTTGGTTTTTTCAATCCCTTTACTCAATAATTTTTTTTGATAAAATTATATTATCATATAAAATATTTATTTATTTCATATATCTTTTCTTATGAACGTTTCATTACTACTTTATTATTTTCTTTTTTTATTTGATAAGATCTATTATTTATTTATTTTAAAATTTTCACTCTATTGTTATCTTCTCCTCACTATTTATTTTTTATCCATGCCAATCATTCGTTTTATTAGTTAGATCTGATTTTAGATTCTAGTGTTTTATTCAATAAAAATTCTAGGATAGTTTTTTTTTATATTTTTAAAAATATTTTTTTACCAAAATGTTTTTAAGCTATTAAAAAAATTTATAGATTAATTTTTATATTTTGTAATATATATATAAAGAATAATGACTATACACTGTCAAAATAAAACTTTTTATATTATCAGTGCATTACAACTACAGATTAATATTATTTAATAAATAATTAAAATAAAAATTAAATATAATTTATAATTTAACGGTTATGATTTGTTGTAAAAAAAATTTAGACTGTCAATGCATTTCAATTATATATATATATATATATATATATATATATATATATATATATATATATATATATATATATATATATATATATATATATATATAATCGTATCTGACTAGAATAGACTGTCAGAGTTTGCTCCGAACAAAATTTGAGAGTGAGGTGGAGGATACCTGCAAGACTCCGATGACAAAGTAAGTTCTGGAATGAACAAGCAAGTAAGTGAGTCAGAAGTGTTCAATACCTGACCCTCTCGTAGGATAGAGTATTTATAGCCTCCAGCGTTGGGTCAATGTCTCCTCATTGGACTGGTCAAGCAGGCCTGTAATACGGTGGGAGAACTGACTTGGTTTATTTTGCGTTTGATCGCAAATGTTGCGGTTAGCAAGAGTCGTCACCGACTTTTCTTTTATCCAAAAGGAAAGGTGAAAAAGCACAAGAAAGACCTTTGAGATTATTTCTTGAGTTCGGGGGGTAGATTATGAAAAGGGAAGGTGTTAGCATCCTTTTCATCCATAGTTATCTATGGGTTCTTAATTGCTTGTTAGATCACTTGCTTTGTTTGAAAATGTATTTTGTGTGGTTTTTGAAAGTATTTTGAAAACGCGTCATCGTTTAGGCAAACTTTGTAATAGTTCTCGTTCGTAAGAACGTATACAAAGTGTTGAGTTTTTGAAAATGTTTCGAGTTTGGAAAATGGTTTTGAAAGTGTTAGTGTTGGTTTTGAAAATAAGCAAGAGTGTTTGATTTGAAAGTGAGCAAGCAACTAAGAACGTCTCTACCTACTCAAAAGTCTTTTGTTCATTTCTTCCTTCCTTTGACATTGCTATCTCACTATTGATTGGTAAGAAGCCTTATCTTTGGATGTAAAGAGACGGACGTGGGTCATCGTATAGTCATGATAGCAATTGTTCTGGACTGGGCCACGCTGGCCCAAGAGCAAGGATGAAGGCCCAAATCCAAATGGCCCTGCAGAAGGTCGCTCCTACCCAGAAGCTACAGCCTT
The DNA here is from genome assembly GCA_948472305.1 of Vicia faba. Classification (NCBI taxonomy): domain Eukaryota; kingdom Viridiplantae; phylum Streptophyta; class Magnoliopsida; order Fabales; family Fabaceae; genus Vicia; species Vicia faba. The sequence continues at coordinate 1,225,699,469 of OX451736.1, read as the reverse complement.
GTCCACGACATCCTCGACTTCATGCAGCCCAGCTCGACCTCTGCTCGAGCGCTCCTCGTAGGGCAGACTATGACCATCACGCCACGTTCTGGATTCCGAAAAGACCACGTCCTCGTCGGTCCGTACTTCTCGCATGACACCCAGGAAGGAGACCACGTGTGGGTCCCCACTACACACGTAAAACCTGGAAGTTCCTTCATTGGGCCAAACTTGCCCGGCCCAATAAAGGGACCTTGGCCCAGCGTTGGGGGCTATAAATACCCTTTGTTCCCAGAGGGTCAGGTATTCATTCTTTTATCCATACTCATACTTTTGCCTGCTCGTACTCTCACTTACTTCAGCATCGGAGTGTCTTGCAGGTACCCCCCCCCCCCCATCTCGTTCAAACTTCAGCTCGGAGCCAGTCGTGATGGTCCAAGTCTGATCAGGTAAGATCAGTGGTGCCGTCTGTGGGAAACTAGCTTCCCCGTCTTGCAAAACTCAAAGACCAAAGCTCAACTCAACTACCACTGTCATGGCTGACCAAGCTCGCGATGAACAAAACGTTCGCGTCGTCGACACCAACAACAGCCCCGCGGACAAAAACGGACACCTTGACAACGCCGGCAACTCCGGTCACAACACCATCCCCGCGTCAACTGCCCACGGACCTTCAACTTACCGCGACGGAGCTACTGCTTCGTCTTCCTCGGTCCCTCCGCCACTCGAAGAGGACGATGCAGCTCTCGCGAACTACCGGGCTGCCCAATTTCAGGAAGTCCCCGTCCCCGCCGGGGTGGACGCCACAACTCGAGCGCTGTTCGCAGTGATCAATCAAACAAATTACCTCATCTTCGCCCAAGGGAAAAGACTGTGGGCACTTGAAGACGACCGAAGACCCCCGAGGAGGCATCAGAGGCCCCAGACTCCACCTCATCGAGTGACTGAAGTCCAACTCCCGTCTCCCCTGCGGAGACATTACAGAGATACCTCTCGAAGCCCGTCACCCCGCCCATCGGGGAAACGGCCCCCTTTGGAGAGGCAGCCCATCATCCAAGCCGGAGGACGTGGTCGCGACCCGGCGAGACAGGAAAGAAGACACTCTAGAGACGGGCGTGTAAGAATCAACCAACGAGCACCACGCTCGAGAGAGGCCCAGCACGACCAGGACCGTCGTGCCCGACAGTATTACAGGTCCCCATCTCTGTCTCCGGAGAGGAGCGACGAGGACGACCCCCGCGGTCCCCTGTCGCAAGCTATCATGGAAGCGCCCATCCCCCCGGGCATGGAGAAACCCCCGCACTTGAAGGAGTACGATGGAGTCGCGGACCCGGTCGACCACATAGACGGGTTCGAGGCTATGTTGCATTACCACAATGTCGGGGGGCCCATCAAATGCCGACTATTCCCCATGACTCTCAGGAAGGCGGCAATGGACTAGTACAAAGGACTCGCCCCGAGCTCAATCACCTCGTGGCGAAACCTGAAAAACCAGTTCATCGGTTCATCAGTTCATTCACAGCTTCTCGGCGGCATCCAAAGACCGAGGCGGCTCTCGAGGCCATCATCCAAAGACAGGATGAAACCTTGAGGGAGTTCATCAATCGCTTCAACCGGGAAGCTATACAGGTCCCCTGCACGGACCATATGAAGAGATATCTGCTGGAGAGGGGGCTCCTCCCCGGCACGGAATTCAGAAAAGCCGTGGGCATCGAGCCACCCAGGACATTCGACGCCCTCCTCGAAAAAGCTCGGGCATACATGGACTACGAGGAGAGGGAAGCGACCAACAGAGCCCGAGACCCCAGGACTCGTGGGTCCAACAGCAACTCGCGCCAGGAAGCTCCTCCTTCTCGACGAACCGGGGAGAAAAGAAAAAAAGACAGACCCCGGGAAGTCCGAGAACAAAGGGGACCCTCGGGGCGTTTTACCGAGTACACTCCGCTCACAGCTTCCCGCGAGCGCATTTTGGCGGAGTGTGCCAGCACTGACTTCAAGGACGGCGGTGTCAAACGTCCCCGACCTGCTCCCGCCAAGCCCAGAGCAGACAAGAACAAATATTGTCAGTACCATAGGAGCCATGGTCATCTGACTGAGGATTGCGTCCACCTCAAGGACGCCATCGAAACCCTCATCAAGGGAGGGAGGCTCGCACAATACCGGCGAAGCGACACTCCCCGTCGTGACGCCCAGGAGACAAGGGAGCCGGAGGAAGATGCCCGACCATCTGACGAGTCGGTCCCCATCCAGACCGCCTTCTCCGTGACCAGACCCGAGGACTTCGACGTCCCCGAACACCTGCAGGAGCCGCTCACAACGCACAGCAGGTGGGAATATTTCCCCTCCACCATGGTCATCAACGGCGGCGGATTTAACGACTTGACCATTAATTCGGCTAAGAGGAAGCTGGATGAGCTGGTCGACGCGGCGCCCCCGCAAACAATGACATTTGAAAGGGTGAAGGGCAGGTCAGAACCCATCACCTTCTACCTATAAGAACTCCCCGGCGGAGCCCCAAACGCGGTCATCCCCTTACTGATAAGGGCAAGAATGGCCAACTTTGATGTGCATCGCATCCTCGTTAACGAAGGAAGTTCCGTCGATGTAATGTACAGCCAACTGTTCCGAACTCTACAGCTGGACGACTCACATCTCTCGCCATATGTAGGGTCGGACTTACAAGGTTTCAACGGCTCGACCTCCAAGCCTTTGGGGTATGTCGAGCTCCTGGTTACATTCGGTGAAGGAACGGCGACAAGACAGGTCAAAGTACGCTTCCTCGTCATCGACTGCCCGTCCCTCTACAACTGCATCCTGGGAAGACCGACACTGGCAGAACTGACAGCGGTGCCCTCCACAGTCCACCTGAAGATGAAATTCTACACCAAAAGGGCACGAGTAGCTACTATCCAAGAAGACCTGGCTGCTGCTCAGAGGTGTTTCAATGCCGCATCTAAGGGACGCGACACGGTCGACATGGGGACAAGGCCCACCAAAAGGACACGACAGGAGCCCGACAAGCAGGAGTCCGTCAAAGAAGAAGTCCAGAAAGCTCCACCAAAGGTCGACTCTATAGCTTTGGACGCTCGTTTCGACCAGGACGAACCTCCCAACAGCGAGCAAGTTCCACTCCGACCAATACCGGACGGGGATTTTGAGCTCGTCCCCCTCGGCACCGACCCGACCAAAGGAGTGAAGATTGGCAAGGATCTCCCCGACCTGGCAAGGAAGCAAATCAAGGCCTGCTTGCGCGAGAATGCTGACCTGTTCGCCTGGAGCGCCGCGGAGATTCCCGGACTCGACCCTGAGGTCGCCTGTCACCACCTCGCCATAGATTCTGCCGCTAGGGCCGTAGTACAACGTAGGCGTAGGCAGTTTCCAGAAAAAACGGAGGCTGCTGAAAAAGCTGTAAAAGACCTCCTAGAGGCAAATTTTATTTCTGAAGCCCCGTATTCCACCTGGCTGTCAAACGTTGTACTTGTTAAAAAGAATAATGGAAAATGGAGGATGTGTGTTGACTATACTGATCTCAACCGGGCCTGCCCGAAAGATGCTTTCCCTTTGTCGAACATAGACATACTGGTCGACAACTCGACCGGCTACAAAACGCTGTCGTTCATGGATGCCTACTCGGGCTATAACCAAATCCCGATGGCCGTGGGCGACAAACACTGCACGGCTTTCATGACCAGCTCGGGCAACTATTACTACAACGTAATGCCCTTTGGACTGAAAAACGCCGGGGCAACTTACCAGCGCATGATGAACAAGGCTTTCCACAAACAGATTGGGGACATGCTCGAGGTGTATATGGACGACATGATCGTCAAATCCCGAGCAGACATCGACCATGCAGCACACCTCAAGTCAGTCTTTGCCCAAGCAAGACAATGTAAAATGAGATTCAACCCCGAGAAATGTACGTTCGGAGTCAAGGCAGGAAAGTTCCTCAGATTCTACCTAACAGAACGAGGAATTGAAGCCAACCCCGACAAATGTCGGGCGTTCTCCGACCTCCCGACACCGACGTCGAAGAAGTCAATACAAATCATGAACGACATGCTCACATCATTGTACCGCTTCGTCGCAAGGTCCGCTCAACACGCCCTCCCCTTCTTCAAACTCCTTCGTAAGGAAGCAGCCTTCGAATGGAACGAGGAGTGTGAACGGGCACTGCGCCACCTAAAGTAAATTCTATCTCAACCACCCGTACTATCTCGACCAGCCGACGGGGAGCCACTGTTCTTATACTTGGCCGTCTCGAACGAAGCCATCAGCATGGCTCTCATCCGCGAGACCACCGACGGACAAAAACCTGTCTACTTCACGAGCAAAGCCCTACAAGGACCCGAAAGCAGATACCAACAGATAGAAAAGGTGGCTCTAGCCCTCGTCAACGCGGCGAGGACACTCAGACACTATTTTCTGGCCCACACAATCATCGTGCGAACCGACCAACCAGTGAGGCAACTCCTGGGTCGGCCTGACATGGCGGGCAGAATGTTGAAATGGTCCTTGGAACTCTCTGAATTCGACATTCAATACGAGAGTAGGAAAGCCCTGAAAGCACAGGCCATGGCCGACTTTGTCGTGGAAATGACCACTCATGACCCACCCGCGGGGAAGGAACACAAGTGGACCATCTTCGTCGATGGGGCATCCAGCTCGTCCGGAAGTGGCGTAGGAATCCTTTTGGAGAACGAGGAAGGCGTAGTGATCGAACACTCCTTAGCTCTCTCCTTCCCGACGTCGAACAACCAAGCAGAGTACGAAGCCCTGCTTACAGGACTGAGGCTAGCCGAGGACCTGGGAGCCCGCGAGATACAGATTTACACAGACTCCCAACTCGTCGCCTCCCAAGTCCAGGGGAGTTACCTAGCCAAGAATGACAACCTCGTCGAATACTTAAACTTAGTCAAAAAATACATGACAAAGTTTGAACGAGCGGAAATTTCACATGTCCCCCGCGAGCAAAACACAAGGGCAGACATATTGTCCAAACTCGCGAGCACGAGAAAGAAGGGCGGAAACAAATCTGTCATCCAAGAATCCCTAGCACACCCGAGCATCGAAAGATCCTCGACCCCAGTTGAGGTCCACGCCATAGGAGATACCTCGTCCTGGATGACCCCGGTTTACAATTTCGTGACAAAGGGCGAACTCCCCCCAAACCAGACCGATGCGACCATCACAAAGCGACGAGCATGCTCCTACGTGGTGCTCGAGCACAAACTGTATCGCAGGGGATTCTCCATCCCCCTCCTAAAATGCATCGACGAATCCACAGTCCCCGAGGTACTGCGGGAGATACACGAAGGGATTAACGCCCAGCACATGGGTGGTAAGTCCTTGGCGAGGAAAGCTCTTCGATCAGGGTATTACTGGCCGACGATGCAGCAGGACGCCAAGGAACACATTAATAAGTGTGACAAGTGTCAGAGCCACGGTGACATGCACCTCGCCCCCCCTCACGAACTGAGCATACTGTCGTCCCCATGGCCGTTCGCATGGCGGGGTATGGACATCCTCGGGCCCTTCGTACAGGGGACTTACCAAAATAAATTCCTCATCGTGGCCGTGGATTACTTCACGAAATGGATAGAAGCTGAGGCCCTCGCGAAGATCACCTCGCACAACATCCTCCGCTTCTACAAGAGAAACATCCTCGCCAGGTTCGGAATTTCGAGGGCACTGGTGACCGACAACGGCACCCAATTCACTAACCACGGGTTCCAAGACTTCGTCACCAGACTAGGAACGAAGCAACACTTCACTTCGATCGAGCACCCTCAAACCAACGGGCAAGCCGAAGCTGCGAACAAAGTCATCCTCCGGGGACTCAAACGCCGACTCGGCGAAGCGAAAAGGGGATGGGTCGAGGAGCTGTACAGCGTCTTGTGGGTATACTGCACCATACCCCACTCAACGAAGGGCGAGACCCCATTCCGACTAACATACGGCACCGAGACCGTTATCCCGATAGAAATTATGGAACCATCCAGACGGACAGAGAACCCCCTCGACAAAGAAATGAACGACGAGGCACTCAGGGACGAGCTTGACTTAGTCGAGGAAATCTGATCTGGGGCGGCCCTGCACGAAGCCACCCTAAAACAACGAGTGGCTCTACGCCACAATGACAAGGTCATTAAGCGCGAGTTCGAAATCGGCAGCCTGGTATTACGAAGGAACCAGAAAGACTCCCGCGAAGGGAAGTTGGCCGCGAACTGGGAATGGCCTTATCGCGTCCACAGCACCACTGGTACCGGGGCATACTACCTCGAGCAACTAGACGGAGAACCACTACCACGACCCTAGAACGCTGCTAAACTAAAGCAGTACTATAGTTAACAACCATCAACACCGAGGACCCTCGACCATCGACACTCGCGCCCGGTCAACGAGGAAAAACGTCTGACCCCGTAGAAAGGCCAAGGTACAGGCCCGACCTACGCCCAAACGACATAACATCGTTCAAACAGACGAGAGTGAACGATAGTGCCCGACGTGGAAACCTCAATCGAGCTCCGCCGTCGAAGTACCTACAGGGAAGAACACCTAGCTCACGATGGGCAGTTCACACCGCGGGTGAATAACCCCGATTCGGGTCATGTACCCGAACAAGCGGCTTCGCTCCGCACGCCCAATGAATCTCGAAGAACGTCGGGCCATCCAAAAGGGTCGAAAAAGAAATCTCTTCTCGAGGTCATCACTTAGGCGAATTCGGCCATCGAATAGAAAGCCGAGCACAGGCACGAACAAAAGACTTAGGAAAATTTGCCAACAAAGTCACAACCACATACGGGCAAGACTCGGGCCCGTGACTTAGGCCAATTTTAGCGCAAAAACGTAAAACACAAACACGGGCAAACAATCAAAAGTCGAAACAAACATTCATTTGAAATGCCCGTAGGCAACAAAACAAATAGATATAAACCGACCAAGACGGTCGGCGATGTTCAAGAAATACAAAGAACGGGAATGCGGGCCCAAAAAGTAAAAATGATCGGGCACGCAGGCCCCGAAACGAACATCAATAAAGGCGCGTAGGCCCTATCAGAACCTCACAACTCAGCTTCCCCGGAGCTATCACCACTGACAACAGGAGACTCAGGCGGAGGCACGACCTGACCATCAATGATCTGGGACATGTAACCCAATCCTTCAGTATTCAGACCGGGATTCAATAGAGAGAGCTGGATGACTGCGGCTTCAAAGCCATCCGCCATAGCACCGACACAGTCCACCTCGAGGAGTTGAATACGAGCGACCAGTTCCGATCGACTCCGCAAAGGAGCCGTCTCCTCCGACTCATCCTCGGCAGGGAGCATGGCGGCCTTTAATTCCTCAACCTCTCTGGCGAAGTGCCCGTTGTCAATTTCCAGACGTTCCCGGTCCTCATGGAAATAGTCCCTCTCCTCGACAATCTTCCCCGAGTTCTTTTTCTCCACAGCTAGCAACTCTGTCTCCGCCGCCAACAGCTCGGCTTGCTCGTGGAACATCTCCTCGGAGCGCTCCAGGGCAGCCTTCAACTTTCGAGAACTCGAAGTAAGGGCATCTTTCTCCTGTTCCAGCTCCTTGATACGATCAGAATCTGCCCCCTCCTCGGCCAGCATGACGGCCATCTCAGCCATCTTGACCAGCCCAGCCATATTGGCGGCTAGATGCCTTCTTCGACTCTCCTTGTTCATCCACCTAATGGTATCAGCTTCATCATCACTCACAGACAAGGGATATCCCTCGAAGAAACCTTCCTCTTTAAAACAAGGGGGCAACCCAAAGGACCTCACCGCGCTAGAATCCTCTCCGACCTCCGGTTGGCTTTCCACCCGATTCCTCTTCCTCGGTATCAGATCGGTGTGTGGCTCGACATCCTGAGCGTCCGGGGTCCCTCCCGAAGCAGCTCCCGGGCTAGTTGGCGGGCCCATCCTCGTCGCCTGAGAAGCGCCTGGGCTAGTTGGCGGGCCCATCCTCGTCGCCTGAGAAGCGCCCGGGCTAGTTGGCGGGCCCATCCTCGTCGCCTGAGGAGCTCGCACCAACCTCTTGTTAACCTTCTTATCTTATGTCAGCTTCAGGAGCCTCTCCTTTCGTCCAGCCATGAGACCTGCATAAAATGACCCCGGGTTAGTGACGAACAAGTAACAAGTGAAGAAATTCAAACAAGACAAAACAATAACGACCTAGCAGGTTCACGGCCTGCCCGAAGGACTGGCACTCCACAAGTGCCTTCGTATCGATCGGCCGGGCCTCGAAGGTCGGATAACCTTCTTCGTCAAGAATATCCTTCCCCTCCCTCGTGGCCCACCGGGAGGGGAAGAAACTGTCTACATACCGGCAGAGAGTACCATAAGCCTTCTCGTCTTCGGTGCTCATATCGCCCGCGGACGTATGGTAGTACTCGGTGCCATGCTCGTAGTGCCGCGAGGTCCAATGCAAGGGAAATTTGGCCACGCGCCCTAACACCAGGCGTCCCTCGTCATCTAGAAGGGCTTCCCCGTGATCGTCGGTCACGACCGTTTCTTCCTCATATACAGATTCTAAACCCGTTGTGGTAATCGGCCTCACGATGTACCACTTGTCCTTGAAGCCCCGGACGGAATCCATGTACATCCTGAACAGTCTCTTCGACTGCTTCAGGGAAACCCAACTATGCCTACCTCCCCGGGACTGGCGCTGTAAGTGGAAGACTCTGAAGAAGAGGGGTATGGTCGCCCCAATCCTTAGAAACCGACACGTCATCTCGAACACCCGGATGAAAGCAAGCGAGTTTGGGTGAAGCTGCGACGGGGCCAGCTCCAGATGACTGAAGACCCCGACCTGAAAATCGCTGAAGGGGAGCTTTAACCCCAGGTCCTTGAAAGCAATCTCGTACATCGGGAACCCATACTCGGGGAACTCCGAGCAAATCCGGGCAGTAAGAGTCGGCCTAGTGACGACAAAGTTCTTCTGAAAACCGGGCTGACTACCGCCCTATTCGATGATGGTGAACGCACTTCGACTGCGTTGACTATAGGCCGAAGCGATCCCTCTGGGCTCGGCACCCACCCATTCCAACAGAGGATCCTCTATGGTATCAACCAAATTCACATTCTCCTCAGCACTTTGGTCTTCTGCCTCAGTGCGCCCCGGGGAACACGGTTCGTCCGCCATTGTTACCTACAAAGCACAGGAAACCGATCAATTGGGGAGCAAATCCACACGCTCGCCACAACGGACGGGAAGAAGGGCGCGACAAATCGTGTCACTCCACGCACGACTAAAAAAGATGGTGTCACCTCCCCGACTCCCAGGTACCACGACTAGTCTTCCTACAGATCGCCTAAATGGACCAACATCTCGACCACTCACGAATATGTCGACCAGGCTATGAACATGGCGAGCGATATCATAAATCCCAAAACTAGAGCTATGCATTTACCGGGCACTACCACGAATTAGGTGCCCTGAATCATGAAGATCCCGGGCAGCACCGCGAGTCAAATACCTAAACTATGCGTTTACCGGGCGCAAACATGCATTTGCCGGGCATAAACATGGATTTGCCGAACCAAGCACTAATCTATCGGGGCTAATCCCAGGCGTACAGTCTCTAGCGTCTAAAGAACAACGAAAAATATCATACATCACAGAGGAAAAGCATGGGGGACAAGACGCTTACTTGAAATCTGAAAAGAAGTGCGACGGTGGAAAGGAGAATCAACGACGGAGGGCACGGCGGTCCTATGAATATCTAGAAAGAACAGCAGCAGCAAAGGCAGAGGAAGGAGGAGAAGCGCGAAGAGGAAAAACATGTTCTGGGGCCCAAGGACACTATTTATAGTGATGACGTGGAATACGAAACGTCACCCCGGGGAACCACAGACTTCCCTCCTCGACGTATAGCTCCCCTAGGCAATAATGACCCTATCGTCAATAGGGTGGCGACACGGTTCCCAAGATATGCCTCATATGCTCAAGAGACGCCTCGAGAGTCCCTCGAGCACTCCTCGAGAGGATTACTTCACGGGCGCGATACAGGGGGAAACTCCTCGAGCAACCACGGGGAACCACATCTCTTGTCCGGGAGCGTGACCCCGTGACAAAGGCGAACTAAGATCAAGTCATGGCTCCACCCTAGGAACCACGACTTGGGGGGGCTCCTGTTCTGGACTGGGCCACGCTGGCCCAAGAGCAAGGATGAAGGCCCAAATCTAAATGGCCCTGCAAAAGGTTGCTCCTGCCCAGAAGCTACAGCCTTGTCCACGACATCCTCGACTTCATGCAGCCCAACTCGACCTCTGCTCGAGCGCTCCTCGTAGGGCAGACTATGACCATCACGCCACATTCTGGATTCCGAAAAGACCGCGTCCTCGTCCGTCCGTACTTCTCGCAGGACACGCAGGAAAGAGACCACGTGCGGGTCCCCACTACACACGTAGAACCTGGCAGTTACTTCATTGGGCCAAACCTGCCCGGCCCAATAAAGGGACCTTGGCCCAGCGCTGGGGGCTATAAATACCCTCTGTTCCCAGAGGGTTAGGTATTCATTCTTTTACCCATACTCATACTTTTGCCTGCTCGTACTCTCACTTACTTCAGCATCGGAGTGCCTTGCAGGTACCCTCCCCCCCATCTCGTTCAAACTTCAGCTTAGAGCCAGTCGTGACGGTCCAAGTCTGATCAGGTAAGATTAAAGTGTTGAGCTTTTGAAAATGTTTCGAGTTTGGAAAATGGTTTTGAAAGTGTTAGTGTTGGTTTTGAAAATAAGCAAGAGTGTTTGATTTGAAAGTGAGCAAGCAACTAAGAACGTCTCTACCTACTCAAAAGTCTTTTGTTCATTTCTTCCTTCCTTTGACATTGCTATCTCACTATTGATTGGTAAGAAGCCTTATCTTTGGATGTAAAGAGACGGACGTGGGTCATCGTATAGTCATGATAGCAATGTTGTGAGATATCTTAGCATTTCTCTTTTAGTGACTAAGATCATTTGAAAGGCAACATTTATAGCGTCATCGAGAGACTATGATCTTGTATTTCAATTGGTTTTACTAAGACATCTCACATGCATAACATGACTATTTTTTAGGCAACAAGTGGAGTTAACCTTAAGGGTGCATGTGTGAATAGTATGTTTGATTTGCATGCATTTAATCTTTGATTAGGGTTATCTACTTGTTGATTTTAGTTTTGCCATACAAACTCTAATTACTAACATTTATCTTGAAAGCGGTAAATTGCGGAAATGTAAAATTCTACGCTATTACATCATTTGGGAATGGGGACACAATTTACAAATGGGGGATGAAAGAAATAAAGTTCTAATTATACTATTACAACCATATTGAATATTGCAAGATAAAATGTACAAGAATATAAAAGCAACGTGAAAGGAAAAGAAATTTGTTTTTTTGTTTATGAAAAGTCTTGATTTAATTAAATTAATAAAAGAAAAGAATTTAATGAATTAAAATCCCTAAATTCTAATTTTATTTAATTAGAAAATAAATTCAAAGCAAAAACTAAGTTAAAAATTAATTTAATCAAGAAAAGAAATTTATTAAGAAAAATGTTTTTTTTTTAGTTTTTAATAAAGAAAAAAAAACCTAAAAGATGCTACTTTAAATAAATCATGAATAATGAAAGTAAAAATATTTTTGGTGAGATTTTATATATTCATAAAATAGACCTAATAAACTTGTAGTATGAAAAAAATTAGTTCAAAAGGAGTTAATTTCATGGGTTAAATAAATTGTTGAAGTTTGTTAAGAATGTAAAATGAGTCAAGTGATAAAAATAAAGTTTTGGTTCTGCCAAAGCTTGAACTCAAGACATTCAAGTTGCTAACTTAAAAAAATACCACTAGGCCAAGCACATTTTCTGGTTAGTCATGCGCTTGTATGATATTATATGAGAAGATTGCTTCCTGAAATCACAAAAATCACAAAAATATGCAAAAAGGGGTTCACTATGGTTTAAACCCACACCCTTAAGGTGAAAGTGACATGAAACGCACGCTGCTTGCCACTGGGGTGACTTTTACATCCGTTGATAAAACAACAATCATTAATTATAAAATAAACTCGTTTTCAAAATTTGATTTTTCTCTTCTTCTTCCCTGCATCTATCGTTACTGTTACTGTAACAACATATTTCCATTTTTTTTCAAAAAAATTCTAACTTCCTCATTTCTCAACCAAATTCAAAAATGTAAAAATGAAACTTGCATAGAATTCTACAAGGATTTCAAATATGTAATTAGTTTTTATTTATTCCCACTATAACTCACAAATTTCTACATGTACCAAACTGAAAACCTAAATGTCTAAAAAATTCAATTTCGAAGTTCTCATCCCACAATCAATTAAAATGAAATTTAAAGATATGGTTAGCTTCATAGACATGATATCTACATTTTATCTTTTGAAAGTAAGTGTAAATGATGCTTGTATCAAGATTTCAAAGTTTGAAAAACTTAGCTCTTGATGCAAAAATTCAATGGCCTTTACACGACTTCCAGAAGAAATATGATGATTGCTTTAGCTTCCTGAAACCTTAGTGAGTATGTTGCAACTTTTACTTTGCCTTGAAAGTGTCTGGATTAGTCTACTTAAGTCAAGTTGCAATGGTGGATTTTTAAAATGGTGGATGATGAAAATGATGTTACCGTGAGAAAACAGGGGTATGGATAGTTTCTATATGATATATATGAAGTGTTTGGATGATTTGTTTGGACAATAGTTGCAAGAGTGATGAGTTTCAAAGTTAAGGTTTCAAAAGCTTTAAATGGTGATTTTTGGCCAATTCGGATTTGAGAGTGTATGAGAGGGTTTAAGGGATTATAAAACTGCCCCATCAGTTGCATAAGAGTGTCTTGATATATAGGAAAAGGTTTGGAGACTTGAGATGGTCAGATTACCAAGATGACATGTTATGGCATTTTTGCTTGTTTTTGAAGTAAAGTGGAAAACCAAAATCCCAATGTGTGGTACAAGCTATGTAGAGTGGTTGAATCACTTTAAACATGCTTCTTCTTAGTTGCTAGGTTGAGCGTGTGCAGATGGAGCCATTGAGAGGCTCAAGAAGGGTTGACATTGCGATAAAACTTGCTTTACAAGAATGGATATGTTACTTTTTGCAATTTCAACCATAAATGGTATCAAGACTTGGACAAAACATCAAATTCTTGTGTAATACACTTAGGGTCTGTGTAATTACTTAATTATGGAGAGATTAGAAGCAACATGGCCTAAAAAGTGAGATTGAATGATAAGGTTATGAGATTTGATTATGAGTTCATCACAAAAATGGCTTATAATTTAAGTTTATCATGCCAACTTCAAGTCTTCGAATCTCCTAGCTCAAAAATGATCTCTTAAAGTTCTTGGACATTTTGGAAATCTTGGAACATCCTCTACAACTTCCATGTTGGACATTTATGAAGAATAAACTTAGAACCGTGTGAAAAATTGCCATGAAGTTAGGTCAAAATCCTGACTAAAATACTCAAAATTTCACTAAGTATTTTAATTTCATGGACATGTCTTCATAAATTCATAACTTGAAATCCAAGAATTTCTAGAAAAAGTTATGCCCTACAATGTTTTATATCTCATTGAGATCTACAACTTTCATGTTGAAAGTTTTCCTTGAATCATCTTGCATCATGGTGGAAATTTGGCACAAAGTTATGAAAAAATGTTAACTTTCCAACACTTAGAAAAAATTTCTAAGTCCTAGAATTTTGAATTTTCAAATATAACTTTGAGTTTTCAATTTCTTGATGAACAAACTTATATTTTGACATGTCTTGATGAAATATTATTTTTGAAACTTGATTTTGATCAAAAAGTCAAAGTTTGACTTTTTTAGTGTATAGTTGACTTTTCATCAGTTGACTGAAATTTATCTATCAATCAATTGATCTTGAGAAATGTTTTGAGCCATTCCATTAAGTCAAAATGAATTATTTGAATCCTTGAGATCATGTCTCAAACCAATAAGTCATTTGCTAGGTCAAAAATTAGAAATTGAACCTTCTAAGTCAAAACCCTAATTTTGACCATTTTGCCCTTTTGATTATCTGATCAAATTTCTTGAGGAATTGTGATCCAGACTTGATTAAATGACATATATGAGTTCATAATATTGATATGGACCAAAAATTATGAAGTTCGACTGTAAATTGACCACAATTGACTTTTTCCCAAATACAATTGATTTTAGGTCAACTAATCAATTGACTGAGCAAACATGTAATCCAAGAATTGAAACTTGACATGAGCAATCTTGAGGGTTCAAAATGATCCGTGAAAGTCATATGGGGCATTGAAAGTCCATTTGTCCTTGTGCAAACTCAAACCCTAATTTGAGTCATCAGTGCTTAACGAAGTGTCTTGAGCTGATCAAACCTTGTGTAGTCTGGAATCAATGGAGATCTTGTGAGAGATTTCTTGAGAAGTGAGAGGGAAAATTTTGGGGTATAACATCTGCCCATGTTCAATCTTCTTAAACTTGAAGAGTTAGATTGGCGGATCCTCCATTTGTGACTTAAAGGTGGAAGATGATTGAACACTAGAGTGCCCAGAAATTTGCACTCGAAGATGTATTGGGAATGGGCTTATAGATTCCATTTGGAGGAATGATGGTAAATACTAGAAGAAGTATCAGCACAAATCTTTGGTCGATTTATTTGAACCAGAAAAAGTGACTACCGGAACGGAATCAGGATAAACCATTGATAGGTTTAACTGAACCAGCAGAGGTCTGAATAATCTGTTTGTCATGTAGATAGTCACCCTGTCCTGTTTCAGGAATTGATCTACAATCAATTTGTTCATAGATAGTTGTCCTATCTTGTTTCAGGTGTTAATCTGGAACTCCTAGTTTTGTTGGTCGTAGAAATAGTTGCCCTGGCTTGTTTCAGGAATTAATCTCTGACCTATTTGGGAAATGTTGATGATATTTGCCTGTCTTTAACTGGAAGAAGTAAATCTAAATAGAAGAGGTATTTGATTCGCATGTCTTTAACTGGAAGAAATAAATATAACCAGAAGAGGTATTAGATTGTTGATTGAACTTTTACCCTGCAAGGAGAAACATGCAGACGTATTGTAAGTGTTTGGTTATTGGCATGCATTTTTGGTAAAACTAGGTGTGTGAATGTCATGACTGATGTCATAACATTCTGGGTTATAGGTACTTTCTGCAGAAAAAGAATGGCATACAGTAGCTGCTCATTATGAGTGTGTATCTGATCATTATGCAATGATCACTTTTATTACATTCTACCAAAATCAGTAAACAGGATTCTTGTTGTCATAACCAATGTTAAGACATCCTGTACTGATCTAACAGTTAGGAAGTTTTATTAATTCTGAGATTTTTCAAGAATATGGCTCATCCATTCCATAACAGAATCTCACGTGGACTTTAGGTTAACTTGGCTTAACCCTAATCTTGTTGATAAAGTCTTGTGACCAAGTCTTGAGGTTAACCCTAATTAACCCTAGCTATTTTCGTGGAAGCCCTAACTGAAGAACAACTGCCTATATATTCAACAGGAAGGTTGTTGGTGAACTTAACTTTTTGACAGAAGATCAACAAGGGGCTGTATAGTTTTAACTACTGTAATCCAAGCAAGTATCATTGTGATAAGTGACTTGGAGTAGGTTTTTGATTGTAAGGGTTGTGTATCACTCAAAGCTTTGAAGCACGAGTGTTTGTGTCACTTGATTAAAGCTTTGAAGCAAGGTCAAGTTAGGTTTATGTATCACTCAAAGCTTTGAAGCACGAGTGTTTGTGTTACTTGATTAAAAGCTGTGAAGCATAGTCAAGTGTATGTTCTGAAGAGTGTCTTCATAATTTCATTAGTCAATTGTTTAGTATCACTGCTGTGATTGAGGGGGAGTGAGTAGGAACTCAGGTTTAAGTTGAACTTAGATTGAAGTTGCATTGGGTAGGTCTTAAGTTAAGGAGATAAACTGGTTGGTTTATTCCTGAATTAATATCTCTTATAGTGAATTTCCTCCCTGGCTTGGTAGCCCCCAGAGTAGGTGTTGTTTCACACTGAACTGGGTAAACAATTGACTGTGTTCTTTACTGCTTTTTGATTTACTGTCTTATAGAAAGTCAGATACGGTGTCATTACATTCACTGTGACATTGAGTATCTGCTGCCAGAATTACAATTGGCATCAGAGCAGGCACCCTGCCTGTCTTACTGGGTGAGATCTAGGGATATCACTTTCTGGCTCTATGGACAAAGAAGGAGTTTTTGGAAACAGACCACCCATTCTGGATGGATCAAATTATGACTACTGGAAACCTCGTATGGTTGCCTTCTTAAAATCACTGGACAAAAAGGCTTGGAGAGCTGCTGACAAAGGATGGAACCATCCCACCATAACTGAGAAAGATGGGATAATCAGTCTGAAACCTAAGGAAGAATGGAGCAAAGAAGAAGATGAGTTAGCCCTGGGTAATTCCAAAGCATTAAATGCCTTGTTCAGTGGAATTGATAGAAACATATTCAGACTAGTACATCAATGTGAACTGGCCAAGGAAGTTTGGGACACTCTCAAAACTACCCATTAGGGCACATCCAAAGTAAAAATGTCAAGGCTTCAGATGCTGACTACCAAATTTGAGAACCTAAGGATGATGGAAGATGAAACCATTCATGAGTTTCACATGAACATCTTGTAGATTGCCAACACCTCAGGAGCATTGGGAGAAAAGATGTCAGAAGAAAAACTGGTGAGAAAGATTCTCAGATCCTTGCCTAAAAGATTTGCAATGAAGGTAACTGCTATAGAGGAAGCCCAGGATACCAGCAATTTGAAGGTGGATGAACTCATTGGGTCTCTTCAGACCTTTGAGATGGGGATCAGTGACAATGTCGACAAGAAAAATAAGAGCATAACACTTGTATCTAATACTGAAGATGAAAACAAGGAGGATGAAGAAGAAAATATTTCAGAAGCTATAGCCATGCTTGGAAGATAACTCAACAAACTCATCAAGAGAATGGATCCAAAGTCAAGGTCAAATGTCAAGAACATTCCTTCTGACATTAACAGATCTTATGACTCCAGCAGAAGACCAAAGTCTGAAGAGAAGGGAAATCAAAGCAGAGGAATTCAATGCCATGGATGTGAAGGATATGGGCACATTCAAGCTGAATGTCCTACCTTTCTTAAGAAACAAAAGAAAGGAATGTCTGTTACTTGGTCTGACTGTGATTCAAAAAGTAATTCTGAAGAAGAATCTGCCAAACTAGTTACTGCACTAACTGGTATTTGTAACTCTGATAGTGACTCTAGTGATGAGGAAGTGACATTTGAAGAACTGGCTGATTCCTACAAGAAATTATGTATCAGAAGTGCTGAAGTCTGTCAGTAAAATGAGAGACAAACAAAACTCATAATAAAGTTGGAGGCTGAGAAAAGGGCAGACATTGAAACTACAAATCATCTAGAAGGGGAAGTTCAAATGCTGAACTCAAAACTGGACCATATGACCAAATCTGTCAAGATGCTGACAAATGGAACTGACAAATTGGAAGAAATCCTTCAGGTTGGACAAAATGTGGGAAGCAAGTCTGGTCTAGGATTTGTGGCAGCAAAGAAATCTGGTACATACAAGAAGATCAGGCCTGATAAACAAATGTCAAAGCAGATGTCACAACATAGCACTCAACATCGGGAACAGAGAAATATGAAGAAAAGTACCAAAGATGGAGATGTCATCATTGTGGGAGGTTTGGTCACATAAAGCCATTCTGCTTCAGATTGTATGGATACCCTAATCAGAACCCAGGTGTCAAACCTAAGTCTAACAAGGTTCCACATACTCCACAGTGGAAGAAAAAGGCTACTGCCCTGATAGCCCACACTTCCCTTAGAGTATCTGCAAAGGAAGACTGGTACTTTGACAGTGGATGTTCTAAGCACATGACTGGAATCAAGAACCTTCTCAATGATGTTAAACCTCACACCACTAGTTATGTGACCTTTGGAGATGGTGCTAGAGGAGAAATCAAAGGAGTTGGAAACTTGGACTGCCCTGGAGTTCCAAATCTAAATGAAGTATTGCTGGTAAAAGGCTTGACTGCTAATCTCATAAGTATCAGCCAATTATGCGACCTAGGATTCAAGGTCATTTTCTTAAAATCTGAATGTCTTGTAACTAATGAGAAACAAGAAGTTGTAATGAAAGGAGTCAGATCTAAAGACAACTGCTACTTGTGGGAGCCTGAGAACACTAATTACTCTACTGTGTGTTCTATTGCCAAAGAAGAAAAAGAAGTGAAACTGTGGCACCAAAAACTTGGCCATCTACATCTAAGCGGAATGAAAAGGATTATATCCATGGAGGCAGTCAGAGGGATTCCAAGACTGCAAATTGATGAAGGGAGAGTCTGCGGTGAATGTCAGGTTGGTAAGCAGACTAGGATGTCACATCCAAAGTCAAGACATCTGACCACCTCTAAGGTTCTAGAACTTCTACATATGAATATGATGGGACCAATGCAGGTGGAAAGTCTTGGTGGAAAAAGATATGCCTATGTTGTTGTGGATGATTTTTCCAGATTCACCTGGATTAACTTCATTAGGGAAAAATCTGATGTATTTGAAGTTTTTAAAGAACCGTGTAAAAGAACTCAAAGAGAAAAAGAAGGGTGCATTGTCAGAATCAGAAGTGATCATGGCAAGGAATTTGAAAACAATAAGTTTAATGAGTTCTGTTCCTCAGAAGGAATTAATCATGAATTCTCTTCTCCTATAACTCCTCAACAAAATGGAGTTGTAGAAAGGAAAAACAGGACCATACAGGAAATCTTCCAGAGCAATGATACATGCCAAAAGACTTCCTATTCATTTTTGGGCTGAAGTTATGAATACAGCCTGTTATGTCCATAACAGGGTCACCTTGAGAAAGGGAACCTCATCCACCATTTATAAACTCTGGAAAGGAAGAAAGCCAACAGTGAAGTACTTCCATGTATTTGGTAGCAAATGCTATATTCTGGCAGATCGTGAACAAAGGAGAAAGCTGGACCCTAAAAGTGATGAAGGAATATTTCTAGGATACTCCACCAACAACAGAGCTTATAGGGTATTCAATTCCAGGACCAAAGTCATGATGGAATCAATAAATGTCATAGTTGATGATTATCATGAGGAAACAGATGTCCCTTGTTATGTTGAGACATTCTTTGAGACTTCAACTCAACAGAATGATCTACCTAACACCACTGCAGCAGACTCTGAATCAAAGGAAGCTAGCAAAAACCCTTCCATCAGAATTCAGAAAGATCATCCTAAAGAACTCATCATAGGAGATCCTAACAGTGGAGTCATTACAAGATCTAGAGAAATCATCTCAAACTCTTATTTTGTGTCTAAAATTGAACCAAGAAATGTTAAGGAGGCTTTAACTGATAAATACTGGATTGGAGCAATGCAAGATGAATTGAACCAATTCAAGCAACATGAAGTATGGGAGTTAGTTCCTAGACCAGAAGGAACAAACATCATTGGCACAAAATGGATCTACAAGAACAAATCAGATGATGAAGGAGTTGTCACCAGGAATAAGGCAAGACTTGTTGCTCAAGGATACACTCAAGTTGAAGGGGTTGATTTCGATGAGACATTTTCCCCTGTAGCCAGACTGGAATAAATCAGACTCCTATTGGGAATTGCTTGTCTCCTGAAGTTCAAGTTATTTCAGATGGATGTAAAAAGTGCCTTCCTAAATGGGTACTTAAATGAGGAAGTTTATGTGGAACAGCCTAAAGGATTTGTGGATCCAAACTACCCTGATCATGTCTTCAAATTGAGGAAAGCTTTATATGGCCTGAAACAAGCTCCTAGAGCATGGTATGACAGGTTGACAAAATTTTTCTCTGACAAAGGATACAGAAAAGGAGGCTTGGATAAAACCCTTTTTGTCAAAAATGAAGGAGGAAAGATAATGGTAGCTCAAATCTATGTTGATGACATAGTGTTTGGGGGAATGTCAGATAAAATGGTTAAACATTTTGCTGACCAGATGCAGGCTGAATTCGAAATGAGCCTCATGGGAGAATTGACCTACTTTCTTGGACTGCAAGTCACACAGATGGAAGGCTCAATTTTTCTGTCTCAAAGCAAGTATGCTAAGAACATTGTCAAGAAGTTTGGAATGGAGAATGCCAGTCACAAAAGGACTCCTGCACCAACTCACTTAAAGCTATCCAAAGATTCAAGTGGGGTTAAGGTGGACCAAAGCCTGTACAGAAGCATGATAGGAAGTCTGCTATACTTAACAACCAGCAGACCTGACATTGCTTTTACAGTTGGAGTTTGTGCAAGATACCAAGTTGATCCCAAAGTCAGTCATATCAACCAAGTGAAGAGAATTTTGAAGTATGTAAGTGGAACTTACAACTATGGTTTGTTGTACTCTCATGGTTGTGAACCAACTCTAACTGGTTACTGTGATGCTGATTGGGCTGGAAGTGCTGATGATAGAAAGAGCACCTCTAGAGGATGTTTCTTCTTAGGAAATAATCTGGTCTCCTGGTTCAGCAAGAAACAAAACTGTGTGTCTCTCTCTACTGCTGAAGCTGAATACATAGCAGCTGGTAGTAGCTGTTCTCAAATGATCTGGATGAAACAAATGCTTACTGAGTATAATGTCACACAAGATGTTATGACATTGTACTGTGACAATCTGAGTACAATCAACATTTCCAAGAATCCTATTCAGCATAGCAGGACCAAGCACATTGACATTAGACATCACTTTATCAGAGATCTTGTAGAGGAGAAGACGATTAAACTGGAACATGTTGCCACTGAACTACAGCTGGCTGACATTTTTACCAAGGCACTTGATGCAAATCAATTTGAAAATTTGAGGGGCAAGTTGGGTATTTGCCAACATGAGGAAATGTAGCAATTAATTTTGCTTAAAACAAGGGATGAAGGAGATTTTTGTGTTAAGTCTATTTTGATTGGGTGTTTCCCTATTTCTTTCAAAATTATTAAGAAGTTGAATAGACACTCATTTACCTCCTTCCTCTCTCGGCTCTGCAACAATCCTCATTCTCTCAATCAAAGATTTCACTCTCATTGTTACTGGTTTTCTAAGACTCTCAAAATGTCTCAACTATCCATGACATCATCCTCTTCAAAGACGATTGTTTCTTCCGCATCCTCTGATCGAGAACCTAGGGCAATCACAACCTGCATGGATTCTGATGTCCTGGAGATTACTCTTCTTAGAGAACTGGCAGCTAACCCCTCTAAGGTTAAAAAGCTGAGAACAAGACATGCAGGAAGGTCTCAAGCTACTTCATCTGGTAATCCCTCTCAACCATCATCTTTTGTTCCCTCAGAAATAACAAATAGGGAAGGCTCAGCCTATGTTCATCAAGCAATAGCTAGACTTGTTACAAGAATTCTGAATGAGAACCACTCGGTACCTGGCATTTCTGTTCCTTTAAATCAAGAATCTGCTAGTCCAAATGTTGAAATGAATCCAGATGTCACTAAGAATGTTGAGACACCGGATGACAACATTCAGAAATCATCTAAAAATCTTGATGATCTCCAGAACCCTTTAGAGAAGGATGTTGAACCCCCAGTAATTGATGTGGATGAAGAATACTCTGACAATGACCTAATTGCAAATATCAACCCTAGCATAGCTAGAAGGATGATGAACAGAAAAGGAAAGCAGGATGCTGCAAAATGTCTGACCAAAGAGAAGACTGCTAATGTTGGTCATAAGAAAACCAGGTCTGAAGAAAAGACTAGTGTAGAAACTGTGAAGACTGGATTGTCCAAAGGGAAGGTGAAAACCCGAGTACCTGCTGGTAGTCTCTCAAAGCCTGTGAGACAACCAATAGCAAAGAAAAGGAAAGAACCTGGACCTTCTGATTCTGATGAGGAATCAGAATTTGAAGTTGATGCTGAAGACATTCCTCTCAGAAGGAAACTCCCATCAAGAAAAATGGCTAAAGTTCCTGAAGTCCCCACTGACAACATTTCTTTTCACCACCCTGAAAATGCTAACAGATGGAAGTATGTTTGTTTGAAAAGAATAGCCTTGGAAAGAGAACTGAACAATGGTGCCATGGAATGTAAGGAGATCATAGACCTAATAAAAATTGATGGTCTAATGAATACTGTGGTAAAGTTTACCAACTGCTATGAAAATCTTGTCAAAGAATTCATAGTGAATTTATTTGATGGATGTGCTGATGGAAGGTCAGCTGACTTTAAGTGTGCCTATGTGAGAGGAAAAAAGGTAAATTTCTCTCCCTCTGAAATAAACAAATTCCCTGGAAGACCAGATGAGGCTTGCCCTGAACTAGAGGTTACTGACAACCAAGTATGCCAAACCATCACTACAAATCAAGTCAAGAGCTGGCCCTTAAAAGGCAAGCTGAATGCAAGCAAGCTAAGCATGCAATTTGCCATCCTGCACAAGATTGGTGCAGCCAACTGGGTTCCCACTAACCATAAATCAACCATCTCCACAGGATTGGGAAGATTCATTTATGATGTTGGAACCAGTACAGAATTTGACTATGGCAGGTATATCTTTGATCAGACTTTAAAACATGCTGGAAGCTATGCTGTTAAAGGCCCTATTGCCTTTCCCTCCCTCCTATGTGGTATTGTCCTTGCTCAGTATCCTGACATTCTAGTGGAAAGAGATACTGTATGCAAAAGAGCCCCTGCTCTTGGGTTGCACTATAAGCTATTTCAGGGAACTCATGTTCCTGACATTGTCATGACATCAACTGAGACATCAACTGTCAAAACTCAGTCCAATAAATCTGATGTTATAGCTATGCTGAAGGAAACCTGCAAAGAGCTGGAGACAAGGAAAAGGACTCTTGAGAACCTAATTGCTAGACTAGAACAGGAGGAGACTGAAGGACAAAGAAGGGAAGAGGATGCTGCTGAAGATCATCTTAATGCTGAAGATAGTGCCTCCTCTGAAGATGACAGTGCTTGAAGATCAGTGGAGTAGTCAAGCTTGCTGCTGGTACCTGTTGCTGCAAGTGATTTCAGATTTTTTGTTGTTTTTATTATTCATTTTGGATGACTGTATAATCTAAAAGTACATGTATCTTTGGCCTATTTATGGCTAAAGAGGGGGAGAAGATTTTGTGTTAATTATACTTGGTAGACATTATTTTTTCTGCAGACATATTATTTCTGCTGCTCTCTAATCTCTGATTGTTTAGGGGTTTTAGCCAAAAAAATTCCAGAGGGGGAGTTTGTAAGTGTTTGGTTATTGGCATGTATTTTTGGTAAAACTAGGTGTGTGAATGTCATGACTGATGTCATAACATTCTGGGTTACTAGGTACTTTCTGCAGAAAAAGAATGGCATACAGTAGCTGCTCATTATGAGTGTGTATCTGATCATTATGCAATGATCACTTTTATTACATTCTACCAAAATCAGTAAACAGGATTCTTGTTGTCATAACCAATGTTAAGACATCCTGTACTGATCTAACAGTTAGGCAGTTTTGTTAATTCTGAGATTTTTCAGGAATATGGCTCATTCATTCCAGAACAGAATCTCACGTGGACTTTAGGTTAACTTGGCTTAACCCTAATATGGTTGGTAAAGTCTTGTGACCAAGTCTTGAGGTTAACCCTAATTAACCCTAGCTATTTTCGTGGAAGCCCTAACTGAAGAACAGTTGCCTATATATTCAACAGGAAGGCTGTTGGTGAACTTAACTTTTTGACAGAAGATCAACAAGGGGCTGTATAGTTTTAACTACTGTAATCCAAGCAAGTATCATTGTGATAAGTGACTTGGAGTAGGTTTTTGATTGTAAGGGTTGTGTATCACTCAAAGCTTTGAAGCACGAGTGTTTGTGTCACTTGATTAAAGCTTTGAAGCAAGGTCAAGTTAGGTTTATGTATCACTCAAAGCTTTGAAGCACGAGTGTTTGTGTTACTTGATTAAAAGCTGTGAAGCATAGTAAAGTGTATGTTCTGAAGAGTGTCTTCATAATTTCATTAGTCAATTGTTTAGTATCACTGCTGTGATTGAGGGGGAGTGAGTAGGAACTCAGGTTTAAGTTGAACTTAGATTGAAGTTGCATTGGGTAGGTCTTAAGTGAAGGATATAAACTGGTTGGTTTATTCCTGAATTAATATCTCTTATAGTGAATTTCCTCCCTGGCTTGGTAGCCCCCAGAGTAGGTGTTGTTTCACACTGAACTGGGTAAACAATTGACTGTGTTCTTTACTGCTTTTTGATTTACTGTCTTATAGAAAGTCAGATACGGTGTCATAACATTCACTGTGACATTGAGTATCTGCTGCCAGAATTACACGTATGTATGATGTCCTCAAAATAAATGAGACTATATTGTATGCATTTTTCATGTATGTAATGTGATGTATGAACGAGGGATGTTATCGAAATGTATTCTTGTCTGGAAAATAAATCCTTGACAAATGTTGGGAGCCTTATAAAGTTTAAATCCTAGATGGCTGTTGGGGATAAAGAATATGTGCATCTTCAAGTTTGCTTAGAATACTTTCGCTAGGAATTCTTGTTTTATTGAGGAGAACTCCATTGAGGAATATTAACTTTGTTTGAGAATACTCTATTGGAGAGTGTTGATTTCTGCTTGGAGAAAGAGTTCAGGATTTCTAGTCGTCTGTTGCTCTAGTGGGGAATTATCTCTTGAAAGTTAGTTGTTATCTGGTTGAATTCCAGGTTTCACACCAACTTGATGGGGATAAGGAAGTTAACTATTATTTGGTCGGATTCCAAGCTTTACAATAACTCATTGGGGGTAATGGTAAGCTCTAATGGGGAAGAGGAGTTTTGCTAGTGATTATGTAGGAATTAAATAGTTATCTGGTCGGGTCAAGGTTTCAGCAATTTTGAACTTGAGGTTAACTGGTATCTGGTCGGGTCCAGGTTTCAGAAACTCAAACTGTTATCTGGTCGGGTCCAGGTTTCAGCAATTGAAGAAGTAAAACTATTATCTGGTCGGGTCCAGGCTTTAGTAACTTAAAAATTGAGATTAACTGTTATCTGGTCGGGTCCAGGTATCAGAAACTCAAATTGTTATCTGGTCGGGTCCAGGTTTCAACAATTGAAGAAGTCAAACTATTATCTGGTTAGGTCCAGGCTTTAGTAACTTAAAATTGAGATTAACTGTTATCTGGTCGGGTCTAGGTTTCAGAAACTCAAACTGTTATCTGGTCAGGTCCAAGTTTCAATAATTGATAAAGTCAAACTATTATCTGGTCGGGTTCAAGCTTTAGTAACTTAAAATTGAGATTAACTGTTATCTGGTCGGGTCCAGGTTTCAGAAACTCAAACTGTTATCTGGTCGGGTCCAGGTTTCAGTAATTGATAAAGTCAAACTATTATCTGGTCGGGTCCATGCTTTAGTAACTTAAAATTAAGATTAACTGTTATCTGGTCGGGTCCAGGTTTCAGAAACTCAAACTTTTATCTGGTCGGGTCCAGGTTCCAGTAATTGATAAAGTCAAACTATTATCTGGTCGGGTCTAGGCTTTAGTAACTTAAAATTGAGATTAACTATTATCTGGTCGAGTCCAGGTTTCAGAAACTAAAACTGTTATCTGGTCGGGTCTAGGTTTCAGTAATTGAAAATTGTACTAATATCTGGTCAGGTCCAATATTCATAGTATTTAAAGAGTTACATTATTATCTGGTCGGGTTCAGGCTTCCTAGTGACTGAAAGTTGTACTATTATCTGGTCGGGTCCAGGCTTCACAATAATTTGAATGAAGTTGGTTGTTATCTGGTCGGATCCAGGTTTCACAACAACTTTTAGAGATAGAAAAGACTTTGTTGAGGATAGTAATGACTTAACCGGAGGTTAAGGGGTTTTGTCTATTGGTTTGTAGTAGTCTGGGAGGCAAACTCTAAGCTCGGGAGTTGTATTCTTGTTGGGGAAATAAACCTTGTTGAAGAGAATATTTAACAATCTGCAAGGGAGGTATTCTCTAGAAAATAACTCCATAAGACTTCTCTCTTTTTTTCTTTTGACCAACTCATCTCGGGAGAGGGTTTTTAAGAGATTGGAACTCTGGCTGAGGATTTCATGAATCAAAATTTGTGTGGATGATGTGACTGATGTAAATCTGTGGAGACATCCATGAAATTGGCTTTGTGGGGATTTGTAGACAGTCTGAATTCTGTCAGAGTGACAAATCTTTTACTGATAGATAAACGGGACATAGTCGTATGCTTTAATCTCTAACTTTTTCCTGGACCATCTTTTCAGATTTTTAGTCCAACGAGATACCCATTTTTGCCCAAGTCGCCCTTTCAGGTTTTCGACTTGCTGGGTGTACAATCTTTTGCGTATATCCCTAATTTTTTCCTGAACCTTTTAGTTCGCCGGGATGCCCTTATTTTTGCCTAGGTATGTCAACCTAGCGGGTCTCTTTTCATGCGTAGTATTTTCTGACTATGTCCATGTTCATATGGTGTGGAGAATTGTCACTGTTTGTGATAGCAAGTGTTGTAGAAATGCCAGCAATTAAATGTTCGATCGCATGTGATCTTTCATATGTGGGAGCATGTTTTCCCCTAGAGTCAGTCTGGTGCACTTGATGTTTGAAGTTTTGATCAAATTTCTGGTAGTCTTGAACTCCCTATATATCTTTTCTAAGAATTGTCGTGGAAGAATCTGAAGACATGATACTGACACTATCTGATACTACTAGCACAGACAAGCAAATTGTTGGTACCGAAGATCTTTTGATCAAGTCTTTAAGAACTGTCATAAAAAGATCCGAAGACATGATACTGACACCATCTGATACTACTGGAACAGACAAGCAATTTGGTATTACCGAAGATCTTTTAGTCGAGTCTCAGAATTTTCTAAGAACTGTCATGGAAGGATTTGAAAACATGATACTAACACCATCTGATATTACAATAAATTTGGTGGTACGAAAGATCTTTTGGTCGAGTCTCATAAATTTCTAAGAACTTTCATGGAAGGATTCAAAGACATGATACTGACACCATCTGATACTACTGGCATAGACCAGCAATTTGGTGGTACCCAAGATCTTTTGATCAAGTCTCTAAGAACTATCATGGAAGGATCCGAAGACATGATACTGACACCATCTGATACTACTGGAACAGACAAGCAATTGGTAGTATCGGGAGTCTTTATAGTGGATTTTCTCAAGCCCATGACCAACGTGACATTGCCTCTTGAGTGATTCGGATGGAGATCTGCCACTGGTTATTCAACATTTCGTTGAGAGATTCTTTGGATCTCGACTTGACTGCCCCAAATGTGTTGGACAATGATCATGTTGTGCCCCTTGATCGTGAGAGATTTGTCATTGGAGGCGTCTTTTCATTTGAAGTGACTATGTTTATTGAGAGATTTATCGTTCACTGGATATCCATCGTGCGACTTTCTCTGTTGTGAAACAATTAGCCATATGCAAACAGTGGTATTCAAACAATGCAAAGTTTATGTTTGTCTTGAGAATTTTTTTGAAAACTGCACTTTTAAAGAGAAACAAAAATTTGTAACCATATGAATTCAACTCATGGTTTACAGTAAGCCTTACAGGAGTCAGGATTCCTTTTGTAATAGTGTGTTTTTGAACTAACCTATGCTTCAATTAGGACTTTTAAAGGGTTGTAATGTAGTCTGGTTCACGGTTTAAGAAACAAAGGACAAGGCTCAAAGTTTATTTGTACCCAACTCGTTCTCCATAATATTCTCCAATCCTAAACTCAGTCGATCGCGCGTTTATCTCTTACTAGAATCTGGAATGATATTTTGGTGATGATTCAGATAACTGGAAGTTTATTTGGGAAGGCATTCATTTTTGTAACATTTTCCATGTTGTCGAGGATTTTGTAGTGACCTCTTTTTTTTATCTATTATCCCTAACTTTTGCGTGACTGTTTTTATTTTGAGATTACAGTCAGCAGGATGCCCCAGTTTTCTTTCTTAAGTCTCCTTCATAGGTTTTGACCTAGCGGGCTTTTCTTTTAACAAATAATGACTGCCTATCCTATGGGGACCCATCACCATCTTTTGATTCAGAAGGGTATTTTCGTTGTGAAGTGACAGCTTGCGACTGAATGCACATTTGGATCAACTGAGAAACTACCATGTCCCAGGTTATGATTAAAGGTTTTAGTTTGTGCAGAAAAGATAAATCCTACTTATTTGGCTCAAAGGGGTTGACTAGGGATTATCTTCCTTATAACTCCACTATTTTGGAATTTGAAAAAACGCATGTACATCATCAGCAAAGTGTATTCAAAAGCATATTGTATGAGATTATGGTATTATTTTCGTTATCCTCCCTCTAAAGGCTTATGGCTTATAATCCATAGTTGAATATCATACAAAAAGGAGTGAAAGTATAATTTCAGTATAGTGAAAACGAATGGATTAACTCAAGACAAACATACGTAATGCATTAATGAGGACAACCAAAGTTTAACATAAGGATAAATGTTTAAACAAACAAAGAAATTACAACTGGAAATTCAAATGAACAAAAATTTCTTTGCCTAAACTTTGTTACTTCAGATGATGTGTCTTTGAGGGGTGACATAAAAGCTCCAGCTGCCCATCTTGTGTAAATTCCAACACTTCTCCATTGATCAGGTCTTGAATTTTGTTCTTCAATGCCCAACAGTGGTCGGTGTCGTGCCCACGACTGTTGGAATGGTACACACATCTTTCATCATGTTTG
This sequence comes from Vicia faba, assembly GCA_948472305.1. Taxonomy (NCBI): domain Eukaryota; kingdom Viridiplantae; phylum Streptophyta; class Magnoliopsida; order Fabales; family Fabaceae; genus Vicia; species Vicia faba. The sequence goes on along the minus strand of OX451736.1, from coordinate 1,225,670,750 downwards.
TAGTGGTGAGAGGAAGTATTGGGCTTTTGAGGAGGCTCCCTCAATACAACCATCTTGGCTTCCAATACATAATGCAATGCTTGAGTCAAGGACATGTTGATCTCGGTGAATTGTCTTTTGTGCGTATCTTGCTTATGCGGGCCACCCTGTCGTGGTTGGCGAGGTCGTTGTTGGATTCTTGGTTTGGTAGCCATTTTGAAAGGCGTTGTCTCGACCAAACCAACTTCTTGTTTTAACGGAGGCTAATTAGTGTCTCGATCCCCAATCTTGATGGTCCGTTTCATTTCATCTTGATGAAGCTTGTTGATGAGGGTTCTTAGCTCTTCTTGTCCCCGAGCTAAATTTTAGATAAGAGCCATCTGCCCCAACATCTGGATTCTCATTGTTTCTATCTCGGCTTGTAATTGCCTCAACTGCCCATCCTTGTCGCTTCCAAGATTTTTCTCAGTCATGCTCTCAACGAGGAGTGCTTTCACTTCTTCTTGCCCCTTGGATAGATTCAGGAACAAATCTTAAAGCTGATCATTTTGGGTCTGAAGATCTTGGACAGTTTGTTTGAGAGCCATTTTTATTGAAATAAACAGCAAGCGGATGACAAAACCTGTATGGGGAAAACCTGTCATGATATGATGCATGATATCTAGATGCAATGTTTTCAAGGATCTCGCGGGGTAAACACAAGAGAATGTTAGAAGTTGGATTTTGATCATAGCTTTGATTAAAGAACTTTGTATTGTTGAATGTCTTTCTACGAGAATCAAGCTCACTATATCGAGTGGGTCATAGCCCTTGACTCAAGTTATCGTACTTTGGTCTTTGACGGTGTTTGGTTAGAGCAAAATAAATTCTCTTTCCCCTTGATAGATGCCTGGTTTAACATAACCCTGCATCACAAACCCTTGAGATCCTTGAAATGGTTATTGAAAATGCTTATGGCATGATGTCATGATGTTATATGCAAATAAACATATACACACAAGGCAAAAAAATCCTTAGGTTTAGGCTTGCATGGAGTCTCAAAGGTAAGTACCCTCTTGAAGTTTAGTTGGCTTAAACCTTTCCTATAAATAGTAACCGGGTTCTAAGGGATCTCAATATCACTGATCTTTCTTATCGGGCATTGTTTCAGCGCAAGCCTCTTTCACGGTGACCGAAATATCCTGATAAGTCCGACCTCAATGAGTGTAGTATCGAGTATCAACCAACTTCAGACTGCACCAAAGCCGATTATCTCACAGCTTCCTAATGGCCAAGTTGGTCAAGTAAAGGTTCTAAAGTCAGTTAGTGCTTCATGATTCCACTCAACGGCCCCGTATTCTCCTTAATTTCTCAAGGGCTACCGGTACCCACAAATGTGTCACACTAACGTAGCTATTTCTTAAACCATGTTGGTATACCCTGCACAGTTTCTACAATGTATTGCTACTTACCTATAAGGTATCCCAGATCTGGGTAGAGGATAAAAATAAACCCAAACAAGGAACCAAAATGTAAAGCAAACAAGTCAAACAATGAAAGTAAATAAAGGTGATATAATCCCTAAGGTAACCCCACTTTTAAGTTCTCTCCAGCAGAGTCGCCAGTTCTGTAATACGGTGGGAGAACAGACTTGGTTTGTTTTATGTTTGATCACAAATGTTGCGGTTAGCAAGAGTCGCCACCGACTTTTCTTTTATCCAAAAGGAAAGGTGAAAAATAACAGGAAAGACCTTTGAGATTATTTCTTGAGTTCGGGGGGTAGATTATGAAAAGGGAAGGTGTTAGCACCCTTTTCATCCATAGTTATCTATGGGCTCTTAATTGCTTGCTTGATCACTTGCTTTGTTTGAAAATGTGTTTTGTGTGGTTTTTGAAAGTATTTTGAAAAGGCATCATCGTTTAGGCAAACTTTGTAATAGTTCTCGTTCGTAAGAACGTAAACAAAGTGTTGAGCTTTTGAAAATGTTTCAAGTTTGGAAAATGGTTTTGAAAGCGTTGGTGTTAGTTTTGAAAATAAGCAAGAGTGTTTGATTTGAAAGTGAGCAAGCAACTAAGAACGTCTCTACCTACTCAAAAGTCTTTTGCTCATTTCTTCCTTCCTTTGACATTGCTATCTCACCATTGATTAGTAAGAAGCCTTATCTTTGGATGTAAAGAGACGGGTGTGGGTCATCGTATAGTCATGATAGCAATATTGTGAGATATATTAGAATATCTCTATGAGGGACTAAGATCATTTGAAAGGCAACATTTGTAGCGTCATCGAGGGACTATGATCTTGTATTTTGATTGTTTTTGCTAAGACATCTCACATGCATAACATGACCATTTTTAGGCAACAAGTAGAGTTAACCTTAAGGGTGCATGTGTGAATAGTGTGTTTGATTTGCATGTATTTAATCTTTGATTATGGTTATCTACTTGTTGATTTTAGTTTTGCCATACAAACCCTAATTACTAACATTTATATTTAAAGTGGTAAATTGCAGAAATGTAAAATTTTACGCTATTACATCATTTGGGGATGGGGACACAATTTACAAATGGGGGATGAAAGTAATAAAGTTCTAATTATACTATTACAACCATATTGAATATTGCAAGATAAAATGTGCAGGAATATAAAAGCAATGTGAAAGGAAAAGAAAATTGTTTTTTTGTTTATGAAAAGTCTTGATTTAATTAAATTAATAAAAGGAAATAATTTAATGAATTAAAATCCCTAAATTATAATTTGATTTAATTAGAAAATAAATTCAAAGCAAAAACTAAGTTAAAAATTAATTTAATCAAGAAAATAAATTTGTTAAGAAAAATGTTTTTTTTTTAGTTTTTAATAAAGAAAAAAAAAACTTAAAAGATGTTACTTTGAATAAATCATGAATAATGAAAATAAAAATATTTTTGGCGAGATTTTTATATATTCATAAAATAGACCTAATAAACTAGTAGTATGAAAAAAATTAGTTCAAAAGTAGTTAATTTCATGGGTTAAATAAATTGTTGAAGTTTGCTAAAAATGTAAAATGAAAGTGATAAAAATAAAGTTCTGGTTCAGCCAAAGCTTGTACCCAAGACATTCAAGTTGGTGACTCAGAAGAATACCACTAGGCCAAGCACGTTTTCTTGTAACTCATGCGCTTGTATGATATTATATAAGAAGATTGCTTCTTGAAATCACAAAAATCACAAAAATAACACAAAATATGCAAAAGGGGGGTTCACAATATTCAAACCCACACCCTTAAGGTGAATGTGACATGAAATGCATGCTGCTTGCCACTGGGGTGGCTATTACATCCGTTGATAAAACAACAATCATTAAATATAAAATAAACTCGTTTTCAAATTTTGATTTTTCTCTTCTTCTTCCCTGCATCTATCGTTATTGTTACTGTAACAACATATTTCCATTTTTTTCAAAAAATTCTAACTTCCTCATTTCGCAACCAAATTCAAAAATGTAAAAATGAAACTTGCTTAGAATTTCGCAAGGATTTCAAATATGTAATTATTTTTTATTTATTCCCACTATAACTATTGAATTTCTACCTGTACCAAACTAAAAACCTAAATGTCCAAAAAATTCAATTTCAAAATTCTCATCCCACGGTAAATTAAAATGAAATTTAAGGATATGGTTAGCCTCATAGACATGATATCTACATTTTATCTTTTGAAAGTAAGTGCAAATGATGCTTGTATCAAGATTTCAAAGTTGGAAAAACTTACCTCTTGATGCAAAAATTCAATGGCCTCTACACGACTTCCAGAAGAAATATGATGATTGCTTTAGCTTCCTGGAACCTTAGTGAGTATGTTGCAACTTTTACTTTGCCTTGAAAGTGTCTGGATTGGTCTACTCAAGTCAAGTTTCAATGGTGGATTTTGAAAATGGTGGATGATGAAAATGATGTTACAGTGAGGAAACATGGGTATGGATAATTTCTATATGATATATATGAAGTGTTTGGATGATTTGTTTGAACAATAGTTGCAAGAGTGATGAGTTTCAAATTTAAGGTTTCAAAAGCTTAAAATAGTGATTTTTGGCCAATTCGGATTTGAGAGTGTATGAGAGGGTTTAAGGGATTGTAAAATTGTCCCCTCAGTTGCATAAGAGTGTCTTGATATATAGGAAAAGGTTTGGAGACTTGAGATGGTCAGATTACCAAGATGACATGTTATGGCATTTTTGCTTGTTTTTGAAGTAAAGTGGAAAACCAAAATCCCAATGTGTGGTACAAGCTATGTAGAGTGGTTGAATCACTTTAAACATGCTTCTTCTGAGTTTCTAGGTTGAGTGTGTGCAGATTGAGCCATTGAGAGGCTAAAGAAGGGTTGACATTACGAAAAAATAAATCTAACCAGAAGAGGTATTCGATTATTGATTGAACTTTTACCCTGCAAGGAGAAACATGCAGACGTATGTATGATGTCCTCAAAATAAATGAGACTGTATTGTATGCATTTGTCATGTATGTAATGTGATGTATGAATGTGGGATGTTATCAAAATGTATTCTTGTCTGGAAAATAAATCCTTGACAAGTGTTGGGGAGCCTTGTAAAGTTTAAATCCCAGATGGCTGTTGGGGATGAAGAATATGTGCATCTTCAAGTTTGCTTAGAATGCTTCCGCTAGGAATTCTTGTTTTGTTGAGGAGAACTCCGCTGGGGAATATTAACTTTGTTTGAGAATACTCTGTTGGAGAGTGTTGATTTCTGTTTGGGGAAAGAGTTCAGGATTTCTAGTCACCCGTTGCTCTAGTGGGGAATTATCTCTTGAAAGTTAGATGTTATCTGGTCAAATTCCAGGTTTCACACAAACTTGTTGGGGATAAGGAAGTTAACTGTTATCTGGTCAGATTAGAAGCTTTACATAAACTCATTGGGGGTAATGGTAATCTCTAATGGGGAAGATGAGTTTTGCTAGTGATTGTGTAGGAATTAAACTGTTATCTGGTCGGGTCCAGATTTCAGCAATTTTGAACTTGAGGTTAACTGGTATCTGGTCAGGTCCAGGTTTCAGAAACTCAAACTGTTATCTGGTCGGGTCCAGGTTTCAGCAATTGAGGAAGTAAAATTATTATCTGGTCGGGTCCAGGCTTTAGTAACTTAAAAATTGAGATTAACTGTTATCTGGTCGGGTCCAGGTTTCAGAAACTCAAACAGTTATCTGGTTGGGTCCAGGTTTCAGCAATTGAAGAAGTCAAACTATCATCTGGTCGGGTCCAGGCTTTAGTAACTTAAAATTGAGATTAACTATTATCTGGTCGGGTCCAGGTTTCAGAAACTCAAACTATTATCTGGTCAGGTCCAGGTTTCAGTAATTGATAAAGTCAAACTATTATCTTGTCGGGTTAAGGCTTTAGTAACTTAAAATTGAGATTAACTGTTATCTGGTCGGGTCCAGGTTTCAGAAACTCAAATTGTTATCTGGTCGGGTTCAGGTTTCAATAATTGATAAAGTCAAACTATTATCTGGTCGGGTCTAGGCTTTAGTAACTTAAAATTGAGATTAACTGTTATCTGGTCGGGTCCAGGTTTCAGAAACTCAAATTGTTATCTGGTCGGGTCTAGGTTTCAATAATTGGAAATTGTACTAATATCTGGTCGGGTCCATGCTTCATAGTATTTGAAGAGTTACATTATTATCTGGTCGGGTCCAGGCTTCCTAGTGACTGAAAGTTGTACTATTATCTGGTTGGGTCCAGACTTCACAGTAATTTGAATGAAGTTGGTTGTTATCTGGTCGGATCCAGGTTTCACAACAACTTTTAGAGATAGCAAAGACTTCGTTGAGGATAGTATTGACTTAACCGGAGGTTAATGGGTCTTCTCTGTTGGTTTGTAGTAGTCTGGGAGGCAAACTCTAAGCTTGGGAGTTTGTAGTCTTGTTGGGGAAATAAACCTTGTTGAAGAGAATATTTAACAATCTGCAAGGGAAGTATTCTCTAGAAAGGAACTCCATAAGACTTCTCTCTTTTTTTCTTTTGACCAACTCAGCTGGGGAGAGGGTTTTTAAGAGATTGGAACTCTGGCTGAGGATTTCATGAATTAAAATTTATGGGGATGATGTGACTGATGTAAATCTGTGGAGACATCCATGAATTTGGCTTTGTGGGGATTTGTATACAATTTGAATTTTGTCAGAGTGACAAATCGTTTACTGATAGATAAACGGGACATAGTCGTATGCTTTAATCTCTAACTTTTTCCTGGACCATCTTTTCAGATTTTCAGTCCAACGAGATACCCATTTTTGCCCAAGTCGCCCTTTCAGGTTTTCGACTTACCGGGTGTACAATCTTTTGCGTATATCCCTAATTTTTGCCTGAACCTTTTGGTTCGTCGGGATGCCCTTATTTCTTCCTAGGTATGTCAACCTAGCGGGTCTCTTTTCATGCGTAGTATTTTCTGACTATGTCCATGTTCATAGGGTGTGGAGAGTTGTCACTGTATGTGGTAGCAAGTGTTGTAGAAATTCCAGAAATTAATTGTTTGATCGCATGTGATCTTTCATATGTAGGAGCCTGTTTGCCCCTAGAGTCAGTCTGGTGCACTTGATGTTTGAAGTTTTGATCAAATTTCTGGTAGTCTTGAACTCCCTATATATCTTTTCTAAGAACTGTCGTGGAAGAATCTGAAGACATGATACCGATACTATCTGATACTACTAGCACAAACAAGCAAATTGGTGGTATCGAAGATATTTTGATCAAGTTTTTAAGAACTGTCCTGAAAAGATCCAAAGACATGATACTGACGCTATCTGATACTACTGGAACAGACAAGCAATTTGGTATTACCGAAGATCTTTTGGTCGAGTCTCAGAATTTTCTAAGAACTGTCGTGGAAGGATCTGAAGACATGATACTAACACCATCTGATATTACAAGCAATTTGGTGGTGCCGAAGATCTTTTGGTCGAGTCTCAGAAATTTCTAAGAACTGTCATGGAAGGATTCAAATACATGATACTGACACCATCTGATACTACTGGCACAAACAAGCAATTTGGTGGTACCCAAGATCTTTTGATCAAGTCTCTAAGAACTGTCATGGAAGGATCCGAAGACATGATACTGATACCATCTGATACTACTGGCACAAACAAGCAATTGGTAGTATCAGGAGTCTTTATAATGGATTTGCTCAAGCCCATGACCAACGTGACATTTCCTCTTGAGTGATTCCGATGGAGATCTTCCTCTGGTTATTCAACATTTCTTTGAGAGATTCTTTGGATCTCGACTTGACTGCCCCAAATGTGTTGGACAATGATCATGTCGTGCCCCTTGATCGTGAGAGATTTGTCATTGGAGGCGTCTTTTCATTTGAAGTGACTATGTTTATTGAGATATTTATCGTTCACTGGATATCCATCGTGTGACTTTCTCTGTTGTCAAATAATTAGCCATATGCAAACAGTGGTATTCAAACAATGCAAAGTTTATGTTTGTCTTGAGAATTTTTTTGAAAACTGCACTTTTAAAGAGCAACAAAAATTTGTAACAATATGAATTCAACTCATGGTTTACAGTAAGCCTTACAAGAGTCAGGATACCTTTTGTAACAGTGTGTTTTTGAACTAACCTATGCTTCAATTAGGACTTTTAAAGGGTTGTAATGTGGCCTGGTTCACGGTTTAAGAAACAAAGGACAAGGCTCAAAGTTTATTTGTACCCAACTCGTTCTCCATAATATTCTCCAATCCTAAACTCAGTCGATCGCGCGTTTATCTCTTACTAGAATCTGGAATGATATTTTGGTGATGATTCAGATAACTGGAAGTTTATTTGGGAAGGCATTCATTTTTGTAACATTTTCCATGTTGTCGAGGATTTTGTAGTGACCTCTTTTTTTTATCTATTATCCCTAACTTTTGCGTGACTGTTTTTATTTTGAGATTACAGTCAGCGGGATGCCCCAGTTTTCTTTCTTAAGTCTCCTTCATAGGTTTTGACCTAGCGGGCTTTTATTTTAACAGATAATGATTGCCTATCCTATGGGGACCCATCACTATCTTTTGATTCAGAAGGGTATTTTCGTTGTAAAGTGATAGCTTGCGACTGAATGCGCATTTGGATCAACTGAGAAACTACCCTGCCTCAGGTTATGATTAAAGGTTTTAGTTTGTGAGGAAAAGAAAACTCCTACTTCTTTGGCTCAAAGGGGTTGACTAGGGATTATCTTCCTTATAACTCCACTGTTTTGGAATTTGAAACAACGCATGTACATCATCAGCAAAGTCTGTTCAAAAGCATATTGTATGAGATTATGGTATTATTTTCGTTATCCTCCCTCTAAAGGCTTATGGCTTGTAATCCAGAGTTGAATATCATATAAAAAGGAGTGAAAGCATAATTTAAGTATAGTGAAAACGAATGGATTAACTCAAGACAAACATACATAATGCATTAATGAGGACAACCAAAGTTTAACATAAGGATAAATGTTTAAACAAACAAAGAAATTACAAATGGAAATTCAAATGAACAAAAATTTCTTCGCCTAAACTTTGTTACTTCAGATGATGTGTCTTTGAGGGGTGACAAAAAAGCTCTGGCTGTCCATCTTGTGTAAATTCCAACACTTCTCCGTCGATCAGGTCTTGAATTTTGTTCTTCAATGCCCAACAATGGTCGGTGTCGTACCCATGACTGTTGGAATGGTACACGCATCTTTCATCATGTTTGTAGTGGTGAGAGGAAGTATTAGGCTTTTGAGGAGGCTCCCTAAATACAACCATCTTGGCTTCCAATACATAATGCAATGCTTGAGTCAAGGACATGTTGATCTCAGTGAATTGTCTTGTGTGCGTATCTTGCTTATGCGGGCCACCCTATCATGGTTGGCGAGGTCGTTGTTGGATTCTTGGTGTGGTAGCCATTTTGAAAGGTGTTCTCTCGACCAAACCAACTTCTTGTTTTAACAGAGGCTGATTAGTGACTCGATCCCCAATCTTGATGGTTCGTTTCATTTCATCTTGATGAAGCTTGTTGACGAGGGCTCTTAGCTCTTCTTGTCCCCGAGCTAAATTTTAGATAAGAACCATCTGCCCTAACATCTGGATTCTCATTATTTCTATCTCGGCTTGTAATTGCCTCAACTGACCATCCTTGTCGTTTCCAAGATTTTTCTCAGTCATGCTCTCAATGAGGAGTGCTTTCACTTCTTCTTGCCCCTTGGATAGATTCAGGAAAAAATCTTGAAGCTGATCATTTTGGGTCTGAAGATCTTGGACAGTTTGTTCGAGAGCCATTTTTACTGAAATAAACAACAAGCAGATGAGAAAACCTATATGGGGAAAACCTATCATGATATGGTGCATGATATATGGATGAAATGTTTTCAAGGATCTCGCAGGGTAAACACAAGAAAATGTTAGAAGTTGGATTTTAATCATAGCTTTGATTAAAGAACTTTGTATTGTTGAATGTCCTTCTACGAGAATCAAGCTCACCATATCAAGTGGGTCATAGCCCTTGACTCAAGTTATCATACTTTGGTATTTGATGGTGTTTGGTTAGATGAAAATAAATCCTCTTTCCCCTTGATAGACGTCTGGTTCAACATAACCCTGTATCACAAACCCTTGAGATCCTTGAAATGGTTATTGAAAATGCTTATGGTATGATGTCATGATGTTATGTGCAAATAAACATATACATACAAGGCAAACAAATCCTTAGGTTTAGGCTTGCATGGAGTCTCATAGGTAAGTACCCTCTTGAAGTTTAGTTGGCTTAAACCTGTCCTAGAAATAGTAATCGGGTTCTAAGGGATCTCAATATCACTGATCTTTCTTATCGGGCATTATTTCAGAGCAAGCCTCTTTCACGGAGACTGAAATATCCTGATAAGTCTGACCTTAATGAGTGTAGTTTCGAGTATCAACCAACTTTAGACTGCACCAAAGCCGGTTATCTCACTACTTTCTAATGGCCAAGTTGGTCAAGTAAAGGTTCTAAAGTCAGTTATTGCTTCATGACACCATTCAACGGCCCCGTATTCTCCTTGATTTCTCAAGGGCTACCGGTACCCACAAATGTGTCACACTAACGTAGCTATTGCTTAGACCATGTGGGTATACCCCGCACAGTTTCCATAATGTATTGCTACTTACCTATAAGGTATCCAAGATCCGGGTAGAGGATCAAAACAAACCCAAACAAGGAACCAAAATGTAAAGCAAACAAGTCAAACAATGAAAGCAAATAAAGGTGATCTAAGCCCTAAGGTAACCCCACTTTTAAGTTCTCTCCAGCAGAGTCGCCAGTTCTGTAATACGGTGGGAGAACTGACTTGGTTTGTTTTACATTTGATCGCAAATGTTGCGTTTAGCAAGAGTCGCCATCGACTTTTCTTTTATCCAAAAGGAAAGGTGAAAAAGCACAGGAAAGACCTTTGAGATTATTTCTTGAGTTCGGGGGGTAGATTATGAAAAGAGAAGTTGTTAGCACCATTTTCATCCATAGTTATCTATGGGCTCTTAATTGCTTGCTAGATCACTTGCTTTGCTTGAAAATGTGATTTGTGTGGTTTTTGAAAGTATTTTGAAAAGGCGTCATCATTTAGGCAAACTTTGTAATAGTTCTCGTTCGTAAGAACGTATACAAAGTGTTGAACTTTTAAAAATGTTTCAAGTTTGGAAAATAATTTTGAAAGTGTTGGTGTTGGTTTTGAAAATAAGCAAAAGTGTTTGATTTGAAAGTGAGCAAGCAACTAAGAACGTCTCTACCTACTCAAAAGTCTTTTGTTCATTTCTTCCTTACTTTGAGATTGCTATCTCACCATTGATTGGTAAGAAGCCTTATCTTTGGATGTAAAGAGACGGGCGTGGGTCATCGTATAGTCATGATAGCAATATTATGAGATATCTTAGCATATCTCTTTGAGGGACTAAGATAATTTGAAAGGCAACATTTGTAGCGTCATCGAGGGACTATGATCTTGTATTTCGATTGTTTTTGCTAAGACATCTCACATGCATAACATGACCATTTTTTAGGCAACAAGTGGAGTTAATCTTAAGGGTGTATGTGTGAATAGTGTGTTTGATTTGTATGCATTTAATCTTTGATTAGGTTTATCTACTTGTTGATTTTAGTTTTTCATACAAACCCTAATTACTAACATTTATATTGAAAGCGGTAAATTGTGGAAATGTAAAATTCTACGCTATTACATCATTTGGGGATGGGGACACAATTTACAAATGGAGGGTGAAAGTAATAAAGTTCTAATTATACTATTACAACCATATTGAATATTGCAAGATAAAATGTGCAAGAATATAAAAGCAATGTGAAAGGAAAAGAAAATTGTTTTTTTGTTTATGAAAAGTCTTGATTTAATTAAATTAATAAAAGGAAAGAATTTAATGAATTAAAATCCCTAAATTATAATTTGATTTAATTAGAAAATAAATTCAAAGCAAAAACTAAGTTAAAAATTAATTTTATCAAGAAAAGAAATTTGTTAAGAAAAATATTTTTTTTTAGTTTTTAATAAAGAAAAAAAAACTAAAAGATGCTACTTTGAATAAATCATGAATAATGAAAATAAAAATATTGTTGGCGAGATTTTTATATATTAATAAAATAGACCTAATAAACTAGTAGTATGAAAAAAATTAGTTCAAAAGTAGTTAATTTAATGGGTTAAATAAATTGTTGAAGTTTGTTAAAAATGTAAAATTCATGTTTTCTTGTCAATCATGCGCTTGTATGATATTATATAAGTAGATTGCTTCCTGAAATCACAAAAATCACAAAAATAACACAAAATATGCAAAAGGGGGATTCACTATGGTTTAAACCCACAACCTTAAGGTGAAAGTGACATGAAACACACACTGCTTGCCACTAGGGTGGCTGTTACATCCATGGATAAAACAACAATCATTAAATATAAAATAAAATCGTTTTCAAAATTTGATTTTTCTCTTCTTCTTCCCTGCATCTATCGTTACTGTTACTGTAACAACATATTTCCATTTTTTTTCAAAAATTTCTACATTCCTCATTTCTCAACCAAATTCAAAAATGTAAAAATGAAACTTGCTTAGAATTTCGAAAGGATTTCAAATATGTAATTAGTTTTTATTTATTCCCACTATAACTCATGAATTTCTACCTGTACCAAACTGAAAACCTAAATGTCCAAAAAATTCAATTTCAAAATTCTCATCCCACAGTCAATTAAAATGAAATTTAAGGATATGGTTAGCTTCATAGACATGATATCTACATTTTAGTTATTCTTTTAATTTGCTATAGTTACTTGAATAATTATAGTATTTTTATTTTTGATGAATATGCCTAATTGGTATTAAGCTTTTTAGTCACCGTCCTTTTTTTAAGTATTGTTTTTGTTTAGCTTACTTAATAGTAAGACCATGGATAAAAAATGGATGTCTGTCAATCGATTGTCCAAAGATTACGAGAATAGGGTATTGGAATTTGTTAAGTTTGTTGTTGAACACGCTGAAGACGATAATCGAATGAAATGTCCTTGCTTAAGTTGTTGTTTTATGGGTCGGGTTAACGTAGTTGGGTTGCAATCGCATTTATTGAGGCGTGGAATTGATCGAAGTTACACATGTTGGATATTCCACGGTGAGAAAAGTTACGAGAATGTTGAACCGTGGGATAGTACGACATATGCTTCAGACGACAATGACACAGATACATACGATTGTGATCGAGTCGAAGAGATTGCAGAAGCACTTGAAGAAGATCTTCAGGATTGTCCCAAAATGTTTGAGAGGTTGGTAAGCGATGTAGAGAAACGGTTGTATAAAGGTTGCACTAAATTCACAAGACTGTCTACGGTATTAAAGTTGTACAACTTAAAGGCGGGCAATGGATGGTCAAATAAAAGTTTCAGAGTTATTAGTCATTATGAGAGATATGCTTCCGGAGGATAATGTTCTTTCTAATCGAACTTATGATGCCAAAAAAATGTTGTGCTCTATTTGCATGAGCTATGATAAGATACATGCTTGTACAAATGATTTCATTTTATTTCGAAATGAATATGCATCGTTAAATGAGTGCCCTAAATGTGGTTTATCTCGATATAAGAAAAAATTGTCTCCAACAAAAGTCTTATGGTATTTTCCTATAATTCCGAGATTTAGACGTATGTTTCGTAGTGAAACTGATGCAAGACACTTGACTTGGCATGCAGATGAAAGAATTATTGATGGAAAGTTTCGACATCCGGCAGATTCACCACAATGGTCGGAAATCGATAATGATTATCCTGATTTTGGAGGAGAAGCGAGAAACCTTCGCTTGGCATTATTTACTGATGGAATGAACCCGCATGGTCTTCAAAGTATCTCACATACCACATGGCCTGTGGTTATTATGATTTAATACCTACCTCTATGGCTATGTATAAAGCGTAAGTACATGATGTTATCTATGTTAATTTATAGACCTAAACAACCAGGGAATGACATAGACGTTTACTTGAAACTGTTAATCGAAGATTTAAAGATTCTGTGGGAGAACGGTGTGGAGGTTTATGATGGATATAGGAAAGAAAGTTTCAATTTTAGGGCTATGTTGTTTGGCACAATTAATGATTTTCTGGCATACGGAAATCTATCAGGGTATAGCATTAAAGGTCAAAAAGCGTGTCCTATTTGTGAAGAACGCGCAAATTGGAAGCGATTGGAATTTTGTCAAAAGAATGTATTTATCGGTCATCATAGATTCTTAAATTCTAATCATCACTATCGTAGGTGGAGAAAGGCATTCAATGGAAATCCAGAACATGATAGAGCTCCACCTATGTTGACAGGTGACCAAGTGTTTGAAAAGGTGAAAGATATGAGTACCCAGTTTGGCAAGCCTTTTGCACATACGCTTGTTAAAGGTGGATGGAAGAAGAGGTCAATTTTTTTTGAATTGCCGTATTGGAATTCGTTGTATATAAGACATTTTCTTGATGTTATGCATATTGAAAAAAATATATTTGAAAGTGTTATTGGTACGTTACTCAATATACAAGGGAAGTCTAAGGATGGCCTTAAAGCAAGAAAGGACTTGATACAAATGGGAATAAGAACTGAATTAGGATCCATGAAGAAAGGAACATGAACATATCTTCCGCCTGCTGCTTATACTTTATCTAGAAAGGAGAAGAAAAATTGTGTAAGTTTCTAAGTGAAGTAAAAGTTCCTGAAGGTTACTCTTCAGATATTAGAAGACTTATGTCTATGAAAGACCTCAAGTTAAAGAGTTTAAAGACACGTGATTGCCATGTTATAATGGAGCATTTTCTACCAATAGGTATACGTTCTATTTTTCCAGAAAAAGTAAGAAGCGCCATAACTAAATTGTGTTTTTTCTTCAGGTCAATTTGTAGTAAGGTGATCGATCCTGAAATCTTACCAATATTGCAAAAAGAAATAATTATTACTTTGTGTGAGCTTGAAATATATTTTCCTCCCTCATTTTTTGATATTATGGTACATCTTGTTGTTCATCTTGTGAAAGAGACACAATTGTGTGGACCAGCTTATATGAGATGGATGTACTCTGTTGAGCGTTATATGAAAATATTAAAAAGGTACGTGAAAAATCAAAGTCGGTCAGAGGGTTGTATGGTTAACAATACGTTGTTGAAGAAGCGGTTGAGTTTTGTACTGAATATTTGACCAATGTTCAATCCATTGGACTACCCAAATCTCATATTATCAAAAGGAAGGAAGGAACAAATTTAATCAGAAATAAAATTGTGACAGTATCAAGGGTTGAACGGGATCAAGTGCATTTATATGTTCTGCACAATGACAATGAGGTTGACCCGTATGTTGAAATGCACAAGGATGTACTCCGGGGTTTTGTAACAGAAGGTGCCCCACTGTGTAACGAAGGTTGTCTTCTCCATATCCTCAGGAGCCATCTTGATCTGGTTGTAGCCAGAAAAAACCATCCATGAAGGAGAAGATCTTATGTTGCACGGTGTTGTCGACTAGAACATCAATGTGAGGAAGCGGGAAGTCATCCTTGGGGCTTGCCCTGTTCAAGTCTCAATAGTCCACACACATTCGTACCTTACCATCATTCTTAGGTACCGGAACAACATTGGCAACCCACTGCAGATAAGAAGTGACAGCTAAAAATCCGGCGTCAAACTGTTTCATGACCTCTGCCTTAATTTTCTCTGACATTTCGGGGCGCATACGGTGAACCTTATGCTTTACCGGAGGATAGTCTTCTTTGGTCGGAAGGAGATGTACCACAATATCAGTGTCCAAACCAGGCATGTCCTCATAGGACCAGGAGAAGATCTCAACATAGTCATGTAGCATCTATATTAACCGTTGTTTGACACTAGGCTCCAGATTCGCACCTATCTTAACCTCTTTCCTGTCTTCCTCTGTACCCAAATTCACTGACTCAACTGGCTCTTCATGAGGTCGTATGGCCCTTTCTTCCTGCAGTAATAGTCTAGCAAGTTCTCCAGACACCTCACAATCATCCTTACCTTCGTCCTCGACTTGGTTGATCGGATTTTTGAAGTCATAACTGGCAGTAGCAGAGCTGTTATCAATGGGATCTAGAGTGGATATGGATCTATATTATGATACGTGAGTGTGTGTAAGAGAATACCCGTTTTGATAAAGTGAGAGACAGAAAAGAAAAACAAGGAGCGCACAATTTATAATGCAAGAAACGTCCAATCTTTTAATAATGATATATGAAAATGACAAGTAATAAGCCCTCATAAGCAAAGCCAAGGTGCCTCGGGCAAGGCACCGAGCCACAAAGTTCCAAATTGTTTATTACAAATCTTAAAACAAAAGTCAATTACTGCGGAATAAAAGAAATAGGTATGAAGTCCTTCGCCGTCCATTTGTTTAGTCCATCATTGGTTGTCGGGTAGATCCAACTGTCGATGTCTGAATCTTCTTCACTATCCTCAATTACATTAACTCCCCGATTGCTGATGTGAAGAGGAGGTCTTCCAATCCGTGCGCGCCTGACAGCCCTCTGAGCCCCTGTAGTAAAGCCCAAACCAAATTTGTCAATTTTACGAGTGAAATCAGGGAGCTGACCCCTATTGGTACACCCACCTTCTTCAATTACAGCCCTGGCGTCTTTGAGAGAAGCCATCTTCAACGGAGGCTTGTTGGTAGCAACTTAGGTTGATGCCGAGAACTGGGGGACCTCTTCGGAATTTTGACAAGGCGTTTCTATGAATCCCCCGTCCATCTCCATGTAGTGGAAGGAATTGAGATGACTCACCATATACTCTTCTTCACCTTGCACCGTGACAATCTTTCCCTTCACCAGATACTTTAGCATTTGATGGAGTGTGGAAGTCACTGCCCCAGCCTTAGAATCCAAGGATGACCCAGCAAGCAAGAATACGACGACTTGATATCCATTACGTAGAAGGTGGACCCAAAAGTCTGAGAGCCCACTTTGACAGGGATGTCCACCTCCCCGTGCACCATTCTTTTTGATCCATCAAAATCCCTTACCACAATGTTACTCGGCTTTAGAATTAAACCTTCACAATCCAGACGATCTAACGCTTTCTTCGGCAGAACATTTAGTGAGGACCAGGTATCTACCAGCACATGAGCCATAGTGGTGCCCCTGCACTCGATCGAGACATGCAGAGAATCATTATGATTTCTCCCCTTAGCAGTCAGATTCGCATCTGAAAACCCTAGCCCATTGTCAGCAGTCAGGCTAGCCACACAATCTTTGAACTGATCTGCAGAAGTTTCATGCGGCACATGTGTAGTCTCGAGAAATGCAATCAAAGCCTTCGCATGGGCTTTAGAACATAACAACAAGGACAACATGGAGATCTTTGACGGGGTATGCCCCAGCTGCTCGACTACATTGTAGTCGCTCTTCTTGATAATTTTCAAAATTTCCTCTATTTCTTGTTTAGAGGTTTCTACAATGATTTTCTTAGGTGTCTCCGTCCGGGCAGGCTCACCTATGGTTTCTTTTCCCCAAGTTCCAAAAGGCTCAGCAGCAAGGGTGAAAACTGGAGTAGGAATTGGGACAGTAGCTGATGTACTAGAAGATGGAATGACAACAGGTTTGTGGGCAGTCGGAGGGGAAATCTCGGGAGAAAAGAGTCTTCCACTTCTGGTGACCTTGCTAGCCCCCAACAATATTACTGATATCCGTATCAGCTTCTTCAGTCCTCAGATCTTGTTTAACACCATGGTAATATACATCAGCACCGTAATGCCATGGGATAGCCTTATCTGAGGTATATGGGATGGGACCCGGAGCAGTGATTATTAAAGGAGAAATTCTTGGAACAAGTGTAACCCTAACAGGTTTTCTCGAGGAAACCTTGGAAGGATTGGCGGAAATGGTTATGATGGCAATGTCTTCATTTGGAACAAACAGAATCATAGTCCTCTCAAACAAAATCTCTTTATTATCCATCAGGCGCTGATCACCTGATTTCAACAAACAACAATCAGAAGGCAGGATCACGCACATGTGGCAACCTTCGCCACAACCCGAAAATAAACTGGCCAACAACAAGTTCTTCTTAACCGCCATCAGAGGAGTAGAGATTTCTTCCACATAGGTCATAAACGAATCGATGTCCATAACATTAACTCCACGACCATGTTTGGGCATAGGAGCAGTTATGACGTTGGGATTTTCCAGAGCATCACCAATCTCCTTAGCTTCTAGCAAATCTTGCACTTTGTTTCTCAGAGCCCAGCAATCGTTTGTATCATGGCCCGGACTCCCGGAATGGTAGGCGCACCGCGCGTTGGGATTGTATCTAGGAGAAGCAGTGTTTGGATTCTTGGGAGCCTCTCTCAAGGTTGCCAAGTTGGATTTTAACAGATGAGGCAGAACTTCAGCCAAAGCCGTGTTGATGTGGGTAAACTGTCGTTGCGGTCTTTCCACCCTTTATTGATTGTTGCATTGTGGAGCAACTGCAGGTCTTGATATCACTACAGCATTTACCGTTTGATGGTGTTCAGGTCTGCTTTGGCCCCTCGGGCCGTAGACTGCATTATCTTCCTTCTTACCGGTGAAAGGCTTCTTTGCTGCACTTGATGAAGCATCCTTCTGTATTTTACCACTTCGAATGCCAACTTCTACTCTCTCTCCAGTCAAAATCAACTCAGTAAACCTAGATGACGAACTGCCGATCAAGTGATTGAAAAATGGACCAGATAGTGTCCCTAGAAACATGTCAACCAACTCCCTATCAGACAAAGGGGGTTGGACTCTTCCAGCCAAGTCTCTCCACTTTTAAGCATAGTCCTTAAAACCTTCGCTTGTACCCATAGACATACCCTGGAGCTGAGTACGAGTGGGAGTAAGGTCGGCGTTATACTGATACTGCTTGTAAAAAGCAGCAGCAAGGTCTTCCCAGTTTCGGACACTGGCTCCTTCAGCTGATAAAACCATTCAAGCTGAGTCCTTGATAGACTATCTTGAAAGAAATGCACCCACAAATTTTTGTCAGCAGTGTGGGGTTGGATCTTTCGGACATACAAGCGGAGATGGAGTTTTAAGTAGGATACTCCATCGTACTTAGCAAAAACCGGAGCTTTGAATTTATGAGGGATGACCACTCCCGATACCAGTCCCAATTCTCTGAAATCCAAACCAAGTATTTTCTGAATTTCCATAGAACTCAGCCGGTCTTCTAGCTGCTTGTACCTATCCTCGGAAGGAGGATACTGCTCATCATCGTAATCCATATCATTGTTAGAAACTGCTGGACTAGGGTCCTTTACCCTCTCTTGGTTCTCCCCGTCCTTGGATGAGGAGGTCAGATCAGCTGGTTGTCTCAACCTTTCTCTGAATCTTCTACCCATGTTCAGAATCCCGACCTTCTTCTTCTTCTTCTTCTTCTTCTCTTTTAGAATAAGGGTCTTCAGATCCTCTTGCCCTTTAGCCAGACTTATGAACCTCTGTTGGAATTGGGCGTTCTGTGCCTGCAGATCTTTGATGGCTTGCTCGGAAGACATTTCTGCTGAAATAAACAGCGAAGAAGATGAGAAACCTGTAAGGGTACCTGTAATGATGTGCATGATAATGGGATACACATGTAATGATTTCAAAGACTTTGGGAGATTTAAATTTGCAAACCAAAAATAAACAAACTTTATTAGATTAACTTTGAAAGGTTCAATAGTGCCTTTAAGGCGTTACAAAGAAGTAAATAAAACAAGATCTAAAACTAGAAAAAGCAAAATCAAAAGTCCTATGGACGCTTCCTCCTTGTGCCGATGTAGCCATTGATCACTCTTTCTTCCTCGAGTTGCCTGGTGAGCTTCAAAATCTTCCTTTCTTGCTCATGGTATTGTTCCCGGTAAGTATCCCGCTCATTCTTCAGCTGAATCCAAGACCTCTACAACTCCCCGGGATCAGTGGGCATGTAAGGATAGAGAACCATGTAAGGAATACCCTCTTCATTAGTGGGCTCCACAATCACTGGTAGTACGGCCTCATAGGGCATCCCAAGCTTCTGGGCGCGAGCTCAGACCCATTGGAGGTAAGGCTGCATAGGAAGGGAAGTCTTGGGTCCCAACTCTTGGGGTCAGATCTGTTCACCATGCCCCAAGCTCGTATAAACCTCCGGCGATGCTCCTTAACATCCTCCTTATAGTCAAATACAATGTCCTCAAGAAGTAACTCATAGGGACCATCTCTCCGAGCATGACCAAATTGTCGCAAAGCTAGACAAGGATTGTAAGTTATACCCCCTCTGATTCTAAGCCACGGGACATTAGGGTATCCCCCACAACGGTCAATAACAGGAGTGTCTTCCATAGCCTGGGAACACCAAAGAATATCTGTATGAGCAAGTGACATTATTCTGTAGGACCAACCGAAACCTTCTTCATTCTTCAGCATAGACTTAGGGAGGTGAGAAATAAACCACCTCGACAACAATGGCATGCAACACATAAGAGTCCCTCTTCTCCTCACGGTACGAGTATAGAGGGCATACAAGATATCTCCAAGCAAGGTAGGCACAAGGTTGCGAGAAAGGAAAATCTTGACAGCATTCACATCTGTGAAGGAATCCGGATTCAGGAAGAGAACCAAACCATAGATAAGGAGAGCCAAGACATCTTTAAAAGCTTAAAAATCCAAATTATCCCAGAATAGCTGAGCCTGGTCTATCAGAAATTTAGCTATAAAACCTTCGACCCAGCTTCGTGTTTCCTAATTGGATACTACATCAGCCTATTTCAAATGCAGAGCTGAGGCAATGTCTTCTGGTCTATGAACTTCTTCCATACCTGTGAAGGGTACCTGTTTAAGGATGGATATGCCCAATAGATGAGAGAACTCTTCCAAGGTGGGAACCAGCTGGTAATCCAGAAAAGTGAAGCAATGATGCACAAGATCGAAGAACTGGAAAAGTACGCTCATCATCTGCTCATCAAGATTTGAAGTGACCAGGCTGAGAAGTTGATTGTGTCTCTTAATGAACATAGAAGTCTCAAAAACTCTTGAGGTTAGCTCTTTGAGTTGGGCAGGTATTTGCACAAAATTGACTCGGATGGTATTTCTGCGCACGGAAGCCATAATCTGCAAAACAGAACAAAGATAAATTCCCTTGGTCTTTGAAATGGTTAGTATAATGAAGTATGAATGTCATGCTATGATGCATGATGTCATGGTAAACCACATGTATAGAAAACACATATATTGCAAACATAGTCAAATCACACAAAGCCCTTAGGTTTAAGGCTTGCATGAGGTCAAAGGTAATACCCTCTTGAAGTTAAGTTGGTTTCAACATGTCCTAAAAAAAAGTAATCGGGTTCTAGAGGATCTCAATATCACTGACCATCCTCCATCGGTCATGGTTTCAGCTTACACAATCTTTTCTTACGTCCGGAACTATCTCGAGAGTATGGTCTCAATGAGTGTAGCATCGAGTATCAACCAATTCTCAGCTTTACACCGAGGCTGGCTATCTCGCTACTTTCTAATGGCCAAGTTGGTCGATTAAAGGTTCTAAGGTCAGTTGATGCTTAACGATACCATGCAGCGGCCCCGTATTCTCCTCGTTTCTCCACAAGGGATACCGGTACCAGCCAATGTGCCACATCAACGTAGCTACTGCTTTAACCGAATCGGTCTATGCCGTACAGTTCCCTCACAGTCTATTTCTACTTACCTAAAAGGTATCCCCAGATCTGGGTTAGGATCTATAGTAACTCCCAAACAAAACCCTTAAAAGTAAAGCAATCAAAGCAATCAAGAGAAGCAATAATAATGAACTAGATCCTAAGGTATACCCCACTTATTAATCCCCAGCAGAGTCGCCAGTTCTGTGATACGGTGGCAGAACCGACGATTTTGAAATGCTGGTTTGTGTTTTGTGTTTTTTGTTCGCAAAATGTCGCGGTAAGCAAGAGTCGCCACCGATTTTTATTTCATCCAATCGGAAAGGAAAAAATACAGAGAAAAAAAATCCTTTTTCGAGATATTCTGAGTACGGGGGGTAGATTATAGAAAGGGAAGGTGTTAACATCCTTTCTATCCATGGTTTTCCATGGGCTCTTAGGTACTTGCTCATCCTTTAAAATTGCTTATGTATGTACTTTGTTTTTGAAAATGTTTTACTTTGTGATAACCCTTGTATCAGTCCTCAAAGGTGTGATGAAGTTGTTTTGAAAGTTTGTTTGAAAAGTGTAAGTGTGAAGAGTTTTGATTTGAGCAAGTACCTACTAGCATCTACCTACTCGAAAAAGGATCGTTTCTATTCTTGCTTCCTTTAGACAGCGCTATCCTACTATTGAGAAATAGGTAGCACCGTTGTTGGAATTTGTAAGGGTCAATTCGAAAGGGACGTACGATCACTAAAGCAATGTTAGGACGACTTAGTAATAACCCTAAAGTCTTAAGATCATATTCGAGGCAACATTTTCGAGGCAACATTTCTGAGGCAACATTCTAATGGGACATTTGATCTTTGTTAGACAGGAGGGTGTTATACCCCAAAATTTGCCCTCCCATATTCATCAAGATTTGTCAAGTCAAGGTCACAAAATTCCCCAAGGGTTGTGCAGTGCAACAGTCTCCCATACAGTCAAAATTAGGGTTTTGAGTCTGATCAAGAAAAGGAAGTGTTCAAAGGCTCAATCAAGTCTCATATGCTTACAAATATGGTCAAGCATCCCCATATCAAGTTTCAAGGCATTCAGTTCAAAATTGCACAGTCAAAACCCTAAATTGCACTACAGTCAACTGTAGGGGCAAAATGGTCATTTGACAGTCAAAAGCTCAAATTTTTGGTCAACATATCATTTTGAAGCCACAAACATCATTTGATCAATGCTTGATCATGATTCTCAAAGTTTGGCTCAGAAATCATCAAAGATGCAAAAGTTGCTATATTTGGACAGCTGAAAAAGTCAACTGAAGTTGACCAGGGCATAACTTTCACATGGATTATCAGAAAAATTCCATCCAAAGCTCATTTTGAAGAGAAAGACATTTCCTACAATTCATCTTCATACTTCAAGTCCAAGAAATGCTCTCACAAAAAGTTATCAATTTCAACATTACAGGTCATTTTCAAAAGTCAACAAAAGGGGACTTTAAGTCAAAGACCATAACTTGAGATTGGTAAATCAAAATGACATGGGACCAAAGGCATTGGTTAAAGGACTCAAAGACCTTTCCAAAATGTCCAAGAACATGTGAAAAGCTTAAAAATTGAGCAAGTTATGCCTTGTAGAAGTTGGGAAATTTTTGTGAAATGGCAAAAGTCAACTATCCTTGAAAATCCAATTTTGACAAAAGGGCCCCATTTTTTCCACTTGGTTCATCCTTGTCATGCCACACACGTGTCCCATGGTTAATTTCAAGACCAAATATTGATTTTTTTATTTTATTTAATTTTTGATGATTTAATTCATTTTAATTCTTTGAAAATTCAAATAAAATTTAAAAACCAATGGAATAGTGTTATGTGAACTTGGACAATTTCTATGTATCATGAATCTACTCAAGAAATCAGGCTAGGGTTCATTTGCACACTAGGTCTAGGTTTTGGCTAAAAAGGAGGAAAATGGTTAAGGATGAAAACCCTAGGACTTATTCTTTCCCAAGCATGGATTAAGGTCAAAGAGCAAGCCTATTCCATTCCATGATCATCACTGAGTCCAACCCTAACTAGAACATAGCAAAAGGCTCGCTCAAAAGTGGATTGGCAATTTGAAAATTTGGCATAAAACACAAAATCTGAAATCACTACAAAAGGATCTTTCAAGCCTTAATTTTGGTACCAATAGCTTCCTGAGACAATTCTGAACGCATTCCAATTCATAACATCAATCAAAACTCCTTGAACTGGTATCCACAACTCAAACTGTACAGCAAAATATTTGAAATCGTATTCTCCATTTTAAGCATCTTCATTGCATTTCAATAGGATATTCTTGTTCCATGTGAAGTTTCCAAACTATTCATGGTGTTTAATTTCATTTTTGCTAATCATACGCTAATCCACCATTTTCGAATCCTAGGGTTACAGCTTTCTTAAATTAGGGTTTTTTCGTAGAGGAAAAATTAAGGTTCCTGAAGACCATGGTTAAACTCAGCATTTAGAGACGAAGAAGAAGATATGCTCGCGACAAATTTATGAGCTACAGGGACCTAATCGCTATTTTCTGCTAGCCCCCCTAATACTACGTTTCAAAACCGTTGCCTTATTTGTTTGTGTTTCAGGAAATTGGAAGGGATGATGGCGTGGCACAAGCAGATTGGAGGAATTTGAATTGCGCGCGTTTTGATGACTATGCATTGGTTTTGTTTTTTATTGTTTATTAACTATTATATATTAATTGAAACATGAGTGGCTCAGTGGTAACGCGTTAGGCACATGATATCAAAGACCTGGGTTCAAGTCCCAGGTCTTGCAAAATTCAATATTATTTTTCATTTCCAGTTTCCATGCAACGCTGACATTAAAGCTCACCATGCACACTCCTCATCAATTGGCCACGCGTCTTGGAGATCTGATCAAGGGTTCAGCTTGAAAGTATACCATGAGGACAAGTCAACAGGCGTGCATATGATTGGAAAAGTCAACAAATTGCCAGTAAATGGGCCAGTCTTTTCAGGCCTGCACCTCACAAATCTGGGCTATACCCCACCCTGGTTTGCCAACTTTGATTATTTTTTTTTATCTTTTTATTTATTATTTCAATTGTTATGTTTTATTGTTTTATTTAATTTTCAATCAAAATATAAAAAACATTCAAAAATCAGAAAAGAATAAAAAATATAATTTTTATTTCATTATTTCCATAAATAAATTATGTGTAAATTATTTAGCTTTAATTTAGGTTTATTAAATATTTTTCATAATAAAAATCCAAAACAACATAGAATTTAGGATTAATGACTTTTAATTTTCTTTTTTTTATTTTTCCCTTTTTTTTCAGAATAATAATATTATTTATTTATTTTCATAAACTAAAAATTGTACATAAATTAATTTAGAATTAAATTAGATTAGAAATTAAATCTCTTTCTTAAAAACTTAAAAAAACATTAGAACTAGGGTTTAGCATTTTAATTTTAATTAATTTTTCTTTTTTTCTTTTAAATCTAAAAAACACAAAAATACTATTCTTCATTTAATTTTAATTTTAGATTCCTTGATTAATTTTAATTATTCGTAAAAGGGTCCAACGCCCTAGCTTTGTTTAATCTCTTTATTTCGCGCATTTGTTTTATATTGTTTAAATAATTCTGTATATCCCCCAAAGCCCTGTAATTTAAAATTCTCGCACTTTTATTTATTCGCTTCATTCATTTTCAGTCAAATCGGGTTCGGTTTTTTTGGCGATGTGGACCCGCGCCAGTTGTAATAGTTTAGATTTATTTTCTCGCAAATATATAACTGTTAATAAATAACATGAAAGAATGAATGCCCAAAAATAAAATCGAATCGTTAGATCACCAATGCATGACAAGACAAACAATAAACTGAAAATGACACACAATTCACACACCACCCCTAGGGTACGCCTCACTGTTGCCTTTCGAAAGGTGGTCGTCGAGTATAGGACGTTTTAGTAAGTCCTTATGTCCATGACATGATCCAGTTGCCTCGAAACGGTCGCCTCGGAAAATAAAGGATCAATGGCATAAGGGTAGCTTCTAAGGTGTCCTACTGTTGCTCTGGTGACCACCACGTCCCTAAAACTCGAATTGACCCGAACATCTCCAACGGTGGTGCTACCTACCTCTCAATGGTGGGATGGCACTACTTTAAAGGACATTTACACAGACGAATTCCTTAGGGTAGGTAGGTTCTCAAGGGTACTTGCTCTAATTTCAAAACAAAATCAAAACATCTTTTCACCAACACCTTTCAAAACTTTCAAAACAAACTTTTCAAAACACTCTGACGTATGAGTTGAACTGAAACTTTTCAAAGAATATTTTTGAAACCCACATTGAAAAGCAAGCAAACATTTTGAAAACACATTGAGCAAGTACCTAAGAGCCCATGGATAACCATGGATAGAAAGGGTGCTAACACCTTCCCTTTCTATAACCTACCTCCCGAACCGAGAGCAATCTCTTTAAAGGAATTTTTCTGTGCTTTTGTCCTTTCCAATTGGAGAAAATAAAAGACGGTGGCGACTCTTGCTTCCGCGACATTTCGCGAACCAGCGTTAAACAGTCAGTTCCAGATCCACCGATCACAGAACTGGCGACTCTGCTGGGGACAAACTTAAAGTGAGGTGTACCTTAGAGCTAGTTACAACTGTGTTTTCAATTGTTTTCCTTGTGTGCTTTAAAGTTGTGGGTTGCTTGGGAGTTCTATAGATCCTAACCCGGATCTGGGGATACCTTTCTTAGAAAGTAGCAACAAGGCTGTGAGGGAACTGTGCGGGGTATACCGACATGGTTGAAACAGTCTGCTACGTTGATGTGGCATTTTGGTGTGTACCGGTAACCCTTGAGTCAGTCAAGGAGAGTACGGGGCCTCCATGTGGTGTCATGAAGCATCAACAGACCTTAGGAACCTTAATTGAACCATCTTGGCCTCTTTAGGGTAGTGAGATAACTGACTTTGGTGCAGTCCGAGGTTGGTTGATACTCGATACTACACTCAATTGAGGGTT
The DNA here is from genome assembly GCA_948472305.1 of Vicia faba. NCBI lineage: Eukaryota > Viridiplantae > Streptophyta > Magnoliopsida > Fabales > Fabaceae > Vicia > Vicia faba. The sequence goes on along the minus strand of OX451736.1, from coordinate 1,225,644,630 downwards.
GCTTTCCTGGAATATTTCGGTCGCCAGTTCAGTGGCTAAATCGAAACGATGAACAATGAAAGCAATCCCGTGATATTGGGAACCTTAGAACCCGGTTACTTTGATTAGGACAGGTTGAACCCACCAACTTCAAGAGGGTACTACCCAGACCTCATGCTGGCCTTAAACCTTAAGGGCCTGTCTTGTGTGCCTTGTGTGCCTTACATGTTTGTCTTTGTAAATATCTGTGTTTAATCATAGCATCATGACATCATCCAGCATCATATGCATTAACTAACCATTTCAGGGGTTCGAATTTTCATCTTTGTTCTTGTTTTGTAGGACATGGAAACTGTTCGTAGAAAGACAATTCCAATCAGTCTTGTAAGGATCCCTCCTCAGCTTAAGGAGCTTATATCCAGGATTCCCGAGAACTCTTCATTCAGTGAAAGGCATGGAAGTCTCATCAGCTTGGTCAACACCAGCATTGAAGAAGATATGATGAAGGTCCTGTTCCAATTCTTTGACCCTCTGCATCACTGTTTCACCTTCTTGGATTATCAGTTGGTACCTACATTGGAGGAGTTCTCTCGACTCCTGAAGATCCCTATCCTTGATCAGCTACCCTTCAACGGTACAGAAAAGGAACCTAAGCTTGAAGAGATTGCTAAAGCCTTGCACCTACAGTCATCGGACCTCAAGGGACATTGGGAAGTTAGAAGTGGTATCAAAGGGTTCTTAGCCAGGTTTCTGTTTGAAAAGGCCTATGATTGTTGGAACTCCCTTGACTTACAAGCTTTTGAAGAGGTTGTGGCCCTCCTTGTTTATGGTTTGGTGTTGTTCCCTAACCCAGACCAGCTCATTGATATCAGTGCTGTCCAGATCTTTATGTCCAGGAATCCTATACCTACGTTGCTGGGGGACCTCCTTCACTCATGTTACACTCGAACCATGAGAAAAAGAGGTGTCCTTATGTGTTGCACTCCTCTCCTGGGAAAGTGGTTTATTTCGCACCTTCCACAATCAGTCCTGAAGAACGAGCGGGGTTTGAGATGGTCACAACGGTTGATGACTCTTACACATGCAGATATACATTGGTGCCCTAGGTCCAGGGAAGATGTCACTATCATTGATCGTTGCGGGGAGTATCCTAATGTTCCTTTACTTGGAATCAGAGGGGGTATTACTTATAGTCCATGCCTGGCTTGGAGACAGTTTGGTTATGCTCGGAGGGATGGTCCTCATGACATGTTGATTCCTGACATAGTTTTTGATTTCGACAACGATACTCAAGGACTTCGCCAGAGATTTATCAGAGCTTGGAGGATGCCTAGTAGGATAGACAGCAAGACACTGGGGCACAGGAACTCCATCCCTTTGGAGCCTTACCTCAAGTGGGTACGAGCCCGTTCTCAGAAGCTAGTAATGCCTTATCCTCACATGCTTCCAGTAATCAAAGAACCTGCTTTGGAAGGAGAGGTGTCTCATGTTATCCAGCACCCTGATATGCCCACATCCTGGGAAGAGATGCAGAAGAGTTGGATCCAGCTTAAGGAAGAGCGGAATTCTCTTGAGACTAGTTTGCATGCCAGTAAAAAGAAGGTCTTGGAGCTCACCCGCCTGTTGCATGAGGAAAGGAGTCTCAACACTTACATAGCTCCAAAGAAGATGCGCAACATATTTTGGATGTGATTTGATCTTTTTGTACTTTTGCCCATGAGGCTTTGATGTATCAAACAATGATTTTCTTAATAATAACGTGTGTTCCTTTTGGTCTACAACAAACTTGAATTTTCGAACTCTTGAATGCATTGCATAAACACATATCATTCATCATGTGCATCATAGGTACTCTTCTTTTCAGGTTGTTTACCGTTCTTCGCTGTTTATTTCAGCATCATGAATCCTGAATCATCAACCGATGCGGCTATCAAGGCTCTTCAGGCGCAGAACGTCCAGTTTCAGGCGCAAAACGCCCAATTTCAGGAGCTGATCAAGGGCTTGTCTCAGGGTCAACAAGAGTTAAAGACCATGCTTCTGAAGAAGACTAAGAAGAAGAGGAGGACTGTGCTATTTAACACTGGGCGTAGACTCGGGAACACTTTGGTTGTTGAAGCTGAAAGGACTCCTCCATCTGTGACAGAGGGTAGTCACCATGAAAGGGAGGTCACTACTCCTGTGGGCTCTGATACTGAAACAGACTTCAACGACGACCAGTACCCTCCTGCTGAAGACCGGTACAAACAGCTGGAAGACAGATTAAAGGCTGTGGAAGTTCAGCGAGTGCCTGGATTGGATTTCGGAGACTTGGGGTTATCTACTGGGGTGGTGATCCCGCACAAGTTCAAAACACCTGCCTTCGTGAAGTATGATGGGGCTTCCTGTCCCAAGATGCACCTCCGTTCTTATGTAAGGAAGATCCAGCCTTACACAGCAGACAAGAACCTTTGGATCCACTTCTTCCAGGAGAGTCTTTCAGGGACTCACCTCGATTGGTTCTATCAGCTAGATGGAATCAGCATTCGTAACTGGGAGGATCTGGCCACTGCTTTTTACAAGCAGTATCAGTATAATGCCGACCTCGCTCCTACGCGTACCCAGCTTCAGGGTATGTCGCTAGGGTCGGGTGAAGGTTTTAAGGAGTACGCTCAGAAATGGAGAGACCTGGCTGGCAGGGTGCAGCCACCATTGACGGATCGTGAGCTGGTAGATATGTTCTTGGGGACCCTATCTGGTCCATTTTTCAATCATCTCATTGGTAATTCCTCTGCTGGGTTTACTGATCTGATCCTGACTGGTGAAAGGATCGAGGCCGGTATAAAATCGGGGAAGATACAAAAAGTTGCCTCCTCCAGTACTGAGAAGAAACCCTTCAAAAAGGAGGCTAGTGCTGTATATAACTCCCGGAGAACAGAGCGACCTGAACACCGCCAATCTGTCAGTGCGGTAATGATTGCCAAACCTGCTGCCGCTCCTCGGCCAACTAATCCTCAAAAGTTTGAAAGACCCCGGAGAGAGTTCACCCGGTTAAGCATGACCTTATCACAAATCCTGCCACAGTTGCTATCCACCAATTTAGTGACTGTCAAGGAGGCTCCAAAGTTTCCCAACACTGCATCTCCCAAGTTCAATTCAAATGCCCACTGTGCTTATCACTCTGATAGCCCGGGGCATAACACAGGTGACTGTTGGGCCCTAAGAAATAAGGTTCAAGACCTCATTGATGCCAAGGAGATACAGTTTGAGGCGCCCGAGAGGCCGAATGTTGTAAATGCTCCCATGCCCCAGCATGGAGTGAATGCTGTTGAGGAGAATTTGTATGTAGCTTCGGTGGATGATGTTGCTACTCCGTTGCTGATGGTCAAGAGGAATCTGTTGCTAGCCGGTTTATTTCCGGGATGTAGCGAAAGTTGCCCTCTATGTGTTGCTTCCCCTGCTGGTTGTTCTCTGTTAAAGTCAGGCATCCAAAACCTGATAGATAGTAGAGAGATTTTGTTCGAAAAGACTATTGTTCCTGCTGCTCCTGTTGAAGAAGTGTCGATCGTTACCATCTTCAACAACTATTCCGAGGCTCCTTCAAAGAAGCCTATACAAATTTTGTCAGTTCACAAGAATGTTCCCATCACCATTACTGTTCCGGGGCCTATACCCTACAAATCTGATAAGGCTGTCCCATGGCATTATGGGGCGGATGTTTATGTTCTGGGTGTGAAACAAGAGTGCAACATTGATACTGGTGTCTCCAACATCACCGGGCCTGCTAAGGTCACTCGTAGTGGAAGACTGTTCTCGCCAGACATTGCTCCTCCAGCAATTTATAGGCCTTTGATCTTCACACCTGCCAGAGTGCCTGTTTCTCCCCCTGATCAAGTATCCACCCCTGCTGCTGAGTCATCTGATACTCGGGGCAAGGGAATTGCTGCTGATGTGCCTGCCAGGACGGAGGCACCGAAGACCATTGTTGAGGCTTCCAAGCAGGAAATGGAAGAAATCCTCAAGATAATAAAGAAAAGTGATTTCAATGTTGTGGAACAGCTGGGGCACACCCCCTCTAAAATCTCCATGTTGTCACTGCTGCTGTGTTCAGAGGCCCATGCAAAGGCTCTGATTGCTTTCTTAAAGACTGCCCACGTACCCCAAGAGACAACTGTTGACCAGTTCACCGACTGTGTGGCCAACCTAACTGCTGATAATGGCCTGGGTTTCTCTGATGCCGATCTGACAGCAAAGGGGAAAAACCATAATGATGCCTTGCATGTCTCCATTGAATGCAGGGGCACTACTCTTGCTCATGTGCTGGTTGACACAGGTTCTTCATTAAACGTGCTGCCCAAGAAGGCTCTGGATAGGCTGGATTGTGAGGGTCTAGAGCTCAAACCAAGTAGCATTGTTGTCCGGGCCTTTGACGGGTCCAAAAGAATGGTGCATGGTGAAGTGGACATCCCAATCAGGGTTGGGTCACAGGTATTCGATTCAAAATTCTATGTGATGGACATCCATCCGTCCTATTCTTGTTTGCTGGGTCGCCCGTGGATCCACAAGGCTGGAGCTGTAACCTCCACATTGCATCAGAAGCTCAAGTACCCGGTCAGGGGGAAGATCGTAACAGTGCAAGGGGAAGAGGAGTACATGGTCAGCCACCTCAACTCCTTCAGATATGTAGAAATGGATGGGGAGTTCATTGAAACCCCCTTTCAACATTTTGAGGAAGTACCACAAACCTTGGCAGCAGCAGAAGATGAAGAGGTTTCTCCTATGAAGATGGCCTCCTTAAAGGACGCCCGGGCTGTGATCGAAAAAGGCGAATGTGCAAACTGGGGCAAGCTCCCTGATCTTACTCCTAAGACTAACAAGTTTGGGCTGGGTTTCACCACAGAAGCTCAGAAAGCGGTGCGCAAGGCAAGAATTGGAAGACCTCCGGTGCTCATCACTCAGCATGGAGTGAATGCTATTGGAGAGGAAGATGAAGTGGGAGAGTCAGAGTTCGATAGCTGGATCTACCCAACGGCCGACGGTGGATTGACCAATTGGACTGCCAAAGATTTTACTCCCATAACTTTTGTTCCCCAGTAATGAATTTCTTTGTTTTTGATTTGTAATAAACAATAATTTGAGACTATATGGCCTGGTGTCTTACCCGGGGCACCGTGGTTTTATTTATGAGGGCTTTTGTTTGTCACCATCATATATCATGAATAAAAGCATTGGGCGTTTTTCACATTTCAAATTTTGCGCTCCTTTTCTTTCTTTCCTTTACATATTGCAAAACAGCTGTATTTACACACACACTCACTCATACAGGTTTCAATCCACTCTGGATCTCACTGGTAACGACTCTGCTACTGCCGGTTACGACTTCGAAAATCCGATCAACTTAGCCACAGACGAAGGTGAAGATGATTGCGAAGTGCCTGGTGAACTTGCAAGATTGTTACAACAGGAAGAGAGGGCAATTCAACCCCATGAAGAGCCAGTGGAAATAATAAATTTGGGTACTGAGGAAGACAAGAAAGAGGTGAAGATTGGTGCCAACCTAGAACTCAGCGTGAAGCAACGGTTGACTCAGATGCTGCATGACTATAAAGAAATCTTTGCCTGGTCCTACGAAGATATGCCCGGATTAGATACCGACATTGTGGTCCATCACTTACCAACTAAAGAAGATTTCCCTCCGGTTAAGCAAAAGGTCCGCCGTATGCGTCCAGAGATGTCTGAGAAGATTAAAGCCGAGGTTATGAAGCAGTTTGATGCCGGATTTCTTGCTGTGACTTCTTACCCTCAGTGGGTTGCTAATGTGGTGCCGGTACCTAAAAAGGACGGCAAAGTCAGGATGTGTGTTGATTACAGGGATCTGAACAGGGCCAGCCCCAAGGATGACTTCCCTCTACCCCACATTGATGTCCTTGTTGATAATACAGCTCAGCATAAAGTGTTCTCTTTCATGGATGGTTTTTCAGGCTACAATCAGATCAAGATGGCTCCGGAAGACATGGAAAAGACTACCTTTGTTACTCAGTGGGGCACCTTCTGTTACAAGGTCATGCCGTTCGGGTTAAAGAATGCTGGGGCAACCTATCAACGTGCCATGGTTACCTTATTTCATGATATGATCCATCATGAGATAGAAGTGTATGTTGACGACATGATCGCTAGGTCCCAAACTGAGGAAGAGCATCTAGATCATCTGCAGAAGTTGTTTGACCGGTTGAAACTGTACAAGCTGAGATTGAACCCGAACAAGTGCACCTTCGGGGTGAGATCTGGGAAGTTGCTAGGCTTCGTGGTTAGTGATAAGGGTATTCAAGTGGATCCTGCTAAGGTCAAAGCCATTCAAGAGATGCCAGTTCCTAAGACAGAGAAGGAAGTCAGAGGTTTTCTAGGACGTCTGAATTACATTGCTCGGTTCATCTCACACTTAACTGCTACCTGTGAACCAATCTTCAAGCTGCTGAAGAAAGATCAGGTAGTACGTTGGAATGATGAATGTCAGGCTGCTTTTGACAGAATCAAAGAATATCTCCAAGAACCACCCATCCTTATGCCACCAGTGGAAGGGAGACCTTTGATACTTTACCTGACAGTGCTTGATAATGCAATGGGGTGTGTGCTGGGGCAGCATGACGAGTCTGGCCAAAAAGAGCATGCCATTTATTACCTTAGCAAAAAGTTTACCGACTGTGAGACCCGATACTCACTGCTTGAGAAAACTTGCTGCGCTTTGGTATGGGCTGCTCGCCGGCTGAGACAGTATATGCTGACTCACACTACCTTGTTAATCTCAAAAATGGATCCTATAAAGTACATATTCGAAAAGCCTGCTCTGTCTGGGAGAATTGCGAGATGGCAGATGATCTTGACGGAATACGACATTCAGTACACGACCCAAAAAGCCATCAAGGGAAGTGTATTGGCAGACCACCTAGCACATCAAGCTGTGGATGACTACCAATCAATGAACTTCGAGTTTCCAGATGAAAGCATTATGATAGTAACTGACTGTGAAATACCTGGACCGGATGAAGGACCTGAACCAGGATCCCGATGGTCTATGCACTTTGACGGAGCCTCCAATGCTTTGGGAAATGGTATCGGCGCCATAATCGTATCTCCACAAGGTACTCATACTCCACTCACCGCCCGGCTGTGTTTCAACTGTACCAACAACATGGCGGAGTATGAAGCGTGTATTATGGGTCTTCAAGCTGCGATCGACCTGAGGATCAAATTTCTGAGTGTCTTTGGAGATTCCGCTCTCGTGATCAATCAGATCAAAGGAGAGTGGGATACGAAACATCCAAACTTGATTCCTTACAGAGAATGCGTGTTGGCCCTGATCCCCCACTTCACAGAGATAACATTTGAGCACTTTCCAAGAGAAGAGAATCAGCTGGCGGACGCGTTAGCTACAATGTCTTCAATGTTCAAGGTTAAATGGGATAATGAAGCTCCCCGGATCATCATCTGGAAATTGGACGAACCGGCATATTGTTGTGATCTCGAAACTGAATTGGTAACTGAGAAGCCTTGGTACCACGAAGTGAAGAGATATCTGGAAGCTCAGGAATACCCTGAAGGAGCATCTGTCAATGATAAGAAATTCCTGAGGAGGTTTGCAGCCAAGTTCTTTCTTAGCAACGGCATCTTGTACAAACGAAACCAGGATTCAACCCTACTGCGTTGTGTAGATAAGACGGAAGCAGAAAGAATCATGGAAGAGCTACATGAAGGGACCTTTGGTACACACTCCAGTGGACATACCATGGCAAAGAAGATCCTACGGGCAGGATATTACTGGTCTACAATGGAAGCTGACTGCTACCAACATTCTAGGACATGCCATAAATGCCAGATCTACGCAGACAAGGTGCATGTTCCTCCGGTTCCCCTGAATGTTCTGACGGCGCCTTGGCCATTTGCAATGTGGGGCATAGACATGATCGGCGAGATTAAACCTACGGCATCCAATGGACATCGCTTCATCCTAGTGGCGATTGATTATTTTACGAAGTGGGTTGAGGCAGCATCCTATGCTACGGTAACCAAGACCGTTGTGGCACGGTTCATTCGGCACAACCTGATCTGTCGGTACGGCGTTCCTGAGCGGATTATTACAGATAACGGTACCAATCTGAACAATAAGATGATTGCTGAGCTCTGCGAACAGTTCAAGATACAGCACCACAACTCTTCTCCTTACCGACCGAAGATGAATGGGGCTGTAGAAGCAGCTAACAAGAACATCAAGAAGATCGTGCAGAAAATGACAGTGACTTATAAAGATTGGCACGAGATGTTACCGTTCGCTCTGCATGGGTATCGTACCTCAGCTAGGACGTCAACCGGGGCAACTCCTTTCTCTCTGGTTTATGGCATGGAGGCAGTCTTGCCGATCGAAGTACAAATTCCTTCTCTCCGGATAATGAAGGATGCAAATCTGAATGAAGATGATTGGATCCAGACACGACTTGATCAGCTCAACCTTATTGACGAAAAGAGACTTGCTGCTATCTGTCATGGTCAGACGTATCAGAAACGAATGATCAGAGCATTTAACAAGAAGGTCAGACCACAGGAATATCAAGTCGGGGATCTGGTGATCAAGCGAATCATCCTTCCTCAGAGTGATCCAAGGGGCAAATGGACCCCTACGTACGAAGGGCCATTTGTGGTTAAGCATGTGTTCTCAGGAGGAGCAATGATATTAACCAACATGGATGGTGACGACCTTCCTCACCCCGCCAATGCAGACATAGTTAAAAAATACTACGCATGAAAAAATGACCCGCTAGGCTGACATGCCTAGGCAAAAATAAGGGCTTCCCGTCGAACCAAAAGGGTTCGGGCAAAATGAAGGGATGAAAATGAAAAAATCTGTACACCCGGCAAGTCGAAAACCTGAAAAGGCGGCTTGGGCAAAAATGGGTATCCCGGTGGACTGAAAACCCGAAAGGGCAGTCCAGGCAAAAATTAGGGATAAAAGCGTAATACTATGTCTCATTGGATCACTTTGTATCCAGAATCCGTTATCTACATCAGGACGGCATCGATCAGTCAGCTTCACCCTCAACCAAGGTCATCAAGTGATGAGACGCTCAGAGTTATAAAGGCGATAGCAGAGTTGAAACCCAGTGGATCATTCATATTTCACACAGTTGTTTATTTTTTTTCTTTTGTACAAAATTTGTATAAACTCTCTTGTTCGGCGACGTTCCGCTTACTAGGACGCCAGCCTCTTGTACACAAAACGCCTATTCACAGGCTATTCAAAAATCAATACAAATATACTTTCCAGTTAAACGTGCCAACTATTTTTCTTTTTTGTTTTGTTTTGTGAAGAACGTCCAAGGTTCAATTTGTGATATATGCATTGACAATGATTTGCTAGCTCATAAATATTTGCATACGAAACAAAGAATTAATTACAGGTGACACTAGAAACAGGGGCAATAAAGAGTTGTCTGAGCAGTCTAATTGTTCTATCCTCCAATGTGCCAAAGTAGGTTCAGCTAAAGAACCTAACCAGGCATCTTAAATTCCCCAGAAAGTGAGACAGCAAGTCAGTGCACTCTTCCTCAAACAAAGTTAACAAGTCTCAAGGAAATTGGGTATCCTCCAACAGATCCCAATCCCCAGCAGCACATATTCTTAACAAGCATCCCCGACAGTCTTGGTCTAAAGATTGTTCCCCGGAGGCATACATCAACATTCAAAGGAATCACTTCCCCAGCATATCAAAACTATCAAAATTTCCCCAGGAGAGTCCCATCCAAGTTCCCCAGGACAGATGGAATTCATCTCCCCAAGCAGTAAGCTTATCCCCAGTACATTCTGGAAGCTTATCCTTCACAGAACACGAACGCGTCGTCCGGCTTTATTCAAAGAGTTATTTCCTTAACAGGATATAACTGGGTTATCCTCAGCCAAAAGCCACGGAAAGGTCGTCGTCAACGTAGTTCTTTCTTATCCCCAGCGAAGTCTATTCACACTTCCAATACAACAACGGTATCCCCAACAGAGTTACTATCAACATTCAGCAAGGCATCACTCTTCCCACAGAATATTGCTTTCCAGCATGATCGCTAGAGTATTTTTTCTCCCCGCAGAATCTTCCATTCGCCAAGTTTATTCCGCAACGGAGTCATTTTCTCCTACCGGTATCCTTGCAGTTACCATCCCCAGCGGAAGCAAAATCTATTCTTCAAACATCAGCCCAGGATACGACTCCCCGGCACCCGTCAAGGATTTACTTACGAAAACATACATAAAACATCACATACATCATTATAGCATGCATAACGCACTGCATCATACAAATCTCATTTATGTTGAGAACATCATTGCTTGATCCATATCATGCATTACATATGACTGACTTTTATCTTTCAGGAAAGATTCAGTTAAATTCTCAATCATATTTCACGACCTAGACCGGTTCGGTTAAATCGTCCCAAGATTTTCCCGATGCTTATCCCGTCAAAGGCCTTCTCTGGTTCAGTTAAATCGTCCCAAGATTTTCCTGATGCTTATCCCTTTGAAGACATTTCAAGACCTAGACTGGTTCAGTCAAAGGCCTTCTCTGGTTCAGTTAAATCATCCCAAGATTTTCCTGATGCTTATCCCTTTGAAGACATTTCAAGACCTAGACTGGTTCAGTCAAAGGCCTTCTCTGGTTCAGTTAAATCGTCCCAAGATTTTCCTGATGCTTATCCCTTTGAAGACATTTCAAGACCTAGACTGGTTCAGTCAAAGGCCTTCTCTGGTTCAGTTAAATCATCCCAAGATTTTCCTGATGCTTATCCCTTTGAAGACATTTCAAGACCTAGACTGGTTCAGTCAAAGGCCTTCTCTGGTTCAGTTAAATCGTCCCAAGATTTTCCTGATGCTTATCCCTTTGAAGACATTTCAAGACCTAGACTGGTTCAGTCAAAGGCCTTCTCTGGTTCAGTTAAATCATCCCAAGATTTTCCTGATGCTTATCCCCTTTGAAGACATTTCAAGACCAGACCGGTTCAGTTAAATCGCCCCAAGATTTTCCTGATTGCTTATCCAGTCAAAGGCCTTCTCTGGTTCAGTTAAATCGTCCCAAGATTTCCCTGATGCTTATCCCAGTTGAAGACATTTCAAGACCTAGACCGGTTCAGTTAAATCGTCCCAAGATTTTCCTGATTGCTTACCCAGTCAAAGGCCTCTCTGGTTCAGTCAGATCGACCCTAAGATCTCCCTGATTCTTATCCCAGTAGAAGACACCCCAGATTTTTCTCAACGAGCGTTGTTGAAGTTAAAGTCGTCCAAGGCTCTCTTACCATTCATGCTAAGGAAGTAATCATCCCTGGTTCTTTCATCACCGTTTGAAGCTCCAGACTCAGCTCCTGTAACCAGTCAGGACACATCTAAACATCAGCTCCTGCAACGTGTCAGGTACTCATTTTTCTGTTTTGCAGGTATGCAGGTTCTCGTCAAGGAATCTCTTACACAATCAAACATCCAGATGGCATCTATAAGCCCATTACCCTCATTGCCAACATGTGAGCGCAAATTTCCGGGCACTCTAGTGTCCAATCATCTTTTACCCTCGGATTACGAAAGGCACGTCAGCCAATCTACATCCTCAGGTCTAAGAAGATTGAACAGGGGCAACTGTTATACCCCAAAATTTGCCCTCCCATATTCATCAAGATTTGTCAAGTCAAGGTCACAAAATTCCCCAAGGGTTGTGCAGTGCAACAGTCTCCCATACAGTCAAAATTAGGGTTTTGAGTCTGATCAAGAAAAGGAAGTGTTCAAAGGCTCAATCAAGTCTCATATGCTTACAAATATGGTCAAGCATCCCCATATCAAGTTTCAAGGCATTCAGTTCAAAATTGCACAGTCAAAACCCTAAATTGCACTACAGTCAACTGTAGGGGCAAAATGGTCATTTGACAGTCAAAAGCTCAAATTTTTGGTCAACATATCATTTTGAAGCCACAAACATCATTTGATCAATGCTTGATCATGATTCTCAAAGTTTGGCTCAGAAATCATCAAAGATGCAAAAGTTGCTATATTTGGACAGTTGAAAAAGTCAACTGAAGTTGACCAGGGCATAACTTTCACATGGATTATCAGAAAAATTCCATCCAAAGCTCATTTTGAAGAGAAAGACATTTCCTACAATTCATCTTCATACTTCAAGTCCAAGAAATGCTCTCACAAAAAGTTATCAATTTCAACATTACAGGTCATTTTCAAAAGTCAACAAAAGGGGACTTTAAGTCAAAGACCATAACTTGAGATTGGTAAATCAAAATGACATGGGACCAAAGGCATTGGTTAAAGGACTCAAAGACCTTTCCAAAATGTCCAAGAACATGTGAAAAGCTTAAAAATTGAGCAAGTTATGCCTTGTAGAAGTTGGGAAATTTTTGTGAAATGGCAAAAGTCAACTATCCTTGAAAATCCAATTTTGACAAAAGGGCCCCATTTTTTCCACTTGGTTCATCCTTGTCATGCCACACACGTGTCCCATGGTTAATTTCAAGACCAAATATTGATTTTTTTATTTTATTTAATTTTTGATGATTTAATTCATTTTAATTCTTTGAAAATTCAAATAAAATTTAAAAACCAATGGAATAGTGTTATGTGAACTTGGACAATTTCTATGTATCATGAATCTACTCAAGAAATCAGGCTAGGGTTCATTTGCACACTAGGTCTAGGTTTTGGCTAAAAAGGAGGAAAATGGTTAAGGATGAAAACCCTAGGACTTATTCTTTCCCAAGCATGGATTAAGGTCAAAGAGCAAGCCTATTCCATTCCATGATCATCACTGAGTCCAACCCTAACTAGAACATAGCAAAAGGCTCGCTCAAAAGTGGATTGGCAATTTGAAAATTTGGCATAAAACACAAAATCTGAAATCACTACAAAAGGATCTTTCAAGCCTTAATTTTGGTACCAATAGCTTCCTGAGACAATTCTGAACGCATTCCAATTCATAACATCAATCAAAACTCCTTGAACTGGTATCCACAACTCAAACTGTACAGCAAAATATTTGAAATCGTATTCTCCATTTTAAGCATCTTCATTGCATTTCAATAGGATATTCTTGTTCCATGTGAAGTTTCCAAACTATTCATGGTGTTTAATTTCATTTTTGCTAATCATACGCTAATCCACCATTTTCGAATCCTAGGGTTACAGCTTTCTTAAATTAGGGTTTTTTCGTAGAGGAAAAATTAAGGTTCCTGAAGACCATGGTTAAACTCAGCATTTAGAGACGAAGAAGAAGATATGCTCGCGACAAATTTATGAGCTACAGGGACCTAATCGCTATTTTCTGCTAGCCCCCCTAATACTACGTTTCAAAACCGTTGCCTTATTTGTTTGTGTTTCAGGAAATTGGAAGGGATGATGGCGTGGCACAAGCAGATTGGAGGAATTTGAATTGCGCGCGTTTTGATGACTATGCATTGGTTTTGTTTTTTATTGTTTATTAACTATTATATATTAATTGAAACATGAGTGGCTCAGTGGTAACGCGTTAGGCACATGATATCAAAGACCTGGGTTCAAGTCCCAGGTCTTGCAAAATTCAATATTATTTTTCATTTCCAGTTTCCATGCAACGCTGACATTAAAGCTCACCATGCACACTCCTCATCAATTGGCCACGCGTCTTGGAGATCTGATCAAGGGTTCAGCTTGAAAGTATACCATGAGGACAAGTCAACAGGCGTGCATATGATTGGAAAAGTCAACAAATTGCCAGTAAATGGGCCAGTCTTTTCAGGCCTGCACCTCACAAATCTGGGCTATACCCCACCCTGGTTTGCCAACTTTGATTATTTTTTTTTATCTTTTTATTTATTATTTCAATTGTTATGTTTTATTGTTTTATTTAATTTTCAATCAAAATATAAAAAACATTCAAAAATCAGAAAAGAATAAAAAATATAATTTTTATTTCATTATTTCCATAAATAAATTATGTGTAAATTATTTAGCTTTAATTTAGGTTTATTAAATATTTTTCATAATAAAAATCCAAAACAACATAGAATTTAGGATTAATGACTTTTAATTTTCTTTTTTTTATTTTTCCCTTTTTTTTCAGAATAATAATATTATTTATTTATTTTCATAAACTAAAAATTGTACATAAATTAATTTAGAATTAAATTAGATTAGAAATTAAATCTCTTTCTTAAAAACTTAAAAAAACATTAGAACTAGGGTTTAGCATTTTAATTTTAATTAATTTTTCTTTTTTTCTTTTAAATCTAAAAAACACAAAAATACTATTCTTCATTTAATTTTAATTTTAGATTCCTTGATTAATTTTAATTATTCGTAAAAGGGTCCAACGCCCTAGCTTTGTTTAATCTCTTTATTTCGCGCATTTGTTTTATATTGTTTAAATAATTCTGTATATCCCCCAAAGCCCTGTAATTTAAAATTCTCGCACTTTTATTTATTCGCTTCATTCATTTTCAGTCAAATCGGGTTCGGTTTTTTTGGCGATGTGGACCCGCGCCAGTTGTAATAGTTTAGATTTATTTTCTCGCAAATATATAACTGTTAATAAATAACATGAAAGAATGAATGCCCAAAAATAAAATCGAATCGTTAGATCACCAATGCATGACAAGACAAACAATAAACTGAAAATGACACACAATTCACACACCACCCCTAGGGTACGCCTCACTGTTGCCTTTCGAAAGGTGGTCGTCGAGTATAGGACGTTTTAGTAAGTCCTTATGTCCATGACATGATCCAGTTGCCTCGAAACGGTCGCCTCGGAAAATAAAGGATCAATGGCATAAGGGTAGCTTCTAAGGTGTCCTACTGTTGCTCTGGTGACCACCACGTCCCTAAAACTCGAATTGACCCGAACATCTCCAACGGTGGTGCTACCTACCTCTCAATGGTGGGATGGCACTACTTTAAAGGACATTTACACAGACGAATTCCTTAGGGTAGGTAGGTTCTCAAGGGTACTTGCTCTAATTTCAAAACAAAATCAAAACATCTTTTCACCAACACCTTTCAAAACTTTCAAAACAAACTTTTCAAAACACTCTGACGTATGAGTTGAACTGAAACTTTTCAAAGAATATTTTTGAAACCCACATTGAAAAGCAAGCAAACATTTTGAAAACACATTGAGCAAGTACCTAAGAGCCCATGGATAACCATGGATAGAAAGGGTGCTAACACCT
Organism: Vicia faba; assembly: GCA_948472305.1. Taxonomy (NCBI): domain Eukaryota; kingdom Viridiplantae; phylum Streptophyta; class Magnoliopsida; order Fabales; family Fabaceae; genus Vicia; species Vicia faba. Next base: position 1,225,629,442 of record OX451736.1, on the reverse strand, counting down.
TCCCTTTCTATAACCTACCTCCCGAACCGAGAGCAATCTCTTTAAAGGAATTTTTCTGTGCTTTTGTCCTTTCCAATTGGAGAAAATAAAAGACGGTGGCGACTCTTGCTTCCGCGACATTTCGCGAACCAGCGTTAAACAGTCAGTTCCAGATCCACCGATCACAGAGGGCAACCACTAAGACACCCTATACTTTAATGATCGTTTACCGAAGGCAACCAAAGTGTGAGTATACCCTAAGAGTGATATGTGCGAGTGATCTGTTTTCAATTATTTAGTCTCTGCACATTAGGGTTTTCTAACTAGATTAATTTGTCATGCATTCTTATCATACAATCCTATTAGCATACACCTAAACAGTCAAATATTTGCGAGAATTAAAATGCGAGAAAGTAAATCTACGCTATTACAAGGCTTCGGGGAGGGGAATTAATTACATAGCCAAAAAACACGGAAAAAACGATAAATAAAAAGTCCTAGATTAAACTATTACAAACCATGAGCATTTACAGAAATATTGATATAAATAATAATACGCGCGCCATGAATCGAATACGGAGCAACTAGGATTTTGACCCTTGCCTAAACCTAATTGCGATTAGTTAAAAAAATGTTTTTGTTTTGTTTTGTTATTTTAAGAAGATAAAGAAATTATTACATTAAAAGAAAATCATAATCCTAATTAATTTTAAATTAAGAAAAATAAATAAGTTAATTTATCTAAAAGCCTATTTTTTATATTTTTATTTATTTGAGAAAAATAGAAAAATAAAATTAAAGGAAAAGTCTAACCTAATTTCTATTTGATTTTATTTTTGAAAACAAATTACAATTTCCTAAATTAAACTAAATTAAATTAATTTTGATAAATAAAAAAAACTAATCCTAATTTTGTGAATTATTGATTTTATAGTTTTTATGAAAAATAACTTAATTTGTAAATTAAAATAAAAAAATAAATATTAAATAAAATAATAAAAAGAAAGAAATAAGAAGAAAGTGATGGGCCTGTACTAGCAATTATGGGGGGTGTGATGTTGAGATTTTGAGCCCAAAAGACCCAGGCCTGTTTGACTTTGCTGGATCCAGTGTGGCTGTTGACTTGAGGTGTATGGTGGTCCTCCAATGGTGGTATGTTGATCTGGAGCATTGATGGGTTGGATGGCCAGATCCTGATGGTGTATGGTGAACCTCTTGATTTGCAAAGCGCTGGATTGCCTATGGAAAAATATCATGAATAAAGGTTGGGACCTGGGAAACGAACTCAGGTCCTCTGCATTTTCCCCCTACACGCTTACCAACTGAGCCATTTGGTTTACTTGTATATACAATAAAAACAAAAGATAATATATGGACAATAATGAAAAGCGCGTTAAATTCAAATTGCCCAACCAGGGGGCGCCACGCCTCATCTTCTTCCTCCCATCCGTTGTGTTAGATAGCAACACTTTTACCTACGGTTGTATTGCTGTAGCTATATCCCTGTCCATCTCTAAAATCGTGTAGGCTCAAGATAAATGGCCATGGCTGGTACCAATCAACTCGTCTCATCCTCATGAGTCTCATGGTACCAGAATCAATGTCCAATTTTACCTATCCTACAAAGCCCTAAAACTCCACAAGAAACCCTAGCCATGACATCTCTTGATTTCTGTACTAAAAACATAATTAAACAATACCAAAAGCTTGCAAATTCACAGACAAACAAGAATATATGAACCAAACATGCTAATGATGCGTAAACCAATGAAAACGAAATCAAAGTTTTGAGACAAAACCGTGACTTCTGTACCTATGATTCCAGGCGTGAGAGAGCTTGCAAATGGTTGGAATTCCTTCTGGAGATGTCCAAGAATCTGTTGGTGTCGTGAGAATGGTACGAATTGGCCTATAATATGGAAATTGGATCACCACTTTTCTTGAAATTTTTTGAGTTTTTGTTTGCCTCTTTCACCATTGTTCCCACCTTTTCTATGCCTTGGCTTGCCTCTGTATATGTAATACAAACTATTAGGTCAACAAAAACGACCTCAATCTTGCTCATCATGGAGATTTGATTTGATCTTTCATAGCATACGATTTCTTTCCAATTTTGCTCAAATCCAATCTTTTTCCAACCAAATTGGCCTTGCACGAGTTGATTCTCAATTGACAGCATATAAGATCTTCTTTCAATGCAAAAAATCATCCCTAAAATACAATATATGATTTATTAGGATTTATTTGATTTTATTTGAATTTTAAATGAATAAAAATCAAAATAAATTAAATAAATGAATAAATAAAGCATGGAGGGTCCCATAGGTCGTGGACTATGTTAGGAATGAGACGCAAGCATAAAAAGTTGGGCCCATTTAGCAAAAAATGCAAATTTGAGCACATTTGACTTTTGGCAATTTTGCAAAAAAGGTCAACTTGGACAATGAATAACTCTCTCAATTTTGACCCTAGAGAGGTGTTCTTAGACTTTTTAGAAAGCTCAGGATGTCCTCTAAGCAATCCTTTTGGTCTCATCTCAATTGAGTCTTCCATGTTCATGTATGAAGCTTTGACCCAAAAGGTGTTTTTGTTGACTTTTCAAAATTACCTATAATGTCCAAATTCATATCTTTTTGTGAGTGCATATTTTGAACTTGGGAGCTTAAGATTAATTATAGGGAATTGCATCCTTTTCAAAATGAGATTTGGATGGGTCATTTTTGATAAAGTGTGAGAAATTTATGCTTGGTCAAAGTTGAGTTGACTTTTCCTGCAAAACCCTAATTTAGCAACTTTTGGGTTTTGATAAATTGTGACAAATCCTTGATGAATCATGATCAACCCTTGATAAAATGATGAACGATACTTCAAAATGAGGATGTTCACCAAAAATATTGAAGTTTGACTGTATGTGAGCCCCAGTTGACTTTTGACCTAGCACAATCGAGTTTTAGGCCTTTGAGCAATTGATTGAGCAAACTTCCTCTGCAAGGCTTGAAATTTGACATGGATGATCTTGAGAACATATTAGGACAATGGTTATAATTTGGGATCCTTTGGACTTAAGCATCTTGATGCAAAATGAAACCCTAATTTGAGGTAGACTGTCCTAGGAGAGAGTTTGTCTGGTCAACCCTTAGACTTCCTTAAGCAATTTGAGGACCTCACTTGACATGTATTGAGAAATATGGGAGGGAAAATTTTGGGGTACAACAGGTTTGTATGGCAAGACTAAAATCAATAATTAGTAAACCCTAATTCAAGATAAAACAATGGATGTAAATCAAACACACTTGCACACTTGCATCCTTAGGGTAATTCCACTTGTTGCCTTACAAAAATGGCCATGTTATGCATGTGGGATATCTTAGCAAAAGCAAATAAAAAATATAAGATCACAGTCCCTCGATGACGCTACAAATGTTGTCTTTCAAAATGATCTTAGTCCCTCCAAGAAAAATGCTAAGATATCTCCCAACATTGCTATCATGACTATACGATGACCAAGGCCCGTCCCTTTACATCCTAAGATAAGGCTTCTTACCAATCAATGGTAAGATAGCAATATAAAAGGTGAACTATGAGTACCCTGATCCCCTATTGCACAGAAGGCGGTACGTAGGCATTAAAGGTTCGCAACCACGACGGGTGCAATATTGTAAAAAATAATTCTTCTCATCTCCACCATCTGTTTTTGTATACAATATTTATAGCAAAATCAAAGAGGTTCTTGCAGAGTATCATAGATGTTTAGGGTGATAATACCTTACCTTTTCATAACCAATCCATGTACCTAGATTCTCTCCCCCTCTTTTTTAGGTTATTCGCTCTTTTCCTATTCCTCTGGAAACAATAAAGCACAGTGGCGATTTTTATTTAATCTGTGCGGGTTAAGTCAATCTAATGGCTTAGTCTCACATTTCTACTGCTATAGAAAGATGTTACATAGTACATTCCAAAGCATCATGTTGTGTCTGCTCCTCCCCTGATGAAACACATGGATATCAATGCCATATTTGATGATTATGTTAATCATCTGGTACTAGATGAGATACAATGTACCATAGCACTGAACGATTGGAGCTACATGGACGGTTACATCTGATGGTTCTTATAGGTGTTACATGTATATTTGGTACAAGATGCTCCAGGAAATCTACCTAGGCCATTTCATCAGGAGATTCTGGAGGAGGAACAGGTTAAGGTCGGTCATGCTCATGATGTGTTGTCTAGGTATCATCGTATCGTAGAGATTGGGCAGACATATATTGATTGAGAACTTTTTCCTAATGGCTTTGAGGTGAGAGGTGTTCTAGACGCCATTATGGTGGAGGCTTAGGAGGCTCTATAGTACAAGGGGTAGCGTAGGAACGCGAGGAGAATGGTGGGTCGACTCATATTTCGACATACGCAGTATTCTTGACATTTATACACTTGATATATTTTGGATTGTATTTTATTTATCGAGTTTGGATTGTAACTCTTGATACTCTTGATACATTTTGTAGTCTTGACTATTATCCATATATATTGTTATTATAGTCGAATCTGAGAAAATGTTCTAACGTTTTACATTTTGTAGTGTTCACATGAGAATCATTGAAAATCATGTTGTGGTACTGTTTGCATAAATTTCGAAAATGCGTCTCCGATACATTTCCAGATTTTCGTCTCCAGAATAAACTTACATTCACCAAAAAAAGGTGCATCCAGATATGCATCTCAAAAAACGGAGGCTGCTACTTTTGAAAATTACATTGAGTATTGCTACTTTTGAAAATTACATTGGATATATAGAGTGTTGCTATAAGAAATTCCCTTATATTTTTAATTATGAACATTATCAACTACTTTCTTAAATATTAGCTCAAAAATAACATTTCTCCTACCAGATATGTCATTAAACTCGTATTTCTTAGTTGTTTTAGATATTAACTGTTGTTTGAATTTACACTCAAACAATCAAAGAGAATTTCTTACCACAATCTATATAGGGGAAAAGGACCTTACGAAATTTCAAAAATGCTCTAAGCTAATCAGAAATGTATATCCGGTGCGAACCCATCAATTAACAAAGGACAAGCCAAATTTTGTTGCATCCCATTTTCAATTCAAAATTGTACCGTATATATATATATATATATATATATATATATATATATATATATATATATATATATATATATATATATATATATATATATATATATATATATATATATATATATATATATATATATATATATATATATATATATATATATATATATATATATATATATATATATATATATATATATATATATATATATATATATATATATATATATATATATGGTATCACTCGGAGATGAATTATCGGGTAATAAGTGTGGGAAAATGAAAAAAAGTTGCCACCTACTTTTGATATACTTGGAAATACATTTTCGGTTCATACTGAAATTCCAAATGCTTAAAACAGTAAGTCCTATGTGTCGCACGTGTATAATACGAAAAGATGTAGCGGTAAAGATTTGAGATTAAACCATCAATTGACTTATCTCATTCAATGAAGTCGCCACCGCATTTTATTATTTCCAAAGAGAAATGGGAAAAAGACGAACAAAATCCACAATGAAATAAAAGATCTGAGATCGAGATACGGGAGTCGATTATGTAGAGGAAAGGTATTAGCAACCTAAACATCTACGGTACTCCGCGGGATCCAGTTTGTTTGTTTTAATCAGATAGTGTGTTATCTAAATATTTATTTGATAAAGAGAATGAATGAAAGAGTATTTACAAACAAAAGAAAATATTTTTTATATTGTGCCCGTCGCGGTTGTGAACCTTTGTGCGTACCCCCCTTCATGCAATAAGGGATCAAGACACTCGTAGTTCTCCTTAAAAAGAACAAATCTAAATGTGTTGATTGATTTTAAAAGAAGAGGTAAATCATCATTTTAAAAGGAGAAGACTCGTCTAACCGCCCACAAGGTATAAGAAAGAAGGTCTACGCACCAACATGAGGGAGGACTTGAGAACACCTCTTGTACTCAAGTGGAGAAGTCGACGACCATGGGGATAGAGGAATAACATCTCGATTAATAAATGAATCATGTCTAATCTGAAAAAAGCTTTTAAAAGATAAAAGGTGTTCGAGCGCACAAAAAGGTTTGAATGAGATTAAATCTTTTTTAGTCTTTTTGAAAGTGTTTGAATATGCTTATGTGGTTTAGCATTTATTAAGAAAAAAAGTTTGAAAAGGCACTTGACAAAGTCAGAGTTTATTATGAAATCAGTTAAAGTTTGAAAATAAATAAGGTTTTGAAAAATATGAGAAGGTTTTGAAAATTAAAGAATTGGAGGAGATGAAGAGAGTGTCCTATGTACAGGAAGGTAAAAGAAGAGGTAAGGAAGATCTGACCGATCGGAAGCTCATACTTGATATAAAGAAATCAATATATAGCTTTCACCCGTTTAGATTTACAACCACGAGCAAATAAATAAGCCAATGGTATATCAAACCTCAGGTGAAATAAATCACAGGCAGACAACATCAAAGAAACTCAAGGCGTCAGATAAAACTCAAAGCATTGGATAAAGCGCATCAAGTGAAAATAAATCACAAGCGGAGAAATCACATCATGTAAGCTCAAAGTATCAGGTAAAGCTCAATGCATCAGATGAATATCGAATAGAAATTCCTGCATCAGGTGGAAATCCAGACAAACAAGATAACTAAGAAATAATCCGCACATCTCATGAGATCAAGTCTGAGCGGACTAGAAACCTGTATCAAAACAACAATGAAACAAACGAAACATGGAAATGGATGCTTAATTAATTAACTTAAAAATTGATTAAGTTAATTAATTAAGTTGAGAAAAGATAATTAGTCGAAATTAATTAATTTTTAAATAACAAAATTAAATAACGAAATTGACTTGTAGTTAATTAATTAAAAGCAATAAAGTAACATTAAGATGAAATGAAAGTTTAATCGATAAATCGAGAATTGATTAACTTAATTAATCAAATTAAGAAAAATAAATTAATAAACTAATTCATTTTTAATAACAAAATCAAGTAAAAAAATCAACGCTAGATTAATCAATTGAAAGCGAATAAAAAGTGTGAACCGAAAGAGACTACTTGTTTCGTCTTGAAAACTTACACAAACCAACAAATAAGTTAGTAACACAAGAAAAATTATAACTTAGTGAAGCCTACATTAATCTCATTTAACCAAATTTAAATCATAATCAACATACATGTATGAATGAAATAGTAAAGCAAAGACAATAGTTCAAATGATCGGAACATTTAGAGAAATGATTAATCAAACAACCAAATCCATTGATTTACTCGAAAATATGTGCAGTCTAAAAACAAACAAATCAAGCATTAAACAAACATAGAAGCGAATAGATAACTATTAATTTAAATAAGATAAAAAATAGCAAACATGCTAAACACAAGTAGATGAAGAAAAAAATTAAAATAAGCTATTCAATCTTTATTGTGCCCACACAGAATACAGAATGAAGAAAAGAAAAACAAGGCATGAGAACATATCATAACAGGAAACATCAGATCTATACATCACACAAACAAAAGCTCTAGCACATAGAATAGAAATGAAATCAAATAAATCAACGAAAACATGAAGGAATAAGGGCTCTGTGTTTCTCAGATTTGGATGTCAATTTTTGTGCCTCTCCCTTCCTCTTCTTTATACAACAAAAACTTATCCTTAGGATTGCCCTCTTCTTCTAGATACTTACTTTTAAATTAAAAATGAATTCTAAATATAAAATTCTAAATATAAAACAAAAAATGAAAAGATTTTAATTTTAATATATAAAATTAAATTAATTTTTAAATGAAATGTAAAATAAAATAAAAGAAAAGACAAACACTTTTTTTTGTAGTTTTAAATTAAATGATAATAACAATAAAACTTAATTATTAATAGCAAAAATAAAATAAAATGAAATAAATCGATAAACTTCAACCTAAAAATACGAATATGCGCAAAATATAACGATGCGAATGAAAAATTAATTTGGATATAAACAATGCAAATGAGAAAAAAATTCAGGATAAAATTAAGGGTACAACACCATGTTAAAGTTAGATCATCAATATTACAGTAGTTTCCAAAACCTTCTCCAAAAATCCTATCATTCTCAATCATTTTTTCACTCCAAATCTTCATTCAAGTGGTTCATCATATCAAAAGGAGTCAAAGGATACTGAATTTAAGGTAAAGTTCTCTCATTCCAATCCCTATTAATCACATTATTCAGTTATCATCTTAAAAAAACATTACGTTAATACCGGATATGTATCTCCGATTTATGTATGGAATGTAACCGGAAGTGCATTTCCGGTTCCTATTTTTGCATTTTCAAACGCCATTCTTTTCTTATTTGCTCAAAATATTTCTTAATTAATTATTTTTTTACATATTATGTATGGTGCATTCCGATACCATTCTCAAACTTATTGTGTCTCAAGGTGTTTCACATATCGTTTTGAAGGTAGACGATGTTCGGAAGTATTTTATGAATGAACAAGAATATGAATTTCGTGCTGACATGCTGCAGTGGATTCGTACGGAGGCCACTAATTAAGGCTTTGGTGTTGTGATAGGAAGGTTCGATAATGGTTCGGATAAAAGAAGTGAATTTGTGACTTCGGCATGCGAAAGAAGTGGGCAATATAGACGTCCAATGTGGAATTTGAAACGAGATGATACCGGTTCAAGAAAATGTGAGTGTTCATTTAGGTTGCGTGGGTATCAGTTGGCAAATAATAAATGGAGGTTTAATGTGATATGTGGTTTACATAATCACGATTTAAGTGCAATGTTAGTTGGTCATCCAATTGCATGTCGGCTCTTGCCAGAAGAGAAGAAATGTGTGTCCGACATGATAATTAATTTGGTACCTCCCAAAAAACATACTTGCAACTTTGAAGCGCAAAAGACCCAGGAATATATCAAATATCAATTGTGTACAATCGGCGCTACCTATCCAAACTAGTGCTTAGGGAGGATCGAACTGAAATGCAATACCTTTTGAAACTTCTAGATGATAATAATTACATTTCTAGGCACCAAAGATGTGACGATGGAGTGATAGTAAGAGATATATTATGGACTCATCTTGATTCTATTAAATTTTTCAATACGTTTTCCATTGTGCTTTGATAACACTGAAACACACTGCATATTTGACTCGGATTGCACATGTTTATTAGAGTATTAGTGTATTTTCTTGTGTTATGTTTCGTTTTTGTCTTATTTTCAGGTACTTTGCTTACCTAGAGTCCTTCATGAAGAAACAAAGCCAAAAGCCCAAGAAATCAAGTTTTTTAGTGAAAATGTGCAGATGGCGTTCAACATGGAGGACGCCATAGAAGGCGCCATGACGTGTCTGCTTGCAACTAGAAGGAAACTTCCACAATCCCACGATCTTCCACATGAGTTCAGACGGCAGGCGCCATGGCAGGGATGGCGGGCGCCATCTTTGTTATTTTTGTCCCACCCAAAAGGAGTTGGGAGTAATTTTGCATTTTCAAGGATTTCGTTTTCTCTATAAATAGGCATTCCTAATTTCATTTCAAAGGATCCAAGCTTAGTACAATCTAAGCCATATACTTCACCATTTGAAATCTATAATCCTTCACATCGGGGGGTTATATCAATTGTTCTTGTATCGAGTTTGGATCATTTACTTTGAAGTTATTTATCTTCCCGCATTTACATTCCATCAAAGTTTATTTTCGTTGTAACAGATTCAAGTCTTTGTTTGGAGCAGGTCTTTAATTCATTCCGCATTTATGCTTTATTTATTTTTCCTTTACATTCCTGTCTTTTTTACCTTGCATTTACTTCTCTTCGTCTTATGTTTACTTTCGCGCTTAAAACCATTTATGTTTTATTAAACATGTTCGGCTAATTTATTAGTGTTGAGATGTGAGGATCGTCAACAGATGATGCTCTACATGTTGTCTCTTTAGGATTACCTTTGTGGGCTGTTTTGATTTAAAAGCGATTTTTCTGAACTTATTTTAATCTGCCTCCACGAAAGTGACGTAGTGAAAACGTCGGGTAAGATCGAAAGTCGTCTGACACTAAAGACTAAAATTGGTTTGCTTTTAATTAACAAATATCATGAAAGCACTTTGTTAATTAATTAGGGAGTCTAATATTTCTAGAAAGTGATTCTAAAACTATTTACGAAAGCGCTCCGTTTATAGGTTTAAGATCTGGTTTCTTGAGCGAAAGCCATAAATCCTTTTAAGTTAGACTTTCCAATCAAAAATCACTTTTCAACTGAGTTAAGAGTTTAATTTCTTAAAAATAGGTTTACTACTTTAATGCGATAAGCACCTTCCATAAGTGACAATGGAGGATATTAATTATAGTGTAAATTTGGTTCTGAATATGCGACAGCGACAGTTCCCGTTAAATTGATTCTTTTTGAAGCAGGAAATAATGTCCCATAAGTAATCTTAGTAAAGACAATTAGAGTATTGTTAATTGATGTGAATTACATTTCAGTATTGTTATTCATCTGAATTGATTAAAGTTATTTACTTCATCATTCTTATTCTTAATTCAATCGCCTTAGATAAACATTGTAACAATTAGTAACGATAGGTTTGACAATTGGTCTCTGTGGGTTCGATAAATCTTTTATATTACTTCGATAGGTTCGTGCACTTGCATGATACCCCATCATGCTTATACTTGATTCGACATATAAAACCAATAACTACAGGTTTCCATTGTTAGAAATTATTGGTTTACGTCGACTGAGAAGACATATTTTGTTGGTTTTGCATTTCTATAGTGAGAAAAAGAGGATAATTTTGCATGGGCTTTAGAGGTTTGTCGGCCAATGTTGAAGGACCAAGAAAATATGCCGAAAGTTATTGTTACCGACCACGATACAACACTGGTGAATTCAATTGCAAGTGTGTTTCCGACTTCTTATGTATTACTTTGTAGGCATCACATTACTAAGAATGTGAAAAGTCGGGGAAAATCCGCAGTAGGGACAAATCAGATAGAGATTGAAAATGGTAAAATGGTCAAGGTGTACGTTATTGTGGAGAAAATTATGGATGCATGGAATGTTATCATAAATGCATCTACAAAAGATATATTGTTGATGTTGTTATACATTTCAGGAAGGTGTGCGAGAAGTGTCATGTTTTATTGAAATATGTTGAAAGTACTATTTTGGACCAGGTAAAGGAGAAAATTGTTTGTGCTTGGACAGATCAGGTTATGCACCTTGGAAATACAATAACAAATCGAGTTGAGTCGGCTCATGCTTATCTGAAGAATTGGTTGGGAGACAGCAAAGGTGATTTGTGTGCGGGTTGGGAATCAGTGAACCTTACAATACTAAACTAGCATAATACGATTCAAACATCATTTGGTCGTAGTATCACAGTGTTGGAACACAGATTCGAAGACAATAGTCTTTATTCTCAGTTGGTCGGTAACATCTCCCGATCATCTCTTAATTACATTTTTCACGAAGCCAATCGAGCCTCTAATTTAGGCTCCGATAGCTCTATGTGTGGTGTCACCCTTGTCAAAACACATGGTCTCCCATGTGCTTGTGTCATATCTAAAAAGTTGAAACTTGATTGTCCGATACAAATGGACGAGGTCTCCAATCATTGGAAGAGGCTGAGTTTTGATGACCATGGCGTTATGAAAGATGATAAATCGAGTTTTACAATCTTGACGGAATGGGAAGCGATACAAGAAATATTTTTGAAAGCCGGTGACAATATGAAACTCCACATCAAAGAGAAATTGAGGAGAATTGTATTTCCGAAAACCACCAACTTGAAACCATCATCTCAATTGGAAAAAAATAAGGGATAAATATACATTATCCCCTGCCATTAGGGTGAGTTTTGTTTTTCCCTTATTAAAAAAAATTAGATTCCCCCCTTGTAAAACGCATATTCCATTTCCACACACCCCTATTCTCATGTTTTGTTGATTGGGCATAAAATCATCCTTGTTGGCATTTGTTGACTTGATGACTGGATTTAAATGAGTTGCCAAGTCATATTTAAATAAAAATTAAAATAGAAATCATACAACTATGTTATCCTTTCCTATTTACCCCCCATGAATGTTAGGGTTCACATTTGGGACCACAAGCAAAGCGAAGAAGAAGAACTTTGTCGAAGAAGACGAAGACATGGTTGGCAACGCTAGAGACGATGGTAATTTGACTTAGGTTAGTTTGAATATCAGTTTATACTGCTTGAGTCGAACATGCATGTGCAAAATATTTATTAGTTTCGTCTTTGATTTCAGATACTTCAACCCTTTAATGTTGTCTTCCACCATAGAGGTGAGTTTGTAAGGTTGGTTGATGGTGGAACCATATACAGGGGTGGTCTTTCAACAATAGTTTATATGCAAGACATTGAAAAATATACTATGAGTCACATTCGTAGTTTGGTTAATGGGTGGGGTTACTCAGATGGATCATACAGAATTTGGACGAAAATCACTGACATAGATGAAGATTTTTTTCAAATTAAGAATGATTGTGATGCTTATGATTTCTCTGCTTATGCTTGCGCTATGCAAGTGGATGGGAAATTTTTTGTGGAACATGATGTACGTGGTATAGAAGTAACTGGTAGTAGGCCTAGGTGTGTGAATGATTTTGCTGGGTTAGATGTAAATGATGAAGAGGGAGTTGAACGGTTGAATGACAGTGAGGATGAAAGGACTACTGCTATTGCAGATGGATTCGAAGGCATTTATGTCACTATACCAATTAGGGAGGGTCCAATAATAGTTGGTTTGCCACCTTGTCCCAATAAGAGTAAATTGGAAGATGATGATTATGTTAGTAAAGAGCTAGACAGCTCAGATCCAGATAACTCTGAAGATGGAAAAATGTCTAAGTTTGAGAAGTTTAAGAAATAATAATTTAATAAGAATTTTAAGTTTAAGTGGGGTATGTCGTTCAATTCCCTAGATGACTTTAGGGAGGCCATTCGTGAGTGGACGGTTTTAAATGGAAGGGAAATAACTTTTGTGAAAAATGAGGGGTACAGGGTAAGGGTAGTGTGTAAGGCTAATTGTGGTTTTTCAATGCTTTGCTCTAGGATGGGCCAGAAACAAACTTTTTCATTAAGACTATAAATAACACCCACACATGTGTTAGGGTTTTAGATAATAGATCTGCAAATTTAGGGTGGGTAGCCAAGTATGTTATGAAGAAAATGTAAATAACTAATACAGTGAGGATCTTTGATATAATACAAGACATGAGACAAAATCATCCAGTGGGTATAACTATGGCTGGGGCATGGAAAGCTAAGTTGATTGCGTAGAAGATAATTGAGGAGGATGTATACAAGAAATATGCTAACTTGTGGAGGTATGTTGCTGAACTGCAAAGAGTAAATGCAGAGAATACTGTGAAGATCAATATTGATAGACCAATCCCAACTATCCAGCCAAGGTTTGGATATTTTTATTTTTGTTTTGATGGATGTACAAAGGGGTTCATAAATGGTTGCAGACCATTTATTAGGGTTGATGGGTGCTATTTGAAGACCAAGTATGGAGGGTAACTCCTAATAGTTGTTGGTAGGGACCCCAATGACCAATATTTTCCATTGGCCTTTGGTGTTGTGGAAACAAAAACAAAAGATAGTTGGAGGTGGTTCATACAATTATTAATGGAAGATGTTGGAAAATACGATAGATGTGTCTTTATTTCAGATCAGCAAAAGGTTAGTAGTAACTAAATTTTTAGTATGACCATGTTTTCAAGTGTTTGTTGTGTTTAAAATTAACTCAATTGTATCACTGTCACAGGGTTTGGTTGCAGTTTTCGAAGAGATGTTTGAAAGAATTGAGCATAGGTTATGTTTGAGACATTTGTATGCAAACTTCAAGAAAAAGTTTGGAGGTGGATCATTGATAAGAAACCTAATGATGGGAGCAGCAAAAGCAACTTACCAACAAGGATGGATGTAAAAGATGAATGAACTGAAGCAACTAGATCCAAAGGCTTAGGCATGGCTAATGGGAGTACCTCCAAAGTGTTGGTGTAAGCATGCATTTAGTTTTTATCCTAAGTGTGATGTACTAATGAGTAACATAGCCGAGTCTTTCAATGCCACCATTTTAGTAGCTAGAGATGAACATATACTAACAACGTGTGAATGGATTATAAAATACTTGATGAGTGGGTGCAGTACTTCTGCCATGAAACTTGAAAAAGAGCTACACAAGATAATGCCAATTCCTAGGAAGAGATTTGATATAGATGTAGCTATGAGTGGGCATTGGTTACCAACTTGGGCCATAGATGAAAAATTTAAGAAGACACATTCTTATAACAAACATCAATTCATTGTTGATATAGCCAAAAGGTCCCGCACTTGTAATTTCTGGGAGTTAGTAGGGATTCCATGTAGGCATGTTGTTGCAGCGCTAGGTTTTAGACAAAAGAATCCAGAAATGTTTGTAGATGCATGTTATTCTAGGGAAAAATATGCACTTTGTTGTGGATTTTTTTGTGAGCCCTATTAATGGACATGAAACGTGGCCTGAGGTTGAAAATGAAGAGATTATACCTCGAAGCTACAAAGAAGGTCCTAGAAGACCCCGAAAGTTAAGAATTAGGGAATCTGGTGAGGAAGGTGCTAGAAGAAGACTACCTGGTGTATCTTATAGGTGCACTAAGTGTGATAAGATTGGACACAGTGTGAAGTCATGCAAGAGCAAGAAACAAGATCCAAATGCCTTGAATAGAAAGGTATTGTTATTGATATGTTCATAGTTTGTGTTCTTAAGATTTTTTGTTGGTTCTAATGTATGTTAGCTTCATTCTTTATTGCAGAAGAAGGTGAGATATGGTGCAAATGCAGCAGTCACAACTACTAATGTAGCAGGCACAACTGCAAATGCATCAGAATTGTTTAGAGACGTTACTGATGAAATGATGTTGACTATGTAACACCCTCTAAAACCCCAAATAAATTTTCGCAAATAATTAAAATTATAATTTCAGAGTACATGTATTAACGAGGATGTCACAATTCTCTTTTAATAAAAACAAGTTCTTGTCATGCATAACATAGAAGCAACTCATACATGTTTACACAGCGGAATAATTTAATTAACAAAACCAATGTTATAATATTTTTAAAATCATCAGGGATTAACACCTGGAAAATATCAACATCATATTATAACAAACATAAGGAAATAAACGAGTCTGACTAAAACAGCTCGACAAACAAACGTTCCCGGAGTTACAACTACCAGAGCATGACCCGGACAATACTTAAACGGAAATAAACTAGAAACAACAAGCCTTCGCCAAGCACCTGAACGAAGCTCCTCAATCTGAAATATTCAACAGTAAGGGTGAGCATCTCAACTATACATTTGATTATACGTTCATAACGATCAATTCAGAAAAATCATAAGCATCACCCAACAGTTAGCATGTTTCATAGTTTACGAAAACCTTTACAATTCATATGTTCATAATATATTACTTTTCGTACTTATAATTAACATCACACATCATTAACAATTTAGCAACAATACATGCATACGATCAATTAAATACAACATTGGAAAATCATCCATTCATGTTATATTCAATATAATGCAACACACCCATGCATGTGGTACCATTTTACCGCCCCATTAAATCTCGGGTCACGGATAACTCACCGTTCCATTATATCGCGGACACGGCTACCACCTCAACGTTCCATTAAATCGCGGACACGTATATTGGCCACCATGTTAATTCCACACAATGGGAATTAACAAATACAACATGATATGTAAAGTATGTAACACTCAGCATACTATTAACATCAAGAAAACATATCATGCAACATCAACAATATCAATCATAACAGGATATGGATAGTATGTAACCACTCAGCATACTATTAAACATCAACCAATCATATCAAGTTATATCATAATTCATGCTTGATAACATCATCTAAAAGCATGACAATAACATCCATGTAGTGTTGGTATCATAACATACAAACGTTATTCGATACAAGCATCAATCAACACTAGGAAATCAATAAACAGCATATTCAAAACATGTCAAACACTGCACATCAAAACAGGATCAATCCGTACATAACAATATCCATTTTGCATAACTCAAAGCAACACATCGATTGAAAACACAATTCCTTTCTACGTTAGTCAATTTCCAATCTTAAGGACAACATTACTTCACTTAAGGTCTTATTTTTCAAATCATACACAACTCAGAATTTTCGTCTCAAAACATCCTATTTTATCAACAATTCTTTCATCAACAACAAGTTTATAAAATTGACCTTAAGTTACATATTACCCGTCCTTTAGGGAAATCCTAACAACATTGAGGTTATCCCTAGAATTACCTAAGGGAAACTCTCGATCATGCAAATATACTCCAAATCCACCATAGGAACCTAAAATCCTTAATTGATTCATAAAATTTGGGAACCTAAACCTTTTCTAACAAGGTTCAACCCTAAGGTTGTTGATCCCTAAGAACATCTAAAAATTGGGGTTCTCCCTACGATTATCCAAAATCAACCGTACCTAAACCCATAAGCAAAAGTAAATCGAGTAGTAGCCCCCCTTACCTTATCAAATTGCAGCTTCGAACTCTTGAGCGATTGTCCGTCGTTCTTCAGAGCTCCAATCCCAAATATCTCCAAACACCTCACTAAAATACATAACAACCAAATTCACTTATAAACATAAACATTTTCTCCAATAATCACTTATTAAAATAAGCTCTTAAAGCTACTTAATTCCTCATAATCATATAGAAAATTTCACTAGCTTTCCAATGCATCAAACGGCGCCTAAATCGGAGTTACGGTTCAAAAGTTATGGCCGAAACGATTTTTGGGAAAAACCTACCCGAGCATCACACAGAAGATCAACACGGGTGCCCGTGTTGTGCAACACGGCCCGTGTTGATGACTCTGCAACACCATATTTCACGTTTTTAAGCTTCCCAAAATCACCCCAACTCATTCCTAATCATCCCCAAACATCCTAAAACCATCAAAATCGAATTCCTATCATATAGCAATGATCTAAAGCATACAATAGGATCAATACCACATCAAAACCCAATCAATTCCATTCATGTTTCATCATCACAACAACCATGGCATCAAGAATCCATCATCCCTACAAATCCCTAACTCATATAGAATATATATCACAACTTATTCATAGTAAAAGAATGATCAACCCCTTACCTTGGATAATCTGCAGCTCCTGCAACTTCCTCGATCAATCTTCTCCTTCTTCTCCTTTCTCTTCTTTACACGTTCTCTGAGTTCCAAAATCTCAAAATCTCAGTTTTACGTGAAAGTGAGCAAAAGTGACATATAAGTCCCAAATAACATTTTACTTCACTTGTACCCCCTCTTTTACCAACAACATCATAGCCCAATAATCCTTATTTTTTTCTACAATTATTTATAAAATAAATAATAATCCTTTTATTTTATATTAACCCAAATAAAATAATTTTATTGGTTTCAAATAAAATAACTCTTATTAAGATAATTCCAAATAAATAGAACTGAGGTGTTACAACTCTCCCCCACTTAGGATATTTTCGTCCTCGAAAATCCAATCGACACAACCACTCTCAACACCAATTCTGGACATACCAAACACTCAACGTATTATCAACCAACAACTGTTGCACTCAGGCACACAGCGTCATCTTTTCGTCTTAACAATATTACATGGTCAACTTAGCGACCATATCGACACCAAAACATACACAACTAATCATAACGATATACCCGATATTAGCTCATCGACACCCTCAACACCATCTTGATACATCGCTTATGAAGTAATAACATCCGCAAACTACTTATACTTGAACATACAACCATCATATTATCATCTTGACAACATTCTTAATACAAACTCGCGCGCCAATTCATTCCTTAATATACGAATTCCAATTATCAACCAAATACTTACAACTTGATTACTCTCGTCATATCACTCTTATAGTGACATCCACATAACCGACCAAATCACCTTTAACACAATCTGAAATATTACCATTCCTTTTAGTAATCAACACTGACATCACAACAACGAAAACAAAATTCTCATAACATCTGCTTACGGGTCTTAATCCAAAAATTATATATACAACTCTCCATAAACCAACAACCACATTAATATCCTTATTAAATCAACTGACATTTATAATAGACCAACATACTCTGGCACATCACGCTTCAGATGCGCAACTCTGATTACTTATAAAGTATCAACTCTACCAAGTTTACTCCAATTGCCACTCTTGGATGAAACATTCATATACTTCCATGAATTCCCAATTGTCATAAAACATAACTACGACTTTATCATCTTTTTAGTAACATAATCCTCAAAATCGTCTTAACATAAGCACATTACAACCACATACAGTACATGGGTCCAATTAATTCCAACAGGATGACTCATCTTCTTCCAACCAAACTCGCACTTTAATAAACAAACTTATAATTTCACTTCTTTTAAATAGCAACAAGAAACAAGAATAACAACATATTCTTCAGAATGCACTATACTAGTCGACACAACACATCTATCCATCAACTATGATTCCGTCTACTATCAACAATAGATTAAGGGTGATCAGTTCCTCAATTTGCCAATAGATAGACGAAAACCATAACGGAGCATAAACCATCGTTACCAAACTATAATAGTGTTCCTTCCGAACTTTTTCTCAAATCTTTCACAACATCATAATCCAACAATTACCAATCATCATAAGATCCACCTCTGACACTTTCGCATCCTTCCATGCAGAACAACAAGTCTCTCAACTCATTTCCAAACAACATTTTTCGATTGAGCTCGTCTCAACAACTGCAATAACAACCACCCATGTCCAAAAAGTTTATAATTCCTCAACCGACTTCAAAGTCTCTTCCTATGAGAATACTTCTACCACACTTGGAAACATTTTCATATAAAGGAAATATACTTTTATCTCCTTGCAGGTTCAAATAGAACATCAATCCAACAATCCAAACACAAGATACGGATCCCAAAGTTATCCGAAAATACGACACTAACGTCATACAACAACCTACTACAACACATCTTACGGCAACATCGGAATAAAATTTCTTTATCCATACTTTACATCCTTCTTCACTCTTTCAATTTTTTAACAAGAAACACCCAACGTCCAACACAATTATTTCCTTCGATACATGCCTCCCAAGCATAAAATTATATTCTATAATGAAGGTAATTACTTGTAGATTCTATAACTTCATGAATCGCTCAAATCCAAGTTACGAGTAAAAAGTTATCATCTTTGCAATGGGACTGGTTCATAATTCCCGCATGCAGAATTTTCCAAAATTCAGCATCAGACCCAAATATTAAAATGCATTTTTCTCCTTCTTCACGAACTTTCCGAAGACAAATCTTATATGCAAACTATATGGAATTTCATAAGCTTTCCAAAAAGTCAATAACCGCTTTGATCGGAATCACGAGTAAAAAGTTATACCACTTTTACTAACAGCTGCTCCAAAATTACAAAAATCTGAATTTGAGATTGACGAACATAAGTTCCATCTTTCTCTCTTTCTTCCAAAATTCACCCACATCCTTTCTTTTTATCCAACTACGAAAATCATCCGATATTAATCCAACTATACTAAAGACATACAATCCGACGAGTTAATCCCTTCAACTTATCATTTTCTTTGGAATAGACTTTATTCTCAATTGTCTTAAATTCACCGTCAAAACACCTACCCATATTTTCAACTTGACCGATACAGATTCATGAGTCCATACTCTCGCCGGTTCGCAACAACAGCGACTCAATGACCTTTGCACTCTTCCAATCAACGTCGCCTTCAACAACTTCATGATACTTGATGAAATAGTGTAAATTACAACCATCCAAAATAACTCGCACACCAAGTTTTCAACACAATTCTTCGAACATAACAACATACATTGACTTTAGTGGCATGCTACCATAGGAGATTAGTCCAATTACTACACTAATAGTATCCAAAATATTCCTCAAGGTAATCAACTAAGGTTCAGTTCCACTTTCCGACCATTAGAGATCAAAACATAATTTAGCCATTTTCCACAAAACCACACAGTACGCACCGTGAAGGCCAGCGCGCACTGCGATGACAGCAAAAATATGCAGTTTGCGCCGCGACCACTAGTTGGCGCCGCGAACTGTACGAGACAGAAAGGGATTTTTGCATGACGGCATCTCTTCAACGCAGTTTAATCCAATTTCCCATACGAGTTCACTAGCATACCAAAATTCTTGAATCTATATCACCTTCGCATTCAGGAAGCATCCAAACTTCAACAACATTTGCATTGTCGCCGTCAGCAACATTCTGAACCGGCATATCACAACTGAAGCGCATCCGAGAAGAAAAGCTTCTCTCCCACTTATCTCAATCTTATCCCTGCAATCAAGTGATCCAAAACAAAGAAGTACCAACAGTGTTTTCAAACACTTATTGCGTACCAAGGGTAATGACACTGACATAACAACTTGGCCGGACAGACCGACCATGCTCTGATACCACTATTGTAACACCCTCTAAAACCCCAAATAAATTTTCGCAAATAATTAAAATTATAATTTCAGAGTACATGTATTAACGAGGATGTCACAATTCTCTTTTAATAAAAACAAGTTCCTGTCATGCATAACATAGAAGCAACTCATACATGTTTACACAGCGGAATAATTTAATTAACAAAACCAATGTTATAATATTTTTAAAATCATCAGGGATTAACACCTGGAAAATATCAACATCATATTATAACAAACATAAGGAAATAAACGAGTCTGACTAAAACAGCTCGACAAACAAACGTTCCCGGAGTTACAACTACCAGAGCATGACCCGGACAATACTTAAACGGAAATAAACTAGAAACAACAAGCCTTCGCCAAGCACCTGAACGAAGCTCCTCAATCTGAAATATTCAACAGTAAGGGTGAGCATCTCAACTATACATTTGATTATACGTTCATAACGATCAATTCAGAAAAATCATAAGCATCACCCAACAGTTAGCATGTTTCATAGTTTACGAAAACCTTTACAATTCATATGTTCATAATATATTACTTTTCGTACTTATAATTAACATCACACATCATTAACAATTTAGCAACAATACATGCATACGATCAATTAAATACAACATTGGAAAATCATCCATTCATGTTATATTCAATATAATGCAACACACCCATGCATGTGGTACCATTTTACCGCCCCATTAAATCTCGGGTCACGGATAACTCACCGTTCCATTATATCGCGGACACGGCTACCACCTCAACGTTCCATTAAATCGCGGACACGTATATTGGCCACCATGTTAATTCCACACAATGGGAATTAACAAATACAACATGATATGTAAAGTATGTAACACTCAGCATACTATTAACATCAAGAAAACATATCATGCAACATCAACAATATCAATCATAACAGGATATGGATAGTATGTAACTGTGATCGGTGGATCTGGAACTGACTGTTTTAAAGCTGGTTCGCGAAATGTCGCGGTAAGCAAGAGTCGCCACCGTCTTTTATTTTCTCCAATAGGAAAGGACAAAAGCACAGAAAAATTCCTTTAAAGAGATTGCTCTCGGTTCGGGAGGTAGGTTATAGAAAGGGAAGGTGTTAGCACCCTTTCTATCCATGGTTATCCATGGGCTCTTAGGTACTTGCTCAATGTGTTTTCAAAAATATTTGCTTGCTTTTCAATTGTGGGTTTTAAAAGTTTCTTTGAAAAAATTCAGTTCGACTCGTACGTCAGAGTGTTTGAAAAATTTGCTTTGAAAGCTTTTGAAAAGTGTTGGTGTGAAAAGATTTCAGTTTGTTTTGAAGAGAGCAAGTATCCATGAGCCGTCTACCTACCCTAAGGAATTCGTCTGTGTAAATGTCCTTTAAAGTAGTGCCATCCCACCATTGAGAGGTAGGTAGCACCACCGTTGGAGGTGTTCGGGTCAATTCGATTTGAGGGACATGGTGATCACCGGAGCAATGGGAAGACACCTTAGAAGCTACCCTCATGCCAGGTTCCCGGACCATGAGGACTTACTAAGACGTTTTCTACTCGACGACCACCTTTCGAAAGGCAACAGTGAGGCGTACCCTAGGGGTGGTGTGTGCGAATTGTGTATCATTTTCAGTTTATCGTTTGTCTTGTCATGCATTGGTGATCTAACGATTCAATTTTATTTTCGGGCATTCATTCTTTCATGCATATTTATTAACAGTTATATTTGCGAGAAAATAAATCTAACTATTACAACTGGCGCGGGTCCACATCGCCAAAAAAACCGAACCCGATTTGACTGAAAATAAATAAAGCGAATAAATAAAAGTGCGAGAAATAAATCTAAACTTATTACAAGGCTTTGGGGCATATACAGAGGTATTTAAACAATATAAAACAAATGCGCGAAATAAAAAGACTAAACAAAATTAGGTCTTTGGACCCTTTTACAAATAATTAAAATTAATCAAGGAAATTAAAAATTAAATGAAAAATAATGTTTTTGTGTTTTTTAGGTTTAAAAGAAAAAAAGAGAAGTTAATTAAAATTAAAATCCTAGTTCTAATGTTTTTTAAGTTTATTATGAAAAAAAGATTTAATTTCTAACCTAATTAACTTCTAAACTAATTTATGTACAATTTTTGATTTATAGAAAATAAATAATAAATAATAATATTGTGAGAAAAAAGGAAAGAATTAAAAAGGATATAAAACAATTAATAATTAACCTAATTCTACATTTTTTTGGATTTTTATTATGAAAAAAGAATTAAAATTAAAACTAAGACCTAATTAAACTAAATGAGTTACATTTTAATTTATTTATAAAAGAATCAAAATTAATTATATATTTTTTCTTGCCTTTTCTGTATTTTTAATGTTTTTTTATATTTTTTTTTTTTGTAAAAATTAATTAAATAAAACAAGTAATTAAAATAATACAACAATTAAAATAAATGATTAAAAGATATAAAAAATAAATCAAATGGGCAAACCAGGGGGGGTAGACCCCAGAATTGGAGGTATAGATTTGAAAGCCTGGCCCAATTATTGGTGAGAACTTGTTGACTTTTTTGATCCAGTGAGATGCATTTGACTGGAGTGTAGCATGTTTCCCAATCCTTGCCTTTGATGTGAGTGCTCTGGGACACGTGGATGGTGCATTTTGATGGAGTATGGTGAGCATCAATGTGAGCGCTGTATGTGAATTGGAAATGAAAAATAACATTAAATTTTGCAAGACCTGGGACTTGAACCCAGGTCTTTGAGGTCACATGCGCGTGTCTTGGCCAGCTGAGCTAGTTGTTTTCATTTAACATATAATAGTCAATAAAATATATAAAAGAAAATGGTTAGTGCTTAGTTAAACGCGCGCAAATTTAAACTCATCCAATCCACTTGTGCCACGCCATCGTCCCTTCCAATTTCCTGAAACATAAACAAATAAAGCAACGGTTTTGAAACGTTGCATTAGGTAAGCTACGAAAAAATAGCGAATAACTCATTTCCTAATATGAATTAGGCGCGAGTATGTCTTCTTCTTCGTCTCAAGATGCTGAGTGTGATGGTGTTGCTCTGAAGTTCTGATTTTTCTTATTTACAAAAGCCCCAATTTAAGAAGCTGGGAAACCTAGAATTCGAAAATGGCAAAATCGTGTATGGCTTATGAAAATGCAATTAAATACCATGGACAGCTTGGAAACTTCATCATGAGTATGAATATGTAATTAAAAATGCAAAAGGATGCTTAGAATCAAGAACACGAATTCAAAAATTTTGCTGTACAGTTTCACTTGTAACTACCAGTTCAAGGAGTTTTGATTGAGGTTATGAATTGAAATACGTTCCAAATTGTCTCCGGAAGCTATTGGTACAAAAATTTTGGCTTTAAAAGATCCCTCCCTTTGAAATCAGATTTGCATTTTATGGTCCATTTTTCAAATTGTCCAATGGCCTTTGAACGAGTTTTTTTGCTGCACTAGGGTTAGGGTTTGACTCAATGATCATTATAGAATTGAATAGGCTTGCTAACTCACCTTAATTCATGCTTGAGAAAGAATTGGCATTAGGGTTTCATCCATTAACCATTTTTCCTATTTTCTAGCCAAAACCTAAACCTAGTGTGTAAATGAACCTTGGCCTGATTTTTGAGTTGGTTCATGATACATAGAACTTGTCCAAATTCATATGACACCATTTCATTGATTTTTAAATTTTATTTGAATTTTCAAAGAATTAAAATGAATTAAATCCTCAAAAATTAAATAAAATAAAAAAATCAATATTTGGTCTTGAAACCAACCATGGAACACGTGTGTGGCATGACAAGGATGAACAAAGTGAGAAAAATGGGGCCCTTTTGTCAAAATTGGATTTTCAAGGATAGTTGACTTTTGCCATTTCACAAAATTTTCCCAACTTCTACAAGGCATAACTTGCTCAATTTTTAAGCTTTTCACATGTTCTTGGACATTTTGGAAAGGTCTTTGAGTCCTTTAACCAATGCCTTTGGTCCCATGTCATTTTGATTTACCAATCTCAAGTTATGGCCTTTGACTTAAAGTCCCTTTTTGTTGACTTTTGAAAATGACCTATAATGTTGAAATTGATAACTTTTTGTGAGAGCATTTCTTGGACTTGAAGTATGAAGATGAGTTGTAGGAAATGTCTTTCTCTTCAAAATGAGCTTTGGATGGAATTTTTCTGATAATCCATGTGAAAGTTATGCCCTGGTCAATTTCAGTTGACTTTTTCAGCTGTCCAAATATAGCAACTTTTGCATCTTTGATGATTTCTGAGCCAAATTTTGAGAATCATGATCAAGCATTGATCAAATGATGTTTGTGGCTTCAAAATGATATATTGACCAAAAATTTGAACTTTTGACTGCCAAATGACCATTTTGCCCCTACAGTTGACTGTAGTGCAATTTAGGGTTTTGACTGTGCAATTTTGAGCTGAATGCCTTGAAACTTGATATGAGGATGCTTGACCATGTTTGTAAGCATATGAGATTTGATTGGGCCTTTGAACACTTCCTTTCCTTGATCAGACTCAAAACCCTAATTTTGACTGTATGGGAGACTGTTGCACTACACAACCCTTGGGGAATTTTCTAGCTTGGCTTGGCAATTTCTTGAGGAATATGGGAGGGCAAATTTTGGGGTATAACAGTTGCCCCTGTTCAATCTTCTTAGACCTGAGGATGCAGATTGGCTGACGTGCCTTTCGTAATCCGAGGGTAAAAGATGATTGGACACTAGAGTGCCCGGAAATTTGCGCTCACATGTTAGCAATGAGGGTGGAATGGGCTTATAGATGCCATCTGGATGTTGCTGGATAGGATGATGGGCTTATAGATGCCATCTGGATGTTGATCGCGTAGGAGATTCCTTAGCGAGAACCTGCATACCTGCAAAACAGAAAATGAGTACCTGACACGTTGCAGGGGTGATTACTTCCTTAGCATGAATGGTAAGAGAGCCTTGGGCGACTTTAGCTTCAACAACGCTCGTTGAGAAAAATCTGGGGTGTCTTCTACTGGGATGAGAATCAGGGAGATCTTAAGGTCGATCTGACTGAACCAGAGAGGCCTTTGACTAGGTAAGCAATCAGGAAAATCTTGGGACGATTTAACTGAACCGGTCTAGGTCTTGAAATGTCTTCAATGGGATAAGTATCAGGGAGATCTTAGGTCGATCTAACTGAACCAGAGAAGGCCTTTGACTGAACCAGTCTAGGTCTTGAAATGTCTTCAAAGGGATAAGCATCAGGAAAATCTTGGGACGATTTAACTGAACCAGAGAAGGCCTTTGACTGAACCAGTCTAGGTCTTGAAATGTCTTCAAAGGGATAAGCATCAGGAAAATCTTGGGACGATTTAACTGAACCAGAGAAGGCCTTTGACTGAACCAGTCTAGGTCTTGAAATGTCTTCAAAGGGATAAGCATCAGGAAAATCTTGGGACGATTTAACTGAACCAGAGAAGGCCTTTGACTGAACCAGTCTAGGTCTTGAAATGTCTTCAAAGGGATAAGCATCAGGAAAATCTTGGGACGATTTAACTGAACCAGAGAAGGCCTTTGACTGAACCAGTCTAGGTCTTGAAATGTCTTCAAAGGGATAAGCATCAGGAAAATCTTGGGACGATTTAACTGAACCAGAGAAGGCCTTTGACTGAACCAGTCTAGGTCTTGAAATGTAGCTTGAGAACTTAACTGGATCTTCCCTGAAAGGTAAAAGTCAGTCATGTGCAATGCATGATATGGGTCAAGCAATGATGTTCTCAACATAAATGAGATTTGTATGATGCAGTGCGTTATGCATGCTATAATGCTGTATGTGATGTTTTATGTATGTTTTCGTCTAGGAAAATGAATCCTTGACGGGTGCCGGGAAGTCGTATCCCGGGCTGATGTCGAAGAATAGATTTTGCCTCCGCTGGGATGATAACTGCAAGGATACCGGTAGGAGAAGATGACTCCGTTGCGGAATAAACTTGGCGAATGGAAGATTCTGCGGGGAGAAAAGATACTCTAGCGATCATGCTGGAAAGCAATACTCTGTGGGAAGAGTGATGCCTTGCTGAATGTTGATGGTAACTCTGTTGGGGATACCGTTGTTGTATTGGAAGTGTGAATAGACTTCGCTGGGGATAGGAAAGAACTACGTTGATGACGACCTTCCCTTGGCTTTTGGCTGAGGATAACCCAGTTATATCCTGTTAAGGAAATAGCTCTTTAAATCAAGCCAGACGACGCGTTCGTGTCTTGTGAAGGGTAAGCTTCCAGAATTTACTGGGGATAAGCTTACTGCTTGGGGAGATGAATTCCACCTTGGATGGGACTCTCCTGGGGAAGTTTTGATATGCTGGGGAAGAATGCACTGACTTGCTGTCTCACTCTCTGGGGGAATTTGAGATGTCTGGTTAGGTTCTTTAGCTGAACCTACTTTGGTACCTTGGATAGAACAATTAGACTACTCAAACAAATCTTTATTGCCCCTGTTTCTAGTGTCACCTGCAATTAGTTCTTTGTTTCATATGCAAATATTTATGAGCTAGCAAATTATTATCAATGCATATACCACAAATTGAACCTTGGACGTTTTTCGCAAAACAAAACAGAAAAGGAAAAACAGTTGGCACGTTTAACTGAAAAGTATATTTGTATTGATTTTGAATAGCCTGTGAATAGGCGTTTTGTGTACAAGAGGCTGACATCCTAGTAAGAGAAATGTCGCCGAGCAAAAGAGTTTATACAAGTTTTGTACAAAAGAAAATAAACAGCTGTGTGAAATATGAATGATCCACTGGGTTTCAACTCTGCTATAGCCTTTATAACTCCGAGCGTCTCATCACTTGGTGACCTTGGTTGAAGGTGAGGCTGACTGATCGATGCCGTCTTGATGTAGATACCGGATTCTGGATGCAAAGTGATCCAATGAGACATAGTATTACGCTTTTATCCCTAACTTTTGCCTGGACTGCCTTTTCGGGTTTTCAGTCCACCGGGATACCCATTTTTGCCCAAGCCGCCTTTTCAGGTTTTCGACTTGCCGGGTGTACAGATTTTTTTCATTTTCATCCCTTTATTTTGCCCGAACCCTTTTGGTTCGACGGGAAGCCCTAATTTTTGCCTAGACATGTCAGCCTAGCGGGTCATTTTTTCATGCGTAGTATTTTTTAACTATGTCCGCATTGGCGGGGTGAGGAAGGTCGTCACCATCCATGTTGGTTAATATCATTGCTCCTCCTGAGAACACATGCTTAACCACAAAT
This sequence comes from Vicia faba, assembly GCA_948472305.1. NCBI lineage: Eukaryota > Viridiplantae > Streptophyta > Magnoliopsida > Fabales > Fabaceae > Vicia > Vicia faba. The sequence continues at coordinate 1,225,601,516 of OX451736.1, read as the reverse complement.
GGCCCTTCGTACGTAGGGGTCCATTTGCCCCTTGGATCACTCTGAGGAAGGATGATTCGCTTGATCACCAGATCCCCGACTTGATATTCCTGTGGTCTGACCTTTTTGTTAAATGCCTTGATCATTCGCTTCTGATACGTCTGACCATGGCAGATAGCAGCAAGTCTCTTTTCGTCAATAAGGTTGAGTTGATCAAGTCGTGTCTGGATCCAATCATCTTCGTTCAGATTTGCATCCTTCATTATCCGGAGAGAAGGAATTTGTACTTCGATCGGCAAGACTGCCTCCATGCCATAAACCAAAGAGAAAGGAGTTGCCCCAGTTGACGTCCTAGCTGAAGTACGATACCCATGCAGAGCGAACGGTAACATCTCGTGCCAATCTTTATACGTTACTGTCATCTTCTGCACGATCTTCTTGATGTTTTTATTAGCTGCTTCTACAGCCCCATTCATCTTCGGTCTGTAAGGAGAAGAATTGTGGTGCTGTATCTTGAACTGTTCGCAAAGCTCGGTGATCATCTTATTGTTCAGATTGGTACCGTTGTCTGTAATAATCCGCTCAGGGACGCCGTACCGACAGATCAGGTTGTGCCGAATGAACCGTGCCACAACAGTCTTGGTTACCGTAGCATAGGATGCTGCCTCAACCCACTTCGTGAAATAATCAATTGCCACTAGGATGAAGCGATGTCCATTGGATGCCGTAGGTTTTATCTCACCGATCATGTCTATGCCCCACATCGCAAATGGCCAAGGCGCAGTCAGAACATTCAGGGGAACCGGAGGAACATGCACCTTGTCTGCGTAGATCTGGCATTTATGGCATGTCCTAGAATGTTGATAGCAATCAGCTTCCATGGTGGACCAGTAATATCCTGCCCGTAGAATCTTCTTGGCCATGGTATGTCCACTGGAGTGTGTACCAAAGGTCCCATCATGTAGCTCTTCCATGATTCTTTCCGCTTCAGTCTTATCTACACAACGCAGTAGGGTTGAATCCTGGTTTCGCTTGTACAAGATGCCGTTGCTAAGAAAGAACTTGGCTGCAAACCTCCTCAGGAACTTCTTATCATTGACAGATGCTCCTTCAGGGTATTCCTGTGCTTCCAGATATCTCTTCACTTCGTGGTACCAAGGCTTCTCAGTCACCAATTCAGTTTCGAGATCACAACAGTATGCCGGTTCGTCCAGTTTCCAGATAGTGATCCGGGGAGCTTCGTTGTCCCATTTAACCTTGAACATTGAAGACATTGTAGCCAACGCGTCCGCCAGCTGATTCTCTTCTCTTGGAAAGTGCTCAAATGTTATCTCTGTGAAGTGGGGGATCAAAGCCAACACACATTCTCTGTAAGGAATCAAGTTTGGATGTTTCGTATCCCACTCTCCTTTGATCTGGTTGATCACGAGAGCGGAATCTCCGAAGACACTTAGAAATTTGATCCTCAGGTCGATAGCAGCTTGAAGACCCATAATACACGCTTCATACTCCGCCATGTTGTTGGTACAGTTGAAACACAGCCGGGCGGTGAGTGGAGTATGAGTACCTTGTGGAGATACGATTATGGCGCCGATACCATTTCCCAAAGCATTGGAGGCTCCGTCAAAGTGCATAGACCATCGGGATCCTGGTTCAGGTCCTTCATCCGGTCCGGGTATTTCACAGTCAGTTACTATCATAATGCTTTCATCTGGAAACTCGAAGTTCATTGATTGGTAGTCATCCACAGCTTGATGTGCTAGGTGGTCTGCCAATACACTTCCCTTGATGGCTTTTTGGGTCGTGTACTGAATGTCGTATTCCGTCAAGATCATCTGCCATCTTGCAATTCTCCCAGACAGAGCAGGCTTTTCGAATATGTACTTTATAGGATCCATTTTTGAGATTAACAAGGTAGTATGAGTCAGCATATACTGTCTCAGCCGGCGAGCAGCCCATACCAAAGCGCAGCAAGTTTTCTCAAGCAGTGAGTATCGGGTCTCACAGTCGGTAAACTTTTTGCTAAGGTAATAAATGGCATGCTCTTTTCGGCCAGACTCGTCATGCTGCCCCAGCACACACCCCATTGCATTATCAAGCACTGTCAGGTAAAGTATCAAAGGTCTCCCTTCAACTGGTGGCATAAGGATGGGTGGTTCTTGGAGATATTCTTTGATTCTGTCAAAAGCAGCCTGGCATTCATCATTCCAACGTACTACCTGATCTTTCTTCAGCAGCTTGAAGATTGGTTTACAGGTAGCAGTTAAATGTGAGATGAACCGAGCAATGTAATTCAGACGTCCTAGAAAGCCTCTGACTTCCTTCTCTGTCTTAGGAACCGGCATCTCTTGAATGGCTTTGACCTTAGCAGGGTCCACTTGAATTCCCTTGTCACTGACCACGAAGCCTAGCAACTTCCCAGATCTTACCCCGAAGGTGCACTTGTTCGGGTTCAATCTCAGCTTGTACAATTTCAACCGGTCAAACAACTTCTGCAGATGATCTAGGTGCTCTTCCTCAGTCTGGGACCTAGCGATCATGTCATCCACATACACTTCTATCTCATGATGGATCATATCATGAAATAAGGTAACCATGGCACGTTGGTAGGTTGCCCCAGCATTCTTTAACCCGAACGGCATGACCTTGTAACAGAAGGTGCCCCACTGAGTAACAAAGGTAGTCTTTTCCATGTCTTCAGGTGCCATCTTGATCTGATTGTAGCCTGAAAAACCATCCATGAAAGAGAACACTTTATGCTGAGCGGTATTATCAACAAGGACATCAATGTGGGGTAGAGGGAAGTCATCCTTGGGGCTGGCCCTGTTCAGATCCCTGTAATCAACACACATCCTGACCTTGCCGTCCTTCTTAGGTACCGGCACCACATTAGCAACCCACTGAGGGTAAGAAGTTACTGCAAGAAACCCGGCATCAAACTGTTTCATAACCTCGGCTTTAATCTTCTCAGACATCTCTGGACGCATCCGACGAACCTTTTGCTTAACCGGAGGGAAATCTTCTTTAGTTGGTAAATGATGGACCACAATGTCGGTATCTAATCCGGGCATATCTTCGTAGGACCAGGCAAAGATTTCTTTATAATCCTGCAGCATCTGAGTCAACCGTTGCTTCACGCTGAGTTCTAGGTTGGCACCAATCTTCACCTCTTTCTTGTCTTCCTCCGTACCCAAGTTTATTATTTCCACTGGCTCTTCATGGGGTTGAATTGCCCTCTCTTCCTGTTGTAACAGTCTTGCAAGTTCACCAGGCACTTCGCAATCATCTCCACCTTCGTCGGCGGCTAAGTTGATCGGATTTTCGAAGTCATAACCGGCAGTAGCAGAGTCGTTACCAGTGAGATCCAGAGTGGATTGAAACCTGTATGAGTGAGTGTGTGTGTAAATACAGCTGTTTTGCAATATGTAAAGAAAGGAAAGAAAAGGAGCGCAAAATTTGAAATGTGAAAAACGTCCAATGCTTTTATTCATGATATATGACAGTGACAAACAAAAAGCCCTCATAAATAAAACCACGGTGCCCCGGGTAAGACACCGGGCCATATAGTCTCAAATTATTGTTTATTACAAATCAAAAACAAAGAAATTCATTACTGGGAGACAAAAGTTATGGGAGTAAAATCTTTAGCAGTCCAATTGGTCAATCCACCGTCGGCCGTTGGGTAGATCCAGCTATCGAACTTTGACTCTTCCACTTCATCTTCCTCTCCAATAGCATTCACTCCATGCTGAGTGATGAGCAACGGAGGTCTTCCAATTCTTGCCTTGCGCACCGCTTTCTGAGCTTCCGTGGTGAAACCCAGCCCGAACTTGTTAGTCTTAGGAGTAAGATCAGGGAGCTTGCCCCAATTTGCACATTCACCTTTTTCGATCACAGCCCGGGCGTCCTTTAAGGAGGCCATCTTCATAGGAGACACCTCTTCATCTTCTGCTGTTGCCAAGGTTGGTGGTACCTCCTCAAAATGTTGAAAGGGGGTTTCGATGAACTCCCCATCCATTTCCACGTATCTGAAAGAGTTGAGGTGGCTGACCATGTATTCCTCCTCCCCTTGCACTGTTACGATCCTCCCCCTGACCGGGTACTTGAGCTTCTGATGCAATGTGGAGGTCACCGCTCCAGCCTTGTGGATCCATGGGCGACCCAGCAAACAAGAATAGGACGGATGGATGTCCATCACATAAAATTTTGAATCAAATACTTGCGACCCAACCCTGATTGGGATGTCCACTTCACCATGCACCATTCTTTTGGACCCGTCAAAGGCCCGGACAACAATGCTACTTGGTTTGAGCTCTAGACCCTCACAATCCAGCCTATCCAGAGCCTTCTTGGGCAGCACATTTAATGAAGAACCTGTGTCAACCAACACATGAGCAAGAGTAGTGCCCCTGCATTCAATGGAGACATGCAGGGCATCATTATGGTTCTTCCCCTTTGCTGTCAGATCGGCATCAGAGAAACCCAGGCCATTATCAGCAGTTAGGTTGGCCACACAATCGGTGAACTGGTCAGCAGTCGTATCTTGGGGTACATGGGCAGTCTTTAAGAAAGCAATCAGAGCCTTTGCATGGGCCTCTGAACACAGCAGCAGTGACAACATGGAGATTTTAGAGGGGGTGTGCCCCAGCTGTTCCACAACGTTGAAATCACTTTTCTTTATTATCTTGAGAATTTCTTCCATTTCCTGCTTGGAAGCCTCAACAATGGTCTTTGGTGCCTCCGTCCTGGCAGGCACATCAGCAGCAATTCCCTTGCCCCGAGTATCAGATGACTCAGCAGCAGGGGTGGATACTTGGTCAGAAGGAGAAACAGGCACTCTGGCAGGTGTGAAGATCAAAGGCCTATGAATTGCTGGAGGAGCAATGTCTGGCGAGAACAGTCTTCCACTACGAGTGACCTTAGCAGGCCCGGTGATGTTGGAGACACCAGTATCAATGTTGCACTCTTGTTTCACACCCAGAACATAAACATCCGCCCCATAGTGCCATGGGACAGCTTTATCAGATTTGTAGGGTATAGGCCCCGGAACAGTAATGGTGATGGGAACATTCTTGTGAACTGACAAAACTTGTATAGGCTTCTTTGAAGGAGCCTCAGAATAGTTGTTGAAGATGGTAACGATTGACACTTCTTCAACAGGAGCAGCAGGAACAACAGTCTTTTCAAACAAAATCTCTCTACTATCTATCAGGTTTTGGATGCCTGACTTCAACAGAGAACAACCAACAGGGGAAGCAACACATAGAGGGCAATTTTCGCTACATCCCGGAAATAAACCGGCTAGCAACAGATTCCTCTTGACCATCAGCAACGGAGTAGCAACATCATCCACCGAAGCTACATACAAACTCTCCTCAACAGCGTTCACTCCATGGTGGGGCATGGGAGCATTTACAACATTTGGCTTCTCGGGCGCTTCAAACTGTATCTCCTTGGCATCAATGAGGTCTTGAACCTTGTTTCTTAGGGCCCAACAGTCATCTGTGTTATGCCCCGGGCTATCAGAGTGATAAGCACAGCGAGCATTTGGATTGAACTTGGGAGATGCAGTGTTGGGAAACTTTGGAGCCTCCTTGACAGTCACTAAATTGGTGGATAGCAACTGTGGCAGGATTTGTGATAAGGTCATGCTTAACCGGGTGAACTCTCTCCGGGGCCTTTCAAACTTTTGAGGATTAGTTGGCCGAGGAGCGGCAGCAGGTTTGGCAATCATTACCGCACTGACAGATTGACGGTGTTCAGGTCGCTCTGTTCTCCGGGAGTTATATACAGCACTAGCCTCCTTTTTGAAAGGTTTCTTCTCAGTACTGGAGGAGGCAACTTTCTGTATCTTCCCCGATTTTATACCGGCCTCAATCCTTTCACCAGTCAGGATTAGATCGGTAAACCCAGCAGAGGAATTACCAATGAGATGGTTGAAAAATGGACCAGATAGGGTCCCCAAGAACATATCTACCAGCTCCCGATCCGTCAATGGTGGCTGCACCCTGCCAGCCAGGTCTCTCCATTTCTGAGCATACTCCTTAAAACCTTCACCCGACCCTAGCGACATACCCTGGAGCTGGGTACGCGTAGGAGCGAGGTCGGCATTATACTGATACTGCTTGTAAAAAGCAGTGGCCAGATCTTCCCAGTTACGAATGCTGATTCCATCTAGCTGATAGAACCAATCGAGGTGAGTCCCTGAAAGACTCTCCTGGAAGAAGTGGATCCAAAGGTTCTTGTCTGCTGTGTAAGGCTGGATCTTCCTTACATAAGAACGGAGGTGCATCTTGGGACAGGAAGCCCCATCATACTTCACGAAGGCAGGTGTTTTGAACTTGTGCGGGATCACCACTCCAGTAGATAACCCCAAGTCTCCGAAATCCAATCCAGGCACTCGCTGAACTTCCACAGCCTTTAATCTGTCTTCCAGCTGTTTGTACCGGTCTTCAGCAGGAGGGTACTGGTCGTCGTTGAAGTCTGTTTCAGTATCAGAGCCCACAGGAGTAGTGACCTCCCTTTCATGGTGACTACCTTCTGTCACAGATGGAGGAGTCCTTTCAGCTTCAACAACCAAAGTGTTCCCGAGTCTGCGCCCAGTGTTAAATAGCACAGTCCTCCTCTTCTTCTTAGTCTTCTTCAACAGCATGGTCTTTAACTCTTGTTGACCCTGAGACAAGCCCTTGATCAGCTCCTGAAATTGGGCGTTTTGCGCCTGAAACTGGACGTTTTGCGCCTGAAGAGCCTTGATAGCCGCATCGGTTGATGATTCAGGAGGGTTCATGATGCTGAAATAAACAGCGAAGAACGGTAAACAACCTGAAAAGAAAAGTACCTATGATGCACATGATGAATGATATGTGTTTATGTAATGCATTCAAGAGTTCGAAAATTCAAATTTGTTATAGACCAAAAGGAACACACTTTATTATTAAGAAAATCATTGTTTTAATACATCAAAGCCTCATGGGCAAAACTACAAAAAGATCAAGTCACATCCAAAATATGTTGCGCATCTTCTTTGGAGCTATGTAAGTGTTGAGACTCCTTTCCTCATGCAACAGGCGAGTGAGCTCCAAGACCTTCTTTTCACTGGCATGCAAACTAGTCTCAAGAGAATTTCGCTCTTCCTTAAGCTGGATCCAGCTCTTCTGCATCTCTTCCCAGGATGTGGGCATATCAGGGTGCTGAATAACATGAGACACCTCTCCTTCCAAGGCAGGCTCTTTGATTACTGGAAGCATGTGAGGGTAAGGCATTACTAACTTCTGAGAACGGGCTCGTACCCACTTGAGGTAAGGCTCCAAAGGGATGGAGTTCCTGTGCCCCAGTGTCTTGCTGTTTATCCTACTAGGCATCCTCCAAGCTCTGATAAATCTCTGGCGAAATCCTTGAGTATCGTTGTCGAAATCAAAAACTATGTCAGGAATCAACATGTCATGAGGACCATCCCTCCGAGCATAACCAAACTGTCTCCAAGCCAGGCATGGACTATAAGTAATACCCCCTCTGATTCCAAGTAAAGGAACATTAGGATACTCTCCGCAACGATCAATGATAGTGACATCTTCTCTGGACCTAGGGCACCAATGTATATCTGCATGTGTAAGAGTCATCAACCGTTGTGACCATCTCAAACCCCGCTCGTTCTTCAGGACTGATTGTGGAAGGTGCGAAATAAACCACTTTCCCAGGAGAGGAGTGCAACACATAAGGACACCTCTTTTTCTCATGGTTCGAGTGTAACATGAGTGAAGGAGGTCCCCTAGCAACGTAGGTATAGGATTCCTGGACATAAAGATCTGGACAGCACTGATATCAATGAGCTGATCTGGGTTAGGGAACAACACCAAACCATAAACAAGGAGGGCCACAACCTCTTCAAAAGCTTGCAAGTCAAGGGAGTTCCAGCAATCATAGGCCTTTTCAAACAGAAACCTGGCTAAGAACCCCTTTATACCACTTCTAACTTCCCAATGTCCCTTGAGGTCAGATGACTGTAGGTGCAAGGCTTTAGCAATCTCTTCAAGCTTAGGTTCCTTTTCTGTACCGTTGAAGGGTAGCTGATCAAGGATAGGGATCTTCAAGAGTCGGGAGAACTCCTCCAATGTAGGTACCAACTGATAGTCCAAGAAGGTGAAACAGTGATGCAGAGGGTCAAAGAATTGGAACAGGACTTTTATCATATCTTCCTCAATGTTGGTGTTGACCAAGCTGATGAGGCTTCCATGCCTTTCACTGAATGAAGAGTTCTCGGGAATCCTGGATATAAGCTCCTTAAGCTGAGGAGAGATCCTTACAAGACTGATTGGAATTGTCTTTCTACGAACAGTTTCCATGTCCTACAAAATAAGAACAAAGATGAAAATTCGAACCCCTGAAATGATTAGTCAATGCATATGATGCTGGATGATGTCATGATGCTATGATTAAACACAGATATTTACAAAGACAAACATGTAAGGCACACAAGGCACACAAGACAGGCCCTTAAGGTTTAAGGCCAGCATGGGGTCTGGGTAGTACCCTCTTGAAGTTGGTGGGTTCAACCTGTCCTAATCAAAGTAACCGGGTTCTAAGGTTCCCAATATCACGGGATTGCTTTCATTGTTCATCGTTTCGATTTAGCCACTGAACTGGCGACCGAAATATTCCAGGAAAGCAACCCTCAATTGAGTGTAGTATCGAGTATCAACCAACCTCGGACTGCACCAAAGTCAGTTATCTCACTACCCTAAAGAGGCCAAGATGGTTCAATTAAGGTTCCTAAGGTCTGTTGATGCTTCATGACACCACATGGAGGCCCCGTACTCTCCTTGACTGACTCAAGGGTTACCGGTACACACCAAAGTGCCACATCAACGTAGCAGACTGTTTCAACCATGTCGGTATACCCCGCACAGTTCCCTCACAGCCTTGTTGCTACTTTCTAAGAAGGTATTCCCCCAGATCCGGGTTAGGATCTATAGAACTCCCAAGCAACCCACAATTTAAAGCACACAAGTCCAAGCAATTGAAAACACAGTGATCTTAGTCCTAAGGTACACCTCACTTTAAGTTTATCCCCAGCAGAGTCGCCAGTTCTGTGATCGGTGGATCTGGAACTGACTGTTTTAAAGCTGGTTCGCGAAATGTCGCGGTAAGCAAGAGTCGCCACCGTCTTTTATTTTCTCCAATAGGAAAGGACAAAAGCACAGAAAAATTCCTTTAAAGAGATTGCTCTCGGTTCGGGAGGTAGGTTATAGAAAGGGAAGGTGTTAGCACCCTTTCTATCCATGGTTATCCATGGGCTCTTAGGTACTTGCTCAATGTGTTTTCAAAAATATTTGCTTGCTTTTCAATTGTGGGTTTTAAAAGTTTCTTTGAAAAAATTCAGTTCGACTCGTACGTCAGAGTGTTTGAAAAATTTGCTTTGAAAGCTTTTGAAAAGTGTTGGTGTGAAAAGATTTCAGTTTGTTTTGAAGAGAGCAAGTATCCATGAGCCGTCTACCTACCCTAAGGAATTCGTCTGTGTAAATGTCCTTTAAAGTAGTGCCATCCCACCATTGAGAGGTAGGTAGCACCACCGTTGGAGGTGTTCGGGTCAATTCGATTTGAGGGACATGGTGATCACCGGAGCAATGGGAAGACACCTTAGAAGCTACCCTCATGCCAGGTTCCCGGACCATGAGGACTTACTAAGACGTTTTCTACTCGACGACCACCTTTCGAAAGGCAACAGTGAGGCGTACCCTAGGGGTGGTGTGTGCGAATTGTGTATCATTTTCAGTTTATCGTTTGTCTTGTCATGCATTGGTGATCTAACGATTCAATTTTATTTTCGGGCATTCATTCTTTCATGCATATTTATTAACAGTTATATTTGCGAGAAAATAAATCTAACTATTACAACTGGCGCGGGTCCACATCGCCAAAAAAACCGAACCCGATTTGACTGAAAATAAATAAAGCGAATAAATAAAAGTGCGAGAAATAAATCTAAACTTATTACAAGGCTTTGGGGCATATACAGAGGTATTTAAACAATATAAAACAAATGCGCGAAATAAAAAGACTAAACAAAATTAGGTCTTTGGACCCTTTTACAAATAATTAAAATTAATCAAGGAAATTAAAAATTAAATGAAAAATAATGTTTTTGTGTTTTTTAGGTTTAAAAGAAAAAAAGAGAAGTTAATTAAAATTAAAATCCTAGTTCTAATGTTTTTTAAGTTTATTATGAAAAAAAGATTTAATTTCTAACCTAATTAACTTCTAAACTAATTTATGTACAATTTTTGATTTATAGAAAATAAATAATAAATAATAATATTGTGAGAAAAAAGGAAAGAATTAAAAAGGATATAAAACAATTAATAATTAACCTAATTCTACATTTTTTTGGATTTTTATTATGAAAAAAGAATTAAAATTAAAACTAAGACCTAATTAAACTAAATGAGTTACATTTTAATTTATTTATAAAAGAATCAAAATTAATTATATATTTTTTCTTGCCTTTTCTGTATTTTTAATGTTTTTTTATATTTTTTTTTTTTGTAAAAATTAATTAAATAAAACAAGTAATTAAAATAATACAACAATTAAAATAAATGATTAAAAGATATAAAAAATAAATCAAATGGGCAAACCAGGGGGGGTAGACCCCAGAATTGGAGGTATAGATTTGAAAGCCTGGCCCAATTATTGGTGAGAACTTGTTGACTTTTTTGATCCAGTGAGATGCATTTGACTGGAGTGTAGCATGTTTCCCAATCCTTGCCTTTGATGTGAGTGCTCTGGGACACGTGGATGGTGCATTTTGATGGAGTATGGTGAGCATCAATGTGAGCGCTGTATGTGAATTGGAAATGAAAAATAACATTAAATTTTGCAAGACCTGGGACTTGAACCCAGGTCTTTGAGGTCACATGCGCGTGTCTTGGCCAGCTGAGCTAGTTGTTTTCATTTAACATATAATAGTCAATAAAATATATAAAAGAAAATGGTTAGTGCTTAGTTAAACGCGCGCAAATTTAAACTCATCCAATCCACTTGTGCCACGCCATCGTCCCTTCCAATTTCCTGAAACATAAACAAATAAAGCAACGGTTTTGAAACGTTGCATTAGGTAAGCTACGAAAAAATAGCGAATAGCTCATTTCCTAATATGAATTAGGCGCGAGTATGTCTTCTTCTTCGTCTCAAGATGCTGAGTGTGATGGTGTTGCTCTGAAGTTCTGATTTTTCTTATTTACAAAAGCCCCAATTTAAGAAGCTGGGAAACCTAGAATTCGAAAATGGCAAAATCGTGTATGGCTTATGAAAATGCAATTAAATACCATGGACAGCTTGGAAACTTCATCATGAGTATGAATATGTAATTAAAAATGCAAAAGGATGCTTAGAATCAAGAACACGAATTCAAAAATTTTGCTGTACAGTTTCACTTGTAACTACCAGTTCAAGGAGTTTTGATTGAGGTTATGAATTGAAATACGTTCCAAATTGTCTCCGGAAGCTATTGGTACAAAAATTTTGGCTTTAAAAGATCCCTCCCTTTGAAATCAGATTTGCATTTTATGGTCCATTTTTCAAATTGTCCAATGGCCTTTGAACGAGTTTTTTTGCTGCACTAGGGTTAGGGTTTGACTCAATGATCATTATAGAATTGAATAGGCTTGCTAACTCACCTTAATTCATGCTTGAGAAAGAATTGGCATTAGGGTTTCATCCATTAACCATTTTTCCTATTTTCTAGCCAAAACCTAAACCTAGTGTGTAAATGAACCTTGGCCTGATTTTTGAGTTGGTTCATGATACATAGAACTTGTCCAAATTCATATGACACCATTTCATTGATTTTTAAATTTTATTTGAATTTTCAAAGAATTAAAATGAATTAAATCCTCAAAAATTAAATAAAATAAAAAAATCAATATTTGGTCTTGAAACCAACCATGGAACACGTGTGTGGCATGACAAGGATGAACAAAGTGAGAAAAATGGGGCCCTTTTGTCAAAATTGGATTTTCAAGGATAGTTGACTTTTGCCATTTCACAAAATTTTCCCAACTTCTACAAGGCATAACTTGCTCAATTTTTAAGCTTTTCACATGTTCTTGGACATTTTGGAAAGGTCTTTGAGTCCTTTAACCAATGCCTTTGGTCCCATGTCATTTTGATTTACCAATCTCAAGTTATGGCCTTTGACTTAAAGTCCCTTTTTGTTGACTTTTGAAAATGACCTATAATGTTGAAATTGATAACTTTTTGTGAGAGCATTTCTTGGACTTGAAGTATGAAGATGAGTTGTAGGAAATGTCTTTCTCTTCAAAATGAGCTTTGGATGGAATTTTTCTGATAATCCATGTGAAAGTTATGCCCTGGTCAATTTCAGTTGACTTTTTCAGCTGTCCAAATATAGCAACTTTTGCATCTTTGATGATTTCTGAGCCAAATTTTGAGAATCATGATCAAGCATTGATCAAATGATGTTTGTGGCTTCAAAATGATATATTGACCAAAAATTTGAACTTTTGACTGCCAAATGACCATTTTGCCCCTACAGTTGACTGTAGTGCAATTTAGGGTTTTGACTGTGCAATTTTGAGCTGAATGCCTTGAAACTTGATATGAGGATGCTTGACCATGTTTGTAAGCATATGAGATTTGATTGGGCCTTTGAACACTTCCTTTCCTTGATCAGACTCAAAACCCTAATTTTGACTGTATGGGAGACTGTTGCACTACACAACCCTTGGGGAATTTTCTAGCTTGGCTTGGCAATTTCTTGAGGAATATGGGAGGGCAAATTTTGGGGTATAACAGTAACCACTCAACATACTATTAAACATCAACCAATCATATCAAGTTATATCATAATTCATGATTGATAACATCATCTAAAAGCATGACAATAACATCCATGTAGTGTTGGTATCATAACATACAAACGTTATTCGATACAAGCATCAATCAACACTAGGAAATCAATAAACAGCATATTCAAAACATGTCAAACACTGCACATCAAAACAGGATCAATCCGTACATAACAATATCCATTTTGCATAACTCAAAGCAACACATCGATTGAAAACACAATTCCTTTCTACGTTAGTCAATTTCCAATCTTAAGGACAACATTACTTCACTTAAGGTCTTATTTTTCAAATCATACACAACTCAGAATTTTCGTCTCAAAACATCCTATTTTATCAACAATTCTTTCATCAACAACAAGTTTATAAAATTGACCTTAAGTTACATATTACCCGTCCTTTAGGGAAATCCTAACAACATTGAGGTTATCCCTAGAATTACCTAAGGGAAACTCTCGATCATGCAAATATACTCCAAATCCACCATAGGAACCTAAAATCCTTAATTGATTCATAAAATTTGGGAACCTAAACCTTTTCTAACAAGGTTCAACCCTAAGGTTGTTGATCCCTAAGAACATCTAAAAATTGGGGTTCTCCCTACGATTATCCAAAATCAACCGTACCTAAACCCATAAGCAAAAGTAAATCGAGTAGTAGCCCCCCTTACCTTATCAAATTGCAGCTTCGAACTCTTGAGCGATTGTCCGTCGTTCTTCAGAGCTCCAATCCCAAATATCTCCAAACACCTCACTAAAATACATAACAACCAAATTCACTTATAAACATAAACATTTTCTCCAATAATCACTTATTAAAATAAGCTCTTAAAGCTACTTAATTCCTCATAATCATATAGAAAATTTCACTAGCTTTCCAACGCATCAAACGGCGCCTAAATCGGAGTTACGGTTCAAAAGTTATGGCCGAAACGATTTTTGGGAAAAACCTACCCGAGCATCACACAGAAGATCAACACGGGTGCCCGTGTTGTGCAACACGGCCCGTGTTGATGACTCTGCAACACCATATTTCACGTTTTTAAGCTTCCCAAAATCACCCCAACTCATTCCTAATCATCCCCAAACATCCTAAAACCATCAAAATCGAATTCCTATCATATAGCAATGATCTAAAGCATACAATAGGATCAATACCACATCAAAACCCAATCAATTCCATTCATGTTTCATCATCACAACAACCATGGCATCAAGAATCCATCATCCCTACAAATCCCTAACTCATATAGAATATATATCACAACTTATTCATAGTAAAAGAATGATCAACCCCTTACCTTGGATAATCTGCAGCTCCTGCAACTTCCTCGATCAATCTTCTCCTTCTTCTCCTTTCTCTTCTTTACACGTTCTCTGAGTTCCAAAATCTCAAAATCTCAGTTTTACGTGAAAGTGAGCAAAAGTGACATATAAGTCCCAAATAACATTTTACTTCACTTGTACCCCCTCTTTTACCAACAACATCATAGCCCAATAATCCTTATTTTTTTCTACAATTATTTATAAAATAAATAATAATCCTTTTATTTTATATTAACCCAAATAAAATAATTTTATTGGTTTCAAATAAAATAACTCTTATTAAGATAATTCCAAATAAATAGAACTGAGGTGTTACAACTCTCCCCCACTTAGGATATTTTCGTCCTCGAAAATCCAATCGACACAACCACTCTCAACACCAATTCTGGACATACCAAACACTCAACGTATTATCAACCAACAACTGTTGCACTCAGGCACACAGCGTCATCTTTTCGTCTTAACAATATTACATGGTCAACTTAGCGACCATATCGACACCAAAACATACACAACTAATCATAACGATATACCCGATATTAGCTCATCGACACCCTCAACACCATCTTGATACATCGCTTATGAAGTAATAACATCCGCAAACTACTTATACTTGAACATACAACCATCATATTATCATCTTGACAACATTCTTAATACAAACTCGCGCGCCAATTCATTCCTTAATATACGAATTCCAATTATCAACCAAATACTTACAACTTGATTACTCTCGTCATATCACTCTTATAGTGACATCCACATAACCGACCAAATCACCTTTAACACAATCTGAAATATTACCATTCCTTTTAGTAATCAACACTGACATCACAACAACGAAAACAAAATTCTCATAACATCTGCTTACGGGTCTTAATCCAAAAATTATATATACAACTCTCCATAAACCAACAACCACATTAATATCCTTATTAAATCAACTGACATTTATAATAGACCAACATACTCTGGCACATCACGCTTCAGATGCGCAACTCTGATTACTTATAAAGTATCAACTCTACCAAGTTTACTCCAATTGCCACTCTTGGATGAAACATTCATATACTTCCATGAATTCCCAATTGTCATAAAACATAACTACGACTTTATCATCTTTTTAGTAACATAATCCTCAAAATCGTCTTAACATAACCACATTACAACCACATACAGTACATGGGTCCAATTAATTCCAACAGGATGACTCATCTTCTTCCAACCAAACTCGCACTTTAATAAACAAACTTATAATTTCACTTCTTTTAAATAGCAACAAGAAACAAGAATAACAACATATTCTTCAGAATGCACTATACTAGTCGACACAACACATCTATCCATCAACTATGATTCCGTCTACTATCAACAATAGATTAAGGGTGATCAGTTCCTCAATTTGCCAATAGATAGACGAAAACCATAACGGAGCATAAACCATCGTTACCAAACTATAATAGTGTTCCTTCCGAACTTTTTCTCAAATCTTTCACAACATCATAATCCAACAATTACCAATCATCATAAGATCCACCTCTGACACTTTCGCATCCTTCCATGCAGAACAACAAGTCTCTCAACTCATTTCCAAACAACATTTTTCGATTGAGCTCGTCTCAACAACTGCAATAACAACCACCCATGTCCAAAAAGTTTATAATTCCTCAACCGACTTCAAAGTCTCTTCCTATGAGAATACTTCTACCACACTTGGAAACATTTTCATATAAAGGAAATATACTTTTATCTCCTTGCAGGTTCAAATAGAACATCAATCCAACAATCCAAACACAAGATACGGATCCCAAAGTTATCCGAAAATACGACACTAACGTCATACAACAACCTACTACAACACATCTTACGGCAACATCGGAATAAAATTTCTTTATCCATACTTTACATCCTTCTTCACTCTTTCAATTTTTTAACAAGAAACACCCAACGTCCAACACAATTATTTCCTTCGATACATGCCTCCCAAGCATAAAATTATATTCTATAATGAAGGTAATTACTTGTAGATTCTATAACTTCATGAATCGCTCAAATCCAAGTTACGAGTAAAAAGTTATCATCTTTGCAATGGGACTGGTTCATAATTCCCGCATGCAGAATTTTCCAAAATTCAGCATCAGACCCAAATATTAAAATGCATTTTTCTCCTTCTTCACGAACTTTCCGAAGACAAATCTTATATGCAAACTATATGGAATTTCATAAGCTTTCCAAAAAGTCAATAACCGCTTTGATCGGAATCACGAGTAAAAAGTTATACCACTTTTACTAACAGCTGCTCCAAAATTACAAAAATCTGAATTTGAGATTGACGAACATAAGTTCCATCTTTCTCTCTTTCTTCCAAAATTCACCCACATCCTTTCTTTTTATCCAACTACGAAAATCATCCGATATTAATCCAACTATACTAAAGACATACAATCCGACGAGTTAATCCCTTCAACTTATCATTTTCTTTGGAATAGACTTTATTCTCAATTGTCTTAAATTCACCGTCAAAACACCTACCCATATTTTCAACTTGACCGATACAGATTCATGAGTCCATACTCTCGCCGGTTCGCAACAACAGCGACTCAATGACCTTTGCACTCTTCCAATCAACGTCGCCTTCAACAACTTCATGATACTTGATGAAATAGTGTAAATTACAACCATCCAAAATAACTCGCACACCAAGTTTTCAACACAATTCTTCGAACATAACAACATACATTGACTTTAGTGGCATGCTACCATAGGAGATTAGTCCAATTACTACACTAATAGTATCCAAAATATTCCTCAAGGTAATCAACTAAGGTTCAGTTCCACTTTCCGACCATTAGAGATCAAAACATAATTTAGCCATTTTCCACAAAACCACACAGTACGCGCCGTGAAGGCCAGCGCGCACTGCGATGACAGCAAAAATATGCAGTTTGCGCCGCGACCACTAGTTGGCGCCGCGAACTGTACGAGACAGAAAGGGATTTTTGCATGACGGCATCTCTTCAACGCAGTTTAATCCAATTTCCCATACGAGTTCACTAGCATACCAAAATTCTTGAATCTATATCACCTTCGCATTCAGGAAGCATCCAAACTTCAACAACATTTGCATTGTCGCCGTCAGCAACATTCTGAACCGGCATATCACAACTGAAGCGCATCCGAGAAGAAAAGCTTCTCTCCCACTTATCGCAATCTTATCCTTGCAATCAAGTGATCCAAAACAAAGAAGTACCAACAGTGTTTTCAAACACTTATTGCGTACCAAGGGTAATGACACTGACATAACAACTTGGCCGGACAGACCGACCATGCTCTGATACCACTATTGTAACACCCTCTAAAACCCCAAATAAATTTTCGCAAATAATTAAAATTATAATTTCAGAGTACATGTATTAACGAGGATGTCACAATTCTCTTTTAATAAAAACAAGTTCCTGTCATGCATAACATAGAAGCAACTCATACATGTTTACACAGCGGAATAATTTAATTAACAAAACCAATGTTATAATATTTTTAAAATCATCAGGGATTAACACCTGGAAAATATCAACATCATATTATAACAAACATAAGGAAATAAACGAGTCTGACTAAAACAGCTCGACAAACAAACGTTCCTGGAGTTACAACTACCAGAGCATGACCCGGACAATACTTAAACGGAAATAAACTAGAAACAACAAGCCTTCGCCAAGCACCTGAACGAAGCTCCTCAATCTGAAATATTCAACAGTAAGGGTGAGCATCTCAACTATACATTTGATTATACGTTCATAACGATCAATTCAGAAAAATCATAAGCATCACCCAACAGTTAGCATGTTTCATAGTTTACGAAAACCTTTACAATTCATATGTTCATAATATATTACTTTTCGTACTTATAATTAACATCACACATCATTAACAATTTAGCAACAATACATGCATACGATCAATTAAATACAACATTGGAAAATCATCCATTCATGTTATATTCAATATAATGCAACACACCCATGCATGTGGTACCATTTTACCGCCCCATTAAATCTCGGGTCACGGATAACTCACCGTTCCATTATATCGCGGACACGGCTACCACCTCAACGTTCCATTAAATCGCGGACACGTATATTGGCCACCATGTTAATTCCACACAATGGGAATTAACAAATACAACATGATATGTAAAGTATGTAACACTCAGCATACTATTAACATCAAGAAAACATATCATGCAACATCAACAATATCAATCATAACAGGATATGGATAGTATGTAACCACTCAGCATACTATTAAACATCAACCAATCATATCAAGTTATATCATAATTCATGCTTGATAACATCATCTAAAAGCATGACAATAACATCCATGTAGTGTTGGTATCATAACATACAAACGTTATTCGATACAAGCATCAATCAACACTAGGAAATCAATAAACAGCATATTCAAAACATGTCAAACACTGCACATCAAAACAGGATCAATCCGTACATAACAATATCCATTTTGCATAACTCAAAGCAACACATCGATTGAAAACACAATTCCTTTCTACGTTAGTCAATTTCCAATCTTAAGGACAACATTACTTCACTTAAGGTCTTATTTTTCAAATCATACACAACTCAGAATTTTCGTCTCAAAACATCCTATTTTATCAACAATTCTTTCATCAACAACAAGTTTATAAAATTGACCTTAAGTTACATATTACCCGTCCTTTAGGGAAATCCTAACAACATTGAGGTTATCCCTAGAATTACCTAAGGGAAACTCTCGATCATGCAAATATACTCCAAATCCACCATAGGAACCTAAAATCCTTAATTGATTCATAAAATTTGGGAACCTAAACCTTTTCTAACAAGGTTCAACCCTAAGGTTGTTGATCCCTAAGAACATCTAAAAATTGGGGTTCTCCCTACGATTATCCAAAATCAACCGTACCTAAACCCATAAGAAAAAGTAAATCGAGTAGTAGCCCCCCTTACCTTATCAAATTGCAGCTTCGAACTCTTGAGCGATTGTCCGTCGTTCTTCAGAGCTCCAATCCCAAATATCTCCAAACACCTCACTAAAATACATAACAACCAAATTCACTTATAAACATAAACACTTTCTCCAATAATCACTTATTAAAATAAGCTCTTAAAGCTACTTAATTCCTCATAATCATATAGAAAATTTCACTAGCTTTCCAACGCATCAAACGGCGCCTAAATCGGAGTTACGGTTCAAAAGTTATGGCCGAAACGATTTTTGGGAAAAACCTACCCGAGCATCACACAGAAGATCAACACGGGTGCCCGTGTTGTGCAACACGGCCCGTGTTGATGACTCTGCAACACCATATTTCACGTTTTTAAGCTTCCCAAAATCACCCCAACTCATTCCTAATCATCCCCAAACATCCTAAAACCATCAAAATCGAATTCCTATCATATAGCAATGATCTAAAGCATACAATAGGATCAATACCACATCAAAACCCAATCAATTCCATTCATGTTTCATCATCACAACAACCATGGCATCAAGAATCCATCATCCCTACAAATCCCTAACTCATATAGAATATATATCACAACTTATTCATAGTAAAAGAATGATCAACCCCTTACCTTGGATAATCTGCAGCTCCTGCAACTTCCTCGATCAATCTTCTCCTTCTTCTCCTTTCTCTTCTTTACACGTTCTCTGAGTTCCAAAATCTCAAAATCTCAGTTTTACGTGAAAGTGAGCAAAAGTGACATATAAGTCCCAAATAACATTTTACTTCACTTGTACCCCCTCTTTTACCAACAACATCATAGCCCAATAATCCTTATTTTTTTCTACAATTATTTATAAAATAAATAATAATCCTTTTATTTTATATTAACCCAAATAAAATAATTTTATTGGTTTCAAATAAAATAACTCTTATTAAGATAATTCCAAATAAATAGAACTGGGGTGTTACAGACTATACCTGATATTAATATAACTATGCAAACAACGACTGCCAACCGTGTGCCAAGTATGATCAAGAAAGTCAAAGCTAAGGCTAAACAAGATACCAAACCAATGATAAAGAGGAAAAATGAGAGAATAAAACTTATATGGTTTCAAAATCCAATCATTGGACCAGGTTCCAAAGACCAGCCAATGTGTTTGAGTGAAGAAGAAGAAGAAGAAGAAGGAATTCTGACTCAAGATTGCAATGGTTCTCGAAGTGCAAGGAAGGCTCCAAAGAAGACTAAGAAGAAATCAGTTAATAAACTTTAGTAATGACTTTACTATTATAGGTATTTTGTAATGCACACTTTTGGTGCATTATTTTGTAATGACAATTGCACACTTTTGGTGCATTATTTTGTAATAAAAATTGCACACTTTTGGTGCATTATTTTGTGATGACAATTGCACACTTGTGTTGCTATGATGTAATGTAATACACACTTTTAGTGCTATGTTGTAATGACAGTTGCAAACTTTTGGTGCTATTTAGAAATGACTATTTGGTAATGACTATTTGGTAAAGACAATAACTTTAAGATTTTCATTAATTCAGCAACAATACAACAAAGCAATTGTTTGACAGAAACATTACATTAATTTGAACAATACAACAAAGCAATTGTTTGAAAAAACATTACATTAAGTTGAACCTACATAAAAATCACATAGCATTACATTAAGTTGTACAACAATTCAAAAATTAACCAAGACATAACAATTGCCATCTTCAGCTTAAAATTTATCTTCCTCAGAACTTCAACCTTCACCTTTGCTTTTTATAAATTCTTCAAAGTAGTTTCTAATTGCACTTCTGCCTTGGCACACATTTGGAAAAACGCATGAATATTACTATTCCATTTCACTGAATCACCAAATTCATCATCCCATATAAACAAGTCACAACTATTCACATTTTGCATAAACAAACTACACGATATGGGTAAAAAAAATAGATGTATTTTAGCAACATCTGGGTAAACAAGATATGCAATAAAACTTACCCTAAATCAGATATGCAAGATCTGGAAATTCAACAAAAAAACTTACCCCAATATTACGACACTTCCAGAACTTCCGATTACGGTTTTGAGCTGTGTTCTATACCCACATCTTCATAGCAGGGTCACAATTGCATCTGGGTATACTTGGAAAGGTATTGTTTCCTATGTTGCTGTTTCCAACCGATTTACTTCCAACCATGCTATCGTTTGTATGCAATAATCGAATTTGGGTGAGAAGATGAAGAAAATCGCGGGTGGTGGGAAGATGAGGAAAAACTAGAAGGAATCATTGTAGAATGCCTGGGTGAACATGAACCCTAATATAACATTAACATAAATTTAATTAATCCAGTCATCAAGTCAACAAATACCGACAAGGATGATTCTATGCACAGTCAATAAAACATGAGAATAGGGGTGTGTGGAAATGGAATATGTGTTTTATAAGGGGGGAATCTAAAAAAATATATTAATAGGGGGCAAAACAAAACTCTCCCTAATGGCATGGGTAACGTATATTTATCCCTAAAAACAAAAGGAGCACCTAAAAAGGTCAAACCTACACCAAGTGAAAATTCAACAATAAGGAGTCCTTTATATTTTGAACATGTCGACAAGGTATTTCCCGATTCTCTGGCTCTGAAATATCAAAAAAGTGTTTTCAAAGGAGCCCGCATTAGCAAACCACCTCTTACACCGCCTCCACCAAAAGTACCATTCATCGAGGAGATGCCAGCTTTTATGCATAAATACATTGAACAGGTCGTCAATGTCTGTGGTGACGGAAATTGTGGTTTTCGGGCTTTTTATGGTTTGTTGGGTAAAGGGGAAGACAATCACCAACTTGTTCACAATACTCTTATCAGAGAGTTAAGGAGCAATGGATAATTATACAAATGGGTGCTCGGGACTAACGAAAAATTTGAAGATATTTATCACGCGCTAGTACCTTGCGTCAGTGGATTTGCACCAGTTGAAAAATGGATGCGCTTCCCTGAGATGTGTCATCTGATAGCAAGTGCGAATGAGATAGTGTGTATTAATCTTACAAGATACATTTTATCTAAAACTTTTTACCCACTACACATTTCTCCACCACCGAATCCCAATGACTGTATCATCTGTGTTAGTTGGCTCTCAAAAATGCAGCATTTTGTTCAGGTGTATTTTAAACCCAGATACCCTATATCACTTACATCACCAGAGTGGTCGAATCATTATAAAATTCAATCTGAGACTTGGCTAGATCATTTTATTGAAAGGATGCAAGAGTACACCAAATTGAGCAATATTGAAATAGAAAAAAAAAACAAGGAAAAGTCAAAGGGTATACCGCCTGTAGATTTGTCAGGAAACAATTATTTCAGATCTTTTAAGTAGTTATTTATCAATTTATTGTATATGAAATCTTGTTAATGCAATATGTTGTGGAATATAAACATTTTGTTACTAATGAATTATGCTGCTTCTTTTATGCGTCCATTTCTGTTTTTAAATACCAGGGACGTTACCGAAAATGTATCTCCGGGAAAAACATATGGTGTAATCGGAATTTGTCAACAGATAGAATTTGTATGGTCCATAATATCCTCCCACTACTATAAATAAACTATTTCCTCGTGTTTCATACCAAAATACAAAAAACCAGAATGAATATCATTTGGCATGTTGGAAACTGTGATACGGTGGGAGAACTGACTTGGGTGTTTTGCGTTTAACCGTAATTGTTGCGGATAGCAAGAGTCGCCACAGACTTTTCTTTCATCCAATAAAGGAAATAGTGAAAAGAACAGGAAAGACCTTTTGAGAATTTTCTTAAGTTCGGGGGGTAGGTTATTAAAAGGGAAGGTGTTAGCATCCTTTCATCCATAGTTATCTACGGGCTCTTAGTTGCTAGCCCACTTTTGAAATTCTTTGTTTAAAAATGTGTTTGTGATGGGTTTCTGAAAGTATTTTTGAAAGTATTTTTGAAAGTGCCTTCGTTTAGGCGAACTTTGTAATGATTCTCGTCTCTATAAGAATGTATACAAAGTGTTGTCTTTTGAAAATATTTCATTTGAAAGTGTTGGTGTGTTTTGTGAGTTGTTTTGAAAATGGGTGTGATCAAGCAACTATGAATGTTATACCTACTCGAAAAGTCTTAGTTCTTTTCCTCCTCCTTTAGATATTACTATCTTACCATTGATTGGTAAGAAGCCCTATCATTGGATGTGAAGGGACCGGCGTGGGTCGTCGTATAGTCGTAGAAGGCAACATTGTAGGATACCTTAACAATTTGTCATAAGGTACTAAGATCATTTTACGAAGGCAACATTGAAGGGTCATCGAGGGACCACGATCTTGTTTTCAAGGATCATTGCTAAAGTACCCCACGTTCGAGGGACATGACTATTTTCTTCTCAAGACAACAAGTGAGGTTAACCCTAGAGGTGCAAATGTGCAAAGTGATTGTTTTTCATGCTTTGTTTGTATTGAATTAGGGTTTTCTATTGGTTGATTTTATTCTTGCCATACAAACCCTAATTACTAGCATTTTATTCGAAAGCGATAGGGGTATAAGTTTAATGAATGGGGATGAAAGCGATAAAGCCCTAATTACTATTACAAACCATTAATGATCCAAAAATATCAAAAATTAAGAATTTTGGTGCCTGGCTGACACGGGCTATGTCCTGTGATACAGGCACCCGTGTCAGGACCCTGTAATTATTCCTGCATAATTTTTCTATCCCATACAAGCTGACACGGGCCGTGTCCTGTGACATGGGAGCCCGTGTCAGAACCATATCCTGCCATTTTGCCATGTTTTAATCCCAATAAGAGGGACATGGGTCGTGTCCTGTGACACGGGAACCCGTGTCAGAACCTTGTCTTGCCATTTTTCCTGTTTTCTTCCTGACATAGCCCGTGTCAGGTGACACGTCCGGCCGTGTCAGAATTCCAAAAGAATTTTTATGTAGTTTTGAGTGTTTGCAACTCTCTACTTTGATTTGTCATGTTTTATTATTTTGAAAACGAAAGTAAAATGATGTATGAACAAGGATATCACAGTTTGAGAAAACTTACCTCTTGAAGTGAAAAGTCGAAATGTGTATGGATGTTTCCAGGTGCAATGTGATGATTGATTGGGCTTCCTTAGACCTCCCTGGAGTTGTTCCAATCTTTACTTTATGCTGAAAGTGTTTGAATCTCTCCAACCAAGTCAACTTGCAAGACAATTTTTTTGAGTTTAGACAATGATGATAATGATGTTACAGAAGTTGTTCTTGTGTTTGAACAACTTATATATGATGTATATGAAGTGTTTGGATGGTTTGTTTGGACAGAAATGCAAGGTTTGAGAGATTTGAAGATTTTGGTTTCTAAGCTCATGAGTGGAGGTTTTATGGACAGTTATGGTTTTTTGAGAGTATGAGGGGTTTTGAGAAAACTTGTCTACACCAACCAAAACTTATGCCTTTGACTTGCAAATGGCCTCTCTATTTATAGAGAAGGTTTAAGAGAATGAGAGATTTTGTTTTATAAGCTGTCAAAATTCTAGTTTAGTTGAGATGAAACAACCGTGTTATTATGAAAATTGGTGTTCCAATGCATGGTACAAGCATGGTCTGAAGTTTTTAGAGGATTTTAGGCATGTTGCTTCTTGCTTTGACATTGTGTATGTGCAGAGAAAACAATTGAGTGGCTCAAGGAGTTGACAATTGCATAAAGCTTGCTTTATGTGAATGGCAATGGTGCCTTTGTGTTATAAATGGAATGATGCAATGGACAATACTTGAATCACTTGGATAATGGTTCAATAAATTGTGTAAACATATGATTATGGATAGATTTGCAAGTCAAAAGGCCTATAAAGTAAGATTATGCAGTATGACATAAGGATTTTGTTATATGTTCTTCAACAAAAGTACTTGCAATTCAAGAATGGATGCCCAACTTCAGGCCCTTGAATCTCCTAGCTCAAGTATGATAAATTCATGCTCTTGGATGTTTTGGAAATCTTGTAACATCCTCCACAACTTTCATGTTGGCCATTTTGACAAAATCATCTTGGAACTATGTGAAAAAATGCCAAGAAGTTGGGATACAATCCTGACTAAAATCTGTTGAAAATTTCTCTAAGTGTTTTATGAAAATGTCATGACTTCATGGGCTTATATCTTCAAATCTAAGTGTTTTTTGGACATTAACCCAATAATACAAAGTTGTAAAATTCATCAAGATCTACAACTTTCATGTTGAAAGTTTCCTTTGAATCATCACGCATCTTTGTGAAAAATTTGCATGAAGTAGTGAAATTATCATGTACAAAACACTTAGAAAAATTTCTAAGTCTTGAAAAGTTTGACTTCTCAAATTGACTTTTGACTTTCTTGACTTCTTGATGATCAAGCTTGATATTCTTGAATGTCTTGATGAATTTTGATCTTTGAAACTTAATGTTGACCAAAAAGTCAAAGTTTGACTTTTGGTGTATCAATTGACTTTTCATGAGTTGACTGAATTAAGCTATCAATCAATTGATCTTAAGAAATAAATTGATATATGCAATTATGTCAAAGTGATGCATTTGAATCCTTGAGACCATGTTTCAAACCAATAGATTGTGTATTAGGATAAAAGTCAGTGATCAGTCTTTCTCAGTAAAAACCCTAATTTGTGGTCTCAGTGTTTCAAAGGTGATTTTGTTTGATCAATTCCTTGAGAATCCTTGAGCATTGGAGATCTTTTGTGAAATGTCTTGAGAAAAGAGAGGGAAAATTTTGGGTTACAACAACTTCCCCTGTTCAATCTTCTTAAACCTGAAGGGTTAGATTGGCGGGTCCGCCATTCGTGACTTGAAGGTGAAAGATGATTGAACACTAGAGTGCCCAGAAATTTGCACTCGATGATGTGTTAGTTGATTATATCGGGAATGGGCTTAAAGATGCCATTTAGAGAGAAATGATGAAGAGTTTGTCGGAGATGGGCTTATAGATGCCATTCAGAGTGAATATTGGTAGAAACTGGAAGAAGTAACAGAATAAATTCTTGGTCGATTTATACTGAAACTGCATATGTCTTTTGCCTGTCTTTAACTGGGAGAAATAAATCTAACCATAAGAGGTCTTGTGATGATGACTTCACTGGGGAAACAAATCTAACCAGAAGAGGCCTTTTGATTTCCTATTAATAACTAGTAGAAGTAAATCCATGCCAGAAGAGGTCTGTTGATTTCCTATTATTAACTGGTAGAAGTAAATCCATCCAGAAGAGGATTGTTGATTTGTTAGCTTTTCCTGTAAGGAAGAGGGTTAGTTGCATGCAGATGTATGCATGGTACAATGATGTTCTCAAAATAAATTAGATTTTGTTGTATGCATTTGTCATGTATGTAATATGATATATAAATGTGAAATATTGTTGAAGTGTATCTTTGTCTTGGAAAATAAATCCTTGACAAATGTTGGGGAGCTTTGGGAAGTTAAATCTCAGACTATTGTTGGGGATGAAGAGTACGCAGAGTATGCACATCTTCAAACCCTGTTTAGAATGTTTCCACTGGGAATTCCTGTTTTGTTGTTTGAGGAGAAATCTGCTGGGGACCATTGATTTTGGCCCTTTGCTTGAGGAAACGTTGTGAGGAGTGTTGATTTATTCTTGGGGAAAAGAGTTCAGGAACCTTGGTTGTCCATTACTCTATTGGGGAATTATTTCTTGACTGGGGAGAATAAAAGTTAGCTGTTATCTATTCGAAATCCAGGCTTCGCAGCAACTTGCTGGGAATAATGAAATTAACGATTATCTAGTCAGATTCCAGGCTTCACAGAAAATTAGATGAGGCTAAACTGTTATCTGGTCGGATTCCAGGCTTCATAGAAAATTTGAAGTTAACTATTATCTGGTCGGATTCCAGGTTTTGCAGAAAATTACTTGGAAGAATGAAGTTTAACTGTTATCTGGTCGGATTCCAGGCTTCACAGCAACTTAGGTGAAATTAACTGTCATCTGGTCGAATTCTAGGCTTCACAGAAAATTGAAGTTAAACTGTTATCTGGTCAGATTCCAGGCTTCACAGCAACTTAGATGAAATTAACTGTTATCTGGTCGGATTCCAGGCTTCGCATAAAATTAAAGTTAAACTGTTATCTGGTCAGATTCTAGGCTTTGCAGTAACTTAGATAAAATTAACTGTTTCTGGTCGGATTCCAGGCTACGCAGAAAATTGAAGTTAAACTGTTATCTGGTCGGATTCCAGGCTTTGCAGCAACTTAGATGAAATTAACTGTTATCTGGTCAGATTTCAGGCTTCACAGAAAATTGAAGATAAACTGTTATCTGGTCGGATTCCAGGCTTCGCAGCAACTTAGATGAAACTAACTGTTATCTGGTCAGATTCTAGGCTTCGCAGAAAATTGAAGTTAAACTGTTATCTGGTCGGATTCCAGGCTTCGCAGCAACTTAGATGAAATTAACTATTATCTGGTTGGATTCCAGGCTTCACAGTAATTTGCTTGAAAGGATGAAGTTTAACTGTTATCTGGTCGAATTCCAGGCTTCGCAGTAGCTTACCGGGATAGTAACGACTTCGTTGGGGAATGCAATGACTCTACCAGGGATTAAGGGGTTGTGTCCATTGATTTGTAATAGTCTAAGAGGCCAACTCAAGCTGGGGAATTTATAGCTTGTTGGGGAAATAAACCTGGTTACAGAGAATATTTTGACGACCTTCTGGGGAAGTGACTTCTTTAGGTAGAACTCCATAAGGCTTCTTTCTAAGACCGACTCGACTGGGGAGAGGGTTTTTTGAGAGATTAGAACTCTGGCTGGCGATTGCATGAATCCGTCTCTGTGGGGATAATCTTATTGAGGTATCTCTGTGGGGATATCCCAAATCCTTAAGGAGATGCTTGTTACTATTTTTATGTATACATTTGTTAACAGTTTAATCATGTTCATATGCATATATTCATTCAATTTTAGTCATTGGATACTTTTTAACTCAAAACAAAAAAAAGTTTGCACTTCAAAGTATATTTGTATTGATGTTTGCCTATAAACAGGCATTTTTGTACAAGGAGGCAAAGATCCTAGTAAGAGGAAATCATCGAAAGAATGAAAGGAGTACAAAATGAAAACACAAATAATAGCCATGTGGAAGTGATCTCATTGGGTTCCAAATCCGCTATTGCCCCTATGTCTTTGAACATCATCTCTTGCCGTTGACAGAAGTTGATTGAATTGATCTTGGACCATTGAACTTGGACCTTGGTAATAAAGCGGGTTGCAGAGATCCAACGGGACATGGTCGTACGCTTTAATACCTAACTTTTTCCTGGACAGCCCGTTCAGGTTTTCAGTCCATCAGGATACCCATTTTTGCCCAAGCCACCCTTTTGGGTTTTCGACTTGTCGGGTGTACAATATTTTGTATATATCCCTAACTTTTGCCCGAACCCTTTTGGTTCGCCGGGATGCCCTTATTTTTGCCTAGGTATGTCAACCTAGCGGGTCATTCTTTATGCGTAGTATTTTTTGTCTATGTTCGCGTTCACAGGATGCGGGAAATCTTTGTTGTCTATAGTTGTTAGCATCATGGCACCACCAGAGAATACTTTCTTGACAATAAATGGTCCTTCGTAAGTGAGAGTCCATTTTCCCCTAGGATCGCCTTGTGGAAGAATGATGCACTTTATTACCAAGTCGCCAGTCTGATATACTTGAGGCTTGATCTTATTGTTGAAAGCCTTGATTATACGTTTTTGATACATTTGACCATGAAAAATAGCAACCCGTCTTTTCTCATCGATCAAGTTCAACTGATCTAATCTGAATCTATTCGTCTTCGCCTAAGTCTGCTTCTTTCATAATCCTTAGAGAAGGAATCTGAACTTTGACAGGCAGGACAACTTTCATGCCATAAACCAAGGAGAACAGGGTTGCCCCAGTTGATGTTCATGCTGAAGTACAATAGTCATGGAGAGTGAATGGTAGCATATCATGCCAATCTTTGTAGGTCATCACCATCTTTTGCACAATCTTCTTTATGTTTTTATTGGTGGCTTTCACTGCGCCATTCATCTTAGGTCTGTACGGAGAAGAGTTATGATGCTTGACTTTGAACTACATGCAGAGTTCAGTAATCATAGCATTGTTGAGATTGGTTACATTGTCAGTGATGATTCTTTCGCGGATACCATAACGGTAGATGAGGTTATGCTTGATAAATTGGCTACCACGTTCTTTGTGACTGGGGCGTATGAGGAACCTTTGACCCATTTGGTGAACTAGCCAATAGAAACAAGGATGAAACAGTGTCGATTGGAAGTAGTGGATTTGATTTCTCCAATCATGTCAATGCCCCACTGTTGTACCCCAAAATTTTCCCTCTCATTTTCTCAAGAAATCACCCTGGATCCTCAAGTTTGCTTCCAAACCTGGAACCCGAGGAAATCACTCACAAGGGCAAAATGGTCATTTGCATGTTGAAAAGTCAAACTTTGACTTTTGGATTAAAATCAAGCTTCAATAATCATATTTCATCAAGACACGTTGAAATATGAAGTTTTATTTCATCAAAACATGTTGGAATATGAAGTTTGTATCATCAAAAAGTTCAAAAGCCAAATTTCTAAATACTTGTGTTGTACCCCAAAATTTGCCCTCCCATTTCCTCAACATTTTCTCATCACAAAACCCTTGGAACTCAAAATCCAGTTAGGGTTTCCTCTGCTCAAGACTTCTCCTTACACTGTTGGCCCAAATTAGGGTTTGTGTTTGCACAAAGATATTTTGACCTAAAATTCCTAAGATGACTTTCATGCTTCATGTTGGACTCCCAAGTTTATCTATACCAAGTTTTAAGTCTTGATTCCAAATTTTGCCCAGTCAATTAGACAGTTGACCTAGAAATCAACTGTATTGGGGAAAAGTCAACTGTGGCCAATTGACAGTCAAATCTCATGAAAATTGACCCACATCAACATTATGAACTCACATGGACCATTTGATCAAGTTTGGATCACAATTCCACAAGAAATTTGATCAGATCACCAAAAGGGCAAAATGGTCATTTTTAGGGTTTTGACTGCACAAAGGCAATTTTTGACTGTTTGACCTAGCCAATGGCAAATCAAGTTCACATATGGACTCAAGGACCCCATGAAATGGTCTTGACACATTCATCAAGCTCAAAAGATCCCAAGTACACAAGATTGACAGTTGAATTTCCCAGTCAATTGATCAATTTTGACTGTACACTGAAAAGTCAAACTTTGACTTTTTGGTCAAAATCAAGAGTCAAGATTCATTTTTCATCAAAACATGCCAAATCATGAAACTTGTTCACCAAGAAACCAAGAAATGCAAATTAGGGTTTTAAAATGGAATTTTTCATAACTTAGAATTTTTCTAAGTTATGGAAAACCCTAATTTTTCCTCAACATTGCCCCACTTTTTCACCATGATTCATTTGGATTCAAACAAAAGTCAAAACATGAAAGTTATAGCTTGTTACATAATCTACAACTTTGATTCACAAAGTTTTCTAATTTGAAGCTTGTATCTCAAGTTATAAATTTTTGAATAAGGGCACTAAACCATTATTAACTTAGTGAAAATTTGACCTATTTTTTGACAAGTTTTTACCCCACTTCAAAGCCATTTTCCATACACTTCCACTTGGAATTTCAATTTGCATTTCAAAGATGGATTGTATTACACATTCCAAGCTTTCCAAAATGTCCAAGAACTCATCAAACAACCTCATGGTTAGGGAGAATCGAATTTCACAATATAGCAAAAACTCACTTTTGAATTGGCCATTTTTCATGTTCATAACTTGGCAATTTGAACTCAGCATGCTTTAGGTTAGATTACAGGTCCTTAAACCAAGTTTCACTCAATAATTTAATGCATATTCATTGTGTTAAGGTGTTGTTCTATGAGTTTGAACATTGTATGCAAGATTAATCCCAAACTAGATAAAGCATTCTTTCCATTTTTGCAAAAGATCACTTTATGTCCAATTGAGAATCCAACAAGTACATTGCAAATCTGGTTGGCACAAGTTTATGTGCTAATCACACTGATCAAGGAGGGATTATGCAGCATAGTGTGAGGTCCTCTACAGGCCTAGAAACACAATTTGCCTTTGTTTGCTTAAGTGTGAAGTAACATAGCATAACTCACAACAACTTCCATCTCAGTTGAAAAACACAAGAACAAACTTAGTAAACACATTCCAGACATCATACCCAAGCTTTTGCACGAGCCTTTTACTC
This sequence comes from Vicia faba, assembly GCA_948472305.1. Lineage (NCBI taxonomy): Eukaryota > Viridiplantae > Streptophyta > Magnoliopsida > Fabales > Fabaceae > Vicia > Vicia faba. The sequence continues at coordinate 1,225,570,065 of OX451736.1, read as the reverse complement.
CCAATTCACCCTCCATCTCAGAATCACTCTCAAACTGCAAAAACAGAGTTGCCTCTGCAGTTTGAGTGCCATCTTCCATTTCCCTCAAGCTCTCTTGCCAAAACCAGTTCATACACATCCCCTAGCATCTATGCAAGCTAACCATGACCTGAAACCTGACCTGTAATCCCTCTAAGCCACTTCACCATTTTTGTTTTTCTGTTTTGCAGTTGAAGTTCACTAGCACGATTCAGAGAGTTTCAAGACAAAGTAGAACTTGGAAAAGCATCCTTACACTTCAAGGAAGCTATACAAATCATCATTTTACTCTGAAACATCCTCCATTGCAAAGCACGATTCCAACTGAACAGGTATATTCATGAAGTTCTATCTCTCTTATTAGGCGTTGTTAGCTTTAGGTTTGTGAAGAAAATATGTCACAATCATAGCCCTGAACATGCCCATATAGTTAGATTTCATTTATGTTATGTGTGCTGCAAGAATTTTGAGTCTGAACATGGCATAAAAGTTAGGTCAGAAATTGGGGGAGAAGAAATTCTCCTTCATTTTAGAGAGTTAGGTCAAGTTCCATACATGGTTAGAATCGTCTCTTCATGCTGAACAATTGTTATGTTATGAGTTTTTGCTAAAAAGCCAGGAATCAAGAGTTGAAAGATGAGGAACAGGGCGCGCGTTTTTTCAAATATTGTTGCTGGAGGTTGAAGACAGTGGTCTTTGGGCTGGGCTTGTGTATTTTCTCTTATTCACACCACTTAATTGCTTTTACACCCCCAAGGCCCATTTGCTTATTTCCTTGACTTTTTGACTTTTTTCTTTTTTGATTGACTTTGTTTATTTTTTCTCATGATATAAAAAAAATAAAAATATTTTTTCTCACCATTTTTGATTTTATTAGGCATTTATATAATTTTCTTTTAGTTTATACATAAATAGATAAATATATATATTTTATTTAAAATACTAAAAATAGTGTAAATGCATTTCTATACATTTTTATTTTTGTTTGCCTTCTGAAAATATTTCACATAAAAAATACTTTTTTTTATTAAATATTAAATATATATTATTTTTATATATAATGCATATTTAGAACTTAATATATATATATATATATATATATATATATATATATATGTTTATTAATATATTTAGGTTAGAATATAAAAATATTTGAATTTTTCCTTTTTATTAATATTTGATGTAAAAAAAAAATACTTTTTTATAATATACTTCATTTTATTTTTATTTTTGTACATAATAAATAAATACTTGTATCAAATTAAATAATAATGCATTTTTATTTATTAGAATTAGGGTTTTTCCCTAAATTTGAAAATACTCAAAGAAATAATACCTTTTTATTTTTCTTTTATTTTTCACAAATAATACTTTTTTTTCATACATGTAAAAATTCTTCTTTGCATTCTTGCATTCTTGTTTTATTTCTATTTTATTCATGCAATTAAATTACCTTGCAAATATTCAATTGATGTAATAGTTTTAGGTTTAAATTACTTGTCAATATCCCCATTTGAACATTTGTACCCCCCTTCCCATATTTGGTTGTGTAATAGCTTAGTAAATTTATTTTCGCACTTTATTGCTTTCTAATAATAACATGTTAGAATTAGGGTTTGTATGTGAAAAAACAAAAAAAATAGTTATGACCTAATCTCAAGATAAACAAGCATGAAAATGGACACACAAATCACACTTGCACCCCCTAGGGTATTCCACTTGTTGCCTTTCAAAATTGGGCCATATTGCATGTTAGGTCTCTTTGGGTAAAACAAACAAATTGAATGATCATAGTCCCTCGATAACATTTTCAAAATACTTCCAAAACAAATGATCAAGTCCCTTAAAGAAAATGCCCAAAGATACTTGGCACCATTGCAATTATGGTCTAAACGATGACCCACGCCCGTCCCTTTCACATCCTAAACATAAGATTGTCCACCAAATACAATGGTGGAACAAACTTGTTAAAAGGGTTAAAACATAGCAATAAACTTTGAGAAATTTAGGAGTAGATAACCTCTTAGTCACTTGAATCAAAACTTGCAAAAACAAAACACTTGCCTATTTTCTAAACCACACATCACTACACTTTCAAAACAACTTTCAAAAACAAATGAAAACTTTTTTTCAAAAAGACATACACCTTTGTATACATCCCCACATGGATCATTACAAAGGTTGCCACCACATTGGCTTCTTTTCAAAACATTTTCAAACCCACACACACACTCAAGCACCATTTAAAACAATTGAAAACAAAAGGCAAGTGATCTAAGCAAGTAACTAAGAGCCCATGGATAACCATGGATAGAAAGGGTGCTAATACCTTCCCTTTCTATAATCTACTCCCCGAACCCAAGAAAACATCTCAAAAGGTTTTTTGCTGTGCTTTTTAACCTTTCCTTAGGATAAAATAAAAAGTCGGTGGCGACTCTTGCTCAACCGAAACATTTGCGAAAACAAACGCAAAACCTCAAGTCAGTTCTCCCACCGTATCACAGAACTGGCGACTCTGTTGGGGAATGTTTAAAAGTGGAGTAACCTTAGGGTTTAGATCACCTTTGTTTTCAATTGTTTGCTTTGTTTGCTTTTATATTTGTGGGCTTTGCATCGGAGTTTCATAGATCCTAACCCGGATCTGGGAAATACCCTTTTTAGGTAGCATAATCTGTGAGGGACCTGTCCGGCGTAGACCGACATGGGTGAAACAGTGGCTACGTTGGTGTGGCATCTTAGTCTGTACCTATATCCCTTGTGTTGCAACGGGGAGAATATAGGTCTTCTAAGGGGTCATTAAACACCAACCAACCTTAGAACCCTAAATTGACCAACTTGGCTATTAGGACAGTAGCAGTATGCTACACTCATTGAGGCTAAACTCTCGAGATGGTTCTGGCCGCGAGAAAAGATTGCGATGCTGGAGTTATGACCGATTGAGGGTAGCCAATGATTTGAGATCCTCTAGAACCCGGTTACTTTTCAATAGGACAGGTCTTAACCAACAAAACCAAAAGAGGGTAATACCTGAAACTCATGCTGGCCTGAAACCTAAGGGTGTCTTGTGTGACTTGTGTGCCTTATTTGCCTATGTGAATACTTGTGGTGTGCTTCATCATAGCATCATGCCATCATACCATTGCATGCATCCTGTATAAAGGACTAACCCATTTCAAAGACAAAAAAGGTTTCATCTTTGCTCTGTTTTGTAGGACATCATGATGCCCGTGCGTAGGAATACTGTCCGGCTCAGCTTTGTTCAACCACCAGTTTTACTCAAGGATTTGGTTGGAAGGATTCCAAACACTTCTTCTTTCATCAACGGACATGGTTCTCTCCTTGGCTTGGTCACTGCAAAGTGGGACCAACAACTGATAAGTGTTCTGACCCAGTTTTATGACCCTCTGTATCATTGTTTCACCTTTCAAGACTTCCAGCTGGTTCCTACCCTGGAAGAATTTTCTTATTTGCTTGGGATCCCTGTCTTGGAACAAACTCCATTCACTGGTTTGGAAAAGACTCCTAGGCCTGAAGAGATTGCTGCAATTCTCCCCTTGACCAAAGAAGAGGTATTGTCCAACTGGGAAACTAGAAATGGGATCAAGGGCTTTTTGGTCAAATTTCTGGTTGGCAAGGCTAATGATTTCTGGAATGACTTGGACTTCAAGGCGTATGAGGATATTCTGGATCTTTTGATCTATGGTCTGGTATTGTTTCCTAACCCTGACACCTTTATCAGTATCCATGTCATAAGGATATTCATGTCTCGGAATCCGGTACCCACTCTTTTGGGTGATATTCTACAACAACTCTATGCTCGTACTGCTCGAAAACGGGGAACTCCGTGGTGTTGTGCTCCTTTGCTAGTAAGGTGGTTTATTTCGCACCTTCCTAAGTTCGTGCTGAAGAATGAAGAAGGAAAAGGTTGGGCTCAGAGGTTAATGTCTCTCACTGATAATGACATCACCTGGACTCTCAGAGGTTTGGATGAGATAGCTGTTATTGACCGTTGCGGAGAATACCCTAATGTTCCGTTGATTGGTATCCAAGGAGGAATCTCTTACAATCCGTGCTTAGCTCTCCGTCAGTTTGGAAGAGCCAGAGGAGATGGGCCTCATGAAATGCTGGTTCCTCACTTCCATTTTGAGTTTCAGGCAGACAGTGACAAACTACGCCAGGGATTCATTAGAGCTTGGGACAGAATTCACAAAGCCGACCCACATGAGTTGGGACCAAAGACTTCTCTGCCATTGAAGCCCTATTGCAAATGGGTCTGCATCCGTGCTCAAAGGTTAGGTATGCCCTACGAAGCTGTTAGACCTCTCATCCTTGAGTCTCCTGATGAAGATGGGGTTCCTCCAACTGTCCTCCCTCCTCAGATACCCGCTGATTTTGACACGATGAAGAGATCTTGGGCACAGCTAAAGGAAGAACGGGATTTCTATCGGGAGAAGTTCAACGAGCAGGAACGGAAGATCCAGAGGCTGACTAAGCAATTGGAGGAAGAGCGGGTCCTGAACAACTACATCAGTACTGAGAAGAGGAGGCCATGGGAGCATTGATGAGCTTTGGATATTTCCTTTTATAGTTTTATTTCCTTTCCAAGTATTTTTCATTCCTGTAATGCCTAAGGGCAAATTGTTGAACCAATTGAAAATTTTAATCTAATGAAGTGTGTTTCCCTTTTGTCTACAAAGTTGAATCTTGTTTGTCTTTGAAAACATAAAACATACGCATTCCATTGCACCATATGCATAGCAGGTACCCTATTTCACAGGTTGCTTAATCTCCTTCGCTGTTTATTTTGAACAGTCGTCATGAATCCAGACTCCTCCAGTGAGCAAGCAATCAAGGCCCTTCAGGCCCAAAGTGCACAGTTTCAAGAGATGGTCCTAAGCCTAGCCCAAGGTCAGCAAGAGTTGAAGACTCTACTCCTGAAGAAGAAGAAAAAGAGGACCGCGTTGTTCAACACCGGACGCAGATTTGGGAACACACTCCATAATGAAGCTGATCCGACTACTTCTTCTGCTGAGAAAAACAGTCCCCAAGGGGGAGGAGCTCCTAGTCCCGCAGTCTCCGACAACGAGACGGACTATAACGACGAACAATACCCACCTGCTGCTGACAGATACAAGCAATTGGAGGACCGCTTAAGCGCCATGGAAATTCAGAATGTGCCGGGGCTGGATTTCGGAGATTTGGGGTTATCTTCTGGGGTAGTAATTCCACACAAGTTTAAGGCGCCTGCCTTCGCCAAGTATGATGGGGTCTCCTGCCCAAAGCTGCATCTGAGGTCGTACGTAAGGAAGATCCAACCTTACACGGCGGATAAGAACCTTTGGATTCACTTCTTCCAAGATAGCCTCTCGGGGTCACAGCTTGAATGGTTCTACCAATTAGATGGAACCAGCATCCGACACTGGGAAGATTTGGCAACCGCATTCTACAGACAATACCAATACAATTCTGATCTCGCTCCTACGCGTACCCAACTTCAGGGTATGTCTCTAGGAACGGGTGAAGGGTTCAAAGAGTACGCACAAAAATGGAGAGATTTGGCTGGCAGGGTGCAGCCTCCATTGACTGATCGTGAGCTGGTTGATATGTTTCTAGGGACGTTGTCTGGTCCGTTTTTCAATCATTTGGTTGGTAACTCCTCCGCTGGGTTTACAGATTTGATATTGACGGGAGAAAGAATTGAAGCTGGCATCAGGTCAGGCAAGATACAAAAGGCTGCCTCCACAAGTGCTGAGAAGAGGCCGTTTACGAAAGAAGCAAGTGCCGTCTATGGTCCTAGAAGACAAATCAAGCCCGAAAGTCACCAAGCCGTCAATGCTTTGGTCATCTCGAAACCTGTTGCTGCTCCTCAGCAGTACAATCAACAAAGAAGCGAAAGGCCTAAGAGGCAGTATACTCGACTGAGTATGACCTTATCTCAAATTTTACCCCAACTGTTATCCACGAACCTGGTAACCCTCAAAGAAGCTCCTAAGGTCGTCAACACTGCGTCTCCTAAGTATAACACAAATTCCCGGTGCGCTTATCATTCTGATAGTCCCGGGCACACTACTGATGATTGCTGGGCCTTGAGAAACAAAGTGCAAGATCTGACCGACGCAAAGGAAATTCAATTTGAAGCGCCGGAGAGACCAAATGTTGTAACTGCTCCTATGCCCCAGCATAGAGTAAATGCCATTGAGGAAGAATTATATGTTGTTTCGATAAATGAAGTTGTCACCCCTCTGAAGACCGTCAAGAAGAACCTACTGCTGGCCGGTTTATTTCCGGGTTGCAGTGAAGGTTGCCTGTTCTGTGCTGTTTCCCTATCTGGTTGTCCCTTGCTGAAGTTAGGCATTCAAAACCTAATGGATAGCAAGGAGATTCTGTTTAAGAAGTCTGCTGTTCAGTTGGTTCCGGTAAAAGAAGTTTCTGTGGTTACCATCTTCAAAAATCCAATCAAGGCTCTCCCAAAGAAGCCTGTTCAAATCATGACTGTTGCACCTGTGGTTATTACTGTTCTGGGGCCTCTCCCCTACGTATCTGATAAAGCTGTCCCCTGGAATTATGGGGCAGACGTATATGTAAATGGAATCAAACAAGAATTCGACACTGGCGCCAGTATCTGCGATATCACTGGTCCAGCCAAGGTCACCCGCAGTGGCAGGCTCTTCTCGCCTGACATTGCACCGCCCGCTACTCGAAGACCCCTCCTTATAACACCTACAAGTGTACCTGTTACTGTTGCTGATCAAGTTGTTTCCCCTGCCGCCGAGTCATCTAATGCTCGGGGCAAAGGGATTGAAGAAGAGCCTGCCCGGATGGAGGCACCAATACCTATAAATGCTGAGGCCTCCCAACAAGAAATGGAGGAGATCCTGAAAATAATAAAGAAGAGTGATTTCAATGTTGTCGAGCAGCTGGGGCATACGCCCTCCAAAATCTTCATGCTCTCCTTATTACTATGCTCCGAGGCCCATGCTAAGGCCTTGATCTCATTTCTCAAGACGGCCCATGTGCCACAGGAGACGTCTGCAGTCCAGTTCACTAATTGTGTAGCAAATCTGACAGCAGACAATGGCTTGGGTTTTTCAGATACTGACCTGACTGCGAAGGGAAGAGACCACAATGATGCCTTGCATGTCTCTATCGAATGCAGGGGGACTACTCTGGCGCATGTATTGGTGGATACTGGTTCTTCCTTGAATGTTCTACCGAAAAAGGCTTTAGACCGTTTGGATTATGAAGGCCTGGAACTGAAGCCCAGCAATATCATCGTCAGGGCCTTTGACGGTTCAAAAAGGATGGTTCATGGAGAGGTTGACATCCCTATTCGTGTGGGCTCTCAGGTATTCGACTCTACTTTTTATGTGATGGATATACGTCCATCGTACTCTTGTCTACTGGGTCGACCTTGGATCCATAAAGCCGGGGCAGTGACCTCTACCTTGCACCAGAAACTGAAGTATCCTGTCAGGGGGAAGATCGTCACTGTGCAAGGAGAAGAGGAGTATATGGTGAGCCATTTGAATTCCTTCAGATACATTGAGATGGACGGGGAGTTTATTGAAACCCCCTTTCAGCATTTCGAGGAGGTGCATCCAATTTCAGCAGCAGCAGAAACAGCAGTCGAAAAGAATGTTCCTTTGAAAATGGCTTCCCTAAGGGATGCCCGGGCTGTGGTTCAGAAAGGCAATTGTGCAAACTGGGGTCAGCTTCCTGACTTCACTCAGAAGAACGACAAGTTTGGGCTGGGCTTTACTGCAGAGGCTCAGAGGGCTGTGCGCAAGGAGAAGATCAGAAAGGCTCCGGTGTTTATCTCCAATCCAAGGGTGAATGCTATCGAGGAGGATGTAGAGGAAGCAGAGTTTGACAGTTGGATCTACCCGACTACCAGCAACGGACCAAGCAACTGGACGGCAAAGGATTTTACACCTATCACATTTGTCACGCAGTAATTGATTTCTTTTGATTTCCAAATTTGTAACAAATAATATGTTAAAACTTTGTTGGCTCGGTGTCCTACCCGGGGCATCGTAGCTCCATTTGTGAGGGCTTTTTGTATGACATTTCCATATATCATCAATCAAAACATTGGACGTTTGTTGCATTTCAAATCTTGTGCTCTTTTTCTTTCTGTGTTATATATATTGCAAAACAGCTATATTTACACACACTCACTTATACAGGTTTCAATCCACTCTGGATCTCACTGGTAACCGCTCTGCTACCGCCAGTTATGACCTTGAGAATCCGATCAACTTGGCCGAAGACGAAGGTGAAGATGATTGTGAAGTGCCTGGTGAACTCGCAAGACTGCTACTCCAGGAAGAGAGAGCTATTCAACCACATGAAGAGCCGGTGGAGACAATTAATCTGGGTACTGAGACAGATAGGAAAGAGGTCAAGGTTGGTGCCAATCTAGAGCTCAGCGTGAAGCAACGATTGATCCAGATGCTACAGGATTACATGGAGATTTTTGCTTGGTCTTATGAAGATATGCCTGGTTTGGATGCCGACATTGTAGTTCATCACCTGCCAACTAAGGAAGACTGCCCTCCGGTAAAGCAAAAAGTCCGACGGATGCGACCAGAGATGTCTGAGAAGATCAAGGCCGAGGTTATGAAACAGTTTGATGCCGGGTTCCTTGCAGTGACTTCTTACCCTCAGTGGGTTGCCAACGTGGTGCCGGTACCAAAGAAGGATGGTAAGGTCTGAATGTGTGTTGACTACAGGGATCTGAACAGGGCCAGCCCCAAGGATGACTTCCCCCTACCTCACATTGATGTCCTTGTTGACAATACAGCTCAACACAAGGTGTTCTCCTTCATGGATGGTTTTTCAGGGTATAATCAAATCAAGATGGCTCCAGAAGATATGGAGAAGACTACCTTTGTGACTCAGTGGGGCACCTTCTGTTATAAGGTCATGCCATTCGGATTGAAAAATGCTGGGGCAACCTATCAACGTGCCATGGTTGCTTTATTTCATGATATGATCCATCATGAGATTGAGGTATACGTTGATGACATGATTGCAAGGTCTCAAACTGAGGAGGAGCACCTTGACCATCTGAGGAAATTGTTTGACCGACTCAAGTTATACAAGCTGAGGTTGAATCCCAACAAATGCACCTTTGGGGTAAGATCCAGAAAATTGCTAGGTTTCATTGTAAGTGATAAAGGTATTCAGGTGGACCCTGCCAAGGTAAAAGCCATACAAGAGATGCCGACTCCAAAAACAGAGAAAGAAGTCAGAGGCTTCCTGGGACGACTGAATTACATTGCCCGATTCATCTCACACCTGACTGCTACTTGTGAGCCAATCTTCAAATTACTGAAGAAAGATCAAGTAGTACGCTGGAATGATGAATGTCAGGCCGCCTTTGAAAAGATAAAGGAATATCTCCAAGAGCCACCCATTCTTATGCCACCGGTGGAAGGAAGACCTCTGATACTATACTTGACAGTACTTGACAATTCAATGGGGTGTGTGCTGGGGCAGCATGACGAGTCTGGCCGAAAAGAGCACGCTATTTATTACTTGAGCAAAAAGTTTACCGACTGTGAGTCTAGTTACTCACTGCTTGAGAAAACTTGCTGCGCTCTAGTATGGGCTGCTCGCCGGCTGAGACAGTATATGCTGACTCACACTACTCTATTGATTTCAAAGATGGATCCCATCAAGTACATATTCGAAAAGCCCGCTCTGTCTGGAAGAATAGCGAGATGGCAAATGATCTTGACAGAATATGACATCCAGTATACAACTCAGAAAGCAATTAAGGGAAGTGTACTGGCAGATCATTTGGCACACCAACCTGTGGACGATTACCAATCATTGAACTTTGATTTTCCGGACGAAGACATCATGGTGGTAACTGACTGTGAAGTACCTAGACCGGATGAAGGACCTGAGGAAGGATCCCGATGGTCTATGCATTTTGATGGAGCCTCCAATGCTTTGGGTAACGGCGTCGGCGCTGTAATCATATCTCCCAAAGGAACTCATACTCCACTCACCGCCCGATTATGTTTCAGCTGCACCAACAACATGGCAGAATATGAGGCATGTATCATGGGTTTACAAGCTGCAATCGACTTAAGGATCAAATTTCTAAGTGTCTTCGGAGATTCCGCCCTCGTGATCAATCAGATCAAAGGCGAGTGGGATACGAAACACCCGAATCTTATTCCTTACAAGGAGTATGTGTCGACCTTGCTTCCCCACTTTGAAGAGATAACTTTCGAACACTTCCCTAGAGAGGAGAATTAGCTAGCGGACGCCCTAGCTACGATGTCTTCAATGTTCAAAGTTAAATGGGACAATAAGGCTCCCCGGATCATTATCTGGAAGTTGGATGAACCGGCATACTGCTGCGAGCTCGAGGCTGAGAAGGTTACTGAAAAACCCTGGTATCATGAGGTGAAGAGGTACTTGGAAGCTCAGGAATACCCTGAAGGTGCGTCTGTCAATGATAAGAAGTTCATGAGGAGGTTTGCTGCAAAATTCTTCCTCAGCAACGGCATTCTCTACAAGCGGAATCATGATTCAACTCTGCTACGTTGTGTGGATAAGGCTGAAGCAGAGAAAATTATGATAGAATTACATGAAGGCACATTTGGAACACATTCCAGTGGACACACCATGGCTAAGAAAATCCTTCGGGCAGGATATTTCTGGTCCACAATGGAAGCCGATTGTTACCAACACTCCCGAACTTATCATAAATGCCAGATCTATGCTGACAAGGTGCATATCCCTCTGGTTCCTTTGAACGTCCTGACGGCACCTTGGCCTTTTGCAATGTGGGGCATCGATATGATCGGTGAGATCCGACCAACGGCATCCAATGGGCATCGCTTCATCTTGGTGGCGATCGATTACTTCACGAAGTGGGTTGAGGCAGCTTCCTACGCCACAGTAACCAAGAGCGTCGTGGCACGTTTCATCCGGCATAATCTGATCTGTCGGTACGGAGTCCCGGAAAGAATCATTACGGACAATGGTACCAATCTCAATAACAAAATGATCGCTGAACTCTGTGAACAATTCAAGATACAACACCACAATTCTTCTCCCTACCGACCAAAGATGAATGGGGCTGTAGAGGCAGCTAATAAGAATATCAAGAAAATTGTGCAGAAGATGACAGTGACCTATAAAGATTGGCACGAGATGTTACCGTTCGCTCTTCATGGGTACCGTACCTCAGCAAGGACGTCAACCGGGGCAACTCCCTTCTCCTTGGTCTATGGCATGGAGGCAGTCTTGCCAATTGAAGTCCAGATACCCTCTCTCCGGATAATGAAGGATGCAGACTTGAGTGAAGATGACTGGATCCAGACTCGACTTGATCAATTAAATCTGATCGACGAAAAGAGGCTCACTGCTATCTGTCATGGCCAAACGTATCAAAAACGGATGATCAGGGCATTTAACAAGAAAGTCAGACCACAAGAGTATCAAGTTGGGGACCTGGTAATCAAACGCATCATCCTTCCTCAAAGTGATCCCCGGGGCAAATGGACCCCTACGTACGAAGGGCCATTTGTGGTTAAACATGTGTTCTCAGGAGGAGCCATGATCCTAACCACCATGGATGGTGACGACCTTCCTCACCCCGCCAATGCAGACATAGTGAAAAAATACTACGCATAAATAAAAGACCCGCTAGGTTGACATACCTAGGCAAAAATAAGGGCTTCCCGGCGAACCAAAAGGGTTCGGGCAAAAATAAGGGATGAAATGAAAAAAAATCTGTACACCTGGCAAGTCGAAAACCTGAAAAGGCGGCTTGGGCAAAAATGGGTCTCCCGGTGGACTGAAAACCCGAAAGGGCGGTCCAGGCAAAAGTTAGGGATAAAGCATAACACTATGTCTCATTGGATCACTTCGCATCCGGAATTCGGCATCAACTATCTGGCTCAGACTTCGGCATCGACCAATCAGCTTCATCTTCAACTAGGCAGCAAAGCGATGAGACGCTTGGAGACATAAAGGCGATAGCAGAGTTGGAACCCAGTGGGATTGTTCACATAGCTGTTTTGTTTTCTTTTCAAAATTGTAAACTCTATGTTATTTGGCGGCGTCCTCTTACTAGGATGTCAGCCTCTTGTACAAAAACGCCTATTCACAGGCAAAATTCAAATCAATACAAATTCACTTGTCCATACAAATTGCCATTGCTTTTCCTTTTTTCTGTTTTGTCTTGCGAGGAACGTCCAATGTTCATTTTTGATATATGCATTTGACATTAAATTGCTGATTCATAAATATTTGCATATGAAACGAAAGATTAATTACAGGTGACATCAGAAACAGGGGCAAATGTGGAGTTGTTTGATGCAGTCCGGTTGCTTTGTCCGCCAAGGTAGCCAGGTAGATTCGACTGAAGAATGTGACCAAATCATCTCAACACCCCGCAGAGTAAGACAAGATTCAGCAATACTTTCCCCAAGCGGAGTTGATTCCCTGTCAATCCTGAAAAGGCACAACATTCCCCGGCAGGTCTTAAAGCTCATCCCCAGTAGGTTCTGGAAGCTTGTTCCCTACAGGGTACGGACGTCTCTCCCGAGCTTTATTCAGAGTTATTCCTCACAAGGGCTTATAACTGGGTTATCCTCAGCTAATTACCACGGAAGATCGCCCTCGGCAAGGTTCTTTCATTCCCCAGCGGAGTTTATCATCATTATCCCCAGCGGAATCCATCATTAAAGTCCTCAGCAGGCCTCTCATCAAAACTTCGGCCAAGTATCTCTTCCACAGAGCAACTCCCCGGCCGGTCGTCAAGGATTTATTTTCCTAAGACGAAAATTACATTCATAAACATTTCGCATTTCCAATACATTTTGTTTACATACGTGATAAAGTGCCTACTCACACTATCTCATGTTAAACATCATGACGCCATGCATATCATACATCATGACATTGCATACAACTTATGTTTTGCCTTTACAGGGAAAAAGACAATCCCAAAGACGATTACCCTCAACTGTCACAATTCCAGATTCGATACCTGTATCTAGCCAGGGCACATCAGGAGAGTGATCATTTCCAGACTCGATTCCTGTATCTAGCCAGGGCACGTCTGAAGAGTTCGAAGATTCGATTCCTGTATCCAGCCAGGGCACATCTATCAACTACAACATTTCCAGATTCGATTCCTGTATCCAGCCAGGGCATATCTGTTGACAACATTTCCAGATTCGATTCCTGTATCCAGCCAGGGCATATCTGTTGACAACATTTCCAGACTCGATTCCCGTATCTAGCCAGGGCACGTCTGAAGAGTTCGAAGATTCGATTCCTGTATCCAGCCAGGGCACATCTATTGACGACTATTTCCGGATTCGACTCCTGTATCTAGCCAGGGCACATCCGTGAGCAACCCATTGTAGATTCGATACCTGTATCTAGCCAGGGCATATCTACATCAGGAGATTGAAGATCAAACGCCTGTAACAAGTCAGGAAAACGTCTGTCTTTCTCAAATACACAAGTTCTCGCTAAGGAATCTCTTATGCGACCGATACTTCCAAATGGCATCTATAAGCCCATTCCCGACAAGGTTCTGTCACACCTCCAAATGGCATCTGTAAGCCCATTCCTGACATCACATTGCTGATACTTCAACATGCGAGTGCAAATTTCTAGGCACTCTAGTGTCCAATCTCCTTTTACCCTCGAGTCACGAAAGGCAAACTTGCCAATCTAACTCTTCAGGTTCAAGAAGATTGAACAGGGGCAACTGTTGTACCCCAAAATTTTCCCTCCCATTTCCTCAACATTTTCTCATCACAAAACCCTTGGAACTCAAAATCCAGTTAGGGTTTCCTCTGCTCAAGACTTCTCCTTACACTGTTGGCCCAAATTAGGGTTTGTGTTTGCACAAAGATATTTTGACCTAAAATTCCTAAGATGACTTTCATGCTTCATGTTGGACTCCCAAGTTTATCTATACCAAGTTTTAAGTCTTGATTCCAAATTTTGCCCAGTCAATTGGACAGTTGACCTAGAAATCAACTGTATTGGGGAAAAGTCAACTGTGGCCAATTGACAGTCAAATCTCATGAAAATTGACCCACATCAACATTATGAACTCACATGGACCATTTGATCAAGTTTGGATCACAATTCCACAAGAAATTTGATTAGATCACCAAAAGGGCAAAATGGTCATTTTTAGGGTTTTGACTGCACAAAGGCAATTTTTGACTGTTTGACCTAGCCAATGGCAAATCAAGTTCACATATGGACTCAAGGACCCCATGAAATGGTCTTGACACATTCATCAAGCTCAAAAGATCCCAAGTACACAAGATTGACAGTTGAATTTCCCAGTCAATTGATCAATTTTGACTGTACACTGAAAAGTCAAACTTTGACTTTTTGGTCAAAATCAAGAGTCAAGATTCATTTTTCATCAAAACATGCCAAATCATGAAACTTGTTCACCAAGAAACCAAGAAATTCAAATTAGGGTTTTAAAATGGAATTTTTCATAACTTAGAATTTTTCTAAGTTATGGAAAACCCTAATTTTTTCCCAACATTGCCCCACTTTTTCACCATGATTCATTTGGATTCAAACAAAAGTCAAAACATGAAAGTTGTAGCTTGTTACATAATCTACAACTTTGATTCACAAAGTTTTCTCATTTGAAGCTTGTATCTCAAGTTATAAATTTTTGAATAAGGGCACTAAACCATTCTTAAATTAGTGAAAATTTGACCTATTTTTTGACAAGTTTTTACCCCACTTCAAAGCCATTTTCCATACACTTCCACTTGGAATTTCAATTTGCATTTCAAAGATAGATTGTAGTACACATTCCAAGCTTTCCAAAATGTCCAAGAACTCATCAAACAACCTCATGGTTAGGGAGAATCGAATTTCACAATATAGCAAAAACTCACTTTTGAATTGGCCATTTTTCATGTTCATAACTTGGCAATTTGAACTCAGCATGCTTTAGGTTAGATTACAGGTCCTTAAACCAAGTTGCACTCAATAATTTAATGCATATTCATTGTGTTAAGGTGTTGTTCTATGAGTTTGAACATTGTATGCAAGATTAATCCCAAACTAGATAAAGCATTCTTTCCATTTTTGCAAAAGATCACTTTATGTCCAATTGAGAATCCAACAAGTACATTGCAAATCTGGTTGGCACAAGTTTATGTGCTAATCACACTGATCAAGGAGGGATTATGCAGCATAGTGTGAGGTCCTCTACAGGCCTAGAAACACAATTTGCCTTTGTTTGCTTAAGTGTGAAGTAACATAGCATAACTCACAACAACTTCCATCTCAGTTGAAAAACACAAGAACAAACTTAGCAAACACATTCCAGACATCATACCCAAGCTTTTGCACGAGCCTTTTACTCCCAATTCACCCTCCATCTCAGAATCACTCTCAAACTGCAAAAACAGAGTTGCCTCTGCAGTTTGAGTGCCATCTTCCATTTCCCTCAAGCTCTCTTGCCAAAACCAGTTCATACACATCCCCTAGCATCTATGCAAGCTAACCATGACCTGAAACCTGACCTGTAATCCCTCTAAGCCACTTCACCATTTTTGTTTTTCTGTTTTGCAGTTGAAGTTCACTAGCATGATTCAGAGAGTTTCAAGACAAAGTAGAACTTGGAAAAGCATCCTTACACTTCAAGGAAGCTATACAAATCATCATTTTACTCTGAAACATCCTCCATTGCAAAGCACGATTCCAACTGAACAGGTATATTCATGAAGTTCTATCTCTCTTATTAGGCATTGTTAGCTTTAGGTTTGTGAAGAAAATATGTCACAATCATAGCCCTGAACATGCCCATATAGTTAGATTTCATTTATGTTATGTGTGCTGCAAGAATTTTGAGTCTGAACATGGCATAAAAGTTAGGTCAGAAATTGGGGGAGAATAAATTCTCCTTCATTTTAGAGAGTTAGGTCAAGTTCCATACATGGTTAGAATCGTCTCTTCATGCTGAACAATTGTTATGTTATGAGTTTTTGCTAAAAAGCCAGGAATCAAGAGTTGAAAGATGAGGAACAGGGCGCGCGTTTTTTCAAATATTGTTGCTGGAGGTTGAAGACAGTGGTCTTTGGGCTGGGCTTGTGTATTTTCTCTTATTCACACCACTTAATTGCTTTTACACCCCCAAGGCCCATTTGCTTATTTCCTTGACTTTTTGACTTTTTTTCTTTTTTGATTGACTTTGTTTATTTTTTCTCATGATATAAAAAAAATAAAAATATTTTTTCTCACCATTTTTGATTTTATTAGGCATTTATATAATTTTCTTTTAGTTTATACATAAATAGATAAATATATATATTTTATTTAAAATACTAAAAATAGTGTAAATGCATTTCTATACATTTTTATTTTTGTTTGCCTTCTGAAAATATTTCACATAAAAAATACTTTTTTTTATTAAATATTAAATATATATTATTTTTATATATAATGCATATTTAGAACTTAATATATATATATATATATATATATATATATATATATATATATATATATATATATATATATATATATATATATATATATATATATATATATATATATATATATATATATATATATATATATATATATATATATATATATATATATATATATATATATATATATATATATATATATATATATATATATATATATATATATATATATATATATATATATATATATATATATATATATATATATATATATATATATATATATATATATATATATATGTTTATTAATATATTTAGGTTAGAATATAAAAATATTTGAATTTTTCCTTTTTATTAATATTTGATGTAAAAAAAATACTTTTTTATAATATACTTCATTTTATTTTTATTTTTGTACATAATAAATAAATACTTGTATCAAATTAAATAATAATTCATTTTTATTTATTAGAATTAGGGTTTTGCCCTAAATTTGAAAATACTCAAAGAAATAATACCTTTTTATTTTTCTTTTATTTTTCACAAATAATACTTTTTTTTCATACATGTAAAAATTCTTCTTTGCATTCTTGCATTCTTGTTTTATTTCTATTTTATTCATGCAATTAAATTACCTTGCAAATATTCAATTGATGTAATAGTTTTAGGTTTAAATTACTTGTCAATATCCCCATTTGAACATTTGTACCCCCCTTCCCATATTTGGTTGTGTAATAGCTTAGTAAATTTATTTTCGCACTTTATTTCTTTCTAATAATAACATGTTAGAATTAGGGTTTGTATGAGAAAAAACAAAAAAAAATAGTTATGACCTAATCTCAAGATAAACAAGCATGAAAATGGACACACAAATCACACTTGCACCCCCTAGGGTATTCCACTTGTTGCCTTTCAAAATTGGGCCATATTGCATGTTAGGTCTCTTTGGGTAAAACAAACAAATTGAATGATCATAGTCCCTCGATAACATTTTCAAAATACTTCCAAAACAAATGATCAAGTCCCTTAAAGAAAATGCCCAAAGATACTTGGCACCATTGCAATTATGGTCTAAACGATGACCCACGCCCGTCCCTTTCACATCCTAAACATAAGATTGTCCACCAAATACAATGGTGGAACAAACTTGTTAAAAGGGTTAAAACATAGCAATAAACTTTGAGAAATTTAGGAGTAGATAACCTCTTGGTCACTTGAATCAAAACTTGCAAAAACAAAACACTTGCCTATTTTCTAAACCACACATCACTACACTTTCAAAACAACTTTCAAAAACAAATGAAAACTTTTTTTCAAAAAGACATACACCTTTGTATACATCCCCACATGGATCATTACAAAGGTTGCCACCACATTGGCTTCTTTTCAAAACATTTTCAAACCCACACACACACTCAAGCACCATTTAAAACAATTGAAAACAAAAGGCAAGTGATATAAGCAAGTAACTAAGAGCCCATGGATAACCATGGATAGAAAGGGTGCTAATACCTTCCCTTTCTATAATCTACTCCCCGAACCCAAGAAAACATCTCAAAAGGTTTTTTGCTGTGCTTTTTAACCTTTCCTTAGGATAAAATAAAAAGTCGGTGGCGACTCTTGCTCAACCGAAACATTTGCGAAAACAAACGCAAAACCTCAAGTCAGTTCTCCCACCGTATCATAACTTGGAATTTTTTTCTAAGAATTTAAGAAAATTGACACTTCAGAACTTCTGAGCCAACCTCCAGGCAGGTGCAGTCAGAAGTTGTAAACATGGTTCAACACATAGTCTTCAGTCAGAACATGGCTCTTCAGCATCTACGCAAGTTCAGTCAGAGTTTGCTAGGGTAATGGAAAGAAGGTAATAAAGCGTAATATGAAGCCTGAAAGCTCCTTCAGAACATGTTGGAGCCAGAAGATAAGAGGATCAGAAGATGGGATGCTACGCTGAAGCAGAACTTCTGATCCAGAACTAAGCCATGGTGTAGAGTTTCACGTTGCAGGATTTCTGGTTGTGACAAGTCTCATCATCATTTAATGCTCACAACCACCTTCTGAGTCTTTATCCAAAGGATTCTCACCACGTGTACCTCTACTATCTTGGGATAGTAACTTTGCTACTAAGCCCATGCTTTTCTTTTTTCTTTTCCTTAAATCCTGCTAACAGCCACCATGCTTGCTTCAAAGACAAGGCAGCGCTTCAGCACATGAAGGCTATTTTCAACACTTTGGTCAGAACTTGACCAAATCCCAAAACCTTGCTTATACAACTTGTTGTATACCTACAACCAACAGCTAGCTCATCCTACGCCTGCATCCCATGATTACACCAAACTAGCATACGAAAATTGTGATGAAAAAGCAAAGAAACAGGATGCCAAAACAGGTTAAAATCCTATTTGTTTTTTCCCAAAGCCACAGCAAATTCATCAATAAATACTTGGCTCCATCACACGTTCAAAGGGGGCTGGACTTTGAAGGAGAGGCTGGCTTTTAAAGAAAAAGATTGGCCAAAAGAGAGAAAAGGAAGTTGTGAAACCTCCATAAAAATCCAGAAATCCCATACACAAAAACAAATCTTTGTTCTTCTCTTTGAATCAAAGAATACAACCACTGTTCCGTCTCTCTTGCTGACTCAGAACATCCAAAAGCAGCCACTCAAAGCTCCAAGCACGCCCCAGGTAAGTCTTTCTGACTTTACTTATTTTTTTTCCTTCTGAACATCATTAGCATGTAAATATCATAGTATTAACGTTGTACATATAATTGCATGAACTGAAAAAATAAGGATTAGAACTTCTAGAATAATGCTAGACTCAGACTTAGGGTTAAAACTTATATGAACTGTTGTAATGTTATTCTTCTGATTTGCTGTTTGCCAAAAATGAATGAGTTGTTGAAGTGCTGATTAATATGAGAAAAAAGTTGAAATGTAATATAGAACTTCTGATTTTCACATGTTGATAACATACAGAACTTCATGATTTTTCTCACTGTTAACACACACTGAACTTCTGATGTTCACCCACTGGCTCAGCATAATACATAACTTCTGATGTTCACTCACAATCTTAACACAACACAAAACTTCTGAGTTCTCCTCACATGTCAAATACACTGAACTTCTGATGTTTCCATCAGCTGTTTTCAAACACTCTAAGTTTATGATTTTCATATGCTGACAATACAGAACTTATGACTTTTGGTTCACTGGCTGAACGTCATCCAAAACCTCTGTGTTTTCCCTCTAATGTTTTTTGCAGGACCTCAGAATGTACGAATCCAGAACTTCTGATCCCACTGACGTTTCCTACTGAGTCACGCGCCAGACTTCAGAACTTCTGATCCTTGTTTCTTTGTTTTCAGCAGCGCTGTTTATACCTT
The DNA here is from genome assembly GCA_948472305.1 of Vicia faba. Lineage (NCBI taxonomy): Eukaryota > Viridiplantae > Streptophyta > Magnoliopsida > Fabales > Fabaceae > Vicia > Vicia faba. The sequence goes on along the minus strand of OX451736.1, from coordinate 1,225,550,200 downwards.
GCACTTATTTTCCTTTTCATCTTTTTAAATATTAACATAAAAAACATAGAAATATTTTTCTTTTAATTTATTTCCTTAAGACAAAAACATTCTTTTAAAACAAGTCCATTTCTTTCATATGTTATGCATTTCAATATGGTTGTAATAAATAACTTAGGACTTATTTTTTATTTGCAATCCCCATTCATACATATGTATCCCCACCCCCTAAATATTGTAATAGCGCAGGACTTTACATTTCTGCAATTTATCGCTTTCAAATGTAAATGCTAGTAATTAGGCGTTGTTGTACCCCAAAATTTGCCCTCCCATTTCCTCAACATTTTCTCACCACAAGACCCTTAGAGTTCAAGAACAAGTTAGGGTTTGCTCTGCTCAAGACTCCTCCTTGCACTGTTGACCCAAATTAGGGTTTGTGTTTGCACAAAGATGTTTTGACCTAAAATGCCTAAGATGACTTTCATGCTTCATGTTGAACTCACAAGTTTATCCATACCAAGTTTCAAGCCTTGATTCCAATCTTTGCCCAGTCAATTGGGCAGTTGACCTAGAAATCAGCTGTGTTGGGGAAAAAGTCAACTGTGGTCAATTGAAAGTCAAACCTCATGATTTTTGACCCACATCAACATATTGAACTCATATAAACCATTTGGTCAAGTTTGGATCACAATTCCACAAGAAATTTGATCAGATCACCAAAAGGGCAAAATGGTCATTTTTAGGGTTTTGACTGCACAAAGGCAATTTTTGACTGTTTGACCTAGCCAATGGCAAACCAAACTCACATATGGACTCAAGGACCCAATGGAATTATCTTGACATGTTCAACAAATTCAAAAGATCCCAAATGCACAAGATTGACAGATGAATTTTCCAGTCAACTGAGCCAAATTTGACTGTATACTGAAAAGTCAAACTTTGACTTTTTGGTCAAAATCAAGTGTCAAGTTTCATTTTTCATCAAGACATGTCAAAATATGAAACTTGTTCATCAAGAAATCAAGAATTGCAAATTAGGGTTTGAAATGAAGAATTTTCATAACTTAGAATTTTTCTAAGTTATGAAAATCCCTAATTTTTTCCTAACTTTGTCCCACTTTTTCATCAAGATACATTTGGATTCAAGGAAAACTCAAAACATGAAAGTTGTAGTACATTGCAAAATCTACAACTTTGATTCACAAAGTTTCCTCAAAAGAAGCTTGTAGCTCAAGTTATGATTTTTGGAACAAGGGTGCAAAACATTCTTAACTTAGAAAATTTTTGACATATTTTAGGCAGGATTTTTGCCTAACTTCATGGCCATTTTTCACATGCTTCCACTTGGAATCTCAATTTGCATTACAAAGATGGATTGTAGTACACATTCCAAGCTTTCCAAAATGTTCAAGAACTTCTAAAACACCCTTGTGGTTAGGGAGAATCGAATTTGGCAATATGGGCAAAACTCACTTTGTTCATGAGCCATTTCCATGTTCATAACTTGTGCAATTTTTCAAATCAGCATGAGCAAGCTAGTTACAGGCCTCTAATCCTTTTCTTACTCAATAATTAAATTCCAATCTATTGTGCCAAGGCATTATTTTGTGCATTTGGTCATTGTATAAAGAGTTAAGCCTTAATTGGAAAAAGCAATTTATCCATTTTTGTAAAGTTACACTTTATGTCAAATTTGCAATCCAAGTAGTACAATGCAAATCCTTTTGGCACAAGTTCAGGAACATATCACACTGATCAAGAGGGATGGTTGCAGCATGATTAGGGGGCCTGCACAAGTCTAGAAACTAAGTTGATAATTTTTGCTTAAGTTAGAAGAAACCTTGCATTTTGTAACACATCTCACATTTCTGCCAAGACAAGCCAAAGTAAACTTGTTAAACACATTCCAAATATCAAACCTAAGCTAAGGCACGAGCTAACCACCTTCCAAACCTCATCATTCATCAAAACACCCTCCTACTGCAAAAAACAGAGTCACCTCTGCAGTTGGACTTCCATAACTCAATCCATTCGTGTGCCTTGGCCAAAACCAGTTTATACACATTCCATACCACCTATACAAACTATCCCAAGCATTGGACATGACCTGTAACACCTCTAACCAACTTCACAATTTTCACTTTTTCTGTTTTGCAGGTTGACTTCCATAGCTTGATTCATTTGGTTTCAAAGCAAGCTAAAGGTGGGAGAAGCATCCCTGAACTTCAAGCAAGCTGTACAAGTCCTTACATTGCCCTGAAAGTGCCTCCATTGTCAGACACGATCCAAGATGAACAGATAAGTTCATGGACTTCTATCTCTTAATCTCTTTAGGTTTATGAATGAAAAATGCTCTACTCATGGCCCTGAAGCTACACATATATTTACTTTCCATTTATATTGCATGTGCTGAGAGAATTTGGAACCTGAACATTAGAAAAAACTTAGGTTAAGAATTAGGGATGGAGAAATTCTCTCTCATTTCTGAGAGTTAGATCAAGTTCTTCGTATGTATGGAATCGTGGCTTGATGCTTGACATTTTTCATGTTATAAGTTTGTGCTAAAAGTCCAGGAATCAGGATGTTTGAACAAGGTGGGAAAGGCGCGCGTTTTTGACAAGTTTGTTGCTGGAGGTTGAAGACAACCTCTTTGGGCTGGGCCTGTGTTGTTTTTTTTTTTGCACCACTGCATTTCACATGCACCCCCTGGCCCATTTTGAGTTTTATTTGTCATTTTTAACTTTTTCTTTTTGATTCTGATTTTTTATTTTTTATTAAAATATAAAAAATATTAAAAATATTTTTCTCACATTTTTTACATTTCATTTGATATTTATTTGGTTTCATTTAGTTTTATATGTAAATAAATACATAATACCTTTTATTTAAAAATACAAAAAAAATAATACAAACACTTTAATTTTCTGATTTTTATTTTATTTTACCTTTGAAAACATTTTATAAAAAATATACTTTTTTTTGTAAATATTAAATATTTTATTTTTGTACATATTTAATATATTTAATAAATAATATAAATACTTATATATTTATTAAAATATTTAGGAGAAAAATACAAAAATAATACATTTTTATTTTTATTAATATTTAACTTAAAAAATCACTTTTTTACAATATACTTCCCTTTTTATTTATTTTTGTACATAATTAATAAATATTGCACATATTATATAATAAATACCATTTTATTTAGCAAAATTAGGGTTTTACCCTAAACATCAAAAATACCAAAATTATTCATTTTTATTTTTGTTTATTTGTCACATGAAAAATACCTTTTTACATACATATAAAAATCATTTTTTTCATCTTGCATATTTATCTCATTTTATTTAATTATTGTGCAATTAATTAATTTGTATAATTCAATTTGGATGTAATAGTTTAGGTTTTAATTTCTCGCTAAAATATCCCCATTTGAACATTTGTACCCCCCATCCCATATTTGTGTTGTAATAACTTAGGACCTTTAAATTTCGCACTTTAAAGCTTTCTAATTATACCATGATAGACTTAGGGTTTTGTATGCAAAAATCAACCAAAAATAGTTTGACCTAATTCAAAGATAACAAAGCATGAAAATGGACAACACCAATCACACTTGCACCCCTAGGGTACTCCACTTGTTGCCTTCAATAATGGGCCATGTTGCATGTTAGGTATCTTTGGTAAAAACAAAACAAATTCAAATGATCATAGTCCCTCGATGACGCTTTCAAAAGTTGCCTAAAAATGATCAAGACCCTTAAAGGAAAAATTGCCCAAAGATACTTGGCACCATTGCAATCATGGTCTAAACGATGAGCCGCGCCTGTCCCGTTCACATCCTAACACAAGATTGTCCACCAAATACAATGGTGGAACAAAATTGTTAAAAGGGTTAAAAATATAGCAAAGATCTTTGAGAAATTTAGGATAGATAGCTCTTGGTTACTTGTCAACTTGCAAAACAAAAACACTTGCCTATTTTTCAAAACCACACATCACAACATATTTTCAAAACAACTTTCAAAAACATTGAAAACTTTTCAAAAGACATACACTTTTGTATACATCCCAACATGGATCATTACAAAGGTTGCCACCACATTGGCCTCTTTTCAAAACAATTTCAAACACACACACAAAGCACCATTTCAAACAATTGAAAATCAAGGCAAGTTGATCTAAGCAAGTAACTAAGAGCCCATGGATAACCATGGATAGAAAGGGTGCTAATACCTTCCCTTTTTATAATCTACTCCCCGAACTCAAGAAAACATCTCAAAGGTTTTTACTGTGCTTTTTAACCTTTCCTTAGGATAAAATAAAAAGTCGGTGGTGACTCTTGCTCAACCGAAACATTTGCGAAAACAAATGCAAAACCTCAAGTCAGTTCTCCCACCGTATCACAGGCGTGTATGGAAAGATAAAACCAACAAGTAGACCACTAAAAATCAAAGACCAAATACATGCAATCAAACACACTTGCACACATGTACCATTAGGGTAATTCCACTTGTTGCCTTATAAAAGATGGCCATGTTATGCATGTGAGATGTCTTAGCATAAACGAATCGAAAAATACAAGATCATAGTCCCTCGATGACACTTTCAAAGTTGCCTTTCAAAATGATCGTAGTCCCTAAAGAAAAGTGCTAAGACATCTCACAACATTGCTATCATGGTCATACGATGATCCAATGCTTGTCCCTTCACATCCAACGATGGGGATCCTTACCAAATCAATGGTAAGATAGCAACATCTAAAGGAGGAGGAAAAAGCATATCTAAGACCTTTTGAGTAGGTAGGTTCGCTCTCGGTTACTTGCTTGCTCACAACAAAAACTTTTCATAAACCTACACTTCCACTTTGAAACATTTTCGAAACAGACACTTTGTATGCGTTCTTATAGAAACGAGAACCATTACGAAGTTCCATTTTCAAAATCACTTTCAAAAACACATCTCACATACACGTCTTTGAACTATTTTTAAAACAAACACTTTGCATGCGTTCTTATAGAAACGAGAACCTTTACGAAGTTATATTTTCAAAGTATTTTCAAAACCACACACCACAAGCACATTCAAACAAAAGCAAGTGATCTAGGAAGTAACTAAGAGCCCATGGAAAACCATGGATGAAAAGGGTGCTAATACCTTCCCTTTTCATAATCTACCCCCCGAGCTCAAAAACATCTCTAAAGGTCTTTCCTGTGCTTTTTCACCTTTCCTTATTGGATAAAAGAAAAGTCGGTGGAGACTCTTGCTAAACCGCAACATTTGTGAATACCAAACGCAAACCCTCAAGTCAGTTCTCCCACCGTATCACAGAATTGACGACTCTGCTGGGGATCATTTAAAAGTGGGGTTACCTTAGGGTTAGATCATATTTACCTGCTTACATTGTTTGATTTGCATGCTTTACATTTTGGTTCCTTGTTTGGGTTTGTTTTAAATCCTACACCCAGATTTGGGGACACCTTTTAGGTAAGTAGCAATAGACTGTGAGGGAACTGTGCGGGGTATACCGACACGGTTGAAGCAGTAGCTACGTTGATGTGGCACTTTGGTTGGTACCGGTAACCCTTGAGTCAGTCAAGGAGAGTACAGGGCCGCCGCGTGGTGTCGTGAAGCATCAACTGACCTTAGAACCTTACTTGACCAACTTGGCCTTTAGGACGTAGTGAGATGACCGGCTTTGGTGCAGTCCGAAGTTGGTAGATACTCGATGCTACACTCATTGAGGTTGGACTCTTGAGCTTTGTTTGGTTGCGAGTCAGTCGCTTATTGAACGAAACTTGGGGGAAAGATCAGCGATATTAAGATCCCTTAGAACCCGGTTACTATTAACTAGGACAGGTTGAGCCAACTAAACTTCAAGAGGGTACTTACCTACAAACTCCATGCAAGCCTAAACTTAAGGACTTGTCTGCTTTATGTGAATATGATTATTTGTATATAACTTGCTTACCTCGCATACTTGTACATAACATCATAACATCATAAACATCATACCATAGAATTTTCAATAACCATTTCAAGGATCTCGAGGGTCTTTGATGCAGGGTCATGTTGAACCAGTCGTCTACCAAGGGGAAAGAGGATTTATTTTCCTCTAAACAAATGCCGTCAAAGATCAAGTACAACAACTTGAGTCAAGGGATATGACCCACTTGCCATGGTGAGCTTGATTCTCGTGGAAGGACATCCATCGATACAAAGTTCTCCAAACAAAGCTGTTGATCAAAGTTCAACTTCTAACATTTTCTTGTGTTTACCCTGCGAGATCCATGAAAACATGCATCCACATATCATGCATCATAGCATGACAGGTTTCTCCCATACATGCTTCCTTATCTTCCTACTGTTTATTTTAGTAAGATGGATATGGAACAAACGGTGAAAGATCTCCAAGCTCAAAACGCTTAATTCCAACAAATGTTCCTGGCTCTGGCTAAGGGGCAAGAAGACCTGAAAAATCTCCTTCTCAAAGACAAGAGGAAGAAGTCCAAGAAATCAGTAGGTATCCTGAACTCGAGAAGAAGACCTGAAGGACCAGTCAAGGGAGCTCTAGATCTTTCAACTCTATCCAACATGGGGGATAGTCTTGAAGAAGACCACAGTCTGGAGATTGGTGAAGCCGAAGCTGACTGCTCTGAAGAACAATATCCTCCCACTGATGACAAGTACAAACAGTTGGAGGATCGCCTCGGTGCTATGGAGATTCAACAGATACCTGGCTTGGATTTAGGAGACATGGGTTTGGTTTCCGGAGTGGTGATCCCGCCAAAGTTCAAAATCCCTACCTTTGCCCTGTACGACGGAGTCTCTTGCCCTAAGATGCACTTAAAGTCTTATGTCTGCAAGATTCAACCATACACAACTGATCCAAAGCTTTGGATCCATTTCTTCCAAGAGAGCCTAGTAGAGACTCAACTCGAATGGTTCTATCAATTGGAAAGTTATCGCATTCACACCTGGGAGGATTTAGCTGTTGTTTTCTACAAGCAGTATCAGTATAATGCTGATCTTACACCAACTCGTGTGCAATTGCAGAACATGACCATGGGTTCCAACGAGAGCTTCAAAGGATACACCCAAAAGTGGAGAGATCTGGATGGTAGGGTGCAACCCCCCTTTAATTGACAGGGAGCTGATTGACATCTTCATGGGAACTTTGACAGGGCCTTTCTTCAAACACCTAATCGGAAGCTCCTCAGCCGGGTTCACCGAGCTAATACTGACCGACGAAAGAGTTGAAGCCGACATAAAAAGTGGAAAGATCCAAGGAGCTACACTCTCTGATGCTCAGAAAAGGCCATACAATGGGAAGAAAGAGTCCAATGCTGTGTACGGTCAAAAGAGTCGTCATGACCAACACGTGGGGGCAGTCTTGATCTCTGGTTCTGCGTCACACCGACAACAGCAAAGGGGAAATCAACGAAGGCCGGATGATCCCAAAAGACAGTTCACCAACATCAACATGCCGTTGTCTCAAGCGCTGCAACACTTGTTGAGGATGAATCTGATTACATTGATAGGACCTCATCCAAACCCCAAAACTTCTTCTCCTAACTACAATCCTAATGCAACATGTGCTCATCATTCTGACAGTCCCGGGCATGACACTAACGATTGTTGGGCTTTGAAGTACAAGATTCAGAATTTGATTGACGCCAAGGAGATCAAGTTTGACCCTCCGAAGACTCCAAACGTGATCACTACTCCTATTCCAAAACATTGAAAGAGGCTTCAGTTCATTTTGAATTTTTAATTTGTAATTTCTCTTTTGTTATTCAAACAATTATCTATTAATGGCAAACTTTGTTTCGTTGATGCATTGCATATGTTTGTCTTGATTTGATACACTCATTTTCATTACATTTAAACTATGCTTTTTACTCACTTTATGACATTCAACTCTTGCTAAAAGTTACAAGCCTTTAGAGGGAGGATGACGAAAACAATGCCATAATCTCATACAGTATGCTTTTGGATAGACCTTGCTAACGATGTACATGCATTCTTTAAAATCCTAAACACTGGAGTTATAAGGAAGATAATCCCTAGTCAACCCCTTCGAGCCAAAGAAGTAGAAGTTTTCTATTTTAATACAAATTGAAACCTTTAATCAAAACCTGGGGCAGGGTAGTCTCTCAGTTAATTCAAACGCGCATTAAGCCACAAACTCTCATCTCGTAATACAACGAATGACATCAAAAACGTTCCTCTGGAATCAAAAGATGGTGATGGTTCCCTATCACATAGTCAATCATTATCTCTCAAAAAAAAGAAAATCCCACTAAGTCAAAACCTACAAAGGAGACTTAAGAAAATTGGGGAATCCCGCTGACTGTAATCTCAAAAACAATAACAGACAGGCACAAATCAGGGATTACAAATCAAAAGAAAGAGGTCACTACAAATCCTCAATAACATGGAAAAAATGTTGCAAAAATGACTGCCTTCCGACAAACTTAACTTGTCTGAACCATCACCAATATGTCATTCCAGACTCAATTGGAGTTCAAACGTACAATTAACTGAGTTTAGGACTGAAGAACATCACGAAGAGCGGGTGGGTACAAATACACTTTGAGCCTTTATCCTTTGTTTCTTGAACCGTGAACCAAACCACGTTACAACCCTTCAAAAGTCCTAATTGAAGCATGGGTTAGTTCGAAAGCATACGGTTACAAAAGGTATCCTGACTCCTGTAAGGCTTTACTCAAAATCCTGAGTTGAATTTTTCTTACAAAAACTTCTTTACTTGCTAAAAACGCATTTTTCAAAAAAAAAACTTCAAGACAAACATAAACTTTGCATTACTTGAATATCATTGTTTTCATATGGCTATTTGTTTGACAACGAAGAAATTCACACAACAAATATCCAGTGAACGAAAGCTCTCTCAGTGGACAAAATCAATTCAAGAAGGATGACGCTTCCATTGAAAATCTCCTATCAACAAGGGGCATGACATGTCACTATCCAGCACACCTGGGGAAGTCCAGTCAAGATTCCAAGAAATCTCTCAAGAACTGCAGAGTAACCAGGAGCAGGTCTCCATCTTCGTCACTTAGGGCATTGAACGTCAATCTCAACAAAGGGTTACGTACAGTCAAACATTTCCAGGCAGTGCCACAAACACTCGCTACTAGAGGCAGTGACAAATCTCCCCAAAATCCTTCTCATAGGATGATTCCCCAGCCAGAGTTTAATCTCTGGAAATCTTTCCCCAGCCAAGACAACCTCAGGAATCCACGAGGATTTTCCCTAACGAAGTTGTCACCTCTCTAGCATACCGGCAAAAGGGTTTATTTCCCCAACAAACTACAAATTCTACAGCTTGATTTTGCCTCTCCAACTGCTACAAATCAAAGGACCACAACTCCTCTTCCCCAGTAGACTACTCTACAATCCCCAACAAGTTACTGTGAAACCTGGACCCGACCAGATATCAGTTCAACTTCGATTCCCCAACAGAGCAACGGACAATCGAGACTCCTGAACTCTTTTCCTAAGCAGGAATAAACATTCTCCCCACAGAATTTTCAATATTCCCCAACGGAGTTCTCCTCAAACAACAAAACAGGAATCCCGAGTGGAAACATTCCAAGCAAAGTTTGAAGACACACATACTCTTCAACAGCAGTCCAGGATTTAACAACTCCCCGACATTTGTCAAGGATTTATTTTCCCAGACAAAAAATACATTCATAAACATATCACATTTCATACATCCTATCTACATACATGATAAAGTGCATACGAAACAATCTCATTTATTTTGAGAACATCATGACATCATGCATTTCATACATCATGACATTGCATACAACTAACGTTTTACCTTTTTCAGGAAAAGGTCAATCAACAGATGGCTACCATCAACCTTTTCAAGTTTCAGATTAATACCTCTAACAAGCCAGGAAAACTATCTGTGGACGACTGATTGTAGATAATACCTGAAACCAGACAGGACAACTATCTACTTGACTAGCTCAGGCAACCCTATACAGGTTCCTTATTTCCAAGATGAAGTTTTACACGGACTCATCGTCAGGCAACCCTACACAGGTTCCTTCTCAATTCAAGATGCAGTTTTACACAGACTCATCATGAAGCAACCCTGCACAGGTTCCTTCTCAATTTCAGATGAAGTTTTACAAGGACTAGTCATCAGGCAACCCTACACCGGTTCCTTCTCTTTCCAAGATGTAGTTTTACACGGACTCATCATCAGGCAACCCTACACAGGTTCCTTATTTCCAAGATGAAGTTTTACACAGACTCATCGTCAGGCAACCCTACATAGGTTCCTTCTCAAAATCCAGATGCAGTTTTACACGGACTCATCATCAGGCAACCCTACACAGTTCCTTCTCAATTTCAGATGAGGTTTTACACAGACTCATCATCAAGCAACCCTACATAGGTTCCTTCTTAATTTTAGATGAAGTTTTACACGGACTCATCATCAAGAAACCCTACACAGGTTCCTTCTCAATTCAAGATGCAGTTTTACACAAACTCATCATGAAGTAACCCTACACAGGTTCCTTCTCAATTTCAGATGAAGTTTTACAAGGGCTCGTCATCAGGAAACCCTACACCGATTTATTCTCTTTCCAAGATGTATTTTTACACTGACTCATCATCAGGAAACCCTACATAGGTTCCTTCTTTCCAGATGAAGTTTTTACACGAACGCATCATGAAGCAACCCTAAACAGGTTCCTTCTTCCTTTCCAAATGCAGTTTCACACGGACTCATCATTGAAGCAACCCTACCCAGGTTCCTTCTTACTCCCAGATACAGTTCAGATACACTCCAGACACGGAAGCCATTCTGATACTCATTCAGATTCTACTCTTGATACAGTTCAGATACGCTCCAGACACGAAAGTCATTCTGATACTCATTCAAAGACACCTCCTAATACAGTTCGGATACGCTCCAGACACGGAAGCCATTTTGATACTCATTCAGATTCTACTTTTGATACAGTTCAGATACGCTCCAGACCCGGAAGCCATTATGATACTCATTCAGATTCAACTCCTAATACGGTTCAGATATGCTCCAGACACGGAATCCATTCTGATACTCATTCAGATTCTAGTCCTGATACAGTTCAGATAGGCTCCAGACACGGACGCCATTCTGATGTTCAACTTACATATTACATCTCAACAAGCATTCTTGGATGGCATCTACAAGCCCATCTCCAATAAGATTCTATTACCTCTCCAAATGGCATCTTTAAGCCCATTCCCTACATAATCAACTAACACATCGATTACTAGAGCAGAATCTCTATACACATTTAAGAACTTGATCTTTAGGTCAATAGCAGCCTTTAGACCCAAGATGCACGCTTCATATTCAGCCTTGTTGTTTATACAGTCGAAGCAAAGTCTGGCAGTGAAAGGTGTATGATAACCTCCGGGAGAAACAATCGCAACACTAATTCCATTACCCAAAGCGTTCAAAACCCCATCAAAAACCATAGTCCATCGGGAACCTTGTTCAGATCCATCATACGGTCCAGGCTTTTCACAGCCAGTTACTTGCATGATATTCTTGTTCTGGAATTCAAAGTTCATGGATCGGTAGTCGTCAATAGCTTGATGTGCCAAATGATCCGCCAGCACACTTCCTTTGATTGCTTTTTATGTAGTTTATTGGATGTCGTATTCAGTCAAAATCATTTTCCATTTAGCTATCCGTCCGGAGAGAGCTGGCTTCTCGAAAATGTATTTGATAGGGTCCATCTTAGAAATAAACAAAGTGGTGTGAGTCAATATATACTGTCTTAGCTGGAGAGCAGCCCATGCCAGAGCGCAACAAGTTTTCTCGAGCAGTGAATATCTAGTTTCACAGTCAGTAAACTTTTTGCTCAGGTAGTATATTACATGCTCTTTTCGGCCAGACTCGTCATGTTGGCCCAACACACACCCTATTGAGTTCTCTAATACAGTCAAGTACATAATCAGATGTTTTCCTTCAACTGGAGACATTAGAATATGAGGTTCTTGTAAATATTCCTTGATCTTGTCAAAGGCTGCTTAGCAGTCGTCGTTCCATCTGACTACTTGATCTTTCTTCAAGAGTTTGAAGATTGGCTCACAAGTAGCAGTTAGGTGAGATATGAATCGAGCAATATAGCTAAGTCGACCCAAGAAACCTCTGACTTCCTTCTCAGAGTGGGGAGCTGGCATTTCTTGTATGGATTTAACCTTCGCAGGATCAACTTCAATGCCTTTGCTACTGACGATAAAAACTAAGAGTTTTCCCGATCTTCCTCCGAAAGTGCACTTGTTAGGATTCAGCCTTAGCTTGTATTTATTCAACCTCTCAAACAACTTATGAAGATGATCAAGGTGTTGTTCCTCAGTTTGTGACCTTGCAATCATATCATCAATGTAGACTTTTATCTCATGATGGATCATGTCATTGAATAGGGCTACCATAGCTCATTGATAGGTTGTCCATGCATTCTTTAAACCAAAATACATGACCTTGTAACAAAAAGTTCCCCACTGTGTGACAAAGGTGGTCTTCTCCATGTCCTCGGAAGCCATCTCGATTTGATCATAGTCGGAGAAGCCATCCATGAAAGAGAAGACTTTGTGTTGAGCTATGTTGTCGACCAAGACGTCAATATACGATAGTGGGAAATCATCTTTGGGGCTTGCCCTATTCAAATATCTATAGTCTAAGCACATACGGACCTTTCCATCCTTCTTTGGCACGGGGACTACATTTGCCACCCATTAGGGATATGATGTCACTGCTAGGAAACCTGCATTGAATTTCTTCATTACCTCAACTTTTATCTTTTCAGACATGTCAGGCCGCATACGACGAACATTTTGCTTGACTGGAGGACAATCTTCCTTTGTTGGTAGAAGATGAAATACAATGTCAGTATCAAGTCCCAGCATATCTTCATATGACCAAGCAAACACCTCAACATAGTCGTGCAACATCTAGACCAATCTGATTTTGACACTGTCTTCCAAGTTGGCGCCAATCTTGACTTCTCTCTTGTCTGTCTTAGTACCTAGGTTGATTACTTCAACTATCTCTCCAAGAGGTTGAATGGCTTTCTCCCCTTGCATCAGAAGTCTGGCTAATTCCCCAGGTATTTCACAATCTTCTTCTCCTTCATCTTCGGTTTGGTAGATTGGATGTTCAAAGTCATAGATGGCAATAGCAGAGTCGTTGGCAATGGGATCCGGAGTGGATGAAGATCTGCAAGTATGTGTGTGTGTGTATGTAATATACATGGATATTTTGAAAATGCAAATAAGAAAAAGAAAGACAATGAGCACAAAATTTGAATGCAAAAGGTCAAATGTTTTTCATTAAATTATCATATGACATATGGAAATGAACGAACCCTTAACAAATGGACCATGGTGCCCCGGGCGAGGCCCATGGCTTAAATTCATTGTTTGGAAATAAAGTTACAGACAAAAGTTCTTGAATTGATAAAATAGTAAATGGTAATTACTCCTCGCTGAAGGAGATGGGAATGAAATCTTTAGCATGCCAGTTGTTGAGCTCTTCTCCGGCAGTCGGGTAGATCCATTCATCAAACTCGCAGTCATCCTCAGAGTCTTCAATAGAATTCACTCCATGATTACTAATGCGAAGAGGTGGTTTTCCTATGCGAGCACGTCTGACCTCTTTTTGAGCTTTGGCAGTGAAACCCAACCCAAACTTAATTGATTTGAAAGGAATATTAGGGAGTTATCCCCAATTTGTACTACTTCCATCTTCAATCACAGCACGAGCGTCCTTAAGTGAAACCATCCTTGGAACAACTTCATTAGCTTTTGGAGTGTCAGAAGAGATTTTGGTGGCGGCAACCATGGGAGGAACCACTTCGAAATCTTGGCATGGAATTTCTATAAACTCACCATCCATTTCCACCTACTTGAATGAATTTAGGTGGCTAACCATGAATTCTTCTTCACCACAACCAGTAACAATCTTTCCTTTGACTGGATATTTTAACTTTTGGTGAAGGGTGGACGTTATTGCTCTTGTCCCATGTATCCAAGGGCGTCCAAGTAAACAAGAGTAAGCGGAACGGATGTCTATCATGTAGAAAGTAGAATTGAAAACTTATGAACCAACTTCAATAGGGAGATCCACTTATCCAAGTACCATCCTCTTGGATCCATTAAAAGCCCTCACAACTATGTCACTTGGCTTTAACACCAAACCGTCGCAATTCAACCGATTTAAGGCACCTTTGGGTAAGACATTTAGAGAGGACCCTGTATCCACCAAGACATGGGCCAGAGTATTTCCTTTTCATTCAATAAAGACATGAAAAGCCTTGTTATGGTTCCTTCCAACCGATGTTAAGTCAGCATCAGAGAACCCTAATCCATTGTCGACAGTCAGACTCGCCATACAGTTTTCAAATTGATCGGTTGTGGTCTCTTGAGGAACATACAGTTTCTTTAAAAAATTGATTAAAGCTTGGGTATGAGAATCAGAACAAAGCAACAAAGACAACATATAGATTTTGAAGGGGGTTTGCCCCAGTTGCTCTACTATCTTGAAATCACTCCTTTTTATAATCTTCAAGATTTCCTCCATTTCTTGGGTGGAAGGTTCCTCAACAGCAATGCCTTTGGCAGGCGCCTCTATCCCAGCAGGCTCAATTACTTTCTCTTTACCCCTAGTGTCGGTACTAGGCTTATCAATGATAATGTGGACATGTGTCGTTGTAGTAGTTGGAGGTGAAATGTTAGGAGAGAAAATCATCTTCGTTTTTGTCACCTTGCTTGAGCCAGCAATATTGGTAAAACCATCAGCTTTGTCTTCATTGATCTAAGAGTCTTTCTTAATTCCAGGATAATAAACTTCAGCACAGTGATTCCAAGGGACTACTTTGCCGGAGGAGTAAGGAATCGGCCCAGGAGCAGTAATTATCAAGGGAGCAATCTTTGGTTCGTTGGAAATCCTAATATGACCCTTTGAAGAGATCCTAAGAGGCTTGTTGGAAATTTTTATAATGGAAATGTCTTCAGCTTTATCGGTTAAACCTTTGATGGATGGAGTTCTTTTAAACAGGATCTCATGACTATTTATCAGGTGTTGAACACCTTCTTTCAGCCATTTTCATCCATTAACTTGTTCGGCGCAGCAATTACAGTCTTTCAAACAGCCAGGGAAAACCCCAGCTCTCAACAGGTTCTCTTTAACAATGGCCAGTGGAGTAGTCAAATCTTCAACGGAGGAAACAAAAGCAGTGTCTTCAATTGCATTGACACCTTTGCCATGATTTGGCATTGATGAAATTATAACATTCAGAGTTGTAGGTGGATCAAACTCAATAGTTTTATTGTCGATACGATCTTGAATATTGTTTTTTAGAGCCCAACATTGATCAGTATCATGCCCAGGGCTATTGGAGTGATAGGCGCATTTGGCGTTAGGATTGTATTTCAGAGATGAAATATTGGGATTTGATGGTGGATCACGCAATGTTACCAAGTTGGCCTTCAACAGGTGTTGCAAGGCTTGGGACAGTGACATGTTAATCCTCGTGAACTGTCTTCTTGGAAACTCAGACCTTTGATGGTTGGCTTGTTGTGGTTGTCTTTAAGCAGATGGAAGGTTGAAGATCAAAACAGCATTAACAGATGGACGATGATCCTTCTTGGTATGGGCTCTTGACCCATATAGAACATTGGATTCTTTCTTGCCAGTAAAGGGCTTCTTTATAGTATTTGATGTAGAAGCAGATGCCATGGGAATTTTTCCACTCTTGACACCACTCTCGACCCTTTCACCAGTCATAATCAACTCAGCGAAACCGGATGATGAGCTCCCGATTAACAAGTTAAAAATGGGCCAATTAATGTTCCCATAAACATATCCACCAGCTCCCTATCCGTCAGTGGTGGTTGTACTCTACTAGCAAGGTCTCTTCATTTTTACGCATATTCTTTAAAACCTTCATTGGAACCCATTGTCATTCCCTGTAACTGAACCCTAGTTGGCGCCAAATAAGCATTGTACTGATATTGGCGGTAGAAAGCGGTGGCCAGATCTTCCTAAGTATGAATCTTGGAACCCTCCAACTGGTAAAACCATTCTAATTGAGTCCCAAACAGACTCTCTTGAAAGAAGTGTACCCAGAGCTTCTTGTCAGTGGTATGCGGTTGTATTTTGCAGACGTATGACCTCAAATGAAGCTTTGGGCACGAAACATCGTCGTACTTAGCAAAGATTGGAATTTTGAATTTATGGGGGATAACAACCTCAGGTACTAACCCAAATCACCAAAATCCAAGCCAGGTACAACTTGAATTTCCATAACTTTTAACATATCTTTTAGTTGCTTGTACTTATCCTCAGTCGGTGGATATTGTTCATCAAAGTAATCTTCATCCTCAGAAGCTTGATTGTTTGCAACCCCAGCACGGGTGCTACTTGCATCTTCATTCTGATTCCCATCCTCCTTGGAGGAGTCTTCTTCCACTTGAACATGTCGGACGGGGCCCTTGAATCTCTTCCCTATTCTTTTTGGCCACCAGAAGTGACATCAGCTCTTGTTGTCATTTGGCCAAGGTGAGAAAAGTTTCTTGAAATTGAGAATTTTGTTTCTGCAAGTCTTTCACAGTTTACTCGATATCCATCTTACTGAAATAAATAATAGAAAGATGATGAAACCTGTGTCAGAAAACCTACTTATGTTATGATGCATGCGATGCGAATGTAAATGATTTCAAGGACTTTTAAGGTTTAAATTTGTTTAGACAAAGAGGGAACAAACATTAATTGCATTAATAAGTTCAAATGGTTACAAGATGCCTCTTGGGCTTACAATGGAAAAAGAAAAAATAAACTCCTAAAACAAAAAAGACTCAAGCTTCCCATGAGCGCATCCTCTTCGGTGCAATGTAGGCATTCAAACTCCTCTCTTCATGAAGTTGTCTTATGAGTTCCAAAACCTTCTTCTTTCTTGCGTAGAACTGGGTTTCAGAGGTGTCTCGCTCCCCCTTTAGTTGAATCCATGACCTTTGCAACTCCTCGAGAGTAGTGGGCATGTCAGGATGAAGAATGGTGTAGAGAATATCTCCTTCGGCAACAGGCTCCATGATAATAGGTAGGATGGTCTCATAAGGCATCATGAGGTTTTGAGCGTGAGCTCGCACCCACTTGAGATAGGGCTCCAAAGGAGTGGAGTTCTTATGCCCCAATTTCTTGCTATCAACTTTGTTCACCATACCCCAAGCTCATACAAATCTTTGACAATAACTTTGGGCATCGCTCTTATAGTCAAATGCAATTCCTTTGATAAGTGCATCATGAGGACCATCCCTCCTAGCATACCCAAACTTTCGTAGATCTAAGCAAGGATTATAAGTGATACCTCCCCTAATGCAAAGGAGAGGTACATTAGGGAATTCTCCATAATGGTCAATAATGATAACATCCTCCAAAGATCGATAACACCAATGGATATTCGAATGCGAGAGTGACATCAACCTACTAGACCATCTCATACCTTACTCATTCTTCAAAACAGATCGAAGTAGGTGCGAAGTAAACCACATAGCCAATAAAGGAGTGCAACACATAAGAATTCCCCTTCTCTTCATGGTGCCAGTGTGAAGAGAATGTAAGATATCTCCGAGTAAGGTAGACACCGTGTTACGAGATAGAAAAACTTTGACCACGTTCACATCTATGAGTTGGTCTGAGTTAGGAAATAGTACCATCCCATAGATGAGAAGAGCCAACACCTCTTCAAAGGCTTGTAAGTCCAAAGCATCCTAAAATTGTTGAGCCTTCTCAAACAGAAACTTGGCTAGAAAACCCTTAACACCACTTCTTGTTTCCCAATTTGCCACAACATCGGATCATTGCAAATGTAAAGCTAAAGCAATTTCCTCATGTCTTGGGTCTTTCTCAACACCGGTGAAAGGTAGTTGATCAATAATAGGTAATCCCAAGAGTTGAGAAAATACCTCCATGGTGGGCACTAATTGGTAATCAGGAAATGTATGACAATGGTGTAAAGGGTCAAAGAACTGAAAGAGCACTTTCATCATGTCTTCATTAAGGCTTGAGGTAACCAGATTAAGAAGTCGACCATGTCTTTTGGTAAATGGAGAATGATCAGGAACCCTCGATGTTAACTCTTTGAGTTGAGGAGGCACTCTTACGAGGTTGACTTGGATAGTATTCCTGCGAGTGAAAGCCATGTCCTACAAAACAACACAAAGATAAACCCCAAAAATCGTTGAAATGGTTAGTGCAAAATGTCATGGTATGATGTCATGATGTTATGTACAAGTAAACATATACACACAAAGCAAACAAGTCCTTAGGTTTAGGCTTGCATGAGGTTCATAGGTAAGTACCCTCTTTAAGTTTAGTTGGTTCAACATATACTAGAAAGTAATCGGGTTCTAGAGAATCTCAATATCACTGATCTTTCTTCATCGGGCATTATTTCAGCGCAAGCCTCTTTATTGGCGACCGAAATATCCTGAAAGTCCAATCTCAATGAGCGTAGTATCGAGTATCAAACAACTTCAGACTGCACCAAAGCCGGCTACCTCACTACTTCTTAATGTCCAAGTTGTTCAATTAAAGGTTCTACAGGCAGTTAGTGCTTTATGACACTGCACAGCGGCCTCGTATTCTCCTTGACTGGACTCAAAGGATACCGGTACCAACAAATGTGTCACACTAACGCAGTCATCGCTTCAACCATGTCGGTATACCCCACATAATCCCCACGATTTATTGTTACTTACCTAATAATGTTCCCCAATCCGAGTGGAGGATCAATAAAAACCCAAGCAAGGACCCATAAATGTAAAGCAAAAAAATCAAACAATGAAAGAATTTAAAGGTGATCTAGCTCTAAGGTAACCCCACTTTTTAAGTATCTTCCCAGCAGAGTCTCCAGTTCTGTGATACGGTGGGAGAATTGACTTGGGTGTTTTGCGTTTGATCATAATTGTTGCAGATAGCAAGAGTCGCCACCGGCTTTTATTTTATCCAATAAAGGAAAGGGTGAAAAGAACAGGAAAGACCTTTTGAGAATTTTCTTGAGTTCGGGGGGTAGGTTATGAAAAGGGAAGGTGTTATCACACTTTTCATTCGTAGTTATCTACAGACTCTTAGTTGCTAGCTCACTTTTGAAATTATTTGTTTAAAAATGTGTTTGTGATGGGTTTTTGAAAGTATTTTTGAAAGTGTCTTCGTTTAGGTGAACTTTGTAATGATTCTCGTCTCTATAAGAATGTATACAAAGTGTTGTCTTTTAAAAATGTTTCATTTGAAAGTGTTTGTGTGTTTTGTGAGATGTTTTAAAATTGGTGTGACCAGACAACTATGAATGTTCTACCTACTCAAAAAGTCTTAGTTCTTTTCCTCCTCCTTTAGATATTGCTATATTACCATTGATTGGTAAGAAGCCCTATCATTGGATGTGAAGGGACATGCACGGGTCGTCGTATAGTCATAAAAGGCAACATTGTAGGATACCTTAGCAATTTGTCGTAAGGGACTAAGATCGTTTTACGAAGGCAACATCGAAGGGTCATCGAGGGACCACGATCTTGTTTTCGAAGGTCATTGCTAAAGTATCTCACGTTCGAGGGACATGACTATTTTCTTCTCAAGGAAACAAGCGAGGTTAACCCTAGAGGTGCAAATGTGCAAAGTGATTGTTTTTTATGTTTTGTTTGTCTTGAATTAGGGTTTTCTATTGGTTGATTTTAGTCTTGCCATACAAACCCTAATTACTAGAATTTTATTCGAAAGCGATAAATTGCAAAAATTTAAAGTCCTACGTTATTACAATACTTTTAGGGGATGGGGGTATAAGTTTAATGAATGTGGATGAAAGTGATAAAGCCCTAATTACTATTACAAACCATTAATGATCCAAAAACATCAACAAAAGGTCTCAAAAATCAAGAATTTTGGTGCCTGTCTGACACGGGTCGTGTCTTGTGACATGGGCACCCGTGTCTGGACCTTGTAATTATTCCTGCATAACTTTTTTGTTCCAGACGAGCTAACACGGGCCGTGTCCTGTGACACAGGCACCTGTGTCAGAATCCTGTCCTGCCATTTTACCAAGTTTTAATCCCAGTAAGAGGGACACGAGTCGTGTCCTATGACACGAGAATCTGTGTCAAAACCCCATCTTGCCATTTTTCATGTTTTCTTCTTGACACGACCCGTGTCAGACTTCCAGAAGCATTTTTCTGTAGTTTTGAGTGTTTGCAACTCTTCTACTTTGTTTTTTCATGTTTTATTCTTTTGAAAACGAAAGTAAATGATGTATGAACAAGGATATCACAGTTTGAGAAAACTTACCTCTTGAAGTGAAAAATCGAAATGTGTATGGATGTTTCCAGGTGCAATGTGATGATTGATTGAGTTTCCTTAGACCTCCCTGGAGTTCTTCCAATCTTTACTTTGTGCTGAAAGTGTTTGAATCTCTCCAACCAAGTCAATTTGCAAGACAATGTTTTTGAGTTTGGACGGTGATGATAATGATGTTATATAAGTTGTTCTTGTGTTTGAACAACTTCTATATGATGTATATGAAGTGTGTGGATGGTTTATTTGGACAGAAATACAAGGTTTGAGAGATTTGAAGATTTTGGTTTCTAAGCTCAAGAGTGGAGGTTTTGTGGACAGTTATAGTTTTTTGAGAGTATGAGGAGTTTTGAGAAAACTTGTCTACACCACCCAAAACTTCTGCCCTTGGCTTGAAAATGACCTCTCTATTTATAGAGGAGGTTTGAGAGAATGAGAGAGTTTATTTTACAAGCTGTCAAAATTCTGGTTTAGTTGAGATGAAACAACCAAGTTATTATAAAAATTGGTGTTCTAATGCATGGTACAAGCATGGTTTGAAGTTTTTATAGGCTTTTATGCATGTTGCTTCTTGCTTTGATATTGTGTATGTGCAGAGAAAACAATTGAGAGGCTCAAGGAGTTGACAATTGCATAAAGCTTACTTTATGTGAATGGCAATGGTGCCTTTGTGCTATAAATGGAATGATGCAATGGATAATACTTGAATCACTTGGATAATGGTTCAATCAATTGTGTAAACATCTGATTATAGATAGATTTGCATGTCAAAAGGCATGCAAAGTAAGATTATGCAGTATTGCATAAGGATTTTGTTATATGTTCTTCAACAAAAGGACTTGCAATTCAAGAATGGATGCCCAACTTCAGGCCCTTGAATCTCCTAGCTCAAATATGATAAATTCATGCTCTTGGATGTTTTGGAAAGCTTCAAACATCCTCTACAACTTTCATGTTGACCATTTTGACAAAATCATCTTGGAACCATGTGAAAAAATGCCAAGAAGTTGGGATAAAATCCTGATCAAAATCTGTTGAAAATTTCTAAGTGTTAGATGAAAATGTCATGACTTCATGGGCTTATATCTTCAAATCTAAGCGTTTTTTGGACATCATCCCTCTAATTCAAAGTTGTAGAGTTCATCAAGATCTACAACTTTCATGTTGAAAGTTTCCTTTGAATCATCATGCATCTTGGTGAAAAATTGGCATGAAGTAATGAAACTATCATGTACAAAACACTTAGAAAAATTTTCTAAGTCTTGAAAAGTTTGACTTTTCAAATTGACTTTTGACTTTCTTGACTTTTTGATGATCAAGCTTGATATTCTTGAATGTCTTGATGAATTTTGATCTTTGAAACTTAATATTGACCAAAAAGTCAAAGTTTGACTTTTGGTATATCAGTTGACTGAATTTCAGCTATCAACCAATTGATCTTGAGAAATGAATTGATATATGCAATTAGGTCAAAATGATGCATTTGAATCCTTGATACCATGTTTCAAACCAATAGATTGTGTATTAGGTCAAAACTCAGTGATCAGTCGTTCTCAATCAAAATCCTAATTTGTGGTCTCAGTGTTTCGAAGGTGATTTTGTTTGATCAATTCCTTGAGAACCCTTGAGCATTGAAGATCTTTTGTGAAATATCTTGAGAAAAGAGAGGACAAATTTTAGAATACAACAAAAACGTTCACTTTACCGGCAATATACCATCACGAGAATTTATGATCACTGAGTACACCCCCTATTGAAGATTTGCAATACTTATTGCAACACCTTCTACCATATGGCGACAGTCAAAAAATTGTGAAGATCGAGTATCGCTCGCCATCCATTGACAACGAAGGGAAGCTTGAGTTCATTAATCATGAGCTAAAGACGACCACTGATTTACGGGCTATGTGGACTACCTATTTCGATTTAGAATCGAAAGTTTCGATCGAGCTCGATGTGATAGTTTCAAGAACGATCGAAGAAATTATGAAGATGTTGCAACGTCCACTTAGATATTGAAGTGTAATGTTTAATGTATGTTTAAATCCCTTGTGTATTGCTTATTTTATGATATTTTTAGTTTGACAACTTTGTTCATCTTCAATTCTGTTTTTTTGCATTTTATAATAGATGGTACCAGAAATACAATGTCGGATTGGACACAGAAATGTAACTCCAATTTTGATTGTTTTCTAGTTACCTATAGATGCATCCCGAAAATGCATATACGACTCCCGAAGGCATTTATGTATTTTCGCGCGGTGAAATAGAAATATATAAGATGCTTTAAGAAATTCTCATAATCAAATCACCTCCTCACATCAAGATAAGAAGCAAATAACTAATTTATTGACGAGTTTATTTCATCTCCCTCGGATTCACAAGCACTTGTTTTCTTTTACAAAAGATTCATAACGTCGACCCTCCTAACAATTAGTGACTGAATTTGAGGAGTCTACTTGTAAGGGAAATCTATACTTTGCAGCAATTCTCACTCAAAAACCAAAAACAAAATCTTATATTATAAAAGAAAATAATGAAACTTGAGATAAGAATATGCTTTCTTCCCACCAGAAATTTATAGTTGCACAATTTACAATAAGATTATGTAAAAATTGGGAGGGGGTCAAGTTTGGTTGCTTCTCATTCAGTTTCATGAACTCTTCAGAGCTGCTAAAGCTTCCCTTGTTGCCAACGAGACAACTGCATCCGAAGCATTTGGCAAATAATAATACTTCCCTGCAGTATGAGTTTTTTTTATGAACCCAGTTTTCTTCTGTTTCAGAACTAAATACATTTATTCAATAAAATAGCAGTACACAAACCTTGAGCAACTCTAGCAATCTCTTTAGCGAACCCCGTTGAGACAAATTTGTTTTCAGTGTCGATGACAAGGAGAGACATTCCTGTTTTATATATCTTTGCAGCTACCTCAATAATTTCATCCTTCATCAAAACAAAGTTTTTAGTTAGTTCATGTTAAGAGAAGTTGGAACCGAACATGTAGAATGTAAAATCCTGTGAAGTTGAGATAGAAAAATAACAAATTTTTCCCACTAGAAAAGGAGATTAAGAAAAAACAACAGAACGTGTGGCGTCTAACATGTTAATATTTAATAAACCTCTCAAAGTGGTAAAATAGATATTGAAACCTCAAAGGAATGATGTTAACTGTATATTAATGGCATTACATGTTACGAGTTCAATATAAATGGCTTCCACTCATAAGTAGCAAGCTCCCGACCATACATAAAACCAAAGTTAGGGTTTAGATTCTCATTTCTTTGGTTACTAAGGAGATTGTTCATCTCATTTTGACGTCCTAATATGTTTAATTACAAAGCTTAGATGTACCTTCAATTCTTGCGATGTAGGTTTAGGGGCATCACTAGCAGCAGCAGCTTCGGGGTCATTTGACCTTTTCAATGATATGTTGGCTCGACCATCAGTGATTGCAACAATCATTATACGTCCAACATCACCACTTTTCTCTGCATTTAATCCAACCCTAACAGCCTAGGCATTTTCAAGAAGAAGAATAAGCTTTAGAAGATTCAGCAAAAGATATATTTTGGGAGACAAAGTCCTATCTGATTCATGAAAGACCAAACTGATATAAAGAGGACTATATATGAAATTACAAACATTTCTTAATCAGAAAACACAATATAAACAAACATCTAAACTGACGTTGTCCTTCTCTCTACTGCTTTGAGTTTATGGCCATTGTCATTTGCACACAAGTGCTAAAGTCAATTCCTTAAACATAGTTGGAAAGCACACAAGTGCTAATGTCAATTCCTTAAACATGGCAATAGTTGGAAATCACCATTTAAAATATTAAGAGTTTAAAGGTAGTGCACAACAATGTAAATCAATATTACACATACAACCAATCAAAATCTTTATACTTGCCATGTCATATCAGTATTTTAAAAATAAAAGTGTGTTTTAATTGGATATATGTCTCTCATTGGTTGAGTGTAAAAATATTTTACACTGTCAGTGCGTATTCCTTTTTCTCATATTAAAAACAGGTTCAGAGTAACATAAACAGCAGTCCATAGTTTTCTAAATTTGACCTCAGTAAAACTTGTGTTTGTCGTAAATTTAAAATTTTAAATATATTACTATACTAAACAAGAGATCTTAAAAAATCTGCATACAGTGGTAAGACCATGTGCAAGGGGTGACCCTCCACCACATGGCAGTCTTTCAAGACGTTTCCTTGCCATTGCAATCGATCTAGAAGGTGGCAGAAGAACTTCAGCAGAATCTCCACGAAATGGAATTATAGATACCTATTTAACAAGCATAGTAATTATTAGTAATAAGATTATGGAGACAGTTTCATAATAAATTAATCTTGTTTTATGTTAAAGCCAACAAATATCACCACTTAAACTCTCATGTGTTTAGATTAGGTATATATAATGAATCATATTAACAATTCATACTTATTGTAATTGTTCTATTCTAAAACAGTGATTCTAATTTGAGAATTTGTAATTATGCAAATTGTTGGAAAATTTTATATTTCCAGTTTTATTATTTCCTTTATTTCTCATTATTCTGCGTTAAAGAGAAAATTAAATGTATTAATTGTATCTTCTCTATATAAACCAGCCTAAGGCTGAGGAATAAAACACAACAGCTTTTATTTATTTTTTCTAATATGGTATCGAGAGCACTGGGTTAGGGGTTACTATAAAGCTTTCCACAACTATGGTGAATAACATACCCGACCCGCTTTCTTACCCGACTCGTTTCACATACCTATTTAGCCACCTATGACAAATAACAACAGGTGGTCTTCCCCATCACAAGCCTACACCGGATCCAGCCAAGGCAAACAACCGCCGCCTGAGTTGGGCGTCGGCCGTGGAAACAGCGGTGGCCGCGGAAACGGCGATGGTCGCGAAAACGATGAAAACAGTAACAACATTGTTTTTGACAGTAATGACGACAACAATGAAAACAGGAACGACATTGTTTTTGGTGACAGTTATTCCAACATAGACAGTAATGATCAAGAGAGTTCCTCGTACTCCCTCAAGGTCAATATCCCTAAAATGAATGGGAATAACTATAATGAATGGGCTCAAACCGTTCGATTGGTATTGGATAGCAAAGGGAAACTTGGTTTCTTAACAGGAGCAGTAGCTGAACCGACAACAGGAGACCCTCGTTACAAACAATAGAAGTCTGAAAACTCCTTGAGTATTGTGTGGTTAGTAAGCTCTATGGAAACTGAAATAGGTAAGCCTTACATGTTTTTATCTTCCGCAAAGGATGTGTGGGAAGTTGTTAAGGAGACATACTCTGATATTCAAAACTCCTTCCAAATTTTTGGTTTAAAATCAAAGTTATGGCATGCGAAACAAGGGGACATGAATGTAATTGCTTATTACAATGAGCTGCTGACGCTGTGGCAAGAGTTAGATCTCTGTTATGATGACAATTGGAGATGTACAGAAGACAGTGTTTTGTTTCTCAAGAGGCAAGAAAATGATCGTGTATTCATGTTTCTCGTCGGGCTCAATAAAGATCTTGATGAGTTAAGAGGTAGAGTTTTAGGAAAAGTACCATTGCCAACTCTTCGTGAAACTTTTGCAGAAATAAGAAGGGAGGAGGCACGATAAGGAATTATGATGGGCAAGAGTACAAGAAGCTCTGAATTTGAAGGCTCAGCTCTGGCTGCTAGGAACCTTGACGAGGGAAGAAGGTCAGACAAAGTTCCTTGGTGTGATCATTGCAAGCGCGAATGGCATACACGTGAAACTTGTTGGAAGCTGAAAGGCAAACCTCCTAACTGGAAGAAGAAAGGTGGTCTTGCATTTCAGGCTAGTAATTCTGATCAAGGGCAGCAATCCCCTCAAAACTCAGCTTCCACTCACTACGGAACAACTAGACAGACTGTACAAATTCCTCGAGTGTCCAACCCCTTCTTGTTCTATAGCAACAAAAGGTAATTGTGCATTTCTTAGTGTCAGTCCCAGTCATACTTAGATAGTAGATTCTGGTGCCTCTGATCTCATGACAGGTGAATCTACTTTGTTCTCTTCATATAGTCCATGCGTAGGTAATAAAAAAATAAAAATTGCATATGGCTCCTTTTCAGCCATTGCAGGTCAAGGGTCAGTTGTGTTGTCTCCAATGTTACCTCTTAAAAATATCCTTTATGTTCCAAACTTATCGTGTAATTTAATCTCCGTAAGCAAATTAGCCCAAGATATAAATTTTGTCAAACTAATTTTTTCCGATCTCACTGTGTCTTTCAAGATTTGAACTCGGGGAAGATGATTGGCAGTGCTAAGGAGAGTGGAGGACTCTACTACCTTGTCGTAGGATATGCATCACAACTACCTTCAAAAACAATAAGTTCCTGCTTTAAGTCTTTTTCTATTTTGAATAATAAAGATGACAACATTATGGTATGGCATTTAAGATTAGGTCATCCTAGTTTTCATTACTTAAAACACTTGTTTCCTAGGTTATTTCATAATAAGAACTTTTCTTCGTTTAAATGTGAAGCATTTGAGTTTGCAAAGCATCATCGTTCCCAATTTTCAATATAGCCTTATAAACCATCAAAACCGTTTTCTATTATTCACAGTGATGTTTGGGGCCCTAACCGTACAAGTACACTCTCTCTCAAAAAATGATTTATCACATTTATAGATGACCATACAAGAGTATGTTGGGTGTACTTGTTAAAAGGGAAATCAGATGTTTGTCAAGCTGTAAAGAATTTTTTTACAATGGTGCAGAACCAATTTCAAACAAAAATCCAAGTCTTTAGAAGTGATAATGGCAAAGAATATTTTAACAATATCCTGGATGATTTTTTTCTAAAAAATGGAATTGTTCATCAAAGTTCATGTCCTAATACTCCTCAACAAAATGGAGCGACCGAAAGAAAAAATAGACATTTACTAGAGGTTGCTAGAGCTCTACTTTTTTCAAATAAAGTACCAAATTATTTGTGGGGCAAAGCTGTTTTAACAGCTGCGTACTTAATTAATAGGATGCCCTCCAAAATTCTCAATTTTCAAACTCCTATTAATGTCTTCAAAGAATGTTTTCCTAGTACTCGTGTTTTAACTGATTTGAATTTAAAAATCTTTGGTTGCACAGCCTTTGTTCGTGAACATAAAAATGTTGGTAAACTTGAACCACGTGCTATAAAATGTGTCTTTGTTGGATACTCCCCAATCCAAAAAGGATATAAATATTTTGATTCGAAAAATAAGAAAATGTTTGTCACTATGTATGTTACATTCTTCGAAAATAAACTTTTTTTTATGACACTCATCTTCAAGGGGGGAGATAAACGAAGACTCGTTTCAGATATTTCAAATTGAGGACATGAGTTTTTAAATAACTTATCATTGCCAGTATCACAAAATTTTTAAGACTTTTACACCTGCACCAATAGAAAATGGTCATGATTCTTTATTTGATCCTACTCCTGTTATGAGTAAGGAACCTTGTGAATCCGAACCTACATTTTCTCTTGTAGAAACCAATGAGAATCCTGAAAACGATGATAATGATGATCTAATTGAAATGCCACAAAATAATGAATCACTTCAAGAAAACAGATTTGAATAGGAAACAGGACTTGGAAAAAGGAAAGGTTTTTGTGAAAAAACACCATAAAGGAAGGAACGAGTCCACATCTCAACACTGCTAGGAATCTGAACCGGGAAATGATCAACCTCCTAACAAACGAAAAGGTAAGTCTATCTCTGTTTCTGAAAGTCGTATTTTGTATCCTGATATAGATGAACATGTTGCCATTAGAAAACCTGTCAGATCTTACACAAAACACCCCATGTCCAAATTTATATCATATTCAAATTTGTCTTCAATTCATCTATGTCTGCCTTCACCTCAAAATTGTCTAGTGTAGAAATCCAAAAAATGTACAGGTTGCTCTAGAAACCCCAAAGTGGAGGGAAGTTGTACTTGAGGAGATGAAAGCTCTTGAAAAGAACAAAACTTGGAGTGTTATGTCACTACCAAATGGCAAGAAGACAGTTGGATGCAAATGAGTGTTTACTGTGAAGTATAATTCAGATGGGTCAATTGAAAGGTACAAGACTCTCTTAGTGGCTAAAGGCTTTACTCAGACCTACGGTATAGATTACTCTGAGACATTTGCTCCTGTTGCAAAATTGAACACTGTCAGAATTCTTTTATCTCTTGCTGCTAACCTGGATTGGCCTCTACATCAGTTAGATGTTAAGAATGCATTTCTTAATGGCGATCTAGAAGAAGAAGTATATATGGACATTCCTCCTAGCTTTGAAAACAAATTTGAATCAAATGTGTGCAAACCAAATAAGTCTTTGTATGGATTAAAGCAGTCCCTTAGAGCTTGGTTTGAAAAACTCACCCAGTCCATGAAGAAACAAGGATACATACAAGGACAGGCTGACCACACCTTGTTCACAAAGTTCTCCCACGATGGGAAAGTTGTTGCCCTGATTGTTTATGTTGATGATATTGTCCTTACTAGAGATGATACAATGGAAATGGCAAGAGTAAAAGAGAAATTGACAGTTGACTTTGAAATCAAGGACTTGGAATTCATGAGATATTTTCTAGGTATGGAGGTTGCTCGATCAAAGAATGGTATTGTGGTTTCACAGCAGAAATACATTATAGACTTGTTGAAAGAAACAGGAATGAGTGGATGTCGTCCTACAGATACCCCTATGGATCCTAATGCTAAACTTTTGGGAGAAGGTAATGTTCCTGTTGATACTGGAAGGTATCAGAGATTGGTTGGGAAACTGATTTATTTGTCACACACCCGACCTGGTATTGCTTTTTCAGTTAGTGTGGTGAGTCAGTTTATGCATTCTCCTTTCGATGAATATCTTGAGGCAGTCTATAGGATACTGAGATATTTGAAGGGAAATCCTGGAAAAGGATTATTTTTTAAGAAGACTAGTGAAAGAAATGTGTCTATCTTCACCGATGTTGATTGGGCAGGTTCAGTCACAGATAGAAGATCAACCTCTGGATATTATACCTATGTTTGGGGTAATCTTGTGACATGGAGGAGCAAGAAACAAGGAGTTGTTGCAAGGAGTAGTGCAGAAGCCGAGTTTAGAGCTATGTCTCAAGGTATTTGTGAAGGATTATGGATCCTCAGAGTCCTAGATGAACTAAAGATGAAAATTGAGCGAGCTTCCATTGAAATTGTACTCTGACAATAAAGCTGCTATTGGCATTGCTCATAATCCAGTTCAACATGACAGAACCAAGCATATCGAGATTGACCAACACTTCATAAAGGAGAAATTAGATGCTGGAATCATATGTCTACCCTTCGTGACTTCAAGTCAGCAAACTGCGGATATCTTAACCAAAAGTTTGGGAAGACCTACTTTTGAGCATTTGATAGACAAGTTGGACATGATAGATATCTATGCACCAACTTGAGGGGGGGTGTTGGAAAATATTATATTTCCAGTTCTATTATTTCCTTTATGGCTCTTTATTTTTCTTTATTTTTCATTATTCTTCATTAAGGAGAAAATTAAATGTATTGATTGTATCTTCTCTATATAAACCAACCCAAGGCTGAGAAATAAAACACAACAGCATTTACCTATTTTTTCTAATACAAATATATCTATCAATAACCAGCTATGCACAGTTTAACCATGAAAATAACAGGTACCACCTTAGGCACGGCCAAGGAATAAAAGAATTGTTATAATTTATAAACTGCTTGAGTTCTCAGGTGACAATAACAATTCTCTTTAGGTGTCTTATTTGAAATGATGAAAATTTTGTTTTTCTTCCAGTTCTGTCTAATAATTTGTATACAAAACTCACATGGTGGATTGGCACATGTAATTTCTGAAATGATATAAAGCCTCATTTTCATTAACCGTTAAATTATAAAGAAACTCACATTGATTGTTAAAAAATATGTTGCATACAAACCTGATCCCTGCTTGTATAACTTTCTGCCAGAAGCTTAAGTGCTGCACCTTTTGCATTCTGCATTCTGTTCAATGCCATGCTTCCACTAGCATCAACCACAAATATGACCTACAACAATTAAGAATTAAGATTATTTCTTAAAAATAGTATAAAAGCTTATCCACAAACAATTCAATATTTCTGTAGTAAGTATTGTCAGAGTAAACTGGAGATTTTATATTCCAAGGTCAGTAAAATTAAATTATTGATGCAAAAATATTAACACTTAAATCCTATAAAGAAATCAGAATGGATTAATTACTAATAATAAATTGTATAGACAGTAAGACACCAAGAGTCTAAACCAAATAAGGAAGCTTTGCATAACGTCAACATCAGCCATATTTTTTCAGTTTGATGCAACAATTGTTAACTATATAGCCATTAACGTGTATGCAGGCTTAAAAGTTTTGAAAAATGAAAGTGAAGACTGATGATGGCAGAGAATATAAGAGAAGAATAACCGTACCAATGCTCCTGCTTTACGCGCCATTCTCTTTGCCCTCATGTCAGTTTTTTCAACATATACTTTTCTACGGTTTTCAGTGTCTTTTTCTCTTCGCAACTTTTGATAAGGTGCAGCAGCTCTAAGGGTTGCATCAACTGCTAATCTCTTTATGGGCCCCTGCAAACAGTGGCTTTACTTAGTAGGGGAAAAACATATATACTTGAAATTGTAATGAAAGTGAAATAGTCTTGATGATCAGAGATAATTACTTAGTGGGCATTGGCAATGTGATTCAATAAGAAAAGCATGACATAAATGCAAGTTGATATGAACTAATCAATTTTTTTGATTATATACTCAATTGGGGCTCGCCAAAGTTCCAAGAAAAAATTATAAACAACAAACCAGCTAATTATATTAGATGTTTTCACTTTCACTTGTAGAACAAACAAATGGGGTAAGGAGTACCTTTGGAAGCATTGGCTTGATGTATCGGCCTCTGTCCTCTGAAAATATGACATTTTTTGCCCTTCCAGCCTTCCCACGACGTCTCTGTGCCTGTTGGGCAAAGAAGAGAAGTTTTTCATCCACCAAACCCCCTTCAGCATCAAAGATAAATTCTTCAGGTAATTGGTCTTGCTGTTGTTCGTTCTCTTCATCCTTGTCATCCTGTTCAGAAAGACAATATTCAAATTAAACATTTGTTTCAAAAGATAGGAAACCCACTGTATTTGGCATGGTCTCCTGTGAATAAGCAAAATTTTATTACTTTAAAAAATGTCAGAATATTTTTGTTTAACTTTCTGAGAAGTGATTTAACTTAACCTCTTCCTCTTCCTCTTCTTGCTCTTCTTCTTCATTCTGTTCTTCATTAGATTCTTGGTTTTGTGGAGGCGGTGGAGGAGGAGGCGGCTGATTTTGTTGCTCGGGTGGAGTATCAGTAATGATTGACCGGGGAAGAATGACCAATTCTACCTGTATTACAAATTATACAATAAACAATTTATCCGACAGAATCAATGTAATAACGACCACTTGTACTTGATCAAAGCTCTTGAGCATAAATACATATAAAGGGCCTAACCAAAATCAGGTTTGATCATACCATTTTACAGTGATTGTCTCTCTCACACACACACAAACACACACATGCACGCGTGCGCGCAGAGAGACACAGAGGTAGTGCTAAAACTGGGATAAAACCTTAAACTTCAGCATCTCATTCTTCTAAATAAAGAAATAATCTTTAGATTAAGTCAAAGAATATTGATTTGCTATCCTTCATTATAATATAGACAATTAAGGATCAAATTATTGTCCAATTAGTAAAAGATGCTGTGATTAGTAGAGTCGGTAATTTTAGAGTTGGCAAATTATTTCAGTTCAAATGAATTTCATTTAATTTATACTCTTTTCACTTCGCAGCAAAAGAATATCACAAAGCTCGAAAAAAGGCAAAGGTAATAAAATCATATTTAACCAAATTCTTAGTAATACTAGCAACCTGCACAGCCTGATCCAAATACACGACCTTGCAAATATTGCACCATAATAGCAAAATCAAATTATGAATCTTTTTGATGCATAGTTCAAGGATATTGTTGTTTTGTTGCGCTTCCTTTTTATGAGGCTATTAGCACTATAAACGATTACTTGTAATATTGAGCTATTTAACTGAAACAAATTTAAGTAACTAGACAAATTTATATTTTAAATGTGTGGGACACACTAATTATTGACCACTTATTGTTCATGGGTAGCAGGAAAGCTATGAAGAAAGAAACCTCCACACTTCAAACTATTGGCGCTTAGTAGTTACATTCCTAGGAGGATGCTATAAGAACTGCAGAGCCGAGAATTTAAATTTCAAAGAAAGCTTACGGCTTTTTTAAGGTCATCCACATAAACCTTTTCACGTCCCTCTAGAGCAGCTAAGCACTTAGCAACACGAGCAGCATACAGCTCAGCTCTGTGTCCCTGCAGTTCACAACAAATATTTAAAATTATCAAACCACACAGCTAAGGATATCAGCTCTGATGTGCGATGGATTTTTTTTTCTCTTGAACAGAGTATTTATAGATTGACAAATTTCGTTACACTTTGCTCCAAACTTTTGTTTAAATCTTCCATGGTATTATCACTAAATCATATTTTAAATTATACAATGCACGGAAACCACTATTCTCTTTTATAATGCGTGATTATTCCTCTGTTCACTATACACTGTAACAAATATGATGATACCAAATATACTCACGATTAAATACTAAATCATAAAAACAGTTTCAGATAAAGAAGAGCTTGTGTTAGACCACAAGTCATTAATAAATAGCATAGGAGAACCAGGTAGGTTTGGGCAGTCGCTTAACTAGGTAGTTAGGCAGTTATGCTTGTGTGATAGCATTTATGTGTTTTCAGATTTATAATAAATATGAAAGTTATGGAAAAGGAGGTTATTCGGTTATTTGGATTAAGGATTGGGAGGGAGAGACCAAGTTCTTGAATCTTGGAAGGGAAAATCCTTGTAGGTTGTAACACAACCATCCTTGTCTCTCAATAGATTTTCCTTTATGTTCTGGTGTGAGATTGCAATAGTAAATCTATATCCTCAGTTTTAAGACCATTCAGCAGATGATTTATCCTACAATTTATGTTCTTTCTTATCCTACTTTATTCGAATATAGGTACCAGTTCTAACACCTTGTTATGGAATGAAAAATATACTGCATTTAACGACGTCGATGAAGTGATCAACATAAAAAGAGATAGAGAAAGAAAGAATCCAGAATATTTCCTTTAAAATTATAACCCTTCTTTGGCCTCAATTT
The DNA here is from genome assembly GCA_948472305.1 of Vicia faba. NCBI lineage: Eukaryota > Viridiplantae > Streptophyta > Magnoliopsida > Fabales > Fabaceae > Vicia > Vicia faba. The sequence goes on along the minus strand of OX451736.1, from coordinate 1,225,516,550 downwards.
TACCCGTTATTTGTTGTGTCCAAACTTAATATTGCACTTATAGTCTCCTAAACTTAGTTAAGTAGATGAGAAAATTTAGAATGATCAATTATTGAGGCAATGTTTTCTTGTCCCGCTCACTTGATTGGTTTGAGCTAGATGAAGGACAGTCTAATAGTTATAAGTAGAGTAGAGGGAGATCAAGAAAGACTGTAAGTCAAACCATTAAGAGAGATATAGATGCCCTTTCAAGAAAATAGAGATTTGGTGGTAAAGATCTGTCTTTGAACTTAATACATGATAAGGAATTATGACATTATCTGAATTCTTAAGCAATGTAGCAGAAACTTCGAAGAATGTATTTATTTTCAATTAGCAGAAGAATGAGATATCTGTTTGGTGATTTACTTCTTTAGAAAGTAGAAAAATTGCTTCCCTTAAGAAACAAAAAAGAATTGACCAAAGTTAACAATCAATGGATATCTGTAGTGTACATCATATTTACCATATAAAAAAATTCTTCCGAAACAAAAAAACTTGTTACATACCTGGACACCACCTCGTAAAGCCTCGATAACCAGGTATTTTAATTGTTCTTTGCTAATAGTAACTTCCTTGAGATACTCTCTAGCCAAGATGATCTGCATTTCATAAATATTAAGTCATATCACTGTTTCTGCCAATCTGCTCAGCAAAGCCTATATTGTGGAATATGGAATAAAAGCTGTCAACTCGGCATTTAACTATAAACCAAAAGACCAAAATAAAATAGACAAAAGGAATCTAAAAAGCAGATACCGAGCTCACATATATATCGTAGCATTAGTAATTTTGTTGTAAGTTTTACAAAGTCTCAGCTGGGAGACTCAACTGCATTATTTGCTCTTGGACTTGACCCAAAAACCCAGATTTGGATAAAATCGTATAGGTCCACACCACCTATCATAACCAGCATTTACATTGTAGAAATGACATTATGAATGTGAACCTATGCATGATTGTTACAATCATACTTGCCATCCATACAGCGGCTTGAAACTCTTAAGACCAAGTAATTTTATTTATTGCGTGCATAGCTTAGGCTACAGGCTATTCTTCTTTACTTTGTTTTCTTGTTGGCAGAACCCAGGTTAAAATTGTGTTTCTTCGAAAGGATAAGGATGAGTAGAGGGGAAGAGAATTTTGGAAAGTTTATATAGTGAAATCCAGGGCCAGTTCAAGTTACGGCTGTTTTAACAGTTAGTTAAAGATCACAACCAAAGTAGAGGAGAAACACAGAAACAACAACATATAAGTAGTGAGTGGAAATAACAGAGATCCGATTGGATTAGGTGCAGAGTTTGCAAGGGAGTGCGGGGACTCTCAAATTTCCCGGGGTTATGTGTACCTATCTATGACTTGTGTTCTTCCGTCCTCCCTTGTGATTTTACAATCATCTTTATTCAGACTCGGGGAGGAGAGTGATATTCAATAAAAATCCTATTGTTTCCTATCTGTTCTTCTTTTCCGATATGATTCCTATTACACTCCTAGGCATACCTGTGTCTTTGCATTGTCTGTATCCTCATCGACCATTTTAAATACTTGGGCACAGTTATCCTGAAATTCTGTTGCAATTCCAACAGCTTCAACACGGTTTTCAAAACTCATTGGAAGATCTGCACTGCAGAGGAGTGTATAATTAGAAACAAGAAAGATAATCAAATTTTGATAACTCATTTAATTAACTAAGTATGGGGTCAAGGTTTTCTTAACCATTCAATAGTTTTTTATTAGTTGATAAAAATATGTCGACTTAACATTTTTCAATTGATTTTACTTACCATGTCAGATTTCAAAAGAAATAGCAATGAATCAGCTATTGTCAAACAGAAAGAGAGAGATGAAGAGACAAAGAAGTGAGAGAGAGAAATGGAGGCAGAGGAAAGTGAGAATTTCCATCACTTCAGGCCAGTTTCGGTGTATTTTAATTATAATGGCTTCATGACATTTTTAATGAGCTCGGAATGATGCTTATCTGGCATTTAACACTGAAGTTTTTTCTACTTTCATGAAATTATGTAGCTTATTTGCCTCATGGCCACACTCATCTTTGACCTATCTTGTAAGGGGAGGAAAACAAAAAAGAATCCCAAAGGGGGAAAATTGTAGATTACAGCAGTACCTCAAATTAATTGCAATGCGGTCTAAAAGATGTTCACGAACAGAACCCTCGTCGGGGTTATAGGTAGCAATCAGAAGGGGCCTGCATGGGTGCCTAAAGCTGATTCCCTCTCTTTCAACAATATTTACTCCTTCAGTCAGTACATTAAGGAGCAAATTACTGATACCCTCGTCCAAAAGATTAATTTCATCAACATATAAAACACCTCTATGAGCTTCAGCGAGTAGGCCTGGTTGGAAAACAGTCGTGCCTGTCTTCACAGACTCCTCAACATCAACTGATCCAATGAGTCTGTCCTCTGTGACTCCAAGAGGAATCTAAAGCATGAACAAATATATGATGGTTTATAGGAAAAAAATATCTTCATAAAAAATTATCAGAATGAATCTTGAATTATAGAACTTAATCATATACATGGAAAGCTTATTCTCTGAACAGTACCTGAACAAAAGGAGACTTGATGATATGAGTTTTAACATTTCCATCAGAATCATATTCCACGCGTTTGTAAAGACCATCTTCCCACCTAAAAATGTTAACTCTTGCTCAATGAGCTTAAAAAAGGGAAAAAGAATTATCTAAAACAGCTTTTGAAACAGAGACTCAACAGTAAAAATAAGAAAGGGGTCAACAAAGATTGCTTCATCCCAGTTAAAAAGGCGTGAATCCAATTAGGATTACCTGAAAACAACTTATTAATTCTTCAGCAAAAAAAAAAAAAAAAAGAGAGGAACACAACACAAAAACTTAAAGGGATGGTTATACTATTGTTGGTTCTAACTAACTACTAGGCTAAGTATGTATATCTCAAAGATGGCACACAAATTTACAATTGCTTATTTAGTTAAACATTAACAGTGTTACAGCATCATCAACCATGAACGACCAAATCACGCTCCATTGAAAACGTATGAACAAACTCAAACCGGGAGAAAACATGCCACCTTTTTTAAATCAAGTTTTTCCCGAGCATGTTAAAATAATAAAGTTATTTTATTTCTCAACACTCCAAAGTCCAAAGTGGTCAACATTTTTGTCAAAGAAAAAAAGAAAAAGCCAGTGACCTTACTCTTCTTGGCACGAAGGATCTGCATTGGCTATGGAACCTTGTACTACTTCAATAGGCGGCAGAATTGCATGCATTCCACGCGCCATAATTGTTTTAGCAGTTCCTCGCCTTCCTGATATAGCAATCCCTCCAATCCTAGGGTCAGTAGCCCCAAGTAAAAGAGCAGTTTTAATAGCATCCTGCATAAAAACCACAATTCGCAAAATTCATCGTTTAATGGAAAACAAAAATCAACTCACATTCAAATATCTAACCACTAAATTGGTCAAAAAATAAAAAACCAAATGTTATATCACCATCATTTCATGAAACAAACAAATGCATGAATAAGCAAATTCCAATTTCATAATGTTTCCATAATAACAAGTAGTATAAAAGATCATTATAAATAAATAAAAAAGAATAATAATTACTTGGCCTATAACAGCAGCGAGAGGGAAGTACTGTCTTCCGTAATTGGAAGCATCGAGCTTCTCCTCAGAAGCTTGCAGCACGGCTCCATTTTCGGATTGAGCATGAAGTTTCGGAACGGTGCGTTTTGGTGGAAATGTGGAATGCAAAGAGAGAAACGGTTTTGATGTGAATGAAGCAGCGAGAAGAGAGTGGAATCGGAGTTGAAGATTGGGGGAAGTAGTGGTGTGAGTCAAACTGAAACTCATTTGATTCTTTGATTGATTTCTTATCCGTTCTTCTCTTCTTTATTTCTATTTTGATTTTGGAGGCTTAACTGAGGAATCAATATAAATAATAAATAAACTAGCAATAATGCATTTTTGAGTAGTGTGAATATTTTTTAAGTTAAAAATTAAAATATTTTAAAAATACATGGTTCATTGATTCAGAAATTTTAAAATATAATATAAAAATATATGTGTGATTAATTCAATAATTAAATAGTTTAAAGATTTAAATTTTTAAAAAAAATATCAAGCCATTGTTCCATAACTAAATACTCTCTTAGTATCAAATTATTAGAGAAAAATATTCCCACTTTGTGTGATATAGAACTCAGTTTTACAAATGGTGTTAGATGACTTCATTGGTCTTTATATTTAGGGTTTTGGTCTAAAGGACCTAGAACCTTATTAGAGACAATTGTCCAAGGGGACAAATATGTAAGAGGATTTCATCAATCCTTGTCATCTAACAATCTATCATGGGTAATAGTTTATAATATGTTCATTTCTTGTTATACCTAGCTTCTTAAGACTTGACTAACTTAGTATCTCATGTGTTGTACTCTAAAATTTGTCCTCTCTTTTCTCAAGACATTTCACAAAAGATCTCCAATGCTCAAGGATTCTCAAGGAATTGGTCAAACAAAATCACTTTCGAAACATTGAGACCATAAATTAGGGTTTTGATTGAGAACGACTGATCTCTGACTTTTGACCTAATACACAATCTATTGGTTTGAAGCATGGTCTCAAGGATTCAAATGCATCATTTTGACCTAATTGCATATATCAATTCATTTCTCAAGATCAATTGATTGATAGTTGAAATTTGGTAAACTGATGAAAAAGTCAATTGTACACTAAAAAGTCAAACTTTGATTTTTTGATCAAATCTGAGTTTCAAAGATCACACTTCATCAAGACATTCAAAAATATGAAACTTGATCGTTAAGAAATCAAGAAATTCAAAAGGTCTTTGGAAAAGTCAACATTTTCTATACTTAGAAATTTTTCTAAGTGTTTTAAACATGACAATTTCATAACTTCATGACATTTTTTCACCAAGATGTAAGATAATTCAAAGGAAACTTTCAACATGAAAGTTGTAGATCTTGATGAATTCTACAACTTTATATTAGAGTGTTGATGTCCAAAAAATGCTTATATTTGAATATATAAGCCAATGAAGTCATGACATTTTTATCTAACACTTAGAGAAATTTTCAACAGATTTTGGTCAGGATTTTATCCCAACTTCTTGGCATTTTTTCACATAGTTCCAAGATGATTTTATCAAAATTTCCAACATGAAAGTTGTAGAGAATGTTTCAAGCTTTCCAAAACATCCAAGGGTATGAATTTATCATACTTAAGCTAGGAGATTCAATGGCATGAAGTTGGGCATCCATTCTTGAATTGCAAGTCATTTTGTTGAAGAACAAATAATCCAATTTGCATGATGTGCTGCATAATCTTACTTTGCAGGCCTTTTGACTTGCAAATCTATCCATAATCAGATGCTTACACAATTGATTGAACCATTATCCAAGTGATTAAAGTATTGTCCATTGTATCATTCCATTTATGACACAAAGGCACCATTGTCATTCACATAAAATATGCTTTATGCAATTGTCAACTCCTTGATCCTCTCAATTATTTTGTCTGCACATACATAATGTCAAAGAAAGAAGCAACATCCCTAAAAGTCTCTAGCAACTTCAAACCATGCTTGTATCATACATTGGAACACCAATTTTCATAATAACTTGGTTGTTTCATCTCAACTAAACCAGAATTTTGACAGCTTGTAAAACAAACTCTCCCATTCTCTCAAACCTCCTCTATAAATAGAGAGGCCATTTGTAAGACAAAGAAAAAGTTTTTGTGGTGTAGATAAGCCCTCAAAATCTCATACTCTCAAAAAGTCATAATTGTCCACAAAACCTCCACTCTTGAGCTTAGAAACCAAAATCTTCAAATCTCTCAAACCTTGCATTTCTGTCCAAACAAACCATCCACATACTTCAAATACATCATACCGAAGTTGTTCAAACACAAGATAAACTTCTATAACATCACTATCACCATTCTCCAAACTCAAAAACAGCCACTTGACTTCTCCTAGACAATACAACAACTCTAAATCAAAACACAAATTTCAGCTTCAAAGGTAAGTTTTCTTGACTTTAAGCTCTTCATACAAGCATCATTAATGATTAACTTGTGAAGATAAAATGTAGATATCATTTCCTTGAAGCTAACCATATGCTTGCTTTTCATTTTTACTAACCATGTGTTGAGAACTGACTTTTACATGTAGCAGAACAATGATAGAACAAAAAAAACAGCAGTATGAGTCGATACGAAACACTATGAGTCGACACATACTATGTACAAAACAGGTTATGAGTCGATACAAAATGCGCATGTGTCCATACAAAACAGATATGAGTCGATACAAACCCTTACGTGTCGACTCATACTGAGCTATTTTTGACTTTCAGGAGCAAGAAAATGACATGTGTCGATGCAAAGCAGATATGTGTCGATGCAAAACAGAAAAATGAGCCAATGCAAGCTATTATGTATCAATACATGTTGAGTTTGGTTTTGATTTTCCAAAATATTTTACTTATTATTTATAACTTTAATATATTTCTATTGTTATTTCTTTCTAAACCAAAATCCAAAAAAAAAACATTTTTTATTAAAATCAATTTCTTTTCTTAAAATTAATTTAATATTTAGACTTAGGTTTATCTTTTCTTTTATTTAAAATTAATTTAGAATTTAAGGCTTTTAATTAATTAATTTTTTATATATACTAATTTAATTTAATTAAAACCTTTTCACAAAAATTCTAAACTTGTTTCTTTAATCAAATTAATTTTCTTAATTAACTTAAGTTTAATTTTCTTAGTTTAATTTATTTATTTATTTTTAGTTAATTAGGTCAAAACCCTTTCTTCATAACAAAAATATTTTCGTTTCTTTTCATATCATTTTATTCTTTATAAATTATATTTACATTTCTTGTACATTATCATCCAACTCAATATAGTTGTAATAGTAAATTAGGATTTATTTGCTTTCATACCCCCATTTGTAAATTTGTATCCCCATCCCCTAAGTGATGTAATAGCGTGTGTGATACGGTGGGAGAACTGACTATGGCTTTGCGTTTGTTTTCGCAAATGTTTCGGTTGAGCAAGAGTCGCCACCGACTTTTTATTTTATCCTAAGGAAAGGTTTAAAAAGCACAACAAAAACCTTTGAGATATTTTCTTGGGTTCGGGGAGTAGATTATAGAAAGGGAAGGTATTAGCACCCTTTCTATCCATGGTTATCCATGGGCTCTTAGGTACTCGCTTAGATCAACTTGCCTTGGTTTTCAATTGTTTGAAATGGTGCTTTGTGTGTGGTTTTGAAAATGTTTTGAAAAAGATGCCTTGTCTAGGCTACCCTTGTGACAATTCTTTACTCGAATGTTTTACAAAAAGGTGTTTGTCTTTTTGAAAAGATGTTTCAAGGTTTTTTGAAAGTTTGTTTTAAAAGTGTTTGTGAAGTGTGGTTTGAAAAATAGGCAAGTGTTTTTGTTTTGCAAGTTGACAAGTACTTAAGAGCTATCTACCCCAAAGTTCTCAAAGATTTTTGCTATGTTTCAACCCTTTTAACAATTTTGTTCCACCATTGTATTTGATGGACAATCTTGTGTTAGGATGTGAAAGGGACGGGCGCGGGTCATCGTTTAGACCATAATTGCAATAGTGCTAAGTGTCTTTGGGCAATTTCTCTTTGAAAGGGACTTGATCACTTTAGGCAACTTTTCAAAAGCGTCATCGAGGGACTATGATCAATTGATTTGTATTGCTTTTCCCAAAGATACCTAACATGCAATATGGCCTAATTTTGAAAGGCAACAAGTGGATGTAACCCTAGGGGTGTTAGTGTGCGAGTGTGTTTTATTGCATACAAGAGTTTTTTCTTTGAATTAGGTTTTTCTATTTCATTGATTTTATCTTGCCATACATGTCCTAATTACTAGTAATAAGAAGCGGAAATATAAAATCCTACGCTATTACAACAATTAGGGGAGGGGGATACACATTTGTACATGGGGGGTTCAACGAGAAAAATAGACAAAAAAGAAAATAGCAAAAAAAACAAGATATATATATATATATATATATATATATATATATATATATATATATATATATATATATATATATATATATATATATATATATATATATATATATATATATATATATATATATATATATATATATATATATATATATATATATATATATATATATATATATATATATATATATATATATATATATATATATATATATATATATATATATATATATATATATATATATATATATATATATATATAGAGAGAGAGAGAGAGAGAGAGAGAGAGAGAGAGAGAGAGAGAGAGAGAGGGAGCCCGTGCGCTGCTGGGAGGTCATCAGAAGTTCTGACTCAGATCCGCTGCCAGATGATCAACCTCTTGGTTAAACTGTATGAGTCAGAACTTCTGACTCTGGCACCTGCAAAACAGAACCTTGTTAGTGGGGAAATCAGAAGTTCTGATTCCCCTGCGCTGCAAGACAGAAGTTTGTTAGTGGAGACACCAGAAGTTCTGATTCTGCTGAAAAGGCAATAACTCTCAGAGGTTCTGATATCATTGACAGCAAAACAGGCTTCAAATGTGCTAACATCAAAGTCAGCACTTGGTTTTTCCCTGTACTAACCAGAACATCTGCAATTCCGTTGTTACTCCACAAAACAGGAAACATATTTGGAACAGATCCAGCAAATACAAAAAAATGTTTCAGAGGTCAGAACCAACAAGGTCACAGGCAAGTCCTATACTGGCTCAGAATGTTCTGAGGTATGAAAATCCTCAGAACATAAGCAGCAACAACATGACATTTACATTATGTTTATTTGAGTATGCACAGCTGATGATGCTTAACAGCGTGATGAGGGTCAGCAGGTGCTTACCTGACTGTTGGAAAAGTTTGGGGGTGAAAGTTAGCTTTTGGCTCTGGTGGTGTTCTGGACAGATTTTCTTTGAAAAGGGGAAGTAAAGGTGTATACGTACGTAGGGTCAGAAGTTTGGAAAGGGTGTTTTTTTTCTTGGTTCACAAAGAAAACTGGGTATTTTGATGAAGTTTGAAGGTGAGGAACTCAAAGTTATGAAACAAACTGGAGATTTTGGCAGAGCTTCAGAACGCTATGTTGCTAAGGGTTGTTGTTTCTCTCTTAGCAATTTTTCTGTTTCTTTTCTGAATGCCCTTTTGCAGTGGTGAAGACTCTCTATTTATAGGCAAAGTTCTTGTGGGTGCCTTGAACATTAAAGCGCCAACAGAGTTTGAATTTGTTCTTTGACAGAAATTCCTGGGAAGTTGTGATAACAGATAGCCTTCAGCCTAGGCTGCAGCAGCAGGCGTAGATTGGGGAGAAGTGACCTCTGAAGTGGGCGGTGGCGCGTAGACCCATGCCAGAATCTGCACAAAAGCGTTTTCCAAGCCACACGTGAATGTTCAGGAGTGGTTGGAAGCATTAATGGGCATTAAATGGTGATAAGACCTATCAACATCAATATTCTGGTAATGGAAACCAACGCTGAATCAGCAGCGTAAACCATGCTCTGGCTTTGGCTTCCTGTTGTCTTAGTAAGCTCTGGAGATTCTCCTGGTTTTCTGGTATGTTCCTTGGATTTACTTCTGGACCTCCTGGGCTTAGAGATTCTGTATCAGTGTAACACCTACTCCTCTGATCTTTCATCTTCTGATTTCAACCTGTTCTGAAGGAGCCTTCAGACTTCCCTGCTTCTCTTGCATTCCTTTAGCAAATTCTGACTGAGCTTGTGTAACTGCTGAAGGGGCATGTTCTGTCTGAGGCTTACATACTGAACCACGTTTACAACTTCTGATTGAACTGATGTAGCTGCTGAAAAGCCAACTTCTGACCACGCTGAGCCAAGCTTGCAACTTCTGACCGTTTTTATCTGGAATGGGTCCAGAAGTTCTGAAGCGCTGATTTTTTCTTAAACACTCATTTTTTTAGAGAAACGTTCTAAATACTTAGAATTTGATTTTTCTCAAGATAAAAGCGTTGTTTCTGGAGTTCGTGAGATCATCTTGCTCTTGTAAGTGGCTTGCTTGGGCAAAAAGATAACTCAGGGCTTGGATTTGTTTCAGAGGGACCTTGAAAATCCAAGATGGTTTCCTGAAGAAAGAGAGGGCAAATTTTAGGGTACAACAGTTGCCCCTGTTCAATCTTCTTGAACCTGAAGAGTTAGATTGGCAATCTTGCCTTTCGCGACTCGAAGGTAAAAGGAGATTGGACACTAGAGCGCCCTTAAATTTGCACTCGTCAAAGCAATGGATGCGGAAATGGGCTTAGAGATTCCATTTGGAGATGGGCTTAAAGATGCCATCTGGAAGGGTGGAAGAATCTTGTCGGGGATGGGCTTAAAGATGCCATCTGGAAATGGAAATCAGAAAGGTGTCCCTGTTTTGAACCATCTCTGAACTGAGGCTTGAATAAGCAATACATTGACATCCGTTGTTGGGAAGAATCCGTAAACTGTTTTCAAAGGTTGCATCTGAACAAGTTGACATCCGTTGTTGGGAAGAATCCATAAACTGTTTTCAGAAGTCTTGAAGTTGAATAAGCAATAGAGCAGCATCCGTTGTTGGGAAGCGTCCGTAAACTGTTTTTAAAGGTTGCATCTGAACAAGTTGGTAGATTAACATTCGTTGTTGGGAAGAATCCATAAACTGTTTTCAGAAGTCTTGAAGTTGAATAAGCAATAGAGCAGCATCCGTTGTTGGGAAGCGTCCGTAAACTGTTTTCAAAGGTTGCATCTGAACAAGTTGGTAGATTAACATCCGTTGTTGGGAAGAATCCATAAACTGTTTTCAGAAGTCTTGAAGTTGAATAAGCAATAGAGCAGCATCCGTTGTTGGGAAGCGTCCGCAAACTGTTTTCAAAGGTTGCATCTGAACAAGTTGGTAGATTAACATCCGTTGTTGGGAAGAATCCATAAACTGTTTTCAGAAGTCTTGAAGTTGAATAAGCAATAGAGCAGCATCCGTTGTTGGGAAGCGTCCGTAAACTGTTTTCAAAGGTTGCATCTGAACAAGTTGGTAGATTAACATCCGTTGTTGGGAAGAATCCATAAACTGTTTTCAGAAGTCTTGAAGTTGAATAAGCAATAGAGCAGCATCCGTTGTTGGGAAGCGTCCGTAAACTGTTTTCAAAGGTTGCATCTGAACAAGTTGGTAGATTAACATCCGTTGTTGGGAAGAATCCATAAACTGTTTTCAGAAGTCTTGAAGTTGAATAAGCAATAGAGCAGCATCCGTTGTTGGGAAGCGTCCGTAAACTGTTTTCAAAGGTTGCATCTGAACAAGTTGGTAGATTAACATCCGTTGTTGGGAAGAATCCATAAACTGTTTTCAGAAGTCTTGAAAAGAAACTGAACAAGCGATAGGTTAACATCCGTTACTTGGAGAACCCGTAAACTATTTTCAGAAATCTTGAAGTTTTGAGGAGGAGCCGGTGTAGGGTTTCCTGATGATGAGCTCGTGTGAAACTGCATCTGAATGAATCTGGAATAAGAATCAGAATATTGTCATGTCTGGGTCACATCTGAACTATTCCTGGAAAGAATCTCGGAAGATAATGATTTTTGTCTGTCGACTGATATTACCTGAAAAGGTAAAGGGTTAGTTATATGCAATGTCATGATGCATGATGCAATGTATGTTATATGATATGAATGTAAATGGACGTGCATGTAAGCTGGAGAGCTGTCTTGCAAAGGATAGATGAATCCGAGATGGCTGAAGATAAAAGTATCTTGAATGCTGCCGGGAAGAATAATTCCTTGGCTGTTGCTGGGGAAGAGAGTTCCTGATGACTTCTACTGGGGAGTTTCGATCTAATAGACTCAAGTTGGGGAGGTAGGACTGAGAATCTTCAGTTTGGCGGGAAGTATTTCTGGCGACTTTACTGGGGAACTCAAGATTTGCCCTCCAAAATTCTGTGGGGAGAAGGTTCGCTAGTCTGGCTCCGCTGGGGATTGACAATTTGAAGTTTTAGCTCGGCTGGGGATACTGAAAATTTGAACTCTGCGGGGAATTAAGTTCTGGAGGATTCTCTGGCTGGAGATAACAAAGATAAACTCCTCTGGGGATTATATTGATAAGTTATGTTGGGGAACTTTGATGAACTCTGCTGGGGATAGGAAGAAATTTGGCGAGCGCGATCTTCCGTGGTTGTTAGCTGAGGATAACCCAGTTATAAGCCCTTGTGAGGAATAACTTTGAATAAAACTCGGGAGAGACGTTCGTACTCTGCAGGGAATAAGCTTCCAGAATCTACTGGGGATAAGCTTCAATACTTGCTAGGGATATGGATTCCGAATCTCCTGGGGGGTTTCCTTCGAAAGGGTATCAAGATATCCAACTGCACCCTCAACCTATCAGTAATCCTTTTCCTTGACTCATAAGGAAATGATTATGTTTCAAATGCATATGCCTATTTAACAAAACATTGGACGTTTCTCAAAAATAAACAAATAGTGCAAGAGAAAAGAAAAAGGAAACGACACAAATTTCTGGGAAGAGTATTTGTATTAACTTTCTCTGAGTATGTTTGTACAAGGGAGGCAATCATCCTAGTAAGAGGATTTTGTCGTAAATGTTTGAAAAATTTATACAAAATAAAGATGGCTATGTGAAATAATTCCATGGGATTCCATTCCGCTATAGCTTTCACAACTCTGAATATCTGTCCATTCAATGCTTCGTCTGCCGATGACTGGATTGATCAGAAGCCTGGAACTGGTTGATGAAGAGATTGTCTTCTGAAATGATCCGACGAGACATAGTCATACGCTTTAACTCCCTAACTTTTGCCTGAATCGCCCTTTCGGGTTTTCGATCCACCGGGAAACCCATTTTTTCCCAAGCCGCCCTTTCGGGTTTTCAACTTGCCGGGTGTACAGATTTTTTTCATTTTTATCCCTAATTTTTGCCTGAACCGCCCTTTCTGGTTTTCGGTTCACCGGGATGCCCATTTTTTCCCAAGCCGCCCTTTCGGGTTTTCGACTTGTCGGGTTATTTTATGCGTAGTATCTTTTGACTATGTCTGCGTTCGCAGGGTGCGGCAAATCGTCACCGTCCATGGTGGTCAGAATCATTGCACCACCAGAAAATATGCTCTTGATCACAAATGGTCCTTCATATGTAGGAGTCCATTTGCCCCTGGGATCGCTTTGCGGCAAGATAATTCGCTTGATTACGAGATCTCTGACTTGATACACTTGACGCCTGACTTTCTTATTGAAGGCCTTGATCATCCGTTTTTGATACGCTTGACCATGGCATATAGCAGCGAGTCGCTTTTCGTTAATCAGATTGAGTTGATCAAGTCGGGTCTGCATCCAATCATCTTCATTCAAACCTGCACCCTTCATAATTCTTAGAGAAGGAATCCGGACTTCCATAGGCAAAACAGCTTCCATGCCATAAACCAAAGAAAATGGGGTTGCCCCAGTTGAAGTACGTGTCGTCGTACGATATCCATGCAGAGCAAACGGTAACATCTCATGCCAGTCTTTGTAAGTGACCGTCATTTTCTGAATGATCTTCTTAATGTTTTTGTTCGCAGCTTCAACAACACCGTTCATCTTCGGCCGATAGGGAGATGAATTGTGATGATAAATCTTGAACTGTTCGCACAATGCGGTGATCATCGTGTTATTTAGATTTGTACCGTTGTCTGTGATGATCCTGTCTGGAACACCATACCGGCATATGAGATTTTGCTTGATAAAGCGGGCAACCACATTTTTAGTAACAGAGGCGAAGGAAGCTGCTTCGACCCATTTGGTGAAATAGTCAATGGCAACCAGGATAAAGCGATGTCCGTTGGAAGTCGTGGGCTTGATCTCTCCAATCATGTCAATGCCCCACATTGCAAATGGCCAAGGAGCAGTCAGAACGTTGAGAGGAACCGGAGGGATGTGAACTTTGTCAGCATAGACTTGGCACTTGTGGCAAGTACGGGAATGTTGATGGCAGTCACCTTCCATGGTAGACCAGTAATAGCCTGCCCTTAGGATCTTCTTAGCCATTGTATGCCCGCTCAAGTGAGTGCCAAATGTGCCGCTGTGTATGTCAGTCATGATCAACTCTGCTTCAGCTTTGTCTACGCATCGGAGTAATACACAATCATGGCTTCGTTTGTAAAGGATGTCGTTGCTCAGGAAGAATTTGGCAGCAAATTTCCTTAAGAACTTCTTGTCATTTGCGGAAGCTCCTTCGGGATAATCTCTAGTCTCGAGATACCTTTTGATTTCATGGAACCAAGGTTGTTCCACTACTTCTTCGGTATTAATCTCGTGACAATGTGCGGGTTCATCCATTCGCTCGATGGTGATTTGGGGAGCCTCGTTATCCCAGTTGAGCTTAAACATGGAGGACATCGTTGCTAGAGCATCTGCCAACTGATTCTCTTCTCGCGGGAAATGCTCGAAGGTAATTTGCTCGAAATGAGGCAACAATGTCAAGACATGTTCTTTGTATGGGATAAGATTAGGATGCTTAATATCCCACTCTCCTTTGATTTGGCTGATGACCAAAGCCGAGTCCCCAAATACGATCAAAGATTTGATTCCCAAGTCTATAGCAGCCTTGAGACCAAAGATGCAAGCTTTGTATTCAGCCATGTTGTTTGTGCAGCTAAAGCAAAGTCGGGCCGTGAAAGGTGTGTGACAGCCTTCCGGAGAAATGAGCACTGCGCCAATACCATTTCCAAGTGCATTTGAAGCACCATCAAAGTACAGGGTCCATCGGGATCCCTTTTCGGGTCCGTCATACGGTCTGTTACCTTCGATGTTGTCCAAATTCATGATGTCCTCGTCCGGGAAGTCAAATCTCATGGGTTGATAATCTTCGATAGCCTGATGAGCCTGGTGGTCAGCTAGTACACTCCCTTTTATAGCTTTTTGGGTGGTGTACTGGATGTCATACTCAGTTAAGATCATTTGCCATCTAGCTATCCTTCCAGATAAAGCGGGCTTTTCGAAAATATACTTGATAGGATCCATTTTGGAAATCAACAAGGTAGTATGAGTCAACATATATTGTCTTAGTCGGCGAGCAGCCCATACCAAAGCGCAACAAGTTTTCTCGAGCAGTGAGTAGCGAGTCTCACAGTCGGTAAACTTTTTGCTAAGGTAATAAATAGCATGCTCTTTTCGACCAAACTCGTCATGCTGGCCCAAAACACACCCCATTGAGTTATCCAAGACGGTCAAATACATGATCAATGGTCTTCCTTCGACGGGTGGCATCTGAATAGGAGGTTCTAGCAAATACTCCTTGATTCTATCAAAAGCAGCTTGGCAATCGTCGTTCCATTCGACTACCTGATCTTTCTTCAAGAGTTTGAAAATTGGCTCACAGGTAGAAGTCAGATGCGAGATGAATCTGGCAATGTAGTTCAAGCGCCCCAAGAATCCTCTAACCTCCTTTTCAGTACGGGGGGCAGGCATCTCTTGTATTGCTTTCACTTTTGCTGGATCGACTTCAATGCCTTTGTTGCTTACGATGAATCCCAGGAGTTTACCAGACCTAACTCCAAAAGTGCATTTGCTTGGATTCAGCCTGAGCTTGTATTCTTTCAACCTGGCAAACAACTTCTCCAGATGTTCAAGGTGCTCTTCCTCTGTTTGTGACCGAGCTATCATATCGTCTACGTAAACTTCAATCTCATGATGTATCATATCATGAAATAAAGCTACCATGGCGCGTTGATAAGTTGCCCCCGCGTTCTTCAGCCCGAACGACATCACTTTGTAACAGAAAGTGCCCTATTGTGTGACAAAAGTTGTTTTCTCCATGTCCTCGGGGGCCATTTTGATTTGATTGTAGCCCGAGAATCCATCCATGAAGGAAAACACTTTATGCTGAGTTGTATTGTCTATCAAAATGTCGATGTGTGGCAGCGGAAAATCATCTTTGGGGCTGGCCCCATTCAAATCCCGGTAGTCCACACACATCCTGACTTTGCCATCTTTCTTAGGTACTGGCACGATGTTAGCGACCCATTGAGGATAGGACGTAACAGCCAGAAAGCCAGCATCGAATTGCTTCATCACTTCTGCTTTGATCTTCTCAGACATGTCAGGCCTCATTCGACGAACTTTTTGCTTGATCGGCGGACAATCCTCTCTTGTGGGGAGACGGTGAACCACGATGTCTGTGTCTAAACCCGGCATGTCTTCATAAGACCAAGCGAAGATTTCAACATACTCATTCAACAACTGTATCAGGCATTCCTTGACCTTTGGTTCTAGATTGGAACCCACTTGCACCTCCTTCCGGTCTTCCTCGGTTCCCAAGTTGATAGTTTCCAATGGCTCTTCGTGCGGTAGGATGGCCCTTTCCTCTTGCTGTAGAAGTCTGGCTAGTTCCCCTGGTACTTCACAACCTTCGTCATCTTCATACTCGGCTAGATTGACCAGATCTTCAGAGTTACTGAAAGATATAGCAGAATAGTCACCCATGGAATCCGGAGTGGATGGGTACCTGCATTGGTGAGTGTGGGTGTGTGTAAGGGATAGCCATCCTTAAACAAAAAATGCAAAAGGAAAGAAAATGAACACAAGCAGTTTATCAAATGAAAAACGTCCAATGAATCATTAAACATGGCATATGGATATGAAAAATAATCAAACCCTTACAAGTGGACCTACATGCCCCCGGGCAAGGCATGAGGTGAAAAGATAGTGTACAGATTGTTTAAACATAAATATTACAGACCGAATAGGAAATGTTTGATAGATAAATTAATGATGAATAAAAGTGATGGGGACAAAGTCTTTTGCCTCCCAGTTGCTCAATCCTCCTTTGACAGTTGGATAAATCCACTCTTCGATGTTGCTCTCTTTGTCTTCGTCCTCTAGGGCGTTGATTCCGTAGGGAGAAATTTTGACTTGCGCTCTTTCAATCTTCGACCGGCGCATAGCCTTCTGGCCAGCGGCTGTGAACCCTAATCCAAATTTGTCTGTCTTATGCGGAATGTCAGGTAACTGCCTCCATGCTAAAATTTTCCCTTCCTTTATTGCGACCTTTGCGTCCTCCAGAGATGCCATCCTGGCCATCTGCCTCGGTGTCTCAGCTGACAACTTTGCTACTGCTATTTCAGGAAGGACTTCTTCGAAATGTTGAAAAGGCGTCTCAATGAACTCTCCTTCAACCTCCACATACCGGAAAGAATTCAAGTGGCTAATCATGTACTCTTCTTCACCATGGACAGTAATGATCTTTCCCTTGACAGGATACTTCAACATCTGATGTAAGGAGGAGGTGACTGCCCCAGCATGGTGTATCCAAGGCCTGCCCAACAAGCAAGAGTATGATGGACGGATGTCCATCACATAGAAAGTGGATTTAAACACCTCAGTGCCTATCTTGATGGGAATGTCAACCTCTCCATAGACCATTCTCTTCGACCCATCGAAAGCTCTGACAACAATATCACTCGGCTTCAACTCCAGCCCTTCACAATCTAGTCGGTCCAAGGCCTTCTTAGGCAATACATTCAGTGACGAACCAGTGTCGACCAAGACATGTGCGAGAGTGGTTCCTCGACACTCGACTGAAATGTGCAAAGCATCATTGTGGTTTCTACCTTTAGGAGTTAGGTCGGCATCAGAGAAACCTAATCCATTGTCCGCAGTCAGGCTAGCCACGCAATTTTGAAATTGATCTGCAGAGGTTTCCTGGGGCACATGGGCTGCCTTCAGGAATTTTATCAGGGCTTTAGCGTGCGCTTCTAAGCAAAGTAGTAGTGCCAGCATGGAGATCTTTGAAGGGGTTTGCCCCAACTGTTCCACCACATCGTAGTCACTCCTTTTGATTATCCTTAAAATCTCATCCATTTCCCTCTTGGAGGTTTCCGGGATGACCAAGGGTTGAGCCCTCGTCCTAACGAGCTCATCCTGGATTCCCTTACCTTTATCAGCAGCGGTAGGAGAGACAGTACCAGGAACAACATCATCCTCAATCAAAGGGGTTCTAGCAGAGAGTTTTATTGGTGCAGGGACAACCTTGTCAGCTGATGAGGGTCCAAAAATTGCTCTTGGAGGGGCAATCTCTGGAGAAAATATTCTCTCGCTCCGGGTGATTTTGCTCGTGCCCGCAATGTTACCAATGCTGGCTTCTTCATCATCCGAACTTTCTTCAGTTATTTCTATTTGCTTGATACCATGGTAGTAGACGTCACCGCCATAGTTCCAAGGTATCGACTTTTTATAAACATAAGGGACAGGCCCTGGCATTGTTATCTTCAAAGGAACATATTTCGTAGCTGGTGTAATCTTAACAGGCTTTTTGACGGCCTTGGACAGATTGGCGTGAATGGTTATGATTGAGACATCTTCAGTATGAACTGGAACAGCAGAAACTTTTTCAAACAAAATTTGTCGACTATCCATAAGGCCTTGAATGCCTTCCTTCAGTAACGAACAGTCAAACGGCAGAGAGTAACAACAATAGCAGTCTTCTTTACATCCCGGGAAGATCCCGGCCCTTAACAAATTCAACTTAATGGTTAGCAATGGAGTAATCAGATCATTGACATCAGCAACATACAAATCTTCTTCAATGGCATTGACATTTCGGCCGTGCTTCGGCATGGGTGCAGATATCACATTAGGCTTCTCCGGAGCGTCAAACTCCACTTCCTTCGCCTCTATCAGGTCTTGGATCTTATGCTTGAGTGGCCAACAATCATTGGTGTCGTGCCCGACACTGTCTGAATGGTAGGCGCATTTAGCATTAGCATGATAATATGGAGAGGACGTATTCACATTCTTTGGTGCCTCCTTGATGGTGGCAAGATTCAACTTCAACAGATGGGGAAGCACTTGCGCTGGAGTCATATTAATACGGGTGAACTGCCGTTGTGGCTGTTCCACTCGTTGTTGATTTGGTCTGGACTGGTTATAGCGAGGCTGCTCACTTGGAGTGTTTTGAATCATTACGGCCCCCACAGTTGGCCGACGTTCTGTCTTCCCTGCTCTTCTCTGAGAATATACCACAGATGTTTCCTTCTTAAAAGGCTTTTTCTCAACACTTGCGGCAACACCCTTCTGAATCTTTCCTGACTTGATGCCAGCTTCTATTCTTTCGCCCGTTAAGATCAAATCGGTAAACCCCGCGGAAGAGTTACCAATTAGATGATTGAAAAATGGCCCAGATAGGGTCCCAAGAAACATATCAACAAGCTCGCGGTCGATTAAAGGAGGCTGCACCCTGCCAGCCAAATCCCTCCATTTTTGTGCATATTCTTTGAATCCCTCGCTTGTTCCTAGTGACATACCCTGAAGTTGGGTACGAGTAGGAGCAAGGTCAGAATTATACTGATATTGTTTGTAAAAAGCGGTGGCCAAGTCTTCCCAATTTCTGACGCTGGTTCCCTCTAGCTGATAAAACCACTCCAATTGAGCTCCAGAAAGGCTGTCTTGGAAGAAATGAATCCAAAGATTCTTATCTGCCGTATAGGGTTGAATCTTTCTCACGTAGGACCTGAGATGCATTTTTGGACAAGACAGCCCATCATACCTCACAAACACTGGCACTTTGAACTTTGGGGGAATCACAATCCCGACAACCAAACCCAAGTCTTCAAAATCCAAACCCGGTACTCTTTGTAGCTCCATGGCGGCCAACCTGTCTTCTAGCCCTTTGTATTTATCATCAGCTGGAGGGTATTGCTGATCAGAATAATCTCCATCCTCTTCGACCTCCTCTTCTTCCACATCGGACTCGGAAGGTACCGCAGCCCCACCTCCTTTGCTGGTTCCTTCATCAGAAGTAGGAGGAAATTCAAGCACTCTCCGAGCTTCTCCGTCAAATCTTCTCCCCAAAGTAGCCACCCCGAGTCTCTTTTTCTTCTTTTTCACTGGGTCTTTATTCCCCAGCAAGGTCTTGAGATCCTCCTGACCTTTAGCCAAGGTTGTCAGGAGTTGCTGAAATTGTGCATTCTGAGCTTGTAGGTCTTTGAATGTTTGCTCGAGATCCATCCTGCTGAAATAAACAGCAGACAGATAAGGAAACCTGGAGTGAGACCTGCTTATGCACATGATGAATGGTATGCTTATGTATGCAATGCATTCAAGGATTTAGAACATTCAAGATTGTTGTAGACAAAAAGGAACGCACGTCATATTAATAAGAAGAAATTTGTTAGTACATAAATGCCCCATGGGCCAAATATTACAAGAACTTCTTAAGGTAAAAAGACATTACGCATCCTCTTCGGTGCAATGTAGGTGTTGAGGGCCTCTTGCTCATGGAGTCGGCGGGTAAGATCTAGAACCTTCTTTTCACTGGCGTAGAAGCTAGCTTCAAAAGTGTTCCGTTCTTCCTTGAGCTGAATCCAACTTTTCTGCATTTCCTCCCACGATGTAGGCATGTCAGGATGTAGGATGGTGTAGGGAACCTCTCCTTCACTGATGGGCTCTTTAATCACAGGGAGTACATGAGGATAAGGCATCATCAGACTTTGGGCTCGGGCTCGTACCCACTTGAGATAAGGCTCGAGGGGGATAGAGTTCTTGTGTCCCAGAGTCTTGCTATCAACCTTGTTGGGTCTTCCCCAAGCTCTGATGAATCTTTGGCGAAGTCCTTGCGCATCGTGGTCGAAGTCAAAAACTAGGTCAGGAATCAACATGTCATGAGGGCCATCCCTCCGTGCATATCCAAATTGCCTTAAAGCTAGGCAAGGGTTATAGGTGATACCTCCTCTGATTCCAAGTAAAGGAACATTAGGAAATTCTCCGCAACGATCGACAATGATGACATTTTCTCTGGACCGAGAACACCAATGCACATCAAAATGAGTAAGAGTCATCAATCATTGGGACCACCTTGAGCCTTGGTCATTCTTCAAGACAGATTGTGGAAGGTGCGAAATAAACCACCTTGCAAGGAGAGGAGTACAGCACATGAGAACACCCCTCTTTCTCATTGTTCGTGTGTAAAATGAGTGAAGAATGTCCCCAAGCAATGTTGGTATTGGGTTTCTGGACAAGAAGATTTTGACGGCATTGACATCTATCAATTGGTCAGAATTTGGGAACAAGACCAATCCATAGATAAGGAGTGCCACAATTTCTTCAAAGGCTTGAAGGTCCAATGAGTTCCAACATTCTTGTGCCTTCTCAAACAAGAATTTTGCTAAGAATCCTTTGACGCCGCTTCTGGTTTCCCAATGCCCCTTGATGTTGGATGGTTGTAGATGTAATGCTCGAGCAACATCTTCCGGCTTTGGTTCCTTTTCCGTACCGTTGAAGGGTAGTTGATTAAGGATAGGGATTCTTAGGAGTTGAGAAAACTCCTCCAAAGTGGGCACCAACTGGTAATCGGGGAAAGTGAAACAGTGGTGAAGAGGGTCAAAGAACTGGAATAGCACTTTCATCATGTCTTCTTCAATGTTGGTGTTGACTAAGCTGAGCAGTCTACCATGTCTTTCACTGAAGGATGAGTTTTCCGGAATTCTTGAGGTGAGCTCCTTGAGTTGAGGAGTGATTCTCACAAGGTTGACTTGGATAGTATTTCTGCGAGGAATTTCCATGACCTACAAAATAGGAACAAAGATGAAGATCCAAACCCTTGAAATGGTTAGTGAATGCATATGATGTTTTATGATGTTTATGATGTATGCACAAGACATATGTACAAGCAAATCACATCAAACCCTAGTTTCAGGCTTGCATGGGGTTTCATAGGTAAGTACCCTCTTGAGTGTAGTTGGCTTAAAAACCTGTCCTATAAATAGTAACCGGGTTCTAAGGAGCTCAATATCACTGGATTGTTTTCAATGTTCATTGTTTTGGTTTAGCCACTTAACTAGCGACCAAAATATCCCAAGAAAGCAACCCTCAATGAGTGTAGTATCGAGTATCTACCAACTTCGGACTGCACCAAAGCCGGTCATCTCACTACCCCTAATAAAAGGCCAAGATGGTCAAGTAAGGTTCTAGGTCATTAGTGCTTAGTGACATCACTCAGCGGCCCCGTACTCTCCTTGATTGAACTCAAGGGTTACCGGTACTCAAAAATATGTCGCACTAATATAGCTATTGCTTCGACCGTGTCGGTATACCCCACACAGTTTCCATAACGTATTGCTATCTATGAATGTTTCCCAAAATCCGGGTGTAGGATTGCAAACCCAAATAATAGAGCCAAGATATAAAGCAAACAATTCAAACAATTAGTCATGCAAGAGGGTGATCTAAGCCCTAAGGTTACTCCACTTTAAAGATCGTCCCCAGCAGAGTCGCCAGTTCTATGATACGGTGGGAGAACTGACTATGGCTTTGCGTTTGTTTTCGCAAATGTTTCGGTTGAGCAAGAGTCGCCACCGACTTTTTATTTTATCCTAAGGAAAGGTTTAAAAAGCACAACAAAAACCTTTGAGATATTTTCTTGGGTTCGGGGAGTAGATTATAGAAAGGGAAGGTATTAGCACCCTTTTTATCCATGGTTATCCATGGGCTCTTAGGTACTCGCTTAGATCAACTTGCCTTGGTTTTCAATTGTTTGAAATGGTGCTTTGTGTGTGGTTTTGAAAATGTTTTGAAAAAGATGCCTTGTCTAGGCTACCCTTGTAACAATTCTTTACTCGAATGTTTTACAAAAAGGTGTTTGTCTTTTTGAAAAGATGTTTCAAGGTTTTTTGAAAGTTTGTTTTAAAAGTGTTTGTGAAGTGTGGTTTGAAAAATAGGCAAGTGTTTTTGTTTTGCAAGTTGACAAGTACTTAAGAGCTATCTACCCCAAAGTTATCAAAGATTTTTGCTATGTTTCAACCCTTTTAACAATTTTGTTCCACCATTGTATTTGATGAACAATCTTGTGTTAGGATGTGAAAGGGACGGGCGCGGGTCATCGTTTAGACCATAATTGTAATAGTGCTAAGTGTCTTTGGGCAATTTCTCTTTGAAAGGGACTTGATCACTTTAGGCAACTTTTCAAAAGCGTCATCGAGGGACTATGATCAATTGATTTGTATTGCTTTGCCCAAAGAGACCTAACATGCAATATGGCCTAATTTTGAAAGGCAACAAGTGGATGTAACCCTAGGGGTGTTAGTGTGCGAGTGTGTTTTATTGCATACAAGAGTTTTTTCTTTGAATTAGGTTTTTCTATTTCATTGATTTTATCTTGCCATACATGTCCTAATTACTAGTAATAAGAAGCGGAAATATAAAATCCTACGCTATTACAACAATTAAGGGAGGGGGATACACATTTGTACATGGGGGGTTCAACGAGAAAAATAGACAAAAAAGAAAATAGCAAAAAAAACAAGATATAGAGAGAGAGAGAGAGAGAGAGAGGGAGCCCGTGCGCTGCTGGGAGGTCATCAGAAGTTCTGACTCAGATCCGCTGCCAGATGATCAACCTCTTGGTTAAACTGTATGAGTCAGAACTTCTGACTCTGGCACCTGCAAAACAGAACCTTGTTAGTGGGGAAATCAGAAGTTCTGATTCCCCTGCGCTGCAAGACAGAAGTTTGTTAGTGGAGACACCAGAAGTTCTGATTCTGCTGAAAAGGCAATAACTCTCAGAGGTTCTGATATCATTGACAGCAAAACAGGCTTCAGATGTGCTAACATCAAAGTCAGCACTTGGCTTTTCCCTGTACTAACCAGAACATCTGCAATTCTGTTGTTACTCCACAAAATAGGAAACATATTTGGAACAGATCCAACAAATACAAAAAAATGTTTCAGAGGTCAGAACCAACAAGGTCACAGGCAAGTCCTATACTGGCTCAGAACGTTCTGAGGTATGAAAATCCTCATAACATAAGCAGCAACAACATGACATTTACATTATGTTTATTTGAGTATGCACAGCTGATGATGCTTAACAGCGTGATGAGGGTCAGCAGGTGCTTACCTGACTGTTGGAAAAGTTTGGGGGTGAAAGTTAGCTTTTGGCTCTGGTGGTGTTCTGGACAGATTTTCTTTGAAAAGGGGAAGTAAAGGTGTATACGTAC
Source organism: Vicia faba (assembly GCA_948472305.1). Classification (NCBI taxonomy): domain Eukaryota; kingdom Viridiplantae; phylum Streptophyta; class Magnoliopsida; order Fabales; family Fabaceae; genus Vicia; species Vicia faba. Next base: position 1,225,492,540 of record OX451736.1, on the reverse strand, counting down.
GTAGGGTCAGAAGTTTGGAAAGGGTGTTTTTTTTCTTGGTTCACAAAGAAAACTGGGTATTTTGATGAAGTTTGAAGGTGAGGAACTCAAAGTTATGAAACAAACTGGAGATTTTGGCAGAGCTTCAGAATGCTATGTTGCTAAGGGTTGTTGTTTCTCTCTTAGCAATTTTTCTGTTTCTTTTCTGAACGCCCTTTTGCAGTGGTGAAGACTCTCTATTTATAGGCAAAGTTCTTGTGGGTGCCTTGAACATTAAAGCGCCAACAGAGTTTGAATTTGTTCTTTGACAGAAATTCCTGGGAAGTTGTGATAACAGATAACCTTCATCCTAGGCTGCAGCAGCAGGCGTAGATTGGGGAGAAGTGACCTCTGAAGTGGGCGGTGGCGCGTAGACCCATGCCAGAATCTGCACAAAAGCGTTTTCCAAGCCACACGTGAATGTTCAGGAGTGGTTGGAAGCATTAATGGGCATTAAATGGTGATAAGACCTATCAACATCAATATTCTGGTAATAGAAACCAACGCTGAATCAGCAGCGTAAACCATGCTCTGGCTTTGGCTTCCTGTTGTCTTAGTAAGCTCTGGAGATTCTCCTGGTTTTCTGGTATGTTCCTTGGATTTACTTCTGGACCTCCTGGGCTTAGAGATTCTGTATCAGTGTAACACCTACTCCTCTGATCTTTCATCTTCTGATTTCAACCTGTTCTGAAGGAGCCTTCAGACTTCCCTGCTTCTCTTGCATTCCTTTAGCAAATTCTGACTGAGCTTGTGTAACTGCTGAAGGGGTATGTTCTGTCTGAGGCTTACATACTGAACTACGTTTACAACTTCTGATTGAACTGATGTAGCTGCTGAAAAGCCAACTTCTGACCACGCTGAGCCAAGCTTGCAACTTCTGACCGTTTTTATCTGGAATGGGTCCAGAAGTTCTGAAGCGCTGATTTTTTCTTAAACACTCATTTTTTTAGAGAAACGTTCTAAATACTTAGAATTTGATTTTTCTCAAGATAAAAGCGTTGTTTCTGGAGTTCGTGAGATCATCTTGCTCTTGTAAGTGGCTTGCTTGGGCAAAAAGATAACTCAGGGCTTGGATTTGTTTCAGAGGGACCTTGAAAATCCAAGATGGTTTCCTGAAGAAAGAGAGGGCAAATTTTGGGGTACAACAGCATGGGACTTTACATTTCTGTAATTTACCGCTTTCAATATAAATGCTAGTAACTAGGGTTTGTATGGCAAAACTTAAAATCAACAACTAGATAACCCTAATTCAAGAACAAATACATGAAAACAAACACTTTGCACACTTGCACCTCTAGGATAATCTACACTTGTTGTCTCAGACAAAAAATAGTCATGTCCCTCGAACGTGGGATACTTTAGCAATAACTCTCGAATACAAGATCGTAGTCCATCGGTGACCCTTCGATGTTACCTTTGGTAAACGATCTTAGACCCTTACGACAAATTGCTAAGGTATCCTACAATATTGCCTTCTATGACTGTACGATGACCTACACATGTCCCTTCACATCCAATGATAGGGCTTCTTATCAATCAATGGTAAGGTAGCAATATCTAAAAGAGGAGGAAAAGAACTAAGACTTTTTGAGTAGGTAGAACGCTCATAGTTGCTTACTCACAACCATTTTCAAAACATCTTTCAAACACACCAACACTTTCAAATGAAATATTTTCAAAAGTCAACACTTTGTATACATTCTTATAGAGACGAGAATCATTACAAAGTTCGCCTAAAAAAGGCACTTTCAAAATACTTTCAAAAACATCACAAACACATTTCAAACAAAGCATTTCAAAGTGATCAAGCAACTAAGAGCCCGTAGATAATTATGGATGAAAAGGGTGCTAACACCTTCCCTTTTCATAACCTACCCCCCGAACTCAAGAAAATTCTCAAAAGGTCTTTCCTGTTCTTTTCACCCTTTCCTTTATTGGATAAAAGAAAAGTCGGTGGTGACTCTTGTTATCCGCAACAATTGCGATAAAACGCAAAACATCCAAGTCAGTTCTCCCACCGTATCACAGAACTGGCGACTCTGTTGGGAAAATACTTAAAAGTGGGGTTACCTTAGAGCTAGATCATATTTAAAATGATTTACTTGTTTGATTTGTTTGCTTTACATTTATGGGTCCTTGTTTGGGTTTTTATTGATCCTCCACCCGGATCGGGAAACATTATTAGGTAAGTAGCAATAAATTGTGGGGACTATGTGGGGTATACTGACATTGTTGAAGCGACGACTATGTTAGTGTGGCACATTTGTTGGTACCGGCATCCCTTGAGTCCAGCCAAGGAGAATATGGGGCCGTTGTGCAGTGTCATAAAGCATTAATTGACCGTAGAACCTTTAATTGAACAATTTGGCCATTAGGAAGTAGTGAGGTAGCCGACTTTGGTGCAGTATGAAGTTGGTTGATACTTGATACTACGCTCATTGAGATAGGATTTTCGGGATATTTCGATCGCCAATAAAGAGGCTTACGCTGAAACAATGCCCGATGAAGAAAGATCAGTGATATTGAGATTCCCTAGAACCCGATTACTTTCTAGGACAGGTTGAACCAACTAAACTTCAAGAGGGTACTTACCTATGAACCTCATGCAAGCCTAAACCAAAGGACTTGTTTGCTTTGAGTGTATATGTTTACTTGTACATAACATCATGACATCATACCATGGCATTTTGCACTAACCATTTTAAGGATTTTTGGTATTTATCTTTGTGCTATTTTGTAGGACATGGATTTCACTCGCAGGAATACTATCCAAGTCAACCTCATAAGAGTGCCTCCTCAACTTAAAGAGTTAGCGTCGAGGGTTCTTGAGCATTCTCCATTTACCACAAGACATGGTCGACTTCTCAATCTGGTTACCTCAAGCCTTGATGAAGACATGATGAAAGTGCACTTTCAGTTCTTTGATCCTTTACACCATTGCTTTACATTTCCTGATTACCAACTAGTGCCCACCATGGAGTAATTCTCTCAACTCTTGGGAGTGCCAATTCTTGATCAAATACCCTTCACCAGTATTGAGAAATACCCGAGACCTAAGGAGATTGCTCGAGCTTTGCATTTGCAATGGTCCAACGTTATGGCAAATTGGGAAACAAGGAGTGGTGTTAAAGGGTTTCTAGCCAAGTTCCTGTTTGAGAAGGCTCAATAATTTTGGGAGGCTCTGGATTTGCAAGCTTTTGAAGAAGTGTTGGCTCTTCTAATTTGTGGGATGGTATTGTTCCCTAACCTGGACCAACTCATAGATATGAATACAGTCAAAGTTTTTCTATCTCATAACCCGGTGCCTACCTTACTCAGAGATATCTTACATTCTCTTCACACTCGCACCATGAAGAGAAGGGGAATTATTATGTGTTGTACTCCTTTGTTGGCTAGGTGGTTTATTTCGCACCTACCTTGATCTGTTTTGAAGAATGAGCAAGGTATGAGATGGTCTAATAGGTTGATGTCACTCACGCATTCAGATATTCATTGGTGTTCTCGATCTTTGGAGGATGTTACCATTATTTATTGCTATGGGGAATTCCCTAATGTCCCTCTCCTTGGAGTTAGGGGAGGTATCACTTATAATCCTTGCTTGGCTCTACGACATTTTGGGTATGTTAGGAGGGATGGTCCTCATGATGCACTTGTCCAAGGAATTGCATTTGACTATGAGAACAACGTCCAAGGTTATCATCCAAGATTCGTACGAGCTTGGGGCATGGTAAACAAAGTTGGTAGCAAGACATTGGGGCATAATAACTCCATTCCTTTGGAGCCTTATCTCAAGTGGGTGCGAGCTCGTGCTCAAAACCTCATGATGCCTTATGAGGCCATTCTACCTATCATCATGGAGCCTATTGTCGAGGGAGATGTTCCCTACACTATTCTTCATCCTGACATGCCCACTACTCTTGAAGAGTTGCAAAGATCATGTATTCAACTCAAAGGGGAGTGAGACACCTTTGAAACCCAGTTCTACGAAAGCGAGAAGAAGGTTTTAGAGCTCACAAGACAAATTCATGAAGATCGGAGTTTGAATGCCTACATTTCACCAAAGAGGATGCGCTCATGGGAAGCTTAAGTCCTTTTTGTTTTATGAGTCTATTTTGTATTTTCTTCTTCCATTGTAAGCCCAAGAGGCATTTTTGTAACCGTTTGAACTTATTAATGCAATTAATTTTTGTTCCCTCTTGGTTTAAACAAATTTAAATCTTAAAAGTCGTTGAAATCATTTGCATACGCATTTCTTGCATCATAACATAAGCAGGTTTTCAGACACATGTTTCCTCATCTTTCTAATGTTTATTTCAGTAAGATGGAGCTCGAGCAAACTGTGAAAGACTTGCAGACACAAAATTCTCAATTTCAAGAAACCTTGCTCACCTTAGCTAAAGGGCAACAAGAATTGATGTCACTTCTGGTTGCAAAGAAAAAGACTAAGAAGAAGGCTTTGATCAACATGGGAAAGAGATTCAAGGGCCCTGTCCGACATGTTCAAGTGGAAGACGACTCCTCCGAGGAGGATGAGAATCAGAATGAAGATGCAAGAAGCATCTGTGTTGGGGTTACAAACAATCAAGTTTATGAGGATGAAGATTACTTTGATGAACAGTATCCAACGGCTGAGGATAAGTACAAGCAACTGGAAGATAAGTTGAAAGCTGTGGAAATTCAAGTTGTACGTGGTTTGGATTTTGGTGATTTGGGATTAGTATCTCGGGTTGTTATCCCCCCATAAATTCAAAATTCCAATCTTTGCTAAGTATGACGACATTTCGTGCCCAAAGCTTCATTTGAGGTCTTACGTCCATAAAATACAACAGCATACCACTGACAAGAAGCTTTGGGTACACTTATTTCAAGAGATTTTGTCTGGGACTCAGTTAGAATGGTTTTACCAGTTGGAGGGTTCCAGCATTCATACTTGGGAAGATCTGGCCATTGCTTTCTACCGCCAATATCATTACAACGCTGATTTAGTGCCAACTAGGGTTCAGTTACAAGGAATGACAATAGGTTCCAATGAAGGTTTTAAAGAATATGCGTAAAAATGGAGAGACCTTGCTGGTAGAGTACAACCACCACTGACGGATAGGGTGCCGGTGGATATGTTCATGGGAACATTAACTGGCCCATTTTTCAACTTTTCAATTGGGAGCTCATCGTCCGGTTTCACTGAGTTAATTATGGCTGGTGAAAGGGTCGAGAGTGGTATCAAGAGTGGAAAAATTCCCATGGCATCTGCTTCTGCATCAAACACTATAAAGAATCCCTTTACTAGCAAGAGAGAAGCCAATGTTGTATATGGGTCAAAAGCCCATACCAAGAAGGACCACCGTCTATCTATTAATGCTGTTTTGGTCTCCAACCCCCCATCTGCTCAAAGACAACTACAACAAGCCAACCATCAAAGGTATGAGGTTCCAAGAAGACAGTTCACGAGGATTAACATGTCAATGTACCAAGCCCTGCAACACCTGTTGAAGGCCAACTTGGTAACATTGCGTGATCCACCATCAAATCCCAATGTTTCATCTCCGAAATACAATCCTAACGCTAAATACGTCTGTCACTCCAATAGCCCCGGGCATGATATTGATCAATGTTGGGCTCTAAAAAACAAGATTCAAGATCTTATCGACAACAAAACTATTGAGTTTGATCCACCTACAACTCCAAATGTTATAACTGCACCAATGCCAAATCATGGCAAAGGTGTCAATGCAATTGAAGACATTGTTTTTGTTTCCTCCGTTGAAGATTTGACTACTCCACTGACCATTGTTAAAGAGAACCTGCTGAGAGCTGGGGTTTTCCCTGGTTGTTTAAAAGACTGTAATTGTTGTCCCAAACAAGTTAATGGATGCAAATGGCTAAAAGAAGGTGTTCAACGCCTGATAAATAGTCATGAGTTCCTGTTTGAAAGAACTCCATCCATCAAAAGTTTGACCGATAAAGCTAAAGACATTTCCATCATAACAATTTCCATCAAGCCTTTTAGGATCTCTTCAAAGGGTCCTATTAGAATTTCCAACGAACCAACGATTTCTCCCTTGATAATTACTGCTCCTGGTCCGATTCCTTACTCCTCCGACAAAGCAGCCCCTTGGAATTACGGTGCTGAAGTTTAATATCAGGGAATTAAACAAGACTCTTGGATCAATGAAGACAAAGCTGATGACGTTACCAATATTGCTGGTTCTAGCAAGGTGACAAGAAAGGGGAGGATTTTCTCTCCTAACATTTCACCTCCAACTACTACAATGACACCTGTCCGCATTACCATTGATAAGCCTAGTACTAACACTAAGGGTAAAGACAAAGTAATTGAGCCTGTTGGGATAGAGACGCCTGCCAAAGACATTGCTTCTGAGGAACCTTCCACCCAAGAAATGGAGGAAATCTTGAAGATTATAAAAAAGAGTGATTTCAAGATAGTAGAGGAATTGGGGAAAACCCCCTCCAAAATCTCTATGTTGTCTTTGTTGCTTTGTTCCGATGCTCATGCCCAAGCTTTAATCAAATTTGTGAAAAAAGCGCATGTTCCTCAAGAGACCATAACCGATCAATTTGAAAACTATGTGGCGAGTCTAACTACCGACCATGGATTGGGGTTCTCTGATGCTGACTTGACACCAATTAGAAGAAATTATAATAAGGCTTTGCATATCTCTATTGAATGCGAAGGAACTACTCTAGCCCATGTCTTGGTGGATACAGTGTCCTCTTTAAATGTCTTACCCAAAGGTGCTTTAGATCGGTTGGATTGTGATGGTTTGGTATTGAAGCCAAGTGACATAGCTGTAAGGGATTTTGACGGTGTTATAACCTAAAATTTTCCCTCTCACTTCTCAAGAATTTGCTCACAAGATCTCCCTTGACTCAAGACTGAATTAGGGTTTGATCAGCTCAAGACACCTCCTTAAGCACTGATGACCAAAATTAGGGTTTGAGTTTGCACAAGGATTTTTGGACTTCCAATGCCCCATATGATTTCCATGGATCATTATGGACCCCCAAGATTACTCAAATCAAGTTTCAAGCCTTGAATCACACTTTTGCTTAGTCAATTGAGCAGTTGACCTAAATATCAGCTGTATTAGGGAAAAAAGTCAACCATGGCCAATTTACAGTCAAACTTCATAATTTTTTATCCACATCAACATTTCAAACTCATAGGTATCATTTGATCAAGTTTGGACCATAATTCCTCGAAAAATTTGATCAAATCTCCAAAAGGGCAAAATGGTCAAAATTAGGGTTTTGACTGGGAAAAGGCAATTTCTGATTTTTGACCTAGCAAATGATCAATTGGTTTAAGGCATGATATCAAGAGTCCAATTGCATAATTTTACCTAATAACATGGTTCAAAACATTGCAAGTCCATTGGATTGACAGATGAATTTTGCAATCAACTGATCAAAAGTCAACTGTATATTGAAAAGTCAAACTTTGACTCTTTGGTCAAATTCAAGTGCCAAAGATCATAATTCATCAAAACATGTCAAAATATGAAACTTATTCATCAAGAAATCAAAAAGTCAAGATTTCATTTTGAAAAGTCAAAATTTCTAAACTTAGAAATTTTTCTAAGTGTTGGAAATTTCATGTTTTTTCATAACTTTGAGCAAAATTTTCACCATGATGCAAGATGATTCAAGAAAAACTTCCAACATGAAAGTTGTATATCTCCATGATATCTACAAGATTTATTTACACAACTTCTCCTAAATATGCTTGGATTTCAAGTTATAAATTCATGAAGTCATGCCATTTTCATTTAACACTTAGAGAAATTTTCAGCAGTTTTGGTTAGGTTTTTATCTCAACTTCTTGGCCAATTTTCATCAAGTTCCAGTTTGATTTAACAAAAGTGGTCAACATGAAAGTTGCATAGGGTGTTTCAAGCTTTCCAAAACATCCAAGAGCATGAATTTATCATATTTGAGCTAGGAGATTCAAGAGCATGAAGTTGAGCATCCATTATTGAGTTGCAAGTCATTTTAGTGAAGAACACATAACAAAACTCTTATAATTTGTTGCATAATCTTATGTTGCAGGCCTCCTTGCTTGAAAATCTCATCATAATTTAATGTTTACACAAGAGCTTTAACTATTACCCAAGTGTTTAAACCATTGTCCAAAAGATCTTTCCATTTATGGCATAAAGACACCATTGCTATTCTTGAAAAGCAAGCTTTTTGTACAAAGTTTGTCTTGAGCCCATACCTTGCATATTGCTGATTATACTCCACCATAAATCATGGGAAGTAGCTCCTCTATACCAGAAACTTTGGTACTTCACCTTAGGACTATGGAGTACTTGACATAGTTTGATCTTTGTAATCCAACCAAACTATAACATGCTGTCTTGCAAACCTAGTCAGCTCATATGCACAAACATCCTGCCTATAAATAGAAGAAGCATTTGCAAGACAAGGAGGTTTGAAAAAATAGAGAGAAAAGGCAGAAGTTTTATTGGTAAACCCTCAAAATCTCGTATTCACAAAAGCCATAACAGTCCATAAAACTTCCACTCTTGAGTTTTAAAGTCCAAACCTTTGAACCTCTCATACTTTGCAAACTCTGTCAAGCATTTCAACACCTCACATACATCACCTAGAGATTGTCCAAACTCAAGAAAAAGCTTCTACAACACCTCCGCTTTCTCTTCCAAAGTTCAAGAACAGTCAAAACAACAAATCAAACTCAGAATATAAGATCTAGCTCCAAGGTAAGTTTCTTGACCTTTGTTCTTCATTTCAAGCATCATTAGTAACTCTTTTTTTTTTGAAGATAAAGTGTAGTAACCATTGACCTTGAATCTAACCTTTTGTTTATGTTCCATGCTTTTCATTATGTGTTGAGAACTAACCCATGAATGCAGCAAAACAATGTTGGAGTAGAAAAAATGACAGTATGAGTCGACACATAGCCTTATGAGTCGGTACATACTTCTTTACAGAACCAAAACAGAAGGAAAAACAATGCATGAGCCGATACAAAGCACATATGAGTCGACACATGCAGTGTATGAGTTGACACATACCATTATGTATCGACTCATACTGAGTTGATTTGGCAATACAGGGGCAAGGAAAGTTATGTGTCGATGCATATGAGGTTGTGTTGACACATAATGGTTCAAGATGCATTTTTTCCTTCTTTTTACATTGTTTTCATGTTTCCTTCATGGTTATTCGATATGGTTGTAATATTTAATTTCCTACTTCATCCCCATTTGTAAATTGTACCCTCACCCCCTAAACGATGTAACAGCGTAGGACTTTATTTTCCGCAATTTAACGCTTTCAAATACAAACGTTAGTGACTAGGGTATGTATGGCAAGATAAAATCAACAAGTAGAAAACCCTAATACAAGACAAAACAAGCATGAAAATCAATACACTTGCATACAAGCACCCCTAGGGTAAAACCCACTTGGTTGCCTTATAAACGGTCATATTACGCATGTGAGGTATCTTAGCAAAAACAAGAAAAAATACAAGATCATAGTCCGTCGATGACGCTATCTAAGTTGCCTTTCAAAATGATCTTAGTCCCTAAAGAAAAATGCTAAGATACCTTGCAACATTGCTAATCATGGTTATACGATGACCCACGACCGTCCCGTTTACATCCAAAGATAGGGTTTCTTACCAAATCAATGGTAAGACAACAATGTCAAAGGAAAAGAAAATGAACAAGAAAGACTTTTGAGTAGGTAGAATGCTCCTAATTACTTGTTCCATTTCAAAAAAAACATCCTTGCTATTTTCAAAACAAACACCTACACTTTCAAACATCTTACAAAATTGAAAACATTTTTAAAAGATCAACATTTTTGTGTACATTCTTACGAACGAGAATCATTACAAAGATTTCCTAAACAATGGCCTCTTTACAAAATACTTTCAAAAACCACACAAAGCACAATTTCAAACAAAAGCAAGTGATCTAGAAAGTAACTAAGAGCCCATGGAAAACCATGGATAAAAAGGGTGCTAATACCTTCCCTTTTTATAATCTACCCCCCGAACCCAAGAAACAATCTCAAAGGTCTTTCCTGTGCTTTTTCACCTTTCCTTTTGGATAAAAGAAAAAGTCGGTGGCGACTCTTGCTAACCACAGTATTTGCGATCAAACGCAAAACACCCAAGTCAGTTCTCCCACCGTATCACAGAGCTGGCGACTCTGCTGGGGATAATTCTAAAATTGGGGTTACCTTAGGGATTATATCACATTTACTTGCTTATATTGTTTTACTTGTATGCTTTACATTATGGTTCTTTGTTTGGGTTTGAATCCTCTACCCGGATTTGGGATACATTATAGGTAAGTAGCAATACGTTGTGGAAATTGTGCGGGGTATACAGACATGGTCTAAGGAATAGCTATGTTAGTGCGACATATTTATGGGTACCGGTAGCCTTTGAGTTAATCAAAGAGAATACGGGGCCGCTGAGTGATGTCATAAAGCACTAATGATTTTCTAGAACCTTTGCTTGACCAACTTGGCCTTTTAGGATGTAGTGAGATGATCGGCTTTGGTGCAGTCCGAAGTTGGTAGATACTCGATACTACACTCATTGAGGTTTGGTTTCTTGGGATATTTCGGTCACCATTAAAGATGCTTAAGCTGAAACAATGACCAAGGAAACAATCCAGTGATATTGAGCTCCTTAGAACCCGGTTACTATTACTAGGACAAGTTTAAGCCAACTAAACTTCAAGAGGGTACTTACCTATAAAACTCCATGCAAGCCTAAACTAAGGATTTGTTTGCTTTGCTTGTATATGCATACTTGTACATAACATCATGGACATCATGAATATCATATACATCCACTAACCATTTCAAGGATTTTGGGATTCATCTTTGCTCTTGTTTTGTAGGATATGGATTCACTTCGCAGGAAAATTATTCAAGTCAACCTTGTGAGAATCCCTCCACAACTTAATGAGCTAGTTTCAAGAATTCCTGAAAACTCTCCATTCACTGAGAGACATGGTTGTCTACTCAACTTGGTCACCTTTAACACAGATGAGGACATGATGAAAGTGCCTTTTCAGTTCTTTGATCCTTTACACCATTTCTTCACCTTCCTCGACTATCAACTTATGCCTACGTTGGAAGAATTCTCCCAAATCTTGAGGATTCCCATTCTCAATCAACTTCCTTTCAATGGTACAGAAAGAGATCCAAATCCAGAAGAGATTGCTCAAGCTCTACACTTGCACTCATCTGATGTCACAACCCATTAGGAAACAAGGAGTGGTGTCAGAGGTTTCTTAGCAAAGTTCTTGTTTGAGAAAGCCCAAAGCTATTGGAATTCCTTAGACTTGCAAGCCTTTGAGGAAATTGTGGCTCTCCTCATCTATGGGATGGTTTTGTTTCCAAATCCTGACCAGCTCATAGATGTGAACACCGTCAAAATCTTCATGTCACGCAACCCGGTGCCTATATTGCTAGGGGATATCCTACACTCTTTTCACACTCGCACAATGAGGAAAATAGGTGTCCTTATGTTTTGCACTCATCTCTTGGCAAGATGGTTTATTTCTCATCTCCCCCAATTTGTATTAAATAATGAGCAAGGTTCAAGGTGGTCGCAAAGGTTGATGATGCTCAAACATTCAGACATTCATTGGTGCTCTCGATCCAAAGAGAATGTTATCATTGTCGACCGTTGTGGAGAATTACCTAATGTCCCTTTACTTGGCATTAGGGGAGGTATCACCTATAACCCATGCTTAGCCTTAAGGCAATTTGGTTATGCACGAAGGGATGGCCCGCACGAGATGTTGATTCAAGGTTTGGTATTCAACTACGACAACGACGATCAAGGTCTTCGCCAGATATTTATCCGAGCTTGGAGGATGCTAAACAAGGTGGATAGCAAGACTTTGGGACACAAGAATTCCATCCCTCTTGAGCCTTACCTCAAATGGGTATGAACTCGCACTCATAGTCTTATGATGCCTTACCCCTCCATTCTCCCGGTAATCATTGAGCCTGTCATGGAGGGAGACGTTCCATACACTATCCTGCATCCTGACATGCCCACATATCTTGAAGACCTACAAAGGGATTAGATACAACTCAAAGAGGAGCGAGATACTTTCAAAGCCCAATTCTACACAAGCAAGAAGAAGGTTTTAGAGCTCACCAGGCTACTTCATGAGGAGCAGACTCTGAATGCCTACATTGCACCAAAGAGGATGCACACTACTTTTCTATCTTAGAGCTTTTATATTATTTTGCCCTAGGGGAATTGATGTACTCAAACTTTACCTTATTAATATAACGTGTGTTTCTTTTTTGTCTAAAACAAATATAAATCTTTGAAATCCTTGAAAACATTGCATATGCATATACCATTCATCATAACATAAACAGGTCTTTTGCAACAAGTCTCCTCATCTCTCTATTGTTTATTTCAGTAAGATGGATCTCGAGCAAACAGTGAAAGATCTCCAAGCTCAGAATACGCAGTTTCAACAGTTGCTCATGACCCTAGCCAAGGGGAAAGAAGAGTTGAAGACTCTGCTGGCTGAAGAGAGGAAAAAGAAAACAAAGAAGGTAACCGGAGTCTTAAACATGGGAAGAAGATTTCATGGGCAGACAAGAAGGACTTTGGACTTTGCAACAACATCCGGTGAAGGAGAAGGGAAAGGCAAGGAAACATTTGTCCCGTTAGAATCAGAAGAGGAAGAAGAAGAAGAGGGCTACTCTGAGGAACAGTACCCTCCAGCTGATGACAAGTATAAACATCTTGAAGAGCGGTTAAGCACGATGGAAATCCAAAAGGTGACAGGCTTGGACTTTGAGGAATTGGGACTAGTGTCGGGGATTATGATTCCTCCGAAATTCAAAGCACCTGTATTAGCTAAATATGACGGAGTTTCATGCCCTAAGATGCATCTCTGGTCATATGTGAGGAAAATTCAACCCCATACCGCTGATAAAGACTTATGGGTGCATTTCTTCCAAGACAGTCTGTCTGGGACTCAACTTGACTGGTTCTACCAACTAGAAAGGGCTAATATTCACAATTGGGAAGATCTTACTGCAGCTTTCTACAAACAATATCAGTACAATGCTGATCTGGCACCTACCCGTACTCAACTCCAGAGTATGGCAATGGCCTCCAATGAAGGTTTCAAGGAATATGCACAAAAATGGAGAGATCTGGCTGGAAGAGTTCAACCCCCCCTGTCTGAGAGAGAATTGGTAGACATGTTCTTAGGCACCTTATTCGATCCCTTCTTCAATCATTTAATCAGAAGTTCATCTGCGGGCTTTACTGAACTAATATTGACCGGAGAGAGGATAGAAGTCGGTATAAAAAATGGAAAGATTCAGAAAGACACATCCTCTTCTACAGCTGTAAGGAAGCCCTTTATCAGAAAGAAAGAGGTGGCTGCCGTATATCCGCAAAGAAACCAAGATAGGGCCGAACGCCGACCAATGGTGGGGGATGTTTTGATCCCAAAGCTTGTGTCTGATTAACAAAGAAATAATCAACCAAGGATAGAAAGGCCAGTCAGGCAGTTTACCAGAATCAACATGACTCTGTCTCAAGTACTACCGCATCTTCTGAGATCCAATTTGGTAACCTTAAAAGAAGCTCTGAAAAACCCCAATACAACATCCTCTCATCATCATTCCAATGCCCATTGCGCATATCACTCTGAAAGTCCTAGTCACGATAATAATAACTGTTGGGCCTTGAAGAACAAAATTCAAGACCTCATTGAAGCAAAAGAAATTGAGTTTGAAGCGCCCGAGAAGCCAAATGTCATTTCTGCTCCTATGCCCAGACATGGCCACAATACTAATGCCATTGAAGAAGATTTGTTTGTTACCTTAGTTGATGAGCTCATGACCCCACTTGTGACTGTTAAAATGAATTTGTTGAATGCCGGTGTGTTCCCGTGCTGTGGTAAAGATTGTCGTTTCTGTTTATCCTCACCAACTAGTTGTCCTTTGTTGAAAGAAGGCGTTTAGCGCTTGATAGATAACAAAGAGATTTTGTTTGAAAAAACTCCTGTTACACCTGTTCCTTTTGAAGATGTTTCTATCATTACCATTTTCGCCAATTCTTCCAGGGTCTCCACCAAAAGACCCGATAGAATTACATCAGTTCCGAAAGCAACTCCTTTAATAATCACAATGCCTGGGCCAACCCCATATGAATCAGACAAAACCGTGTCGTGGAATTACGGAGGGGACATTTACTATCATGGCATCAAGCAAGACTGGTCGGCCGCCGAAGAGATATATTCTAAGAAAGAAGACTCTGACATCAGTAATATTGTCGGAACTAGTAAAATTACCCGAAGTGGTAGGATCTTTTCTCCAGAAATTGCTCCCCCAAAGGCAGTTTCTGGACCCGTAATTATCCCTGTGGATGCTCCAAAGGTTGATCCCATACCCATAATCATCTCTGCAAGTACTTATATTGACGAAGACGTTACAACCCCTGTAATCATTCTTACTGACACTCCTGCTGCCGAATTAACCGAGGCTCAAGGAAAAGGTGTTATGGTTGAGCTTGTCCGGACGAAGACTCAATCATTGACTATCCGTGAGGCCTCCAAGAAAGAAATGGAGGAGATCCTAAAAATTATAAAGAGAAGCGACTACGATGTAGTTGAACAACTGGGGAAAACTCCCTCTAAAATCTCCATGTTAGCATTACTACTATGTTCCGAGGCACATGCAAAAGCCTTGGTGAAGTTCTTAAAAACCGCCCATGTACCTCAAGAGACATCTGCTGATCAATTTCAAGACTGCATAGCCAGCCTAACTGCGGACAACGGTTTAGGTTTCTCAGATGCTGATCTGACGCCAAGGGGAAGAAAGCATAATAAGGTGTTGCATGTCTCAGTGGAATGTAGGGGCACCACTCTGGCGCATGTTTTGGTGGATACTGGCTCATCTTTAAATGTATTACCCAAAAAATCTCTTGATAGACTTGACTATGAGGGGTTGACTTTAAAGCCAAGCAACATAGTGGTAAGGGCTTTTGACGGTTCGAAGAGGATGGTACATGGGGAGGTGGACATTCCCATAAAGGTTGGAACCTAAACCTTCAATTCAACTTTTTATGTGATGGACATCCGCCCTTCATACTCCTGCCTGCTAGGCCGACCATGGATCCACAATGTTGGTGTTGTTACTTCTACGTTGCACCAAATGTTGAAGTATCCAGTTCAAGGAAAGATTATCATCGTACATGGAGAGGAAGAATACATGATCAGCCATCTCAATTCCTTCAAATATATGGAATTGGACGGTGAATTCATTGAAACTCCATTTCAACACTTTGAAGAGGTCCCTCAAGAGGTGGCAGCGACTAAGGCTGTTCCCAAGATTACAAGGCCTCCACTCTGGATTTCGTCACTGAAAGATGCTAAAGTAGTGGTGGAAGAAGGTGGATGCACTATCTGGGGACAACTCCCAGATATCCCATATAAGTCTGACAAGTTTGGTCTAGGTTTCACTTCAAGTGCTCAAAAGGCTGTATGTTGTGCCCATGCTGGAGGGCCACCCTTGAAAATCAGCAACCGTGAAGTCAACACAGTGGAAGATGGTGAAGATGGTTTCAACCTCGAGGAATGGATCTTCCCGACTGTCAATGGAGGGCTCAGAAATTGGGAGGCTAGAGACTTCATCCCAATCACTTTCATCCCTCAGTAATTTGTCTTTACATTTTATTGGATCTGTAATATTCAAAACAATTCGCACTCTTAAAACCTTGTGTCTTACCCGAGGCACAATGGTCCATTTGTAAGGGTTATTATCTCATTTTTCATATGACATCAATGAATCATGGACGTTTTCGCATTCAAACTTTTGTGCTCATTATTTTTCTTTTATATTTTATTTTCTTTCGAAGATAGTTATACCCTTACACACACTCACACTCACAATGCAGGTATACATCCATTCTGGATCCCGTGGGTAACGATACTACTATGGCCTTTTGTGACTCTGAGAATCTAATCTACCAAGCCGAAGACGAAGGTGAGGAAGATTGTGAAGTACCAGGGGAACTTTCCAGACTACTACAACAAGAAGAGAGAACCATTCAGCCTCATGAGGAACCAGTGGATACGATCAACCTAGGTACCGAAGAAGATAAAAAAGAGGTCAAGGTGGGTGCCAATCTGGAACCCAGTATCAAGGAGCGTCTGATTCAGTTGTTACACGATTATGTCGAATTCTTTGCCTGGTCGTATGAAGATATGCCAGGACTTGATGCAGATATTATGGTACATCGTCTGCTTACAAGAGAGGATTGTCCGCCAATAAATCAAAAGGTTCGTCGCATGAGGCCTGATATGTCAGAAAAGATTAAAGCAGAGGTCATGAAGAAATTCAACATTGGATTCTTAGCTATCACCTCTTACCCCCAATGGGTTGCCAATGTTGTTCTCGTGCCCAAAAAGGACGGCAAGGTACGAATGTCTGTTGACTACAGAGATTTGAATAGGGCAAGTCCTAAGGATGATTTTCCACTCCCACACATTGATATCCTAGTTGACAATACGACACAACACAAAGTGTTTTCCTTCATGGACGGATTCTCAGGTTACAACCAAATCAAAATGGCACCCGAGAACATGGAGAAAACAACATTTGTCACACAGTGGGGCACATTCTGCTACAAGGTAATGCCATTCGGATTGAAGAATGTTAGGGCAACCTATAAACGCGCCATGGTAGCTTTATTTCATGACATGATACATCACGAAATAGAGGTCTACATAGACGATATGATAGCCAGATCTCAAACAGAAGAGGAGCATCTTGATCACTTACAAAAACTGTTTGAGAGACTGAAGAAGTACAAGCTGAGGTTGAATCCAAACAAATGCACATTTGGGGTACAGTCTGGTAAACTCTTAGGCTTTATCATCAGCAACAAAGGTATCGAGGTCGATCCTGCCAAAGTTAAAGCAATATAAGAGATTCCTGCTCCTCGTACTGAGAAGGAAGTCAGAGGATTCTTGGGACGTCTGAACTATATTGCCAGATTCATTTCCCATCTGACAGCTACTTGTGAGCCAATCTTCAAACTATTGAAGAAAGATCAAGTAGTCAAATGGAATGACGAGTGCCAAGTTGCTTTTGACAAAATCAAAGAATACTTACAAGAGCCTCCTGTGTTGATGCCACCAATCGAGGGAAGACCATTGATCATGTATCTGACTGTTTTATAAAACTCAATGGGGTGTGTATTGGGGCAGCGTGACGAGTCTGGCCGAAAAGAGCACGCCATTTATTACCTAAGCAAAAAGTTTACTAACTGTGAAATAAGATATTCACTTCTCGAGAAAACTTGCTGTGCTCTGGCATTGGCTGCTCGCCGGCTAAGACAGTATATTCTTACTCATACTACCTTGTTGATATCTAAAATGGATCCGATAAAATACATTTTCGAGAGGCCTGCTCTTTCTAGGAGAATAGCGAGATAGCAGATGATCCTAACAGAATACGACATACAGTATACTACCCAAAAAGCTATAAAGGGCAGTGTAATAGCCGATCACCTTGCTCACCAAGCCGTGGAAGACTACCAGTCCATGAAGTTTGAATTCCTGGATGAAGACATCATGACATTAGACAACTGTGAAGAATTCAGGCCATATGACGGACCTGAACAAGGATCCCAATGGACCATGTTCTTTGATGGGGTATCCAATGCACTTGGAAATGGCATCGGGTGTTGTACTCATATCTCCTGAAGGGTGTCATACTCCCTTTACCGCAAGACTCTGCTTCAATTGTACAAACAACATGGCAGAATACGAAGCGTGCATCTTTGGTCTCCGGGCTGCCATAGACTTGGGGATCAAATCCTTGGATGTATTCGGAGATTCAGCTTTGGTCATCAGTCAGATCAAAGGGGAATGGGACACCAAACACCCTAACCTTATCCCTTATAAAGAACATGTTTTGACATTGCTACCATATTTTGAGAAGATTACCTTCGAGCATTTCCTGCGAGAAGAAAATCAGCTAGCAGACACACTAGCTGCAATGTCATCTATGTTTAAACTTAATTGGGATAACGAGGCTCCTCAGATCACCATTGAACGAATGGAGGAACCATCCCAGTATCACGAGATTAATACTGAAGAAGTAATGGACCAGCCTTAGTTTCACGAAGTCAAGAGGTACCTTGAGGCTCAAGAATATCCAGAAGGAGCTTCAGTCAATGATAAGAAGTTCTTAAGAAGATTCTCTGCTAAGTTCTTCCTTAGTAACGACATCCTGTATAAACTCAATCATGACTGTGTTACTTCGGTGCATAGATAAGGTTGAAGTTGAAAGGATCATGGCTGAATTACATGAAGGAACTTTTGGCACCCATTCCAGCGGGCATACGACGATAAAGAAAATCCTACGGACAGGCTATTACTGGTCTACCATGGAAGCAGATTGTTATCAACATTCTAGAACCTGTCATAAGTGTCAAATTTATGCTGACAAGGTGCATGTACCTCCAATTACTTTGAATGTCTTAACGGCTCCTTGGCCCTTTTCTATGTGGGGAATAGATATGATTGGCGAAATCAAGCCGAAGGCCTCCAATGGACACCGTTTCATCTTAGTGACCATTGATTATTTTACAAAGTGGGCGGAGGCAGCTTCCTTTGCTTCCGTTACCAAGAATGTTGTTGCCCGTTTCATCAAACAAAATATCATTTTCCGGTACGGTATCCCAGAAAGGATCATCACTGACAATGGTACAAATCTCAATAACACTATGATCACCGCCTTGTGCAAGAAATTCAATATTCGGCATCACAATTCTTCTCCTTATCGATCGAAGATGAATAATGTTGTCGAAGCTGGAAATAAGAACATTAAAAAGATCATACAGAAAATGACAGTCACATACAAAGACTGGCATGAGATGCTACCATTCGCTCTCCACGGGTATCGTACCATAACTCACACATCAACCGGGGCAACACCCTATTCTCTAGTTTACGGCATGGAGGCTGTCTTGCCTATCGAGGTTCAGATCCCCTCTTTGAGGATTATGAAGGATGCATGGCTGAACGAAGACGACTGGATCCAGACTCGACTTGATCAATTGAACTTGATTGATGAGAAGAAACTTACTATTGTTTGTCATGGTCATATGTATAAAAAACGAATGATCAAGGCTTTCAATAAAAAGGTCAGACGCCAAGTGTATCAAGTTGGAGATCTAGTGATCAAACGCATCATCTTGCCACAAGGTGATCCTAGGGGAAAGTGGACTCCTACCTATGAAAGACCATTTGTAATAAAAAACATTTTCTCTGGCGGGGCAATGATCTTGACCACCATAGATGGCGACGACCTGCCACACCCTGCGAACGCGGACATAGTCAAAAGATACTACGCATAAGAGACTCGCTAGGTTGACACGCCTAGGCAAAAAAAGGCATCCCAGCGAACCCAAAAGGTTCGGGCAGAAATTAGGGATAAAGCAAAAAATTTGTACACCCGGCAAGTTGAAAACTTGAAAGGGCGACTTGGGCAAAAAAGGGTTTCCCGGTGGACTGAAAACCCGAAAGGGAGGTCCAGGCAAAAGTTAGGGAATTAAAGTGTATGACTATGACCCGTTGGATCACTTTACGGACAACCTTTGGCTTCCCCTGACAAACTCAGGTTCTGATCAATTCAATCATCTTCGGACGAGGCAGCAAATAGACAAGACGCTCTGAGATACGAAGGCTATAGCAGAATGAAAACCCCATGGGATTTTTATACACATAGCTATCTTTTCTTTGTATCAAATTTTTTCTTTTTTATGACAACATTCTCTTACTAGAATGTTTGTCTCCTTGTACTAAAATACTTACTCAAAGTCAATACAAAGATATCCCTTTGAAAGTGCAAAAACTATTTGTCTTTTCTTTACACTTGTGTTTTGTTTACAAAAACGTCGAATGATTCATTGTTGAACATATGCATTTGAACATAATTACTGTTTACAAATAAACAAAATGAAAAGAGGCAATTACTGATAGGTTGAAAGGATAGGAAAATATCTCTAAGCTATTCCATAAGTAAACCCCTACAGTACGTCATTTAAATCCCCAGCGGAACAAAGTTTCAAATTATTGATCCCCAGTAGAAGTCGTCAAATTTCTCAGGATTCCCAAATAAGATTTTACAAACAGCACATGGCATTACCCTTACAACAGAGTTTATTTCTCTCGGTAGAAATTCACCAATATTTCGGCTTCAAGACATGAAGGCTTACACATCCTCACCAATATTCAGGGATTTATTTTCCTCAACCGAACAACAATACAACAAATCAGCTCACATACGCATACATTGCATCCTTATATCATAAACATTAATAAAGCAAATGCATCACATCATACATTTCATGCAACATGAATTTGCATTTTAGCTAACATTTTACTCTTTTCAAGATAAGATTAACAACTACTATTAACAATATTCAAAACTTGATACAGTTCAAATACGCTCCAGACACGGACGCCATTCTGATACTCATTCAGATTCAAAACTTGATACAGTGCAGATACGCTCCAGACACGGATGCCATCCTGATACTCACTCAAATTTCAACTTTTGATACAGTTCAGATACTCCCCAAACACGGACGCCATTCTGATACTCATTCAAAATCAATTCTCAAATACAGTTCAAATACGCTCCAAACACGGATGCCATTCTGGTACTCATTCAGATATCAACTTCAAGATACAGTTCAGATACACTCCAGACACGGACACTATTCTGATACTCATTCAAAATCAATTCTCAGATACAGTTCAAATACACT
Organism: Vicia faba; assembly: GCA_948472305.1. Lineage (NCBI taxonomy): Eukaryota > Viridiplantae > Streptophyta > Magnoliopsida > Fabales > Fabaceae > Vicia > Vicia faba. The sequence goes on along the minus strand of OX451736.1, from coordinate 1,225,471,683 downwards.
CCAGACACGGATGCCATTCTGGTACTCATTCAGATCTAAACTTCAAGATACAATTCAGATATGCTCCAGACACGGACCCCATTCTGATACTCATTCAAAATCAATTCTCAGATACAGTTCAGATACGCTCCAGAAACGGATGCCATTCTGATACAGTTCAGATACGCTCCAGACACGGACGCCATTCTGATACTCATTTAGGCTCAACTTTCAGTTACAGTTCAGATACGCTCCAGACACGGACACCATTCTGATACTCATTCTTTCAGCTTACAAATTACAATTCAACAATCACCTTTGATGGCATCTTTAATCCCATCTCCTACAACTTTCTATCACCTCTCCAAATGGCATCTATAAGCCCATTCCTTCTATCATTGCATCAACGAGTGCAAATTTCTGGGCACTCTAGTGTCCAATCATCTTCCACCTTCGAGTCACGAATGGCAAAACTCGCCAATCTAACTCTTCAGGCTTAAGAAGATTGAACATGGGCAGCTGTTATACCCCAAAATTTTCCCTCTCACTTCTCAAGAATTTGCTCATAAGATCTCCCTTGACTCAAGACTGAATTAGGGTTTGATCAGCTCAAGACACCTCCTTAAGCACTGATAACCAAAATTAGGGTTTTAGTTTGCACAAGGATTTTTGGACTTACAATTACCCATATGATTTCCATGGATCATTATGGACCCCCAAGATTACTCATGTCAAGTTTCAAGCCTTGAATCACACTTTTGCTCAGTCAATTGAGCAATTGACCTAAAAATCAGTTATATTAGGGAAAAAAGTCAACCATGGCCAATTTACAGTCAAACTTCATAATTTTTTTATCCACATCAACATTTCAAACTCATAGGTATCATTTGATGAAGTTTGGACCACAATCCCTCAAGAAATTTGATCAAATCTCCAAAAGGGCAAAATGGTCAAAATTAGGGTTTTGACTGGGAAAGGGCAATTTCTGATTTTTGACCTAGCAAATGATCATTTGGTTTAAGGCATGATCTCAAGAGTCCAATTGCATCATTTTACCTAATAACATGGTTCAAAACATTGCACGTCCATTGGATTGATAGATGAATTTTGCAATCAACTGATCAAAAGTCAACTATATACTGAAAAGTCAAACTTTGACTCTTTGGTCAAATTCAAGTGCCAAAGATCATAATTCATCAAAACATGTCAAAATATGAAACTTATTCATCAAGAAATCAAAAAGTCAAGATTTCATTTCGAAAAGTCAAAATTTCTAAACAAATTTTTTTCTAAGTGTTGGAAATTTCATGTTTTTTCATAACTTTGAGCAAAATTTTCACCATGATGCAAGATGATTCAAGAGAAACTTCCAACATGAAAGTTATAGATATCCATGATATCTACAACATTTCTTTACACAACTTCTCTTAAATATGCTTGGATTTCAAGTTATAAATTCATGAAGTCATGACATTTTCATTTAACACTTAGAGAAATTTTCAACAGTTTTGGTCAGGTTTTTATCCCAACTTCTTGGCCAATTTTCATTAAGTTCCAAGTGGGTTTAACAAAAGTGGTCAACATGAAAGTTGTAGAGGGTGTTTCAAGCTTTCCAAAACATCCAAGAGCATGAATTTATCATATTTGAGCTAGGAGATTCAAGAGCATGAAGTTGAGCATCCATTATTGAGTTGCAAGTCATTTTAGTGAAGAACACATAACAAAACTCTTATAATTTGCTGCATAATCTTATGTTGCAGGCCTCATTTCTTGAAAATATCATCATAATTTAATGTTTACATAAGAGCTTTAACTATTACCCAAGTGTTTAAACCATTGTCCAAAAGATCTTTCCATTTATGGCATAAAGGCACCATTGTTATTCTTGAAAAGCAAGCTTTTTGTACACAGTTTGTCTTGAGCCCATACATTGCTTGTTTCTGATTATACTCCACTATAAATCATGGGAAGTAGCTCCTCTATACCAGCAACTTTGTTACTTCACCTTGGGACTATGGAGTACTTGACATAGTTTGATCTTTGTAATTCAACCAAACCATAACATGCTGTCTTGCAAACCTAGTCAGCTCATATGCACAAACATCCTGCCTATAAATAGAAGAAGCATTTGCAAGATAAGAAGGTTAGAAAAAATAGAGATAAAAGCCAGAAGTTTTATTGGTAAACCCTCAAAATCTCATATTCACAAAAGCCATAATAGTCCATAAAACTTCCACTCTTGAGTTTTAAAGTCCAAAGCTTTGAACCTCTCATACTTTGCAAACTCTCTCAAGCATTTCTACACCTCACATACATCACCTAGAAATTGTCCAAACTCAAGAACAAGCTTCTACAACACCTCCGCTTTCTCTTCCAAAGTTCAAGAACAATCAAAACAACAAATCAAACTCAGAACATAAGATCTAGCTCCAAGGTAAGTTTCTTGACCTTAGTTCTTCATTTCAAGCATCATTAGTAACTCATTTTTTTAATACAAAGTGTAGTAACCATTGACCTTGAAGCTAAACTTTTGTTTATAATCCATGATTTTCATTATGTGTTGAGAACTAACCCATAAATGCAGCAAAACAATGTTGGAGTAGAAAAAATGACAGTATGAGTCGACACATAGCCTTATGAGTCGATACATACTGCTTTACAGGCCCAAAACAAAAGGAAAAATAATGTATGAGTCGACACAAAGAACGTATGAGTCGACACATGCAGTGTATGAGTCGACACATACCATTATGTATCGACTCATACTGAGTTGATTTGGCAATATAGGGGCAAGGAAATTTATGTGTCGATGCATGTGATGTTGTGTCGACACATAATGGTTCAAGATGCATTTTTTCCTTCTTTTTACACTGTTTTTACATTTACTTCATGGTTATTTGATATGGTTGTAATATTTAAGTTCCTACTTCATCCCCATTTGTCAATTGTACCCTCATCCCCTAAATGATGTAATAGCGTATGACTTTATTTTCCGCAATTTAATGCTTTCAAATATAAATGTTAATGACTAGGGTGTGTATGACAAGATAAAATCAACAAGTAGAAAACCCTAATACAAGACAAAACAAGCATGAAAATTAATACACTTGCACCCCTAGGGTAAAACCCACTTGGTTGCCTTATAAACGGTCATATTACGCATGTGGGGTATCTTAGCAAAAACAAGCAAAAATACAAGATCATAGTCCATCGATGACGCTATCTAAGTTGCCTTTCAAAATGATCTTAGTCCCTAAAGAAAAATGCTAAGATACCTTGCAACATTGCTAATCATGGTTATACAATGACCCACGCCGTCCTGTTTACATCCAAAGATAGGGTTGCTTACCAAATCAATGGTAAGACAACAATGTCAAAGGAAAAGAAAATGAACAAGAAAGACTTTTGAGTAGGTAGAATGCTCCTAATTACTTGCTCCCTTTCAAAACGAACATCCTTGCTATTTTTAAAACAAACACCTACACTTTCAAACATCTTACAAAATTGAAAACGTTTTCAAAAGATCAACATCTTTGTATACATTCTTACGAACGAGAATCATTACAAAGATTTCCTAAACAATGGCCTCTTTATAAAATACTTTCAAAAACCACACAAAGCACAATTTCAAACAAAAGCAAGTGATCTAGCAAGTAACTAAGAGCCCATGGAAAACCATGGATAAAAAGGGTTCTAATACCTTCCTTTTTTATAATCTACCCCCCGAACCCAAGAAACAATCTCAAAGGTCTTTCCTGTGCTTTTTGACCTTTCCTTTTGGATAAAAGAAAAGTCGGTGGCGACTCTTGCTAACCGCAACATTTGCGATCAAACGGAAAACACCCAAGTCAGTTCTCCCACCGTATCACATACGGATCCAAGAGGATGGTACTTGGAGAAGTTGATTTCCCCATTAAAGTTGGTTCACAAGTTTTCAATTCTACTTTCTACGTGATGGATATACGTCTCAACTACTCTTGTTTACTTTGACGCCCCTGGATACATGGGGAAAGAGCGGTGACTTCCACTTTGCATCAAAATTTGAAATATCCAGTCAAAGGAAAGATTTTTACCATTTGTGGTGAAGAAGAGTTCATGGTTAGCCACATGAATTCGTTCAAGTATGTGGATATGGATGGTGAGTTCATAGAAACACCATGTCAATCTTTCGAAGTGGTTCCTCCCTTGGTTGCCGCCACCAAATTCTTTCCTGACACTCCAAAAGCTGATGAAGTTGTACCAAGGATGGTTTCATTTAAGGATGCTCGTGCCGTGATTAAAGATGGAAGTAGTACAAATTAGGGACAACTCCCTGACATTCCTTTCAAAGTAGACAAGTTTGGATTGGGTTTCACTGCCAAAGCTCAAAAGGAGGTCAGAAGTGCTCGCATAGGAAAACCACCTCTTCGCATTAGTAATCATGGAGTGAATGTTATTGAAGACTCTGAGGATGACTGTGACTTTGATGAATGGATCTACCCGACTGCCGGAGAAGAGTTCAACAACTAGTGTGCCAAGGATTTCATTCCCATCTCCTTCAGTAAAGGAGTAATTACCATTTACTGTTTTGTCAATTCAAGAACTTTTGTCTGTAATTTTATTTCCAAACAATGACTTTAAGCCATGGGCCTTTCCCGGGGCACCATGGTCCATTTGTTAAGGGTTTGTTCATTTCCATATGCCATATGATCATTTAATGAAAAACATTGGACCTTTTGCATTAAAATTTTTCGCTCATTGTCTTTCTTTTTCTTATTTGTATTTTCAAAATAGCCATGTATCTTACATGCATACACACACACACAGACACACTTGCAGATCTTCATCCACTCCGGATCTCATTGCTAATGACTCTATTATTGCCATCTATGACTTTGAACATCCAATCTACCAAGCCGAAGACGAAGGCGAATAAGATTGTGAAATACTTGGGGAATTAGCCAGACTTTTGATGCAATAGGAGAACACCATTCAACCTCATGAAGAACTAGTTGAAGTAATCAACCTAGGTACTGAGACAGACAAGAGGGAAGTCAAGATTGGCGCCAACTTGGAAGACGGTGTCAAAAGCAGATTGGTCCATATGTTGCACGACTATGTTGAGGTGTTTGCTTGGTCATATGAAGATATGCTGGGACTTGATACTGTCATTGTAGTTCATCGTCTACCAACAAAGGAAGATTTTCCTCCAGTCAAGCAAAAGGTTCGTTGTATGCGGCCTGACATGTCTGAAAAGATAAAAGTTGAGGTAATGAAGCAATTCAACACAGGTTTCCTGGCTATGACATCATATCTTCAATGGGTGGTGAATGTGGTCCCTGTACCAAAGAAGGATGGAAAGGTCCGTATATGCGTAGACTATAGAGATTTGAATAGGGCAAGCCCCAAAGATGATTTCCCACTACCGCATATTGACGTCTTGGTCGACAAACAGCTCAACACAAAGTCTTCTCTTTCATGGATGGCTTCTCCGGCTACAATCAAAGCAAGATGGCTCCCGAGGACATGGAGAAGACCACCTTTGTCACACAATGGGGTACCTTTTGTTATAAGGTCATGCCATTCAGTTTAAAGAATTCAGGGGCAACTTATCAACGGGCTATGGTAGGCTTATTTCAATACATGTTCCATCATGAGATAGAGGTATGCGTTGATGATATAATTGCACAGTCTCAAACTGAGGAACAACACCTTGATCATCTTCATAATTTGTTTGAGAGGTTGAAGAAATACAAGCTAAGGTTGAATCCTAACAAGTGCACTTTCAGAGTAAGATCTGGAAAACTCTTAGGATTTGTCATTAGTGGAAAAGGTATTGAGGTCAACCCTGCGAAGGTCAAAGCCATACAAGAAATTCCAGCTCCCCGCTCTGAGAAGGAAGTCAGAGGTTTCTTTGGTCGACTTAACTACATTACTAGATTCATATCTCACCTAACTGCTACTTGTGAGCCAATCTTCAAACTCTTGAAGAAAGATCAAGTAGTAAGATGGAACGACGACTGCATGGAAGCCTTTGATAAGATCAAGGAATATTTACAAGAACCTCCCATCTTGATGCCTCCAATTGAAGGAAGACCTCTAATTATGTACTTGACTGTATTAGAGAACTCAATGGGGTGTGTGTTGGGCCAACATGACGAGTCTGGATGAAAAGAGCATGCAATATACTACCTGAGCAAAAAATTTACCGACTGTGAAACAAGATATTCACTGCTCGAGAAAACTTGTTGCGTTCTGGCATAGGCTGCTCACCGGCTAAGACAGTATATGCTAACTCACACCACTTTTTTGATTTCTAAGATGGTCCCCATCAAATACATTTTCGAGAAGTCAGCTCTCTCTAGACGGATAGCTAGATGGCAAATGATTTTGGCTGAATATGACATCCAGTACACCATACAAAAAGCAATCAAAGGAAGTGTGATGGCGGATCATTTGGAACATCAAGCTGTTGACGACTACCAATCCATGAACTTTGAATTCCCGAACAAAAATATCATGCTAGTAACTGACTGTGAAAAGCCTGGACCGTATGACGAACCTGAATAAGGATCCCGATGGACTATGGTTTTTGATGGGGCTTCCAACGCTTTAGGTAATGGAATTGGTGTTGTGATTGTTTCTCTAGAAGGTTGTCATACATATTTCACTGCTAGACTTTGCTTCAACTGTACCAACAACATGGCTGAATACGAGGCATGTATCTTGGGTTTAAAAGCTGCTATCGACCTAGAAATCAAGTCCTTAAGTGTATACGGAGATTCAGCCTTAGTAATCGGTCAAGTTAAGGGAGAGTGGGATACCAAACACCCTAATCTGATTCCTTACAAAGAGCTTGTGTTAACCCTGATCCCATACTTTGAGGAGGTTACTTTTGAACATTTCCCAAGAGAAGAAAATCAGTTGGCAGATGCCCTAGCAACAATGCCATCTATATTCAAGGTCAACTGGGACAACGAGGCTCCTAGAACTACAATTGAAAGATTTGATGAACCTGCACACTGTTATGAGCTTAACACTAACAAAGAGAAGCCATGGTACCATGAAGTGAAGAGATATCTTAAAGCACAAGAGTATCCTGAAGGAGCTTCCATAAATGATAAGAAATTTTTGCAGAGATTTCCATCCAAATTCTTCCTAAGCAATAGAATCTTGTACAAGCATAACCATGATTCTACTATACTCTGGTGTGTTGACAATAAGGAGGCAGAGAAGATCATGGAAGACATGCATGATGGTATCTTTGGGACTCACTCTAGTGGAAACACTATGGCCAAGAAGATTCTAAGGGCTGGTTACTATTGGTAGACAATGGAAACTGATTGTCACCATCACTCGAGGACTTGCCATAAGTTCCAGATCTATGCCGACAAAGTTCACGTAACTCCGATACCTCTAAATGTCGTGACTGCTCCATGGTCGTTTGCAATGTGGGGCATTGACATGATTGGAGAAATCAAACCCACTACTTCCAATGGACATTGTTTCATCCTTGTTGCTATTGACTACTTCACCAAATGGGTCAAAGCTGCCTCATATGCCTCAGTCACAAAGAACGTTGTAGCCTGGTTTATCAAGCATAACCTCATTTTTTGTTATGGTATCCCCGAAAGGATTATCACTGACAATGGAACCAATCTCAACAATGTTATGATTATTGAACTCTGCATGCAGTTCAAAATCAAGCATCATAACTCTTCTCCGTATAGACCTAAGATGAATGGCGCAGTGGAAGCCACCAATAAAAACATAAAAAAGATTGTGCAAAAGATGGTGGTAACCTACAAATACTGGCATGAGATGCTACCATTAGCTCTCCATGGCTACCATACTTCAGCATGAACATCAACTGTGACAACCCCTTTCTCTTTAGTCTATGGCATGGAAGCTATCCTGCCCATCGAAGTTCAGATTCCTTCTCTAAGGATTATGAAAGAAGCGGGCTTAGGCGAAGATGAATGGATTCAGACAAGATTGGATCAGTTGAACTTGATTGATGAAAAGAGGTTGGCTTCTATCTGTCATGGTCAAATGTATCAAAAGCGTATGGTCATGGCATTCAACAAAAAGATCAAGCCTCAAGCATACCAGACTGGCGACTTGGTAATAAAGCGCATCATTCTTCCACAAGGCGATCTCAGTGGAAAATGGACTCCCACTTACGAAGGACCATTCATTGTCAATAAAGTATTCTCTGGTGGTGCCATGATGCTAACAACTATGGACGTCAAAGATTTCCCGCATCCTACGAACGCAGACATAGTAAAAAAATACTATGCATAAAGAATGACTCGCTAGGTTGACATACCTAGGCAAAAATAAGGGCATCTCGACGAATCAAAAGGGTTTGGGAAAAAGTTAGGGATATATACAAAAGATTGTACACCCGATAAGTCGAAAACCCGAAAGGGCGGCTTGGGCAAAAATGGGTATCCCGGTGGACTGAAAACCCGAAAGGGCGGTCCAGGCAAAAGTTAGGGATTAAAGCGTACGACTATGTCCCGTTGGATCTCTGCAGCCAGCTTTATTACCAAGGTCCAATTTCAATGGTCCAAGATCAATTCAATCGACCTCTTTCAACGACAAGAGTTAATGTTCAAAGACATAGGGGCAATAGCGGATTTGGAACCCAATGAGATCGCTTCCACATGGATATTATTTGTGTTTTCATTTTGTATTCCTTTCATTCTTTCAACGATTTCATCTTACTAGGATCTCTATCTCCTTGTACAATAACGTTTGTTTATAGGAAAACATCAATACAAATATACTTTGAAGTGCAAACTTTTTGTTTTTTCTGTTTTGAGTGCAAAAGTGTCCAATGACTAAAATTGAATGAACATATGCATATGAACATGATTAAACTGTTAACAAATGTATACATAAAAAACAGTAACAAGCATCTCCTTAAGGATTTGGGATATCCCCAAAAATATACTTCAATAAGATTATCCCCATAGAGACGGATTCATGCAATCCCCAGCCAGAGTTCCAATCTCTCAAAAACCCTCTCCCCAGCTGAGTTGGTCTTAGAAAGAAGCCTTATGGAGTTCTACCTAAAGAAGTAACTTCCCCAGAAGTTCGTCAAAATATTCTCTTTAATCAGGTTTATTTCCCTAACAAACTACAAATTCCCCAGCTTGAGTTGGCCTCTCAGACTATTACAATCAATGGACAAAACCCCTTAATCCCCGGTAGAGTTATTGCATTCCCCAACGGAGCCATTACTATCCCAGTAAGCTACCGTGAAGCCTGGAATTTGACCAGATAACAGTTAAACTTCATCCTTTGAAGCAAATTACTGCAAAGCCTGGAATCCTACCAGATAACAGTTAATTTCATCTAAGTTGTTGTGAAGCCTGGAATCCGACCAGATAACAATTTTAACCTCAATTTTCTTTGAAGCTTGGAATCCGGCCAAATAATAGTTAAATTTCATCTAAGTTGCTGCAAAGCCTGGAATCCAACCAGATAACAGTTTAAATTCAATTTTCTACGAAGCCTGGAATCCGATATATAATAGTTAATTTCATCTAAGTTACTGCGAAGCCTGAAATCTGACCAGATAACAGTTTAACTTCAATTTTCTGCGAATCCTGGAATCCGACCAGATAATCGTTAAGTTCATCTAAGTTGTTGCAAAGCCTGGAATCCGACCATATGACATTTTAACTTCAATTTTCTACGAAGCCTAGAATCCGGCCAGATAACAATTAATTTCATCTAAATTTCTGCGAAGCCTGAAATCTGACCAGATAACATTTTAACTTCAATTTTCTACGAAGCCTGGAATTCGAACAGATAACAGTTAATTTCATCTTCCCCGGTAAGTTGCTGCAAAGCCTAGAATTCGACCAGATAACAGTTAACTTTATTACCCCCAGCAAGTTGAAAGTTGCTATGAAGCCTGGATTTTGACCAGATAACAGCTAACTTTCACTCTCCCCATTCAAATATAATTCCCCAGTAGAGTAATGGACAACTCCTTAACTCTATTCCCCAAGCAGAAATCAACATTCCTCACAAAGTTTCCTCAAGCAAAGAGCCAAAATCAACGTTCCCCGGCGAATTTCTCCTCAAACAACAAAACAAGAATTCCCAACAGAAGCATTCTAAAATCTCCAACAGTAGTCCGAGATTTAACTTCCCAAGTCTCCCCAGCATTTGTCAAGGATTTATTTTCCAAGACAAAGATACACTTCAACATTATTTCACATTCATATATCATATTACATCCATGACAAATGCATACAAATAAATCTCATTTATTTTGAGAACATCATTGTGCCATGCATACATCTGCATGCAACTAACCCTTTTCCTTGCAGGAAAAGTCGACCAATCAACAATCCTCTTCTGGGTGGATTCACATCTTCCAGTTAATGATAGGCGATCAATCAAGACATCCTCTGGTTAGAATCATTTCTTCCAGTTAATAATAAGCAATCAACATGCCTCTTCTGTTTAGAATTTTTTCCCCAGTGAAGTCACCCATCACGAGACCTCTTCTGGATCAGATTTATCTCTCCCAGTTAAATATAGGCAAAAGACATCTAGTTTCAGTATAAATCGACCTAGAATTTATTCTGATACTTCTCCTAGTTTCTACCAACATTCACTCTGGATGGCATCTATAAGCCCATCTCCGACAAACTCTTCATCATTTATCTAAATGGAATCTTCGATCCCATTCCCGATATAATCAACTAACACATCATCGAGTGCAAATTTCTGGGCACTCTAGTGTTCAATCATCTTTCACCTTCAAATCACGAATGGCGGACCCGCCAATCTAACCCTTCAGGTTTAAGAAGATTGAACAAGGGAAGCTGTTGTACCCCAAAATTTTCCCTCTCTTTTCTCAAGACATTTCACAAAATATCTCCAATGCTCAAGGATTCTCAAGGAATTGATCAAACAAAATCACCTTTGAAACACTGAGACCACAAATTAGGGTTTTGATTGAGAACGACTGATCATTGACTTTTGACCTAATACACAATATATTGGTTTAAAACATGGTCTCAAGGATTCAAATGCATTATTTTGACCTAATTTCATATATCAATTCATTTCTCAAGATCAATTGATTGATAGCTAAAATTTGGTCAACTGATGAAAAAGTCAATTGTACGCTGAAAAGTCAAACTTTGACTTTTTGATCAAATCTGAGTTTTAAAGATCACACTTCATCAAGACTTTCAAAAATATGAAACTTGATCGTTAAGAAATCAAGAAAGTCAAAAGGTCTTTGGAAAAGTCAACATTTTCTATACTTAGAAAATTTTCTAAGTGTTTTAAACATGATAATTTCATAACTTCATGATATTTTTTCACCAAGATGCAAGATGATTCAAAGGAAACTTTAAACATGAAAGTTGTAGATCTTGATGAATTCTACAACTTTGTATTAGAGTTTTGATGTCCAAAAAACGCCTAGATTTGAAGATATAAGCCCATGAAGTCATGACATTTTCATCTAACACTTAGAGAAATTTTCAACAGATTTTGGTCAGGATTTTATCCCGACTTCTTGGTATTTTTTCACATAATTCCAAGATGATTTTGTCAAAATGGACAACATGAAAGTTGTAGAGGGTGTTTCAAGCTTTCCAAAACATCTAAGAGCATGAATTTATCATACTTAAGCTAGGAGATTCAAGGGCATGAAGTTGGGCATCCATTCTTGAATTGTAAGTCATTTTGTTGAAGAACAAATAATCCAATTTGCATGATGTGCTGCATAATCTTACTTTGCAGGACTTTTGACTTGTAAATCTATCCATAATCATATGTTTACACAATTGATTAAACCATTATCCAAGTGATTCAAGTATTGTCCATTGCATCATTCCATTTATGGCACAAAGCCACCATTGCCATTCACATAAAGCATGCTTTATGCAATTGTCAACTCCTTGAGCCTCTCATTTGTTTTCTCTGCACAAACACAATGTCAAAGCAAGAAGAAACATGCATAAAAGCCTCTAGAAACTTCATACCATGCTAGTACCATGCACTGGAACACCAATTTTCATAATAACTTGGTTGTTTCATCTCAACTAAACCAGAATTTTGACAACTTGTAAAACAAACTCTCTCATTCTCTCAAACCTCCTCTTTAAATAGAGAGGCCATTTGCAAGCCAAAGAAGAAGTTTTTATGGTGTAGACAAGCCCTCAAAATCTCATACTCTCAAAAAGCCATAACTATCCACAAAACCTCCACTCTTGAGCTTAGAAACCAAAATCTTCAAATATCTCAAATCTTGCATTTCTGTCCAAACAAACCATCCACATACTTCATATACATCATATAGAAGTTGTTCAAACACAAGAGCAACTTCTGTAACATCACTATCACCATTCTCCAAACTTAAAAACAGTCACTTGACTTCTCCAAGACATACATCAACTCTAAATCAAAACACAAATTTCAGCTTCAAAGGTAAGTTTTCTTGACTTTAAGCTCTTCATACAAGCATCATTAATGATTCATTTGTGAAGATAAAATTTAAATATCATTGCCTTGAAGCTAACCATATGTTTGCTTTTAATTTTCACTAACCATGTGTTGAGAACTGACTTTTACATGTAGCAGAACAATGATAGAACAAAAAAATAGCAGTATGAGTCGATACGAAACATTATGAGTCGACACATGCTGTGTACAAAACAAATTATGAGTCAATACAAAATGTGCATGTGTCGATACAAAACAGAAATGAGTCGATACAAACCCTTATGTGTCGACTCATACTGAGCTATTTTTGACTTCCAGGAGCAAGAAAATGACATGTTTCGATGTAAAGCAGATATGTGTCGATGCAAAACAGAAAAATGAGCCAATGCAAGCTATTATGTATCAATACATGCTGAGTTTGGTTTTGATTTTCCAAAATATTTTACCTATTATTTATAAATTTAATATATTCCGACTGTTATTTATTTCTAAACCAAAAGCCAAAAAAAAACATTTTTTATTAAAACCAATTTCTTTTCTTAAAATTAATTTAATATTTAGACTTAGGTTTATCTTTTCTTTTATTTAAAATTAATTTAGAATTTAAGGCTTTTAGTTAATTTTTTTTATATATACTAATTTAATTTAATTAAAACCTTTTCATAAAAATCCTAAACTTGTTTCTTTAATCAAATTAATTTTCTTAATTAACTTAAGTTTAATTTTCTTAGTTTAATTTATTTATTTTCTTTTAGTTAATTAGGTCAAAACCCTTTCTTCATAACAAAAACATTTTCGTTTCTTTTCATATCATTTTATTCTTTGTACATTATATTTACATTTCTTGTACATTATCGTCCAATTCAATATATTTGTAATAGTAAATTAGGATTTATTTACTTTCATCCCCTCATTTGTAAATTTGTATCACATCCCCTAAACAATGTAATAGCGTAGGACTTTACATTTCCGTAATTTACCGCTTTCAATATAAATGCTAGTAACTAGGGTTTGTATGGCAAGACTTAAAATTAACAACTAGATAACCCTAATTCAAGAACAAATGCATGAAAACAAACACTTTGCACACTTGTACCTCTAGGGTAATCCATACTTGTTGCCCCGGACAAAAAATAGTCATGTCCCTCGAATGTGGGATACTTTAGCAATGACCCTCGAATACAAGATCGTAGTCCCTCGATGACCCTTCGATGTTGCCTTCGGTAAACGATCTTAGACCCTTACGAAAAATTACTAAGCTATCCTACAACGTTGCCTTCTATGACTGTATGATGATCTGCGTATGTCCCTTTATATCCAATGATAGGGCTTCTTATCAATCAATAATAAGGTAGAAATATCTAAAGGAGGGGGAAAAGAACTAAGACTTTTTGAGTAGGTAGAACGCTCGTAGTTTCTTGCTCACAACCATTTTCAAAACATATTTCAAACACACCAACACTTTCAAATGAAATATTTTTAAAAGTCAACGCTTTGTATACATTATTATAGAGACGAGAATCATTACAAAGTTCGCCTAAACAAAGGCACTTTAAAAATACTTTCAAAAACATCACAAACACATTTCAAACAAAACATTTAATGTGATCAAGCAACTAATATCCCCTAGATAACTACAGATGAAAAGGGTTCTAACACCTTCCCTTTTCATAACCTACCCCCCGAACTCAAGAAAATTCTCAAAAATTCTTTCCTATTCTTTTCACCCTTTCCTTTATTGGATAAAAGAAAAGTCGGTGGTGACTCTTGCTATCCGCAACAATTATGACAAAATGCAAAACATCCAATTCAGTTCTCCCACCGTATCACACTATGGATTAGTCTTTGGCTCATATTGAAATAATAGTCCCTCAAGCTTTTAATTGATAGAATCAAGTGATGGTTTGAGTCTGGTGTTTTCTCGGGTTTGTAGATGCCAAATAGGAGTCCTATGTTAAAACTATCAACAATTGAATCCACTACCTTGTTGATTGGTCTAAGGATGTAGTTGACTTGTGAACATAGTCATTTTGCCTTAATGCAATTTTTATTTGACTGAGGAGTATGTTTTGGGTCCTAAAATGTAATTTTGAACATCATTGGTCGTGGTGCATACACATCCCCTTCTTTATTGTATCCTATGGTTTTTTTATATATTATTTTGTGTACCTACTTGTAAATATGTTTCATACCAAAGATGTCTCTGCTATATCCCATTAACGGTTGAAAAACATGGAAAGAGATGGATCACTTATATGGGTCGTCCATCTCGGTGGCAGATAGAAAATCAAGTGTGGATCTTACACCATTTTATTTGATTTTTACGGGTTTTATCATTTCCTCTATGGGATGGACTATGACTCTATATTTGTCCTTTATGGATCTTTTGTTGTGCCTTCCTTCTCAACCAAGTGTAAGAGCTTAAAAAAGGGAGTTTGGATGATTGAGGCAAGGGGAGGAGATTCTCACTCAACTAAGTGTGGGAGCTTGAAAGGAGAATCTGACTTGTTAAAGTTAGGGTCAAAGTTCTTACTCTGCCAAGTGTGGTAGCTTTGAGGGGAAATTCGACTTACTAAAGCTAAAGGTCGATATTCTCACTTAATCAATTGTGGAAGCTTATGGAGGTGATTTGAATTTTAATCATGCGTAACAAAAACATATACTAGTTCTAGATGAAAACTTGTTAGCAAATGTGTATATAGAAAATTCACTAGTTGATAGGGAACTAATTAGTTCGATGGGTCTTAATCGGTTAACTTGGTTAGATGTAAATTCATCCCGGTGGAGTAAATGACTCCTTTATCTTCCCACAAAGAGGCTTTAGAAATGGTTCTCATATCATCTTACACAACAAAAAACTAAAGACAACAAACTCGAGGTGAGTGTTATTACTTCAAAGAGTTATAAGTTAGTATAACTCAACTATAATGTCTTTTTTAATATAAAATGTCAATACACTTCTTATTAGAATCGAGAAATTAAATGGATGAGCTTAGTTTTTTTGTGTTGTCAAATTCATCCTCGTTCCAACCGAAGAGCTAAGCAATAGAGTTGAATTTGTTGTCATTGAGGTTATTCTTAATCATGTTTATCTGCAAAATCTATGTTGTAACAAAATTGTATGAAACATTATGTATAGAATAAGATATCGTCAGTTAGCCCATGATATGAATCATGTAACTTTGATTATTTCCTACATAGGAAAATCTACGTATGAAAGTAAGAATAAAATAATTCTTCTAGAGTTTCTATATTTTAATAATCGCCATCTTTTATTTGTCTCTCCTTTTTTATTAGGGGTTGATTATATTCCTTGTGTTGGAGTGTATGATTCTTCACATTTAGTTCATGCTGACATAATGATAAGTATGGTACAACCACATAAAATTTACTTTACTAAGAGTAGTTAAAATGCCTGGTACTTATTAGTTAAAAGTAAAGTAGTTGTTATTTATCCTATTTGTTAAGCATGGACTTCACCAAAGGTGTGAAGGTTCTCGTATCTTGGCTGAATAGCCAAGGGAACTAGAATCATTGAATGGGTAATGTCATTTTCATAAGGGACTGTGTCCTCTCATATTGGTTGAGAGGCCTAGCGTCGGTGAAAGGATACGGTAATATCATACTAATTAAATATCCAGGTGAGACCTAACATTGTTGAGGGGTCGAGGTCATCTTTATAAGAATTCAATGACATTCCATCCTAGCTAAAGGGATGGACGAGGCTAGGGGTGGCAAATGGGCATGCCCGCCCATTTAGGCCCGCCCCGCAAAAGCCCGCAAAAAAATGGGGTAGGGCGGATATAGTTGAGGATGAGGGCCTAAAACCTAGGTCCACCCCATAAAAAAATGAGTGCGGGACGGGGAAAACCTGCGGGCACTGCACTTTTTAGGCCTAAAAATGCAAAATTTTATGTTAATAATCAATGCTCGCAAAAGCCCGTAAAGAAAATAGGGCGGGGCTGGGCAGTCACATTAGAGAGTGAGGGCCTAAACTCTTGACCTGTCCCGCACTAAAGTGCGGGTAAAACGAATATGTCCAACGGGCCGGGCCCGTTTTGCCACCCCTAGACGAGGACTAGATTTGTAGAAGTCTAGATTCATCTCTATAAGGGGATTATGTCCTCTCGTCATAGCGGAAGGACTAGATGAGGCATGACTTTGTAGAAAGTAGAAGTCATTTATATAAAGGGCTTATGTTTGATTTTTAGCAAAGCTGGTCTAGAGAATGTTATGTATGCCTTATGAGGATTCATCCATATTTTTAGAAGATGCATATACTTAGTTGGCATATGATTGTCCTTCTTCGCTGAAGCAAGCTTAAACAATAAGAAGCATTTGTTAGGGATAATTATCTATATTTGTAGATTACCAAGTTATTTTATGAGGAAATTCACTTTTAATCAACATTTAGATATTTTAAAATAGAGTGAGTGAGACTATAATTGTGGATTGAAAGAAATATAAATTAGCTTGCACTTGTCTTTTAGATTTCTGGCATTTAGTTTAACTTTTCCTTTCTAATGTAACTTTTCCCACCTTTTACCATTTTAATGGTCGTCATCACATTTTAAGTTTGAATTCTCAATGAAATTGTGAGCAATTGATCATTTGACTTCTTATGGACAATGTTTTAAAACTCAGACCAAACTGTTCATTCTGATTGGTTCAACCAGGAACTAGGGTCGGCCCATCGTATTTTAAGGCCTAAGACGAAATTAATTTATAATATTTTAAAAATAATATTTAATTAAAAATTAAACCAACTTTTTGATAAATTATATATATATATATATATATATATATATATATATATATATATATATATATATATATATATATATATATATATATATATATATATATATATATATATATATATATATATATATATATATATATATATATATATATATATATATATATATATATATATATATATATATATATATATATATATATATATATATATATATATATATATATATATATATATATATATATATATATATATATATATATATATATATATATATATATATATATATATATATATATATATATATATATATATATATATATATATATATATATATATATATATATATATATATATATATATATATATATATATATATATATATATATATATATATATATATATATATATATATATATATATATATATATATATATATAATTTTAGAATTTGTTTTGAACAGTTTTTTTTTTTAAAATTATAGAATTTGACTGATTTCATAAAATTATGTATTTGAAAGAAATTATTTAAATAATATGTATTTTATAAAAAAAAATTAGAAAAAAGACAAAATGTGCAAAGCAGATGGGAAAATATTATGTATTTTAGATATATTATTTAAAAAAATAAAACAATTGAACCCATGACCATGTGTTGGTATGCAAAGTATTTCACCACTAAGCCACTTTGTTTTAGCTTGTATTTTTTGAAATGTATTATAATCATATAAACTTAGAGCCTAGTTTTCTTGTATGTGAAGCCTATTTTAAAGGCCTAAACAAATGAGGCCCGAGGCAATGGCCTCACTCTCCTTGGCCTTAGGACGACCCTGCCAGCAACCGATGGGGTAAGCTTGTTGTTTGAAGTACAAAACCAGATTTGCAACATGTCGGTGAAAGCTGATGTGATCCGGCTAATTCACCGGTCAAATCATATAATCAATGAAAAATTGATGCCAGACTATTTGATAAGAAGTTTATTTATTAACTAAAGAAACAGATAGAAAATTTGGAATAGGTAATGATGGAATCCAAGACTACAAGATACATTTCTCTTACTATAATAATTGCATTGTTCAAGATATTTTGAAACAAATTGTATAAATTGTATATAAAATAAATATATCAATTAGATTAAGATCCACGTCATGTATAAGATCCACGTGATGTGCAAGGTTGCCGATAACCTATTTTAGAATTGTTAAATTAGGTAGATTTTAGTATTGTTTAGTATAGAAACCTTATAACTAATGTAATAATATAGGTGTATTATAAACAAGAAGTAACATTTAAATTTTTTAAAAATACAATCTAAATCATGGAGATGTAATAGAAAAACTGAATCTAAATTGAAAAGAGAAAAGTTAACCTTTTTTTTTTCTTTCTTATCACATCAAATTTCTTTTTATATCATCATATTTTTAACGGAAATTGAAATGTTGTCTGTAATGGTTAAAATGAAAATAAAAAGAGAAAGAAATGAAAAGTATTGGAGGATTAATGGTCAGCCTACTATCAATCTATTGTCATGTAAGCTATTATAGGAGCCTATTATCTGCCAATTGTCGTGCAAGATATTATAGGAGAGATTATCGGATGTGCATTCTTGTTTTTAATAGTGGAGGATTTATAGAAATCTATAATTATTATCTCTTTTACTAGCTTTCTCTACATAGCTTCCTTTGGTTTCGATTTAAGCATGTACACATTATATGTTTCATCAATATACAAAAATATATACTTTTCTCAATATGGCATCAGAGCATGATGATTCTGTTGGCTTGGAATTTCGATTACAACGGTTGTTTGAATGCATTAATATTGTTTTTGGTGTTTGAGATTCCTTTGGATTGAATTGAGTAAAACCCTGTTGTACCCCAAAATTTTCCCTCTCATTTCTCAAATAATCTTTCACAAGATCTCCTTTGGATCAAGACTGCATTAGGGTTGATCAGCTCAAGACACCTCCTCAAGCACTGATGACTGAAAATTAGGGTTTGAGATTGTACAAGGACAAATGGACTTTTAATGCCTCATATGACTTTCATGAATCATTTTGGACCCTCAAGATTACTCATGTCAAGTTTCAAGTCTTGGATCACATTTTTGCCCAGTCAATTGTTCAGTTGACCTAAAAATCAGCCGTTTTAGGGAAAAAGTCAACTGTGGCCAATTTACAATCAAACTTCATAATTTTTGATCCATATTAACATCATGAACTTATATATGTCATTTTATCAAGCTTGGATCACAATTCCTCAATAAATTTGATCAGATCATCAAAAGGGCAAAATGGTCAAAATTAGGGTTTTGACTGAGAAAAGACAATTTATGATTTTTGACCTAGCAAATAGTTAATTGGTTTAAGTTATGATCTCAAGGACTCAAATGCATCATTTTGACTTAATAACGTGGCTCAAAAAATCTCTCAATATCAATTGGTTGACAGATAAATTTTCAGTCAACTGATCAAAAATCAACTGTACACTGAAAAATCAAACTTTGATTTTTTGGTCAAAATCAAGTGTCAAAGATTACAATTCATCAAAACATGTCAAAATATGAAACTTGTTCCTCAAGAAATCAAAAAATCAATATTTCATTTTGAAAAGTCAAAATTTCTAAACTTAGAAATATTTCTAAGTGTTGAAAAGTTCATATTTTTTCACAACTTTGAGGAACTTTTTCACCATGATGCAAGATGATTCAAAAGAAACTTTCAATATGAAAGTTGTAGATCTTGGGAAGATATAAAATATTGCAGAACACAACTTCTCCTAGAAATGCATGGATTTCAAGTTATAATTTTGTGAATACATGTTCATGAACTAAAAAAGACTTAGTGAAATTTTGCCATAGTTTAGGCAGGATTTTGACCTAACTTCATGACAATTTTTCACCTAGTTCCAATTTGAATTTTAAAAAATGTTCAACATAGAGGTTTTATAGCATGTTACAAGCTTTCCAAAATTTCCAAGAACTCATTGAGATCATTTTTGAGCAAGGAGAATCGAAGGCAAGAAGTTAGGGTTTTCAAACTTGAATTATAAGTCATTTTGGATGAACACATAAACCAAATCAATGTTAGGATGCATAATCTTTGCTTTGCAGGCCTCAAACTTGTTTGTCACTCCATAATTAAAATTTTACACAGCTGTTAGAGCTTTGATCCAAGCAATTGAGCTATTATCTAAGTTGCATTTCCATTAATGGCACAAAGTTAACATTGCCATTCTTGAAAAGCAAGCTTTTTGCATAAAGTCCATTCTTGAGCCTCTAACTTGTTCCCTCTGATCACACTCCATCTACAAAGTCAGAAGCAAGTGTGTTTAAAGCACAACCACTCTATCTTAGCAAGTACACAAGGCTTTGAAAATTGAATTTCTAAAAAATCACATGTTATGCATAAACTTGTGATTTTGAATTCTGATCAACAACAAGTCTCCTAACTTGTTGCTTATAAATAGAGCCACTATTTGTGAGCAAGGACACGAGCTCAAGCACCCTAAAACACTCCCGAACTCCCTCAAATCAGAAATTGCCAAAAAACTCCATTGTTGCACAGTTTCTGACCTTGAACTCCAAACTCATATTTCCCTCGTGCGTTCTTTGGCCTTTTAGTTCCTAAAGCTTCCTCACATCAAATATAAACCATCCCACACCCTGTTACACGACTGTAACATCATCTTCATCAACTTCCATAACCAAAAATAGAGCATTGCACATTGACTTCTCCAAGCCATTTCAGCCACTCTCAACTCAAGCTAAGCATTGCATTAGCTTCCTAGAGACTCAAGGAAGCTAACCTGATCATTACAGCACCTTGAATCAAGCTCAAACTCATTTCATGATTTCCATTTTTGAGGTATATTTTCTGACTTTTCATCTCATTATTTAGGCATTGTTAGGCTTGCATTTGTGAAGATAAAATGTAGACATCATTGCCCTGAAACTATACATGTCCATAGATTTCATTTATTTTGTTTGAGCTAGGAGAATTTTGAGTTTGAACTTTCTGAAATATTTAGTTCAGAATTTGGTACTTTTAGAAATTCCCATTCATCTTTGATTTATAACTTATGATATTTATATGGTTGGATTCGTATGGAAATATGGAGCAACTTTCATGTTTGCAACTTTCATTTTTGTTGAGAAATGAGCAAGTTACAGGAACCATGGCTGGAGGTTGAAGATGAAGTTCATTTCTGGAACTTGTTTTGCCTTATGTATTTATTGTTTCAGTTATGTTAACGGCTGTACAACCACCCCAGTGACAAAGGCAGCGCGCGTTTATCTCCTTCGTCATGGGTTCGAGTCCCAGCGCTGCCTTTTGTTCTTTTTCACATTTTCCTTCCATTTTTTTTGGTTTGAAACAGGCGCTGGGCCTCCAAACAGCTAGGCCTTGTTCTTTTTGTTATTTCTGACCCCCTGTCTTATTGTTTACACCATTGGCCCAAACTTTTTATCATTTTTATTTCAATTTATTTTCTTTTCTTGTTTTCTTCTTATTATTATTATTATTATTATTATTATTATTATTAATAATATTATTTTTATTATTATTAATAAAAAAATCTAAAAATATTTATTTTATTATTTTTACACTCACATTTTATTTTCCTTTATAAAAAACTAAAAAGAACAAAAATAATTTTCTTAATGAATTAATTTCTTTTTCTTAATTAATATTTAGATAATTAGGTTTAATTATTATATTATATTATTTTCTTGTAAATTAAAATTAATTTAGAACTTAGGTTTATTTTAATTAATTAATTTTTATATACTACTTTTTAATCTTTCATAAAAAACCATAAAAATACTATTTAATTTAATTTCTTTCTTAATTAATTTTATTTAATTTTCATTAATCATTTCCTCAATTAGGTTAAGCCCCTTTTCTTAAAAATCCAAACAAAGATCCATTTCCTTTCCATTTACATGCATGTATATTTATTCATTTTTGTATATTATTTATTCCATTTTTGTATAATATTCAATATGGTTGTAATAGTTAATTAGATTTAATTTTTTTGCAAAATACCCATTTGTAAATTTGTATACCCCCACCCTTAATGATGTAATAGCTTAGTATTTTTATTTTCCGCAATTTATTGCTTTATATAAATGCTAGTAAATTAGGGTTTGTATGGCAAGATAAAATCAATGATTAGAAAACCATAATTCAAGACAAACTAATGCATGTAAATCAACATATTTGCACACTTGCACCCTTAGGGTAATTCCACTCTGTTGCCTTACAAAAATGGCCATGTTATGCATGTGGGATATCTTAGCAAAAAATGCAATAAAAAAATACAAGATCATAGTCCCTCGATGACGCTTTCAAATGTTGCCTTTCAAAATGATCTTAGTCCCTCAAAGAGAGTTGCTAAGATATTTCACAACATTGCTATCATGACTATACGATGACCCACGCCCATCCATTTACATCCAAAGATAAGGCTTCTTACCAATCAATGGTAAGATAGCAATATCAAAGGAAAGGAAGAAATGAACTAAGACTTTTGAGTAGGTAGATTGTTCCTAGTTACTTGCTCAATTTCAAATCAAACACTCTTGCTTATTTTCAAAACCAACACCAGCACACTTTCAAAACTATTTCCCAAACTTGAAACATTTTCAAAAGCTCAACACTTTGTATACGTTCTTACGAACGAGAACTATTACAAAGTTTGCCTAAACGATGACGCATTTTCAAAATACTTTCAAAAACCACATAAAGCACATTTTCAAACAAAAGCAAGTGATATAGCAAGTAACTAAGAGCCCATAGATAACTATGGATGAAAAGGGTGCTAACACCTTCCCTTTTCATAATCTACCCCCCGAACTCAAGAAACAATCTCAAAAGGTCTTTCCTGTTCTTTTCAGCCTTTCCTTTTGGATAAAAGAAAAGTCGGTGGCGCTCTTCCTAAACCACAACATTTGTGATAAAACGCAAAATAAACCAAGTTAGTTCTCCCACCGTATCACAGAACTGGCGACTCTGTTGGGGAAAACTTAAAAGTGGGGTTACCTTAGCGCTTAGATCACCTTTATTTGCTTTCATTTTTTGACTTGTTTGCTTTACATTTTGGTTCCTTATTTGAGTTTGTTTTAAATCCTCTACCCGGATTTGGGATGCCTTATAGGTAAGTAGAAATATGTTGTGGAAACTGTGCGGGGTATACCGACATGGTCTAAGCAATAACTACATTAGTGTGACATATTTGTGGGTACCGGTAGCCCTTGAGAAGTCAAGGAGAATACTGGGCCGCTGAGTGATATCATGAAGCACTAACTGACTTTTAGAACATTTACTTGACCAACTTGGCCATTAGGACGTAGTGAGATGACCGACTTTGGTGCAGTCTGAAGTTGGTAGATACTCGATACTACACTCATTGAGGTTTAGTTTTTTGGGCTATTTTGGTCGCCGTGAAAGAGGCTCGCATTGAAATAATGCCCAAGAAGACAAATCAATGATATTGAGATCCTCCTCGGTGATGGTGTGAGAAACAACGTTTGATGAAGACGACACTCCGTGTAAAGATGAAATTGGGTTTCATCGATGGAACAAACAGAGATCCAAGAAAGCAGAATACATATTACTAAAACTGGGAGAGAGCAGATTCCATGGTGATAGTGTGGATCATAAATGCGACAGGTCCAAAACTCCATGGAAGTATCTCGCATGCAGCCACTATAAGGGATATCTGGCTGGATCTCAAAGAATGTTTTACTCAAGAAGATACACCTAAGATTCACCAACTATGATGCAACATGTGTCTAATGCAGAAGAATGATGATTTGAGTGTAACTGAATTTTACACTCAATTCAAAAGCAACTTTGATGAATTAAATGAGCTTTAACCGCTTCCATCTTGCACCTGTGGAAATTTGAAAGAATTAATGAAAAGATAAGAATAAAAAAGACTCCATATATTTCTAATAGGTTTAGATGGTGAGCAATATGATCATGTCAAAACCACAATCTTGAATTTTGATCCACTACCCTCAATCGGGTGTGCTCTCAATCATATCCTGAGAGATTAGGCACATTTCACCACTGAGAGGGAGAAGGGAAATATAAAACTAGATCAAGGAACTGTATTTTATTCCAATGGTGGGTGTTGTAACCCAAAATTTTCCCTCTCATTTTATCAAGATTTTCCTCACAAGATTCTTGGACTCAAGACAAGATCAGGGTTTGCTCAGCTCAAGACCTCATCTTGCACTAATGACCTGAAATTAGGGTTTGAGTTTGCACAAGGATTTTTAGACCATCAATTCTTCATGTGACTTTCATACACCACCTTGGACCCCTAAGATTGCTCATACCAAGTTTCAAGCCTTGAATCACATTTTTGCCCAGTCAATTGGACAATTGACCTAAAAATCAGCTGTATTGGGGAAAAAGTCAACCATGGCCAATTTACAGTCAAACTTTATAATTTTTGATCCAAAACAACATTATAGGCTCATATGTACCATTTGATCAAGTTTGGATCACAACTCCTCAAGAAATTTGATCAGATCATCAAAAGGGCAAAATGGTCAAAATTAGGGTTTTGACTGAGAAAGGGCAATTTCTGATTTTTTAACCTAGCCAATGACCAATTGGATTCAAACATGATTTCAAGGACTCAATGGAATCATCTTTACCTAATCACATAGTTCAAAATATCTCAAATGCATAGGATTGACAGATGAATTTTGCAGTTAACTGATCAAAAGTCAACTATACACTGAAAAGTCAAACTTTGACTTTTTGGTCAAAATCAAGTGCCAAGGGTCATAATTCATCAAGATATGTCAAAATATGAAACTTTTTGATCAAGAAAATCAATTTTGCAAATTAGGGTTTTAATTTGAAAATTTTTCATAACTTAGAAAATTTCTAAGTATGGCAATTTTCTTAGTATGGAAATTTTCTTATTTTTTCCCAACTTTCCACAACTTTTTCACTATGATGCAATTGGATTCAAAGAAAACTTCCAACATGAAAGTTGTATTCCTCCATGAAATCTACAACTTTGATTCACAAAGTTTTCCCAAAAGATGCTTGGAACTCAAGTTATGATTTTGTGAATAGGGGTCCATAAACTTTTTATCTTAGTGAAATTTTGCCCTAGTTTAGGCAGGTTTTTGACCTAACTTCATGGAAACTTTTCACCTAGTTCCAAGAGGTATCTCAAGTTTAATTTCAAATATTGATTATAGATCATGTTACAAGCTTTCCAAAATGTCCAAGAACTCTCCAAGATCATTTGTGGTTAGGGAGAATCGAAGAAGAGAAAATGGCATTTTGTCACTTTTGTTCAAGCCATTTTCCACAATGCTTCAAGTTGCAAATCAGTTCCAAGCATGCTTGTACCTTGAATTACAAGTCCTAACCCCTTCTAAACTCCATAATTAAATGCAAACTCAATGGATAATGGCATTGTTTTGACTTTTGAAGCATTGCACAATGAATTAATCCATAAATGGCATAAAGTTCATAAGACCATTTTGATAAAGCAAGCTTTTGCAAACTTTATCAGCATTGAGCCTTGGAATTGTTCCTTAAGTACAGGCATTTTCCATAGATCACAAGGAATGTTTACCAACTATTATCAGCCCTAGAACTATCAAGTACAGGCCTGCTAACATAGTCACTTCAACTTTTCTTCAAAAGCAAGAAAACTTGCAAAAGTCAAGACAACTTGGATATCTGATAAGGAGAAGACTTTGTATCATTCAAAACATCTTCAGAAACTTATCATAAGTCAATACACGAATTCATAGCATTTGAAACTCTCCCAAACACAAAAAAACACAAGTTCCTGCCCAAACAGGGCATCTTCTGCAGAACCTTTTCCAAATCAATATTGGCTCGTGCGTTTTGCTTTGAAACAATTCAAACACTTTACGTACATCCTACCTAAACTATCCAGGCCCTTGTCTTGCAACTGTGTTCCCTGTTTCAGCCATCACCATTTCCATTTTTGAAGGTTGCAGATTGACTTCTACAAGAAGTTTCAGCCATCTACAAGGCCAGCTAAGCATTGGAAAAGCTTGAGGGAACTTCAAGGAAGCTCACACGATCTTCAGGCCTCACTAAAAGTTCCCACATTGCCATATCCAAACTCAGCTGAACCAGGTATTTTTCAAAGTTCTATCTCTCTATTTGGGCATCCTTAGGTCACGATTTGTGAAGCAAAAATGTAGTCCTTAACTTGCTTAAGTTGTACATATGCATAATTGTTATTTATATTAACTGAGTAGTGAGAATTTGAAGCTTGAAGTTCATGAAAATTTTAGGTCAGAAATTTGGGGTGATAAAATTCTCTTTGATCTTTGAGTGTTAGGTCACAAACTTTATATCATTGGAATCGTGAGTTTACAAGCTACACTTTTTGTGTTATGAGTTTTTGATTTTATGCAAGCTAGAGCAAGATACAGGTTTGACTCAGGAACACGCGCAGGAAGTGGACAGAGGACAGGGACGAAGCTGTTCTGGGCCTTGGCGCCTTTGGGCCTCTTGTTTTACTTCTCATACCCCCAGTTTACTATTTGCACCCCCTGACTTATTTTTTTATATTTTTGTATTTTCTTGCATATTTTATATTTTGACTTGCATTTATTTTTTTCTGAACATTAAAAAATCACAAAAAATATTTTCTTTATTTTTTGAATTTTATTATATTTTTATTTCATTTTTTTTGCATAATAAATAGTTTATTAGGATTTTATACTTTATTTTCTTAAATAAAACTTGTAAATAATTTAAAAATACTATATATTTTTATTTTTATTATTCACACACATAAAATATTATTTCCACATATATTTTAATTTTTAATACTTGTAAATAATTTTATTTATTATTTCTTGTAAAAAATGGACAAATAAATAATATAGAAAATAATATTTTCCTTTAATAAAAAAAACTAGGGTTTCCCCTTTTCAAAAATAACAATATAATTTTCTCTTATTTTTAGGACCTAAATAATTTCATTTTTACATATATAAAATAAATACAAAAACATTTTTGCATAAATACATATTATTGCATATTTAAATACTTGTTTATTTATTGTACAATAAATTCAATTGGGTTGTAATAGTGAATTAGGGTTTTATTTTGTGCAAATATCCCCATTCAAAACTTGTATCCCCCTCCCATAATAATTGTTGTAATAGCTTAGATTTACTTTACGCAATTTATCGCATTATATACATGTTTAGTGAATTAGGGTTTGTATGATAAGACAAAATCAAACAAATAGCATGACCTAATACAAGACAAAAATACATGAAAAATGACAACACATTGCACACAAGCACCTCTAGGGTTTCACCCACTTGGTTTCCTTAAAACAAAATGGCCATGGTATGCATGCTAGGTATCTTGGCAAAACAATACAAACAAAAGATCATAGTCCCTCGATGACGCTATCAAAAGGTTGCCTAAACAAATGATCTTGGTCCCTTAAACAAGCTAAGATACTTGGCACCATTGCTATCATGGTCATACGATGACCCACGCTCATCCCATTTAACATCCAAAGATAGGGTTGTCTACCAAAACAATGGTAGGTCAACAATGTCAAAGGAATAAAAATGTACAAGAAAGACTTTTGAGTAGGTAGATAGCTTCTAGTTACTTGATCAACTTCAAAACAATCCTTGCTATTTTCAAACAAACACACACACATTTCAAAACATTTCCAAACAACTTTCAAAACATTGAAACATTTTTCAAAAGACAAAAATCTTTGTATACATTCTTACAAACAAGAATGATTACAAAGATTGCCTAAACGATGGCCTCTTTTCAAAATACTTTCAAAACCACACAAAGCACCATTTCATACAATTGCAAAAGCAAAGCAAGTGATCTAAACAAGTAACTAAGAGCCCATGGAAAACCATGGATGAAAAGGGTGCTAGCACCTTCCCTTTTCATAATCTACCCCCCAAAACCAAAAACAATCTCAAAGGTCTTTCCTGTGCTTTTTTACCTTTCCTTTTGGATAAAAGAAAAGTCGGTGGCGACTCTTGCTAACCGCAACATTTGCGAACACAAACGCAAAACCTCAAGTCAGTTCTCCCACTGCATCACAGTGGGAATAAGCAGAGAAGAGATAGACCAAAGTTTAATTGTGATCATTGCAGGATGGTTGGTCATGTCAAAGCTAAATGTGTTGAAATAGTAGGGTACCCTACACATTAGGAAACTCGCAAAATAAAATGCCGGAGCATCAAGTTTGGAGGAAAATCTGCCACAGTCCAAACCGTTCAGAATCAAAGGTTTGAAGATGTAGAAGTGGAAAGATGGGACATGCTCTACATGCAATGCGACTCAAGGACACATAAGCATTAATCATGGCTGGTAATAAACATGTCGTGAATCTTGTTGTGAGTTACGACAAAATTCAATATCAATTTGTGAGGCAAAGAATATTAGCAACCAAAATAAATGGTCTACAGCAATAATAATTCGTATACAAATAATATAATAGAATGAGGTTAAAAAAAGATGAATGTTTGTTTACCCAGTTCGATCAAACGATATTCTCTGGGGGAGAGAGCAGATTTTCAATTCACTATACTCAGAAAGTTGTTACAAGAGATTACAGATGAGTTACAAGAAAATAGTCTTTGCCTTCAGGTTCCCAAGAACAACCCTAAAGGCGCCCAAGAATTACCCTATTTTATACCAAAGTGTTTCCCAACCTCTTCAACATTCAATATATGAATAACTCAAACCTAAGGTGTAAACAAGTGTTTCCCAATTCCCAATAACCTTAGATAACTCCAAAGGTTTCCAAAACCCTTGCCTTTCTAAGGTTTCCCTTGAGAATAGCGAAAACGATATGCTATATCTTAAACCATTGCTCTTCCTTGTTGCTGTAAGCTCTAAGATAGTCACACTATAATAACAGAAGATATACATATTTACAATAACCAAAATCTGTCAAATCCTAAAACATATCTCCTTAATTGTTAGAATAAAAGATATTATTATAATCTTATAATATCTCTTAAATATTATAAATATATTATAATATCTCTTAGACTGTTATAAATATATATCTTATAATATCTTTTAGAATATTATATATATATATATATATATATATATATATATATATATATATATATATATATATATATATATATATATATATATATATATATATATATATATATATATATATATATATATATATATATATATATATATATATATATATATATATATATATATATATATATATATATATATATATATATATATATATATATATATATATATATATATATATATATATATATATATATATATATATATATATATATATATATATATATATATATATATATATATATATATATATATATATATATATATATATATCATGATATATTTTAGAATATTATAAGTATCTTATAATATATTTTTATATTAATTTATATGATCTCCAAATTAATATAAAATACTATAACATTAATGAACTGATCAATGAACCGACCCGACCAAACCCGATACTCGTAAATCGCTCAGACCATATTACTTTTCGGTTTTCTCATTTTTGGAAATCTCGAAACATGTTTTTTTTCTCTTCATCAACAAAGGTTTTTAAGGCATACTTCAACAATCTTCACCTTGACTTTAAATCGTGTTGATGTAAATTTAACAATTAACAACATTGCTGCTCTCTACCAGTGTTGAAACTCTAATCATTAACCTTGTAAAATTCAAACAACCCTTGAATCTTGATCTAGTCACATGCATCCACTTGTTTCCAATTACCTTTTTCTGCCTAGGTAATTTAACAAGCCTACAAGTATGATTTTTAACCATCCTTGACTCCACATGTTTTCAAATGGCTCCCTGAAAGTTTTTCTTCTTTTATTTTACAGTCCTTCAGCCACATTAAAAACATAATATCTAAGGCTAGCATAACCGTCCCTTTGAGATGCTACAATAACCCTCCTTATCTTATCACGAGTCAAATGATAATCAGATATCTCTGTAACGGTTCCCCCACTACTAGTAGTATCCATATTAGGAAACTCCATCTCAAACTGAGTAGTTTTCCGTTATAGTTTCTCCCTTGGTTTTCACTATTCTCCTTCTGAAGAAATTCTATACCAACCAAGTAAGTTGTTTTAACCTCAACTCTTATCCAAAAACTCAATAGCAACTCAGCGGTAACATGCATTTTTATCCCTTGATTTCTACAAATTCATTATACTCCTCTGAAACTTTCTCAAGGCATTCATAACACCTTAAAATCAAATCTCACAGCTCTTCCTTGTCGTGAAAGTCTCCACTAGTTAATGATGAATGAATAACAACAACTGAACCTTCTAAAATATATATACAACATATTTTATACGATTTATCAATAATCAATTTATCACGTAAAATCTTCAACACTCTATGTTCAACTCTAGTACAATAGCCTAGATCATCAAACATACTTATATATAACAAATTTCACTTGAGTTCTGGAACGTACCTCATATTCTGAATAAGAAGTTCACAATCATCAAATATTTTAAGTTTGACCGTACCAATACTGTAATACGGTGGGAGAACTGACTTATCTTACGTTTTATTGCAAATGTTACGGATTTCTAGAGTCGCCATCGACTTTTCTTTTATCCAATAAGGAAAGGGTGAAACGAATAGGAAAGACCTTCGAGATTTTATTGAGTTCGGGGGTAGGTTATGAAAAGGGAATGTGTTAGCACCCTTTTCATCCGTAGTTATCTACGGCTCTTAATCGCTAGCTCACTTTGTTTGAAATGCTTTTGTGTATGCGTTAGAAAATATTTTGAAAATGCCTAAGTATGGAAACTTTGTAATGATTCTTGTATGAGTTAAAAACGCATACAAAGTGTTTGTTTTTGAAAATATTTCAGAAAAAAAGTGTTTTGTGTAAAAGATGTTTTGTATTGGTGAGCAAGCGATTACGACTATCTACCTACTCAAAGATCTTTCGTATTATTTTCCTCCTCCCTTAGATAGTGCTACCCTACCATTAGTTAGTAGGAAGCCCTATTGTTGGATGTGAAGGGATGGGCATGGGTTATCGTTTAGTCATGGAAGGCAACTGGTAAGGATGCTTTAGCAATTTATCATAAGGGACTAAGATCGTCTACCAAAGGCAGCATCGTGGGGGTCATCAAGGGACTACGATCTTTTTAACCGAGGGTCTTTGCTAAAGCGTCCCCACGTTCGAGGGACATGACTGTTTTTTATTCGAAGGCAACAAGTGGGATTACCCGAGAGGTGAGTGTGTGAAAAGTGATTCAATTCATTTATTTATCTTGATTAGGGTTTTCTATGATTAGTTTTAGATCTTGCCATACATGCCTAATTACTAGCATTTATAGGGAAAGCAGTAAATTATGGAAAGTAAAAGTGCGAAAAGTAAACCTAAACTATTACAAGGCTTCGGGAGTGGGGGTACAAAAGCATAAAACGTGGGAAAAAGAAAACCCTAATTAAAATTATTACATATTGTAGCAGTTACATAATCGGAAAAACTAATGCGAAAGTAAATGCACGAAGATTGTAAAACAAAAAGAAAATTGAAAATCGTTTTGTGATCGTCTGATGATTATTATAAAAAAACCCTAATTGATTTTAATTTATAAAAATAATTAATTGATTAAAAATAATTGTTTAATTAAGCAAACCCTAAAATCTAGGTTGATTTTTAATTCAATTGAGAAAACCTAAAAAATTTAACTTAGGGTTTATTGATTAAAAACCTAATATTAAGCTAAAACCTAAAATTAAATTAAAAGTCTAAAATTAAATTAAAAACCTAAAATAAAATTAAAAACCTAAAAATAAAATTAAAAACCTAAAAATAAAATTAGGGTTTGTGTTTAAAAAAAGTTTTGAAAAAAGTTTGGTGAAAGAATACGAAAAAGAAGGAAGAAAAGAGTGAGAAACATAGAATTGGAAAAATGAATAACCAAATGAGTAGGGGTGGGTGTTTAACTCACGCCTTCAAGCATTCTCCACGCACAGGTTACCACCCAGCCAACGTGCTGGTTGTGTCAAGATAGCAGGTTCCATGCGCCATATGATAAACCTGCACAAATAATGAAAATATGGAAAACATTGGCAAAACCGGGGATCGAACCTGTGACCTGGGAGAGGAGTGACTTAGCGCGTGCGTTTCTACGACTGGGGTGGCTATACATCCATTTATATAAATCAATCAATTAATATATAATATATAAACAAATATATTTACCGGAGAAGCGCTGGAGCCCTAGCTCCGGTCGTCTTCTCCGGTGACCTGTTTTTTTCAAATCCTGCAAAAAACAAAACGTTAATGATCCAACAATGTCCTACCCCCCTAAAATAGAGGTTGCGAATCCAATGGGAGCATTTTTAAGGCTAAAACGCAAGGGATTAAGAGCTATGGTGAAAACATGTGCAATCGGTGCTAGTATGGTGGTTCATGATTCAGTATGCATGGGACCTCCATGATTGTTCAAACCTGCACTATCAAGCCTCATAAACACATTAGGGACGTTAGTACATGTTAAAGCAAACAAAAAATCCAAATATGAACATAATTCACATTATGAAAATCAGTGATGGCATGTAATGCGATTCACATGTTTTAGACCATCAAATTTGGTCCAAACTTACTCTATATGCTTGCTGGAAGAGAATGGAATGGAGGTTTTATAGTGAAAGGGGTTGCGACAAGAGTTTGGAAATTCTAGGGTTCTTGAAAAAGTTTGATGTTTTTTTGCAAATTTGTGGCAAGGTTTTTTCGTGTTTAAGGGTTCTCTTTGATGTCTGAATTATTATGAATATATAGAGAAAGTTAGTGCAAAGACATGATGGGCTTGGACTCTTGTAATAAAATATGACTTTATCTTATTTTATTGTGACTTTAAATTAATAAAAGTAAAAAATAAATAAAATGAAAAAACCAAGGGGTGCATGAATGAGTTCTGAGGTGTATAAGGAGTATAGAGCATGTTTGGACTCTTAAACAATGGCCCAATAGCCCAAAATATCAAGCTTGCTCAATTTGAACTTCATGCATTTGCTCAAAAATTTCCAACTTGAAATGGTCATAACTCACTCAATTTTCATCTTTTGAAAGTGATCTTGTACTTTTTGGAAATATTAAGATGTCCTCTACAACCTTTATGTTGATCATTTTTGGTTTTGAAGAATTTATCTTGATGTAAGTTGCCTTGACAAAAAGTGTCTTTTTGTTGACTTTTGAAATGACCTATAATGTATTGGCTTATATCTCTCAATTGATGCATTTTTTGGACAAAATATTAGATAGACAAAGTTGTATAGAATTTAATTTCCTTTAAAATGGGATTTGGTTGGGGAAAAGCTGATGAAGCATGTGAAAGTTATGCTTGGTCAAAGTTCAGTTGACTTCTCCTAAGGAAACCCTAATTTGGCAACTTTTGACTTTTGATGATTTGAGGGCTTTTATTGAGGAATCATGATCAACCCTTGATCAAATGATAAATGTGACTTCAAAATTTTTATGTTGACCAAAATTTTGAAGTTTGACTGTATGTTGACCACCGTTTACTTTTTACCCAACATAGTTGATTTTCAGTCATCTGAGCCATTGGCTGAGCAAACTTATAATGCAAGGCTTTAAACTTGATATGAGCATTCTTGAATACATATTAGGAACCATGAAAACCACTTTAGGCCTTATAAACTAAATATCCTTGAGAAATACCAAACCCTAATTATGGACCCAATTCTTAGGAGGAGAATTTGTCTGATCAATTCTTGAGCCACCTTGAACATTTGAGGACCTTTTGAGAATGTCTTGAAGAAACATGGGAAGGCAAATTTTGAGGTACAACAAATACCATGAACCTTGCATGCCTTATTATCACCAAGGTGAACTACTCCACGTTGCACAATCTTCAAAGTTTCAAAGTATTCTATTCTTAGACACATGTGATAAGAGCAACCTGAGTCAATGACCCAACTATCTTCAATTTCCAAACTCGATACTACTAGTACATCGACATACTCATAACTTTCCTCACCCAAGGCAACTACAACTTGAAAAAAATATTCATTGACATTTCTCTCAGGATAATCCCTTTTAAAGTGACTGATTTTCTGACAATTAAAACATTTTACCTTTGATTTGTCAAACCTCTTTTATTTGGACATCCTTTTACGCTCACCTCTTCTTCTTGACACATTTAAGCCTTCACCAATATCTTCAATCTTTAAATCTTTTGCTTTTGAATATTTTTTTATTTCACCATCGTCTAAACTCCATTCAAAGTAATAGTACCTTCCTTTCCATAAAGAAGGGCATCCTTAAAGTTCTCAAAGGATCTGGGTAATAAACTCAACAAAAGTAAAGCCTTGTCCTCATCTTTAATCTTCACTTAAATATTCTCAATATCATCAATAATCTTGTGAAATTTTGTAAGTTGCTCAACTATGGATTTATGCTCTACCTTTCAGAATGAATAAAGTTATTGTTTAAGATACAATATGTGAGCCAAAGACTTTGTCATATACAATGATTCAAAATTTTCCCATATAGTAACCACAGTTTTCTACTTGGAGACCTCTCTTAGAACTTTATCCCTAAGGCACAAGATAATGGCACTTCTGGCCTTATCCACCATCTCAGTCTTTTGTACCTGTGTAAGACATGGAGGAATCAATGCTTCACTCTTCAAAGCATCAATACACTTCTCTTGAATTAAAATTGCTTGCATCTTGATTTTCCACAACCCAAAGTCGTTGTTTTCGGAAAATTTCTCGATCTCTCATCTACCCACGGTGCTCAATTCATCTTATAACATTTTTATATTAATTTATATGATCTCTAAATTAATATAAAATATTCTAACATTAATGAATAGATCAATGAACTGAACCGACCGAACTCGATACCTATAAATCCCTCAGACCAGATTACTTTTTAACTTTCTGATTTTTGGCAATCTCGAAACATGTTTTCTTTCTCTTCGTCAACAAAGGTTTTTAAGGAATACTTCAACAAAACAAATCCAATGGATCTTGGACAGTGGGGAATCTCATCACATGACCCCCTTTTCCTTCATACTAGAAGATGTAAAAGCACTTGAGAAACCCTTTTACATCATTGTCCCAATAGGAGAAATGGTGCTTGTAGAAAGAATTAGGAATATCAGTATTGATAAACATATTAAGCTAGTCAATGTGTTAACTGTTCCCAAATTTAGCTACAATCTTATTTCAATACATAGCTGACACATGCTTTGAAATATGTGGTTACTTATCATTCTGATTCTTGTGTGATTCAGGACCTAGCCACGAGGAGGATGATTAGTTCGGGTAGCTTGCAAAATAGGATTTATATGTTTAAAGGAAAGGAGCGAGGAATGGGGTTTATATGTTCGGGTAGCTATGCTTTCTATTTAACCATGTACATATTCTATGTTTCATCAATATATAGAAAATAAATACTTTTCTCAATAAAAAAAATTATACACAATGAATATATAAATCTGAAAGGTTTTTTTAAAATATAATAATATAATATAAGACAAAATAATTGAGAAGATGAGAATACATATGATCAACATTAACCTAAATTCTAAACCAATTCACATTAAGGTCCAAACGGTTTTCAATTCATTTTGTTATTTCAATTAAATGTTGTGAGTGCAACTTCACTATTAGATGTTCTGTATGATGTCAAAACTCAGAAAGCTAGACTTTCAATATGGTGGATGATATCCTTATGTATTGTGACACTCCTCTGCATCATAGGTTTTAGGAATCATCAAAAAGCACTTTTAAATTGACCAAACTCATTGAAAAAAATTTTCTGCATGTTTTTGCATTGCATGTGTCGACGCATTCGATTTTTAGTTGACACATACAACTCAATTTTTAAGCATGTAAGCTTCTGTAAGTCACAGGTCGACACATATAACATTCAAGTCGACACATACTAAAAGAATTTTGAAATTGCAGAAATTCTTATTTTATGTGTCAACACATCCATATTTCAGGTCGACACATTTACTCACGTTTTAAAGCCTGTAGCTACTGATTTGCTCAGGTCGACACATATAGTCTTTCAGGTCAACACATGCAGCCTTTTTATGAAGTATGTGTCGACACATACGATTTTGAGGTCGACACATAAATTTTGTTTTTGTCAAATTTTCATTTTTTATTTATTTTGAATTTGTCCTTCTTGCCCTAAAAATTTCCAAACTATAAATACTCATTCATGCATCATTTCTAACTTGATGATACCATAAAATTAGCCTACATTTACTCTTCTTCTTCAACCTTCCAATCTATGCATACACACCAACATTACATTGTGATGATGTTCCGTCGGGGTGACATCTAGAAAAAGAATTATAGATTTCCAATTGGGTTGGGTTGAGTTCTTGTAGGGGTCTTCATCCGGAAAAACCATTAGGTTTGTCCTCCAACATTATTTGTTGAGTTGGGGGTTTTCGTGCAAGATCATGCGAGAAGGAATCGTCCATGTGAAAAATCCATTGGAGTATTTGAAATCTTTTCAAGGAACCTTAGAGTGGTTGATTATTTTTAAGGAAGTAGCAAGAATTGGATGATAGAATCAGTGATCTTGTGTTGATAGTGTGCAATCGAATTTACTCGAGTGAAAAATCCCTTGGAGTGTTTGAAATCTTTTCAAGGAAGTAACTTAAGCGGCGAATAGGTTGCATCTATCTGTCTTGGTCTTCTTGAAGATCAAAAGAAGAGTATGGGTTAAATAAACATCAAACGGTTATGATTTATAGTATTGCTCTTGAACACTTATCTTGTAACCATACTTTTGCAAAGTAAGAAATTATCCTAATTCAAAATTTGGAATTGAAGGGAGATATAGTCATAGAGAGGACGATTGGTGAGCTTCCTGAACAAATCCTTGTGTCTCTTTTCTTTTATTGCTTTACTTGCTTTAATCTTCATACATCGATTTGTCAAATAGCATTGAGTAATATATCGATGCGTAGGAATTTTCCAAAACTGTTTTTTGTTTTGAATTATGTGTTAAGTTGCTTATAATCACTTTTGATTATAAGTGCTTTTTCATATCAACACAACACAAAGGAAAATTCTGAAACTTTGATTGCACGCCAAGTGTTTGACAAATTGTTTAGCTTGTTTAACTCAAAGGAAAATTGCAATGTTTTATCTCCTACTTTCATTTACTCTCTATATGCAATGTGTTGAATATGTTGTTTGATTGATTGATTTGTATAGAATTTCTCTTTGATTATTAAGGTTTAAATTGCTTTGTTGGTTAGCTTATAATAACTTTGATTGTAAGTGCTTTTGTATATCAACAAATCTCAAAGAAAATTCTAAAAAATTGATTGTGCGCTACGTGTTTGATAAATTGTCGTATTATGTTTTTAATATGATTTTATTGTGAAATTTTGGTATGACAGAACTCAGATGTCCTATAAGATGTTGAGACATCTGATGTGATAGAAG
Source organism: Vicia faba (assembly GCA_948472305.1). Classification (NCBI taxonomy): domain Eukaryota; kingdom Viridiplantae; phylum Streptophyta; class Magnoliopsida; order Fabales; family Fabaceae; genus Vicia; species Vicia faba. The sequence goes on along the minus strand of OX451736.1, from coordinate 1,225,433,969 downwards.
CAACACATGTAAGGTATAAATATTGGAAATAATACTGAAAAGCAATAAACAACACACGGAATTGCTAACCTAGTTAGTTGTACAACAACACCTACTCCGGAGGCTACCAAGCCAGGAAGGAAATCCACTATCAGTATTACTAATTCAAAGCTAAACTCCCCCATTTACAACTTATCCCTTAATCCCTACCCAATGCAAATTTTACCTAGGAACTCCTAGATATGAGTATACCCACTCACTTCCAATCACCGCAACAATGTCTAACAGTCCCAGTCCCAGTTACTGTATCGACGACCTTTCACCTAAATGAAGATCACACTTCAAATACAAACAAACACCTTAATCAAGACACCCCTTGATTAAGAACAACATACTTGATCTTGCTTCACAACTTTGATCAATAACAATACTTAGAGTTGCTTAACAGCTTCCTCCAAGAACAATACTACCTCTTGCTTAAAAGCTTCAAGGAGAAAAATAATATAGACTACAACTCTATAACATCAGTCCAACTCACAATCGAGTGGAACACACAACCAACTCTCCTAGAGAGTGGTATAAACTCAGTCCTAGTAACTACATCTTTTAAATTCACGGCTGGTATAAATCCTATGTTACAATTATTCTATTTATAACCTATCTCCCAACTAGATTTGGGCCTTCAATCACAGCTCATCAACTATTAGAGTTCTGCAAGAGATTCTTCATAATAATAGGTCTTCAATCAAATCTTCCTAATTTATCTCCATAATTAGAAAGTGCATATTCTTCAATATTCTTCTTGACCTATAAAATAGTGCCACATAGGATAATATAGTATCCTTAAAATATATTCTGTTTTTATGATTTAACAGAATATAACAGTCAATCCAGCTCAGGTGCGATGTCATATGCTCCTTCATAGGACACCTGATCTGACATGTTGCTCCAGATGTTGAAATACTTCAACTCAACATGCCTCAACATAAGATAGGACTTCTTGCTCAACCTGTTTCCGTTAGCAAGTTAGCACACTCAATATAACATATTGCTGCTATATTAGTTTTACCAAACATAATGCCAATCACATTATTCAGAGAATTAACAATCTCCCCCTTTGGCTTATTTTGGTTAAAACTAATTTACATAACATTTTCATAAAAGACAAGAACATAACTCAAAGGTTAAACAATACAATCAATTAGCAGCAACCATTAACTAAAGACATCAAAAGAAGTTAATCTTTAGTCTTCACATTTGACAGTCTTCAGTCTTCATTGTCTTCACATGATGTTGCAACATCAACAATAAGACTTCTTCATGACAATCCAACATATTCTCTCCCGCTTAAAAAGATGCAAACACAGGTTTGACACAAGAGAATCTCAACACATACACATATTCTCCCCCCTTTTTTTAGCCAGAATATGACAAAGGCTTTTAACAAGAGGTAACACCCACAATCTGATTAATGTCGGGACAACACATCCAACATCTCTTCACATCAGCCCGAACAAATCCATCACAACCCATTAAACTCAACACCATATAACACACTTCTTCATCAACATAGTCTAAGGAAATTCCCAGACTTATCCATATGCACTGAAGTATAATCACCAAGCCTTCCTCTGGACTCTAAAAGCACTCCCTTCAATCAAGAGTGAAACAAACCAAGATATCAAAAAATCACATGTGTTATATCTCTCTTCATCAAACAGACCATCCATCGAGCTCCTTCAGATTCTGCAGAGAAAAATAACTTCCCCCAGACACAAACAAAACTGCTCTTCAGACTCCTAGCTTCCCAGATGCTAGCACAATCCATAACTCATTCAACAACTTAATGTCACAACAAGTTGTCTGATATCATAATCTCATAAGAGGCATACATTCTTCACAAGCTTGAACATCAAGTAAGCTTCAAAACATCTGCACCATTGCAACAACAATTCATAAACATTCACTTGACTCCCCTGCCAATAATAACCAATTCTCCTGGTGAAGACAAGGATTTGAGCACAAGAGAAGAACACATTACAATCTTCATACTTCCATAGTGGGGGGCAACCACTTCACACACAAATATATACACGACACACTTGGTTTGGAATTCTAGAACAAATGCTCTTTTCCTGCTTGCTACACAAGTTCAAGGGTGCCACCATCTTTTACTTATAGTAGAAGAAACACCACTTCAACAGACATTCTGATCAGACCTCAGTATCTGATAACCTTCTTATGCCCTTTAATTCACTAGAAATTGCTGATACTAGTGAATAATTCAACATAGTAGTCATGCATTTACCAAGCATGCTACTATAGACAGGATCAAAATCTGCGCATTCTGATCCACGAAGTCAGAACTACTTCTTCTGACAACAATTTCGATCCTCAATCCTCTATAATCATAATCTCAGACCTTCCTTTAGGGATAAAAAATGATGTTATAACATCATTTAGGACATCAATTTTTCTTCATAAAACCCAATAATTTGGTTCTTGATTTGACTTCCAAATAGCTCATTATGCTTGATAGTCCTTTTAAGAGAAAATAACAAAATATCACACTTCTGCAGCTTATTCAGGTTTATACAATCATCTGAACACTAAATGAGATACATAAACTCTCATAAACTTTATGATACAAAAAGTTTAGAAAGCAAATTTGCATCCACACCTCAGATAAGTACCCAGCTCCCAACAAGGTCTTTACCATCAGTAATATGCACACCTTCAAAAGACCAGACTTATACCCAGCTCCTGACAAGGTATTTGTCATCAGAGAAATACTTTCTCGCAGACTGCAAATGATGCTCCCCTTCAACAGATGTTCAAGCATTTGTTCTGACATCCTTCTTCTTCATATTCCTAGCACAAGAGGATTCTTCACAACATTCCGGACTTGATCAGAGACTGGACTTCACACCTAATCATGGTTAAATATTCCAATTTTGGAATTCATTGGTGATCAACAATGCTCACCCCAAGATCTTTAGTATAGATTTCTTCTTAAGCAACAAACCCACCTGAGATGATGTTTCGACATCAGATAAGACATCAATCTCAATCATATGGAGTCTACCAATTATTATGGTTTTGGAGATGACACCCATAGCAAATCCATACAAACACTCTTGAGGGAGAACACAAGAGATCCATACTTCATCATCTGACCGTATACACATATCAAGAATCAGCAGCTGACACCACACCCTAGGAGGTTTCTTCATAAGAATATTTTCCAGACCTCATGTCTGCCTTTGAGGTGTTAAACACGATCCTTGTACATCAAAAAAATTCCCTTTATCATGCAGACCACAACACACAGGGTTTTGTATGATCATCAACCCTTCAAACAAACTGTCCAGAAAAGAAAACTTCTGCTTCTCCCAATCCTTCTGGACAACTCATCATGATTGTGAGTTAATCTTCCAGAATATTAACTCACTTCAGGTTGATGCATCTCCATTGCACACAACCCTTAAAGTGTCTCTTCCACTTTAGCAGAACAAGAGTTCAATGTTCTCATGGACTTGATAAAAGATACCAAGTTTGAGTAAACTACTTACATCCTGTGTGAGAGAAACACCAGTCAAACCGAGTTGAGAAAAACAAATTCTTAACACAAAGATGTCAGGACATTATATCTGACATCTCAAGAATCTCCAACTTCAGATTAGGGATTCTTCTTCAACAACTACTACGATCACCCTGAGAATCACACGATTACCTATATAATAGCAGTACAACATGTGGTTAGTGCACACCCATATAACTCTCTTAATACAAGTAAAATTTGTTCCTTGTCCACAAACAAGATTCCAAAATAAGTTTGGCTCCTTTGATCAGAAGGACCTTTCAGATGTTAGAGAGGATAACCTTCACATATTAACTTGACCTTCATATATAAGAACAACCGGTTGAGATGACATATTTTCTCCATGACACTAAGTCTCAGCCTCTACACTTCCTACTTGCTTGACTCATAAATAACCTGAACCAAGAAGTAACTAATTGGTTGATCAACATTCAACCATTCCACCAATCTAAAACATGTTTTATGGATAAAACATCTTAGATACACAATTCAGATGTCTCCTCTTCCAGATCAAGAGTAGGTTTCAAACACACGTGATTAACACACATTTATTTAGCAGTCAAAGCATATGCTTTTCAATAGAAAGTTGCACACCTGATGACATGATATCCCAACATCTGGTAGGACATTAGTTCCATTCTTCTAGAAAACAAAACTGAGCTTGGTTATGAAGCCATTACTGCTTCCAGATGATCAAAACATCCCTTGATCACATTCAAGGTCAAAAAAATATCCAAGCTCTAGCTATACCAATAACAATAAGACTCAGAGTCACTTTCCTAAATAGGTCAAGAATTAGGAAGACTCTTTTAGAAACCAAAATAAATGGCTCTATCTTTTCTTTAATAAACTATCAAATAAATAACAGGTTTCTTGAAAAATACATCAACCACACACTAAAGTGCCTTTATGAGTGGACTTGAGAAATAAAACTCAAGTATCGTTGGTAACTTTACAAAGTTGATTGATATAGTCTTGCACATATCCCATCATCATAGGATAAACCTACTGAGGAGACCAAACCCTAATGCCATGCTGACCAGGGTTACAGCAGATACCATGCAGCGGAAAAACACACCAAACGCTCATTAACATCCATCAGGCACAACACAAAACCTTGCACACAACCACCACAGTCCAGGTGCAAACACAACAACCTAGGTTTGAAAATAAATACAACCTAACACAATAACTCACCACCAAAACTATAAGCCTGATAACAACGGACAGGTCCAATACACACCCTATCATGAACAATCCATACTCCACCTCTAGGAACCATTCAAACAACAATAGGATCTTATCCAAGTTTAAACCTCTTTTCAGTATATACCTCCTTCCTTACCCATGACCATAAATTATCATCCCAGGATCTCACTCAGAACATAACAAGATGCATGCTCTGATACCAATTGAAATTCTGGTATGACAAAACTCAAATGTCCTATAAGATATCGAGACATCTGGTCTGACAGAAGCAACGCAGTCAAGGTATAAACATTGAAAACAATATTGAAAAGCAATAAACAACACACATAATTGTTAACCCAGTTCGGTGTACAACAACACCTACTATGGGGGCTACTAAGCCAGAAAGGAAAACCAATATCAGTAGTACTAATTCAAATCTAAACTCTACTGTTTACAACTTATCACTTAATCCCTACCCAATGCAACTTCTACCTAGGAACTCCTAGTTATGAGTATACCCACTCACTTCCAATCACCGCAGGGATATCTAACAATCTCAATTCCAGTTATTGTATCGATGACCTTTCACCTAAATGAAGATCACACTTTAAATATAAACAAACACATTAATCAAGACACCCCTTGATTAAGAACAACATACTTGATCTTGCTTCACAACTTTGATCAAGAACAATACTTAGAGTTGCTTAACAGTTTCCTCCAAGAATAATACTACATCTTTCTTAAAAGCTTCGAGGAGAATAATAATAGAGACTACAACTCTATAACATCTGTCCAACTCACAACCGAGTGGAACACACAACCAACTCTCCTAGAGAGTGGTACAAACTCAACCCTAGTAACTACATCTGTTAAATCCATGACTGGTACAAATCCTAGGTTACAATGCTTCTATTTATGACCTATCTCCCAACTGGATCTGGGCCTTGAATCATAGCTCATCAGCTATTACAATTCTGCAGAAGATTCTTCATAACAACGGGTCTTCAATCAAATCTTCCTAATTTATCTCCATAATTAAGAAGTGCATATTCTTAAATATTCTTCTTGATTCTTCTTGACCTATAAAAGAGCTCCACATAGGATAATATAGTATCCTTAAAATATATTATGTTTTTGTGACTTAACTGAATATAATAGTCAGTTCAGATCAGGCGTGATGTCGTGTGCTCCTTCATAGGATATCCTATCTGACATGTTGCTCCAGATGTTGAAATTATTCAACTCAACATGTTTTAACATAAGATAATACTTCTTTCTCAACCTGTTCATGTTAGCAAGTTAGCACACCCTATCTAACATATTGCTGCTATATTAGTTTTACCAAATATAATGCCAATCACATAATTCAGAGAATTAACACATTGGAAATAGGGAACCGCTGTGTTGAATATTAAACAGTTAATTGAGATATTATTATGTTGATTGATTTTATCATTATGTTAATTCCATATGGTTCCTGCATATCTGAGTTTCTAATAACTAGGTTCGTTTAGACTACTACATTGGTCTAGGCCAAATTCCTTCCGCTCAACATTGTTTATCAAATAAGTTTTTAATCTTTTTGAAAGGTAGATTTTATTTGGGGATCTATTCGCCCCCTCTAGATCCGGTTCCGTAGTCTAAAAAGTGGTATCAGAGCTCCGGTTAATTCTGTGCTTCGAAACTCTTATTAGAAAATGGCGTACGAACCTAAAGGGATTTACAAAACAGGCCAAAAAATTTTTTTTCAGAAGAAAACTATAGTTATTTAAAAGCTTGTATGCATATTTATGTTAATTCATATATCAAGGATATGTGTGATGCTATTACTCAAAACAATGCTAATGGAATTATCACATCTAAGTCGGAAGCACTATGGAATAATAATGATAAGAAAACTTCATTAAATCTCATTAATTGTTTAAACGCACTTGGTAATACTATTTCTAATGAAACTGCTACTAACAAAGTTGTGAGATGTCTTACTAGGAATTAGCAACTAAAGGTCATCGTGATCAAGGAAGCTAATGATCCTACCACACTTGATATCACTACATTGTTTGGTAAGTTTGGAGAACACTAGCAAGAACTTACTTGCTTAGACAAGCATGAGAAAAAAGCTTGAGAAGAAGAATAAAAAGTAGAAAGACACAAATAAGGAGGAAAGAATAGAGTGTAAAGCTCTTAGGATGTCAAGTTCAAGGTTCTCAAATTGTGAGTACGTAATACGATAGTGATTTTAGTGATGATGAAGATTTAAATTATCATTATGGTTGTATTGCCAAAATGCAACCAATTATTTCACTAACCCCCAAGGACTTAATGAAGATTAAGTACCTAGCTTGTCTTATTGTTTTGTAGGAACATTATCTTGACTCTATGAAGATAATATGGGTTCTCATTTATGGTGGATCAATACTGTGATACAATGGGATAACTGACTTGAAGGTTTTGCGTTTGATCGCAAATGTCGCGGTTAGCAAGAGTCGCCACCGACTTTTCTTTTATCCAAAAGGAAAGGTGAAAAAGAACATGAAAGACCTTTGAGATTTTTTCTTGAGTTCGGGGGGTAGATTATGAAAAGGGAAGGTATTAACACCCTTTTCATCCATGGTTTTCCATGGGCTCTTAGTTACTTGCTAGATCACTTGCATTTGTTTTGAAATTGTGTTTTGTGTGGTTTTCGAAAGTATTTTGTAAAAGAGGCCATTGTTTAGGCAATCTTTGTAATGATTCTCGTTCGTAAGAATGTATACAAAGATGTTTGTGTTTTTGAAAATGTTTTCAATGTTTGTAAGATGTTTGGAAATGTGTGTGTTTATTTTAAAAAATAGCAAGGATAGTTGTTTGAAAAGGAGCAAGTAACTAGAAGTAATCTACCTACTCAAATGTCTTTCTAGTTCATTTTATTTTCCTTTGATATTGTTGTATTACCATTGATTTGGTGAGAAACCCTATCTTTGGATGTAAACGGGACGGGCGTGGGTCATTGTATAACCATGATTAGCAATGTTGCAAAGTATCTTAGCATTCTTGAGGGACCAAGATCATTTTGTAAGGCAACTTTGAATAGCGTCATCGAGGGACTATGATCTTATACTTGTTTGTTTTGCCAAGATACTTCGCATGCGTAATATGACCATTTTTGTGTAAGGAAACCAAGTGGAGTAACCCTAAGGGTGCTTGTGTGCAAGTGTGTTATTTTCATGCTTGATTTGGTCTTAGATTAGGGTTTTCTATTTGATTTTTTTATCTTTCCATACAAACCCTAATTACTAGCATGTTAAGTAAAAGCGATGAATTGCATAATTTAAAGATTACTACACAATTACAACATTTTACGGGAGGGGGGGGGGGGTATACAAATTATAAATGAGGATTTGCAATAATGTAAATCTAATAAAGCTATTACAACCAAATCGAATTTGTACAAATATTTGAATAAGTAATATACAATATAAATATGCAATGGTATGTATATGCAAGAAAAAAAAGATTTTTGTTTTGTTTTTTATATGAAAAAGAGTTTTTGCACTAAACCTAATAATTTAAGAAAAGGAAGTTATTTTATAAATTGATTAACCCTAATTCTAATTTGTAAAAGAAAATAAATCTCTTTAAGTAATATTTTTGTGTATTTTTGTCTTAAAATAATAAATAATATTTATGAAAATATTTAGTCTTTTTATATGTCAAGATAAGTATTTACAAGTATGAAGGAAACGAAATAAAAATTAATCTAAGTCTATTTTATTTTACAAGTTTATTTAAGAAAAATAGTTAATGTATAATTTAATTAAAATTTTTTTTATATGAAAATAAAATAAAATAAACAAAATGCAATATTTATCATCTTTTAAACTTTTTTATGATTTTTTATGTTAAAGAAAAATATATTTAATAAACTGAAAATGAAAATAAAAATAAATAATAAAATGATTGGGCCAGGGGTGTCTTGAGCAAATCAGGAGGTAGTGTGTTAGAAAAAAATATGAGGCCCAGTTTCTGAGCCCACGCTACAAAAATGTCAAAAAATGAAGCTTAAAAATAAGAAAAGTGCAAAAGGTAGCGCCAAGGTTCGAACCCATGACCTATGCATTTTCAGCACGCTACCTTGCCACTGGGGTGGCTGTATATCCGTTAGTTCAAATGAAACAAGAAACACATAACACATAACGCCTCCTTTCCCTGTACTTCATCTTCTTCCTCAAGATAGCCGGACCTCCTGTATCTTTCTCATTTCTCCATGAAAATGAAAACTTCAAACATGAAAATAGTAATACTCTTTCCCACAATTTCAACCATGTAACTCATGTAAACCAACAATCAAAGATCAAAGCTAATTTCAATGGCCCTAATTTCAAACCTAATTTTTTACAGAAATTGAAATCTAAAATTCTCTGTACACAATGAATATAAATGAAATCTATGAACATGGTTGGTTTTAGAACAAGGATATCTATATTTTATCTTCATAAATCGAGACCTAAGGATGCCTGTATGAAGAGATAGAAGTTAGATTTCTTACCTCTTTCAGCTGAGATCGTGAATGGAGTTAGAGTGAGTTTTGGGAAGGCCTGAGGATTCCTTTAGCTTTCCTGAACCTCCATGAGTTTGTTCCAATCCTTACCTTGCTTTGAAAGTTCTTGAATCTCTCTATCCAAGTCAACCTGCAAGCTTGATATTCAAAAATGGCAGATGGAGCAGGAGGAGTTACAGCGAAGGGATGATGGTCTGGAACACTTAGATATGATGTAGGTTAAGTGTTTAGATAATTAGAACTTGAAAAGCACGAGTAGATTTTTGGATTGCTATGCTTGATACAAAATTGTAAGTTATGGCAGGTTTTTAGTGATATAGAGTTTTGAAGAGTTTCTGGCCTTTAGCAATCGTGCGTGTAATGTGTTTGTGTATAAGTATATAGAAGGTTTCTAATCAAATCCACACCAGGTTTCTTATTTATAGGCTTTTTGCTCTATTGCTTGCTGTAGTACCCCAAAATTTTCCCTTTCACTTATCAAGGCTTTTCTCACAAGATCTCTTTGACTCAAGACCGGATTAGGGTTTGATCAGCTCAAGACATCTCATCATGCACTGATAACCCAAAATTAGGGTTTATGATTGCACAAGGTTTTTTGGACTATCAATGCTTCATATGTCTTTCAAGTATCATTATAGACCCCTAAGATTACTCATGTCAAGTTTCAAGCTTTGAATCACATTTTTGATCAGTCAATTGAACAATTGACATAAAAATCAGTTGTATTGGGGAAAAAGTCAACTATGGACAATTTACAGTCAAAATTCATAATTTTTTATCCACATCAACATTTTAGACTCATATGAATCATTTGATCAAGTTTGGACCATAATTCCTCAAGAAATTTGATCAAATCACCAAAAGGGCAAAATGGTCAAAATTAGGGTTTTGACTGAGAAAGGGCAATTTCTGAATTTTGACCTAGAAAATGACCAATTGGTTTGGGGAATGATTTCAAGAGTTCAATTGCATCATCTTGACCTAATGACATGGTTCAAAACATTGCAATTCCATTGGATTGACAGATAAATTTTGCAGTCAACTATTCAAAAGTCAACTGTTTACTAAAAAGTCAAACTTTGACTTTTTGGTCAAAAATCAAATGCCAAGGATCACAATTCATAAAAATATGTCAAAATGTGAAACTTGTTCATCAATAAATCAAATATTGAAGGTTTTGTTTTGAAATTGGAAATTTTCTTAACTCAGAAATTTTTCTAAGTATAGAAAATTTCTTACTTTTTTCCAACTTTAAGCCAAATTCTCACCATGATACAAGATGATTCAAAGAAAGTTCCCAACATGAAAGTTGTAGATCTCCATGAAATATACAACTTTTCTTCACACAATTTTCCCTAAAGATGCTTGGATCTCAAGATATAATTTTGTGAATACATGCTCATGAACTAAAATAACTTAGTGAAATTTTGTCCTAATTTAGGCAGATTTTTGACCTAACTTCATGGTAACTTTTCACCTAGTTCCAAGAAGAATATTGAAAAGAATTTCAAAGATGAGTTATAGAGCACATTGCAAGCTTTCCAAAATATCCAAGAACTCCTTGAGATAATTTTTGAGTAGGGAGAATCGAAGAGATGAAGTTGGCAATTTCTCACTTTGATTTCAAGCCATTTCATGAAAAACAAAATTTAAATCCTCAAGCATGCTGTACAATCTTCACTTTTCAGGCCTCAAACTCGTTTGTCACTCCACCATTAATGAATTGCACAAGGTTTCACACCCTAAAGCAAAGCATTAAATGCTTTGTAGATGAACAATTCCATTTTTGGCCCAAAGGTGCCATTTCCATTTTGATAAAGCATAACTTTTGCAACTTTTCACTCCTTGAGCCTTGCATTTGTTTTTCTGCACACATAAGTCCTATAAACTAAAAGCAAAGTGTCTAGGACTTGTACCAACTCAAACTAGGCCTGTACAAGCATGTAGAGAGTTGTCTCCTCACTTTTCTTTAATAAACTGAAAATGAAAATAAAAATAAATAACAAAATGATTGGGCCAGGGGTGTCCTGAGCAAGTAAGGAGGTAGTGTGTTAGAAAAAAAATATGAGGCCCAATTGCTGAGCCCACACTGCAAAGTGAGGAGACAACTCTCTACATGCTTGTACAGGCCTGGTTTGAGTTGGTACAAGTCCTAAACACTTTGCTTTTGGTTTATAGGACTTGTGTGTGCAGAAAAACAAATGCAAGGCTCAAGGAGTGAAAAGGTGCAAAAGTTATGCTTTATCAAAATGGAAATGGCACCTTTGTTCCAAAAATGGAATTGTTCATGTATAAAGCATTGAATGCTTGGCTTTAGGGCATGAAATCTTATGCAATTCATTAATGGTGGAGTGACAAACGAGTTTGAGGCTTGAAAAGTGAAGATTGTACAGCATTCTTGAGGATTTGAATTTTGTTCTTCATGAAATGGCTTGAAATCAAAGTGAGAAATTGCCAACTTCATCTCTTCGATTCTCCCTACTAAAAAATGATATCAAGGAGTTCTTGGACATTTTGGAAAGCTTGCAATGTGATATATAACGTATCTTTGAAATTCTTTTCAAGATTCCTCTTGGAACTAGGTGAAAAGTTGCCATGAAGTTAGGTCAAAAACCTGCCTAAATTAGGGCAAAATTTCACTAAGTTATTTTAGTTCATGAGCATGTATTCACAAAATTATATCTTGAGATACAAGCATCTTTAGGAGAAAATGTGTGAATAGAAGTTGTAGATTTCATGGAGATCTACAACTTTCATGTTGGGAACTTTCTTTGAATCATCTTGTATCATGGTGAGAATTTGGCTTAAAGTTGAGAAAAAATAAGAAATTTTCTATACTTAGAAAAAATTTTAAGTTAAGAAAATTTCCAATTTCAAAACAATATCTTCAATCTTTAATTTCTTGATGAACAAGTTTCACATTTTGACATATTTTTATGAATTGTGATCCTTGGCATTTGATTTTGAACAAAAAGTCAAAGTTTAACTTTTCAGTATACAGTTGACTTTTGATGAGTTTGACTGCACAATTTATCTGTCAATCCAATGGAATTGCAATGTTTTGAACCATGTAATTATGTCAAGATGATGTAATTGAACTCTTGAAATCATGCCTCAAACCAATTGGTCATTTTCTAGGTCAAAAATCAGAAATTTCCCTTTCTCAGTCAAAACCCTAATTTTGGCCATTTTGCCCTTTTGATGATTTGATCAAATTTCTTGAGGAATTATGGTCCAAACTTGATAAAATGATTCATATGAGTCTAAAATGTTGATGTGGATAAAAAATTATGAAGTTTGACTGTAAAATGGCCATGGTTGACTTTTTCCCCAATACAATAGATTTTTAGGTCAATTGTAGAATTGACTGATCAAAAATGTGATTTAAAGCTTGAAACTTTACATGAGTAATCTTAGGGGTCTACAATGATACTTGAAAGTCATATGAAGCATTTATAGTCCAAAAACCCTTGTGCAATCCTAAACCCTAATTTTGGGTTATCAGTGCATGATGAGATGTCTTGAGCTGATCAAACCCTAATCCAGTCTTGAGTCAAAGAGATCTTGTGAGAAAAGCCTTGATAAGTGAGAGGAAAAATTTTAGGGTACAACAACTGCCCCTGTTCAATCTTCTTAAACCTGAAGAGTTAGATTGGCGAGTCTTGCCATTCGTGACTCGAAGGTGAAAGATGATTGGACACTAAAGTGCCCAGAAATTTGCACTCGACGATGTGTAGTTGAAGGAATGGGCTTAAAGATGCCATTTGGAGAGGTGATAGAGTCTTGTTGGGAGATGGGCTTGTAGATTCCATCCAAGAATTCTTGTTGATTTGTAATTTGTGAGCCGAAAGAATGAGTATCAGAATGGCGTCCATGTTTCGAGCGTACCTGAACTGTATCTGGGAGCTGATTTTGAATAAGTATTAGAATGGCACCAGTGTCTGGAGCGTATCTGAAAACTGAATCCGAATGAGTATCAGAATGGCATCTGTGTCTAGAGCGTATCCGAACTGTATCTGTAAGTTGTATCTGAATGAGTATCAGAATGGCATCTGTGTCTGGAGCCTATCTGTACTGTATCTGAAAGTTGAATCTGAATGAGTATCAGAATAGCATCCGTGTCTGGAGCGTATCTGTACTATATCTGAAAGTTGAATCTGGATGAGTATCAGAATGGCATCCGTGTCTGGAGCGTATCTGTACTGTATCTGAAAGTTGAATCTGGATGAGTATCAGAATGGCATCCGTGTCTGGAGCGTATCTGTAATGTATCTGTAAGTTGTATATGAATGAGTATCAGAATGGCATCCGTGTCTGAAGCGTATCTGAACTGTATCAAGGTTGCATATTATTAATGGTAGCTGTTAATCTTATCCTGAAAAGGGTAAAATGTTATCTAAAATACAAAGTTATGTCTGCATGAAATGTATGATGAAAATGTATTTGCTTTATTAATGTTTATGATATATGGATGTAATGTATGCGCATGTGAACTAATTTGTTGCATTATTGTTTGATTGAGGAAAATAAATCCCTGAATGCCGCTGAGGGTATGTGAATTTTCATGTCTTGAAGTTGAAGTGTTGATGAATTTCCGTTTAGAGAAATAAACTCTGTTGTAAGGGAAATGCCATGTACTGCTTGTAAGATCTGCTTGGGGAAACTGGAGAAATTGGATGATTTCTACCGGGGATTGGTGAACTGGGAGCTTCGTTCTGCTGGGGATTAATAATTTGAAACTTTGTTCCGCTGGGGATTTCTTATGGAATAGCCTAGAGACATTTTCCTATTCTTTCAACCCATTAGTAATTTTCTTTCTTATTTTGTTTATTTGTAAACAGTAATCATGTTCAAATGCATATGTTCATCAATGAATCATTGGACGTTTTTGCAAACAAAACATAAGCGTAAATGAAAAGACAAATCATTTTTGCACTTTCAAAGGGATATCTTTGTATTGACTTTGAATAAATATTTTGTACAAAGGGAACAAACATTCTAGTAAGAGAATGATGTCGTAAAACAAGAGAAATTTGATACAAAGAAAGGTAGCTATGTGTAATAATCCTATGGGGTTCTCATTCTGCTATAGCCTTCGTATTTCCGAGTATCTTATATTTTTGCCTTGTCCGAAGATGATTGAATTGATCAGAAATTCTGAGTTTGTTAGTAGAAGCCAAAGGTTGTCCGTCAAGTGATCCGACGGGACATAGTCATACGCTTTAATTCCCTAACTTTTGCCTGGACCGCCCTTTTGGGTTTTCAGCCCACCGGGAAACCCTTTTTTGCCCAAGTCGCCCTTTCGGGTTTTCAACTTTCCGGGTGTACATTTTTCTTCTTCATTTTATCCCTAATTTTTGCCCGAACCTTTGGTTTACCGGGATGCCCCTTGTTTTGCCTAGGTGTGTCAACCTAGCAGGTCTCTTATGCGTAGTATCTTTTGACTATGTCTGCGTTCGCAGGGTGTGGCAGGTCATCACCATCCATGGTGGTCAAGATCATTGCCCCGCCAGAGAATATGTTTTTGATCACAAATGGTCCTTCATAGGTAGGAGTCCATTTTCCCCTGGGATCACTTTATGGCAAGATGATACGTTTGATCACTAGATCCCCAACCTGATATACTTGGCGCCTGACTTTCTTGTTGAAAGCCTTGATCATCCATTTTTGATATATTTGACCATGGAAAACAGCGGTAAGTCTCTTTTCGTCAATCAAATTAAGTTAATCAAGCCGAGTCTGGATCCAACCGTCTTTATTCAACCCTGCATCCTTCATAATTCTCAGAGAGGGGATCTGAACCTGAATAGGTAGGACAACCTCCATGCCGTAAACCAAAGAATAGGGTGTTGCCCCGGTTGATGTGCGAGCCATGGTACGATATCCGTGGAGAGCGAATGGTAGCATCTCATGTCAGTCTTTATATGTGACTGTCATTTTCTGTATGATATTCTTAATGTTTTTATTTGCAGCTTCGACAACACCATTCATCTTTGGCCGATAGGGAGAAAAATTGTGATGCTGGATCTTGAATTGCTCGCATAATGCGGTGATCATAGTGTTATTGATATTTGTACCATTGTCAGTGATGATCCTTTCCGAGATACCGTATCGGCAAATAAGGTTTTGCTTGATGAAGCGGGCAACAACATTCTTGGTAACGGAGGCGAAGGATGCTGCTGCAACCCACTTTGTAAAATAGTCAATGGCCACTAGAATGAAGCGGTGTCCATTGGTGGATGTATGCTTGATCTCTCCAATCATATCAATTCCCCACATAGAAAAGGGCCAAGGAGCCGTCAAGACATTCAGAGGAACCATAGGTACATGCACCTTGTCAGCATAAATTTGACACTTATGACAGGTTTGAGAATGTTGATAGTAATCTGCTTCCATGGTAGCCAATAATAGCCTGCCCGTAGGATTTTCTTCGCCATCGTATACCCACTGAGTGGGTGCCAAAAGTTCCTTCATGTAATTCATCCATGATCTTTTCAACTTCAACCTTGTCCACACACCGAAGCAAAATGGAGTCATGATTACGTTTATACATGATGCCATTACTAAGGAAGAATTTAGAAGAGAATCTCCTTAAGAATTTCTTATCATTGATTGAAGCTCCTTCTGGATATTCTTGAGCCTCGAGATACCTCTTGAGTTCATGAAACCAAGGCTGGTCCATTACCTCTTCAGTATTAATCTCGTGACAGTGTGTTGGTTCGTCCATTCGTTCGATGGTGATTTGGGGAGCCTCGTTATCCCAATTAAGTTTAAACATAGATGACATTGTGGCTAGAGTGTCTGCTAGATGATTTTATTCTCGCGGGAAATGCTCAAAGGTAATCTTCTCAAAATATGGTAGCAATGTCAAAACATGTTCTTTGTAAGGGATAAGGTTTGGGTGTTTGGTGTCCCATTCCCCTTTAATCTGACCGATGACCAAAGCTGAGTCTCCAAATACATCTAAGGATTTGATTCCCAAGTCTATGGCAGCTCTGAGACCAAAGATGCATGCTTCATATTCTGCCATGTTGTTTGTACAATTGAAGCAAAGTCTGGTAGTAAAGAGAGTATGACACCCTTCCGGAGATATGAGTACAACGCCGATACCATTTCCGAGTGCGTTGGATGCCCCATTAAAGAACAGGTCCATCGGGATCCTTGTTTAGGTCTGTCATATGGCCTGATTTCTTCACAGTTGTCTAATGTCATGATGTCTTCATCCAGAAATTCAAACTTCATGGACGGATAGTCTTCTACAGCTTGATGAGCAAGGTGATCAGCCAACACACTGCCCTTTATAGCTTTCTGGGTAGTATTCTGTATGTCGTACTCTGTTAGGATCATCTGCCATCTAGATATTCTCCCCGAAAGAGCAGGCTTCTCGAAGATGCATTTTATCAGATCTATCTTAGATATCAACAAGGTGGTATGAGTCAGCATATACTGTCTTAGCCGGCGATCAGCCCATGCCAGAGCACAATAAGTTTTCTCGAGCAGTGAATATCTGGTTTCACAGTCGGTAAACTTTTTGCTCAGGTAATAAATAGCGTGCTCTTTTCGGCCAGACTCGTCATGCTGCCCCAATACACACCGCATCGAGTTTTCTAAAACAATCAGATACATGATCAATGGTCTTCCCTCAACTGGTGGAATCAAAATAGGAGGCTCTTGCAGGTACTCTTTGATCTTGTCGAAAGCAGTTTGGCATTCGTCATTCCATCTGACTACTTGATCTTTCTTCAATAGTTTGAAGATTGGCTCACAAGTAGCTGTTAGATGAGAAATGAATCTGGAAATATAGTTCAAGCGTCCCAAGAATCCTCTGACTTCCTTCTTAGTACGAGGAGCAGGCATCTCTTGTATTGCTTTAACTTTGGCAGGATCGACCTCAATACCTTTGTTACTGCCGACAAAGCCTAGGAGTTTACCGGACCGTACTCCAAATGTGCACTTGTTTGGATTCAACCTCAGCTTGTACTTCTTCAGTCTCTCAAACAACTTTTGCAAGTGATCAAGGTGCTCTTCTTCTGTTTGTGATCTGGCTATCATGTCATCTACGTAGACCTCTATTTCATGATATATCATGTCATGAAATAAAGCTACCATGGCACGTTGATAGGTTTCCCCAACATTCTTCAATCCGAATGGCATCACCTTGTAGCAGAATGTGCCCCACTGTGTGACAAATGTAGTTTTCTCCATGTCCTCAAGTGCCATTTTGATCTGGTTATAACCTGAGAATCCGTCCATGAAGGAAAACACTTTGTGTTGGACCGTATTGTCAACCAGGATATCAATGTGGGGGAGTGGAAAATCATCTTTAGGGCTCGCCCTATTCAAAACACTGTAATCTACACACATTCGTACTTTGCCATCTTTTTTAGGTATGGGAACAATGTTGGCAACCCATTGAGGGTATGAAGTGACAACTAAGAATCCAACATTGAATTGTTTCATGATCTCCGCTTTAATCTTTTCTAACATATCAGGTCTCATGCGGCAGGCTTTTTGTTTTACTGGCGAACAATCTTCTCTTGTAGGCAGACGATGTACCACGATGTCCGTATCAAGTCCTGGCATGTCTTCATATGACCAGGCAAAGATTTCAACATAATCATGCAACAGCTGAATCAGACGCTCCTTGACACTGGGTTCCAGATTGGCACCCACTTTGACCTCTTTTTTATCCTCCTCGGTACCCAGGTTGACTGTATCAACAGGTTCCTCGTGAGGCTGGATGGTCCTTTCCTCTTGTTGTAGTAGTCTGGCAAGTTCCCCCAGTACTTCACAATCTTCCTCACCTTCATCTTCGGCTTGGTAGATTAGATCCTCAGAGTCACAAAAGGCCATAGCAGTATCATTACCCATGGGATCCAGAATGGAGAGGTACCTGCATTTGTGAGTGTGGGTGTGTGTAAGGGTATAGCCATCCTTAAAAATAAAATGTAAAAGAAAAAATAATGAGCAAAAAAGTTTGTACGCGAAAAACGTCCATGATTCATTGAATGTCATATGAAGATGAAATAATAACCCTTACAGATGGACAATTGTGCCTCGGGCAAGACACAAGGTTTTAAAAGTGCAAATTGTTTTCGAATATTATAGATCCGACAAAAATGTAAAGATAAATTACTGTGGGATGAAAGTTATTGGGATGAAGTCTCTATCCTCCCAATCAAATGGTTGAAGAAAGGGCCCGATAAAGTGCCTAAGAACATGTCCACTAATTCCCTTTCAGGCAGAGGGGGTTGAACTCTTCCAGCCAGATCTCTCCATTTTTGCACGTAATCCTTGAATCCCTCATTGGAAGCTATAGCCATACTCTGAAGTTGAGTACGGGTAGGCGCCAAATCAGCATTATATTGATATTGCTTGTAGAAAGCTGCGGAAAGATCTTCCCAATTGTGGACTGTGATACGGTGGCAGAACTGGACTGTTTTAGAAAAATGATGGTTTTCATTTTGCGTTTGTGTTTGCAAAATGTCGCGGTAAGCAAGAGTCGCCACCGACTTTTATTTTATCCAACTGGAAAGGAAAAAAGCACAGAAAAATTCCTTTTTTGAGATTTTGAGTACGGTAGATTATAGAAAGGGAAGGTATTAGCACCCTTTCTATCCGTGGTTTTCCACAGGCTCTTAGGTACTTGATCATCATTTTAAAAATTGCTTCCGTGTTTGTGTGTTTTGAAAAGTTTTGGTTTTACTTCGTTCTAACCCTTGTATCAGTCCTCAAGAGTGTTACAAAGTGTTTTTGAAAACTTTGTTTGAAAAGAATGTAAGTGTGGAAAGGTTTGTTTTTGAGCAAGTACCTACTAGCATCTACCTACTCGAAAAAAGATCGTTTCTATTCTCGTTTCCTTTAGACAGTGCTATCCCACTATTAGTGAGTAGGTATCACCGTCGTTGGAGTTGTAAGGGTCAATTAGAAAGGGACGTATGATCACTAAAGCAATGTTAGGACGTCTTAGTAATAAACCTAATGTATTAAGATCATATTCGAGGCAACAATTCCGAGGCAACATTTCCGAGGCAACATTTTAGAGGCAACCTTTCCGAATGGGACATTTGATCTTTGTTTAGACAAGAGGGCAATCACTAAAACACCCTATACTTAATTATCGTTTACCGAAAGCAACCGAAGTAAGAGTATACCCTAGGAGTGCGCATGTGCGAGTGATTTAATTTCAAGTTATTATCTTTGCACATTTAGGGTTTGCTAGCCATTTTAAAATTAACATACATTCTTGTCATGCAATCCTATTATCATACATCTAACAGTTAATATTTAAGAGAATTAAAATGCGAGAAATAAAACTACGCTGTTACAAGGCTTCGGGGAGGGGATTATTTAAATAGCCAAAAAACCCGTAAAAACGATAAATAAACGAAAAGTCCTAATTAAGCTATTACATCCCATGAGCAGTTACATTAATATCGTAAAAATAAATAAACGTGCGCGATGAATCAAGGACGAGAGAAAATTAGGGTTTTGACCTCGTCTAAACCTAATTGAAGGAAAACTCATTTTTTGTTGTTTTGATTATTTTGAGAAAATAAGGCTTTTAATTAAATAAGTACAAACCTAATTGCTAATTAACTTTAATTTAAGAAAGACAATTAATTTTGACCTATTTTTATATTTTTGTTATTTTGTGAAAAGAAAATAAAAGTTAAATCAAATAAAACCTAATTTTCTAATTTGTTTTAATTTATTTACAAAAAAAATTAAGTTACCCTAAAATTAAATTAAACTAATTAAATTAATTTTGACAAAATATATAAAAAACTTAAATTTGATGAAATTGATTTTTATGAGTTTTTTGTAAAAAAGAATTAATTTTTATGTTAGAAAATAATTTAAACAAATAAATAAATAAATAAAAGAAAATATATAAAAGAAAAGAAAGAGAGAATTGGGCCTGGTAACCAGCAATAGGGGGGTGTCCATAGCAATTTTTTGGGCCCAAAAAAAGCCTTGGTCCACGTTGACCTTTCAGATGCCATGTTGCATGTTTGACTAGGGTGCATTGTAGACCTTCAAGGATGGGCGTTAGATCTGGCCTTCTGGAGATCTAGTGATTGAATGTTGAGGGCATATGGTGAGACGCTTGGGCCAAGGGTGCACTGAATCTGTAACAAGAAAATAAGAAAATAGCATTTTGTTGGGACCTGGGATCGAACCCAGGTCCTCATGCTTCAAACCATCACCTTGTTGCCATCTGTGCCATGCTGATTATTTGTATACGTAATAATAATAAAACATTATATTAGAAAAAAGCAAGTTAATATATCACAACGCGCAAAATTTTGACTGGACCAGCCAGGGGGTGCCACGCCACCCTTCTTCTTCCTCTCTCCGTTGCTAAAAGTCTAGACACTTTTACCTACAAACAAAAGTCTGTAGCTATAGCCCTGTGTATTTCCAGAATCCACTGCACGCATGATAAATTGATTCCAGTGGTACCAATCAACTCGTGGAAACCTCACGAGCATCATGGTACCACTTTTCATGGCTGTTGTACCCCAAAATTTTCCCTCCCATATTTCCCAAGACATTTCAAGAATAACTCTCAAGTTGCTCAAGATAGCTCAAGAGTTGGACAGTCAAATCACCTCCTAAGGCAGTCAATCTCAAAATTAGGGTTTTGTGTGGCATCAAGGTCCTTGCACGCAAATGACCTAAAGTGCTCCCCAATGTCCTAATATGTTCTCAAGTTCATCCATGTAAAATTTCAAGCCTTGTAGAGAAAGTTTGGTCAGTCAATTGCTCAATAAGTCCAAAAATTGACTGTGCTAGGGCAAAAGTCAACTGTAACCTACAAACAGTCAAACCTCAAGATTTTTTGCCAACATTCTCATTTTGAAGGATAATTCATCATTTTATCAAGGGTTGATCATGATTCATCAAGGATTGCTCAAAATTCATCAAGATTCAAAAGTTGCTAAATTAAGGTTTTGTAGGAAAAGTCAACTCAACTTATACCAAGCATAACTTTCTCATACTTTATGAGAAATGACCCATCCAAAGATAATTTTGAAGAGGATGCAATTTCCTACAATCCATCTTCACACCCCAATATCAAGAAATGCACTCACAAAAAGTTGCAAATTTGGACATTATAAGTCATTTTTGAAAGTCAACAAAAACACATTTTTTTCCAAAGCTTATAACTTGAGAATGGAGTATCAAAATGAGATGAGACCAAAAAGGTTAGTTAGGGGACATATAAAGCTTTCTAAAACGTCACAGAACACCTCCAAAAGTTCAAAATTGTAGAAGTTATGCATGGTTGAAGTTGGGCATTTTTCCAAAATTGCCAAAAGTCAACTATCCCCAAAACTCCAATTTTTGACAAAAGGGCCCACTTTTTCCCACTTGATTTGATCTTGTCACACCACACACGTGTCATATCTTCAGTCTTGTGCCAATTTATTAATTTTTATATTTTATTTGATTTTTATTGATTTAATTCATTTTTAATCAATTTAAATCCAAATAAAATCTAAATATTAATAACTTGTGATCTTTTTGATTGATATAGGTTTCAATTATCATCATGGACCAAATCAAATCCGAATCATGCCATGTTATGAACAAAATATTGGTTTTTGACACTTTTGGAAGCTTTGTTAATGGAGAATAAAATCAAATCTTCAATCATCAATTCACATGGATTCAAAGCCCAAAATTAAACCTAATTGCTTCTATTATACTCACACAAGGCAAAGGCACGAAAATCAAAACCAGAAGGCTGCAAAAACCACAAGAACAAACTTGAGAAAAAGCTTGAAAAAGTGTGAAACTGAAATCCATACTAGAGGCATTTTCAGGACCAAATAAGCATCCCAATCGCTTCCTGGCACTTCTCTGAAGCAGAACCAATCAAGATCACGCGCTCTCCTGCCTCCAAAATCCCTGTAAGTGTCCCTTGAATCCACCATGCTCATGGATTCGTAAAGCTTCATTCTTGCATCCATTCTCAGAAACGTTTGCATATTTGAATTCCTGACATCATTTGTGAACTTTCTGCATTAGCCAATTTCATTATTATGCTATGTATCACAAAATGCCATTGTAGATTTTTCTAGGGTTCTTTTAGGGGTTTTCATTACAGGAAAAATTGGCCAATAAAAAGACCATGATTGGAACCAGGATGGAGAGGCGAGTAAAACCATGCCTTTAGATTGCATTTTTGTGGCTCATGGTGGATTTTGGAGATATCACAACATATAGCTACGGACGATCGTCCGTTGGTATAAGTGAAGAAACTTTTAGCCACGGTCCCAACGACAGGGACGATGGTTTGGCGTGTCCTGATTGGGTTGTTTGAATATGGCGCGTTTTTGTTTTATAATTCCGGCATAATAGTTTATTTCACATGTAATACTCATTACCTATTCCACTAACAATTAAGCACATTGGCTCAGATGGCAAGCGCGTTAGTTCAAAGTCCAATGGGACCTGGGTTTGAATCCCAGGTCCCCCAATATATTTGATACATTTTTCTACCAGGTATTCCAACGTGCTTCATCAACTATGGTTCACCATGTGCTTTCAGATCTCATTTGCCAGATGGCTTCCAGGCCAAATCTGATGGCCAGGATGGGAAGCTCACCATAGGACCCAGTCAACGTGTCACATGGAAGCACAAAAAGTCAGCCATGCTTGCAACTATTGGGCTTGGAAAATGCTGATCAAACCCTCAATCTGGGCCTAACACCCCCTTTAGTTTATTCTTTTTTCTTTTCATTATATTTATTTAATTGTTTTATATTATTATTTTTGTTAATTAATCACTAACCAAATAATTAATTTTCCTCATAAAAATAAAAAAAACGCAAAAAAATATTATTTTTATTTATTAAAATTAAATTCACCATTTTATTTTTGTAAATAAGTTAATTTAATTGATTTAACTTTAATTAGGTATAATTTCAATATTTTTGCAATAAATAAAATTAATGTAGAATATTAGGTTTTATTAATTTTAATCAGTTTTATTTTATTTCCTTAAATATTCAAAAACCCAAAAATATTTTTATTAATTAATTAATTAATTAATTTTGACCTAATTTAATTTCCATTTAATTCAAAAAATAACAAAAAAACATGCTTTCTTTTCAAAAAGGGTCAAAACCCTAAAAAAAAAAGCGCCGATTTAATTTTCTCGCACGCGTATCATTTTATCCAATATTGTAATTGCTTCCGGTATGTAATAGCTTTTAATTAGGACTTTAATTATTTATCGCTTTATTTTACTTTCCGCAATTTAAATTAAAGAGTTTGTTTTTGGCGATGTAAATACCCGACGCCTTGTAATAGTTTAGATTTAATTTCCGCAATTTAAATTCCGCAACTATACACTGTTAGATGTTTGATAATAGGGAATGCATGACAAGATCAAATGTATGAACTTAAAATCAACATAGCTCACCCATGACATGTACAAAGATAAAGTTAACCGAAATAACACACTCGCACATGCGCACTCTTAGGGTACACCTCACTTGGTTGCCTTCGAACGTGGTCATTGAGTATAGGAAGTTTTAGAGGTCATCCTCTTGTCCAAAGATCATAAGTTGCCTCGAAACAGTTGCCTCAAATAAAATGATCTAAGACATTAGGGTTACCGCTAAGGCATCCTAACATTGCTTTAGTGACCACACGTCCCTTAATCGAATTGACCCTTAAAACTCCAACGATGATGCTACCTACTCCTCAATAGTGGGATAGCATTGTCTAAAGGACATTTGTACAGATTAATTCCTTTTTCGAGTAGGTAGATGGTTCTTAAGTACTTGCTCCTTTCAAAACAAAACAAAACTTTTCGCACTTACACCTTTCAAACAAAAACTTCTTTCAAACCCACAAACACAAAGAAAAGAAATTTTTGAAAACACTTTGAGCAAGTACCTAAGAGCCCGTGGATAACCACGGATAGAAAGGGTGCTAACACCTTCCCTTTCTATAATCTACCCCCCGGACCCGAGAAACATCTCGAAAAAGGAATTTTTCTGTGCTTTTTTTCCTTTCCTTGTTGGATAAAATAAAAGTCGGTGGCGACTCTTGCTTACCGCGACATTTTGCAAAAACAAACGCAAAACGTGAACCAGCATTCCAAAACAGACAGTTCTCTTCCCACCAATCACAGAACTGGCGACTCTACCGGGGAAAGAATAAGTGAGGTGTACCTTAGGATTAGATCATTGTGTTTTCAATTGTATGCTTTGTATGATTTATATTTGTGGGCTTGTATCGGAGTTTCTATAGATCCTAACCCGGATCTGGGGATACCCTTTAGGTAAGTAGCAATAAATTGTGAGGGAACTGTCCGGCGTAGACCGACACGGTTGAAGCAGTAACTACATTGGTGTGGCACTTTAGTCTATACCGATATCCCTTGTGTTGGAACAAGGAGAATATGGGTCTTCTAAGGGGTCATTAAGCATCAACTGACCTTAGAACCTTAAATTGACCAACTTGGCCATAGAACAGTAGCAGTATGCTACACTCATTGAGACTAAACTCTCACGATGATTCCGGCCGCAAGAAAAGGTTGCTAAAATGGAATTATGACCGATCGAGGGTAGTCAGTGATATTGAGATCCTCTAGAACCCGGTTACTATTTTTAGGACAGGTTTAAACCAACTGAACTGAAAGAGGGTAGTACCTAAGCTCCTTGCCAGCCTGAAATCTAAGGGCTCTCTGTGTGACTTGTGTGCCTTTACCATGTTTGCTATTTGTGGATACTTGTGGTGTGCTTACTATCATGACATCATGACATCATAACATTGCATACATCTTGCATTGGACTAACCTATTTTAAAGACAGAAGGGATTCATCTTTGTTCTGTTTTGTAGGTCATCATGATGCCCATGCGTAAGAATACCATCCAGATCAACTTTGTCCAAGTCCCTACCTTGCTTAAAGAGTTGGTTACCAAGATGCCTGGCACTAATTCCTTCATCAGGAGGCATGGTTCTCTTCTCAATTTGGTCACCTCCAAATTGGACGAGCAGATGATGAGTGTCCTAGTCCAATTCTATGATCTGCTATACCATTGCTTCACTTTTCAGGAATATCAACTGGTTCCCACCCTAGAAGAGTTCTCTGAGCTGCTCGGTATCTCTGTTCTGGAGCAGACCCCGTTTACTGGTTGGGAGAAGACCCTTAGGCCCGAAGAGATTACTGCAGCCCTTCATTTGACTAAAGAGGAGGTAATGGCTAATTGGGAGACTAGAAGTGGAGCAAAGGGCTTTTTGACTAAGTTCTTGGTTGGTAAGGCTAACTATTTCTGGGATAGCCTAGACTTCAAGGAATTCAAGGATATTCTGGCCCTTTTGATATATGGCTTGGTATTGTTTCCGAATCCTGACACTTTTGTTGATGTGAATGCGATAAAGATCTTCATCTCTCAGAACCCTGTACCCACTCTCTTGGGTGACATCCTTCATCAGCTCTATGCTCGTACTGCCCGAAAGTGGGGAACCTTGATGTGCTGTGCTCCTTTTTTGTCGAGGTGGTTTATTTCGCACCTCCCTAAGTCAATACTGAAGAACAAAGAAGGAATGGGCTGGGCTTATAGGGTGATGTCTCTCTCTCATAATGACATTATTTGGACTCTCAAGGGTATGGATGAGGTGACTATTATTGATCGATGTGGGGAGTACCCCAATGTTCCCCTGATAGGAACCTATGGAGGAATTTCTTACAACCCATGCTTAGCTCTCCGTCAGTTTGGAAGAGCCAGAAGAGAAGGACCTCATGAGCTGCTAATGCCTAATATCATCTTTGATTTTCAAGGAGATAGCGACGAGCAACATCGTAGATTCATAAGGGCTTGGGATAGAGTTCACCAATCTGATCCACATGAGCTGGGCCCAAAGACTTCTCTGCCAATGAAACCATATCTCAGATGGGTCCGCATTCGTGCCCAAAAGCTAGGTATGCCATATGAAGCTGTCCGACTTGTCACTCTTGAAATTGCTAATGAAGAAGGGGTTCTTCCAACCATCCTCCATCCTTATATGCCCACTGACGTTGGGGCACTGAAGAGATCTTAGATGCAATTGAGGGAGGAACATAATTCTTACCGAGAGAAGTTCAATGAACAAGAGCAAAAGATCCAGAGGTTGACTAGGCAGTTAGAGAACGAGCGGATTCTCAACGACTATGTCCGCACTGATAAGAAGAGACCATGGGAGCATTGATGGACCTTTGATGATTTACTTTCCAGTTTTTGTTTACTTTTCAGTATTTCCATTCTTGTAATGCCTTAAGGGAAATTTGTTGAACAGTTTGAATTCCAAAGTTTATCTAATAAAGTGTGTTTCCTTTTTTTGTTTACAAATTTGAATATCCCGATTGTCTTTGAAATCATAATCATACGCATTTCATCCCATGCACTTCATAAACAGGTACCCTTTACAGGTCTCTTATCTTTTTTGCTGTTTATTTCAGCACTCACTCATCATGTCTACCGAACCTTCAACTGAGCAAGCTATCAAGGCCCTCCAGGCCCAGAATGCCCAATTTCAAGAGCTGTTCATGAATCTAGCTAAGGGTCAGCAGGACCTGAAGACCCTGATTCTGAAAGAGAAGAAGAAGAAGAAGAGGACCATCCTATTTAACACAGGGCACAGGTTTGGAAACAGGCTACAGAATGAAGTTGATCTGACCACCTCATCTGGAGGGAAAGATAGTCCACAAGAAACGAGGGCTCCTAGAGCCGTGGTCTCCGACAACGAGACAGACTATGATGAAGAACAGTATCCTCCGACTGAGGATAAATACAAGCAACTGGAGGACCGGTTGAGCGCTATGGAAATTCAGAAGGTGCCTGGTCTAGACTTTGCTGATCTAGGTCTATCATCTGGGGTAGTGATTCCCCACAAGTTCATGGCACCAGCCTTTGCTAAGTATGACAGAGTTTCTTGTCCGAAGCTGCACCTCCGGTCATATGTAAGGAAGATTCAACCTTACACCACTGATAAGAACTTATGGATCCACTTCTTCCAAGACAGTCTCTCAGGGACTCAGCTTGAGTGGTTCTATCAGTTGGACGGAGCCAGTATCCGCAGTTGGGAAGATTTGGCTACTGCATTCTACATGCAGTATCGGTACAACTCTGACCTCGCTCCTACGCGTACCCAACTCCAGGGTATGTCAATGGGGACGGGTGAAGGATTCAAAGATTATGCTCAGAAGTGGAGGGACCTCGCCGGTAGGGTGCAACAACCTTTGGCTGATCGGGAGCTTGTTGACATGTTTCTGGGGACCCTGTCTGGTCCATTCTTCAACCATCTAATTGCAAGCTCTTCATCT
This sequence comes from Vicia faba, assembly GCA_948472305.1. Lineage (NCBI taxonomy): Eukaryota > Viridiplantae > Streptophyta > Magnoliopsida > Fabales > Fabaceae > Vicia > Vicia faba. Next base: position 1,225,406,326 of record OX451736.1, on the reverse strand, counting down.
GGGTTTACAGATCTTATTTTTACTGGTGAGAGGATCTAGGCTGGTATTAAGGCTGGGAAGATACAGAAGGGTGCCTCATCAAACACCGAGAAGAAGCCATTTAAGAAAGAGTCCAGTGTTGTCTACAGTTCGAGAAGACAGAATAGACCTGAACACCGCCAAGCTGTCAATGCGATTGTTATTTCAAAATCCGCTGGTGCTCCTCAGCACAATAATCAACAAAAGGACGAGAGGCCTCGAAGGCAATTCACCCGTCTCAGCATGACCCTATCTCAGATTCTGCCACAGTTACTGAATACTAATCTGGTGGTTCTAAAGGAAGCCCCGAAGAATCCAAATACCACATCACCGAGGTATAACCCTAATGCCCGCTGTGCTTTTCACTCTGATAGCCTGGGGCATAATACGGATGACTTTTGGGTTTTGAAGAACAAGGTACAAGACTTAATTGATGCGAAGGAGATTGAGTTTGAGGCGCCCGAGAGGCCTAATGTTGTGACTGCTCCCATGCAAAAGCATGGAGTGAATGCTCTAGAAGAAGAGTTGTTTATAGTTTTTGTGGATGAAATTGTTACCCCTTTGATGACTGTGAAGAAGAACCTTTTGCTAGCCGATTTATTTCCGGGCTGTGACGAAGGTTGCCATATGTGTTCTATTTTACCTACCGGTTGCCCATTCTTGAAGTCAGGTATCCAAAACTTGATGGATAGTAAGGAGATCTTGTTTGAGAAGACTATTGTTCCCTCCCCTCCTACTGAAGAAGTTGCCATTATTACCATTTTCGACAATTCTTCCAAGGCTCCCTCGAGGAAGCCTGTTAGAATTACATCCGTTCCGAGAATCGCACATGTGATAATCACTGTTCCGGGGCCCATCCCCTATACCTCTGATAAAGCTGTCCCTTGGCACTATGGAGCTGATGTTTATTTTCACGGAGTTAAGCAAGAGTTGGATGTTGATACTGACATCAGCAACATTACCGGACCTGCTAAAGTCACCCGCAGCGGAAGACTTTTCTCACCTGATATTGCTCCACCAACTGCCCGAAGACCTGCTGTTATTACACCTTCCAGTGTACCTGCTACTGTTCCTGATCAAGTTCCTATTCTTACCCCTATCGCCAAGTCATCTGATGCTCGGGGCAAAGGCATCACCATTGATGTACCTGCCCAGACGGAGGCACCGAAGACAATTACTGTTGAAGCTTCTAAGCAAGAGATGGAAGAGATCCTGAAGATCATTAAAAAGAGTGACTATAATGTAGTTGAGCAGCTGGGGCAAACCCCATCCAATATTTCTATGTTGTCACTATTGTTATGCTCATAGGCCCATGCCAAGGCTCTGATTACATTTATGAAGACTGCCCATGTGCCACAAGAGACATCAGCTGATCAGTTTACAGATTGTGTGGCTAATTTGACTGCTGATAATGGGTTGGGTTTCTCTGACGCCGACTTGACTGCTAAAGGGAAGAATCACAATGATGCCCTGCATGTCTCCATTGAATGAAGGGGCACTACTCTTGCTCATGCGTTGGTGGATACTGGTTCCTCATTAAACGTCTTGCCTAAAAAAGCTCTAGACCGGTTGGATTGTGAAGGGTTGGATTTGAAACCAAGTAACATTATTGTCAGGGCCTTTGATGGGTCTAAGAGGATGGTGCATGGAGAGGTTGATATCCCTATCAAGGTTGGTTCTCAGGTCTTCAACTCTACGTTCTATGTGATGGACATTCGGCCATCTTATTCTTGTTTGCTGGGTCGTCCATGGATCTACAAAGCTGGGGCCGTAACCTCAACGCTCCACCAGAAGTTGAAGTACCCGGTCAAAGGGAAGATTGTGACAGTACAAGGGGAGGAAGAGTATATGGTCAGCCACCTCAACTCGCTCCGATATGTAGAGATGGATGGGGAGTTCATTGAGACCCTGTTCCAGCATTTTGAAGAGGTTCCCCAGACACTGGCATCAACTGAGACTGTGGTTGAAGATTCTCCTATGAAAATGGCTTCCTTAAAAGATGCCCGGGCTGTTATTGAGAAGGGTGAGTGTGCAAATTGGGGCCGACTTCCTGATTCTACACAGAAGACTAACAAGTTTGGTTTGGGTTTCACTGCAGAAGCTCAAAGGGCTGTTTGGAATGCACGAATCAGAAGACCTCCCGTGTTCATCAGCAACTCGGGAGTGAATACCATTGAAGATGATGTGGAAGAGTCTGAATTCGACAGCTGGATCTATCCTACGACCAATGGTGGACCAAGCAACTGGACAGCAAAGGACTTCATCCCTATTACTTTTGTTACCCAGTAATGAAACTTTTGTTTTGAATTTGTAACAGACAATGTTTTAAACTTTATGGCCCGGTGTCTTACCCGGGGCACTGTGGCTTCATTTGTGAGGGCTTTATGTGTTTCATTTTTCATATATCATTAATAAAAGCATTGGACGTTCTTGCATTTCAAATTTTGCGCTCCTTGTTTTTCTTTATTATATATTGCAAAACAACTATTTTACACACACTCACGTATACAGGTCCACATCCACTCTGAATCTCACTGGTAACGACTCTGCTACTGCCAGTTATGACTTCGAAAGTACGATCAACTTAGCCGAAGACGAAGGTGAAGATGATTGTGAAGTGCCTGGTGAACTTGCAAGACTACTACTCCAGGAAGAGAGGGCCATTCAGCCACATGAAGAGCCGGTGGGATCAGTGAATCTGGGTATTGAGACAGACAAGAAGGAGGTCAAGGTTGGTGCAAATCTAGAGCTTAGTGTGAAGCAACGGTTGATTCAGATGCTGCGTGACTATGTTGAAATCTTTGCCTGGTCATATGAAGATATGCCTGGTTTGGATACTGACATTGTGGTTCATCGCCTGCCTACCAAGGAAGACTGTCCTCCAGTAAAACAGAAGGTCTGCCGAATGCGCCCAGAGATGTCTGAGAAAATCAAGGCTGAGGTGATGAAACAGTTTGACACTGGTTTTCTAGCAGTTACTTCTTACCTTCAGTGGGTGGCTAATGTGGTTCCTGTGCCGAAGAAGGATGGCAAGGTTCGAATGTGTGTTGACTACAAGGATCTGAACAGGGCAAGCCCCAAGGATGATTTCCCTCTACCTCATATCGACGTTCTGGTTGACAACACCGCTCAGCACAAGGTATTCTCCTTTATGGATGGTTTCTCCGGTTATAATCAGATTAAAATGGCTCCCGAAGATATGGAGAAGACAACCTTTGTCACTCAGTGGGGCACCTTTTGCTACAAGGTCATGCCTTTTGGACTGAAGAATGCTGGGGCAACATATCAGCGTGCCATGGTTGCTTTGTTTCATGGCATGATCCATCATGAGATTGAGGTATATGTCGACGATATGATTGCAAGGTCCCAGAATAAGGAGGAACACCTTGACCATCTGTAGAAACTGTTTGACAGGTTGAAGTTGTACAAGCTGAGGTTAAACCCGAACAAGTGCACCTTCGGGGTGAGATCTGGTAAATTACTGGGTTTTGTCGTAAGCGACAAAGGTATTCAAGTGGATCTGGAAAAAGTGAAAGCCATACAGGAGATGCCAGCTCCCAAAACAGAGAAAGAAGTCAGAGGCTTTCTGGGACGACTGAATTATATTGCCCGATTCATCTCGTACCTAACTGCTACTTGTAAACCAATCTTCAAGCTGCTAAAGAAAGATCAAGTAGTACGTTGGAACGATGAATGCCAAGCTGCTTTCGAAAGGATCAAAGAGTATCTCCAAGAGCCACCCATCCTGGTGCCACTAATTGAAGGGAGACCTCTGATCATATACTTGATAGTACTCGACAACTCAATGGGGTGTGTGCTGGGGCAGCATGACGAGTCTGGCCGAAAAGAGCATGCTATTTATTACCTTAGCAAAACGTTTACCGACTGTGAGACCCGATACTCACTGCTCGAGAAAACTTGTTGCGCTTTGGCATGGACTGCTTGCCGGCTGAGACAGTATATGCTGACTCACACTACTCTGTTGATATCAAAGATGGATCCAATCAAGTATATCTTCGAAAAGCCTGCATTGTCCGGAAGAATAGCAAGATGGCAGATGATCTTGACTGAGTATGACATCTAGTACACGACCCAAAAGGAAATCAAGGGAAGTGTGTTGGCATACCATTTGGCACATCAGGCAGTGGATGATTACCAGTCTATGAACTTTGAATTTCCGGACGAGAATATCATGTTGATAACTGATTGTGAGACACCTGGACCGGATGAAGGACCTGAGGAGGGATCCCGATGGTCTATGTACTTTGATGGAGCTTCGAACGCTTTGGGTAATGGCATTGGCGCCGTGATCATATCTCCTAAAGGCTCTCATACTCTATTTACCGCTTGACTATGTTTCAACTGCACCAACAACATGGCGGAGTATGAAGCATGCATCATGGGTCTTCGAGCTGCAATTGACCTAAGGATTAAGTTTCTGAGTGTCTTCGAAGATTACGCTCTCGTGATCAGTAAGATCAAAGGCGAGTGGGATACGAAACACCCAAATCTTATTCCTTACAAGGAGTATGTGTTGACGTTGCTTCCCCATTTCGAGGAGGTCTCCTTTGAACACTTCCCGAGAGAGGAGAATCAGTTGGCGGACGCGCTGGCTACGATGTCTTCTATGTTCAAGGTCAATTGGGACAACGAGGCACCCCGGATTATCATTGAAAGATTGGACGAACCGGCACATTTTTGTGATATTGAGACTGAAGAGGTAGCAGATAAACCCTGGTATCACGAAGTAAAAATGTATCTTGGGGCTCAGGAATACCCTGAGGGTGCATCTGTTAATGACAAGAAGTTTTTGAGGAGGTTCGCGGCGAAGTTCTTCATCAGCAATGGCATCCTTTACAAGCGTAACCATGATTCGACCTTACTGCGTTGTGTGGATAAGAACGAAGCAAAAAGGATCATGACAGAATTACATGAAGGTACTTTTGGAACTCATTCTAGTGGACATACCATGGCAAAGAAAATCCTCCAGGCAGGATATTACTTGTCCACAATGGAAGCCGACTGTTATCAGCATTCTCGGACATGTCACAAGTGTCAAGTCTATGCTGATAAGGTGCACATACCTCCAGTTCCTTTGAATGTCTTGATGGAACCTTGGCCTTTTGCAATGTGGGGCATTGATATGATCGATGAGATCAGACCTACAACATCTAACGGGCATCGTTTCATCTTGGTAGCTATCGATTATTTTACGAAGTGGGTTGAAGCGGCTTCCTTTGCTACTGTAACCAAGAACGTCGTGGCACTGTTCATTCGGCACAATCTGATCTGTCGATACGGTGTACCAGAGAGGATCATTACGGACAATGGTACCAATCTCAACAACAAGATGATCACCGAGCTCTGCGAGCAATTCAAGATACAACATCACAACTCTTCTCCCTATCGGCCGAAGATGAATGGGGCTGTAGAAGCGGCTAATAAGAACATTAAGAAGATTGTGCAAAAGATGACAGTGACATACAAAGACTGGCACGAGATGTTGCCATTTGCTCTCCATGGGTACCGTACCTCAACACGGACGTCAACAGGGGAAACACCTTATTCCTTGGTTTATGGCATGGAGGCAGTCTTGCCTATTGAAGTTCAGATACCCTCTCTTCGAATCATGAAGGATGCAGGTTTGAGTGAAGATGACTGGATCTAGACCCGGCTTGATCAGCTAAACCTAATCAACAAAAAGAGACTTATTGCTATTTGTCATGGTCAGACGTACCAAAAACGGATGATCAAGGCATTTAACAAGAAAGTTAGATGACAAGAGTATCAAGTTGGGGACCTGGTAATCAAGCGTATTATCCTACCTCAAGGTGATCCCAGGGGGAAATGGACCCCTACTTACGAGGGGCCATTTGTGGTTAAGAACATTTTCTCAGGAGGAGCTATGATTCTAACCACCATGGATGGTGACGACCTTCCTCACCCCGTCAATGCAGACATAGTGAAACGATACTACGCATAATCAAAGACCCGCTAGGTTGACTGGCCTAGGCAAAAATAAGGGCTTCCCAGTGAACCAAAAGGGTTTGGGCAAAAATAAGGGATGAAAATATATAAAAAATATGTACACCCGACAAGTCGAAAACCTTAAAAGGCGGCTTGGGCAAAAAAGGGTATCCCGGTGGACTGAAAACCCGAAAGGGCGGTCCAGGAAAAAATTAGGGATTAAAGCGTAACACTATGTCTCATTGGATCACCTTGCATCCGGACTCCGGTATCGACTATCAAGATCAGACGGCACTAATCAATCTGATCTACCTTCAACCAGTAGCAAAGTGATGAGATACTCGAAGACATAAAGACAATAGCAGAGTTGGAACCCAGTGGGATTATTCACATAGCTATTTTGTTTTCTTTTTACAAATTGTATAAATTCTATTTGGTCGGCGACGTTCTCTTACTAGGACGTCAGCCTCTTGTACAAAAACGCCTATTTACAGGCCAAACTTCAAAATCAATACAAATTCATTTTCAGACAAATTTCAAACTGTTTTCCTTTATCTATTTTGTTTTGCAAAGAACGTCCAAAGTTCATTTTTGATATATGCATTTGACATTAATTGCTGTTCATAAATATCTACGTGCGAAACGAAAGATGAATTACTGGTAATATCAGAAGCAGGGGCAATAAGAATTATCCGAACTGTATAGTTGCTCTGTCCACCAGGTACCAAGGTAGATTCAGTTGAAGAATATGACCAAGATACCTTCACTCCCCGCAGAGTAAGACAATAATGGTAGCTTTCTCACCTAAAACTTGCAACCATGGACGAATCAGTAATACTCTCCCCAAGCAGAGTTAGTCTACTATCAGCCCTAAAAAGGCTTGGTATCCCCAGAAGGTCTTAATATTCCCCAGCGGAGTATAAGAATATTCTCCAGCAAGTACAAGAGTATCATCGGAAGGCTTAATATTCCTCAATGGAGCATAAGAATGTTCCCCGGCAGAATGCAAGATACCCCAGTGGAGTCAATTTTCCCAGCACGGTCTGAAAAAGCTTCCCCAACAGAGTTGAATCATCATCCCCAGTAGACTCTGGAAGTTTACCCCCAACAGATTACAATAAATCTCCCCAGCCAAATTCAGAGGGTTATCCCCACAAGAGTCTAACAGATTTATCCCCAGCAAGTTGCAGCTGAGAGATCATCCCCCAGTGAAGTTCTTTCCTTTCACAAGCAGGAATTCAATCCTCAACAGATTTAATATCACTAGCAACGATAATCCATCCCCCGCGGAGTTTATCATTGAAATCCCCAACAGAGTTTATCAGCAGAATCCCCAGCGGAGTTTATCGTTAAAATCCTCAGCAGAACATCTCTCCCCCACAAAGTAATTCCCCTCAGAGTAATCTCTTCATCAGTTTATTCCCCAACGGAGTTCTTTTCTCCTGCAGGTTTATTCTCACAATCATCTTTGTTCATGATCCCCAGCGGAAACGAAGAACTCAACTCTATTCTTCAGCAGCTCTGATATTTATTTCCCCCAGCTAAAACATCACATTTTCATACATCATGATACATGCATATACGCATCATACAAATACAATCTCATTTATTTTGAGAACATCATTGCCTGATCCATATCATGCATTGCATATGACTAACCTTTACCTTTCAGGAAAGATACAGTTAAAGTTCTCGGTTACGTCGAAGACCTGACCAGTTCTTAAATCTCAATTGAATTATCCTCGGTTGAATTTCAGATAAGGTTCTCAATCTCGACAATTTCCCTACGTCAAAGTGTGGACAAGTGCTATAATCTCAATGGTATACTACGTTGAATACTAGTCGGTTCCTAGATCTTGATGTTTTCCTCCGTCAAAGTGTGGACGAGTTCTATAATCTCAACGGTATACTACGTTGAAGACCAGACAGTTCCTAGATCTTGATGAAGATGTTTCCCTATGTCATAGTGTGGATGAGTGCTATAACCTCAACGGTATACTACGTTGAGCACTAGTCATTTCCTAGATCTTGATGTTTTCCTCCGTCATAGTGTGGACGAGTTCTCTAATTTCAACGGTATACTACGTTGAAGACCAAACAGTTTCTAGATCTTGATGAAGATGTTTCCCTACGTCATAGTGTGGACGAGTGATATAACCTCAACGGTATACTACGTTGAATACTAGTCGTTTCCTAGATCTTGATGTTTTCCTCCATCAAAGTGTGGACGAGTTCTATAATCTCAACGATATACTACATTGAAAACCAGACAGTTCCTAGATCTTGATGAAGATGTTTCCCTACGTCATAGTGTGGACGAGTTCTATAACCTCAACGATATTCTATGTTGAGCACTAGTCAGTTCCTAGATCTTGATGTTTTCCTCTGTCAAAGTGTGGACGAGTTCTATAATCTCAACGGTATACTACGTTGAAGACCAGACAGTTCCTAGATCTTGATGAAGATGTTTCCCTACGTCATAGTGTCGACGAGTGCTATAACCTCAACGGTATACTATGTTGAGCACTAGTCAGTTCCTAGATCTTGATGTGTTCCTCCGTCATAGTGTGGACGAGTTCTCTAATTTCAACGGTATACTACGTTGAAGACCAGACAGTTCCTAGATCTTGATGAAGATGTTTCCCTACGTCATAGTGTGGACGAGTGCTATAACCTCAACGATATACTACGTTGAGCACTAGTCAGTTCCTAGATCTTGATGTTTTCCTCCATCATAGTGTGGACGAGTTCTCTAATTTCAACGGTATACTACGTTGAAGACCAGACAGTTCCTAGATCTTGATTAAGATGTTTCCCTACGTCATAGTGTGGACGAGTGCTATAACCTCAATGGTATACTACGTTGAGCACTAGTCAGTTCCTAGATCTTGATGTTTTCCTCCGTCATAGTATGGACGACTTCTCTAATTTCAACGGTATACTACGTTGAAGACTAGACAGTTCCTAGATCTTGATGAATATGTTTCCCTATGTCATAGTGTGGATGAGTGCTATAACCTCAACGGTATACTACGTTGAGCACTAGTCAGTTCCTAGATCTTGATGTTTTCCTTCGTTATAGTGTGGACGAGTTCTCTAATTTCAACGGTATACTACATTGAAGACCAGACAGTTCCTAGATCTTGATGAAGATGTTTCCCTATGTCATAGTGTGGACGAGTGCTATAACCTCAACGGTATACTACGTTGAACACTAGTCAGTTCCTAGATCTTGATGTTTTCCTCCGTCAAAGTGTGGACGAGTTCTACAATCTCAACGGTATACTACGTTGAATACTAGACAGTTCCTAGATATTGATGAAGATGTTTCCCCCCAATTGAATTATGGACAGGTTCTTAAGACTCAGCCGAGGCATTCTCTCAGTTGAAGTACAAGCAAGTTCCTAAATCTCAACAAAAGTTAGACTTCCCCAGCAGAATCTTCTACAAATCACAAGTATGCAAGTTCTCGCTAAGAAATCTCTTATGCGATCGACACTCCTGCAGATGGCATCTGTAAGCCTATCCTCCTACCAACAATCTCAAAATGGAATCTGTAAGCCCATTCCCGACATCACAATACTGATACTACACCATGCGAGTGCAAATTTCTGGGCACTCTAGTGTTTAATTATCTTCCATCTTCGGATCACGAAAGGCTCGAAAGCCAATCTATATCCTCAGGTTTAAGAAAATTGAACAGGGGCAACTATTGTACCCCAAAATTTTCCCTCCCATATTTCCCAAGACATTTCAAGAATAACTCCCAAGTTGCTCAAGATAGCTCAAGAGTTGGACAGTCAAATCACCTCCTAAGACAGTCAATCTCAAAATTAGGGTTTTGTGTTGCATCAAGGTCCTTGCACCCAAATGACCTAAAGTGCTCCACAATGTCCTAATATGCTCTCAAGTTCATCCATGTAAAATTTCAAGCCTTGCAGAGAAAGTTTGGTCAGTCAATTGCTCAATAAGTCCAAAAATCGACTGTGCTAGGGCAAAAGTCAACTGTGACCTACAAACAGTCAAACCTCAAGATTTTTTTCCAACATTCTCATTTTTAAGGATAATTCATTATTTGATCAAGGGTTGATCATGATTCATCAAGGATTGCTCAAAATTCATTAAGATTCAAAAGTTGCTAAATTAGGGTTTTGTAGGAAAAGTCAACTCAACTTTGACCAAGCATAACTTTCTCATACTTTATGAGAAATGACCCATACAAATCTAATTTTTAATAGAATGCAATTTCCTACAATCCATCTTCACACCCCAAGATCAAGAAATGCACTCACAAAAAGTTGCAAATTTGGACATTATAGGTCATTTTTGAAAGTCAACAAAAACACCTTTTTTGCCAAAGCTTATAACTTGAGCATGGTGTATCAAAATGAGATGAGACCAAAAGGGTTGGTTATAGGACATCTGAAGGTTTCTAAAAAGTCCAAGAACACCTCAAAAAGTTCAAAATTGAAGAAGTTATGCATGGTTGAAGTTGGGTATTTTTCCAAAATTGCCAAAAGTCAACTATCCCCAAAACTCCAATTTCTGACAAAAGGGCCCACTTTTTCCCACTTGATTTGATCTTGTCACACCACACACGTGTCATATCTTCAGTCTTGTGCCAATTTATTAATTTTTCTATTTTATTTGATTTTTATTGATTTAATTCATTTTTAATCAATTTAAATCCAAATAAAATCTAAATGTTAATAACTTGTGATCTTTTTGATTGATATAGGTTTCAATTATCATCATAGACCAAATAAAATCCGAATCATGCCATGTTATGAACAAAATATTGGTTTTTGACACTTTTGGAAGCTTTGTTAATGGAGAATAAAATCAAATCTTCAATCATCAATTCACATGGATTTAAAGACCAAAATTAAACCTAATTGCTTCTATTATACTCACACAAGGCAAAGGTACGAAAATCAGAACCAGAAGGCTGCAAAAACCACAAGAACAAACTTGAGAAAAAGCTTGAAAAAGTGTGAAACTGAAATCCATACTAGAGGCATTTTCAGGACCAAATAAGCATCCCAATCGCTTCCTGGCACTTCTCTAAAGCAGAACCAATCAAGATCACGCGCTCTCCTGCCTCCAAAATCCCTGTAAGTGTCCCTCGAATCTGCCATGCTCATGGATTCGTAAAGCTTCATTCTTGCATCCATTCTCAGAAACATTTGCATATTTGAATTCCTCACATCATTTGTGAACTTTCTGCATTAGCCAATTTCATTATTATGCTATGTATCACAAAATGCCATTGTAGATTTTTCTAGGGTTCTTTCAGGGGTTTTCATTACAGGAAAAATTGGCCAATAAAAAGACCATGATTGGAATCGGGATGGAGAGGCGAGTAAAACTATACCTTTAGATTGCATTTTTGTGGCTCATGGTGGATTTTGGAGATAGCACAACATATAGCTACGGACGATCGTCCGTTGGTATAAGTGAAGAAACTTTTAGCCACGGTCCCAACGACAGGGACGATGGCGTGGCGTGTCCTGATTGGGTTGTTTGAATATGGCGCGTTTTTGTTTTATAATTCTGGCATAATAGTTTGTTTCACATATAATACTCATTACCTATTCCACTAACAATTAAGCACATTGGCTCAGATGGCAAGCGCATTAGTTCAAAGTTCAATGGGACCTGGGTTTGAATCCCAGGTCCCCCAATATATTTGTTACATTTTTCTACCAGGTATTCCAGCGTGCTTCATCAACTATGGTTCACCATGCGCTTTCAGATCTCATTTGCCAGATGGCCTCCAGGCCAAATCTGATGGCCAGGATGGGAAGCTCACCATAGGACCCAGTCAACGTGTCACATGGAAGCACAAAAAGTCAGCCAGAATTGCAACTATTGGGCTTGGAAAATGCTGATCAAACCCTCAATCCGGGCCTAACACCCCCTTGGTTTATTCCTTTTTCTTTTCATTATATTTATTTAATTGTTTTATATTATTATTTTTGTTAATTAATCACTAACCAAATAATTAATTTTCCTCATAAAAAAAAAACACAAAAAAATATTATTTTTATTTATTAAAATTAAATTCACCATTTTATTTTTGTAAATAAATTAATTTAATTGATTTAGCTTTAATTAAGTATAATTTCAATATTTTTGCAATAAATAAAATTAATGTAGAATATTAGGTTTTCTTAATTTTAATCAGTTTTATTTTATTTTCTTAAATATTCAAAAACCCAGAAATATTTTTATTAATTAATTAATTAGTTTTGACCTAATTTAATTTCCATTTAATTCAAAAAATAACAAAAAAAATGCTTTCTTTTCAAAAAGGGTCAAAACCCTAAAAAAAAAGCGCCGATTTAATTTTCTCGCACGCGTATCATTTTATCCAATATTGTAATTGCTTCCGGTATGTAATAGCTTTTAATTAGGACTTTAATTATTTATCGCTTTATTTTACTTTCCGCAATTTAAATTAAAGGGTTTGCTTTTTGTGATGTAAATACCCGACGCCTTGTAATAGTTTAGATTTAATTTCCGCAATTTAAATTCCGCAACTATACACTGTTAGATGTTTGATAATAGGGAATGCATGACAAGATCAAATGTATGAACTTAAAATCAACATAGCTCACCCATGACATGTACAAAGATAAAGTTAACCGAAATAACACACTCGCACATGCACACTCTTAGGGTACACCTCACTTGGTTGCCTTCGAACGTGGTCATTGAGTATAGGAAGTTTTAGAGGTCGTCCTCTTGTCCAAAGATCATAAGTTTCCTCAAAATGGTTGCCTCGGATAAAATGATCTAAGACATTAGGGTTACCGCTAAGGCATCCTAACATTGCTTTAGTGACCACACGTCCCTTAATCGAATTGACCCTTAAAACTCCAACGATGATGCTACCTACTCCTCAATAGTGGGATAACATTGTCTAAAGGACATTTGTACAGATTAATTCCTTTTTCGAGTAGGTAGATGGTTCTTAAGTACTTGCTCCTTTCAAAACAAAACAAAACTTTTCGCACTTACACCTTTCAAACAAAAACTACTTTCAAACCCACAAACACAAAGAAAAGCAATTTTTGAAAACACTTTGAGAAAGTACCTAAGAGCCCGTGGATAACCACTGATAGAAAGGGAGCTAACACCTTCACTTTCTATAATCTACCCCCCGTACCCGAGAAACATCTCGAGAAAGGAATTTTTCTGTGCTTTTTTCCTTTCCTTGTTGGATAAAATAAAAGTCGGTGGCGACTCTTGCTTACCGCGACATTTTGCAAAAACAAACGCAAAACGTGAACCAGCATTCCAAAACAGTCAGTTCTCTTCCCACCAATCACAATGACTAATTGTTCCTGCAATCAAAACCCCTAAAAACAAAACCTAAACCCTAATCATGGAAAATCTCTGTATGACTAACAAAAGCGCAATTAAACATTATCATTAGCTTGCAAATGTTTCAATGAACAAGGATATGTAAAGAATTCATGCTAACAATGCCAAATTCATGAGATTCGATTTAAAAAAAGTAAGGGTATCATGAGGCACTTACAGTGCATTTTTGGGCACGAAAATACTTGTTGATGATTGGTATAGACTCCTTGAATGCCCAACAAGTGAAAGGTGTGCTTGGAATGGCTTGAAAGCGCCTGGAGCTATGAAAACAAATTGTTACTTTTCTTGAGTTTTTCCAAGTTTTTCCTTAGCTTCTCACGCCTCTAACCCTTGTGCTTTTGGGCTGCAAATGTTCTATAAGTATCCTTGAATGGATTAGGGTTACAAATTTTCTCCAAATCTTTTTCAATTAAGGTGATTAAATCAAGATTTGATTCTCATTCAAATCTTTCTAAATCAAGCAAAACTCAATCTTTTTGTGTACAAACAAGGCTTGCACAATTTGATCTCATTACCAGCTATTCATGGACCTGAAATGTGCACAAAATCTCAAGGTTTAAATGATTTTGATATTTTCATGATTTTATTTTGATTTAATTTGATTTAATTGAAATAAAAATCAAAATAAATGACAAAAATAAAATAAAGGCAAGTGGGGAGGATCATGGGTCGTGGACCATGTTACAAACTCAATACAAGCACAAAAAGTTGGGCCCATTTGACAAAAATTGCAATTTGAGACACATTTGACTTTTGGCAATTTTGCAAAAAAGGTCAACTTCACCAATGCATAACTTCTTCAATTTTGACCCTAGAGACGTGTTTTTGGAGTTTTTAGAAATCTCAAGATGTCCTCTAAGCAACCCTTTTCGTCTCATCTCAATTGAGTCTTCCATGTTCATGTATGAAGCTTTGAAAAAAAAAGGTGTTTTTGTTGACTTTTCAAAATGACCTATAATGTCCAAATTCATAACTTCTTGTGAGTGCATATTTTGAACTTGGGAGCTGAAGATGAATTGTAGGGAATTGCATACTCTTCAAAATGAGTTTTGGATGGATCATGCTTCATAAAGTATGAGAAAGTTATGCTTGGTCAAAGTTGAGTTGACTTTTCCTACAAAACCCTAATTTAGCAACTTTTGGGTTTTGATGAATTGTGAGCAATCCTTGAGGAATCATGATCAAACCTTGATCAGATGATGAATAATGCTTCAAAATGAGAATTTTGACCAAAAATCTTGAAGTTTGACTGTATGTGGGCCACAATTGACTTTTGCCCTAGCATAGTCGATTTTCAGGCCTTTGAGCAATTGACTGAGCAAACTTCCTCTGCAAGGCTTGAAACTTGACATGGATGATCTTGAGAATATATTAGGACAATAGTGAGCGTTTGGGACCCTTTCGACTCAAGTATCTTGATGCAACATGAAACCATAATTTGAGGAGTTCTGCCTTAGGAGAGAGTTTGTCTGGTCAACCCTTGGACTTCCTTGAGCAATTTGATGATCTCATTTGAAATGTATTGAGAAATATGGGAGGGAAAATTTTTGGGGTACAACAGCTGCCCCTGTTCAATCTTCTTAAACCTGAGGATGTAGATTGGCTTGTCTGCCTTTCGTGATCCGAAGGTGGAAGATGATTGGACACTAGAGTGCCCAGAAATTTGCACTCGCATGAAGTGGTACTTGTCTTGTGATGTCAGGAATGGGCTTATAGATGCCATTTGGAGATTGATGATGGAGGATGGGATTAAATACGCCATCCAAAGGAGTGTCGATTGCATAAGAGATTCCTTAGCGAGAGCCTGTATACCTGTTGTTGAGGAAGACTACGCTGGGGAATACTGGTCTCTGTCTTGGTAAAAGTTGAATTTTAGGAGCTTCGGTCGTCCGTTATTCTACTTGGGGAATCGTCTCTTGGTCGAAGAGGTGAAAATGAACTACTATCTGGTCGTGATCCAGGCTTCATAGTGATAAGATCGACTGATATCTGGTCATGCTCCAGGCTTTATAGTGACTTACTGGGGAGATGAGATTAAACTTGCTATCCGGTTGTAATCCAGGCTTTGCAATTTCTCAATTCTTATCTGGTCGTACTCCAGGCTTCAGAAGGAATTAAATTGTTATCCGGTCGCATCCGGGCTTCAACTTGAATTTAGGGCACACTAATATCCGGTCGACTCTGGGCTTCTTAGTAATTGTCCAGGTAAACTGCTATTTGATCGAAATCCAAGCTTTATAGTGTCTTAAACTGTTATCTGGTCAATTCCAGGCTTCAGTCCTTTACCGATATCTGGTCGTAATCCAGGCTTCACGATGTTTTATACCATTATTTGGTCGAATCAGGCTTCATGGTGTCCTGTACTGCTATCTGGTCGATTCCAGGCTTCACAATACCTTACTTCTTATCTGGTCGTATTCTAGGCTTCAGAAGAAACCACATGGTTAACCAGTCGCATCCGGGCTTCCATTTGATTTTTAGGCCTACTAATATCCGGTCGACTTCCGGGCTTCATAGCAATAGGCCGGGTAGACTGCTACTTGGTCGAAATCCAATCTTCGCAGTGTCCCATACTGTTATCTGGTCGTAGTCCCAGGCTTCAGTGTCTTTTACCGCTACCTGGTCGTAATCCAGGCTTCACGATGTATTATATTTCTATCTGGTCGTAATCCAGGCTTCACAATAACTTGCTGAGGGTTAAGCTGTTATCCGGTCGGTTTCCGGGCTTCACAACGTCTTATACCATTATCTGGTCGAGTCTAGGCTTCATGGTGATTGTACTGCTATATGGTCGTAATCCAGGCTTCACAGTAACTTGCATTGCTATCCGGTCGTAATCCAGGCTTCACAATAACTTGCTGGGGATTAAACTATTATCCAGTCGAATCTGGGCCTCATAGCTTTAAGATAAACCACTATCTGGTCGATTCCAGGCTTCACGGTATTTTGATACTGTTATCCGGTCGTTCTCCGGGCTTCACAATATGGTGGGGAAATCAAGATACTATCCGGTCGGATCCGGGCTTCATAACTTGAACTGGAATAGCGATCTTTAGCATTGATTTGACTGAGCCAGAGAAAACTTGTGAGAATTTTGATTGTACCTTTCCCTGAAAGGTAAAGAGTTAGTCGTATGTAATATCATGATGTATGAAATGTATTTAGCAACAATGTTCTCAAAATAAATGAGATTATGCTGTATGATACTTATGCACATGTCATGATGTATAGATATGCAATGTTTTTGTGATATTCTTTAGTTGGGGACAATAAATCCCGGACTGCTGCTGGAGAATATAAAGAGTTGAATTCTTTGTTCTCGCTGGGGATAACGATCAAAGATGGTTTGTGAATAAATTGGCGGGAGAATAACTCTACTAGAGAATAAACTGGCGAGAGAATGACTCTGTGGGGAAGAGAGACTCTGCTAAAAGATCTAATGATTTGGAGAAATAACCTCGACTGGGGATGAACTACCGTTGCTGGAGATAACGAACCTTGTTGGGGATTTGAGTTTCTGCTTGTGGAAGAAATAAACTCCACTGGGGATAATCTTCTATTGCTGGTGATAGATAAACTCTGCTTGGGGATAATTTTGCTGACTCACTCGCGATTGTGAACCTCGGCTGGGGAGAGTTGTGTCCTGTTTGGGAAAGCTAACACCACTGTCTTTGGATACTTCTTTCTGCGGGGAGTGTATGTTACTGGGACGCATGCTGAGGATATGACAATGACTTCGTATAAAGACTTTTCTGCCCCTGTACCTGTTGGAGAAAGTGCTTGCGGAGGCCTTGTGGATTGAGTGTCATCCCAACTTATGAGGTGCTTGGTAACTGCCGATCAGAATGATAAGTCTTCTACTGATAGGCAAGTGACAAGATAACGAGACATAGTCGTACGCTTTAATCCCTAACTTTTGCCTGGACTGTCTTTTCAGATTTTCAGTCCACCGAGATACCCTTTTTTGCCCAAGCCACCTTTTCAGGTTTTCGAATCGCCGGGTGTACATATCCTTTTTTGTTTTTATCCCTAATTTTTGCCTGAACCCTTTTGGTTCGCCGGGATGCCTTTATTTTTGCCTAGGCCAGTCAACCTAGCGGGTCTTTGTTCATGTGCAATATTTTTTGACTATGTCCACGCTCTCAAGGTGTAGGGAGTTGTCACTGTCGGTAGTGTTGTGTTGCCACACTCCCAGAAGATGTTTGTTTGATCGTACAAGATTCGTTGCTGGAATTCATGCCCAATGCCCCCAAGTGATTCAGATGAAGACATGCCCCTGGCTATTTGGCATCTTTGAGAGATTCCTTGAATGTTGACTTGACTTCCCCAGATGATGGACAATGATCATGCCGTGCCCCTTGGTTGGAAGTGTTTTTCCACTTGAGGTGATCCTTTTCATTGAGAAGGTTTTTTGTTCACTAGATATTCATCATGCGAATCTCTATGCTGTTGAACAAATAGTCATATGCAAACAATAATATTTTAAGAATGCAAAGGTTATGTCTGTCTTGAAATTTTTGAAAATGCATTTTTCAGTAAAACAGACAAATTTGTAAAATGTGATGTCAACTCAGGATTTACAGCAAGTCTTACAGGAGTCAGGATACCTTTTGTAACAGTATGCTTTAGAACTAACCCATGCTTCAGCTAGGACTTTTAAGGGTTATAACGTGGCCTGGTTCACGGTTCAAGAAACAAAGGATAAAGGCTCAAAATTTATTTGTACCCACCCGTTCTTCGTGATGTTCTTCGATCCTATATTCAGTTAATTATGCATTTAGATCCCATTTGAGTATTTGCTCTGATATTGCAGTGATGGTTCGGATACTGACAATTTATTTTGAATAGGCAGTCATTTCTTTTTGTTGAGGGTTTGTAGGACCTCTTTCTTTTTGATTTTATTATCCCTGTCTTTTGCCTGAACTGTTTCTTTTTGTGATTACAGTCAGTGGGATGCCCTAGTGTTTTTTCTTAAGTCTCCTTCATAGGTTTTGACTTAATGGGCTTTTATTTCGAGAGATAATGACTGCTTGTCTTGACGATTATAGGGAACCATCTTCGTCTTTTGTTTCAGAAGGACGTCTTCGATGCCATTCATTGTGCACCTCGATTAACTGAGAAAACTACCCTGCCCCAGGTTGTGATTAAGGGTTTTAATTTGTGTGAAAGAAAAACTCCTACTTCTTTGGCTCAAAGGGGTTGACTAGGGATTATCTTCCTTATAACTCCACTGTTTAGGATTTGAAACAACGCCTGTACATCGTCAGCGGGGTCTGTTCAAAAGCATACTGTAGAGATTGTGGTATCATTTTTGTCATCCTCCCTCTAAAGGCTTAGAGTTTTTTTTTGAGAGTTGAATATCACAAAAAGGAAAGCAATTTAAATATAGTGAATACGAATGAATTGATTCAAAATAGACATATGCAATGCATTGATAAAGTAACAGAGTTTGACATGAATAGATGTTCGAACAATCAAAAGAAAATTGCAAATTGAAAATTCTAATAAAAAAAGCCTCTTCGACTGGTCTTGTCACTTCAGAGGACGTGCCTTAGAGGGATGGTAGAAGAACTCATCCTGACCGTCTTGTGCAAATTCTAGCGCTCCTTCATCAATCAGGTCTTGATTTTTTTTTCAATGCCCAAACAGTCATCAGTATCATGCCCTGGGCTGTTGGAAGGGTATGCACACCTTGCATCAGGATTGTAGTTAGGGGAAGAAGTCTTGGGATTCGGATGAGGTCCTATCAACGTAATCAGATTCATCCTTAACAGGTGTTGCAAAGCTTGAGACAACAACATGTTGAGTTTGGTAAACTGCCTTTTGGGCATATCCGGCTTACTCTGATCAACCCGTTCTTTTTGGCGAGATTGTTGTTGGACCCGTGATGTAGTAGCAACTTGGAAAGGTCCACTCTTCACCAAACCAAACTCTTGTCTTCTTGGAGGTTGATCAATGACTTGGTCCCCGGCCTCGACTGTTTGCTTCATACTGTTGTATCCGTCTTGATGAAGTTGGTTAATGATGGCTTTCAACTCTTCTTGTCTTTGGGCTAGGCTTTGGATAAGAGCCATCCACCCTAGCATCTGGGTTCTCATTGAACCTACCTCAGCTTGCAGTTGTTCCATCCATTCGTTCTTATTATCTTCAGGACTTTTCTTGACCAAGTTCCCAACGAGGGGTGTTTTCAACTCTTCCCGCCCCTTGGATAGGTTTAGGAATATGTCCCTGAACTGAGCTTCTTGAGTTTGAAGATCTTTGTTGTCTTGTTTGAGAGCCATTGCTGAAATAAATAGCGAGAACATGAGAGACCTGTACTGGAAGACCTGTTATGCAATGATATGTATGATATATGTATGCAATGTTTTCAAGGATCTCCCGAGGTAAACAAGAAACTGTTAGAATTTGGTTGCAGCTTGATTGAAGAAACTTCGTGTCGTTAAGAGTCCTTCTTCAAGAGTCAAGCTCACCATATCGAGTGGGTCATAGCCACTGACTCAAGTTATCGTGTTTTGATCTCTAGACGACATTGGCTAGAGGAAAATAAATCCCCTTGCCCCTTGCTAGACGTCTGATTTACCATAACCTGCATCACAAACCCTTGAGATCCTTGAAATGGTTAAGGAAATGTTAAGGCATGATGTCATGATGCGTATGCTATGCGTTTAAGCAAAAGTGCAAGGTGATGTAAGCAAGTAAACTCGGCAAGAAATCCAAGTTATTGGATAAGGATTGTAAATAAAACCTGCAAGGAACTCATGTTATCAGATGATAAAAATGTGCAAGTAGTTCAAGTTGAAAGCACACAAGTCACACAAACAACCTTAGGTTTAGGCTTGCATGGGTTTTAAGGTAGTACCCTCTTGAAGTTTAGTTGGTTCAACCTGTCCTAGAAAAGTAACCGGGTTCTAGAGGATCTCAATATCACTGACCATCCTCCATCGGTCATGGTTTCAGCTCACATAATCTTTTCTTGCGACTGGAACTATCTCGAGAGTATGGTATCAATGAGTGTAGCATCGAGTATCAACCAGTTCTCAACTTTACACCGAGGCCGGCTATCTCACTACTTTCTAATGGCCAAGTTGGTCGATTAAAGGTTCTAAGGTTAGTTGATGCTTAACGACACACGCAGCAGCCCCGTATTCTCCTTGTTTCTCCACAAGGGATACCGGTACCAACCAATGTGCCACATCAATGTAGCTATTGCTTCAACCGTATCGGTCTACGCCATACAGTTCCCTCACAGTCTATTGCTACTCACCTAAAAGGTGTGCCCAGATCTGGGTTAGGATCTATAGTAACTCCAAAAAAAACCCTTAAAAGTAAAGCAAACAAAGCAATCAAGAGAAGCAATTATTATGAACTAGATCCTAAGGTATACCCCACTTTTAAAATCCCCAGCAGATTCGCCAATTCTGTGATACGGTGACAAAACCGGACTATTTTAGAAAAATGCTGGTTTGTGTTTTGCATTTGTGTTTGCACAATGTCGCGGTAAGCAAGAGTTGCCACTGACTTTCATTTTATCCAACTAGAAAGGAAAAAAGCACAGAAAAATTCCATTTTCGAGATTTTGAGTACGGGTGGTAGATTATAGAAAGGGAAGGTATTAACACCCTTTTCTATCCGTGGTTTTCCACGGGCTCTTAGGTACTTGATCATCATTTTAAAAATTGCTTCAGTGTTTGTGTGTTTTGAAAAGTTTTGGTTTTACTTCGTTCTAACCCTTGTATCAGTCCTCAAGAGTGTTACAAAGTGTTTTTGAAAACTTTGTTTGAAAAGAGTGTAAGTGTGGAAAGGTTTGATTTTGAGCAAGTACCTACTAGCATCTACCTACTCGAAAAAAGATCGTTTATATTCTCGTTTCCTTTAGACAGTTCTATCCCACTATTAGTGAGTAGGTAGCATCGTCGTTGGAGTTGTAAGGGTCAATTCGAAAGGGACGTACGATCACTAAAGCAATGTTAGGACGTCTTAGTAATAACCTAATGTCTTAAGATCATATTCGAGGCAACATTTCCGAATGAGACATTTGATCTTTGTTTAGACAAGAGGGCAATAACTAAAACACCGTATACTTAATGATCGTTTACCGAAGGCAACCGAAGTGAGAGTATACCCTAGGAGTGCGCATGTGCGAGTGATTTGATTTCAAGTTATTATCTTTGCACATTTAGGGTTTGCTAGCCATTTTAAAATTAACATACATTCTTGTCATGCAATCCTATTATCATACATCTAACAGTTAATATTTACGAGAATTAAAATGCGAGAAATAATACTACGCTATTGCAAGGCTTCAGGGAGGGGATTATTTACATAGCCAAAAAACCCATAAAAACGATAAATAAACGAAAAGTCCTAATTAAGCCATTACATCCCATAAGCAGTTACATTAATATCGTAAAAATAAATAAACGCGCGCGATGAATCAAGGACGAGAGAAAATTAGGGTTTTGACCCCGTCTAAACCTAATTGAAGGAAAACTCATTTTTTGTTGTTTTGATTATTTTGAGAAAATAAGGCTTTTAATTAAATAAGTACAAACCTAATTGCTAATTAACTTTAATTTAAGAAAAACAATTAATTTTGACCTATTTTTATATTTTTGTTATTTTGAGAAAAGAAAATAAAAGTTAAATCAAATAAAAACAAAATTTCTAATTTGTTTTAATTTATTTACAAAAAAAATTAAAGTCACCCTAAAATTAAATTAAACTAATTAAATTAATTTTGACAAAATATATAAAAAACCTAAATTTGATGAAATTGATTTTTATGAGTTTTTTTGTAAAAAAGAATTAATTTTTATGTTAGAAAATAATTTAAACAAACAAATAAATAAATAGAAAATATATAAAAGAAAAGAAAGAGAGAATTGGGCCTGGTAACCAGCAACAAGGGGGTGTCCATAGCAATTTTTTGGGCCTAAAAAAAGCCTTGGTCCACGTTGACCTTTCAGATGCCATGTTGCATATTTGACTAGGGTGCATTGTAGACCTTCAAGGATGGGCGTTAGATCTGGCCTTCTGGAGATCTAGTGATTGAACGTTAGGGGCATATGGTGAGACGCTTGGGCCAAGGGTGCACTGAATCTGTAACAAGAAAATAAGAAAATAGCATTTTGTTGGGACCTGGGATCGAACCCAGGTCCTCATGCTTCAAACCACCACCTTGTTGCCATCTGTGCCACGCTGATTATTTGTATATGTAATAATAATCAAACATTATATTAGAAAAAATCAAGTTAATATATCACAACGCGTGAAATTTTGAATGGACCAGCCAGGGGGTGCCACGCCACCCTTCTTCTTCCTCTCTCCGTTGCTAAAAGTCTAGACACTTTTACCTACAAACAAAAGTCTGTAGGCATAGTCCTGTGTATTACCAGAATCCACTGCACGCATGATAAATTGATTCCAGTGGTACCAATCAACTCGTGTAAACCTCACGAGCATCATGGTACCACTCTTCATGGCCAATTGTTCCTGCAATCAAAACCCCTAAAAACAAACCCTGAACCCTAATCATGGCAAATCTCTGTATGACTAACAAAAGCGCAATTGAACATTATCATTAGCTTGCAAATTTTTCAATGAACAAGGATATGTAAAGAATTCATGCTAACAATGCCAAATTCATGAGATTCGATTTCAAAAAAGTAAGGGTATCGTGAGGCAATTACAATGCGTTTTTGGGAACGAAAATACTTGTTGATGATTGGGATAGACTCCTTGAATTCCCAACAATTGAAAGGTGTGCTTGGAATGGCTTGAAAGCGCCCGGAGTTATGAAAACAAATTGTTACTTTTCTTGAGTTTTTCCAAGTTTTTCCTTAGCTTCTCACGCCTCTAACCCTTGTGCTTTTGGTCTGCAAATGTTCTATATGTATCCTTGAATGAATTAGGGTTACAAATTTGCTCCAAATCTTTTTCAATTAAGGTGATCAAATCATGATTTGATTCTAATTCAAATCTTTCTAAATCAAGCAAAACTCAATCTTTTGTGTACAAACAAGACTTGCACGATTTTATCTCATTGCCAGCTATTCATGGACCTGAAATGTGCACAAAATCTCAAGGTTTAAATGATTTTGATATTTTCATAATTTTATTTTGATTTAATTTGATTTAATTGAATTAAAATCAAAATAAATGACAAAAATAAAGGCAAGTGGGGAGGATCATGGGTCTTGGACCATGTTACAAACTCAATACAAGCACAAAAAGTTGGGCCCATTTGACAAAAATTGCAATTTGAGACACATTTGACTTTTGGCAATTTTGCAAAAAAGGTCAACTTCACCAATGCATAACTTCTTCAATTTTGACCCTAGAGATGTGTTTTTAGACTTTTTAGAAATCTCAAGATGTCCTATAAGCAACCCTTTTCGTATCATCTCAATTGAGTCTTCCATGTTCATGTATGAAGCTTTGACAAAAAAGGTGTTTTTGTTGACTTTTCAAAATGACCTATAATGTCCAAATTCATAACTTCTTGTGAGTGTATATTTTGAACTTGGGAGCTGAAGATGAATTGTAGGGAATTACATCCTTTTAAAAATGAGCTTTGTATGGGTCATTCTTGATAAAGTATGAAAAGTTATGCTTGGTCAAAGTTGAGTTGACTTTTCCTACAAAACCCTAATTTATCAACTTTTGGATTTTGATGAATTGTGAGCAATCCTTGAGGAATCGTGATCAACCATTGATCAAATGATGAATAATGCTATAAAATGAGAATATTTACCAAAAATCTTGAAGTTTGATTGTATGTGGGCCACAATTGACTTTTGCCCTAGCACAATCGATTTTTAGGCCTTTGAGCAATTGACTGAGCAAACATCCTCTGCAAGGCTTGAAACATGACATGCATGATCTTGAGAACATATTAGGACAATAGTGAGCATTTGGGACCCTTTGGACTCAAGTATCTTGATGCAACATGAAACCCTAATTTGAGGAGTTCTGCCTTAGGAGAGAGTTTGTCTGGTCAACCCTTGGACTTCCTTGAGCAATTTGATGATCTCATTTGAAATGTATTGAGAAATATGGGAGGTAAATTTTTGGGGTACAACATGAACGTTGGCTCTTTCTAGTTGGTAAAACTAGTCGAGTTGTGTTCCAGATAGACTATCTTGGAAAAAATGCACCCACAAGTCTTTATCAGCGGAGTGTGGTTGGATCTTTGTTACATATGATTGGAGGTGCATCTGAGGACATGACACTCCATCATATTTTGCGAACAAAGGCACTTTGAATTTTGGAGGAATCACAATCCCCGACACTAGTCCCAATTCTTCAAAGTCTAAGCCTGACACCTTTTGCATTTCCATCGCGCTCAAACGCTCTTCGAGATATCTGTAATTATCATCAGCTGGAGGATACTGTTCCTCAGAGTAGTCTTCCTCTTCTTCCTCCTCTTCAAATTCTGACGAACCGTTGTTTACTTTCCTTTCCCCTCTCCTTCACCGGATGTTGTTGAAAAATTCAAGGTTCTTCTAGTCTGCCCATGAAATCTTCTCCCCATGTTTAAGACCCCGGTGACCTTCTTTGTTTTCTTTTTCCTCTCTTCAGCCAGCAGAGTCTTCAACTCTTCTTGCCCCTTGGCTAGGGTCATGAGCAACTATTGAAACTGCATGTTCTGAGCTTGGAGATCTTTGACTGTTTGTTTGAGATCCATCTTACTGAAATAAACAGTAGAGAGATGAGGAAACTTGTTACTAAAAGACCTATTTATATTATGATGAATGATATGTACGTATGCAATGTTTTCAAGGATTTCAAAGATTCAAGTTCATTTTAGACAAAAAGAAAACACACATTATATTAATAAGATAAAGTTTGAGTACATCAATTCCCCTTGGACAAAATAATATAAAACTTTAAGATAAAAAAGTAGTGCGCATCCTTTTCGGTGCAATGTAGGCATTTAGAGTCCGCTCCTCATGAAGTAGCCTAGTGAGTTCCAAAACCTTCTTCTCGCTTGCGTAGAATTGGGCTTCGAAAGTATCTCGCTCTCCTTTGAGATGTATCCAATCCCTTTGTAGGTCTTCAAGAGATGTGGGCATGTCAGGATGTAGGATAGTGTATGGAACGTCTCCCTCCTTAATAGGCTCAATAATTACCGGAAGGATGGAAGGATAAGGCATCATAAGACTTTGAGCACGGGTTCATACCCATTTGAGGTAAGGCTCAAGAGGGATGGAATTATTGTGTCCCAAAGTCTTGATATCCACCTTGTTTAGCATCCTCCAATCTCGGATGAATCTCTGGCGAAGACCTTGATCGTTGTTGTCATAGTCGAATACCAAACCTTGAATCAGCATCTCGTGCGGTCCATCCCTTCGGGCATAACCAAACTGTCTTAAGGCTAAGCATGGATTGTAGGTGATGCCTCCCCTAATGCCAAGTATAGGTACATTAGGGAATTCCACACAACGGTCAACAATGATAACATTCTCTTTGGATGGGGAGCACCAATGAATATCTGAATGTTTGAGCGTCATTAACCTTTGTGACCATTCTTTAATACATATTGGGGAAGATGAGAAATAAACCATCTTGCCAAGAGAGGAGTGCAACACATAAGGACACCTCTTTTCCTCATTGTGCGAGTGTGAAAAGAGTGTAGGATATCCCCTAACAATGTAGGCACCGGGTTGCGTGACATGAAGATTTTGATTGCGCTCACATCTATGATTTGGTCAGGATTGGGAAATAAGACTATCCCATAGATAAGAATATCCACAATTTCCTCAAAGTCTTGAAAGTCTAATGAATTCCAACAGCTTTGGGCTTTCTCAAACAGGAACTTTGCTAAGAAGCCTTTGACACCACTCCTAGTTTCCCAATGAGTTGTGACATCAGATGAGTGCAAGTGCAAAGCTTGAGCAATCTCTTTTGGCTTTGGGTCTCTTTCCGTACCATTGAAAGGTAGTTGATTGAGAATGAGAATCCTCAAGAGTTGAGATAATTCTTCCAAAGTAGGCACAAGCTGATAGTCGGGAAATGTGAAGCAATGGTGCAAAGGATCAAAGAAATAAATGAGCACCTTCATCATATCCTCCTCTGTGTTAGAGGTGACCAAGTTTAGTAGACGTCCATGTCTCTCAGTGAATGGAGAGTTCTAAGGGATCCTTGAAGCTAGCTCCTTAAGTTGTGGAGGAATTCTTACAAGGTTGATTTGGATAGTTTTCCTGCGAAGTGAATCCATATCCTAAAAAACAAGAACAAAGATGAATCTCAAAAATCCTTGAAATGGTTAGTGGATGTATGTGATGTTCATGATGTCCAAGATGTTATCTACAAGTATGCATATACAAGCAAAGAAAACAAGTCCTTAGTTTAGGATTGCATGGAGTTTTATAGGTAAGTACCCTCTTGAAGTTTAGTTGGCTCAACCTGTCCTAATAATAGTAACCGGGTTCTAAGGAGCTCAATATCACCGGATTGTTTCCTTGGTCATTGTTTCAGCTCAAGCCTCTTTAATGGAGACCGAAATATCCCAAGAAACCAACCCTCAATGAGTGTAGCATCGAGTATCTACCAACTTCGGACTGCACCAAAGCCGATCATCTCACTACATCTTAAAGGCCAAGTTGGTCAAGTAAAGGGTTCTAGAAGTTCATTAGTGCTTTATGACATCACTCAACAGCCCCGTATTCTCTTTGATTAACTCAAAGGCTACCGGTACCCACAAATAAGTCATGCTAACATAGCTATTGCTTAGACCATGTCGGTATACCCCGCACAGTTTCCACAATGTATTGCTATTTACCTGTAATGTATCCAAAATCCGGGTAGAGGATTCAAACCCAAACAAAGAACCATAATGTAAAGCATACAAGTCAAACAATGTAAGCAAATAAATGTGATATATCCCTAAAGTAACCCCACTTTTATAAAATATCCCCAGCTGAGTCGCCAGTTCTGTGATACGGTGGGAGAACTGACTTGAAGGTTTTGCGTTTGATCGCAAATGTCGCGGTTAGTAAGAGTCACCATCGACTTTTATTTTATCCAAAAGGAAAGGTGAAAAAGCACAGGAAAGACCTTTGAGATTGTTTCTTGAGTTCGAGGGGTAGATTATGAAAAGGGAAGGTATTAACATCCTTTTCATCCATGGTTTTCCATGGGCTCTTAGTTACTTGCTAGATCACTTGCTTTTGTTTTGAAATTGTGCTTTGTGTGGTTTTCGTAAGTATTTTGTAAAAGAGGCCATTGTTTAGGAAATCTTTGTAATGATTATCGTTCGTAAGAATGTATACAAAAATGTTTGTCTTTTTGAAAATGTTTTCAATGTTTGTAAGATGTTTGGAAATGTGTGTGTTTGTTTTAAAAAATTAGCAAGGATAGTTGTTTGAAAAGGAGCAAGTAACTAGAAGTAATCTACCTACTCAAATGTCTCTCTAGTTCATTTTCTTTTCCTTTGATATTGTTGTCTTACCATTGATTTGGTGAGCAACCCTATCTTTGGATGTAAACGGGACGGGCGTGGGTCATCGTATAGCCATGATTAGCAATGTTGCAAAGTATATTAGCATTTTTGAGGGACAAGATCATTTTGTAAGGCAACTTTGAATAGCGTCATCGAGGGACTATGATCTTATACTTGTTTGTTTTGCCAAGATACTTCGCATGCGTAATATGGCCATTTTTGTGTAAGAAAACCAAGTGGAGTAACCCTAAGGGTGCTTGTGTGCAAGTGTGTTATTTTCATGCTTGATTTGGTCTTAGATTATGGTTTTCTATTTGATTTTTTTATCTTTCCATACAAACCCTAATTACTAGCATGTTAAGTAAAATCAATGAATTGCGTAATTTAAAGATTACTACACTATTACAACATTTTACGGGAGGGGGGGGGGGGGGGGGGGGGGTATACAAATTATAAATGGGGATTTTCAATAATGTAAATCTAATTAAGCTATTACAACCAAATCGAATTTGTACAAATATTTGAATAAATAATATACAATATAAATATGCAATGGTATGTATATGCAAGAAAAAAAAAGATTTTTGTTTTGTTTTTTATATGAAAAAGAGTTTTTGAACTAAACCTAATAATTTAAGAAAAGGAAGTTATTTTTATAAATTGATTAACCCTAATTCTAATTTGTAAAAGAAAATAAAGCTCTTTAAGTAATATTTTTGTGTATTTTTGTCTTAAAATAATAAATAATATTTATGAAAATATTTAGTCTTTTTATATGTCAAGATAAATATTTACAAGTATGAAGGAAAAGAAATAAAAATTAATCTAAGTCTATTTTATTTTACAAGTTTATTTAAGAAAAATAGTTAATGTATAATTTAATTAAAAATGTTTTATATGAAAATAAAATAAAATAAACAAAATGCAATATTTATCATGATTTATATTTTTTATGATTTTTTATGTTAAAGAAATATATTTAATAAACTGAAAATGAAAATAAAAATAAATAATGAAATGATTGGGCCAGGGGTGTCCTGAGCAAATCAGGAGGTAGTGTGTTAGAAAAAAAATATGAGGCCCAGTTGCTGAGCCCACGCTGCAAAAATGTCAAAAAATGAAGCTGAAAAATAAGAAAAGTGCAAAAGGTAGGCCCAAGGTTCGAACCCATGACCTATGCATTTTCAGCATGCTGCCTTTCCACTGAGGTGGCTGTACATCCGTTAGTTCAAATAAAACAAGAAACACATAACATATAACACCTCCTTGCCCTGTACTTCATCTTCTTCCTCAAGCTAGCCGGACCTCCTGTATCTTTCTCATTTCTCCATGAAAATGGAAACTTCAAACATGAAAATGGTAGTACTCTTTCCCACGATTTCAACCATGTAACTCATGTAAACCAACAGTCAAAGATCAAAGCTAATTTCAAACCTAATTTTTTTACAGAAATTGAAATCTAAAATTATTTATACACAATGAATATAAATGAAATCTATGAACATGGTTGGTTTTAGCACAAGGATATCTACATTTTATCTTCACAAATCGAGACCTAAGGATGCCTGTATGAAGAGATAGAAGTTAGAGTTCTTACCTCTTTCATCTGAGATCGTGAATGGAGTTGGAGTGAGTTTTGGGAAGGCCCGAGGATTCCTTTAGCTTGCCTGAACCTCCCTGAGTGTGTTCCAATCCTTACCTTGCTTTGAAAGTGCCTGAATCTCTCTATCCAAGTCAACCTGCAAGCTTGAAATGCAAAAATGGCAGATGGAGCAGGAGGAGTTACAGTGAAGGGATGATGGTCTGGAACACTTAGATATGATGTAGGTTAAGTGTTTAGATGATCATAACTTGAAACACACGAGTAGATTTTTGGATTGCTATGCTTGATGCAAAACTGCAAGTTATGGCTGGTTTTTAGTGATATAGAGTTTTGGAGAGTTTCTGGCCTTTAGAAATCGTGTGTTAGGTTGTAATGTGTTTGTGTATAAGTATAGAGAAGGTTTCAAATCAAATCCACACCAGGTTTCTCAGTTATAAGCTTTTTCTCTATTGCTTGCCTTTTAAGAAAAGTGAGGAGACAACTCTCTACATGCTTGTACATACCTGGTTTGAGTTGGTACAAGTCCTAGACACTTTGCTTTTGGTTTATAGGACTTGCGTGTGCAGAAAAACAAATGCAAGGCTCAAGGAGTGAAAAGTTGCAAAAGTTATGCTTTATCAAAATGGAAATGGCACCTTTGTGCCAAAAATGGAATTGTTCATATACAAAGCATTGAATGCTTGGATTTAGGGCATGAAACCTAGTGCAATTCATTAATGGTGGAGTTATAAACAAGTTCGAGGTTTTAAAAGTGAAGATTGTACAGCATGCTTGAGGATTTGAATTTTGTTCTTCATGAAATGGCTTGAAATCAAAGTGGGAAATTGCCAACTTCATCTCTTCAATTATCCTTACTCAAAAATGATCTCAAGGAGTTCTTAGACATTTTGGAAAGCTTGAAATGTGCTCTATAACTCATCTTTGAAATGCTTTTCAAGATTCCTCTTGGAACTAGGTGAAAAGTTGCCATGAAGTTAGGTAAAAAACCTGCCTAAATTAGGGCAAAATTTCACTAAGTTATTTTAGTTCATGAGCATGTATTCACAAAATTATATCTTGAGATCCAAGAATCTTTAGGAGAAAATGTGTGAAGAAAAGTTGTAGATTTCATGGAGATCTACAACTTTCATGTTGGGAACTTTGTTTGAATCATCTTGTATCATCGTGAGAATTTGGCTTAAAGTTGAAAATAAGAAATTTTCTATACTTAGAAAAATTTTTAAGTTAAGAAAATTTCCAATTTCAAAACAAAATCTTAAATCTTTAATTTCTTGATAAAAAGGTTTCACATTTTGACATATTTTTATGAATTGTGATCCTTGGCATTTGATTTTGACCAAAAAGTCAAAGTTTAACTTTTCAGTATACAATTGACTTTTGATCACTTTGACTGCAAAATTTATCTGTCAATCCAATGGAATTGCAATGTTTTGAACCATGTCATTAGGTCAAGATGATGCAATTGAAATCTTGAAATCATGCCTAAAACCAATTGGTCATTTGCTAGGTCAAAAATCAAAAATTGCCCTTTCTCAGTCAAAACCGTAATTTTGACCATTTTGCCCTTTTGATGATTTGATCAAATTTCTTGAGGAATTATGGTCCAAACTTGATTAAATGATTCATATGAGTCTAAAATGTTGATTTGGATACAAAATTATGAAGTTTGACTGTAAATTGACTATGGTTGACTTTTTCCCAAATACAGCTGATTTTTAGGTCAACTATCGAATTGATTGATCAAAAATGTGATTCAAAGCTTTAAACTTGACATGAGTAATCTTAGGGGTCTATTATGATACTTGAAAGTAATATGAATCATTGATAGTCTAAAAACCCTTGTGCAATCCTAAACCCTAATTTTGGGTTATCAGTGCATGATGAGATGTCTTGAGCTGATCAAACCCTAATCCAGTCTTGAGTCAAAGAGATCTTGTGAGAAAAGCCTTGATAAGTGAGAGGGAAAATTTTGGGGTACAACAAATACATATGAACATATTCCAATTCTATTGAATATGGGGAAAGAGGATGGATCATGTGATCTAGAAAGCAACAACAAGTATTGTTTTATTGGTAAAAGATGCGTAAGTTACTTTTGATGTTGTAACCGAGAATATTAGGAAAAGGTATTTCATTTCATGATGTAGGTTTATCTTCAAGAGACATACTCAATGACCCCAAAGAAGGTATTGATCAACCCGAGTTGGTGAAACATGAGGAGGAGAAAGATAACTAACATGGAAAGGATAAATAATGAGATTTCAATCAAAATGAATGATCATCAATTAATGACCTTATTGGACTCATCACAAGTTATAATTTTGGGTACTTTGTCAAAGTGAAAATTAGTAAGATCGTGTTGTTCTAAAATCTTTGTGGCATACTTTACATTTGGTTCGAATTTCCTTAGAGATTCACGTGTGAAATACAAGTGCATCCTCCTTCATATTGTATCGTAAGATAGTATCAGTTTAACTTTCGCTTTGTTAGTAAGTTCTCTCTTTTACTTGTTTATTTCTCTAAATATGTGACATACTTGATGTATGGTATACATATTATGAGTGTTCATTTGCAACATAATTCTTAATTGATAATCATAGTGAGTTATTAATTTATATACTTGGAATGACTTCATCACATTATATTTTTTTATGTATTTCCTATAAACACTTATATGTACATAAGAATGTTTAGCTTCATTAAACATCAAGCATAACACATTTGACATTACACCATATTTTATTCTACTAACATGTGACTTGTCAAAGAATTCTCTAAGCTTATGCCGGGAGTATTTCAAATGAATCTTATGGGGAGTTAAATTACTCTCTCGGACTTCAAATAAAGTAACTCAAGGAAGGAACACATACGTGGAGAATTACCTTTGCGATCATGTTGTAAAAGGAGATGTTGTGCTCGTGCATCTTGATAGTGAAAATCAACTTGCCGACACTTTCACAAAAGTGTTTGCAACTAAACCGTCTTTCAACAAACATATGGAATTGAGAATTATTAATGTCTCCAATGTTGCCTTCTTTATTATGATGCTTGCACTTTTATACTTTTTCTCTAACACTTTGTTTGAGTATTTACATTATGTGAGTGCAACTTCCATTACATCAAGAGTGAGGTAATATTGTTCCAAATTTCTCCTTGAAAGTAAGATTTTCTTAGTACATGTTTAGTTGATGAAAAATGCTTGCTATGTTTTCCAATGATGAAAACCGTGAATGTTAATTTCCAAAAAATTTGATTGATAACAATTATGTGTTCTCAATGTATATGCTTATAATGACTTCATGTATTAATTCTTTCACATTTGTATAAGTTTGTTCTTGTATGTACAAGTATGTGTTTCTATTATTATTTCTTGCATTTGTGCATGAGTTGAATGTGAGCATGTTAATTGCATGTACGGTTCATGTTGTAGTTGAGTCACATTTTATGGAAACACTTTCATTTTGGATTGAGTAGTGACATGTTCTAGTCACTATGCTAGGCACATGCGTGTGCGGCATGGGGAGTTCCATTGTGTTGTGTTACATAATAGTGACGCTAGAAGCAACTTAACTAGCTTGCTCTTGCATCATATTCATTATTATTTATGCAATTACATTACATGTTTGGTAATGTTTTATGCTTGTTATCTATTATTTTTTTGTATCATTACATATATATGGGGATATGTAATTGAATTCTCTTCTTTGCAAAAACGCCTATGTGTGATATATTAGTATTAGTATTAGAATATGATACTTCTCACCATTTTCCTTATTTCTTTTTGATGTTGTCAAAGGGGGAGAAGAATATGAGAGATGAAGATGGGAAGCACAAAGTCAGGGGGAGCCTTCGGTAACTACATGAAATGCATCATTGCAAGTTTTGTCATCATCAAAAAGGGGGAATTTTTGAGTGCAGCTTCACTATTAGATATTTTGCAAGATGTCAAAACTTGAAAAGCTAGCATTTCAGTATGGTGGACGGTATCCTTATGTCTTGTGGCACTCCTCTGCATCATAGGTCTTAGGAATCATCAAAAAGTACTTTGAAATTTACCAAACCCATTCAAAAAAATTTTATGCACGTTTTTGCATTGCATGTGTCGACACGTTCGATTTTCAGGTCGACACATGCAACTCAGTTTTTAAGCCTGTAAGCTTATTTAAGTAAAGGGTCGACACATATAACCTCCAGGTCGACACATATTGAAAGAATTATGAAATTGCAGAAATTCTTATTTTATGTGTCGACACATCCATATTTCAGGTCGACACATTTACTCATGTTTTAAAGCCTGTAGTTACTGACTTGCTCAGGCCGACACATAGAGTCTTTCAGGTCGACACATGCAACCTTTTTATGAAGTATGTGTCGACACATACGATTTTGAGGTCGACACATAAGTTCTGTTTTGGTCAAATTTTCATTTTCTTTTATTCCGAATTTTTCTTTCTTGCCCTAAACTTTTCCAAACTATAAATACTCATTCATGCATCATTTCTAACTTGATGATACCATAAAATTATCGTACACTTCCTCTTCATTTTTGACCTTCCAATCTATGCATACACACCAATATTATATTGTGATGATGTTTCATCAGGGTTCCATATAGATGAAGAATTAAGGATTTCCAATTGGTTTGGGCTGAGTTCTTGTAGGGGTCTTCATCCGGAAAAACCATCAGGTTTGTCCTCCAATATCATTAGTTGAATTGGGGTTTTTTTCATGTAAGATTGTGTGAGAAGGAATCGTCCATGTGAAAAATATATTGGAGTGTTTGAAATCTTTTCAAGGAACCTTAGAGTGTTTGAAATCTTTTTAAGGAAGAAGCAAGAATTGGACGATAGAATCAGTGATCTTATGCTGATAGTGTGCAATCAGATTTACTTGAGTGAAAAATCCCTTTGAGTGTTTGAAATCTTTGCAAGGAACCTTGGAGTGTTTGAAATCTTTTCAAGGAAGTAACTTAAGTGGCGGATAGGTTGAATCTATTGGTCTTGTACTTGTTGAAGTTCAAAAGAAGAAAATGGGTTGAATCAACAT
Organism: Vicia faba; assembly: GCA_948472305.1. NCBI lineage: Eukaryota > Viridiplantae > Streptophyta > Magnoliopsida > Fabales > Fabaceae > Vicia > Vicia faba. Next base: position 1,225,371,860 of record OX451736.1, on the reverse strand, counting down.
CAAACGATCATGGTTTATAGTATTTCTCTTGAACACTTATCTTGTAACCATACTTTTGCAAAGTAATAAATTATTCTAATTCCAAATTTGGAGTTGGGGGAAGATGTTAGCATAGCGAGGACGATTGGTGAACTTCCTAAACAAATCCTTGTGTCTCTTTTCTTTTATTGCTTTACCTGCTTTAATCTTCATACATCGATTTGTCAAATAACATTGAGTAATTTATCGACGCGTAGGAATTTTCCAAAACTGTTTTTTCTTTTGAATTGTGTGTTGAGTTGTTTATAATCACTTTTGATTATAAGTGCTTTTTCATATCAACACGACACAAAGGAAAATTCTTGAACTTTGATTGCACGCCAAGTGTTTGAAAAATTGTTTAGTTTGTTTAACTCAAAGGAAAATTGCAATGTTCTATCTCCTACTTTCATTTACTCTCTATATGCAATATGTTGAATGTGTTGTTTGATCGATTGATTCGTATAGAATTTCTCTTTGATCATTAAGGTTTAAATTTTTTTTGATTAGCTTATAATCACTTTTATTGTAAATGCTTTTGCATATCAATTAATCTCAAAGAAAATTTTGAAAAATTGAATGTGCGCCACGTGTTCGATAAATTGTCATATTATGATTTTAATATGATTTCTTTGGAAATAGGAAACCGTTGTGTTGAATATTAAACGGTTAATTGAGATATTATTACGTTGATTGATTTTATCATTGTGTTAATTCCATATGGCTTATGCATATCCGAGTTTCCAATAACTAGGTTCGTTTAGACTACTACATTGATCTAGGCCAAAATCCTTCCGGTCAACATTGTATTTCAAATAAGTTCTAAATAATCTTTTTGAAAGGTAAATTTTATTTGGGGATTGTAATACGGCGGGAGAACTGACTTGGTGTTTTGCGTTTTATCGCAAATGTTGCAGATAGCAAGAGTCGCCACCTACTTTTCTTTTATCCAATAAAGGAAAGGGTGAAAAGAACATGAAAGACCTTTGAGATTTTTTTTTGAGTTCGGGGGGTAGGTTATGAAAAGGGAAGGTGTTAGAACCCGTTTCATCCGTAGTTATCTACGGGCTCTTAATTGCTAGCTCACTTTGAAAATACTTTGTATTTGTGTATGTTTGAAAATATTTTAAAAGTACCTAAGTGCGACAATTTTGTAATGATTCTCGTATCGTTAAGAATAAATACAAAATGTTTGTTTTGAAAATATTTATTGAAAGAAAGTGTTGTTTTATGGAAAGATGTTTGAAAATTCCAATGTAAGGCAATTTACTTTATAATAACTCTTGTATCAGTCCTCAAGAGTGTTTATAAAGCGTTTTGTAAGTAGTTGTTTTGAAAGTGTGAGGTGTGAAAATGATTTTAGTTTGTGAGCAAGCGATTAGGAGCGATCTACCTACTCAAAAAGTCTTCGTTCTTTTCCTCCTCCTTTAGATAATGTTATCCTACCATTAGTTAGTAGGAAGCTATATCATTGGATGTGAGGGACAAGCGTGGGTCATCGTACAGTCATAGAAGGCAACTTGTAAGACGCTTTATCAATTTTCATAAGGGACTAAGATCGTTTACCGAAGGCAACATCGAAGGGTCATCGAGGGACTACGATATTTTAACTGAGGGTCTTTGCTAAAATATCTCACGTTTGAGGGACATGACTGTTTTTATCCGAGGTAAGAAGTGAGGTTACCTTAGAGGTGCGTGTGTGTGAAGTGGTTTGATTTCAGTTATTTTTGTCTTTGATTTATGGTTATCTAGCGTTTTGTTTTAGATCTTGACATACAATCCTATTAAACTAACAGTAATAAGGATAGCGGTAAATTGCGGAATTTAAATGTCCTACACTATTACAACGCTTTGGGAATGGGAGTACAAATTTATGAATGGGGATGAAAAGAAGTAAACCCTAATTATCTATTACATACCCTTGAGCAATAATAATGGAAAACATTAATGCGAAAGTAAAGTGCGTGAAGGTGGTGAAAAGGGAAAGAAATTTAAAATCCTAAAATTTTTTCTAAGTATTTAGAAAATATTTTTGGTGTTTTGTTTAGAAAAAGTTTTATAGTGTTAGGTCATATCCCGATAATGAAAAATGTCCAATGTACCTTAATGATCCAAAACTACAACAAAAATCTCAAAATTAAGATTTCTAGCGCCTATGCTGACATGGGCCGTGTCACCGGACACGTGCACCCGTATCAGAATCTGCTATTGCTCTTGCACATTTTTTTGTCCCAGCTGAATTGACACGGGACGTGTCGTGTGACATGGGCACCCGTGTCGCCTTCTACCTTACCTCCTTTCTAAGTCTTCTCCCTGACACGGCCCGTGTCAGGTGACACGGCCCGTGACAGGTGACACGGCCCGTGACAGGTGACACGGCCACCCGTGTCAGGGCTCCTGAAACATTTATTTTGGAATTTTGAATATTTTCACTTTTCTGCCCCGATCTATTTTGGAGAAAAGTCCGAAGCCTCTTCTAGCTATTCCAGGTGCAATATTATGATTGATTAAGCCCCCTTAGACCTCACCAAAGCTATTCCAATCCTTACTTTATGCTGAAAATGTTTTAATCTTCCCAACTAAGTCAATTTGCAAGGCATTGTTTTTGAGTTTGGAAGATGGTGATAATGATGTTACATAAGTTGTTCAGGTGTTTGGATAACTTCTATATGATGTATGTGAAGTATTTGGATGATTTGTTTGGGCAGAACTTACAAGGTTTGAGAGAATCAAAGATTTGGACTTCAAAGCTAAAAAATGGAGGTTTTATGGACAATTCTAGTTTTTTGAGAGTAAAGGGGTTTTGAGGGCTTGTTCCTTCATTTTTTTTCTCTTCTATGGCTTGCAAATTAGTTCTATATTTATAGAAAAGTGGTTTGGGAGGTTGAAGTATTCAGATTTGCAAGATAGCATGCTATGGTTTGGTTGAAAGTGAAAAACCAAGTTGGATGAAGTTTCATAATTTCAATGCTTCAAGTACAAGCATGTTATGAAGTTGTTGGATGCAGAGGGTTTTTTCCATGTTTTTGAGCTCGCTTGTGATCAAATATATCCATTACAAAGCTCAATGCATTGACATTTTTCAAAAGCATGCTTTATTAAAATGAAAGTCTAACCTTTCTCCTTTAAATGGCAAAATTGATTGGATAGAGCTTTAATCTCTTGGATCATGGCTCAAAAGTATGTGTAATCTTCTGATTATGGATATATTTGAAGGTTTAGAGGCCTGTAAAGTGAGATTATGCAGCATGGCATGAAGATTTTGTCTCATAGTTATCATATAAATGACCTATAATTCAAGTATGGATGCCCAACTTCATCTCTTCAAATCTCCTAGCTCAAGCATGATAAATTTGTGCTCTTGGACATTTTGGAAAGCTTGAACTTGCCTATAACTTTCAAGTTGACCACTTTGGCTAAATCAATAAGGAGACAGGTGAAAACTGGCTAAGAAGTTGAGATGAAAAACTGACCAAAACTTGTTGAAATTTTTTCTAAGTGTTAGATAAAAACATCACAACTTCATGGATTCATATCTCTCAATACAAGCATTTTTTGGATATCAACCCTCAAGGACAAAGTTATAGAATTCGTCAATCCCTACAACTTTCATGTTGAAAGTTTTCCTTGAATCATCTTGCATCTTAGTGAAAAATGTCCATGAAGTAGTGACTTTGTTATGAACAAAACACTTAAAAAATTTCTAAGTGTTGGAAAATTTTCCAACTTTGACTTTTGTTGACCTTTTCTTGATTTTCTTGACTTTGTTGATTCTTGATGATCAAGCTTGATAATTTTGAATGTTTTGATAATTCTTGATTTTTGGATTCTAATGTTGACTAAAAAGTCAAAGTTTGAATTTTTGGTGATTGTTGAATTTTCATCAATTGATTCAATTCTTCAACCATCAATCAATTGTATCTTTGAAAACATATGAAGAACCATAAAAACCATTTGAGATCCTTGAAACCCAAACATCTTTGAGAAACACAAAATCCTAGTTGTGGACTCATTGCCCAAGAGGAGAATTTTGACCAGTCAACTCTTGAGTAGTTTTGAGCAAATGGGGACATCATGAGAATGTCTTGAAGAAAATGGGAGGGCAAATTTTAGGGTACAACAGGGATCTATTCACCCCCTATAGATCTGGTGTCGTATCCTAACAAATGTCATTATTTATTTATTATTGGATTAAATTATATCATTTAATATATATAAATGATTATGTGTTACTATTGTACCCCAAAATTTCCCTCCCATTTTCTTCAAGACATTCTTCTAGGGTTCTCAAATGCTCAAGGATTCTCAAGAGTTAATCAAGCAAACTCTCCTCCTAAGCAATGGGTCCACAACTAGGGTTTCATATTGCACAAATAATAATGGGTTTCAAAGGTCTCAAATGGGTTTCATGGTTCTCCATAGGTCTTCAACAATTCTCATGTCAAGTTTCAAGCCTTGCATCACAAGTTTGCTCAGTCAATGACTCAGATGATTGAAAGTCAACTGTATTGGGTAAAAAGTCAACTATGGTCAACTTACAGTCAAACTTCACGATTTTTGGTCAAAATCAACATTTTTAAGTGATATTCATAATTTGATCAAGGTTTGATCATGATTCCTCAAGGAAAGCCCTCAAATCATCAAAAGTCCAAAGTTGCCAAATTAGGGTTTCCTTAGGAGAAGTGAGTTAAACTTTGACCAAGCATAACTTTCACATGCTTCATCAAATTTTTCCCAACCAAAGTGCATTTTGAAGGAAATTAAATTCTCTACAACTTTGTATATGCATGCTCAAGTCCAAAAAGTGCTTCATTTGAGAGATATGAGCCCATATTATATGTCATTTCAAAAGTCAACAAAAGACACTTTTTCTCAAGGCAACTGACATCAAGATAAAGTCTCCAAATGCAAAAATGATCAAAAGAGAAATTGTAGAGGACATCTTGTGCTTTCCAAAAAGTCCAAGATCACTTTCAAAAGATGAAAATTGAGAGAGTTGATACCAGTGCAAGTTGAGAAGTTTTGAGAAAATGCATGAAGTGCAAAGTGAGCAAACTTGAAATATTGGACTAGTAGACCTAACTTTTGATGTTCAAACATGTTCATAAGGTCTTAGAGGACCTCTAAATCTATTCATATATTTTTTATGATTTTTATTTCTTTTATTTGAACTTTTATTCATTTAAAGGCAAATAAAATCAAGTAAAACATGAGATAATGGTATAAGGGCTTGGGCTTTTTGTTTCAATCATCCAGAGACCCAAGACAACTCATGGAAACCTGTAACAACCGTTCCAAAACGTGTAAGGCTCAAAAAGGCAAGAAATACTCTCAAATTGGAAGTTTGTAAATGTGCTTGATTTTGTTTGATCATGGCTTGATTATATGATTTCTTGCCATGTTTATTGAGCCATTTCCTTTCTCTATATAAGTACAAGCAAATCAGATGCAAATGGCACGAAAAATACTGACTGAAGAGCCTCTTGAAAAATCCATAAAAATTCAAAAGAATTGCAAAATCTGTAGCCTAACATCCAACCGTTCTCACTTGAAACTAAGGCCAGCATTCACTTCCTGAGGATCAAAGGAGGTGATCCAAGTCCAAAACTGCATCTCTCGAGCACTAGAACATGACATCTCAATCGTGCCGTTTGTCAAGGATTGGTAAATTTCTAACTTTGATTTCTTGTATTTTCAATCGTTGCTAACCTGTTTAATCTTCTCATATGCATCATTAGAACAAGATTGACGAATTACATTTGAGATTTGATACATGAATCACGTTTTACCATTGTTAGGGCTCAAAAACTATTGAGCATCGAATTGGATGATACAAGTATTTTCAATCCTAACTAATTGTACCATTGAAATTGTAGCATGCCAATTAGTGGATCTAAGTCATTAGATCTTTCATTTTAACGCGTTTCTTACAGGTTTGATGAAAAGGCAGGCTGAAGAAGATGACCGGAGCTAGGGCTCCGACGCTTCTCCGACCAATAGTGTTTGGTTTCACTTTTGTTTTTGTTGTTTGGTTTGTATTAACAGATGTAATGGCCTCCCCAGTTGTAGAGCGAGTGTAGTAAAGGCATTGGTGTACCAGGGCACGGGTTCGATCCCTGCCCCTGGTATGTTTGTTTTTTTCATGTTTATTTTTCACAGATCCAATGCAAGCAGTCCAACGCGCATGCTGTGCACCCCAACTCATTACCATTTGATATTCACAAGGATAGATCCAACGTTTTAGATCTCGCACCCATGTTGAAACCTCATTGGAGAGCAACACTGGATTTCATTCAGGCTTTGGCTGACACGTTTGGGCCTAGTGGACTTGTTTCTCCGCACCCCCCAATTTTCTTCTACAACAGGCCCATTTCTCTTGTTATTATTTTTGTTTTTTTTTCTTACATTTTTCTTAACATAATTAAATCAACTTTTTTTCTTTCATAATTAAAAAAAAATTAGACTTAGGTTTTTTTTATTAATTAATTTATATTAAAAATAATTAGACATTAGGAATAATTAGGCTTTTTAGTCTTTTAAATCAATAATTAATTTTAACTTTGTTTTATTAATTAATTAAATCAATTAACATTTTTTAGACTTTAGGTTTTTTGCTAATTAATTAAAATCAACTAAAATTAGGTTTAAGTTGTCATTAAACTCAAAAATACTTTCCTAACATTTAGAAGTTTTTTAGGTTTTAATATCTTTCCTAATTGCTTTTTATTTATTCTTTGCTATTTAAATTCTAGAAAATAAATGTATAGGTCGCATGGGTGATTTTGTAATAGTCGTAGTTTATATTCCTCGCATTTTTCCTATTATGTAACTGCCTATGGGATGTAATAGCCTAGGTATATTTCCCGCAGTTTACTTTCTGCACCTATATATATATATATATATATATATATATATATATATATATATATATATATATATATATATATATATATATATATATATATATATATATATATATATATATATATATATATATATATATATATATATATATATATATATATATATATATATATAATTGTATAGTAATTAGGTTTGTATGATAAGATCTAAAATCAAACGATAGCCAACCCTAATCTCAAAGATTAAAATGATTGAATCACAACACACTTTGCATACTCACACCTCTAGGGTAACTCCACTCGTTGCCTTCGGATGAAAAACAGTCATGTCCCTCGAACGTGGGACACTTTAGCAAATACCCTCGGTTAAAAGATCGTAGTCCCTTGATGACCCTTCGATGCTGCCTTCGATAAACGATCTTAGTCCTTTACGATAAATTGCTAAAGCACCCTACAAGTTGTCTTTATGACTGAATGATAACTCGGGCCTGTCCCTTAAACATCCAACGATAGGGCTTCCTACTAACTAATGGTAGGATAAAACTATCTAAAGGAATAGGAAAATAACGCGAAAGACTATTGAGTAGGTAGATCGCTTGTAGTCTCTTGCTCACAAACGAAAACATTTTTCACACAAAACACTTCTTTTTTAAAATATTTTCAAAACAAACACTTTGTATGCATTCTCAACGATACATGAATCATTACAAAGTTTTCCGAACTTAGGCATTTTCAAAATATTTTCAAAACACACATTCACAAAGTATTTTCAAAGTGAGCTAGTGATTAAGAGCTCGTAAATAACTACGGATGAAAAGGGTGCTAACACCTTCCCTTTTCATAACCTACCCATGTTGTACCCCAAAATTTGCCCTCCCATATTCTTCAAAGAGTTGCAAAGTCAAGCTTCAAAATTCCCCAAGGGTTGCATAGTTCAAGGGCCTCCTAAGCAGTCAAAATTAGGGTTTGTGTTCTGATCAAGAAAATGAAGTTTCCAAAGGTCCAATCAAGTCTCACATGCCTACAAATATGGTCAAGCATCCTCATATCAAGTTTCAAGACTTTCAGCACAAAATTGCACAGTCAAAAACCCTAATTGCACTACAGTCAACTGTAGGGGCAAAATGGTCATTTGACAGTCAAAAGTTCAAATTTTTGGTCAACATATCATTTTGAAGCCACAAACATCATTTGATCAATGCTTGATCATGATTCTCAAAATTTGGCTCAGAAATCATCAAGATGCAAAAGTTTCCTTATTTGGACAGTTGAAAAAGTCAACTGTAAATTGACCAGGGCATAACTTCCACATGGATTATCAGAAAAATTCCATCCAAAGCTCATTTTGAATAGAAAGACATTTCCTACAACTCATCTTCATACTTCAAGTCCAAGAAATGCTCTCACAAAAAGTTATCAATTTCAACATTATAGGTCATTTTCAAAAGTCAACAAAAAGGGACTTTAAGTCAAAGGCCATAACTTGAGATTGGTAAATCAAAATGACATGGTACCAAAGGCATTGGTTAGAGGACTCAAATACCTTTCCAAAATGTCCAAGAACATGAGAAAAGCTTAAAAATTGAGCAAGTTATGACTTGTAGAAGTTGGGAAATTTTTGGATATTTTGAAAAGTCAACATTGATTCAAATGACCTAAAATTGCTAATGGGCCCATTTTTCTTCCATAATTCATCATCCATGACATGTGCACGACCACTTGGCCCAAAGGGAAGTTTTATTCATTTTTTATTTTATTTATTTGAATTTTTATTAATAATAATTCATTTAAATCAAATTAAATACATGAAAAATGCTAACCTAAGTTTTTCAATCTTTTTGTGCACATTATATCATCAATATCTCGTGCCTGGCTAAATAAGGAAAGATTTGGATTGATTAGATCATAATTGATACAAAAATGCATGGAAAAGATTGAAAAAACAAAGCTTGAAAATCAAATCTTCAAAACCATCATTGCAAGGGATCTTGATCAATTTTCTTAACCTAATTCATTACTACATATGCCAGGATCACAACCCTAATGTTTTTACACACGCAGCTGCTCAGAAAACTCCATTCACAAATTGGAATTTTTTGCAAAAAAACTCATAACTGAAAACATCTTTGCAGGTTGACTCAAGGCACGATTTTTATCTCATTAGCTTCCTCAAGCATCACTGAACGTTTCCCAATCAAGAACATCCTTCAAAGCTTAAGGAATTGGTATACAGAACTTGAAATATCTCATGAAAAATTCATAATCGTGTTTTCAAATCCATGCATTTTCATGACATTTTAATTATTGATTCATGTTCCTGGTATGATTCTAAAGCTAACCCATGCGTTTAATTGAGTTTTTGCAAGCTGTAGACGATTTCACCATTGCCAAATTCTAGGGTTTTCAGAGTTGGTAATTGGGCGTTTTCAAATAGCGTAAAATTAGAGAACCATAGTGCCATGAATGTATTCAGCAAGCTTGGACGAAGAAGAACCCATACTCGCGCTCAATTTATGAACACCATAGGGCTAATCGTTATTTTTCCAAAACTGGCCTAAGATAACGCGTAAAAAATCATTGCCATGTTTATTGTATTTTCAGGAAAACGAAAATAATGGAGAAGATGAACTCGTGGCTAGCCATGATTGGCTCTTTTGAAAATTCGCGCGCAGAGGCCCCACTAACACTTGTTTCTTTTATAATGTTTATTAGTTATTAGATATTAACATGTGTAAACTGGCTCAGCTGGCAAGGCGTAGTGGTGTTAATCCTCATGACCTGGGTTCGAGCCCCAGGTCTACATTTCGTCCATATTATTTTTCAATAAGAATTCACGTGCAGTTTCAATATCAAGGCACATCATGCACCTTCAAAAAATCAACGTCCACCTGTCTAGTTGCATCAAATCAAAGGTCCAGATCCCAGGCACATGGTGAGTCCCAGTCAACGCGTCACATGTTACTCAAAAAGTCCACCAGGCTTTGCTAAATGGGCCAGAATTCTTGGATTGAACCTCCACTTTGGGACTGATACCCCCTAGGTTTGCTTTGTTTAAATATTTTCTTTTACATTATTTCTATTTCTATTTTAATTCTTGTATTTAATTAATTTATTATTTTCACAAGATATAAAAACATCAAAAAATCAGAAAAAGAGAAAAAACAATAAATAATTTTTATTTTAGTATTTTTCATAAATAAATTTGCATGTGATTAAATTTAGTTTTTTAAATTAGGTTGTAATTTTAATTCTTTTCATAATAAAATCTAAAAAAAACATAGAATTAGGTTTAATTAATAATTTTTCATCTTTTTATTTTTCTTTCATAAATAATTAAATAGTTAAATATTTATTTTTATAATTAAATTGCATGTAAAAATTAGGATTAATTTTAGGTTAAAAACTTCAATATTTTTTAATAAATTAAAAGCCACTAGAATTAGGGTTTACATCTTATTTTAATTTTAGTTAATTCTTTTTTTTATATATTAAATCCTAGAACATTAAAAAATACCAAAAAAAACAAGTTCTTTCCTTCTTTTAATTTTAATTAATTCCTCATTAATTTTAATTTTGCAAAAGGGTCCAACGCCCTCGTTCTTAATTTCTTATTAATTCGCATATTTATTTTATTTCGTTTAAATAATTATGTACCTCTCCCGAAGCCATGTAAATTACTTCTCGCACTTTTAATTCCTTTATTTATTTTCTGTCAAATCGGGTTCGAGAAACTTTTGGCGATGTGGACCCGCGCCTTTTGTAATAGCTTAGAATTTACTTTTCCCGCAAATATTTTAACTGTTAACAAATGGCATGGAAGAATGTATGGACGAAATAAAAATAACGCGTAGAACACCAATAACATGACAAGATAAATGCAAATGAAAACGACACACAAATCGCACACACCACCCCTAGGGTACGCCTCACTATTGCCTTGCCTCGAAAGGTGATCGTCGAGTAGAGGATGTCTTAGTAAGTCCTCATGATCCAGGAACCTGGCATGATGGTAGCTTCTAAGGTGTCTTCCCATTGCTCCGGTGATCACCATGTCCCGAACCTCGAATTGACCCGAACACCTCCAACGGTGGTGCTACCTACCTCTCAATGGTGGGATGGCACTACTTTAAAGGACATTTATACAGACGAATTCCTTAGGGTAGGTAGACGACTCTAGATACTTGCTCTAAATTTCAAAACAAAACAAAATACTTTTCACACTAACACATTTTCAAAAAGCTTTCGAAAGCATTTTTCAAACACTCTTGAGGACCGATACAAGAGTCGAACTGAAATTTTCAAAGAAACTTTTTAAAACCCACAATTGAAAATCAAACAAACCATTTTTGAAAACACAAATGAGCAAGTATCTAAGAGCCCATGGATAACCATGGATAGAAAGGGTGCTAACACCTTCCCTTTCTATAATCTACCTCCCGAACCGAGAGCAATCTCTTTAAGGAATTTTTCTGTGCTTTTGTCCTTTCCCTTTGGAGAAAATAAAAGACGGTGGCGACTCTTGCTTCCGCGACATTTCGCGAACCCGCGTTAAACAGGCAGTTCCAGATCTACCGATCACAGAACTGGCGACTCTGCTGGGGACTTAAACTTATAAAGTGAGGTGTACCTTAGGGATAGTTCATAACTGTGTTTTCAATTGTATTGACTTGTCTGCTTTAAATTTGTGGGTTGCATGGGAGTTACATAGATCCTAACCCGGATCTGGGGTACCCTGTTTAGGTAGCATAAGCTGTGAGGGACCTGTTCGGCGTAGACCGACACAGGTGAAGCAGTGGCTACGTTGGTGTGGTGCCTTGGTCTGTACCGATATCCCTTGTGTCGCAACGAGGAGAATATGGGTCTTCTAAGGAGTCATTAAGCACCAACAACCTTAGAACCTTAATTGACACAACTTGGCCTTTAGAATTGTAGCAGTATGCTACGCCCATTGAGGCTAAACTCTCGTGATGGTTCTGTCTGCAAGAAAAGATTGCGATGCTGGAGTTATGACCGATTGAGGGTAGTCAATGATATTGGGATCCTCTAAGAACCCGGTTACTTTTGATTAGGACAGGTGTGAACCAACAAACTGAAAGAGGGTAGTACCTAGACCTCATGCTGGCCTAAACTTTAGGGGCTTGCCTTGTGTGACTTGTGTGCCTTACCATGTTTGTCTTTGTATCTATATGTGGTGTGCTTTATCATAACATCATAGCATCATGAGCATTGCATGCATCCTGCATAAGGACTGACCATTTCAAAGACAAGAGGGTTTCACCTTTGCTCTGTTTTGTAGGACATTATGATGCCTGTGCGAAGGAATACTATCCGGTTCAACTTTGTTCGTTCACCTGAGTTGCTTGATGAGTTGGTTAGCAGAATTCCAAATACCACTTCCTTCATTCAGAGGCATGGTTCCCTTCTCAGTTTAGTCACTGCAAAGCGGGATCAACAGTTGATGAGTGTTCTGACCCAGTTCTATGACCCTCTGTACCAGTGCTTCACCTTTCAAGACTTCCAGCTGGTCCTTACCCTAGAAGAGTTCTCTGATTTGCTTGGTATCCCTATCTTGGATCAGACTCCCTTTACTGGTTGGGAAAAGACCCTCAGGCTTGAGGATGTTGCTGCAGCTCTTCCTTTGACCCATCAAGAGGTAACAGACAACTGGGTGACTAGAAGTGGAGTTAAGGGTTTCTTGGCCAAGTTTCTGATTGGTAAAGCTAACAGTTTCTGGAATGACCTGGACTTTAGGGCATATGAAGACATCTTGGCTCTCCTAATCTATGGGTTAGTCCTGTTTCCTAATCCTGACAACTTCATCAATGTCACTGCCATAAGGATCTTTATGTCTCGGAATCCTGTGCCCACTCTCTTGGGTGACATCTTGCAACAACTTCATGCCCGTACTACCCGAAGACGAGGAACCCTATGGTGTTGTATCCCTTTGTTGGTGAGGTGGTTTATTTCGCACCTCCCTAAGTTCGTACTGAAGAATCAAGAAGGAAGAGGTTGGGCTCATAGGTTAATGTCTCTCACCGATAAAGACATCATTTGGACTTGCAGAGGTTTGGATGAGATAACTATTATTGATCGATGCGGGGAATACCCTAATGTTCCTCTGATTGGTACCCAAGGAGGGATCTCTTACAATCCATGTCTAGCACTCCGTCAGTTTGGAAGAGCAAGAAGAGCAGGTCCCCATGAGATGTTGGTGCCTCACATCAGTTTTGAATTTCAGGTGGATAATGACGAGCTACGTCGTAGGTTCATCAAGGCTTGGGACAAGGTTCATAAAGCTGACCCACAAGAGTTAGGGCCAAAGACCTCTTTACCTATGGAAGCCTACTACAAATGGGTTCGCATCCGTGCTCAGAAGTTAGGTATGCCGTATGAAGCTGTCAGACCCGCCATTCTTGAGTCTCCTGACAAAGATGGTGTTCCTCCAACTGTCCTTCCTCCTCAGATACCTACTGATTATGAGACATTAAAGAGATCTTGGTCGCAACTACGGGAAGAGCGGGATTCTTACCGGGAAAAGTTCAACGAGCAGGAATCAAAGATCCAGAAGCTGACAAAGCAGTTGGAGAATGAGAGAGCTTTGAATGCCTACATTCGTACTGAGAAGAGGAGACCATGGGATCAATAAGGAGCTCCAGATGTGCTTTTACAGTTTTATTTCCTTTTCAGTATTTCCTTTCATGTAACGCCTAAGGGCAACCTGTTGAATAATTTCAGTTTCAAAGTTGAATCTAATGAAGTGCGTTCCTTTTTGTTTACAAAGTTGATTCCCGATTGTCTTTGAAAACATAATTCATACGCATTTCATACATCATGTACATAGCAGGTTTTTCCCCTTTTCAGGTTGCTTACAGTTCTTCGCTGTTTATTTCAGCATCATGAATCCCGACTCTTCATCAACTGAGACCTCCATCAAGGCTCTTCAGGCGCAGAATGCGCAGTTTCAAGAATTAATCAAGGGTCTGGCCCAAGGCCAAGAGGAGCTGAAGGCTATGCTCCTGAAGAAGGAGAAGAAGAAGAAGAGAAGAACTGTTCTGTTCAACTCGGGCCGAAGGTTTGGTAATACTCTGCAGCATGAAGAGGCTGGTTCTTCGGTGGGCAAGAGTTCTCCTCAGGCAGAAGCAAGGGTTCCTAGTCCGGTAGTCTCCGACAACGAGACTGATTTTGATGAAGAGCAGTACCCTCCTGCAGAAGACAAATACAAGCAACTGGAGGATAGGTTGAAAGCTATGGAGGTTCAACAGGTACCTGGGCTGGATTTTGGAGATCTGGGTTTATCTACTGGTGTGATTATCCCTCACAAGTTCAAAGCACCATCCTTTTCTAAATATGACGGGGCGTCTTGTCCCAAGCTACATCTCAGGTCCTATGTTCGGAAGATGCAACCGTACTCTGCGGATAAGAATTTATGGATCCACTTCTTCCAGGAGAGTCTTTCAGGGACTCATCTCGAATGGTTCTATCAGTTGGATGGGACCAAGGTTCGTAACTGGGAGGAGTTGGCTACTGCTTTCTATAAGCAATATCAATATAATGCCGACCTTGCCCCTACGCGTACCCAACTCCAGGGTATGTCGTTAGGTTCAAGTGAAGGTTTTAAGGAGTACGCTCAGAAGTGGAGAGACCTGGCTGGCAGGGTGCAGCCTCCGTTGACGGATCGGGAGTTGGTAGATATGTTCTTGGGGACCCTATCTGGGCCGTTTTTCAACCATCTTATCGGGAATTCGTCTGCAGGGTTCACTGATTTGATTCTGACTGGAGAGAGAATTGAAGCTGGGTTAAAGTCTGGAAAAATTTCGAAGGGTGCATTGTCTAGCTCTGAGAAGAAACCCTTCAAAAAGGAGGCTAGCGCCGTATATGGTTCCAGGAGATCAGAGAGACCTGAGCGCCGCCAAGCTGTCAGTGCGGTGACGATTGCCAAGCCTGCAGCCGCTCCTCGGCAAGCTAACCAACCAAGGGCTGAGAGACCCAGAAGGGAATTCACCCGTTTAAGCATGACCTTGTCGCAGATCTTGCCACAGTTGCTCTCAACCAATTTAGTGACTGTCAGAGAGGCGCCAAAGTTCCCAAATACTGCATCTCCTAAGTACAACCCGAATGCTCGTTGTGCTTACCATTCAGATAGCCCGGGGCACTCTACTGATGACTGTTGGGCGTTAAGGAACAAGCTGCAGGACCTTATTGACGCCAAGGAGGTACAATTTGAGGCATCTGAGAAGCCTAATATAGTGACAGCTCCCCTGCCTGCTCATGGAGTGAATGCTATTGGGGACGAAGAGGAAGTGGATGAAGCTGAGTTTGATAGCTGGATTTACCCGGCAACCGACACTGGACTTAACAATTGGAGTGAAAAGGACAACTTACCTGTTTCTCTTGTTACTAAGTAATAAATTTCTTTGTTTCGTTATTTTGTAATAAACAATAAATAAACTCTATGGCCCGATGTCTTACCCGAGGCACCGTGGTTTCATTTGTGAGGGCATATAAATTGTCATTTCATATATCATGAATGAAAATCTTGGACGTTTTCCCGCATTGCAAATCTTATGCTCCTTTTCTGTCTTTTCTTCCTTTACATATATTTCAAAACAGTTGTATTTACACACACACTCACTCATACAGGTTTCAATCCACTCTGGATCCCACTGACAACAACCCTGCTACTGCCAGTTATGACTTCGAAAATCCGATCAACTTAGCCGAAGACGAAGGTGAAGATGATTGCGAAGTGCCTGGTGAACTTGCAAGACTGTTACTTCAGGAGGAGAGGGCAATTCAACCCCATGAAGAGCCAGTGGAAACAATAAACTTGGGTACTGAGGCAGACAGGAAAGAGGTAAAGATTGGTGCCAACCTAGAGCTCAGCGTGAAGTAACGGTTGACTCAAATGCTACATGATTATATGGAGATCTTTGCCTGGTCCTACGAAGACATGCCCGGGTTGGATACCGATATTGTGGTCCATCACCTGCCAACTAAGGAAGACTGCCCTCTGGTTAAGCAAAAGGTCCGTCGGATGCGTCCAGAGATGTCTGAGAAGATTAAGGCCGAGGTTATGAAGCAGTTTGACGCTGGGTTCCTTGCAGTGACTTCTTACCCTCAGTGGGTTGCTAATGTGGTGCCGGTACCTAAGAAGGACGGTAAGGTCAGAATGTGTGTTGACTACAGGGATCTGAACAGGGCCAGCCCTAAGGATGACTTCCCCCTGCCCCACATTGATGTCCTTGTTGATAATACAGCTCAGCACAAGGTATTCTCTTTCATGGATGGCTTTTCGGGTTACAATCAGATCAAGATGGCACCTGAAGACATGGAAAAGACTACATTTATTACTTAGTGGGGCATCTTCTGTTACAAGGTCATGCCATTTGGATTAAAGAACGCTGGGGCAACCTACCAACGTGCCATGGTTGCTTTATTTCATGATATGATCCATCATGAGATAGAAGTGTATGTTGACGACATGATCGCAAGGTCCCAGACTGAGGAAGAGCACCTAGATCATCTGCAAAAGTTGTTTGACCGGTTAAAACTGTACAAGCTGAGATTGAACCCGAACAAGTGCACCTTCGGGGTAAGATCGGGAAAATTGCTAGGCTTCGTGGTAAGTGACAAGGGTATTCAAGTGGACCCTGCTAAGGTCAAAGCTATTCAAGAGATGCCAGTTCCCAGGACAGAGAAGGAAGTCAGAGGCTTTTTAGGACGCCTGAATTACATTGCTCGATTCATCTCACATCTGACTGCTACCTGTGAGCCAATCTTCAAGCTGCTGAAGAAAGATCAGGTAGTACGTTGGAACGATGAATGTCAGGCTGCTTTTGACAGAATCAAAGAGTATCTCCAAGAACCACCTATCCTTATGCCACCGGTTGAAGGGAGACCTCTGATACTATATCTGACAGTGCTGGACAACTCAATGGGGTGTGTGCTGGGGCAGCATGACGAGTCTGGCCGAAAAGAGCATGCCATTTATTACCTTAGCAAAAAGTTTACCGACTGTGAGACCCGATACTCACTGCTCGAGAAAACTTGTTGCGCTTTGGTATGGGCTGCTCGCCGGCTGAGACAGTATATGCTGACTCACACTACCTTGTTGATCTCAAAAATGGATCCTATAAAGTACATATTCGAAAAGCCTGCTCTGTCTGGGAGAATTGCAAGATGGCAAATGATCTTGACGGAATACGACATTCAGTACACAACCCAGAAAGCCATCAAGGGAAGTGTATTGGCAGACCACTTGGCACATCAGGCCGTAGATGATTATCAATCAATGAACTTCGAGTTTCCGGATGAAAGCATTATGATAGTAACAGATTGTGAAGTACCTGGACCGGATGAAGGACCTAAACCAGGATCCCGATGGTCTATGCACTTTGACGGAGCCTCCAATGCTTTGGGAAATGGTATCGGCGCCATAATCATATCTCCACAAGGTACTCATACTCCACTCACTGCCCGGCTATGTTTCAACTGTACCAACAACATGGCGGAGTATGAGGCGTGCATCATGGGTCTTCAAGCTGCGATCGACCTAAGGATCAAGTTTCTGAGTGTCTTCGGAGATTCCGCTCTTGTGATCAATCAGATAAAAGGAGAGTGGGATACGAAACATCCAAACCTGATTCCTTACAGAGAATGTGTATTGACCCTGATCCCCCACTTCACGA
Organism: Vicia faba; assembly: GCA_948472305.1. NCBI lineage: Eukaryota > Viridiplantae > Streptophyta > Magnoliopsida > Fabales > Fabaceae > Vicia > Vicia faba. Next base: position 1,225,354,291 of record OX451736.1, on the reverse strand, counting down.
AGATAACCTTTGAACACTTTCCGAGAGAAGAGAATCAGTTGGCGGACGCGTTAGCTACAATGTCTTCTATGTTTAAGGTCAAATGGGATAATGAGGCTCCCCGAATCATCATTTGGAAACTGGACGAACCGGCATACTGTTGCGATCTCGAAACTGAATTAGTAACTGAGAAGCCTTGGTACCATGAGGTGAAGAGATATTTGGAAACTCAGGAGTACCCGGAAGGTGCATCCATCAATGATAAGAAGTTCCTGAGAAGGTTCGCAGCCAAGTTCTTCCTTAGCAACGACATCTTGTACAAGCGAAACCATGATTCAACCTTACTGCGTTGTGTGGATAAAACTGAAGCAGAAAGGATCATGGAAGAGCTACATGAAGGGACCTTTGGTACGCATTCCAGTGGACATACTATGGCTAAGAAAATCCTACGGGCAGGGTATTACTGGTCCACAATGGAAGCTGACTGCTATCAACATTCCAGGACATGCCACAAGTGCCAGATTTATGCAGACAAGGTACATGTTCCTCCGGTTCCCCTGAATGTTCTGACTGCGCCTTGGCCGTTTGCAATGTGGGGCATAGACATGATCGGCGAGATTAAACTGACGGCATCTAACAGGCATCGCTTCATCCTAGTGGCGATTGATTATTTTATGAAGTGGGTCGAGGCAGCTTCCTATGCTACGGTAACCAAGACTGTTGTGGCACGGTTCATTCGGCATAACCTGATCTGTCGGTACGGCATCCCAGAGAGAATTATTACAGACAACGGTACCAATCTGAATAACAAGATGATCGTTGAGCTCTGCGAACAGTTCAAGATACAGCACCACAATTCTTCTCCTTACAGACCGAAGATGAATGGGGCTGTAGAAGCAGCAAATAAGAACATCAAGAAAATCGTGCAGAAGATGACAGTGACTTATAAAGATTGGCACGAGATGTTACCGTTCGCTCTACATGGGTACCGTACCTCAGCTAGGACGTCAACCGGGGCAACTCCCTTCTCTCTGGTTTATGGCATGGAGGCAGTCTTACCGATCGAAGTCCAAATACCCTCTCTCCGGATAATGAAGGATGCAAATCTGAACGAAGATGATTGGATCCAGACACGACTAGATCAGCTCAACCTCATTGATGAAAAGAGACTTGCTGCTATCTGTCATGGTCAGACGTATCAGAAACGGATGATCAGGGCATTTAACAAAAAAGTCAGACCACAGGAATATCAAGTTGGGGATCTGGTAATCAAGCGAATCATCCTTCCTCAGAGTGATCCAAGGGGCAAATGGACCCATACGTACGAAGGGCCATTTGTGGTCAAGCATGTGTTCTCAGGAGGAGCAATGATATTGACCAACATGGATGGTGACGACCTTCCTCACCCCGCCAATGCAGACATAGTAAAAAGATACTACGCATGAAAAAAAGACCCGTTAGGCTGACATGCCTAGGCAAAAATTAGGGCTTCCCGTCGAACCAAAAGGGTTCGGGCAAAATGTAGGGATGAAAATGAAAAAAATCTGTACACCCGGCAAGTCGAAAACCTGAAAAGGCGGCTTGGGCAAAAATGGGTATCCCGGTGGACTGAAAACCCGAAAGGGCGGTCCAGGCAAAAATTAGGGATAAAGCGTAATACTATGTCTCATTGATCACTTTGCATCCAGAATCCGGTATCTACATCAAGTTCATACGGAATTGATCAGTCAGCTTCACATTCAACCAAGGTCATCAAGTGATGAGACGCTCGGAGTTATAAAGGCAATAGCAGAGTTGAAACCCAGTGGATCATTCATATTTCACACAGCTGTTTTATTTTCTTTTGTACAAATTTGTATAAACTCTTTTGTTCGGCGGCGTTCTCTTACTAGGACGTCAGCCTCTTGTACACAAAACGCCTATTTTCAGGCCATTCAAAATCAATACAAATACACTTTTCAGTTAAACGTGCCAATTGTTTTTCTTTTTCTGTTTTGTTTTGCGAAGAACGTCCAAGGTTCAATTTGTGATATATGCATTGACAATAATTTGCTAACTCATAAATATTTGCATACGAAACAAAGGATTTATTACAGGTAACATTAGAAACAGGGGCAATAAAGAGTTGTCTAAGCGATCTAATTGTTCTATCCTCCAAGGTATCAAGGTAGGTTCAGCTAAAGAACATAACCAGTACATCTTAATTCCCCAGAGAGTAAGCCAGCAGGCAGTGCACTCTCCCCAAGCAAAGTTATCAAATCATTGAGTATCCTCCAGTAGATCTCAACATTCCCCAGCAGCAATACATATATTCTTAACAAGCATCCCCGGCAGTCTTGGCCTAAAGATTGTTCCCCGGCGGTATATCAAGTATTCAAAGGAATCACTTCCCCCGCAGTTCAAAACTTCCCCAAGAGAGTCCAATCCAGTTTCCCCAGGAAAATTGGAATTCATCTCCCCAAGCAGTAAGCTTAGCCCCAGTAGATTCTGGAAGCTTATCCCCTCGTAGAGCACGAACGCGTCGTCCGGCTTGAATCAAAGAGTTATTTCCTTAACAGGATATAACTGGGTTATCCTCAGCCAAAAGCCATGGAAAGGTCGGCGTCAATACAGTCTTCTTATCCCCAGCAAAGTCTATCATACTTCCAATACAACAAGGATATCCCCAGCAAATTATTATCAACAATTCAGCAGAGTATCTCTCTCCCCACAGAGTATCACTCCCCAGCATGGTCGCTAGAGTATTTTTCTCCCTGCAGAATCTTCCATTTGCCAAGTTTATTCCTCAATGGAGTCATCTTCTCCTACCGGTATTCTTGCAACTTTCATCTCCAGCGGAAGCAAAATCCATTCTTCAACATCAGCCCAGGAGTGACTTCCCGGCACCCGCCAAGGATTTACTTTCCTAGACGAAAACATACATTCGTAAACATCACATACATCATTATAGCATGCATACAAGCATCATGAACATACAATATCACCTATTCAGAGAGCATCTCGCATGTCATGCCACATGACATCACATACAACTAACGCTTGCCTTTTCAGGACAAAAGTACAAAAATGATCACCATCAATGGTCGCAACTAAAGATCCGATTCCTGTATCTTGCCAGGGTGTATCCGTTGAAGACTAATAATACCAAATCTGATTCCTGTATCTTGCCAGGGTGTGTCTGAAGAGTTCGAGGATCCGATACCTGAATCTTGCCAGGGTGTATCCGTTGAAGACTAACATTACCAGATCCGATTCCTGTATCTTGCCAGGGTGTGTCTGAAGAGTTCGAGGATCCGATGCCTGAATCTTGCCAGGGTGTATCCGTTGAAGACTAGCATTACCAGATCCGATTCCTGTATCTTGCCAGGGTGTGTCTGAAGAGTTCGAGAATCCGATACCTGAATCTTGCCAGGGTGTATCCGTTGAAGACTAACATTACCAGATCCGATTCCTGTATCTTGCCAGGGTGTGTCTGAAGAGTTCGAGGATCCGATACCTGAATCTTGCCAGGGTGTATCCGTTGAAGACTAACATTACCAGATCTGATTCCTGTATCTTGCCAGGGTGTGTCTGAAGAGTTCGAGGATCCGATGCCTGAATCTTTCCAGGGTGTATCCGTTGAAGACTAGCATTACCAGATCCGATTCCTGTATCTTGCCAGGGTGTGTCTGAAGAGTTCGAGGATCCGATGCCTGAATCTTGCCAGGGTGTATCCGTTGAAGACTAACATTACCAGATCCGATTCCTGTATCTTGCCAGGGTGTGTCTGAAGAGTTCGAGGATCCGATACCTGAATCTTGCCAGGGTGTATCCATTGAAGACTAACATTACCAGATCCGATTCCTGTATCTTGCCAGGGTGTGTCTGAAGAGTTCGAGGATCCGATACCTGAATCTTGCCAGGGTGTATCCATTGAAGACTAACAATACCAGATCCGATTCCTGTATCTTGCCAGGGTGTGTCTGAAGAGTTCGAGGATCCGATACCTGAATCTTGCCAGGGTGTATCCGTTGAAGACTAGCATTACCAGATCCGATTCCTGTATCTTGCCAGGGTGTGTCTGAAGAGTTCGAGGATCCGATGCCTGAATCTTGCCAGGGTGTATCCGTTGAAGACTAACATTACCAGACTCGATTCTTGTATCTCGCCAGGGCACGTCTGAAGAATTTGAAGATCCAATTCCTGTAACCAGTCAGGGCATATCTACACAAAAGCATCTGAAAATCAGCTCCTGCAACGTGTCAGGTAATCATTTTCTATTTTGCAGGTATACAGGTTCTCGCTAAGGAATCTCTTACGCAATCAACATCTAGATGGCATCTGTAAGCCCATCATCCTATCCATCAACCTCTAAATGGCATCTATAAGCCCATTTCCATCACACTGCTACTATGTGAGCGCAAATTTCTGGGCACTCTAGTGTTCAATCATCTTCTACCCTCGGATTACGAAAGGCACGTCAGCCAATCTGCATCCTCAGGTCTAAGAAGATTGAACAGGGGCAACTGTTGTACCCCAAAATTTGCCCTCCCATATTCTTCAAAGAGTTGCAAAGTCAAGCTTCAAAATTCCCCAAGGGTTGCATAGTTCAAGGGCCTCCTAAGCAGTCAAAATTAGGGTTTGTGTTCTGATCAAGAAAATGAAGTTTCCAAAGGTCCAATCAAGTCTCACATGCCTACAAATATGGTCAAGCATCCTCATATCAAGTTTCAAGACTTTCAGCACAAAATTGCACAGTCAAAAACCCTAATTGCACTACAGTCAACTGTAGGGGCAAAATGGTCATTTGACAGTCAAAAGTTCAAATTTTTGGTCAACATATCATTTTGAAGCCACAAACATCATTTGATCAATGCTTGATCATGATTCTCAAAATTTGGCTCAGAAATCATCAAGATGCAAAAGTTTCCTTATTTGGACAATTGAAAAAGTCAACTGTAAATTGACCAGGGCATAACTTCCACATGGATTATCAGCAAAATTCCATCCAAAGCTCATTTTGAAGAGAAAGACATTTCCTACAACTCATCTTCATACTTCAAGTCCAAGAAATGCTCTCACAAAAAGTTATCAATTTCAACATTATAGGTCATTTTCAAAAGTCAACAAAAAGGGACTTTAAGTCAAAGGCCATAACTTGATATTGGTAAATCAAAATGACATGGGACCAAAGGCATTGGTTAGAGGACTCAAATACCTTTCCAAAATGTCCAAGAACATGAGAAAATCTTAAAAATTGAGCAAGTTATGCCTTGTAGAAGTTGGGAAATTTTTGGATATTTTGAAAAGTCAACATTGATTCAAATGACCTAAAATTGCTAATGGGCCCATTTTTCTTCCATAATTCATCATCCATGACATGTGCACGACCACTTGGCCCAAAGGGAAGTTTTATTCATTTTTTATTTTATTTATTTGAATTTTTATTAATAATAATTCATTTAAATCAAATTAAATACATGAAAAATGCTAACCTAAGTTTTTCAATCTTTTTGTGCACATTATATCATCAATATCTCGTGCTTGGCTAAATAAGGAAAGATTTGGATTGATTAGATCATAATTGATACAAAAATGCATGGAAAAGATTGAAAAAACAAAGCTTGAAAATCAAATCTTCAAAACCATCATTGCAAGGGATCTTGATCAATTTTCTTAACCTAATTCATTACTACATATGCCAGGATCACAACCCTAATGTTTTTACACACGCAGCTGCTCAGAAAACTCCATTCACAAATTGGAATTTTTTGCAAAAAAACTCATAACTGAAAACATCTTTGCAGGTTGACTCAAGGCACGATTTTTATCTCATTAGCTTCCTCAAGCATCACTGAACGTTTCCCAATCAAGAACATCCTTCAAAGCTTAAGGAATTGGTATACAGAACTTGAAATATCTCATGAAAAATTCATAATCGTGTTTTCAAATCCATGCATTTTCATGACATTTTAATTATTGATTCATGTTCCTGGTATGATTCTAAAGCTAACCCATGCGTTTAATTGAGTTTTTGCAAGCTGTAGACGATTTCACCATTGCCAAATTCTAGGGTTTTCAGAGTTGGGAATTAGGCGTTTTCAAATAGCGTAAAATTAGAGAACCATAGTGCCATGAATGTATTCAGCAAGCTTGGACGAAGAAGAACCCATACTCGCGCTCAATTTATGAACACCATAGGGCTAATCGTTATTTTTCCAAAACTGGCCTAAGAAAACGCGTAAAAAATCGTTGCCATGTTTATTGTATTTTCAGGAAAACGAAAACAATGGAGAAGATGAACTCGTGGCTAGCCATGATTGGCTCTTTTGAAAATTCGCGCGCAGAGGCCCCACTAACGCTTGTTTCTTTTATAATGTTTATTAGTTATTAGATATTAACATGTGTAAACTGGCTCAGCTGGCAAGGCGTAGTGGTGTTAATCCTCATGACCTGGGTTCGAGCCCCAGGTCTACATTTCGTCCATATTATTTTTCAATAAGAATTCACGTGCAGTTTCAATATCAAGGCACATCATGCACCTTCAAAAAATCAACGTCCACCTGTCCAGTTGCATCAAATCAAAGGTCCATATCCCAGGCACATGGTGAGTCCCAGTCAACGCGCCACATGTTACTCAAAAAGTCCACCAGGCTTTGCTAAATGGGCCAGAATTCTTGGATTGAACCTCCACTTTGGGACTGATACCCCCTAGGTTTGCTTTGTTTAAATATTTTCTTTTACATTATTTCTATTTCTATTTTAATTCTTGTATTTAATTAATTTATTATTTTCACAAGATATAAAAACATCAAAAAATCAGAAAAAGAGAAAAAACAATAAATAATTTTTATTTTAGTATTTTTCATAAATAAATTTGCATGTGATTAAATTTAGTTTTTTAAATTAGGTTGTAATTTTAATTCTTTTCATAATAAAATCTAAAAAAAACATAGAATTAGGTTTAATTAATAATTTTTCATCTTTTTATTTTTCTTTCATAAATAATTAAATAGTTAAATATTTATTTTTATAATTAAATTGCATGTAAAAATTAGGATTAATTTTAGGTTAAAAACTTCAATATTTTTTAATAAATTAAAAGCCACTAGAATTAGGGTTTACATCTTATTTTAATTTTAGTTAATTCTTTTTTTTATATATTAAATCCTAGAACATTAAAAAATACCAAAAAAAACAAGTTCTTTCCTTCTTTTAATTTTAATTAATTCCTCATTAATTTTAATTTTGCAAAAGGGTCCAACGCCCTCGTTCTTAATTTCTTATTAATTCGCATATTTATTTTATTTCGTTTAAATAATTATGTACCTCTCCCGAAGCCATGTAAATTACTTCTCGCACTTTTAATTCCTTTATTTATTTTCTGTCAAATCGGGTTCGAGAAACTTTTGGCGATGTGGACCCGCGCCTTTTGTAATAGCTTAGAATTTACTTTTCCCGCAAATATTTTAACTGTTAACAAATGGCATGGAAGAATGTATGGACGAAATAAAAATAACGCGTAGAACACCAATAACATGACAAGATAAATGCAAATGAAAACGACACACAAATCACACACACCACCCCTAGGGTACGCCTCACTGTTGCCTTGCCTCGAAAGGTGATCGTCGAGTAGAGGATGTCTTAGTAAGTCCTCATGATCCGGGAACCTGGCATGAGGGTAGCTTCTAAGGTGTCTTCCCATTGCTCCGGTGATCACCATGTCCCGAACCTCAAATTGACCCGAACACCTCCAACGGTGGTGCTACCTACCTCTCAATGTTGGGATGGCACTACTTTAAAGGACATTTATACAGACGAATTCCTTAGGGTAGGTAGACGACTCTAGATACTTGCTCTAAATTTCAAAACAAAACAAAATACTTTTCACACCAACACATTTTCAAAAAGCTTTCGAAAGCATTTTTCAAACACTCTTGAGGACCGATACAAGAGTCGAACTGAAATTTTCAAAGAAACTTTTTAAAACCCACAATTGAAAAGCAAACAAACCATTTTTGAAAACACAAATGAGCAAGTATCTAAGAGCCCATGGATAACCATGGATAGAAAGGGTGCTAACACCTTCCCTTTCTATAATCTACCTCCCGAACCGAGAGCAATCTCTTTAAGGAATTTTTCTGTGCTTTTGTCCTTTCCCTTTGGAGAAAATAAAAGACGGTGGCGACTCTTGCTTCCGCGACATTTCGCGAACCAGCGTTAAACAGGCAGTTCCAGATCCACCGATCACAACGCCCAAAACTCAGAAAAATTCTCAAAGGTATTTCCTGTTCTTTTCACCCTTTCCTTTATTGGATAAAAGAAAAGTCTGTGGAGACTCTTGCTATCCATAACATTTAAGATAAAACGCAAAACCAAAAGTCATTTCTCCCACCGTATTACAGAACCGGCGACTCTGCTGGGGAAAACTAAAAGTGGGGTTACCTTAAGAGCTAGATCACCTTTATTTTTTACTTGTTTGCCTTGTATGATTTTTATTTCAGAATATGCTTGGGTTTATTTCTTGTATAGATCCTATACCTGGATCTAGGGGCATTTTAGGTAAGTAGCATTAGATCATAAAAATTGTACGGCGTATACCGATATGGTTGAAGCGATGGCTACCTTAGTGTGACACATTGGTTGGTTCCGGTGTCCCTTAAGTTAAATCAAGGAGAATGTTGGGCTTCCGTTTGGTGTTATAAAGCACTAACTGACAGTAGAACCTTAGTTGACACAACTTTGCAACTAGAAAGTAGTGAGATGATCAGATTTGGTGCAGACTGAAGTTGGTTGATACTCGATACTACACTCATTGAGGTCGAACTTCTCGGGATATTTTGGTCGCAAATCAGATGCTTGTGCTGAAACAATGCCTGGGAGAAAGATCAATGATATTCAGGCTCCTAGAACCCAATTACTTCTTTTAGGACAAGTTGAGCCAACTAAAACATCAAGAGGGTACTTACCTACAAACTCCATGCGAGCTTAAACCTAAGGCCTTGTGTGTTTTGTTTGTGTATGATTAATTGTTGGAACATGACATCATAATATCATGACATCATACCATATCATTCTCACTAACCATTTCAAGGACCAAGGGATTTATCTTTTTTCTTTGTTGTAGGTTATGGCATCCGCTCGCGGAAATAATATTCGGATCAACTTTTTAAGGGTGCCTCCTTAGCTTAAGGAGTTAGTCTCAAGGGTTCCCGAAAGTTCTCCATTCATCAAAAGGCATGGTCGACTACTCAGCCTGGTTACCCTAGGTTTTGACGAAGACATGATGAGTGTTCTATTCCAGTTCTTTGACCATGCACATCATTGTTTCACCTTTCCAGATTATCACTTGGTACCCACAATAGAGGAGTTCTCTCAATTATTGGGAGTACTTGTTCTTGATCAGACAACCTTCACCGGCTTAGAGGAAGCTCCAAAGCCAGAAGATATTGCAACAAACTTGCGTCTGAAGCGGTCTGACATTATATCTAATTGGGAAACAAGAATTGGAGTCAAGGGATTTCTTGATAAATTTTTGATAGAGAAGGCTCAACTATTTATGGATGCTATGAGTTTTCAGGATTTCGAGGAGATCTTGGCTTTATTAATCCATGGATTGGTACTATTCCCTAATCCAGACCAACTCATAGATGTGAAGTCCATCAAAATATTTCTTGCTCGTAATCCAGTGTGTTGTATCCCAAAATTTTACCTCCCATTTTCTTAAAGACATTCTTCTAGGGTTCTCAAATGCTCAAGGATTCTCAAGAGTTGATCAGATAAACTCACCTCCTAAGCAATGGGTCTACAACTAGGGTTTCATATTGCACAAGGAAGAATGGGTTTCAAAGGTCTCATATGGTTTTCATGGTTCTCTATAGGTATTCAATAAAGCTCATGTCAAGTTTCAAGTCTTACATCACAAGTTTGCTCAGTCAATAGCTCAGATGATTGAAAGTCAATTGTATTGGGTAAAAAAGTCAACTGTAGTCAACTTACAGTCAAACTTCAAGATTTTTGGTCAATTTCAACCTCTTGAAGTGATATTCATCATTTGATCAAGGGTTGATCATGATTCCTCAAGGAAAGCCCTCAAATCATCAAAAGTCAAAAGTTGCCAAATTAGGGTTTCCTTTGGAGAAGTCAACTGAACTTTGACCAAGCATAAATTTCACATGCTTCATCAAATTTTCCAAAACAAAAGCCCATTTTGAAGGAACTTAAATTCTCTACAACTTTGTATTTTTTCTTAAGTCCAAAAAGTGCTTCATTTGAAAGATATGAGCTAATACATTACAGGTCATTTCAAAAGTCAACAAAAAGACACTTTTTGTCAAGGCAACTTACATCAAGATAAATTCTCCAAATTGAAAAATAACCAAAAGATAAAATGAAGAGGACATCTTGATATTTCCAAAAATTCCAAGATAACCTTCAAAATATGAAAATTGAAATATTTATGAGCAGTGCAAGTTGAGAAATTTTGAGGAAACGCATAAAGTGCAAAGTGAGCAAACTTGGAATTTTGAACTAGTGGGCCTAACTTTTGATGTTAAAACATGTTTATAAGGTGTTAGAGAGCATATAAATCCATCCATCCATTATTTTGATTTATTATTTCATTTATTTGGATTTTTATTCATTTAAATGTAAATTAAGTCAAATAAAATGCAAGCTTAATGTACAAGGCGTGTAAGGCTTGTGATCTAATCTTTTGGAGGCCGAAACAACTTATAGCTAGCTAGGTATCCAAAAGCGTGTAAACCAAGATAGGAAATAATCTTCATAATTTTGGAAAGTTTTCAAAACTATTTTGGAAACAAATCAAACCATAAATCCATTTGATTGTGTGCCACTATTGTTAACCTAATATGATCTCATACATATGCATAATCCTGAGATCTTACAAGGAGAGACGCAGCTGCTGCCTCAAAATCTAGGCTTCAAAAATTACAATTTTGAAAGAAAAGTGCAAACTTGAATCAAAGGATCCGGCCACTTTAAAACCAAGCCACTCATTACAAATCGTTCCTGAAGCGTTTAACAGTAAGAACAGATCAAAAGCCATGGTCGTCAGTGCTTGAAACTAGCACACTCATCTTCCCCGATTCATTTTTTTTCAAATATTCATATATTCAATTTCATGCGTGGTTAATATTTATTGATTGACCAAATGAGTTTCTGTTGTTGTATAGAATAGGTCTAGATCAAAAAGCTAAAGCTCTAACTTGAGAATTAAGTTTTGCCATGGCTAGGGCAAAAAGCTTCTGTACCTTCGTATAAGTACTTCCAGACCATTATAGGCAAAACTAATAACACCATTGGATTCGCAAACCTTGATTCAGGGGGGTTAGGGTTAATTTAGGGCTTTGGTTCTTGTTATTTCGCAGGTTTGAGATTTGGATCAACCAGATAAGAATGAGTTGACCACCGTGAGGGGTGGTTGGACTCGCCTAAGTGCTGGTGTGGCAGGAGGAAAGAAAGCAATTGGCTCGTTCAAACATCAGGGGCCCACCTACGCTAATTTGTTTTTTATTTTAATTAAAATTAAAATCTTGTTTTATTTTATATTAATTAGTTTGAATTCTAGTACCGGATGCAACAGCCATCCCAACGGTAGAGCGAATGTTGTAAAGGCATTGGTATACCAGGGCACGGGTTCGATCCCAGCGTGCATGCTGTGCACCCTCATCATCAAGACCATCAAACCTTAACAGATCCAAATCAAGTGTTCCAGATCTGTGCACGCATGATAGACCTCACTGAAGAGCCATACAAGATTCTAAGGACACTCTTCCAGCGCTTGAGCCAACGAGTTTGGGCCTAGCAACTTTGCTTTTCTCATACCCCCAGATTTCTGTTATTTCCGGCCCATTTACTTTCTTTTTTTCTTCTTTAAATTATTTCTACTTTTTTATCAAAAATAAAAACACAAAAAATATTTTTTAAAATAAATAATTAAATTGATAAAATTTTATTTAATATTATTAATTATTTTATTAATTAATTTCATTAAATAAAAATGATTTAGTTTAATTAGTTATTTAATTAATTAGGTTTTTCTATGCTTAAATTAATCAAATTCTTTTTAATTAACTAAGTAACTTTAATTAGATTTTTAAAATTAATCATAAACATTTCTTTTTTCGTAAAGAAACAACAGAAGAACATTTCCTTTCCCGTCGTTTCCAATTATCTCTTTGATGTTGTATTTGTGAATTATTTTATTTAATCATTTATGTAACTGCTAAAAGTTGTAATAGCTTAAATTAGGGTTTACTGTTTTTCCCTTATTTTTATGGTTTGTAACCCCTATCCCCGAAGCATTGTAATCGCGTAGGGTTTATTTCCCGCACTTTATTTTCCACACATATACTATGTATTCCTGTCTGTATATATTTAACTGTTAGTAATTAGACGTGTATGATAAGATCTAAAATCAACCATCAGATAACCCTAATCTCAAAGATTAAAATAACTGAATCACAACACACTTTGCACACTTGCACCTCTAGGATAACTCCACTTGTTGCCTTCAGAAAATACAATCATGTCCCTCGAATGTAGGTGTTGTACCCCAAAATTTTCCCTCCCATATTTCTCAATACATTTCAAGTAAGGTCTTCAAATTGCCCAAGGAAGTCCAAGAGTTGACCAAGCATAACTTTCTCATACTTTGTCAGAAATGACCCATCCAAAGCTCATTTTGAAGAGGATGTAATTCCCTAAAATTTATCTTCATCTCCCAAGTTCAAAATATGCACTCACAAGAAGATATAAATTTGGACATTATAGGTCATTTTGAAAAGTCAACAAAAACACCTTTTGGGTCAAAGCTTCTTACATGAACATGGAAGACCCAATTGAGATGAAACCAAAGAGGTTGCTTAGGGGACATCCTAAGATTTCTAAAAAGTCCAAGAACACCCTCATAAGGTTAAAATTGAGAGAGATATGCATTGTCAAAGTTGGACAATTTTTGAAAAAAATGCATGAAGCAACTATTGACCAAACTTGGATTTTTTCCAAATGGGCCTATCTTTTCAAGTTTGAATCTCATTCCTAACATGGTCCACGACCTCTAAGCCCACCCATACATTTTTCTACTATTTATGCTATTTATTTTGATATTTTATTCATTAAAATTCATAATTAAATAAATAAATAATAGAAATAATATAAATTTTGATGTGAATCCATTTTGGGAAAGTTTTATGCTGGTTTATGTCAATTGATTTCGTGCAATAACCCTTCAAATATGTCCAGGTTCATCGACATGTGAAAATGGCATAAAATCATCAAATATGGCATTTTTTTCAAATCTTGATCATGGTCTTAAAACACAACATTATGAGGGAGATTCTTTCCATGCTTTCTTGTCTCCTCATTCTCCTCTATAAATATAGAGCCATACAAGCTTGAAAGGGACGAAATTCCTCTATAAAAAGCTCTCAAAAATCTCTTCAAAAAGCTCTCCAAAAGCTCTTCGAAAAGCTCTCCAGAAATCAAAGAATTGGTGCAAGTCATATCTCGAGGTTCCGGTATCTCTCAATTGACATCAATCCTCAAACCATCCTCTTGAAGTCCTCAGGAGTCTTACAAGGCCCAAGAGCAATCCATCACACGCCTAGCACGGCCCCATTTGACAATACCAGTTTGGTAAAATTTTATACTTCGAATCTCTAATTTTAATCACATTTTGTGGTATGCTAACGTTTGTTTGAGTTTATATAGAACAATTATGGATGGTTGAATCATAGGTTCCTCGCAAGAATAAAAAAAACACCATAGTTAAAGCGTGAAACTTTCGGAGATTCGGGCCTAGGGATTTCTGATGATTGCACCCCCTGTTTACTTTTGCTACTAGGCCCATCTTTATTTTCTTGTTTTATTCATTTCATTTATTTCTTTTAATACTTTTTTTATTTTTATCAATAAACAAATATAAAAATCACATAAAAATAGATTTAGGATTTTTTCTTAATTAAATTTTAATTTTGGTAAATTAATTAACTAAACATTTTAACTTTTTTTTTTAAAATTAAAATTAATAGAACTTAGGTTTAATTTCATTTTAATTCATTTTCCTTTTCGTAACAAAAATACCAAAAAAACATAGAATTAATTTCTTTTATTTAAATTTCATGTTTCTTTAATAATTATCTTTTTTTAAATATAGATCTAGATCAATTATTTTTTAACTTAAACCATTTCTATAAATTAAAACAAAAAAACAATAAAAAGATTTTTTTTATATCTTAGGATTTTTAGACGTCTTTTCAAATTTGTGCGTTATTATTCTTTCGCACTTCATTTTATTATTGTAACTGTATATTGGGATGTAATAGATGATTAGTAGGACCTTTACCGCTTTTATTTATTTTTTCCCCCAGTTTTGGATATGTACATAATCCCCCTCCCCGAAGCCTTGTAATAGCTAGGTTTTATATTTCTGCACTTTTAAATTACTGCAATTATTAACTGCTAGATGTATGACTAATAGGATTGTATGGCAATAATAATCAAACATTAGCAAACTTAACACAAGACTAAAATAACTGAATATAACACACCTTGCACATATGCACTCTTAGGGTATGCCTCACTTGGTTACCTCGAAAAATAATGGTCATGTCCCTCGAACATAGGGATACCCTTAGCAAAGACCATCGGTTAAAATCATCATAAAGATCATGGTCCTTCGTTGTTCCTCGAAGTTGCCTACGGTATATGATCTTGTCCCTCGATGTTGCCTACGAATATATGATGACAGTCCCTTCGAAATGCTAAAGTATCCTTACATGTTGCCTTCAATGACCATTACGTCCCTTTCGATAGTCCCTTAAACTCTAACGACAGTGCTACCTACTCCTTAATAGTAGGATAGTGCTGTCTAAAGGAAACGAGAATAAAAACAATCTTTTTTCGAGTAGGTAGATGCTAGTAGGTACTTGCTCAAATCAAACTTTTTCACACAAACACTTTCACAACAATTTTCAAAAACAACTTCGTAACACTCTTGAGGACAGAAACGAGGGTTAAAACGAAGTAAAACAAAACTTTCCAAAACAAGCACACACAAGCTATTTCAAAATGAGCAAGTACCTAAGAGCCCATGGAAAACCATGGATAGAAAGGGTGCTAACACCTTCCCTTTCTATAATCTAGCCCCCGTACTCAGAAACATCTCGAAAAAGGTTTTTTCTGTTCTTTTTCCTTTTCCTTGTTGGATAAAATAAAAGTCGGTGGCGACTCTTGCTTACCGCGACATTTTGCAAACAAAAAACGCAAAACGCAAACCAGTATTAAACAGTCGGTTCTGCCACCATATCACAGAACTGGCGACTCTGCTGGGGACTTAATAAGTGGGGTATACCTTAGGATTAGTTCATCATAAATTGCTTCTTTTGTTTGATTTGATTGCTTTATTTTTAAGGGTCTTGTATCGGGAGTTACTATAGATCCTAACCCGGATCTGGGGGACACCTGTTAGGTAAGTAGCAATAAACTGTGAGGGAACTGTACAACATAGACCGATATGGTTGAAGCAGTAGCTACATTGATGTGGCACATTGGTTGGTACCGGTATCCCTTGTGGAGAAACGAGGAGAATACAGGGCTGCTATATGGGTCGTTAAGCATCAACTGACCTTAGAACCTATAATTGACCAACTTGGCCATAGGAAGTAGTGAGATAGACGGTCTCGGTGTAAAGCTGGGAACTGGTTGATATTCGATGCTACACTCATTGAGACCATACTCTTGAGATAGTTCCGGTCGCAAGAAAATATTACGTGAGCTGAAACCATGACCGATGGAGGATGGTTAGTGATATTGAGAACCTCTAGAACCCGGTTACTATTATTAGGACATGTTGAAACCAACTGAACTTCAAGAGGGTAATACCTAGACCCCATGCAAGCCTTAAACTTAAGGGCTATTTTGTGACTTATTTGCCTTTACCATGTCTGTTATCTGCTATACCTGTTAAGTGTTTTATCATGACATCATGCATCATAACATAGCATGCATACTTCATTAGACTAACCATTTCAAAGACCGAGGGGATTTATCTTTGTTCTGTTTTGCAGATTATGGCTTCCTTGCGCAAAAACACCATTCGAGTCAACTTTGTGTAAATACCTGCTCAACTCAAGGATTTATCCTCGAGAGTTTCTGATACTTCCTCATTCATTAGAAGACATGGTCAGCTTCTTAGCTTGGTTACCTCAAAGTTTGATGAGCAGATGATGAGTGTGCTTTTCCAGTTCTTCGATCCAGTGCATCATTGTTTCACTTTCCCGGACTATCAGCTAGTTCCCACTATGGAAGAGTTTTCTCACTTATTGGGCATATCCATCCTCGAGCAGATGCCCTTCACAGGTTTGGAAGAGACTCCTAGACCATAGGACATTGCTTCAGCTTTACATTTGAAAAGGGCTGATGTAGTATCTAATTGGGAAACACGAAGCGGGGATGAAGGTTTCTTAGCCAAGTTTTTGGTAGATCAAGCTCAAATATTCTGGGATAACTTTGATTTCCAGGCTTTTGAAGACATCTTAGCTCTCCTTATCTATGGTTTGGTTCTTTTCCCGAATCCAAATTCTTTTGAGGATGTGAATGCGGTTAAGATATTCTTGTCTCGCAATCCTGTGCCTACCCTACTGGGTGATATCCTGCATGCCCTCTATACTCGTACTGTGCAAAGACGAGGGACTCTCATGTGTTGCATGCCGCTGCTGGCGAGGTGGTTTATTTCGCACCTCCCCAAGTCCGTGCTGAAAAATGAAGAAGGTTTAGGATGGTCTTATAGGATAATGTCCCTTGCTCATACAAACATTCTTTGGAGTTCTAAGGCTATGGAAAGCACTGCTGTCATTGATCGATGTTGGGGATATCCTAATGTCCCATTGCTTGGAGTCAGAGGAGGAATAACCTACAATCCTTGCTTGGCTTTACGATAGTTTGGTAGTTCTCAGAGAGACGGTCCTCATGAGCTACTTCTTACAGATATTGCCTTTGACTATAAGGGGGACGTTGACGAGCATTGCCGAAGGTTTATACGAGCCTGGGGCATGGTGAACAGGTCTGACCCTCAAGAGTTAGGACCAAAGACTTCTCTCCCTATGCAACCTTATCTCTAGTGGGTCCGAGCTCGAGCCTAGAAGCTTGGGATGCCTTATGAAGCTGTATTTACAGTGATTGTGGAGCCCACCAATGAAGAGGGCATTCCTTACACAGTCCTTTATCCCTACATGCCCACTGATCTTGGGGCATTGAAGAGATCCTAGATTCAGCTGAAAAAGGAGAGGGATACCTACCGGGAAAAGTACCATGAGCAAGAAAGGAAGATCTTGAAGCTCACCAGGAAACTTGAGAATGAAAGAACGATCAATGACTACGTCAGCACCAAAGGGAAGCGTCCATGGGATTTCTGATTTTTCTTTTTCTAGTTTAGATTTTTTTTTCATTTGCTTCTTTGTAAACGCCTTAAAGGAATTGTTGAAACTTTTTACAAGTTTAATCTAATAAAGTTTGTTTATTTCTTGGTTTGAAAATTTAAATCTCCCAATGTCTTTGAAATCATTACATACGCATCCCATTATCATGCACACCATTACAGGTACCATAACAAGTTTCTCATCTTCTTCGTTGTTTATTTCAGCAGAAATGTCTTCCGATCAAGCTATCAAAGATCTTCAGGCACAAAATGCCCAATTCCAAGAGATGTTCTTGAGCTTGGCTAAAGGGCAAGAGGACTTGAAAGCTCTCATTCTGAAAGAGAAAGAGAAGAAGAAGAAGAAGAAGGTTGTTCTAATGAGCATGGGCAAAAGGTTTGGGGATAGGTTGAAACAACAAGCTGATCTGTCCTTTTCATCCAAGGGAGGGGAGGACCAAGAAGAAGAAAAGGGCCCCAGTCCTGCAGTTTCTGATAATGATACAGATTATGATCAGGAACAGTATCCTCCTACTGAGGATAGGTACAAACAACTTGAAGACCGTCTGAGTGCTAGGGAGATTCAGAAGATCCCTGGTTTGGATTTCGGAGATTTGGGACTGGTATCTGGAGTGGTGATCCCTCAGAAGTTCAAAGCTCCAGTTTTTGCTAAGTATGATGGGGTGTCCTGCCCAAAACTCCATCTCCGTTCTTATGTCAGGAAGATCCAGCCCCACACAGCTGATAGAAATCTATGGGTTCACTTCTTTCAAGATAGTCTGGCAGGGACTCAACTTGAATGGTTCTACCAGCTAGAGGGAGCAAATATTCGAAACTGGGAAGATCTGGCTGCTACTTTCTACAAGCAGTATCAGTATAATGCCGACCTTGCTCCTACTCGTACTCAACTTCAGAGTATGTCCATGGGTGCAAGTGAAGGATTTAAAGACTATGCCCAAAAGTGGAGAGACTTGGTTGGAAGAGTCTAACCTCCATTGTCTGATAGGGAGTTGGTTGATATGTTTATGGGGATGCTATCTGGTCCATTCTTTAATCATTTGATTGGCAGCTCGTCAGCGGGTTTCACCGAGCTGATTCTGACTGGAGAAAGAGTAGAAGCTGGGATCCTGAGTGGTAAGATCCAGAAAAATACCTCTTCGAGTACAGAGAAGAAGTCATTTGGTGGAAAAAGGGAAGACAATGTTGTGCATGGCCAGAAGAGGCGTAGCAAGGCATACTACCACCAATTTGTGGGGGCAGTGTTGATCTCTAATTCGGCATGCACACAACAACCACAACAACGAAACAATCAGCCAAGAGTGGAAAGACCTCAAAGGCAGTTCACCCAAATCAACATGCCATTGTCACAAGCATTGCAACACATGTTAAAGATGAATCTAATTACGGTGATAAACCCTCATCCGAACCCTAAGACTTCTTCTCCAAACTACAACCCTGATGCAAGATGTGCTTATCATTCTGGTAGCCTGGGGCACGATACTAACGATTGTTGGGCGCTGAAATACAAGATTCAGAATATGATCAACGCCAAGGAGATCGAATTCGACCCTCCTGAGACTCCCAATGTGATCACTGCTCCCTTGCCAAAACATGGCTAGGATTGAAAGCATTTTTGTTCATTTGAATTCTGAAGTTGTATTTTCTTTGTTTATTCAAACAATTATTGTCATGTCAAGCTTTTTTATTTCATTAATGCATTACACGTGTCTGTCTTGAATTAATTTTTTTTCATTATGCTTAAATTGCTTTATATTTCCTTCTCGTGATATTCAACTCTCGACTAAAAAACTGTAAGCCTTTAGAGGGAGGATGACGAAAACGATACCACAATCTCTACAGTATGCTTTTGGACAGACCTCTTTGACGATGTACAAGCGTTGTTTCAAATCCTAAACAGTGGAGTTATAAGGAAGATAATCCCTAGTCAACCCCTTAGAGCCAAAAAAGTAGGAGTTTTCTTTTCACACATATTAAAACCCTTAATCATAACCTGAGGCAGGGTAATTTTCTCAGTTAATTCAGAGGCGCATTTAGTCACAATCTGCCGCTTTGTACACAATGAATGGCATCAAAGACGTCCTTTCGAAACAAAAGATGGTGATGGTTCCCTATAATCATCAAGACAAGCAGTCATTATCTCTCGAAATAAAAGCCCATTAAGTCAAAACCTATGAAGGAGACTTAAGAAAAAAACTGGGGCATCCCGCTGACTGTAATCACAAAAAGAAACAGTTCAGGCAAAAGAAAGGGATAATAAAATAAAAAAGAAAGAGGTCCTACAAACCCTCAACAAAAAATAAATGACTTCCTATTCAAAATAAATTGTCAGTATCCGAACCATCACTGGAATATCAGAGCAAAGACTCAAACAGGATCTAAATGGACAATTAGCTGAGTTTAGGATCGAAGAACATCACGAAGAACGGGTGGGTACAAATAAAATTTGAGCCTTTATCCTTTGTTTCTTAAACCGTGAACCAGGCTACGTTATAACCCTTAAAAGTCCTAGCTGAAGCATGGGTTAGTTCGAAAACATACTGTTACAAAAGGTATCCTGACTCCTGAAGGTCCGTTACAAATCCTGAGTTGATATCACATCTTTGCAAAATTCTATTTTTTCTACAAAAAAAACTGCATTTTCAAAACTTCAAGACAGACATAAGCTTTGCATTCTTAAAATAGCATTGTTTGCATATGACTATTTGTTCAACAATAGAGAAATTCGCATGAAGAATATCTAGTGAACAAAAACCTTCTCAATAAAAAGGATCACCTCAAGTGGAAAAAATACTTCCAACCAAGGGGCACAGCATGATCATTGTCCATCATCTGGGGCAGTCAAGTCAAGATTCAAGGAATCTCTCAAAGATGCCAAATAGCCAGGGGTAGATCTCCATCTGAATCACTTGGGGGCATTGGGCATGAATTCCAGCAACGAATCATGTACGATCAAACAAACATCTTCTAGTAGTGTGGCAACATAATACTACCGACAGTGACAACTCCCTACACCCTGAGAGCATGGTCATAGTCAGAAAATACTACGCATGAACAAAGACCCGCTAGGTTGACTGGCCTAGGAAAAAATAAGGGCATCCCGGCGAACCAAAAGGTTCGGACAAAAATTATGGATAAAAACAGAAAAAGATTTGTACACCCGGCATGTCGAAAACCTGAGAAGGCGGCTTGAGCAAAAAAGGGTATCCCGGTGGACCGAAAATCTGAAAAGACAGCCCAGGCAAAAGTTAGGGATTAAAGCGTACGACTATGTCCCATTATCTTGTCACTTTCTATCAGTAAAAGACTTATCATTCCGATCGGTAGTTACCAAGCACCTCATAAGTTAGGATGACACTCAATCCATAAGGCCTCCGCATGCACTTTCTCCAGCAGGTACAGGGGCAGAAAAGTCTTGATGCAAAGTCATTGTCATATCCTCAGCACGCGTCTCAGTAACATCTACACTCCCCGCAGAGTAAGAAATATCCAAAAGCAGTGGTGTTAATTCTCCCCAAGCAGAGTTCGTCTTTCACCAACAATGGAAGACCATCCCCAATGGAGTTTATTTCTTCCACAGGTAGAAATTTTATCCCCGACAGAGTTCATCATCGCCAACAACAGTAATTCATCCCCAACCGAGGTTATTGCTCCAAATCATAGGATCTTATGACAAAGTATCTCTTCCCCACAGAGTCATTTTTTTCTCGCCAGTTTATTCTCCAGCAGAATTATTCTCCGGCCAAGTTATTCTCAAATCATCTTCGGTTGTTATCCCCAGCGAGCGAAACTCTTTATTCTCCAACAACAGTCAGGGATTTATTTTCCCAAACTCGGATGTGCCACCATAGCATTTCATGTTCATATATCATGACATGCGCATATATATTGCATACAACATAATATCATTTATTTTGAGAACATCATCATACAATGCATGTCATGCATCATATACGATTAATCATGTACCTTTTCAGGAAAGATGGTTATCATCAACAACTTCCAGCAAGTTCAAGATTAACTCCGAAACTAAACAGAGTAATTATCTACACGATCAAATGCAGCTTTACACGGGTTTGTCATGAAGAAATCTTACACGGGTTTCTCCTAAATTCAGCTTCACACGGGTTTATCCTGAAATATCCTACACGGGTCCTTTCTCATATATTTCTGAATGAAATTTTACACGAACTCATCCCAAAGTAACCTTACCCAGGTTCCTCCTGAAGTTTTACACGAACTTATCACAAAGTAACCTTACCCAGGTTCCTCTTGAAGTTTTACAAGAACTTATCACAAAGTAACCTTACCCAGGTTCCTCCTGAAGTTTTACACAAACTTATCTCAAAGTAACCTTACCCCGGTTCATTCTGAAGTTTTACATGAACTTATCACAAAGTAACCTTACCCAGGTTCCTCCTGAAGTTTTACACAAACTTATCCCGAAGTAACCTTACCCAGGTTCCTTCTGAAGTTTTACACAGACTTATCCCAAAGCAACCTTACCCAGGTTCCTTCTCGGTCTCGATGTAGTTTCACCCAGACTCATCCTGAAGCAACCTTACCTAGGTTCCTCCTTACAATTTCCCGATGTAGTTTCACCCAGACTCATCTTGAAGCAACCTTACCCAGGTCCCTTCTCGGTTCAGATGCATTTTTACCCAAACTCCTCAAAAAGCAACCTTACCCAGGTTCCTTCTCGGTTCAGATGCAGTTTTATCCAAACTCCTCACAAAGAAACCTTACCCGGGTTCCTTCCCATAAGCCCTACTATCCAGGTTCCTTCTTATAACCTTACCATCCAGGTTTCTTTTCTCTTATCTCTAGATAGCAGTCCACAACACTGATCAAACACGATCGGTTTCACCTTTCCCCAGTAGGTCGCGATGCAGCCTATACACGACCAGATAGCAGTTCATTTTCACCTCCCCGACTAAGAGATGATTTCCCAGTTGAATAACGGACGACTGAAGCTCCTAAAATTCTATTTCTCTCAAGACAGAGACCGACATTCCCCAGCGAAATCCTCCTCAATAACAGGTATACGGGATCTCGCAAAGGAATCTCTTATGTGATCAACACTTCTTCTGATGGCATCTTTAAGCCCATTTTCTATCATTAACTTCCAAATGGCATCTATAAGCCCATTCTCGAAATCGCAAGGCCAGTACCACTTCATGCGAGTGCAAATTTCTGGGCACTCTAGTGTTCAATCATCTTCCACCTTTGGATCACGAAAGGAAAGCAAGCCAATCTACATCTTCAGGTTTAAGAAGATTGAACAGGGGCAGCTGTTGTACCCCAAAATTTTCCCTCCCATATTTCTCAATACATTTCAAGTAAGGTCTTCAAATTGCCCAAGGAAGTCCAAGAGTTGACCAAGCATAACTTTCTCATACTTTGTCAGAAATGACCCATCCAAAGCTCATTTTGAAGAGGATGTAATTCCCTATAATTTATCTTCATATCCCAAGTTCAAAATATGCATTCACAAGAAGATATAAATTTGGTCATTATAGGTCATTTTGAAAAGTCAACAAAAACACCTTTTGGGTCAAAGCTTCTTACATGAACATGGAAGATCCAATAGAGATGAAACTAAAGAGGTTGCTTAGGGGACATCCTAAGATTTCTAAAAAGTCTAAGAACACCCTCATAAGGTTAAAATTGAGAGAGATATGCATTGTCAAAGTTGGACAATTTTTGAGAAAAATGCATGAAGCAAATATTGACCAAACTTGGATTTTTTCCAAATGGGCCTATATTTTCAAGTTTGAATCTCATTCCTAATATGGTCCACGACCTCTAAGCCCACCCATACATTTTTCTACTATTTATGCTATTTATTTTGATATTTTATTCATTAAAATTCAGAATTAAATAAATAAATAATAGAAATAATGTAAATTTTGATGGGAATCCATTTTGGGTAAGTTTTATGCTGGTTTATGTCAATTGATTTCATGCAATAACCCTTCAAATATGTCCAGGTTCCTCCACATGTGAAAATGGCATAAAATCATCAAATATGACATTTTTTTCAAATCTTGATCATGGTCTTAAAACACAACATTATGAGGGAGATTATTTCCATGGTTTCTTGTCTCCTTATTCTCCTATATAAATATAGAGCCATACAAGCTTGAAAGGGACAGAATTTCTCTCTAAAAAACTCTCAAAAAGCTCTTCAAAAAGCTCTCCAAAAATCAAAGAATTGGTGCAAGTCATATCTCGAGGTTCCGGTCTCTCTCAATTTACATCAAGCCTCAAACCATCCTATTGAAGTCCTCAGGAGTATTACAAGGCCCAAGAGCAATCCATCACACGCCTAGTACGCCCCCATTTGAAAATACCGGTTTGGTAAAATTTTAAACTTCGAATCTCTAATTTTAATCACGATTTATGGTATGCTAACATTTGTTTGAGTTTATATAGAACAGTTATGGATGGTTGAATCATAGGTAAGACGCAAGAATAAAAAAAACACCATATTTAGAGCATGAAGCTTTTGGAGATTCGGGCCTAGGGATTTCTGATGATTGCACCCCGTGTTTACTTTTGCTACTAGGCCCATCTTTATTTTCTTGTTTTATTCATTTAATTTATTTCTTTTAATCCTTTTTTTTATTTTTATCAATAAACAAATATAAAAATCACATAAAAATAGATTTAGGATTTTTTCTTAATTAAATTTTAATTTTGGTAAATTAATTAACTAAACACTTTAACTTTTTTTTAAAATTAAAATTAATAGAACTTAGGTTTAATTTCATTTTAATTCATTTTCCTTTTCGTAACAAAAATATCAAAAAAACATAGAATTAATTTCTTTTATTTAAATTTCATGTTTCTTTAATAATTATCTTTTTTTAAATATAGATCTAGATCAATTATTTTTTAACTTAAACCATTTTTATAAATTAAAACAAAAAAACAACAAAAAGATTTTTTTATATCTTAGGATTTTTAGACGTCTTTTCAAATTTGCGCGTTATTATTCTTCCGCACTTCATTTTATTATTGTAACTATATATTGGGATGTAATAGATGATTAGTAGGACCTTTACCGCTTTTATTTATTCCCCCCCCCCCCCCCCCCCCAGTTTTGGATATGTACATAATCCCCCTCCCCGAAGCCTTGTAATAGCTAGGATTTATATTTCTGCACTTTTAAATTACTGCAATTATTAACTGCTAGATGTATGACTAATAAGATTGTATGACAAGAATAATCAAACATTAGCAAACTTAACACAAGACTAAAATAACAGAACATAACACACCTTGCACATATGCACTCTTAAGGTATGCCTCACTTGGTTACCTCGGAAAACAATGGTCATGTCCCTCGAACGTAGGATACCCTTGGCAAAGACCCTCGGTTAAAATCATCATAAAGATCATGGTCCCTCGTTGTCCCTCGAATTTTCCTACGGTATATGATCTTGTCCCTCGATGTTGCCTACGAATATATGATGACAGTCCCTTCGAAATGCTAAAGTATCCTTACATGTTGCCTTCAATGATCATTACGTCCCTTTTGATAGTCCCTCAAACTCCAACGACGGTGCTACCTAATCCTTAATAGTAGGATAGCGCTGTCTAAAGGAAACGAGAATAAAAATAATCTTTTTTCGAGTAGGTATATGCTAGTAGGTACTTGCTCAAATCAAACATTTTCACACAAACATTTTCAAAACAGTTTTCAAAAACAACTTTGTAACACTCTTGAGGACAGAAACGAGGGTTAAAACGAAGTAAAACAAAACTTTTCAAAACAAGCACACACAAGCAATTTTAAAATGAGCAAGTACCTAAGAGCCCATGGAAAACCATGGATAGAAAGGGTGCTAACACCTTCCCTTTCTATAATCCACCCCCCGTACTCAGAAACATCTCGAAAAAGGTTTTTTCTGTTCATTTTCCTTTTCCTTGTTGGATAAAATAAAAGTCGGTGGCGACTCTTGCTTACCGTGACATTTTGCAAACAAAAAACACAAAATGCAAACCAGTATTAAACAATCGGTTTTGCCACCGTATCACAGTAGGGATACCATTAGCAAAGACCCTCGATTAAAAATCATCATAAATATCATAGTCCCTCGATGACCCTTCGATGCTGCCTTCCATAAATGATCTTTTCCCTCGATGTTGCCTACGAATACATGATGATAGTCCCTTCGAATTGCTAAATGTATCCCTATATGTTTCGTTTATGACTATACGATGACTCGCGCCTGTCCCTCAAAACATCCAAAGATAGGGCTTCCTACTAACTAATGGTAGGATATAACTTTCTAAAGGAGGAGGAAAAGAACGAAGACTTTTGAGTAGGTAGATAGTTCTTAATCGCTTGCTCGCAAACATTTCAAAACATTTTTCACACAACAACATTTTTCCAACAAATATTTTGTATGCATTCTCAACGATACGAGAATCATTACAAAATTGTCGCACTTAGGCATTTTCAAAATATTTTCAAACACACATTAAAAAAGCATTTTCAAAGTGAGCTAGCGATTAAGAGCCCGTAGATAACTACAGATGAAAAGGGTGCTAACACCTTCCCTTTTCATAACCTTCCCCTCTTACTCAGAAAATTCCTAAAGGTCTTTCCTGTTATTTTCACCCTTTCCTTTATTGGATAAAAGAAAAGTCGGTGGCGACTCTTGCTATCCGTAACATTTGCGATAAAACACAACACTAAAAGTCAGTTCTCCCACCGTATTACAGAACTGGCGACTCTGTTGGGAAGATCTAAAAGTGGGGTTACCTTAAGAGCTAGATCACATTTAAAATTCTTTGCTTGCTTGATTTGTATGCTTTACATTTTGGGGTTTTGCTCGGGTTTATTTTTGTAAAGATCCTATACCTGGATCTTGAGGCATTTTAGGTAAGTAGCAATAAATCGTGAAAATTGTAAGGCGTATACCGATACGGTTGAAGTGATGGCTACGTTAGTGTGACACATTGGTTGGTGCCAGTGTATCTTTATTTAAGTCAAGGAGAATGCCAGGTTGTCGCGTGGTGTCATAAAGCACTAATTGACCGTAGAACCTTAGTTGACACAACTTAGCCATTAGAAAGTAGTTGGATGGTTGACTTTGGTGCAGACTGAAGTTGGTTGATACTCTATACTACACTCATTGAGGTCAGACTCTCGGGATATTTCGGTCGCAAATCAGATGCTTGTGCTAAAATAATGCCTGAGAGAAAGATCATTGATATTGAGGCTCCTAGAACCCAGTTACTTTTCTTAAGACAGGTTGAGCTAACTAAAACTTCAAGAGGGTACTTACCTATAAACTCCACGCAAGCTTAAACCCAAGGCCTTATGTGTTTTGTTTGTGTATGATTAATTGATCGAACATGACATCATATCATCATGACATCATACCATATTATTTTCACTAACCATTTCAAGGTTCTCAAGTGCTTGTGATGCAGGTTATCATGAACCATACGCCTTGCAAGGGGATGGAGGATTTATTTTCCTCTAACCAAATGCCTCCAAAGTATCATGAACCGACATCTAGCAAGGGGATTTATTTTCCTCTAACTGAATACCGTCAAAGAACGAAGTACATTGTCTTGAGTCAAAGGCTAGGACCCACTAGGCATTGTGAACTTGATTCTCGTAGAAGGATATTCAATGATACGAAGTTCTTCAATCAAAGATGCAGTCGGATTCTAGCATTTTCTTTGTTTACCTCGCGAGATCCTTAAAAACATTGCATCTACATATCATGCATCATTTCATAACAGGTTTTCGAATACAAGTCTTCTCATTTTCTTGCTGTTTATTTTAGTAAAGATGGTCCTCGAATAAACTGTTAAGGACCTCCAAGCTCAGCATGCACAATTTCAAGAGACTTCTGAATCTGGCAAAGGGACAAAAAGATCTGATGGTGCTCGTCGCCAAGAAGAAAAAGACTAAAAAACCCGCTGAAGGGTGAGAAAACACTTAGAAGGGGGGGTTGAATAAGTTTTTCCTTTTTCTTGCACAATAAATATGGAAAGACACAGGTATTTTTATCCTGGTTCATTTGAAACTTAAACTACTCCAGTCCACCCGCCAAGGTGATTTCGCCTCTCTCAACGAGGACTTAATTCACTATAATCAAAAACTGATTACAAGTACACAATCAAACTGTTGTGACTAACAATACAAAGCACAAGCCAACTGCAAGTGACTAACACCTTTAAGACTCAACTAGTCCTAGCCCTCTTGAGAAATTTGACCCAACTGGTCTCTCAAGGAACAATTACAAAGATTTTCTCTTAACAAGTGAATCAAAATGCTTCTAGTAAGCTATATCACAAACTATGATTTATCACTAAGATTTTGCACAACACTTTAGAATTTTCCACAATATGCAAAGTGTTTACAAGAATAAAATTTTAGATCTTCAATGTGTTTCTTCGTGGATTGAGGTAGTTGGCTTGTAATAAATGATCTTCTATATATAGCATTTAAGATATGACTGTTACTGCCTTCAAAAGAGAATATGCAATTAATGTTTGCGTGTTTAGCTTGCTCTTTTACGTTTCCAATGCACTAGAGTGTAGTGCTACTTGAATGCTTTAGCTGTCTTAGCATTAAATGAACAAACGGCATTGTCAGAGCTTGTCTCTGAAGATTGAATCAGATTGCTTACAACGTTCTTCTTTCAGATCTTGCATTAGCCATCTTCATCAAAATTTGCTTGCAAATATCTTCTCATCAGAGTTTGCTTTGGATTAGCTTCATCAGAGGTTGCTGAAGAGTGCTTCCATCAGAGTTTCTTTCATTTAGAAACCTCTTTAAATTTAAGTTTGCTCAGCATAGAAGATGTTATACTTTTGATAAGTCAGAGTCAGAACATAATCTGAAATGAGAAATATGCACATCAGAGTATCATATATATTATGTAAAATTTATTTCATAGTTATCATCAAAACTCTAAGATATGATTAGAACCAAACTTGTTCTAACAATCTCCCCCTTTTTGTGATGACAAAAAGATTCAGATTTTGATAAAAAAATTTGTACAGAAATAAGAATCTCCCCCTGAGATAAATATTTCTACTTCTGATAAATAATAAGAAAGAAAAAGATTTCCTGAGATTTCTCTTCAGAGCATTTGGATAATTTTCTTTCTGAGTTTCTTTAGCAAATCGTGTTCAGATCTTAGACTTTCAGAGTCTAGGGGTACCTGCATATTTCTTAAACAGAGAAAAAACTTTGTATTTTGTTAGAAATGTTTGAGACTTAGTCCCATAACTGCTAACATGGATAAGATCAAAGTCACATTTTCTCCCCCTTTTTGTCATAATCAAAAAGCATAAAAAATAATAAATAGAAATTTTTTAAAGAGATTCAAAAAAGACTTTTATAAATAAAAATTCAATGATCAGAGGTACACAACAAAACAAAACAAATTGAAACAAAATAAAACTAAGATTTGCGAGACACAAGAGACAGGAGAAGATTCTTGATCTGTGTTGAGGATTCCTCTTGTTTCTTCATCCAAGTTTTGATTTCCTTGTTGGTTTCATACTGTTTGTCCAGACGTTCATGAATGGCTTCATTATCCTTCTTAAGCTCATTCAGAGTATCCATTACCATCGATGTTGGAGCAGAAGATGAAGCAGCTTCAGA
The DNA here is from genome assembly GCA_948472305.1 of Vicia faba. NCBI lineage: Eukaryota > Viridiplantae > Streptophyta > Magnoliopsida > Fabales > Fabaceae > Vicia > Vicia faba. Next base: position 1,225,325,234 of record OX451736.1, on the reverse strand, counting down.
AGATACAACCTTTGGAGCAGAACCAGCATAGTCAGAGCTTACAACATTTGAGAGAAGTGGACCAAGATCAATCAGAAGAGTTGGCACAGCCTCAGAGGTAGCTTGAGCAGAAGGTTGGTTAAACAAAGTCATTGCCAAGGGATTTGGATCTGACTCACAGCCATCTTCAGAGTCATCTTTTGAAATATCCATGTGATCATCAAGAGGAAAGGGAGTGTTGGCAATCTGCAGTGGAGGCTTCTTTTCCCAGATGTCTACAACTTCTATCTTGAAGGCATCCAGAATCTGAGTGAAATTCTCAAGAACCTACGAATAGCACATGTCTTGCATTTTAAAAGATTCATCAATGAATTTCTTTCTGAATGCTTCTCATAGAAAATCAGATGTAGTTGGGTTCAGATTGCTGGAACAGTCTGTCTTCAGCAGATCTATCCACGTCTGCATTTCTGTTGCAAAATTTTGAAAACATATATTCACATCTGACTGAACATGTTTTGGAGTTGGTTTGGGAACAAATTTATTGGTGGATCTATTTTGTATAAATTTTAGAGATTCAAGATCAACTACAGTCCTAAGAAAGTCAGAGGGTTCTGATGGTGCTGATGGACTGAAAGTGGGTTCTGGGGAGTTATGTGATAGAGGTTCTGGTGAGTGAGGGGATGAAAGTTCTAGTGAGTGAGTTGTGGGAATTTCTGGTGACATGGGTGGTGTGTTGTTTGGTGAGATTATGATGGGGGTCTGATATGAGGAGGACGGAATAAATGTTGGATTTTTATTCAGAGCAAAAATATTCTCAGAGGGAATAATGAAGGACAGAGGTTGTGTAGCCAGAGGCACATTGATTCCTGGTAGTCTCCAAGAACCATCATACCACTCTGAGGATGTTGGGGATAAAGGTCTGATGGGGGATGTTGGAACAGGATTTTCAGCAGGAAAATTTGGATTGTTTTGGTGGGAAGCAAAAATAGAGATTTCAGGTTGAGAGATTTGTGGTTGTGTTTGAGTTTGATTTTATGGAGGAACATCAGAGTCAATATTATCTATGTCAGATAACACTTGATTAATATATGGGTTATTATGTAGAGGTTAAGAGGGAATAGTTAAATCTATGTCAACTTCTATATCTCCTAGAGTTTGGTGTTCAGCAGATGTAGTTATATGTACATAATCATAAACATAGATGGTTTCAGATATACCTGAAGATTTCTTCTTCTTCTTCTGAGGACGTACAAAGGGTCCTTCTCCTGTTGGCCTTTTCGTCTGCTGGTGGAAGAAGACTTCTAGAGCAAGTATATTTCTTCCTTGCAGCCACGCAGGGTCAATAGGCATACCACTTTCTTTGCAATCTTGAATAAAATGCAGAATGATCTCCGGATGATCACATGAGTTGAATAGAGGAAAATTTTCAACTGGAATTCTCCTTCTGGTTACCGTTGCTGACACGTAAGGAGTAGGTTCCACCAACAGCTTGTCAATCAACTTTCTTTTGACCAAGTTCTTTCCTGTCAGAGCTTTTCCACACGTGGGCTCCAGTTCTCCTAGCAAGTTAGCCTCTTCTAGATGGGCTATCAGACCATTCTCTGTCAGAATTTATGAGATCAACCTTCCCAGAGGGATCCAGTTTCTTTTTGATTTAGGATTTTTAGCCCTTTTAGCTTCTCTAGTTTCTTTGACATGTGTCCAGAGGTGGTTGAACAGAAGTTAAGGCAAATCAATCTTCACGTTAGTTCCAAGACAGAACAGAAGAAGCTGTTGGTCAACATTTATATAGTCATGTGAACTAGTCTCCTTCCTGTGATGGATGCAACCGTGAATAATTCTAGCCCAGATTTTGTAATAGTTCTTCAAATCTATGACCTTGTTAGATGCTCGCCCAATTATGAAAATCTCAGCATAAACTCTTGAAATTTCAATTCTTCCACTTGACATTCCAGTAACACCATTGCCCAGTGATGGAAATTTCTTTACCCATTACAAATGATAAAATGACCTTTGGTGAAGCAATGTCATGAATCCAAAATTCCTTGACAAGATGTGGGAACACTGGTCCAACTAGACGATCAAAGAAGCTTTTCCATCCTTGGAACTCTACAACAGGAATAAGGTCAAACCCATTTGCTTTAAGATTCTCAAAATCAACCATTAACTCACTGATTACTTCCAACATCAACAGGGATGAGTGTTGTTCTTTCTGGAGTGATATATTTTTTTGCATGTTAAGGGTTTGTTGACATAATAAGAGTGCTTTGGGAAGGAGATGAAGATGAAGCCATTCGAAACAACTTAGGTTTATGATTTTGAAAAAGAGAAAGAGAGACATTTTGCAAAAATGAGAGAGAGGGTAAAAGTGAAAAAGTAATTTTTCAAAAGTATTTATAGGTAAAAAAAATGAAGAATTAAATAGTTGAAACTTTTTATAACAATTTAATTAAAAACAATAAATTTAAAAACAAAATAATCATTGCAAGCAATTAATGAAATTTGACAAAGAGGGGAAACGTGAGATTGATCAAATATGAATAGTTACCTAGGAAGAGCGTCTCAATAGCAGTGCACACATGTGTGACCTTTCAGAATTTAACCACGCGTTCATCTTCTGAGGATAGCGTGTGACAGCTGTTTTAATATAATGAACTTCTGTACTATATTAGTAGTGAAACATTAGGCATATTTTAGAACTTTATATATATTTACTGATATAACTTCTCTTCTAACTTCTGAAGAGTTGTTAATCGGAACATTCATTTCAGAACATTATGAAAACATAAATAGAAGAGAAACACAATTTCATTCACGACAAAGTTCCATACTGATGTTCTTCATAATGAATTTAAATCTATCTTCAGAAAGAGGTTTAGTAAAAATATCAACCCATTGATGGTCTGTGTTTACAAAGTTTAAACTTAAAATTCCTTTCTGAATATAGTCCCTTATGAAATTATATTTAATTTCTATATGTTTTGCTTTAGAATGTAAGATAGGATTTTTTGAAAGACAAATGGCAGAGGTATTGTCACAGAAGATAGGAATCTTACTTTCATAAAGATGATAGTCTTCTAGCTGACTCTTCAACCAGGTCATCTGAGAGCTACATCCAATAACAGATATATATTCTGCTTCTGTTGTTGATAATGCAATAGTGGCTTGCTTCTTGCTGTACCATGAGATAAGGTTATCACCCAGAAAATGATAGCTTCCAGAGGTGCTTTTTCATTCTATTCTATCTCCAGCAAAGTCAGCATCACAATAACCTACTAGTCTAAACTCTTGGGAACTTATGTAACACAGTCCAAGATTAGTAGTACCTTTCAGATACCTCAAAATTCGCTTAATAGTAGTTAAGTGAGATTATCTAGGATCTGATTGGAATCTTGCACATAAACATACACTGAATAATATATCTGGTCTAGATGCAGTCAGATAGAGAAGAGATCCAATCATACCTCTATAGAGTTTCTGATCTACTTTCATACTTACCTCATTGTTGTACCCCAAAATTTGCCCTCTCATTTCTCAAAGGATCAACCTGGACCCTCAGGTTTGCTTCCATCCAGTTTCAAGTCTTGAATTACAACTTTTCAAGAAAATCATTCACAAGGGCAAAATGGTCAAAAACACTGAAAAGTCAAACTTTGAATTTTAGATCCAAATCAAGTTTCAACAATTATATTTCATCAAAACATGAAATTGGTTCATCAAAAAGTCAGAAGTCAGAAGTTACTTTGAAAAAATGAAATTTCTAAGTATTTAGAAAATTTTCTAAGTGTTAAGAGAATATGATACTTCAGAACTTCTGAGCCAGCCTCCATGCAAGTGCAGTCAGAAGTTGCAAACACGGTTCAAAACATGATGCTTCAATCAGAACATGTAGAAGCGATGCTCTTTGTTCATGACATGATGCTTCAATCAGAACATGTAGAAGTGATGCTCTTTGTTCAAAACATGATGCTTCAATCAGAACATGTAGAAGCGATGCTCTTTGTTCAGAACATGATGCTTCAATCAGAACATGTAGAAGCGATGCTCTTTGGTCAGAACATTGATTCTTCAGCATATGAAGGCTAGGTTCAACGCTCCTTCAGAACATGCTGGAGCAAAATGATACAAAGATCAGAAGTTGGATGTTCATTCTGAATTATGCTGAGACTAAACCTCTGATCCAGAATTAAGCAATAATGTAGAATCTCACGTTGCAGGATTTCTGGGTTGATCAATCTCATCATCATTTAATGCTCACAACCACTTATGGGTCTTTGTTCAAAGGATTTCTCCACGTGTGGCATAGAAGCACCTTTACTGTCTTGGAAAAGAAAACTCTTGTACAAAAGTGTGCTGGGCCCATGCATTACTTATGCTTTGGAAGTTACTTTTCCTTAATTCCTGCTTAAAATTCCAGTTTAGGCACGACTAAAAGCTGCTGACCACCTTAATTTGTGCTTTAAGCCATACTTGTTTGAACTTGCTTCAAGAATAAGTCAGCGCCTAGCATGTGATGGCTGTACCTTTGATTTTTCCAAGCTACTAAATCCTTGCCTATAAATTGAACTACATTTGCAACTGTAAAGGGGTCGAAAAATTGAGAAAGAAAAAGCCTTGAACCTCTGCTAAAATTCCAAGAATCCAAAAACTACAAACACAAAATACAAAACCTATTAACTTTTGATTTCTTGCATTCAAACTCCATTTTTTCTCAAGTGTTTCTTGATCAGAACCATCCATATAGTTTCTGATATACATTTAGAAGCCATACTAACTTATGTATTCATACTACCATACACTCTCCATCCACCTCCACCTCAAAGAAGTCAAAACATCACCCCTTTGCTGTTCCAGAAGTTGAAAACTTCCAGCCTGCTGAGTACGTGAAGAAGCTGCTCAGAACATCATCAGAGTTGAGGTTAACTCCGATTCATAGAATCTCTTCCATCTGCAAGGTAAGATTATTCTGACTCTCACCACATTACTTAAGCATTACCAGATTTGCATGTTCAAAAATACAATGTAGATATCATGTTTCTGATGTTGTACATATTCTGAGGTTTCATGCAATTGCCTACCTAAGTAGGGAGTAAATCAGTTCAGAACTTCTTGAAGAAATTAGAACTCAGAATTAGGATTAGCAAATTCATACTTGCCTCTGATTTATAGTTATGATATTTCTTGTTTCTGAAACACTATGACACCTGCCATAACTGTCATATGCACATCTTCTGTTTTGTTGAGAAATGACCAAGTTGCAGATGTTCTGACTGGCATGGAGAGGGAGATAAAGTCCCGCCAGTGGTATCAGAACTTCTGAAATCTACTTTTTTTCCGGTGGTATCGGAACTTTTGAAAACTACCTCGTTCCTAGCGGACCCAGAACTTCTGACTTTACCCATTTTTCACTAACAAGATATCTGTTTTGCAGCATGCCAGAGTCAGAACTTCTGACCTCCTTTAGTCAGCAATACGTTGATTCTATTTTTCTTTTTCTCACTATTTTTGCTATTACTTTCTACTTTCATTAATAAAAAAGACACCAAAAACATTTCTTATTTATTTTTACATGCTTTATTTTATTTCTTAAAAAAACAAAAGATCGAAAATATTTTCTTAAAATAAAACAAGTCAATTTTACATCTTTTGTACATTCTTATCCATTCAATATGGTTGTAATAATAACTTAGGATTTAATTTTATTTGCAACCCCCATTTGTAAATATGTACCCCCATCCCTAAAACATTGTAATAGCGTAGGACTTTACATTTTTCGCAATTTATCGCTTTTGAATGTAAATGCTAGTAATTAGGGTGTGTATGGAAAGACATGAAATTGACAAATAGATCACCCTAAGCAAGACTAAATGCATGCAATCAAACACACTTGCACACATGCACCCTTAGGGTAATCCCACTTGTTGCCTATCAGAAAAATAGTCATGTCCCTCGAACATGGGCGTTTTTGCAAAGACCCTCGATAAAAGATCGTAGTCCCTCGATGACCCTCGATGTTGCCTTCAGTAAACGATCTAGTCCCTAAACGACATTGCTAAAACGTCCCATAGGTTGCCTTCTATGACTATACAAACGTCCCAACGCTCGTCCCTCCACATCCAATGATGGGGCTTCTTACCAAATCAATGGTAAGATAGCAACATCTAAAGGAGGAGGAAAATAACATCTAAGACCTTTTGAGTAAGTAGATTCGCTCTTAGTTGCTCGCCTGCTCACAACAAAAACATTTTATAAACCAACACTCTCATTTTGAAACACTTTTTCGAAACAAACACTTTGTATGCGTTCTTATAGAAACGAGAATCATTACAAAGTTACATTTTCAAAATACTTTCAAAAACCACACCACTAGAACATTCAAACAAAAGCAAGTGATCTAGCAAGTAACTAAGAGCCCATGGAAAACCATGGATGAAAAGGGTGCTAATACTTTCCCTTTTCATAATCTACCCCCAGAACTCAAGAAAACATCTCTAAAGGTCTTTACTGTGCTTTTTCACCTTTCCTTATTGGATAAAAGAAAAGTCGGTGGCGACTCTTGCTAAACCGCAACATTTGCAAACAAAAATTGCAAACAATAAACTCAATTCTCCCACCGTATCACAGAAGTGGCGACTCTGTTGGGGAAATTCTAAAAGTGGGGTTACCTTAGGGTTAGATCATATTTACTTGCTTACATTGTTTGATTTGCATGCTTTACATTTTTGTTCCTTGTTTGGGTTTGTTTTAAATCCTACACCCGGATTTGGGATACCTTATAGGTAAGTAGCAATACGTTATGGAAACTGTGCATGGTATACCGACACGGTCTAAGCAATAGCTACGTTAGTGCGACATATTTGTGGGTACCGGTAGCCCTTGAGTAGTCAAGGAGAATACGGGGCCACTGAGTGATATCATGAAGCACTAACTGACTTTTAGAACCTTTACTTGACCAAATTGGCCATTAGGACGTAGTGAGATGACCGGCTTTGGTGCAGTCCGAAGTTGTTAGATACTCGATACTACACTCATTGAGGTTTGGTTTTTTGGGATATTTCGGTCTCCATTTAAGAGGCTTGCGCTGAAATAATGCCCGAGAAAAAAAATCAGTGATATTGAGCTCCTTAGAACCCGGTTACTATTACTAGGACAGGTTGAGCAACCTAAACTTCAAGAGGGTATTTACCTACAAACTCCATGCAAGCCTAAACTTAAGGATTTGTCTGCTTTGTGTGTATATATTTGTATGTAAACTTGCTTACCTCACATATCTGTACATCATTTTCAATAACCATTTCAAGGATCTCGAGGGTCTTTGGTACAGGGTCACGTTGAACCAGACGTCTAGCAAGGGGCAGGGGGATTTATTTTCCTCTAGCCAATGCAGTCAAAAGATTAAAACACGATAACTTAAGTCAGGGGCTATGACCCACTTGATATGGTGAGCTTGACTTTCGTAGAAGGACATTCGATGATATGAAGTTTTTTAATCAAAGCTGCAAATCTCAACTTCTGACATTTTCTTGTTTACCCCACGAGATCCTTGAAAACATGCATCCAGATATCATGCATCATATCATGACAGGTTTCTCTCATACTGGTCTCCTTATCTTCCTACTATTTATTTCAGTAGAAATGGCCCTAGAACAGACCATCAAGAGCATTCAAATTCAAAATGCTCAACTCCAAGAGATGTTCTTGAACCTATCTAAGGGACAAGAAGAGGTGAAGGCGCTCCTCACTAGGGGCATGATCACGGGAGGTCCTGAGGGCAACAAGGATCATCAGTTGGAAAGGCTACAAATTGAAATGGCCACAATGAAAGTCCAAATGATGGGACAACTGGTGGGCCAGATGGCTCTTATTCAAAACCTTGCTCAAGGACAAGAAGAGCTGAGAGTCCTCATCAACAAGCTTCGTCAAGACGGATGTAACCAAATGGGGAAAACAACTAGAATTGGGGATCAAGTCATCGTTCATCCTCCCATGAGACAAGAAGCCGGTTTAAGGGAGAGAAGACCTTCCCAAATTGTTTCCACGGCATGAGCCCAACAACAACTTCGTCAACATCAACCGGAAAATCAGCAAAGACAAAGCGAGACCAAAAGACAGTTTACCAACATCGACATACCACTGTCTCAAGCTTTGCAACACATGCTGAGGATGAATCTCAATACACCAATAAGACCTCATCCAATTCCCAAAACTTTTCCCCCAATTACAATCCCGATGCCATGTGTGCCTATCATTCCAATAGTCCTGGGCATGATATAAATGATTGTTGGGCGCTAAAGTACAAGATTCAAAACCTGATTGACGAAGGATTGTTGGAGTTCACACAAGATGGCCAAACGGAATTCTTCTACCGTCCCTTACAGGCTCACCACCTAAAGTGACAAGTTCAGACAAAGAGGCTTCTGTTCATTTGATTTTTCAATTGTAATCTTTTTTGTTATTCAAACAATTATCTATTAATGTCAAACTTTGTTTCATTAATGCATTGCATATGTTTGTCTTGAATCCATCCATTCGTTTTCACTATATTTAAACTATGCTTTCTACTTTCTTTATGACATTCAACTTTTGTTAAAAGTTACAAGCCTTTAGAGGGAGGATGACGAAAACGATACCACAACCTCTACAATATGCTTTTGGACAGACCTTGCTGACGATGTACATGCATTGTTTCAAATCCCAAACAGTGGAGTTATAAGGAAGATAATCCCTAGTCAACCCCTTTGAGCCAAAGAAGTAGGAGTTTTTCTTTCACACAAATTAAAACCCTTAATCACAACTTGGGGTAGGGTAGTTTTCTCAGTCAATTCAGACGCGCATTCAGTCGCAATCTTTTACTTCGTACACAATGAATGGCATCAAAGATGTCCTTCCAAATCAAAAAGACGGTGATGGTTCCACACGATTGTCAAGACAGGAAGTCATTATCTCTCAAAATAAAAGCCCGCTAAGTCAAAACCTATGAAGGAGACCTAAGGAAAAAAAAATGGGGGCATCTCACTGACTGTAATAAAAAAGAAACAGTTCAGGCAAAAGACAGGGATAGTAAAATCAAAAAGAAAGAGGTCATACAAATCCCCAACAAAAAAGATGTCTGCCTATTCAAAATAAACTGCCAGTATCTGAACCATCACCGGAACATCAAGGAAAATATTCTAGAACTCAACTGGGATTCTAAACGTGCAATTAACTAAGCATATGACTGAAGAATATCACGAAGAGCGGGTGGGTACAAATAAATTTTGAGCCTTTATCTTTTGTTTCTTGAACCGTGAACCAGGCTACGTTATAACCCTTAAAAGTCCTAGCTGAAGCATGGGTTAGTTCGAAAGCATATTGTTAAAAAAGGTATCCTGACTCCTGTAGGGTTCGCTATAAATCCCGAGTTGATATCACACTTTTACAAAATTTGTTTGTTCTACTAAAAATGAATTTTTAAACTTCAAGGCAGACATGGGCTTTGCATTCTTTAAATGACATTGTTTGCATATGACTAGTTGTTTGACAACAGAGAAATCCGCACAATGGATATTCAATGAACAGACATCCTCTCAATGGACAGAATCACCTTAGCAGGAAAGACACTTCCAACAACAGGTCTCCCATAAGCAAGGGGCATGACATGATGTCTAACACAGCTGGGGCAGTCTCTCCAAAAGTGCCAAATAACCAGGGGAAGATCTCCATCTGAATCACTTGGGGCATTACGCATGCATTCCAGCAATGAATCATGTGCCATCAAGAAAACATCTTGACAGTACTACAATACAAAACTATGGACGGTGACAATGCCCTACATCCTGAGAACGTGGACATAGTCGAAAAAGACCATGCATGAAAAAGACCTGCTAGGTCGACTGGCCTAGGCAAAAATAAGGGCATCCCGGCGAACCAAAAAAGTTCGGGCAAAAATTAGGGATAAAAACAAAAAAAAATCTTTACACCCGGCAAGTCGAAAACCTGAAAAGGCAGCTTGGGCAAAAAAAGGGTATCCCGGTGGACTGAAAACCCGAAAGGGCGGTCCAGTCAAAAGTTAGGGATCAAAGCATACTACTATGTCCCGTCATCTTGTCACTTGCCTATCAGTAGAAGACTTATCATTCTGATCGGCAGTTACCAAGAACCTTATGAGTTGGGATAACACTCAATCTACAAAGCCTCCGTAGGCACTTTCTCCACTAGGTAAAGGGGCAGAAAAGTCCTGATGCAAAGTCATTGTCATTTCCTCAGAATGCAACCCCGTGACATCTATGCCTCCCCATATAGTAGGGGCAACCAAAGCTTTGACATCGGCTTCCCCAAACAGGAGTTACTTTCCCTAGCCAAGTTCCTTCAGAGAACCGACATCTATATTCCCCGGCCAAATTTTGTAATCGCAAGCGGTTCATATAGTTTTCTCTCGAGCAGAGTTTATTTCTCTGGATAAAGGAGATCAATCCCCTACAGTACGCCATTTAAATCCCCAGCAGAACAAATTCTCAAATTATTGATCCCCAGTAGAAATCGTAAAATTTCTCAGGATTCCCCAACAAGATTCTACAAGCAGTACACGACATTTCCCTTACAACGGAGTTTATTTCTCAAAACAGAAATTCACCAACATTTTGACTTCAAAACATGAAGACTTCCATATCCTCAGCGGCAATCAGGGATTTATTTTTCCCAGCCCAACAACAATACAACAAATCGGCTCACATACGTATGCATTGCATCCATATATCATAAACATTGATAATGCAAATGCAGTATACTATGCATTTCATACAACATAAACATATTATTTTAGCTAACATTTTACCCTTTTCAGGATAAGGTTAACATCTATCATTAACAATATTCAAAACTTGATACAGTTCAGAGACGCACCAGATACGGATGCCATCCTGATACTCATTCAAAGACAACTTCAGATACAATTTCAGATACGCTCCAGACACGGAAGCCATCCTGATACTCATCCAGATTCAGTCTTCAAATACAGTTTCAGATACGCTCCAGATACGAATGCCATCCTGATACTCATTCAATGACAACTTCAGATACAGTTTCAGATACACTCCAGACACGGAAGCCATCCTGATACTCATTCAGATTCAGTATTCAAATACAGTTTCAGATACGTCCAGATACAGATGCCATCCTGATATTCATTCAAAGACAACTTTCAGATACAGTTCAGATACGCACCAGATATGGATGCCATCCTGATACTCATTCAAAGACAGCTTTCAGATACAGTTTAGATACACACTAAATACAGATGCCATCCTGATACTCATTCAAAGACAGCTTTCAGATACAGTTCAGATATGCACCAGATACAGATGCCATCCTGATACTCATTAAAAGACAACTTTCAGATACCGTTCAGATACGCACCAGATACAAATGCAATCCCGATACTCATTCAAAGACAACTTTCAGATACAGTTCAGATACACACCAGATACGGATGCCATCCTGATACTCATTCAAAGACAGCTTTCAGATACAGTTCAGATATGCACCAGATACGGATGCCATCCTGATACTCATTCAAAGACAATTTTCAGATACAGTTCAGATACGCACCAGATACGGATGCCATCCTGATAATCATTCAAAGACAGCTTTCAGATACAGTTCAGTTACACACCAGATAGGGAAGCTATCCTGATACTCATTCAGATTCAACTTTCAGATATAGTTTAGATACGCACCAAATACGGATGCCATCCTGATACTCATTCAAAGACAACTTTCAGATACAATTCAGATATGCACCAAATACGGATGCCATCCTGATACTCATTCAAAGACAGCTTTCAGATACAGTTCAAATACGCACCAGATACGGATGCCATCCTGATACTCATCCAAAGATAGCTTTCAGATACAGTTCAGATACGAACCAGATACGGATGCCATCCTAATACTCATTCAAAGATAGCTTTCAGATACATTTCAGATATGCACTAGATATGGATGCCATCCTGATACTCATTCAAAGACAGCTTTCAGATACAGTTTAAATACGCACCAGATACAAATGCCATCCTGATACTCATTCAAAGACAGCTTTCATATACAGTTCAGATACGCACCAGATACGGAAGCTATCCTGATACTCATTCAGATTCAGCTTTCAGATAAAGTTCAGATACGCTCCATACACGAAAGCCATCCTGATACTCATTCTAATTCAACTTCAGATACAGTCTCAGATACACTCCATACACGGAAGCCATCTAGATACTCATTCTAATTCAACTTCAGATACAATTTCAAATACGCTCCAGACACGGAAGCCATCCTGATACTCATTCTAATTCAACTTCAGATACAGTTTCAGATATGCTCCAGACACGGAAGCCATCCTGATACTCATTCTAATTCAACTTCAGATAAGTCTCAGATAGGCTCCATACACGGAAGCCATCCTGATACTCATTCAGACTCAGTCTTCAGATATAGTCTCAGATACGCTCCATACACAAAAGCCATCCTGATACTCATTCATATTCAGTCTTCAGATACAATTTCAGATACGCTCCATACACGGAATCCATCCTGATACTCATGCAAAGACAACTTTTGATACAGTTCAGATACGCTCCAGGCATGGATGCCATTCTGATACTCGTTTAGATTCATCTTTCAGATACAGTTCAGATACGCTCTAGACACAGACGCCATTCTGATATTCATTTTTTACAGCTCACAAATTACAAAACCAATAATCACTTTTGGATGGCATCTTTTAAGCCCATCTCCAACAACTATCCATCATTTCTCCAAATGGCAAATCTGCCAACCCTGATATCCAGGCCTTCATCTTGAAGTAACCCTACTATCTAGGTTCCTTCTCCCTTATCTCCAGACAACAGTTTACATCACTGAAAGGCCCAGACCCGACCAAATACGGTCAATTTCACATTTCCCTAGTAAGTCGTTGTATAGCCTAGACCCTAACTAGGTATACATTCTACTTTCACTCCCTCAATCAAGAGTTAATTCCCCATTAGAGTAATGGACAACCGGAGCTCCTAGATCTGACCTCCCAGAGCGTAAATCTACATTCCTCCTTAAAGTCCTCCTCAACAGCAGTTACAGGAACTCTCATCTAGGAATATCTCATGCAACCAATCTTTTCCGGATGGCATCTTTAAGCCCATCTCCTGTGATTTCCCGTCGCCTTCCAAATTGCATCTGTAAACCCATTCCCAACATCACCAATCAATATTACTTAATGCGAGTGCAAATTTCTGGGCACTCTAGTGTCCAATCATCTTCCGCCTTCAGATCACGAAAGGCAGATCGGGCAATCTACATCCTCAGGCTTAAGAAGATTGAACAGGGGCAACTGTTGTACCCCAAAATTTGCCCTCTCATTTCTCAAAGGATCAACCTGGACCCTCAGGTTTGCTTCCATCCAGTTTCAAGTCTTAAATTACAACTTTTCAAGAAAATCATTCACAAGGGCAAAATGGTCAAAAACACACTGAAAAGTCAAACTTTGACTTTTAGATCCAAATCAAGTTTCAAAAATAATATTTCATCAAAACATGAAATTGGTTCATCAAAAAATCAGAAGTCAGAAGTTAATTTGAAAAAATAAAATTTCTAAGTATTTAGAAAATTTTCTAAGTGTTAAGAGAATATGATACTTCAGAACTTCTGAGCCAGCCTCCACGCAAGTACAGTCAGAAGTTGCAAACACGGTTCAGAACATGATGCTTCAATCAGAACATGTAGAAGTGATGCTCTTTGTTCAGAACATGATGCTTTAATCAGAACATGTAGAAGCGATGCTCTTTGTTCAGAACACGATGCTTCAATCAGAACATGTAGAAGAGATGCTCTTTGGTTAGAACGTTGATTCTTCAACATATGAATGCTAGGTTCAACGCTCCTTCAGAACATGCTGGAGCAAAAAGATACAAAGATCAGAAGTTGGATGTTTATTCTGAATTATGCTGAGACTGAACCTCTGATCCAGAATTAAGCAATTATGTAGAATCTCACGTTGCAGGATTTCTGGGTTGATCAATCTCATCATCATTTAATGCTCATTTAATGCTCACAACAACTTATGGGTCTTTGTTAAAAGGATTTCTCCACGTGTGGCATAGAAGCACCTTTACTGTCTTGGAAAAGCAAACTCTTGTACAAAAGTTTGTTGGGCCCATGCGTTAATTTTGCTTTGGAAGTTACTTTTCCTTAATTCCTTCTTACAATTCCAGTTTAGGCACGGCTAAAAGCTGATGACCACCTTACTTTGTGCTTTAAGCCATACTTGTTTGAACTTGCTTCAAGAACAAGTCAGCGCCTAGCATGTGATGGCTGTACCTTTGATTTTTTCAAGCTACTAAATCCTTGCCTATAAATTGAACTACATTTGCAACTATAAAGGGGTCGAAAAATTGAGAAAGAAAAAGCCTTGAACCCCTGCTAAAATTCCAAGAATCCAAAAACCACAAACACAAAATACAAAACCTGTTAACTTTTGATTTCTTGCATTCAAACTCCATTTTTCCTCAAGTGTTTCTTGATCAGAACCATCCATACAGTTTCTGATATATATTTAGAAGCCATACTAACTTCTGTATTCATACTACCTGTTGTACCCCAAAATTTTCCCTCTCATGTTTTCAAAGGTCTTCCCTTACACGGTTGGTCACAAACCCTTGCCTAAGGAAAATAAAGTTTTTTTGAAGATGAACAAAGTGTCTTTCGATTGGCATCTGGGAAAAGTCTTCGATTGGGCATTGGGCACTCTTCGACCAGGCTTTGATTAGTAAGCTTTGATTAGGCGTTTGGAATCCTTCGATCAAGCTTTGGTCTGCAAGTCTTTGATTGAGCGTTGGACCTCCTTCGATCAAGCTTTGGTCTGCAAGTCTTCGATTGAGCGCTGGACCTCCTTCGATCAAGCTTTGGTCTGCAAGTCTTTGACTGAGCGTTGGACCCCTTCGATCAAGTCAATTTCACAATGCTTCGACTAGTACTTCAGAGGGTCCTTCGACTGGAACTTCATACTTTACCTCAATCAGAACATAAGAACGAAATGACCTTCGAATGACATTTTAGTTCAGGGTTTCCCTTAATAAGAACATCAGAACGAAATGACCTTCGAATGGCATTTCAGTGAAGAGTTTCTCTTAATCTAAGATACTCTGATGAAGGAAGTTCTGGACACTTCGAATCAGAACCCAGACTCATCACAGGGCCAAGGGCTGGGCGAAGTTGTCTAATAGGGAATGTTCTAAATAGATTCGAATTGGACTTTGAAGCTGGAAAAGAAGGCAATTTCGAAGGAATGAAGTAGGCTGGCATGACTAAGCAAAAACACATATCCTAACCTGCCCAGAATACCCAAAGTTCACAATGGCATGTGTCCCTTGCAAATATGCAATCGAAGCAGGGGAAGTCTCAATCGAAGGGGATGTGACTGGAGTAGTTCGAATTGGGACTTTGAAGCAATCGAAGAGAGCAAATTCAAAAGAGGCAAGTCAGCTTTTGATTTCCATCATATTGGAGGCCCAAACAGCTCATAACAGGTTGGCAGTAACGCATGCAAGCAGATTGGAACCTGATTGAATCAAATATAGCAAGTCTTTATGAAGAAATCAAATCAAATCTCTTCATCATAATGGACCAAGAGTTGATACACAAATGTTGACCTAATTTCCTTGGCTATATAAACCTCATGCTCATAAACAAATCACACACGAAACCCTGCTGCAGACAAAAAAAAAACTCTGCAGACAAAGGAAAAACGCACAAGAACTCTGTGGAAACGGCCATAACAGTTTTGCAAAAAACCTTAAGCAAGTGGTGATCGGATTTCAGATTCAGACCAAAAGAAATACGCAGCTCTCTTGCCATCAACCTCCTGAAGCGAGACCAATCAAAAACCAAGCCTTTCACCGCCTATAACACACTGTAAGCCCCCATGAACCTTGCTCTGCACATGGAATCGTAATTCAGTTTTTATGCATCTTTATGTTAAATTTCTTGCATATTTGTATTAATCATTAAATTCTTGAGCAAACTGCATTATTTGATTGTATTTTCGTGACCTCTAACCCCATATCCAGAACCTAGGGTTCTTGTGTGTGTTTTTTAGGCGTTTTGCGTGCAGGTTAAATCAAGGCCAACAATGGCCATGAATGAGTTCAGGGGAGTGAGACGAGTACAGTGGTACTCTTGGATTCCATTTGCGTGACCTAGGGAGCATTTTAGAACCATCCCACGAAACCTCCTGTGGATAAAAATCCGCAGGTAACCGAACCAGGTCTTGTGAAGAAGACGATTACGTGGTGGAGCGTGATTGGTTCGTTTGAATCAATTGTGCATTTTTTATTTTTGGCCAGGCATAATTGAATTGTTTCCATATAATATTTTGCTTCTATTCCACTAACAGGTTAACATCATGACTCAGTTGGTAGCACGCTGGTCGAATTGTCTCTTGGGACCTGGGTTCGAATCCCAGGTCCCCAAAAACTTTAAAATATTTTGTTTTCAGGTAATCCCACGCAGCGTGCAAGAACGTGGTCCATCATATACCTCCAGATCTCATGCGCCAGGTGGTTCCAGATTCAGATCCAGTGGTCCAGGATGAGGTTCACCATGAACCTTGATCAACAAACACCCAGGCAATCTGAAAATCCAACAGGCTGGACGTTTGGGCCTGGAAATTGCAATTCATACTCCCTTTACGAGCCCAGCACCCCTGAGTTTGTTTCTTTATTTTTCTTTTCACTATTTTTTATATTATTAAAAACTAACTAATTAATTAACACACTAACCTTCTTCTTCATAAAAAAAACCAGACAACAAAAAATATTATTCTCACCAATTAATTTTATTATTTGTTTTGTAAGTAAACCATTAACCAATTAATTTAGTTTTTAATTAGGTTTAATCTTAACATTTTTGCAAATAAATTAAAATTGACTTAGAATTAGTTTTTTTTTATATTCCTATTTTACTGCCTTAATCAAAATAATAACTCAAAAGTATTTTCTTTAATTACATTATTTAGGCTTAATTCTTAAATAAAAAAAGACCAAAAATATACTTTAAATAAAAAGGGTCAAAACCCTAAAGGACAATCTGATTCAACTTTTCTCGCGCGTATTATTTTGATCCATATATTGTAATTGCTCAGAGGATGTAATAACTTTAATTTAGGATTTTATTTATCGCTTTTATTTACTTTTTCGTATTTAATTTTAAGGGTTTGTCTTTGGCGATGTAAATACCCGACGCCTTGTAATAGCTTAGCTTTATTTTCCGCAATTTATTTTCCGCAACCATTAACTGCTAGATGTATGCTAACTAGGCTATGCATGACAAGATTAACTCTTAACTTAAAATCAACAGTAGCTCACCATGACATGTAAAGATAACATAACTAAAAATTGACACACTCGCACATACCACTCTTAGGGTACGTCTCGCTTGGTTGCCTCGAACTTGGTCATTAAGTATAGGATGTTTTAGAGATCGTCCTCTTGTCCAAAGATCAAAGTTGCCTCGAAACGGTTGCCTCGGATAAAATGATCTAAGACACTCGGGTTACCGCTAAGGCATTCTAACGTTGCTTTAGTGACCACACATCTCTAAAATCGAATTGACCCGAAAACTCCAACGATGGTGCTACCTACTCCTCAATAGTGGGATAGCATTGTCTAAAGGACATTTGCACAGTTTAATTCCTTTTTGAGTAGGTAGAGGTTCTTAAGTACTTTCTCCTTTGAAAACAAAAACAAAACTTTTCGCACTTACACTCTCTTTCAAATAAAAACTCTTTTCAAACCCACAATCACAAAAAAAAGCAAAATTTTGAAAACATAGTGAGCAAGTACCTAAGAACCCGTGGATAACCACAGATAGAAAGGGTGCTAACACCTTCCCTTTCTAAAATCTACCTCCCGAACCCGAGAAACATCTCGAAAAGGAATTTTTCTGTGCTTTTGTCCTTTCCTTGTTGGATAAAATAAAAGACGGTGGCGACTCTTGCTTACCGCGACATTTTGCAAAAACAAACGCAAACGCGAACCAGCATTCCAAAAACAGTCAGTTCTATTCCCACCGATCACATAACTGGCGATAAAAGATCGTAGTCCCTCGATGACCCTCGATGTTGCCTTCGGTAAACGATCTAGTCCCTAAACTAAATTGCTAAAACGTCCCATAGGTTACCTTCTATGACTACACAAACGTCCCAACGCTCGTCCCTCCACATCCAACGATAGGGCTTCTTACCAAATCAATGGTAAGATAGAAACATCTAAAGGAGGAGGAAAATAACATCTAAGACCTTTTGAGTAAGTAGATTCGCTCTTAGTTGCTCGCTTTCCCACAACAAAATCATTTTATACACCAACACTCTCATTTTGAAACACTTTTTCGAAACAAACACTTTGTATGCGTTCTTATAGAAACGAGAATCATTACAAAGTTACATTTTCAAAATACTTTCAAAAACCACACCACAAGCACATTCAAACAAAAGTAAGTGATCTAGAAAGTAACTAAGAGCCCATGGAAAACCATGGATGAAAAGGGTGCTAATACATTCCCTTTTCATAATCTACCCCCCGAACTCAAGAAAACATCTCTAAAGGTCTTTCCTGTGCTTTTTCACCTTTCCCTATTGGATAAAAGAAAAGTCGGTGGAGACTCTTGCTAAACCGCAACATTTGCAAACACAAACGCAAACAATCAAGTCAGTTCTCCCACCGTATCACACTCATCTTTTCCCAAAATGCATGTAGGGTGCATTAGTGTCTTTGCTTCTTTACTTTCTGATAATTGGAATTTCTTCAGAAGGTCTTTAACATACTTTGTTTGATGTATGTAAGTACCTTATGGATTTTGGTTTATTTGAATTCCCAGAAAGAATTTTAATTCTCCCATCATGCTCATCTCAAATTCAGCCTGCATAGTCTCAGCAAATTCTCTCCCAAGAGAGACATTAGAAGTTCCAAAAATAATATCATCTACATATATTTGACAGATTAAAATATCATTTCTAAATGATTTTCTGAATAAGGTAGTGTCCACTTTCCCTTTGGTAAAATTCTTTTCTAAGAGAAAATTACTTAGACGTTCATACCAAGCTCTGGGAGCTTGTTTCAGACCGTATAGAGACTTTTTTAGTTTAAAAACATGTTCTGGATATTTTGAATAATCAAAAACGGGAGGTTGGTGGACATAAACTTCTTCTATGTAACCATTTAAGAATTCACTTTTAACGTCCATTTGGTATAATGAGATATTATTTTGAACAACAAAAGAAATTAATAATCAAATTGATTCTAATCTGGCAGCTGGGGAAAAGGTTTCGTTATAATCAATTCCTTCTTGTTGACTATATCCTTGTGCAACCAGTCGTGCCTTATTTCTGACAACTTCTCCTTGCTCATTTAACTTGTTTCTGAAAACCCACTTTGTTCCTATGATATTGAATCCTTTGGGTTTTGGAACAAGATCCCACACATCATTTTTGGAAAATTGATCAAGTTCTTGCATAGCTAGGATCCAATCATTGTCTTGCAGAGCTTCATTTATTGAAGTTTGCTCAATCAGAGAGACCAATCCAAACAACTATTATTCAATGTTTCTGAGAGAGGATCTTGTTCTGATGGGATCTTCTTTCTTTCCAATAACCATGTCTTCTGTATGTGCTGATGTGATTTTGGGAAATCTTTTTTGAGAGGGTTGTTCAAAAATTCTTAGATTGTCCAGAGCATTGGCAATAGGAGGATCTTCTGAGTTGTCCTTTGCTTCTAACTCTTCATAGTTTGTGAGATGATCTTCTGTACCTGCAGAAATTTCAATCTGCTTTGGATTTTGCTGTCCAAGCTTATCATCAAATCTGACTTTGATTTATTCTTCAACAATCAGAGTTTCTGTGTTGTATACCCTATAGCCTTTTGAGCGTTCAAAATATCCAAGCAGAAAACACTTTTGTGCCTTAGAATCAAACTTGTTCAGATTATCTTTAGTATTCAGAATATAGCAAGTACATCCAAAAGGATGAAAATAAGAAATGTTGGGTTTTCTGTTTTTCCATAATTCATAAGGAGTCTTTTCAAGAATAGGTCTTATAGAGATTCTATTTTGAATATAACATGCTATGTTCACTGCTTCTTCCCAGAAGTGCTTAGCCATATTGGTTTCATTAATCATGGTTCTGGCCATTTCTTGCAAGGTTCTATTCTTTCGTTCTACAACTCCATTTTGTTAGGGAGTTATAGGACAAAAGAAATCATGAGAAATGCCATTTTCTTTAAAATACTTTTCAAAATAATGGTTTTCAAACTCTCGTCCATGATCACTTCTAACTTTTATAATTCTAAACTCTTTTTCATTTTGCACTTGTTTGCAGAAGTCAAAGAACACAGAATGTGACTCATCCTTGTGTTTTAAAAACTTAACCCATGTCCATCTGCTATAGTCATCAACAATGACCAATCCATACTTCTTGCCTCTGATGGATGCAGTTTTAACTGGTCCAAACAGACCAATGTGAAGAAGTTCTAACGGCCTAGAGGAAGAAACAACATTTTTTGACTTAAAATAAGGTTTTGAAAATTTTCCTTTTTGACATGCTTCGCACAGAGCTTCTGAATTGAACTTCAAATTAGGAAGTCCTATGACCAGATTAAGTTTGTTAATTTTGGATATTTTTCTCATGCTAACATGTCCCAATCTTCTGGGCCAAACCCATTTCTCATTGCTAACAAGCATAAGGCATTTTACATTCTGAGTTTTAAGATCAGACAAATCAATTTTATAGATGTTGTTTTTTCTCTTGCCAGTAAAAAGGATTGTTCCATCTTTTTGACTAATAGCTCTACAGGAATTTTGATTAAAGATTATGTCATAACCGTTGTCACTTAATTGACTTATAGACAACACGTTATGCGCTAATCCTTCTACCAACAGAACATTAGTTATAGAAGGAAGGTTACCGTTTGCAATGGTTCCAGAACCAATAATCTTTCCTTTCTGATTTCCTCCAAATTTGACGTCTCCTCCAGATTTAAGTTCCAGATTTTGGAACATAGACTTTCTTCCCGTCATATGTCGTGAGCATCCAGAGTCCAGGTACCATGACTGGTGTTTCAACTGTGCTGTTAAGGACATCTGCAACATATATTATTTTTTCCTTAGGTACCCATATCTTTTTGGGTCCTCTTTGGTTAGAGTTTTTAAAGTTCTGTTTGAACTTAGATTTAGCATAAAATTTTCAGATTGAGATGTGTATTTGATATCATGTGTGTGCCCAAAACTAAATTGTTTGTACAATGGTTTAAATGCGATAACCATTTCATCAACAAATTTAGGTTTATATGATTCCTTCCCTTTGGGAGTTTCATATCCAATTCCTCTTCTGTTGTTTCCACTGACTCCATAGATCATTGAAGCCATTTTGCTTCTATCTATGCTTTTAGCAAGAAATGATTGAAAACTAGTCATATTCTTTAAGAATATCTTTTGAACTTGAAGAAAAATCTGAAATAGAAACCTTTTGAAACTTTTGAACTTCCTCTTTGAGTTTAAAAATGTTTTCCTTAAGCTCAGAGTTTTCTGTTTCAAGTTTCTCAAAATCAGAGGCAAGACTCTTTTTGAGTTTCTTGTATTTGATTTTGAGTTGACTGTAGTTTTCAAGAAGTTCTGATAAACTTTCTACAAGTTCAGCTCTAGTGAATTCAGAGAATACCTCATTTGGTTCTGACTCATAGTCTGAGTCATTGTCATCTGCTGTGCTGGCCATAAGAGCTAGGTTAGCTTTCTCATCTTCTGAGTAAGATTCAGCTTCATAAAATTCTGAGTCATCCCAGGTGGCCATCATGCCTTTCTTTCTTCCAAATATTTTCTTTGGTCTTTCTCTTTGTAGCTTAGGACGATCACTTCTGTAGTGTCCTGATTCTTGACATTCATAACAGATGATATCTTTTCTGCTTGACTTCTTATGTCCAGAAGATTCTGGTTTATCTTCTGACCTCTTGTAGTTCTGAACTTCTTTTGTCTGTGCTTTCACATCTGGTTTATCCTTCTGGAGAGCAAGGATAATTCATCTTCTTCTGATGCAGAGTCTTCAGAGTTTCCTTCTTCAGCCTGAAAAGTGTTAGTTTCACATTTTTTAATAGATTTAAGGGCTATAGACTTACCTTTCTTCTGAGGCTCAAATTCATCAAGTTCTATATCATGACTTCTTAAAGCACTGATGAGTTCTTCAAGGGATACATCATTCAAATCTTTTGATACTTTGAATGAAGTAACCATAGGTGCCCATTTTCTGGGTAAACTTCTGATAATTTTCTTAACGTGGTCTGCCTTGGTGTATCCTTTGTTCAGAACTCTCAGCCCAGCGATCAGAGTTTGGAATCTTGAGAACATAACTTTAATAGACTCATTTTCTTCCATTTTGAAAGCTTCATACTTCTGGATGAGAGCCAGAGCTTTTGTTTCTTTTACTTGAGCATTGCCTTCATGATTCATTTTGAGAGACTCAAACATGTCATGTGCTGTATCTCTGTTGGTGATTTTCTCATATTCCATTTTAGAGATAGCATTCAGAAAGATATTTCTGGCTCTGTGGTGATTTTTGAAATCTGATTTCTGTTGTCTATCCATGTTCTTTCTGTCAATCTTGTTTCCTTCATTGTCTTTAGGATGTGTGTAACCATCTAGGACCATATCCCATAAGTCAACATCATGACCTAGAAAGAAACTTTCTAGTCTATCCTTCCAGTATTCAAAATCTTCTCCATCAAACACAAGAGGTTTGGTGCAGTTGTTGTTGTTTTGTTCAGTTGCCATAGTGTCTTCCTTCTGGATCTTTTTCTGAAACTGTTAAGTGTTTACACCCGGAGTCAAGCTCTGATACCAATTGAAGGGTGAGAAAACACTTAGAAGGGGGGGGGGGGGGGTTGAATAAGGTTTTCCTTTTTCTTGCACAATAAATATGGAAAGACACAGGTATTTTTATCCTGGTTCGTTTGAAACTCAAACTACTCCAGTCCACCCGCCAAGGTGATTTCGCCTCTCTCAACGAAGACTTAATTCACTATAATAAAAAGCTGATTACAAATACACAATCAAATTGTTGTGACTAACAATACAAAGCACAAGCCAGCTGCAAGTGACTAACACCTCTAAGAATTAACTAGTCCTATCCCTCTTGAGAAATCTGACCCAACTGGTCTCTCAAGGAACAATTACATAGATTTTCTCTTAACAAGTGAATCAAAATGCTTCTAGTAAGCTATATCACTAACTGTGATTTATCACTAAGATTTTGCACAACACTTTAGAATTTTTCACAATATGCAAAGTGTTTACAAGAATAAAATTTTTGAGCTTTAGTGTGTTTCATCGTGGATTGAGGTAGTTGGCTTGTAATAAATGATCTTCTATATATAGCATTTAAGATATGACCTTACTGCCTTCAAAAGAGAATATGCAATTACTGTTTGCGTGTTTAGCTTGCTCTTTTACATTTCCAATGCACTAGAGTGTAGTGCTACTTGAGTGCTTTAGCCATCTTAGCATTAAATGGACAAACAGAACTGTCAGAGCTTGTCTCTGAAGGTTGAATCAGATTACTTGCAACGTTCTTCTTTTAGATCTTGCATTAGCTAGCTTCATCAGAATTTGCTTGCAAATATCTTCTCATCATAGTTTGCTTTGGATTAGCTTCGTCAGAGGTTGCTGAAGAGTGCTTCCATCAGAGTTTCTTTCATTTAGAAACTTCTTTAAATTTAAGTTTGCTCAGCGTAAAAGATGTTATACTTTTGATAAGTCAGAGTCAGAACATAATTTGAAATGAGAAATATGCACATCAGAGTATCATATATATTATGTAAAATTTATTTCATTGTCATCATCAAAACTCAAAGATATGATTAGAACCAAACTTGTTCTAACACCAGCTGTTATCCTCAATATGGGGAGAAGATTCAAATGTCTTGCTCAACCGGTTCAAGTGTATGATGTTTCCTCTAAGGAAGACGATAACCAAGAAGAGGATGGTAGAAATGTCAATCCTGAAGGAAGAAATAACCAGGGTTCTGAGAATATTCATGAAGACGAAGACTACTTTGATGAACAGTATCCTCCAGCAGATGACAAGTACAAGCAGTTGGAGGACTGTCTCAAAGCTATGGAAATCCAGAAAGTGCCTGGATTGGATTTTGGAGAACTAGGTCTGATCTCGGGGGTGGTCATCCCTCACAAGTTCAAGGTCCCCGTCTTTGCTAAATATGACAGTGTCTCTTTCCCCGAACTCCATCTGAGATCGTATGTCCGAAAGATTAAACCTCATACTGCTGACAGGAAGTTATAGGGTCCATTTCTTTTAAGAAAGTTTATCCGACACTCAATTCGAATGGTTCTATCAGCTGGAAGGAACCAACATCCATACATGGGAAGACTTGGCTGCTGCTTTCTACAAGCAGTATCAATATAATGATGACCTTATGCCGACTCGTGTGCAATTTCAAAACTTGTCCATGGGCTCGAATGAAGGGTTCAAGGAATATGCACAAAAATGGAGGGATTTAGTTGGAAGAGTTCAACCTCTTCTGTTTGATAGGGAGCTGGTTGATATGTTCATGGGTACTCTGACAGGTCCATTCTTTAACCATCTAATTGTAAGCTCCTCATCTGGTTTTACTGATTTTATTCTAACCAAGGAACATGTTGAAGGTGGTATCAAGAGTGAAAAGATTCCAGTGGTTGCGTCTTAAAGTGCTTTGAAGAAGACATTTAGTGATAAGAAGGAAACCAATTCCATTTATGGCCAGAAGGGTTGTGTTAAGAGTAACCGCAACCAATTCGTGGGAGTTGTGCTAATCTCCAATCCCGCACCAATGCAATATTAACAACAAGGCAATCAGCGTAGGCTAGATGCACCTAGGAGACAATTTACTAAGATCAAAATGCCATTGTCCCAGGCACTACAACACATGTTGAAGGCATATCTGATAACACTGAAGGGCCCTCCTCAGAATCCCAACACCTCCTCTCCTTGGTACAATCCTAATGTGAGATGCACCTATCATTCCAATAGTCCCGGACATGACATAAATAACTGTTGGGGTTTGAAAATTAAAGTCCAAGATTTGATTGATGCTAAGGAGATTTAGTTCGACCCTCCTGAGACCCCAATATGATCACTGTCCCATGCCAAATCATGGACAAGTTTGAGAGCATCTATTTCATTTGAATTTTCAAATTGTAATTTCTTTTGGTTGTTCGAACATTTATTTTATGTCAAACTTTGTTGTTCCATTAATGCATTGCATATGTTTTGCTTGAAGTAATCTATTAATTTTGACTATATTTAAACTATGCTTTTACTTCCTTTTTGTGATATTCAACTCTCGATTAAAAGTTGTAAGCCTTTAGAGGGAGGATGACGAAAACAATACCATAATCTCTACAATATTCTTTTGAATAGACCTTGCTGACGATGTACATGCGTTGTTTCAAATCGTAAATAGTGGAGTTATAAGGAAGATAATCCCTAGTTAACCCCTTTGAGCCTAAGGAGTAGAAGTTTTCTTTGCACACAAATTAAAACCTTTAATCATAACCTGAGGCAGGGTAGTTTCTTAGTTAATTCAAATGCGCATTCAGTCTCAAGATCTATCTTTATACACGACAAATAGTGTCGAAGATGCTCTTCTAAATCAAAAGACGATGATGGTTCCCCGTAATCATTAAAATAGACAGTCATTATCTTTCAAAAGAAAAACCCGCTAAGTCAAAACCTATGAAGGAGACTTAGGAAAAACTGGGGCATCCCGCTGACTGTAATCTCAAAATAGTTCAGGTGAAAACTAGGGATGATACAGTAAAAAAAGAGGTCTCTACATATCCTCAATAAAAAATATTACAAAAATGACTGCCTCCTCAAATAAACTCCTAGTATCCGAACCATCACCGGAATATCAGTGTTGTAATTCCAGATTCAATGGGAACCCAAACACATAATTAACTGAGTATAGGACCGAAGAACATCACGGAGAACATGATGGGTACAAATAAATTTCAAGCCTTTATCCTTTGTTTCTTAAATCGTGAACCATGCCACGTTACAACCCTTAAATGTCCTAGCTGAAGCATGGGTTATTTCGAAAGCATACTGTTACAAAAGGTATCCTGACTCCTGTAAGGTTTACTATAAATCCTGAGTTGAATTCATATTCTTACAAATTTTGTTTTTACTAAAAATGCATTTTCGAAACTTCAAGACAGACATAAGCTTTGCATTTTTAATACCACTGTTTGCATATGACTAATTGTTTGACAGCAGAGAAATTCGCACGACGGATATTCAATGAACGAAAATCCTCTCAATGAACAGAATCACCTATGATGGAAAGACATTTCCAATAACAAGCCTTTCATAATCAAGGGGCATGACATGGTGTCTAACTGATATGGGGGTAATCGAGTCAAGATTCAAGAAATCTCTCAAAAGTGCCAAATAGCAAGGGGCAGACCTCCATCTGAATCACTTGAGGCATTGAACATGAGTTCCAGCAAAGGGTCACGTACGATCAAGCAAACATTCTCTGGAAATACTACAACAAATACTACCATAGACATTGATAATTCTCCGCGCCCTGTGAACACGGATATAGTCAAAAAATACTACGCATAAAAGTGACCCGCTAGGTTGGCTGGCCTAGGCAAAAATAAGGGCATCCCGGTGAACCAAAAAGGTTCGAGAAAAAATTAGGGATATATATATAAAAAATTATACACCGGCAAGTCGAAAACCTGAAAAGGCGGCTTAGGCAAAAAAGGGTATCCCGCTGGGCTGAAAATTTGAAAAGATAGTCCAAGCAAAAGTCAGGGATTAAACCGTACGACTATGTACTTTCATCTCATCACTTGTATATCAGTGGAAGGCTTATCACACCGATCAGTATTTACCGAGGGCTCTAGAAGTTAAGATAATGTTCAAGTCATCCATAAATCCCCACAGAGCAGTTTCCATTTAATTATCTCTACAGAGCTATCTGCAGAAGCTCATCTTCAACAGAGGTACATTCCCCGCAAGTATAACATGCCTTCAAGATAGAAATTGGGGCATCTTCCAGCTATTAACATGATCATACTCACCAGCAGATCACCTCAGCGGATAAAGGAATATGATATTTTCCTCGATAATATTTCCAACCTACGGAATCCCAATCTCCATTAGAGATTACGACATCAGTACAATTTATGGAAATTCTCTTCCCCAGCTGAGCTTATTCTTCTAAAACTATAAAAAAACCCTGCATATTTATTTCCTCCAGCAGCGCCTATTTCCTCAGCAAAGTTTTTCTCCGACAGGTTTAGGGTTTATTTCCCCAACATGGTTTATTTCCCCAATGGAATTCAGCCTCCCCATATTGAGTCTATTCCTTTAGCTTCTACAAATCATCGAAAAAACTCCTCTCTCCAGCAAAGGACAATCCAGACTACTATTCCCAGAAAGTTGCTACTGAATTGGAAACCAGACCATGTATCGTTCAACCTTACTCTCTCCAGACGAGTCGGCATCCATATTGGAAACCCTACTGAACATCACCTCGAAAGGTTATCCATCTCTTTTATCCCCAGTCAGGGTATATAAGAATTAAATTCCCCAGCAAAGCGAGGAACGACCAATGTTCCTGCACTCTTCTATCCCCTAGTGTGATACGGTGGGAGAACTGACTTGGGGTTTTGCGTTTGTTTTCGCAAATGTTTCGGTTGAGCAAGAGTCGCCACCGACTTTTTATTTTATCCTAAGGAAAGGTTAAAAAGAACAGCAAAAACCTTTGAGATGTTTTCTTGGGTTCGGGGAGTAGATTATAGAAAGGGAAGGTATTAACACCCTTTCTATCCATGGTTATCCATGGGCTCTTAGTTACTTGCTTAGATCAACTTGCCTTGATTTTCAATTATTTGAAATGGTGCTTTGTGTGTGTGGGTTTGAAAATGTTTTGAAAAGAGGCCATTTGTTTTGGCAACCTTGGTAATGATCCATGTTGGGATGTATACAAAGGTGTACTTATCTTTTGAAAAGTTTTCAATGTTTTTGAAAGTTGTTTTGAAAGTGTTGTGAAGTGTGGTTTTGAAAAGTAGGCAAGTGTGTTTTGCAAGTTTATCAAGTAACTAAGAGTTTTGTCTACCCCTAAATTTACTCAAAGGTTTTTCCTATGTTTTAACCCTTTTAACAATTTTGTTCCACCATTGTATTTGGTGGATAATCTTGTGTTAGGATGTTAACGGGACAGGCGCGGGTCATCGTTTAAACCATGATTGCAATGGTGCCAAGTGTCTTTGGAAATTTTTCCTTTAAGGGACTTGATCATTTTTAGGCAGCTTTCGAAAGCGTCATCGAGGGACTATGATCATTTGAATTTGTTTTGTTTTGCCAAAGATACCTAACATGCAACATGGCCCATTATTGAAGGCAACAAGTGGAGTAACCCTAGGGGTGCAAGTGTGATTGGTGTTGTCCATTTCCATGCTTTTTATCTTTGAATTAGGTCAAGCTATTTGTTTGGTTGATTTTTACATACAAACCCTAAATCTATCATGGCATATTTAGAAAGCTTTTAAATGCGAAAAATAAAATCCTAAATTATTACAACACAAATTATGGGATGGGGGGTACAAATGTTCAAATGGGGATATTTAGCAAGAAATTTAAATCTAAACTATTACAATCCAAATTGAATATACACATTATTTTAATTGTACAATAATTAAATAAAATACAATAAATATGCAAGATGCAAAAAATGATTTTTATATGTATGTAAAAGTATTTTTCATGTGACAAATAAACAAAAATAAAAAGGATAATTTGTGAGTATTTTCATGTTTTAGGGCAAAAAACCTAATTTTGCTAAATAAAAAGCATTTATTATTTAATATATACAATATTTGTTAATTATATACAAAAAATAAATAAAAAGGAAGTATATTGTAAAAAAGTGATTTTTGAGGTTAAGTATTAATAAAAATAAAAATGTATTATTTTTGTATTTTTATCCTAAATATTCTAATAAATATATAAGTATTTATATTATATATTAAATATATTAAATATATACAAAAATAAAAATATTTATTATTTACAAAAAATATATTTTTTAGAAAATGTTTTCAAAAGATAAAATAAAATAAAAATCAGAAAATCAAATGTATTTGTATTATTTTAGTATTTTAAATAAAAGGATATGTTTATTTATGTGTATAAATTCAAATAAAACAAATAAAATCCAAATAAAATGCAAAAATGGTTGAAAAATATTTTTAATATTTTTTATGTTTTGACAAAAAATAAACAAGTCAGAAACAAAAATCAAAAGTCAAAAATAATAAAAATAAAACACAATGGGCCAAGGGGGTGCATGTGGAAAATGAGGGTGTAAATAGAAAAGCAACCAAGCCCAGCCCAAAAGGGTTGTCTTCAACCTCCAGACTGTTTGAACACAGAAAAACGCGCGTTTTCTTCCTTCCTTGCTAACTTCTGATTCCTTGATTTTCAATAAAAACTTACAACATCAAAGTTATAGAGCATCATGTCACGATTCTAAACATATAAAGAAGTTGATCTAACTCTCAGAAATGAGAGAGAATTTCTTCTCCCCCAATTTCTGACCTAGGTTTTTTCCAATGTTCAGGTTCAAAATACTCTTACCACACACAATATAAATGAAAAGTAACTATATGGATGGCTTCAGGGCTATGATTAGAACATGCTTTCTTCACAAACTTAAGCCTAACTCTGCCTGGATAGAGAGATAGAAGTTCAAAAACTTACCTATTCAGCTTGACTCGTGTATGACAATGGAGGTACTTTCAATGCAATGTGAGGACTTGTATAGCTTGCTTGAGGTCCAGGGATGCTTCTCCAACCTCTAGCTTGCTTTGGAACTAACTGAAACGAGCTATGGAAGTTAACCTGCACAACTGAAAAAATGAAAATGGTGAACTTGGTTAGAGGTGTTACAGTCTGTAGCTAGGGCTTGGGATAGTTTGTATGGATGTTATGGAAGGTGTATGAACCAGCTTTGGCCAAAACGCACGAGCAAACTGAGTTGTGCAACTCAATCTGCAGGGATGCCCTGTTTTGTGCAGCAAAATGGTGTTTTTGTGTTTGGGGAGGTATTGAAGGTGGTTGGCTCGTATTTCAGGTCAGGTTTGATGTTTGGAAGATGCCCAAGAAGTTTGTTTAGGCTTGTGTTTACAGGAACTCAATGTTGTGTTTCAAAATGCAAGTTTCTTCTATCTTAAGCAAAGTTTGTCAAGTTTCAATATAGGCTACCACAGGCCCCTCAAGCATGCTGCACAAATCACTCTAGATCAGTGAAATTGGTTCCTGACTTTGTGCCTAGAAGATATGCTTTTGTACTTCTTAGATTTGTGTTTGACATAAAGCAACTCTTTACAAGAATGGATAACTTGCTTTTTCCAAATATGGCTTAATTCTTCATGTAATGACCAAATGCACCAAATAATGATAGAACACAATGGATTGGCATTTAATTATTGAGTGTGGATGAGATAAAAGGCCTGTAATCTAGTTGTGCAAGTTGAGTTCAAAAATGCCTAAGTTATGAACATGAAAATGGCCATGAACAAAGTGACTTTTGCCCATATTGACAAATTCGATTCTCCTTAACCACAAGGGTGTTTGAGAAGTTCTTGGACAATTTGGAAAGATTAGAATGTGTACTACAATCCATCTTTGTAATTCAAGTTGAAATTCCAAGTGGAAGCATGTGAAAAGTGGCCATGAAGTTGGGTAAAAATCCTGCCTAGAATAGGTCAAAATTTTTCTAAGTTAAGAATGTTTTGCACCCTTGTTCCAAAAATCACAACTTGAGCTACAAGCTTCTTTTGAGGAAAATTTGTGAATTAAAGTTGTATATTTTGCAATGGACTATAACTTTCATGTTTTGAGTTTTGTTTGAATCCAAATGCATCTTGATGAAAAAATGGGACAAAGTTAGGAAAAAATTAGGAATTTTCATAACTTAGAAAATTTCTAAGTTATGAAATTTCTTCATTTCAAACCCTAATTTGTGATTTTTGATTTCTTGATGAACAAGTTTCATAATTTAACATGTCTTGATGAAAAATGAATCTTGACACTTGATTTTGACCAAAAAGTCAAAGTTTGACTTTTCAGTATACAGTCAAATTTTGCTCAGTTGACTGGAAAATTCATCTGTCAATCTTGTGCATTTGGGATTTTTTGAACTTGTTGAACATGTCAAGACAATTCCATTGAGTCCTTGATTCCATATGTGAGTTTGGTTTGCCATTGGCTAGGTCAAACAGTCAAAAATTGCCTTTGTGCAGTCAAAACCCTAAAAATGACCATTTTGCCCTTTTGGTGATCTGATCAAATTTCTTGTGGAATTGTGACCCAAACTTGATCAGATGGTCCATATGAGTTCATAATGGTTATGTGGGTCAAATTTCATGAGGTTTGACTGTCAATTGACCACAATTGACGTTTTCCCCAATACAGCTGATTTCTAGGTCAACTGTCCAATTGACTGGGCAAAGATTGGAATCAAGGCTTGAAACTTGGTATGGATAAACTTGTGAGTCCAACATGAAGCATGAAAGTCATATTGGGCCTTTTAGGTTAAAACATCTTTGTGCAAACACAAACCCTAATTTGGGTCAACAGTGCAAGGAGGAGTCTTGAGCAGAGCCAACCTTAACTTGATCTTGAGTTCCAAGGGTCTTGTGGTGAGAAAATATTGATGAAATGGGAGGGCAAATTTTGGGGTACAACAGTTGCCCCTGTTCAATCTTCTTAGACCTGAGGATGTAGATTGGCTTGCGTGCCTTTCGTGATCTGAAGGTGGAAGATGATTGAACACTAAAGTGCCCAAAAATTTGCACTCGCATAGTGGAGTATCAGCAATGTGATGGCGGGAATGGGCTTACAGATGCCATTTGGAGAGATGGTGGATAGGAGGATGGGCTTATAGATGCCATCTGGAGACGTGACAGAACCTTGTCGGGAATGAGCTTATGGATGCCATTTGGAGGTGTTGATCGCGTAAGAGATTCCTTAGCGAGAACTTGCGTATTTTGAGAAAGGAAGATGGTTTCCTGGCCTGTTACAGGTGTTGATCTTCAAACTCTTTATGCAGATATTCCCTGGCTAGATACAGGTATCGAATCTATAATCAATCACTCACAGATATGCCCTGGCTAGATACAGGTGTCGAATCTGGAATTGGTCGTCTACAGATATGCCCTGGCTGGCTACAGGAATCGAATCTGGAACTTCAAAAGGTTTATTACAGACGTGCCCTGGCTGGATACAGGTATCGAATCTCTAAACTCTTCATGTAGATATGCCCTGGCTGGATACAGGTATCGAATCTACAATCAGTCACTCACAGATATGCCCTGGCTAGATACAGGTATCGAATCTGGAATTTGTCGTCTTCAGATATGCCCTGGCTATATACAGGTATCGAATCTGGAAATTGAAAAAGGTTGGTAGAGATAGCTTTCCTGGCTGGATACAAGTGTAAACCTCTAACTTGAGAATGAAAGATTATTTCCTGGCCTGTTACAGGGGTTGATCTTCAAACTCTTCATGCAGATATGCCCTGGCTAGATACAGGTATCGAATCTACAATCCATCACTCACAGATGTGCCCTGGCTAGATACAGGTATCGAATCTGGAATTGTGACAGTTGATAGTAATCATCTTTGGATTGTCCTTTTTCTTGAAAAGACGAAACATTAGTTGTATGCAATGTCATGATGTATGAGATGCATGATGTCATGATGCTCAAAATGAGATAGTGTTGTATGCACTTTATCATGTATGTAAACAGGATGTATGAAATGTGAAATGTCTTATGAATGTATTTTCGTCTAGGAAAATAAATCCTTGACGAGTGCCGGGAACTTGTTGAATCCTGGGCTGATGTTTTGAAGAGTAGAGTTCTTCGTTTCCGCTGGGGATGATGGTTGTAAGAATAAACCGGTAGGAGAAGATGACTCCGTTGGGGAATAAACTTGGTGGAGAGATTACTCTGCGGGGAATTACTCTGTGGGAATAGATACTTCGCTGAGGTTTTGATGAGAGCTCTGCTAGGGATTCCTCTGGTAAGTTATGTTGGGGAACTTGATGAACTCCGTTAGGGATAGGAAGAACTTCGCCGAGGACGATCTTTCCGTGGTAATTAGCTGAGGATAACCCAGTTATACCCTGGCGAGGAAATAACCTTTGAATGAAGCCGGGGAGATGCGCTCGTACTCTGCAGGGGATAAGCTTCCAGAATCTACTGGGGATAAGCTTCAGAATCTACTGGGGAGGACGATTCAACTTTCCTGGGGAAACTTTTCAAACTGTACTGGGGAATAGGTTCCACTGGGGTGTCTGGATTCCGCCGGGGAACAATCTTATACTAAGACTGTCGGGGATGCTTGCTGAGGAATGTCTACACTCCGCTGGGGAATGTTGAGATCTTCTGGGGATACCCAACTTTCTTAGGGCTGATGGGAGATCAACTCTGCCTGGGAAAAGTATTGTTGAATCTTGTCTTACTCTGTGGGGAGTGAGGTAATTTGGTTACATTCTTCAGCTGAACTCACTTTGGTACCTCGGTGGGCAGAGCAACTAGATTGCTTGGACAACTCTTTATTGCCCCTGTTTCTAATGTCACCTGTAATTAGTCCTTTGTTTCGTATGCAAATATTCATGATTAGCAATTAATGTCAAATGCATATATCAAAAATGAACATTGGACGCTCTTTGTAAAACAAAACAGAAAAAGGAAAAACGATGGGTAATTTGTCTGAAAAATTGAACTTGTATTGATTTTGAGATTTTCCTGTAAATAGGCGTTTTATGTACAGGAGGCTGACGTCCTAGTAAGAGGACTCCGCCGAGCAAAATAGAGTTTATACAATTTGTGAAAAGGAAACAAAATAGCTATGTGAAAAATAATCCCACTGGGTTCCAACTCTGCTATCGCCTTTATGTCCTCAAGCGTCTCATCACTTTGCTGCTTAGTTGAAGATGAAGCTGATTGATTGGAGTCATCTGAGCTCGATAGTTGATGCCGAACTCTGGATGCGAAGTGATCCAATGAGACATAGTATTACGCTTTATCCCTAACTTTTTCCTGGACCGCCCTTTCGGGTTTTTACTCCACCGGGATACCCATTTTTGCCCAAGCCGCCTTTTTAGGTTTTCGACTTGCCGGGTGTACAGATTTTTTTCATTTCCTCCCTTATTTTTGCCCGAACCCTTTTGGTTCACCGGGAAGCCCTTATTTTTGCCTAGGTGTGTCAACCTAGCGGGTCTTTAATTCATGCGTAGTATCTTTTTACTATGTCTGCATTGGCGGGGTGAGG
This sequence comes from Vicia faba, assembly GCA_948472305.1. Taxonomy (NCBI): domain Eukaryota; kingdom Viridiplantae; phylum Streptophyta; class Magnoliopsida; order Fabales; family Fabaceae; genus Vicia; species Vicia faba. Next base: position 1,225,290,844 of record OX451736.1, on the reverse strand, counting down.
AAGGTCGTCACCATCCATGGTGGTTAGAATCATAGCTCCTCCTGAGAAGATATGTTTAACCACAAATGGCCCTTCGTGCGTAGGGGTCCATTTGCCCCTGGGATCACTTTGAGGAAGAATGATGCGCTTGATTACCAGATCTCCGACTTGATACTCTTGTCGTCTGACCTTTTTGTTAAATGCCCTGATCATCCGTTTTTGGTACGTATGACCATGACAAATAGCAGTGAGTCTCTTTTCGTCAATTAGGTTTAATTGATCAAGCCGAGTCTGGATCCAGTCATCTTCGCTCAATCCTGCATCCTTCATTATCCAGAGAGAGGGTATCTGGACTTCAATAGGCAAGACTGCTTCCATGCCATAGACCAAGGAAAAGGGAGTTGCCCCTGTTGACGTCCGTGCTGAGGTACGGTACCCATGAAGAGCAAACGGTAACATTTCGTGCCAATCTTTGTAGGTCACTGTCATCTTCTGCACAATCTTCTTGATGTTCTTATTCGCTGCTTCTACAGCCCCATTCATTTTCGATCGGTATGGAGAAGAGTTGTGGTGTTGTATCTTGAATTGCTCGCAGAGCTCAGTGATCATTTTGTTGTTAAGATTGGTACCATTGTCCGTAATGATCCTCTCAGGTACACCGTATCGACAGATCAGGTTGTGCCGAATGAACCGTGCCACGACGTTCTTGGTTACAGTAGCGTAGGAAGCTGCTTCAACCCATTTTGTGAAGTAATCAATCGCTACCAGGATGAAGCGATGCCCGTTGGATGCCGTAAGTCTGATCTCGCCGATCATGTCAATGCCCCACATTGCAAAAGGCCAAGGTGTTGTCAAGACGTTCAGAGGAACCGGAGGAATGTGCACCTTATCAGCATAGATCTGGCATTGATGACAAGTTCGAGAATGCTGATAACAGTCGGCTTCCATTGTGGACCAGAAATATCCTGCCCGAAGGATTTTCTTTGCCATGGTATGTCCACTGGAATGTGTTCTGAAGGTACCTTCATGTAGTTCTGCCATGAACTTTTCTGCTTCAGTCTTATCCACACAACGCAGTAAGGTTGAATCATGGTTTCACTTGTAGAGAATGTCGTTGCTGAGGAAGAACTTTGCCGCGAACCTTCTCAGAAACTTCTTGTCATTAACCGATGCGCCTTCGGGGTATTCTTGAGCTTCAAGGTACCTCTTTACTTCATGATACCAGGGCTTTTCTATTACCTCTTCGGTCTCGAGATCGCAACAATGGGCAGGTTCATCCAACTTCCAGATAATGATCCGGGGAGCCTCGTTGTTCCATTTGACTTTGAACATAGAAGACATCGTAGCCAACGCGTCTGCTAACTGATTCTCCTCTCTTGGGAAGTGTTCAAAAGTTATCTCTTCGAAATGGGGAATCAACGTCAACACATACTCCTTGTAAGGAATAAGATTTGGGTGTTTTGTATCCCACTCGCCTTTGACCTGATTGATCACGAGAGAGGAATCTCCGAAGACACTCAGAAACTTGATCCTTAAGTCAATTGCAGCTTGAAGACCCATGATACATGCTTCATACTCCGCCATGTTGTTGGTACAGTTGAAACATAGCCGGACGGTAAGTGGAGTATGAGTGCCTTTAGGGGATATGATCACAACGCCGATGCCGTTACCCAAAGCGTTCGAGGCTCCTTCAAAATGCATAGACCATCGGGATCCTTCCTCAGGTCCTTCATCCGGTCCAGGTACTTCGCAATCAGTCACTACCATGATATCCTCGTCTGGAAATTCAAAGTTCACCGACTGGTAATCATCCACTGCCTGGTGTGCCAAATGGTATGCCAATACACTTCCCTTGATTGCTTTTTGAGTCGTGTACTGGATGTCATATTCTGTCAAGATCATTTGCCATCTTGCTATTCGTCCGGACAAGGCAGGCTTTTGGAATATGTACTTGATTGGATCCATTTTTGAAATCAACAAAGTAGTGTGAGTCAACATATACTGTCTCAGCCGACGAGCAGCCCATACCAAAGCGCAGCAAGTTTTCTCGAGCAGTGAGTACCGGGTCTCACAGTCGGTAAACTTTTTACTAAGGTAATAAATGGCGTGTTCTTTTCGGCCAGACTCGTCATGCTGCCCCAGCATACACCCCATTGAGTTGTCAAGTACTGTCAAGTATAAGATTAGAGGTCTCCCTTCAGCCGGCGGCATAAGAATGGGTGGTTCTTGGAGATACTCTTTGATCTTTTCGAAAGCGGCCTGACATTCATCATTCCAACGTACTACTTGATCTTTCTTCAGCAGCTTGAAGATTGGTTCACAGGTAGCAGTTAGATGCGAGATGAATCGGGCAATGTAGTTCAACCGTCCTAGAAAGCCTCTGACTTCTTTATCTGTCTTGGGAGTTGGCATCTCTTGTATGGCTTTTACTTTGGCAGGGTCTACTTGAATGCCTTTGTCGCTCACGATGAAGCCTAGCAATTTCCCAGATCTCACCCCAAAGGTGCACTTGTTTGGGTTCAACCTCAGCTTGTACAACTTCAGACGGTCAAACAGCTTCTGTAGATGGCCAAGGTGTTCCTCCTCAGTTTGGGACCTTGCAATCATATCATCGACGTATACTTCTATCTCGTGATGGATCATGTCATGAAATAAAGCAACCATGGCACGTTGGTAGGTTGCCCCAGTATTTTTCAACCCAAAAGGCATGACCTTGTAGAAAAAGGTGCCCCACTGAGTAACAAAAGTGGTGTTCTCCATGTCTTCAGGAGCCATCTTGATCTGATTATAACCGGAGAAGCCGTCCATGAAGGAGAATACTTTATGCTGAGCAGTGTTGTCAACCGGAACGTCGATATGAGGCAGAGGGAAATCATCCTTAGGGCTCGCCCTGTTCAAATCCCTGTAATCAACACACATTCAGACCTTACCATCCTTCTTCAGCACTGGAACCACATTGGCAATCCACTGAGGGTAAGAAGTCACTGCTAGAAACCCGGCATCAAATTGTTTCATAACCTCAGCTTTGATTTTCTCGGACATTTCTGGGCGCATACGGAGGACCTTCTGTTTTACCGGAGGGCAATCTTCCTTGGTAGGCAGGTGATGAACCACAATGTCGATGTCCAACCCAGGCATGTCTTCGTAAGACCAGGCAAAGATTTCCACATAGTCATGCAGCATCTGAATCAACCGTTGTTTCACACTGAGTTCTAGATTGGCACCAATCTTGACTTCCTTTCTGTCTGTCTCAGTACCCAGATTTACCGTTTCCACTGGCTCTTCATGTGGCTGAATGGCCCTCTCTTCCTGGAGTAGTAGTCTTGCAAGCTCACCAGGCACTTCGCAATCATCTTCACCTCCGTCTTCGGCTAAGTTGATCGGATTTTCGAAGTCATAATTGGTAGTAGCAGAGTCGTTACCAGTGAGATCCAGAGTGGATTGGAACCTGTATAGGTGAGTGTGTGTAAATATAGCTGTTTTGCAATATATAATAGAGAAAGAAAAGGAGCGCAAGATTTTGGAATGCAACAAACGTCCAATGTTTTTATTGATGATATATGAAAATGACACACAAAAAGCCCTCACAAATGAAGCCACGGTGCCTCGGGTAAGACACCGAGCCATAAAAGTTTCAAAATATTGTCTGTTACAAATTCAAAACAAAAGAGTTCATTACTGAGTGACAAAAGTAATAGGTGTGAAGTATTTAGCAGTCTAGTTGCTTGGTCCACCGTCGGTTGTTGGGTAGATCCAGCTATCGAAATCAGATTCCTCCATGTCGTCTTCAATAGCATTCACTCCCGGGTTGGTGATGAACACAGGAGGTTTTCCAATCCTTGCCTTACGAACAGCCCTCTGAGCTTCTGCAGTGAAACCCAGACCAAACTTGTCGGTCTTCGGAGTGAAATCAGGAAGTCGACCCCAGTTTGCGCACTCATCCTTCTCAATAACAGCCCGAGCATCCTTTAAGGAAGCCATCTTCAAAGGAGGGTCTTAAATCATAGTTTCAGCTGATGCCAGTGTCTGAGGCACCTCTTTAAAGTGTTGAAAGGGGGTTTCAATGAATTCCCCATCCATCTCTATGTACCAGAATGAGTTAAGGTGGCTGACCATATATTCTTCCTCCCCCTGAACTGTCACAATTTTTTCTCTGACCGGGTACTTAAGCTTCTGATGTAGTGTGGAGGTCACAGCTCCAGCCTTGTGGATCCATGGACGACCCAGCAAACAATAATAGGATGGTCAGATATCCATCACATAGAAAGTAGAATCAAAAACTTGAGAACCAACCCTGATTGGAATGTCAACTTCCCCATGTACCATCCTTTTCGAACCGTCAAAGGCTCGGACAACAATGTTACTAGGCTTAAGCTCCAAACCCTCACAATCCAACCTGTCTAGGGCCTTCTTGGGTAATACGTTCAATGAAGAACCGGTGTCTACCAACACTTGGGCAAGAGTAGTGCCCCTGCACTCAATGGAGACATGCAGGGCGTCGTTATGGTTCTTTCCTTTGGCAGTCAGAGAAGCCCAACCCATTATCGGCAGTCAAGTTGGCCACACAATCGGTAAATTGATCAGCAGACATTTCTTGTGGCACATGGGCCGTCTTCAGGAAGGAAATCAGGGCCTTGGCATGGGCCTCTGAACACAACAACAGTGACAACATAGAAATTTTAGAGGGGGTGTGCCCCAGCTGCTCAACTACATTGAAATCACTCTTCTTAATGATCTTGAGAATCTCTTCCATATCTTGCTGGGAAGCTTCAACAGTGGTTGTCTTTGGTGCCTCCGTCTGGGCAGGCAAATCAGTAGCAATCCCTTTGCCCCGAGCGTTAGATGACTCGGCAGCAGGGGTAGAAACAGGAACTTGAAAGGAAGCAGGCACACTTGCAGGTGTGATGATAAGAGGTTTCTGAATAGCTGGTGGCGCAATATCTGGTGAGAAAAGCCTACCACTGCGAGTAACCTTGGCGGGCCCGATGATGTTACTGACGCCGGTACTTGTATCAAACTCTTGTTTCACTCCGAGCATATAAACATCTGCCCCATAGTGCCACGGGACAGCTTTGTCAGATGTATAAGGGAGAGGCCCCGGAACAGTGATGATGATAGGAGCAATCTTCTGAGTAGACATGATTTTGACTGGCTTCTTTGAGGGAGCCTTAGGAGGGTTGTTGAAAATAGTGACAATAGAAACTTCTTCAGCAGGGACAGCAGGAACAACAATCTTGTCGAACAAGATCTCTTTGCTATCCATCAGGCTTTGGATGCCTGACTTCAGCAAGGGACAACCAGCAGGTGAAACAGCACAAAGAAGGCAACCTTTGCTACATCCCGGAAATAAACCGGCTAGCAACAGGTTCCTTTTAACAGTCAATAACGGAGTAACAATCTCTTCCACGGAGGCTACATACCGGCCTTCTTCCACAGCATTCACTCCATGCTGGGGCATGGGAGCGGTCACAACATTGGGTCTTTCGGGCGCCTCAAACTGTATTTCTTTAGCATCAATAAGGTCTTGAACCTTATTCCTCAGAGCCCAGCAATCGTCCGTAGTATGCCCCGGGCTATCAGAGTGATAAGCGTAACGGGCATTGGGGTTGTACTTTGGAGAAGTTGTGTTCACTACCTTCGGAGCTTCTTTGACAGTTACCAGATTGGTTGACAGTAGTTGCGGCAAAATCTGAGACAGGGTCATGCTGAGCCGAGTGTACTGCCTTTTAGGCCTCTCACCCCTTGGTTGGTTAAATTGCTGAGGAGCAGCAGCAGGCTTTGAAATTACCAACGCATTGACAGCTTGGCGGCGTTCCGGTTTGATTTGTCTTCTGGGACCATAAACAACACTGGCTTCCTTCTTGAAGGGCTTCTTTTCAGTACTCGCGGAGGAACCTTTTTGTATCTTCCCTGACTTGATACCATCTTCTATCCCCTCACCTGTCAAGATCAAATCTGTAAACCCAGCAGAAGAATTACCAATCAGATGTTTGAAGAACGGACCAGACAGAGTCCCCAGGAACATGTCAACAAGTTCACGGTCATTCAAAGGTGGCTGCACCCTGCCAGCCAGGTCTCTCCACTTTTGCGCATACTCCTTGAATCCTTCGCCCGTCCCCAGTGATATACCCTGGAGTTGGGTACGCGTGGGAGCAAGGTCAGAATTGTACTGATACTGTTTATAAAATGCAGTAGCCAAGTCCTCCCAGTTTCGGATACTGGCTCCATCCAGCTGATAGAACCATTCGAGTTGAGCCCCTGAAAGGCTATCCTGAAAGAAATGGATCCATAGGTTCTTGTCTGCAGTGTAAGGTTGGATCTTCCTTACATATGTTCTGAGATGCATTTTCGGGCAGGACAACCCGTCATACCTTGCAAAAATTGGCACTTTAAACTTCGGGGGATCACAATTCCAGCAACTAATCCCAAATCTTCGAAATCTAAGCCGGGAACTTTCTGCAGCTCCATAGCTGCCAACCTTTCTTCCAAGCTCTTGTACTTATCGTCGGCGGGCGGGTATTGTTGCTCTGAGTAGTATTCGTCCTCTTCAGCCTCTCCTTCTTCAGCTTCGAATTCGGAAGGTACCGCAGCCGCATTCACATTACTGGTTCCCTCTTCAGATGTAGGGGGAAATTCAAGCACTCTTCTGGCTTCACCCTCAAACCTTCTTCCTAGGGTAGCCACCCCGACTCTCTTCTTCTTCTTTTTCACTTGCTCTTTGTTCCCAAGCAGGGCTTTTAGATCCTCCTGACCCTTAGCCAAGGTCATCAGGAGATGTTGAAACTGTGAGTTTTGAGACTACAAGTCCTTGACCGTCTGTTCGAGATCCATCTTACTGAAATAAACAGCAGAAAGATAAGGAAACCCGGTGTGGAGACCTGCTTATGCGCATGATGAATGATATGTTTGTTTATGCAATGCATTCAAGGATTTAGAAAATTCAAAATTGTTGCAGACAAAAAGAGCACACGTCATATTATTAAGAAGAAATTTTGTCAGTACATAAATGCCCCATGGGCCAAATATTACAAAAAAAAACTTCTCAAGGTAAAAAGATGTTGCGCATCCTCTTTGGTGAGATGTAGGTGTTGAGGGTCTCTTCCTCATGGAGTCGGAGGGTAAGCTCCAAAACCTTCTTCTCACTGGCGTAGAAGCTGGCTTCAAAAGTATTCCGTTCCTCCTTGAGCTGGATCCAACTCTTCTGCATCTCCTCCCACCATGTAGGCATGTCAGGATATAGGATGGTGTAGGGAACCTCTCCTTCCTTAACGGGCTCTTTAATCACAGGGAGAACATGGGGGTAGGGCATCATTAGACTCTGGGCTCGGGTTTGTACCCACTTGAGATAAGGCTCAAGAGGGATGGAGTTCTTGTGCCCCAGTGTCTTGCTGTCTACCTTGTTAGGCATCCTCCAAGCTCTGATGAATCTTTGGCGAAGTCCTTGCGCATCGTTGTCGAAGTCAAAAACTAGGTCAGGAATCAACATGTCGTGAGGGCCATCCCTCCGTGCATATCCAAATTGTCTCAAAGCTAGACAAGGGTTGTAGGTAATGCCTCCTCTAATGCCAAGCAATGGAACATTAGGGAATTCTCCACAACGATCGATGATGATGACATTTTCTCTGGACCGAGAACACCAATGTACATCAGAGTGAGTGAGGGTCATTAGCCGTTGTGACCACCTTAAGCCTTGGTCATTCTTCAAGACAGATTGTGGAAGGTGCGAAATAAACCACCTTGCAAGGAGAGGAGTACAGCACATGAGAACACCCCTCTTTCTCATTGTTCGTGTGTAAAATGAGTGAAGAATATCCCCAAGCAATGTTGGTGTGGGATTCCTGGATAAGAAGATCTTGACGGCGTTGACATCTATAAGCTGATCAGGATTTGGAAACAGAACCAACCCATAAATGAGGAGTGCCACAATTTCTTCAAAGGCTTGTAGATCCAATGAATTCCAACACTCTTGTGCTTTCTCAAACAAGAATTTTGCCAAGAAGCCTTTGACACCGCTTCTAGTTTCCCAATGCCCCTTGATGTCAGATGGTTGAAAGTGTAGTGCTTGAGCAACATCTTCAGGCTTTGGTTCTTTTTCCGTACCGTTGTAGGGTAGTTGATTAAGAATAGGAATTCTCAAGAGTTGAGAAAATTCCTCCAAAGTGGGCACCAATTCGTAATCGGGGAAAGTGAAACAATGGTGAAGGGGGTCAAAGAACTGGAACAACACCTTTACCATGTCCTCTTTAATGTTGGTGTTGACTAGGCTGAGCAGTCTACCATGTCTTTCACTGAAGGGAGAGCTTTCCGGAATCCTGGATGTGAGCTCCTTGAGTTGAGGAGGGATTCTCACAAGGTTGACTTGGATAGTTTTCCTGTGAAGAATTTCCATGACCTACAAAACAAGAACAAAGATGAAGATCTGAACCCTTGAAATGGTTAGTGAATGCATATGATGCTTTATGATGCTCATGATGTATGCACAAACATATGTACAAGCAATTCACACAAAACCCTAGTTTCAGGCTTGCATAGGGTTTCATAGGTAAGTACCCTCTTGAGTGTAGTTGGCTTAAAAACCTGTCCTATAAATAGTAACCGGGTTCTAAGGAGCTCAATATCATTGGATTGTTTTCCATGTTCATTGTTTTGGTTTAGCCACTTAACTAGCGACCAAAATATTCCAAGAAAACAACCCTCAATGAGTGTAGTATCGAGTATCTACCAACTTCGGACTGCACCAAAGCCGGTCATCTCACTACCCCTAATAAAAGGCCAAGATGGTCAAGTAAGGTTCTAGGTCATTAGTGCTTAGTGACATCACTCAGCGGCCCCGTACTCTCCTTGATTAAACTCAAGGGTTACCGGTACTCACAAATATGTCGCACTAATATAGCTATTGCTTCAACCGTGTCGGTATACCCCGCACAGTTTCCACAACGTATTGCTATCTATGAATGTTTCCCCAAATCCGGGTGTAGGATTTCAAGCCCAAACAAGAGAACCAAGATATAAAGCAATCAAAGCAAACAATTAGTCATGCAAGAGGGTGATCTAAGCCCTAAGGTTACTCCACTTTAAAAGTTCTCCCCAGCAGAGTCGCCAGTTCTGTGATACGGTGGGAGAACTGACTTGGGGTTTTGCGTTTGTTTTCGCAAATGTTTCGGTTGAGCAAGAGTCGCCACCGACTTTTTATTTTATCCTAAGGAAAGGTTAAAAAGCACAGCAAAAACCTTTGAGATGTTTTCTTGGGTTCGGGGAGTAGATTATAGAAAGGGAAGGTATTAGCACCCTTTCTATCCATGGTTATCCATGGGCTCTTAGTTACTTGCTTAGATCAACTTGCCTTGATTTTCAATTATTTGAAATGGTGCTTTGTGTGTGTGGGTTTGAAAATGTTTTGAAAAGAGGTCATTTGTTGTGGCAACCTTGGTAATGATCCATGTTGGGATGTATACAAAGGTGTACTTATCTTTTGAAAAGTTTTCAATGTTTTTGAAAGTTGTTTTGAAAGTGTTGTGAAGTGTGGTTTTGAAAAGTAGGCAAGTGTGTTTTGCAAGTTTATCAAGTAACTAAGAGTTTTGTCTACCCCTAAATTTACTCAAAGGTTTTTCCTATGTTTTAACCCTTTTAACAATTTTGTTCCACCATTGTATTTGGTGGACAATCTTGTGTTAGGATGTTAACGGGACAGGCGCGGGTCATCTTTTAAACCATGATTGCAATGGTGCCAAGTGTCTTTGGCAATTTTTCCTTTAAGGGACTTGATCATTTTTAGGCAGCTTTCGAAAGCGTCATCGAGGGACTATGATCATTTGAATTTGTTTTGTTTTGCCAAAGACACCTAACATGCAACATGGCCCATTATTGAAGGCAACAAGTGGAGTAACCCTAGGGGTGCAAGTGTGATTGGTGTTGTCCATTTCCATGCTTTTTATCTTTGAATTAGGTCAAGCTATTTGTTTGGTTGATTTTTACATACAAACCCTAAATCTATCATGGCATATTTAGAAAGCTTTTAAATGCGAAAAATAAAATCCTAAATTATTACAACACAAATTATGGGATGGGGGGTACAAATGTTCAAATGAGGATATTTAGCAAGAAATTTAAATCTAAACTATTACAATCCAAATTGAATATACAAATTATTTTAATTGTACAATAATTAAATAAAATACAATAAATATGCAAGATGCAAAAAATGATTTTTATATGTATGTAAAAGTATTTTTCATGTGACAAATAAACAAAAATAAAAAGGATAATTTTTGAGTATTTTCATGTTTTAGGGCAAAAAACCTAATTTTGCTAAATAAAAGGCATTTATTATTTAATATATACAATATTTGTTAATTATATACAAAAAATAAATAAAAAGGAAGTATATTGTAAAAAAGTGATTTTTGAGGTTAAGTATTAATAAAAATAAAAATGTATTATTTTTGTATTTTTATCCTAAATATTCTAATAAATATATAAGTATTTATATTATATATTAAATATATACAAAAATAAAGATATTTATTATTTATAAAAAATATATTTTTTAGAAAATGTTTTCAAAAGATAAAATAAAATAAAAATCAGAAAATCAAATGTATTTGTATTATTTTAGTATTTTAAATAAAAGGATATGTTTATTTATGTGTATAAATTCAAATAAAACAAATAAAATCCAAATAAAATGCAAAAATGGTTGAAAAATATTTTTAATATTTTTTATGTTTTGACAAAAAATAAACAAGTCAAAAACAAAAATCAAAAGTCAAAAATAATAAAAATAAAACACAATGGACCAAGGGGGTGCATGTGGAAAATGAGGGTGTAAACAGAAAAGCAACCAAGCCCAGCCCAAAAGGGTTGTCTTCAACCTCCAGACTGTTTGAACACAGAAAAACGCGCGTTTTCTTCCTTCCTTGCTAACTTCTGATTCCTTGATTTTCAATAAAAACTTACAACATCAAAGTTATAGAGCATCATGTAACGATTCTAAACATATAAAGAAGTTGATCTAACTCTCAGAAATGAGAGAGAATTTCTTCTCCCCCAATTTCTGACCTAGGTTTTTTCCAATGTTCAGGTTCAAAATACTCTTAGCACACACAATATAAATGAAAAGTGACTATATGGATGGCTTTAGGGCTATGATTAGAACATGCTTTCTTCACAAACTTAAGCCTAACTATGCCTGGATAGAGAGATAGAAGTTCAAAAACTTACTTGTTCAGCTTGACTCGTGTATGATAATGGAGGTACTTTCAATGCAATGTGAGGACTTGTATAGCTTGCTTGAGGTCCAGTGATGCTTCTCCAACCTCTAGCTTGCTTTGGAACTAACTGAAACGAGCTATGGAAGTTAACCTGCACAACTGAAAAAATGAAAATGATGAACTTGGTTAGAGGTGTTACAGTCTGTAGCTAGGGCTTGGGATAGCTTGTATGGATGTTATGGAAGGTGTATGAACCAACTTTGGCCAAAACGCACGAGCAAACTGAGTTGTGCAACTCAATCTGCAGGGATGCCCTGTTTTGTGCAGCAAAATGGTGTTTCTGTGTTTGGGGAGGTATTGAAGGTGGTTGGCTCGTGTTTCAGGTCAAGTTTGATGTTTGGAAGATGCCCAAGAAGTTTGTTTAGGCTTGTGTTTACAGGAACTCAATGATGTGTTTCAAAATGCAAGTTTCTTCTATCTTAAGCAAAGTTTGTCAAGTTTCAATATAGGCTACCACAGGCCCCTCAAGCATGCTGCACAAATCACTCTTGATAAGTGGAATTGGTTCCTGACTTTGTGCCTAGAAGATATGCTTTTGTACTTCTTAGATTTGTGTTTGACATAAAGCAACTCTTTACAAGAATGGATAACTTGCTTTTTCCAAATATGGCTTAATTCTTCATGTAATGACCAAATGCACCAAATAATGATAGAACACAATGGATTGGCATTTAATAATTGAGTGTGGATGAGATAAAAGGCCTGTAATCTAGTTGTGCAAGCTGAGTTCAAAAATGCCTAAGTTATGAACATGAAAATGGCCATGAACAAAGTGACTTTTGCCCATATTGACAAATTCGATTCTCCCTAACCACAAGGGTGTTTGAGAAGTTCTTGGACAATTTGGAAAGCTTGGAATGTGTACTACAATCCATCTTTGTAATGCAAGTTGAAATTACAAGTGGAAGCATGTGAAAAGTGGCCATGAAGTTGGGTAAAAATCCTGCCTAGAATATGTCAAAATTTTTCTAAGTTAAGAATGTTTTGCACCCTTGTTCCAAAAATCATAACTTGAGCTACAAGATTATTTTGAGGAAACTTTGTGAATCAAAGTTGTAGATTTTGCAATGTACTATAACTTTCATGTTTTGAGTTTTGTTTGAATCCAAATGCATCTTGATGAAAAAATGGGACAAAGTTAGGAAAAAATTAGGAATTTTCATAACTTAGAAAATTTCTAAGTTATGAAATTTCTTCATTTCAAACCCTAATTTGTGATTTTTGATTTCTTGATGAACAAGTTTCATAATTTGACATGTATTGATGAAAAATGAATCTTGACACTTGATTTTGACCAAAAAGTCAAAGTTTGACTTTTCAGTATACAGTCAAATTTTGCTCAGTTGACTGGAAAATTCATCTGTCAATCTTGTGCATTTGGGATCTTTTGAACTTGTTGAACATGTCAAGACAATGCCATTGAGTCCTTGATTCCATATGTGAGTTTGGTTTGCCATTGGCTAGGTCAAACAGTCAAAAATTGCCTTTGTGCAGTCAAAACCCTAAAAATGACCATTTTGCCCTTTTGGTGATCTGATCAAATTTCTTGTGGAATTGTGACCCAAACTTGATCAGATGGTCCATATGAGTTCATAATGTTGATGTGGGTCAAATTTCATGAGGTTTGACTGTCAATTGACCACAGTTGACTTTTTCCCCAATACAGCTGATTTCTAGGTCAACTGTCCAATTGACTGGGCAAAGATTGGAATCAAGGCTTGAAACATGGTATGGATAAACTTGTGAGTCCAACATGAAGCATGAAAGTCATCTTGGGCCTTTTAGGTCAAAACATCTTTGTGCAAACACAAACCCTAATTTGGGTCAATAGTGCAAGGAGGAGTCTTGAGCAGAGCCAACCTTAACTTGATCTTGAGCTCCAAGGGTCTTGTGGTGAGAAAATATTGATGAAATGGGAGGGAAAATTTTGGGGTACAACACCTAGAAAAAGTCAAACATTCCCAGCGGAGTATCCTCGAAACAGAAAGCAGGAATCCCCAGCATAGACACTCTAAACAAGATTGAAGACTCATATTCTTCATCCCCAACAACAGTCAGGGATTTATTTTTCCCAGTCAAAGATGCTACACAGAGTTACTAATACACTTCAACAACATCTTATATCTCATACATCATTTACAAAAAATCATAGCATATACATATAAAACGCATATTGCGAACTCTCATTTATTTTTGAGAACATCATTACGCAATGCATTGCATACGTCATGACATTGCATAAAGACTAACTTTGCCTTTTCAGGTAAAGTCTACATACAGACGAATATCATCAGCAATTTTCAAACAGGTCAAAGATTAATCCTCGAAGCAAGCCGGGGAAACTTATCTGCATGACTAGGTCGAAGATTAATTCCCGAAAATAAGCTGGGGGAAATATCAAAGACCAGGTGGTATGAATTTCCGAAATAGGCCGGGTTTACCAATGAAAGAGAATTGTAGATCAATTCCCGGAATAAGCCGGGGCAACTATCAAAGACCAGGTGGTATGAATTCCCGAAATAGTCCGGGGTTACCAATGAAAGTGAATTATAGATCAATTCCCAAAGCAAGAAGGGGAGACCATCTGCATGACCAGATGACTTCCTTCAAAGATTTACTCTGAACAATATCTTCTAAAAAGCATTTCCTCAGAGACTTAATTCCGGCAATCATTTCCTTGGAGACTGAATTCTGAAAAGCATCTTCCCCAGAGACTGAATTCCGACAAGCATTTCCTTGGAGACTGAATTTCGACAAACATTTCCTCGGAGACTGAATTTCGACAAGTATTTCCTCGGAGACTGAATTCTGACAAGCATTTCCTCGGAGACTGAATTCCGACAAGCATTTCCTCGGAGACTAAATTCGGACAAGCATTTCCTCGAAAACTGAATTCCGACAAGCATTTCCTCGGAGACTGAATTTCGACAAGCATTTCCTCAGAGACTAAATTCCGACAAGCATCTTCCTCGGAGACTGAATTTCGACAAGCATCTTCCTCGGAGACTGAATTTCGACAAGCATTTCCTCGGAGACTAAATTCCGACAAGCATTTCCTTCGAGACTTAATTCTGACAAGCATTTCTTTGGAGACTCAATTTCGACAAGCATCTTCCTCGAAGACTGAATTCCGACAAGCATTTCCTTGGAAACTGGATTTCGACAAGAATTTCCTCAGAGATTGAATTCCGACAAGCATTTCCTCGGAGACTGAATTCGGATAAGCATTTCCTCAGAGACTGGATTCCGATAAGCATCTTCCTTAGAGACTGAATTCTTAAGAGCACTTACCTCATAAATTTATTCTGAAAAGCATTTCCCTAAGAGATTTAACCTGACAAGCATTTCCTTCAGAGACTGAATTCTAAAAAACAGTTCCTTTGAAGACTAATTCCAATAACTTTTCTAGTTGAAGTCAGGCGTAGACATCTTTTAGTACATCACTCAGATAAAATCAAGCATGGATTTATTTTGATACTCTTTTGGAAAAGTAGGGCGTAGACTCCTTCCAACATCTTCTTCCAGTTGAAGTCAGGCGTAGACATCTTCTGGCTCAGATTAAATTGAGCGTAGATTTATTCTGATACTCCTTTGGAAAAGTTGGGCGTAGACTCTTTCCAACACCTATTCTAGTTGAAGTCGGGCGTAGACATCTTCTAGTACATCATTCAGACGAAATCGAGCGTAGATTACTTTTAAAGCTCCTTTGGAAAAGTCGAGCGTAGACTCCTTCCAATACTTCTCCCATACTTATAAATATTTATTTTTGCATATATAAAAACTTTATATTTTTTATACAATATTATTTATTTTAACATAAAAAATACATAAAAAATAGTACATAAGAACTTTATTTTCTTTTAAAATAGAAATTAGGGTTAAGCTTTCTTTCAAGAATTAATTTCTTTTCCTTATATTTTTAGGTTTAAAATTTCTTTTCACATAAAAACAAAACAAAATCTTTTTCTTGCATGTACATAATGTTGCATCTTTAAATATTGTATATTATTTATTCTAATATTCATGCAAATTCGATTTGGTTATAATAATTTATTTAGGTTTATATTCTTGCAAATTCCTATTTAAATTTGTATTCCCACCTCCTATAAAATTATTATAATAGCTTAGTAATCTTTACATTACGCAATTTACCGCTTTACATGCCATGATTAGTAATTAGGGTTTGTATGGTAAGATCAAAACAAAGCAAATAGAAAACCCTAAATGCAAGATAAAATCAAAGCATGAAAATAACACACTTGCACACAAGCATCCTTAGGGTTTCTCCACTTGGTTGCCTTATATAAAATAGCCATTTTACACATGCGAAGTATCTTGGCAAAACAAACAAACATAAGATCATAGTCCCTTGATGACGCTATTCAAAGGTTGCCTTACAAAATGATCTTGGTCCCTCAAGATGCTAAGATACTTTGCAAACATTGCTAATCATGGTTATACGATGACCCACGCTCGTCCCGTTTACATCCAAAGATAGGGTTGCTTACCAAATCAATGGTAAGACAACAATGTCAAAGGAAAAGAAAATGAACAAGAAAGACATTTGAGTAGGTAGATTACTTCTAGTTACTTGCTCTATTTTCAAACAACTATCCTTGCTATTTTCAAAACAAACACACACATTTCAAAAAACATTTTACAAATATTGAAAACATTTTCAAAAGACAAACATCTTTGTATACATTCTTACTAACGGGAATCATTACAAAGATTGCCTAAACAAATGGCCTCTTTTACAAAATACTTTCAAAACCACACCAAACATATTTTCAAACAACAAAAGCAAGTGATCTAGCAAGTAACTAAGAGCCCATGGAAAACCATGGATGAAAAGGGTGCTAATACCTTCCCTTTTCATAATCTACCCACCGAACTCAAGAAAACATCTCAAAGGTCTTTCCTGTGCTTTTTCACCTTTCCTTTTGGATAAAAGAAAAGTCGGTGGCGACTCTTGCTAACCGCAACATTTGCGATAAAACGCAAAACCCTCAAGTCAGTTCTCCCACCGTATCACAGAACTGGCGACTCTGTTGGGGAATTATTATAAAAAGTGGGGTTACCTTAAGGTTTAGATCATATTTATTTGCTTACATTGTTTGACTTGTTTGCTTTACATTATGGTTCTTTGCTTGGGTGTGAAATCCTCTACCCGGATTTGGGATACATTATAGGTAAATAGCAATACGTTGTGGAAACTGTGCGGGGTATACCGACATGGTCTAAGCAATAGCTATGTTAGTGTGACATATTTATGAGTATTGGTAGCCTTTGAGTCAATGAAAGAGAATACGGGGCCGCTGAGTGATGTCATGAAGCACTAATGAACTTCTAGAACCCTTTACTTGACCAACTTGGCCTTTAGGATGTAGTGAGATGACCGACTTTGGTGCAGTCCGAAGTTGGTAGATACTCGATACTACACTCATTCAGGGTTATTTTCTTGGGATATTTCGGTCGCCATTAAAGAGGCTTGAGCTGAAACAATGACCAAGGAAACAGTCCAGTGATATTGAGCTCCTTAGAACCCGATTACTATTACTAGGACAAGTTTAAGCCAACTAAACTTCAAGAGGGTACTTACCTATAAAGCCCCATGCAAGCCTAAACTAAGAACTTGTTTGTTTTGCTTGTATATACATACTTGTGCATAACATCATGGACATCATGAACATCATATGCATCCACTAACTATTTCAAGGATTTTGGAGATTCATCTTTGTTCTTCTTTTGAAGGATACAAATTCACTCCGCAGGAAAACTATCCAAATCAACCTTGTAAGAATTCCTCCACAACTCAAGGAGCTAGCTTCAAGGATCCCTGAGAACTCTCCATTCACCGAGAGGCATGGTCATCTACTCAACTTGGTCACGTCCAACACAAATGAGGATATGTTGAAGGTGCTCTTCCAGTTGTTTGATCCTTTGCACCATTGCTTCACATTTCCTGACTATCAGCTTGTGCCCACTTTGGAAGAATTCTCTCAATTCTTGAGGATTCCTATTCTTAATCAACTACCTTTCAACGGTACGGAAAGAGACCCAAAGCCAGAAGAGATTGCTCAAGCCCTGCACTTGCACTCATCTGATGTCACAACTCATTGGGAAACTAGAAGTGGTGTCAAAGGCTTCTTAGCAAAGTTTCTGTTTGAGAAAGCCCAAAGCTGTTGGAATTCTTTAGATCTGCAAGAATTTGAGGAAATTGTGGCTCTCCTCATCTATGGGATGGTCTTATTCCCCAATCCTGACCAACTCATAGATGTGAATGCCGTCAAAATCTTCATGTCACGCAATCCGGTGCCTACATTGCTAGGGGATATCCTACACTATTTTCACACTCGTACAATGAGGAAAAGAGGTGTCCTTATGTGTTGCACTCCTCTCCTGACAAGATGGTTTATTTCTCATCTTCCCCAATCAGTCTTAAAAAATGAGCAAGGATTAAGGTGGTCACATAGGTTAATGACGCTCAAACATTCAGATATTCATTGGTGCTCTTGATCCAAAGAGAATGTTATCATTGTTGACCGTTGTGGGGAATTCCCTAATGTCCCTCTACTTGGCATTAGGGGAGGCATCACCTACAACCCATGCTTAGCTCTAAGACAATTTGGTTATGCCCGAAGGGATGGTCCACATGAGATGCTGATTCAAGGCTTGGTATTCGACTATGACAACGACGATCAAGGTCTTCGCCAGAGATTCATCCGAGCTTGGAGGATGCTAAAAAAGGTGGATGGCAAGACTTTGGGACACAAGAATTCCATCCCTCTTGAGCCTTACCTCAAGTGGGTACGAACCCGCGCTCAAAGTCTTATGATGCCTTATCCTCCCATTCTCCCAGTGATCATCGAGCCTGTTAAGGAAGGAGAAGTTCCATACACTATCCTACATCCTGACATGCCCACATCTCTTGAAGACCTACAAAGGGATTGGATACAACTCAAAGGAGAGCGAGATACTTTCGAAGCCCAATTCTGCGCAAGCGAGAAGAAGGTTTTGGAACTCACTAGGCTACTTCATGAGGAGCAGGCTCTAAATGCTTACATAGCATCAAAGAGGATGCGCAATACTTTTTTATCTTAGAGTTTTGTATTATTTATCCCAAGGGGAATTGATGTACTCAAACTTTATTTTATTAATATAACGTGTGTTTCTTTTTGTTTAAAACGAACTTGAATTTTTAAAATCCTTGAAAGCATTGCATGTGTACATATCATTCATCATAACATAAACAAGTCTTTTGCAACGAGTTTCCTCATCTCTCTACTGTTTATTTCAGTAAGATGGATCTCGAACAGACAGTCAAAGATCTTCAAGCTCAAAACATGCAGTTTCAACAGTTACTCACAACCCTGGCCAAAGGACAAGAGGAGCTGAAGACTCTGTTGGCCAAAGAGATAAAGAAGAAAGAGAAGAAACCATCTGGTGTTGTAATCATGGGGAGAAGATTTCAAGGACAAACTAGAAGAACCTTGAATTTTGTAGCAACATCTGATGAAGGAGAAGGGAAAGGAAAAGAAACAGCATTTCTGTCAGAATCTGAAGAGGAGGAAGATTACTCCGAGGAACAGTATCCTCCAGCAGATGATAAGTACAGACATCTTGAAGAATGTTTGAACTCTATGGAAATACAAAGGGTACCAGGTCTAGACTTTGAAGAATTGGGGCTAGTATCGGGAGTTGTGATCCCACCAAAGTTCAAAGTGCTGTTGTTTGCAAAATATGACGGGGTGTCATGTCCTAAAATTCACCTCCGATCATACGTGAGAAAGACTCAGCCGCACTCCGTCGATAAAGACCTGTGGGTGCATTTTTTCCAGGATAGTTTATCCGGAACACAACTCAATTGGTTTTACCAATTAGAAAGGGCCAACGTCCACAACTGGGAAGACCTTGCTGCAACTTTTTATAAACAATACCAGTATAATGAAGATTTGGCACCTACCCGTACTCAACTTCAGAGTATGGCTATGACTTCAAATGAGGGTTTCAAAGATTACACGCAGAAATGGAGAGATCTAGCTGGAAGGGTGCAACCCCCTCTGTCTGAAAGGGAGTTGGTGGATATGTTCTTAGGCACTATATCGGGCCCTTTCTTCAACCATTTGATTGGGAGCTCATCTGCTAGATTTACTGAGTTAATATTAACTGGAGAGAGGGTGGAAGCTGGCATAAAAAGTGGAAAGATTCAGAAGGATTCGTCTGCCTCTACAACTGTAAGAAAGCCTTTCACCAGAATGAAGGAGGTATCTGTTGTTTATCCATAAAGGAACCAAGGGAGAGCTGAGCGCCGACCAATGGTAGGGGCCGTTAAGATCCCAAAGCCTACATCTGATCAACCAAGAAGTAACCAACCGAGGGTGGAAAGGCCAGTCCGACAATTCACCAGAATTAATATGACTTTAGCCCAGGTTTTACCACATATTCTGAAATCTAATTTGGCAACTTTAAAGGAAGCTCCAAAGAATCCCAACACAAAGAATCCCAACACTGCGTCCCCTCATTATCACCCAAATGTCAGATGCGCATATCATTCCGAAAGTTTGGGTCACGACACTAACAACTGTTGGGCCTTGAAAAACAAAATTCAAGACCTTATAGATGCAAAAGAGATTGAGTTTGATGCGCCCGAGAAACCAAACATCATTTCCGCTCCTATGCCTAGGCATGGTCACAACACCAATGTTATCGAAGAAGATTTGTTTGTTACCACAGTTGATGAACTCTTGACTCCGCTCCCAATCATTATGATAAACTTGTTGAAAGCTGGTGTACTCCCAGGTTGTAATGAAGACTGCCATCTTTTCTTATCCTCACCAACTGTTTTCCCTTTGTTGAAGACAAGCATTTAACGCTTGATAGACAACCAAGAGATTCTGTTTGAAAATGCTCCTGTTTCACATGTTCCTGTTAAAGACGTTTCAATCATAACCATCTCCGCCAATCCTTCCAGGGTCCCTAAAAGACCCGTTAGGATTACATCGGTTCCAAAGACTACTCCTCTTATAATCACAATGCCCGGGCCGGTCCCGTATGAATCAGACAAAACAGTACCATGGAATTACGGTGGAGACATCTACTACCATGGTATCAAACAAGATGGGATGGCCACCGAAGAAATGAGCTCCGAAGAAGAAGACCCCGACATTAGCAATTTTGTCGGAACCAGTAAGATTACTCGTAGTGGTAGAATCTTCTCTCCAGAAATTGCCCCTCCAAAGGAAGTTTTTGGACCCGTGGCTGTTCCAAAGGTTACCTCCATATCAATAATCATATCTGCAAGTGCTCCTACTGACAAAGACGATGCAACCCCTGCTGTTATCCCTACCAACACTTCTACTGCTGAAATTCGAGGAAAAAGTGTTCAAGAAGAGCCTGTCCGGATGAAGGCTCAACCACTGACTATCCCTGAAACCTCCAAGAAGGAAATGAAGGAGATATTAAGGATAATAAAAAAGAGTGACTATGACGTGGTTTAACAGTTGGGGCAAACTCCCTCCAAAATATCCATGCTAGCATTGTTGCTGTGTTCTGAGGCACATGCGAAAGCTCTGGTGAAGTTTCTGCAGATAGCCCATGTGCCACAAGAGACGTCTGCTGACCAATTCCAAGAGTGTGTGGCCAGTTTGACAGCTGATAACGACCTAGGCTTCTCTGATGCTAATTTGACACCAAGAGGGAGAAAGCACAACGAGGCGTTACATGTCTCTGTGGAATGTAGAGGAACAACTCTGGCCCATGTCTTGGTGGACACTGGCTCATCTTTGAACATTTTACCGAAGAAAGCTCTCGACAGATTGGATTACGAAGGACTAACATTGAAACCTAGTAACATAGTCGTGAGAGCATTTGATGGCTCAAAGAGGATGGTCCACGGAGAGGTGGACATCCCCTTAAAGGTGGGGACTCAGACTTTCAATTCAACTTTCTATGTAATGGATATCCTCCCTTCTTACTCCTGTCTGCTAGGACGGCCCTGGATCCATAATGCCGGTGTTGTCACCTCTACACTACACCAGATGCTGAAATACCCGGTCCATGGAAAGATTATTGATAACGAGAAATCGTATCATATAATTACTAAGCTTTTTACCGATTTTATAATACATTGAGTCGTCTAACTCCTGATTATTCCGAGTTTTTGTGTCTTTTCACAGGTACAACATTTGTCAACTCAAACCAATGAAAAGGACTACATGAAGGAAGCTAGACAAGAAACAGAAGAGAAAAGAACCAAATCTGCAAAGTTTGGAGATTTTTAAACGGTGACGACCGTCACACCCTGTGACGACCGTAACGCCTCCTCAACTTGAAAGAACGCTCGTCACACATCATTGACGAGCGTAATGCGCTATTTAAGCGCATTACGACCGTCACCCACCTGTGACGACCGTCACACGCGTGAAGAGGAGCGTTATGAATTAGTGGAGATGTGGGCAACATGAGGGATGAAGTGTTCTCCTATATTCCCTCCACTCAGTAACCATGCATCCTATATTTCCTCCACTCAAGCCTTTTCCAAGATTCTTTCAACTGCAATATTTTCTCCTATATATATGTGGTAGTGCAAAGGGATGGAGGTCGAAGAAATTCTCACAGAATAAAATTTCTACTTTCTGCAATTATTTATATTTCCTTGTTTTAGAGTTTTTTCTACATTACTGTAATTTCTATTTCCAACATTAGTTTTAGGGTGTTAATTCTTCATTTAAGAATTAACACAATTTATTGATTTCGATTGAGCTGCAAGGAATATTGTAACATCCAAGATTATCATAGCAACATTATTTCCAGGTTTTTTATGCAATTAATATTTATTCATTCTTGTATTATGCCAATTATTTTTATGGATTATATTTTGAATTGCATAGTTATTAAATATATTATGTCCGGTTAAATTATTTGTACCGGTATGTGACTCTTAAGTACCGAAAGAATTCAGTGACACCTTGGCCAAAAACATTTATAAAACAATTTCTGGTTTCCAATTTCCATGTTTAATTTAACTACCCTTGTCACGAGAGTGAGAGGATAATTAACACGATTTTGCCACGAGAGTGGGAAATTAATTAAGGCAAGAACCTGCATGCGAGAGCTGGGGTTCAACCCAGATAGTGGTAACGAAACATTAATTTTTAAATACACGAGAGTGTTTTAATAAATTAATTAAACTCAAATTGTTTTCAAAAAGTGTTATTAAATTTAAAGTGCATCCACTAGGTTTAGTACCATGACTTATTTCATGAACACGAGAGTGTATGTCTCAGGTTTTTAAACAATTCATTTTTACTAAAATACTTTATAGGCCAAGCGATTCACCTAATTCCCGAAGTCCGACTATCACATACCGGTATAACTATTACTATTATTTTTAATTAAACTATTCCCCCCCTAAAATCAAATATTCATCGCTTAGTTAAACAAATTGTAGCATTAGATCGTATGCGATTGATCCTCAGTCTCTGTGGGTTCGATAATCATTTAAAACTAGAACGACTAAACTGTATACTTGCAGTTAGTATCCCATAGACTCATAAAGTCTCGATCAAGTTTTTGGCGCCGTTGCCGGGGACTGATTAGTCAATTAAGTACGATTCTTCTGTTACGCGTTTAGACTAGGCAACAAAAACCCTTTTTCGATTTGTATGCCAAGGACTCGCTCACAAGGCGAACCACTTGACAAATCGATGGACGAACCTGAACGCATCCTTTCCGTAAGACGTGCAGTCAGGGATTACTGTTTAAATGATGTTATTCCTTTACCCAAACCCGAAATCAAGATTGATTCTGAAACAGATTCTAATTCTTCCTCTGAAACCGAAACTAATCCAGAATTAGACATGGCCGAAGAACAAAGGACCCGTCCACTGAAGGAGTACGCAGCTCCATCACAACAAGAACCCTACAACAGCATTGCTGCTCCAGCAATAAATCGAAACGATTTTGAGTTAAAACCGTCATTGATATCAGCTATCCAACAACGCCAATTCTCTGGAGATCCTACCGAGGATCCAAATGAACATCTTACAAAGTTCATTCAATTTGCAGACACGGTTATAGCAAATGGTGTCAGTAAAGATGCTATAAGATTATGTCTTTTCCCTTTCTCTCTAAGAGATAGAGCTTGGGCTTGGTTGCAATCCTTGCCATCAAATTCCGTCACTACGTGGGAAGGACTTAAGATTGTATTTTTAGCACGATACTTTCCCCCAAACAAGACTACTGCACTAAGATCCCAAATCAACGGATTTAGGCAGAAGGATACTGAATCGTTGTTCGATGCATGGGAACGCTACAAAGATATGATGCGAATGTGCCCACATCACGGACTAGAAAAATGGCTGATAATCCACACGTTTTATAATGGACTCTTGTACAACACAAGACTCTCTATAGATTCCGCCACAGGTGGTACACTGATGGATAAGCCTTATGACGAAGCTAACCAACTCATTGAAAATATGGCTCAAAACCACTATCAGTGGGGAGGAGAAAGAACATCTGTGGAGAAAACTCAAACCAAAGGTGGGATGTACGAGATTAGTAGCCTAGATAAAGTTAATGCTAAGGTAGATGCTCTTACCCAAAATATAGAAAGCTTGACCTTACCTCCTGCAGCCACCGTGGCTGCAGTTACCCCAAGCTGCAAAGTTTGTGGAGTCCCTGGTCATGTTGGAACCGAATGTCAGATCTTAGCAGGAATATCAGTTGATTAGGTAAATTACGCTCAAGGTAATCCTTATGCTAATACCTATAATCCTGGTTGGAAGAACCATCCTAACTTCTCATACAAGAGCAATAACGCTTTATATGCACCTGGCCAAGCACCTGCTGTACCTCCAGGTTATCAAAAACCCGCTGTTAATGTTCCTAACATTCCTAAGAAATCTAACCTTGAAATCTTAATGGAAAATTTTATCGCTAATCAAGCTCAACAAAATAAAGAATTCCTCAATCAAAACGTTCACACCGGTGAACAATTGAAGCTATTAGCAAATAAGGTAGATGCCCTAGCAACTCACAATAAAATGTTAGAAACCCAAATCTCCCAAGTAGCACAACACCAAGCTAGTTCTGCCTCACCTGCTGGTACATTTCCTGGACAGCCACAACCCAATCCTAAAGGACACGCTAATGCTATCACATTACGAAGTGGGACAGCTCTCGATGGACCGGTAGATCCTAGACTCCAAAACCCGACCATGTATCAGAAACCCGAAAAGGAAGTAGAGAAGTCGAAAGATCAATCTTAGAATGTAGAGGAAGACGCGAATGAGAACATAGAGGCTTCAGAAAAACCTTACGTACCTCCACCGCCATATAAACCACCAATTCCATACCCTCAAAGACTTGCAAAATCCAAGAACGAGGGGCAATTCAAGAAATTTGTAGAACTTTTGAAACAATTAAACGTTACTATTCCGTTTACAGAAGCTATAACCCAAATGCTGTCATATGCTAAATTCTTAAAAGAGATATTGTCTAATAAGAAGAAAATCGTTGAAAACGAAACCGTTATGCTAACTGCCGAATGTAGCGCCATAATTCAAAATAATATGCCTCCAAAGCTAAAAGATCCTGGTAGTTTCTCCATACCATGTGTAATTGGAAAATCTGTCATAGACAAAGCTCTATGCGATTTAGGAGCAAGTGTTAGTCTAATGCCCTTATCTATTTGCGAGAAGCTCAAATTAGGCGACATGAGACCTACCAAGATGTCCCTACAACTAGCCGACAGATCAGTCAAATTCCCTTTTGGGATGCTAGAAAACATTCCTGTCCGAATAGGACAATTTTACATACCGACTGACTTTATAATAATGGACATCAAGGAAGATTCAAACATTCCCATCATACTAGGAAGACCATTTTTAGCTACTGCAGGAGCCATCATTGACGTTAAGAAAGGAAAGCTTACCTTCGAGGTAGGAGAAGAAAAAGTAGAATTCATTCTTTCCCAATTCTTTAAAGCCCCTGCTATAGATGACTCATGTTGTCTCCTAGATATTATTGATGAATGTGTCAAAGAACTAGAAAGCCAAGAAGACACCTATTCTGAGATGCTGAAAATTCCAACACCAACTATCCTCAAGGATGATGACTGGAAACAAGAACATCTAGATGCTAACCTAAGCGAATGTTTCACCTTAACACCCGATCCTGCCCCAACTGATAAGAAAACTGGTATAGAACTTAAAACGTTACCTGAAGATCTTAGGTATGAATTTTTAGATAAAGAACTCGAACGACCAGTTATAGTAAATGCCAATTTAGGGAAGATCGAAACTGAAAAACTTCTTAGTGTGTTAAGGAAGTATCCAACCGCGTTAGGCTATAATATATCAGATCTAAAAGGAATAAGCCTTTCTCTCTGTATGCACCACATTATGTTGGAGGAGGACTGCAAGACTTCTAGAGAACATCAGAGACGAATAAATCCTATCCTAAGTGAAGTCGTTAAGAAAGAAGTGCAGAAACTGCTAGAGGCAGGCATCATATACCCAATATCAGATAGTAACTGAGTCAGTCCAGTTCACGTAGTACCTAAGAAAGGAGGTGTTACGGTTATAACAAACACGAAAGGCGAATCGGTGGCACAACGTACCCAAACAGGATGGAGAATGTGTATCGATTACAGAAAACTAAACAAAGCTACGCGCAAGGACCATTTCCCATTACCATTCATTGATCAAATGCTCGAGCGCTTAGCCAAACATTCCCATTTCTGCTATCTTGACGGATACTCAGGATTCTTCCAAATTACCATTCATCCTGATGATCAAGAGAAAACCATGTTCACATGTCCCTATGGTACCTTTGCATACCGAAGAATGCCATTTGGACTATGTAACGCACCTGCAACTTTCCAACGATGCATGATGGCGATTTTCGCAGACTTTTTAGACGGAATTATGGAAGTATTCATGGACGATTTTTCTGTCTATGGAGAAAGTTTTGACGGATGTTTATCAAATCTTGAATTAGTACTGAAATGCTGTGTCAATGTTAACCTAGTGCTCAATTGGGAAAATGTCACTTCATGGTGAGACAAGGAATTGTGTTGGGTCATGTTGTATCAAACAGAGGGATTGAAGTCGATAAAGCAAAAATCGAGATTATCAAAAACCTTCAACCACCCAAAACAGTTAGAGAATAAGAAGTTTTCTAGGACACGCTGGTTTTTACCGACGTTTCATAAAAGATTTCTCTAAAATCACTAAGCCGCTAACTGAATTATTAATGAAAGAAGCTGAGTTTATTTTCGACGATAAATGCTTAAACGCATTTGAGATGCTTAAAGAAGCCTTAATTTCAAATCCTATTATGCAACCTCCTGATTGGAACCTACCATTTGAAATAATGTGCGATGCGAGTGATTATGCTGTAGGCGTAGTCCTAGGACAACACAAGGATAAAAAGCTTCACGCTATCTACTGCGCAAGCAGAACACTCGATCCCGCACAAATGAATTATGCCACTACGGAGAAGGAACTCTTAGCTGTTGTATTCGCATTGGATAAATTTCATTCCTACTTAGTAGGCACCAAAATCATTATTTACACGGATCATGCTGCGATCCGATACTTGCTAAGTAAGAAAGACGCCAAACCACGACTACTCAGATGGATCTTACTCCTACGAGAGTTTGACTTGGAAATAAAAGACAAAAGAGGAACTGAAAACATGGTAGCAGACCATTTATCAAGATTAGATGGAATCCAAACCGAGAGTGTTCCCATAAACGAAGATTTCCCTTATGAACGCCTTATTTCTAAACTAGAGATAGCTCCTACCGACATTTTAGATCAACACAATGAACCTTTAACAACTGCGGTAGTAAAAGCCATTTGTACCAACACCACATTACCATGGTACGATGATTTCGTTAACTATTTAGCTGCCAGTGTTTTACCACCCGATTTAACGTACCAACAGCGGAAGAAATTCTTCCATGATCTTAAACACTACTTTTGGGATGAACCTTTACTCTTTAAAAGAGGCGCCAATGGTATCTACCGTCGCTGTGTTCCTAACGATGAAATAGACGACGTCATTTCCCATTGCCATTCCGCCCCTTATGGTGGACACGCTAGTACATCGAAAACTTGTGCAAAAATACTTCAAGCTGGCTTCTTTTGGCCTACCTTATGGAAAGACGTCCACGTAGCAATTATGAACTGCGATAGATGTCAACGCACAGGAAAATATCTAGACGCGACGAAATGCCGCGAAAAGGGATTCTCGAAGTAGAAATTTTCGATGTGTGGGGAATTGATTTCATGGGACCGTTCCCTGCATCTTTTGGAAATAAGTATATATTGGTAGCTGTTGACTACGTATCAAAATGGATTGAAGCCATCGCTGCACCCACAAACGATACACGAGTGGTAATTAAACTATTCAAGCATGTTATCTTCCCACGATTCGGTGTACCAAAGACTAGTAATCAGTGATGGCGGTTCCCATTTTATCTCTAGAATTTTCAAAAAATTACTTTCAAAATATGGCGTTAAACATCGCATAGCCACACCATACCATCCTCAAACGAGTGGACAAGTGGAAGTGTCAAATAGGGAGATAAAACAAATCCTTGAGAAAACCGTAGCCACATCCAGAAAATATTGGTCCTCCAAGCTAAATGATGCTCTTTGGGCATATCGGACAGCTTTTAAAACCCCTATCGGAACAACGCCGTTTAAATTAGTTTATGGAAAATCTTGTCATTTGCCAGTAGAATTAGAACATAAAGCTTATTGGGCCATTAAAACCCTTAACCTAAATTACAAGATTACTGGTGAAAAACGAATATTTGATATCCATGAATTAGAAGAATTGCGTTTAGACGCTTATGAAAATGCTAGAATCTATAAGGAAAGAACAAAAAAATGGCACGATAAGCGTATCTCGCGGAAAGAATTTAAGGAAGGAGACATCGTACTCCTATTCAACTCTAGACTGAAACTTTTCCCGGGAAAGTTACATTCCAGATGGTCAGGACCATTCGAAATTAATAAAGTTTTCCCAAGTGGTGCGATATAAATTAAAGGAAATTCTATCGAACCATTCATAGTCAATGGCTAGCGCTTAAAGCACTACTTTAACGTCGGAAATCTAGACTATTCGACTTATCTTCAGTTAAGTGAGCCACCTACCCCGATACCTAACTGAATAGGTATTATTTGTCGAGCCATCGACATAAAACAAAGGCGCTTCATGGGAGGCAACCCATGTTTTCTTTTAATTATTTTTATTGTTTTAATATGTTTTTAATTTTCTTTTCTTTTTCTTAATCTTTAAAACTTTCATGTTGCATCTCTTACTCCTTTTTATTTTCTTTTTCTTTTTCTTCTATTTTTATTTTTCCTTTAAACTTTCTTTTTCTTTTTGATCTAACTTCGGCATTCTTAACCTGAAAATACTAACTTAGTTTTTCAAACATTTATTAAATATTTTCAGGGGGTAATTCTTTAGCTTTCATATTTAGCTCCATGGCACGAGTAAACTACATGAATATCACCTTGAGAAGCAGGCACCAGAGAAGACGCTTTGAGGATCTGGCTGAGCGTGAAATGTGCCCTACAATCTACGCTGATGACCATGCTATGACTGCTCTTGGCATTCGTGAGAGTGTCATGTATCTGCTACACCAGATAGGCTGGGACACTGCTCCTATTCGGAGACGGTATTGTACCTACAGGAAGCTGACCCTTGAGTTCCTGAGCACACTAAGCTACATTCCAAATCACGGGTTAGGGTTCAACCGTGGGTTGATCACTTTCAGGCTATTTGACATGGACTACCGCTATAACCATAATGAGTTTGCTAACTTGCTAGGATTCCCTTTTGGCCCTGATGTTATTACTATGACCCAGGAGGACCTCTTGCTTAATTCTGACCTTGATTTTTTCTGGGGTAGCATTGCAGGCAATAACCATCCAGAGTCGTCTGACCTTTATTCTGAGTCCATCCACAACCCGGCTATCAGGTACTTTCATAAGATCATCGCTCATACACTTTTTGGTAAAGAGCAAAATGTTACGTCGGTATCACGTGATGAGATCTTCATTATGTACTGTGCCTCCCAGAGCCGTCCGGTAAACAGTGCCGCTTATATGCTAGCTAACATGGAGCGTATTATCCAGACTCCGAATGCACCAATCCTGTTGGGTGGTTTAGTCACTATGATCTCTAATGCCATTGGACTCCGAAGGCCTATGCTAGGATCAACCCCACATTATGGAATAAAGTCGATGAACATTGAATTTTGCTTCAACACCAGTTTTATAGGGAATCTTGGGCCAGATGAGTTCGAGCTGTTAATTAATCATGAGACTGTCCACCAGTTTATGCTCCCGAACCCTATCACTAGTGTGCACAATAGAGAAAACTGGCTTTTTAACCTCCACCATCCTGCTACACCGCCTTCGTCTCCTTCCACTGTTGACATTTACGAAGTACCCAACACCTCTCACGATGCTGAAGACCCTGCCACACCACCAGGATACCACCAGTTTCTTGATCCATGGGAGCAGTAAGTACTTTCTACTGAGACCACCACCCAGGCTTCAGAGATCCCGCCACCGCCTCCACCTACTGTTACCGTACACTCTTTGCATGAAGAAATTACTGAAATGCGGGGCGAGCTTACATCTCTCCGCGTGGACTTCATCGCTTTCATGGATTTGGTGACCGACCAGCTAGATTTCATGCACCAGCATATGTTCCCCACTCCTCGAGGCTAGAGTTGCCTTTGTTATCTTTTATTTGTTCTTCTCTCCCATTTGTACATACAGTGAGGACACTGTTTAGTTTTAGTGTGGGGAGGATTCTAGTTGTTCTAGCATTCTATCATTTTTTATTTAAGTTATTTCTATTTCGAAACAATTCTTATGGATTAATGCAATTTCAATTATTTATCAAGTACCAAGTTTTACTGCCTTACTGCTATTATTTTATTTTCATTCTTACTGCTATTATTTTATTTTCATTCATTTTCATTTTTCAGTATATTTTTTTATTTTTAATCTACTGTTCATATTTTCCGCAAATATTATTTCATTAGTATGTTAGTAAATATTATTTTAAATTATAATATTAGAAAATTTCAAAATTATAATTATTAGAATATTTCAAACTTATAATATTAAGAAAATAAGATAAAAAAATATAAACATATGTAACGGTCTTGTAATGGTCTTCTCATTAATGACATTGAACGTGTTACGCTCGTAACACCCTTGTGACGAGCGTAACACGCATTTTTGCCGTATTACAACCGTCACACCTTCGTGACGATCGTCACGCGCACAATATATCAGAATGACTATTACAGAACCGTTCCAACCATTGTCTTCAAAACCACAAATCCTCCATTGCTGCAAATTCACGAAACATACCCACTCCACTCCATTTTTTTTCAAACTTCCAACATTCTCAACCCACTACTCCATTCTCATTCCAAACCTTTTTCAATCCGTTTTACAAACACCATGGCCAATAATCAACAAGCTCCCGCTCTCACTTTCAGATCCGGCGAACAAGGCGAAACCCAACGGGTCAAATTTCAGAAGTTTCAACGCCGAGGTCTCCAACCTACACGGTATGTTGATCTTGACTGCTTGAGGAGTTTTGGACTACTTGACAGTGTCTGACAATTGTTGCAAAGTGTGGATTTATGGAACCTGTGCCGCGAACCGCGACCGATTTATAAAACTCTAACCCTTGAGTTTTTGAGTTCCTTTGTCTACATCACTCCGCCAGGTGCCACGAACCAACTGTCAGGCCTGGCCAAATTTCGCATGTTTGGCATAGAGCACGAGCTTCCCTAAACCGACATCGCGCGACTTTTAGGATTCTGTTTGGACGAAGGTGTCCATCTCCGGGTGCAGGATAGTTTCGGTGAGGAAGCCTTCAACTTATGGCACAGTATGACGAATATCCGTGCCGGATCCTACGACCACCTCAATGCCACCCACATTCATAATCCGGACAACCGCTATTTCCACTGCATCCTCAACAACACAATCTTCGCCCGTGACAACAACCACAAGCTCAACTCCAAGGAGCTCTTCTTTAGGCATTGCGCGTTCACCGGGCAAAAGATCAACGCCGCCCCGTTCTTACTGGCTCACATCCACTCTATTTGTGCTAGAGGCGGAAAACCCTTTTATTTCAGAGGGCTGGTCACTTCACTTGCCATAGCTCTGAACTATGGTCCTGCTCTCGCGAATATGCCTTCTATGGCACCAGCTTTGCTAACTTTGGATCACTGCAAGGCCGCACATCTCATTTATGAGCGGGAGGATGGCAGATTCCACCCTGTGATCAGGAACACTGTTTATCAGAACATCATTTTGCCTTGCAGGGACCGAATCGATCCACGAAACCAAGCTAACTGGTTGTTCAATCCTGCAGCTCCCGCGAGGCGTGCTCCCACTCATGAAGACCAGCCTAATGCCCCCGCAGACGAAATGCAAGAAGAGGTGGACAGTGCTCCCCCCGTCCACGACATTCCTGGATCTTCATCTACACCACCTCCTATTACTCTTGAAGAGGTCCTCCGTGCCATTCATATGCAAAATCAAATGAGCGCAGCGCTTGAAAGAAGACAACATGAGCAATATGAGTATCTATACGCTCAAAACACTCAGATCTTGACTGGACAGCGGAGCATGAATGAAAGGTTGGATGAGGCCCTGTCAGAGCTCAACGCCTTAAGGCTGGACGTCAGCACCCTTGGTTTCCAGGATACTGACACATAAGTCACTCCTACCAGACGCTCTCGCACCAGGAGTAGAGGACGTGGTCACAAGTAGTTTTTCTTTATTGTCTATGTAGTTTATTATTTTTTCTGTTTCATTTCCTTTCCGTTTGTTTTTGTAATTGTACTTCCCCGCCTATATACCGCAACATTGAGGACAATGTCAGATTTAGTGTGGGAGAGGTACCTTTCCATCTTTTATAAACTAGTAAATTTTTATGATATGTCTCGATTTAAATTCTTCACTTTATTTATCCATACCAAAAAAATTTTATCTTCGCATTAGCCCGACATACCTATTTTAACGAAATCCCAGTTAAGGAAGCCGAAAACGACATAACAAGATCGATATGATTATGACACCGTAGACTTCCTACTTATGCGATCCGTTTCAATAACCATTATACCGATATCTGGAGTTTTTAGTTCTACAGTAACCCCTAGTAGTTTATACTAGCAGTCAACACCGTCTTGACACAAACCACGTGGAGAATCGATGAATATAAGTGTTTGATGCCTGATCATTAAAATATCCTTCCTATCTCGCTGATAAAAGAAAAGAAATTTTGTGCACCAAAATATACGGTCACATATAAGAGTTGAGAAAATAACGAAGGAATCCAGTGTTGGTTGGTTCAGAGGTATCTGGTTCTGAACTCGGTAGGGCATGCTACGGCCCGATCCCCCACAACCTCCAACTTGGATAACATATGTAGGGTTGCCACATTCGTGTACCAGACCCCGTGCTAAAGGATCAAAGTCACTAACCGGTTACTCCACTACGTACGTGCTAAGACAAAGGGCTTAATGTTATTGCGCCAGAACGAAACCGGGTGAAATAAATACGAGGAACTATGGGCAGAATTATAACGGAACTGTTGGATAGCTCGTTTGAAATGGAAGCCTACGACTAAGCTTATTGCTTGTGTCATTAGCGTATCTTTAGTGTTTCAGTCAAGTATTGGCCGAACCGACGAGGATCTCCCGAAATTGCTTTAAAAATCCAAGGTATGTCATGCATATGCGCTTGACAAAAACTTGTTCGACCTTTCGAATGACTATTTGCTTGAGGACAAGCAAAGGTTTAAGTATGGGGGAATTTGATAACGAGAAATCGTATCATATAATTACTACACTTTTTACCGATTTTATAATACATTGAGTCGTCTAACTCCCGATTATTCCGAGTTTTTGTGTCTTTTCACAGGTACAACTTTTGTCAACTCAAACCAATGAAAAAGGACTACATGAAGGAAGCTAGACAAGAAACAGAAGAGGAAAGAACCAAATCTGCAAAGTTTGGAGATTTTGAAACAGTGACGACCGTCACACCCTGTGACGACCGTAACACCTCCCCAACTTGAAAGAACGCTCGTCACACAGCATTGACGAGCATAATGCACTATTTAAGCGCATTACGACCGTCACCCACCTGTGATGACCGTCACACGCGTGAAGAGGAGCGTTATGAATTAGTGGAGACGTGGGCAACGTGAGGGCTGAAGTGTTCTCCTATATTCCCTCCACTCAGTAACCATGCATCCTATATTTTCTCCACTCAAGCCTTTTCCAAGATTCTTTCAACTGCAATATTTTCTCCTATATATATATATATATATATATATATATATATATATATATATATATATATATATATATATATATATATATATATATATATATATATATATATATATATATATATATATATATATATATATATATATATATATATATATATATATATATATGTGTGTGTGTGTGTGTGTGTGTGTGGTAGTGCAAAGGGATGGAGGTCGAAGAAATTCTCCCAGAACAAAATTTCTACTTTCTGCAATTATTTCTATTTCCTTGTTTTAGAGTTTTTTCTACATTACTGTAATTTCTATTTCCAACATTAGTTTTAGGGTGTTAATTCTTCATTTAAGAATTAACACAATTTATTGATTTCGATCGAGCTGCAAGGAATATTGTAACATCCAAGATTACCATAGCAACGTTATTTCCAGGTTTTTTATGCAATTAATATTTATTCATTCTCGTATTATGCCAATTATTTTTATGGATTATATTTTGAATTGCATAGTTATTAAATATATTATGTCTGGTTAAATTATTTGTACCGGTATGTGACTCTTAAGTACCGAAAGAATTCAGTGATACCTTGGCCAAAAACATTTATAAAACAATTTCTGGTTTCCAATTTCCATGTTTAATTTCACTACCCTTGTCACGAGAGTGAGATGATAATTAACACGATTTTGCCACGAGAGTGGGAAATTAATTAAGGCAAGAACCTGCATGCGAGAGCTGGGGTTCAACCCAGATAGTGGTAACGAAACATTAATTTTTAAATACACGAGAGTGTTTTAATAAATTAATTAAACTCAAATTGTTTTCAAAAAGTGTTATTAAATTTAAAGTGCATCCACTAGGTTTAGTACCATGACTTATTTCATGAACACGAGAGTGTATGTCTCAGGTTTTTAAACAATTCATTTTTATCGAAATACTTTATAGGCCAAGCGATTCACCGAATTCCCAAAGTCCGACTATCACATACCGGTATAACTATTACTATTATTTGTAATTAAACTATCCCCCCCCCCTAAAATCAAATATTCATCGCTTAGTTAAACAAATTGTAGCATTAGATCGTATGCGATTGATCCTCAGTCTCTGTGGGTTCGATAATCATTTAAAACTAGAACGACTAAACTGTATACTTGCAGTTAGTATCCCATAGAATCATAAAGTCCCGATCAATTATCACTGTCCACAGAGAGGAAGAGTACATGATTAGCCACCTAAATTCTTTCCGGTATGTGGAGTTGGATGGTGAGTTCATTGAAACTCCTTTTCAACATTTCGAAGAAGTCTCTCAAGAGGTAGCAGTAACCAAGGCGGTATCCCAGATCCCCAAGATCACAAGACCCCAGCTTCGAATGTCATCTCTAAAGGACGCCAAGGCAGTAGCAGAGGAGGGTGGATGCACCATCTGGGGGAAACTTCCAGACATTCCATATAAATCTGACAAGTTGGATTAAGGTTTACTTCAAGTGCTCAGAAGGCTGTGCGCCGTGCCCGTGCTGGAGGGCCACCTTTGAAGATTAGAAACCGGGAGGTAAATGCAGTGGAAGATGGTGAAGAAGATGGCAGCTTGGAGGATTGGATATTTCCTACTATCAACGGAGGACTTCGCAATTGGGAAGGCAGAGACTTTGTCCCAATAACTTTCATCTCTCAGTAATTTATCTTTTACATTTCTGTTGGACTTGTAATATTCACAAACAATTCGCACATTTAAAACCTTGTGTCTTACCCGAGGCGCAATGGTCCATTTGTAAGGGTTTTTATTTCATCTTCATATGACATTCAATGAATCATGGACGTTTTTTTTCCACATACAAACCTTTTGTGCTCATTGTCTTTCTTTTACATTTTATTGTTTAAAGATGGTTGTAACCTTACACACACCCACACTCACAAATGCAGGTATCACTCCATTCCGGATCCCGTGGGTAACGATACTGCTATGGCCTTTAGTGACTCTGAAGATCTAATCTACCAAGCCGAAAACGAAGGTGAGGAAGATTGTGAATTACCAGGGGAATTGGCCAGACTACTACAACAAGAGGAAAGAGCTATTCGGCCTCATGAGGAACCAGTGGATACAATCAACTTAGGTACCGAGGAGGATAAAAAGGAAATCAAGGTGGGTTCCAATCTAGAGCCGAGTGTCAAGGAGCGTCTAATTCAGCTATTGCATGATTATGTTGAGATCTTTGCATGGTCATACGAAGACATGCCAGGACTTGATGCAGACATCATGGTACATCGTGTGCCCACGAGAGAAGACTGTCCACCAGTAAAACAAAAAGTCTGCCACATGAGACCTGACATGTCAGAGAAGATCAAAGCGGAAGTCATGAAACAATCCAATGCTAGATTATTGGCTGTCACTTCCTATCCTCAATGGGTTGCCAACATTGTTCCCGTGCCTAAAAAGGACGGTAAAGTACAAATGTGCATGGATTATAGAGATTTAAATAGGACCAGCCCTAAAGATGATTTTCCATTTCCCCACATCGATATCCTGGTTGACAATACAACCCAACACAAAGTATTTTCGTTCATGGACAGATTCTCAGGTTATAACCAAATCAAAATGGCACCTGAGGACATGGAGAAAACTACATTTGTCACACAGTGGGGCACATT
Source organism: Vicia faba (assembly GCA_948472305.1). Lineage (NCBI taxonomy): Eukaryota > Viridiplantae > Streptophyta > Magnoliopsida > Fabales > Fabaceae > Vicia > Vicia faba. The sequence continues at coordinate 1,225,254,592 of OX451736.1, read as the reverse complement.
CTGCTACAAAGTGATGCCATTCATACTGAAGAATGCTGGGGCAACCTATCAACGCGCCATGGTAGCTTTGTTTCATGATATGATACATCATGAAATAGAGGTCTATGTAAATGACATGATAGCCCGATCACAAACTGAAGAGGAGCACCTTGATCATTTGCAAAAGTTGTTTGAGAGATTGAAGGAGTACAAACTAAGGTTGAATCCAAACAAGTGCACATTCAGAGTGCGGTCGAGTAAACTCCTAGGCTTTATCGTCACCAACAAAGGCACCGAAGTTGATCCTGCCAAGGTTAAAGCAATACAAGAAATGCTTGCTCCTCGTACTGAGAAGGAAGTCAGAGGATTCTTGGGACGCCTGAACTATATTGCCAGATTCATTTCTCACCTGACAGCTACTTGTGAGCCAATCTTCAAACTATTGAAGAAAGATCAAGTAGTCAGATGGAATGATGAATGCCAGATTGCTTTTGACAAGATCAAAGAGTACTTACAAGAGCCTCCTGTTTTGATGCCACCAGTCGAGGGAAGAAAATTGATCATGTATCTTACCATTTTAGAGAACTCAATGGGGTGTGTATTGGGGCAGCATGACGAGTCTGTCCGAAAACAGCACGCTATTTACTACCTGAGCAAAAAGTTTACCGACTGTGAAACCAGATATTCACTACTCAAGAAAACTTGCTACGCTATGGCATGGGCTGCTCGCCGGCTAAGACAGTATATGTTGACTCATACTACTTTGTTGATATCTAAAATGGATCCGATAAAGTACATCTTTGAAAAACCTGCTCTGTCTGGGAGGATAGCTAGATGGCAGATGATCCTAACAAAATATGACATACAGTACACTACCCAGAAAGCGATAAAGGGCAGTGTGCTAGATGATCATCTTGCTCATCAAGTTGTAGAAGATTATCAGTCCATGAAATTTAAATTCCCGGATGAAGACATCATGACATTAGACAACTATGAAAAAATCAGACCATATGACAGACCTAAACAAGGATCCCGATGGACCCTGTTCTTTGATGGGGCATCCAATGCACTTGGTAATGGTATCGACGTTATACTCATATCTCCGGAAGGGTGTCATACTCCCTTTACTGCCAGAATTTGTTTCAACTGTATGAACAATATGGCGGAGTACGAGGCATGCATCTTTTGTCTCAGAGCTGCCATAGAGTTGGGAATCAAATCCTTAGATGTATTCAGAGGTTCAGCTTTGGTCATCAGCCATATCAAAGGAGAATGGGATACTAAACACCCAAATCTTATCCCTTACAAAGAACATGTTTTGACATTGCTACCACATTTTGAAGAGATTACCTTCGAACACTTCCCGTGAGAAGAAAATCAGCTAGCAGATGCTCTAGCCACAATGTCATCTATGTTTAAACTTAATTGGGATAACGAGGCTCCCCAGATCACCATTGAACGAATGGATGAACCAGCACACTGTCACGAGATTAATACTGAAGAGGTAGTGGACCAACCTTGGTTTTATGAAGTCAAGAGGTGTCTCGAGGCTCAAGAATATCCAGAAGGAGCTTCAATCAATGATAAAAAGTTCCTAAGGAGATTCTCTGCTAAGTTCTTCTTGAGTAATGGTATCCTATACAAACGCAATCATGACTCCATTATGCTCCGGTGTGTGGATAAGATTGAGGCTGAAAAAATCATGGCTGAATTACATGAAGGTACTTTTGGAACTCACTCTAGTGGGCATACAATGGCAAAGAAAATCCTACGGGCAGGCTATTATTGGTCTACCATGGAAGCAAACTGCTATAAACACTCTCGAACTTGTCATAAGTGTCAAATTTATGCGGACAATGTGCACGTACCTCCGGTCCTCTGAATGTCTTGACGGCTCCTTGGCCCTTTTCTATGTGGGGAACCGATATGATTGGGGAGATCAAGCCTACAACCTCCAATGAACACCGCTTCATTCTAGTGGCCATTGACTATTTTACAAAGTGGGTCGAAGCAGCTTCCTTCGCATCTGTTACTAAGAATGTTGTTTCCCGCTTCATCAAGCGAAATCTCATTTGCCGTTACGGTATCCTAGAAAGGATCATCACTGAAAATGGTACAAATCTTAACAATACTATGATCACCGCCTTGTGCGAGCAATTCAAGATTCAGCATCACAATTCTTCCCCCTATCGGCCAAAGATGAATGGTGTCGTCGAAGCTGCAAATAAAAACATTAAAAAGATCATACAGAAAATGACAGTCACCTACAAGGAATGGCATGAGATGCTACCATTTTCTCTCCACGGGTATCGTACCACGGATCGCACATCAATTGGGGCAACACCCTATTCTTTGGTTTATGGCATGGAGGTTGTCTTGCCTATTGAGGTTCAGATCCCCTCTTTGAGAATTATGAAGGATGCAAGTTTAAATGAGAACGGTTGGATCCAGACTCGACTTGATCAACTGAACTTAATTGATGAAAAGAGACTTACTGCTATTTGCCATGGTTAGATGTATCAAAAATGGATGATCAAGGCTTTCAACAAGAAATTCAAACACAATGTATATCAAGTGGGAGATCTAGTGATCAAACACATTATTTTACCATAAAGTGATCCCAGGGGAAAATGGACTCCTACCTATGAAGGACCATTTGTAATCAAGAACATATTCTCCGATGGGGCAATGATCTTAACCACCATGGACGGTGCCGACCTGCCACACCCTGCAAATGCGAACATAGTCAAAAGATACTATGCATAAGAGACCCTCTAGGTTGACACACCTAGGCAAAAAAGGGCATCCCGGCGAACCAAAAAGGTTCGGGCAAAAATTAGAGATAAAATATAAAAAAATCTGTACACCCGGCAAGTTGAAAACCCGAAAGGGCGAATTGGGAAAAAAAGGGTTTCCTGGTGGAATGAAAACCCGAAAGGGCGGTCCAGGAAAAAGTTAGGGAATTAAAGCGTATGACTTCCACTGACAAACTCGGAGTTTCTGATCAATTCAATCATCTTTGGATGAAGCAACAAATAGACAAGATATTCGGAGATACGAAGGCTGTAGCAGAATGGGAACCCCATGGGATTATCACACATAGCTATCTTTCTTTGTATAAATTTTCCTTACTTTTATGGCACCATCCTCTTACTAGGATGTTTGTCTCCTTTGTACAAAATACTTATTCAAAGTTAAATACAAAGATATCTATTTGAAAGTACATAAAACTATTTGTCTTTTTTCTTTACACTTGTGTTTTATTTGCAAAAAAACGTCCAATGATTCATTAATGAACATATGCATTTGAACATAATTACTGTTTACAAATGAACAAAATGAGAAAGACAATTACTGATAGGTTGAAAGGATAGGAAAACGTCTCTAGGATATTCCATAAGCAATCCCTACAGTACGTCATTTAGATCCCCAGCGGAACTAAAACTTCAAATTATTAATCCCCAGTAGAGATCGTCAAATTTCTTAGGATTCCTCATGCAATATATGGCATTGCTCTCACAACAGAATTTTGTCAGTACTTCAACTTCAAGACGTGAAGAATCCACATACCCTCATCAGCATTCCAGGATTTATTTTCCTCAATCAAACATCAATACAACAATCAGCTTACATGCGCATACATTACATCCATATATCATAAACATTGATAAAACACATATATTGCATCATACATTTCATGCAACATAATTTTGTGTTCCAGCTAACATTTTACCCTTTTCGAGATAAGATTAAATAACTATCATTAATAATTTGCAATCAGAAACAGTACGGATACGCTCCAGATACGGATGCCATTCTAATACTCATTCAGATTTCAAGTTTAGATACAGTACGGATACGCTCCAGAAGAGGATGCCATTCTGGTACTCATTCAGATATTCAAGTTCAGATACAGTACAAATACGTTCCAGACACGGATTCCATTATGTTACTCATTCAGATTTCAAGTTCAGATACAATACAGATACACTCCAAACACGAATGCCATTCTGTTACTCATTCAGATTCCAAGTCCAAATACAGTTCAGATACGCTCTCGACACAGACGCCATTCTGATGCTCATTCTTTCAGCTTACAATTAACAATTCAACAAACATTTTTGGATGGAATCTACAATCCCATCTCCAACAAGATTCTATCACTTCTCCAAATGGCATCTTTAAGCCCACTCTCTCAACTACACATCGTCGAGTGCAAATTTCTGGGCACTCTAGTGTCCAATCATTCTCTCACCTTCGAGTCACAAATGGCAAATCTCGCCAATCTAACTCTTCAGGTTTAAGAAGATTGAACAAGGGCAATTGTTGTACCCCAAAATTTTCCCTCTCATTTACCAAGACTTTTCTCATAAGATTTCTTTGACTCAAGACTGGATTAGGGTTTGGTCAGCTCAAGACATTTCATCACTGATGACCCAAAATTAGGGTTTGATATTGCACAAGGATTTTTAGACTATCAATGCTTCATGTGACTTTCAAACATCATTATGGATCTCTAAGATTACTCATGACAAGTTTCAAGCCTTGAACCACATTTTTGATCAGTCAATTGGACAACTGACCTAAAAATCAGCTGTATTGGAAAAAAGTCAACCATGGCCAATTTACACTCAAACTTCATATTTTTTTATCCACATCAACATTTTAATCTTATATTTATATCATTTGGTCAAGTTTGGATCATAATTCCTCAAGAAATTTGATCAAATCACCAAAAGGGCAAAATGGTCAAAAATTAGGGTTTTGACTGAGGAAGGGAAATTTCTGGTTTTTGACCTAGCAAATGACCAATTGAGTTAAAACATGATTTCAAGGATTTAATTGTATCATCTTGACCTTATAGCATGGTTCAAAACATTGAAATTTCATTAGATTGACCGATAAAATTTGCAGTCAACTGATCAAAAGTCAACTGTACACTGAAAAGTCAAACTTTGACTTTTTGGTCAAAATTAAGTGCCAAGGGTCACAATTCATCATAACCTGTCAAAGTGTGAAACTTGTTCATCAAGAAATCCAAGTTTGAAGATTAGGGCTTAAATTTGAAAATTTTCTTAACTTTGAAAATTTTATAACATGTCAAAGTGTGAAACTTGTTCATCAAGAAATCCAAGTTTGAAGATTAGGGCTTAAATTTGAAAATTTTCTTAACTTAGAAAATTTTCTAAGTATAAAAAATTTCTTATTTTTTCTCAACTTTAGGCCATTTTTTCACCTTGATGCATGATGATTCAAAGAAAGTTTCCAACATGAAAGTTGTAGACCTCCATGAAATTTAAAACTTTGCTTCACACACTTTCCCTAAAGATGCTTGGATCTCAAGATATAAATTTATGAATGCATGCTCATGAACTAAAATAACTTAGTGAAATTTTGCCCTAATTTAGGCAGGTTTTGGACCCAACTTCATGATAATTTTTCACCTAGTTCCAAGAGGTATCTTGAAATTCATTTGAAAGATGAATTATAGAGCACATTGCAAGCTTTCCAAAATGTCCTAGAACTCCTCAGGATAATTTTTGAGTAGGTAGAATCGAAGAGATGAAGTTGGCAATTTCTCACTTTTGGTTCAAGCCATTTCATGAAGAACAAAGTTCCAATCAGTACCTATGCTGCCTAATCCATGCTTTACAGGTCCAAAACTTGTTCCTTACTCCTTAATTTAATGCTTACTCAGTTGACAAAGCTTTGATCCAAGCCTTAGAGTCATTACCCAAGTTGTAATTCCATAACTGGCATAAAGTGACCATTGCCATTTTGAAAAAGTTCAACTTTTGCCACTTTCCAATTCTTGAGCATTGAACCTGTCTCCATTGCACATATAAGTCTTACAGGCCTAAAGAAAATTGTACAAGTATATACCAACCCTAAGCAAGCCAGTACAAGCATGTTAAGCCTTGTCCATTCACTTTTCTTCAAAAGCAAGAAAGTGTGCCAAAAGCCTATAACTTGCAAATCTGTGGAAGAGCTGACTTAGGACCTTCTCCATACTAATATACAAACACAATACAACACAAGACACGATTACTAGAAGCCTGAAACAGTCTCAGACTCAAAAACACCAGAAAATTGTCAAGACTTACAGGTTTTTACATAAGCATACCAATCTCTCATTTGGTTCATGCGTTTCAAGTCTTGATCATCAAAACACCTTACCTACTTGATATCTAACTGATCCAGACCCTCATCCCTGTACTGTAACCCCTTCTCCATCATCTGCCATTGTTGCTTTCAAAGCTTGCAGGTTGACTTGGCCAAAGAGTTTTAGACACTTTCAAAGCAAGGCAAGGGTTGGAATACACTCAGGGAGGTTCAAGGAAGCTCAAGCAAGCATCAGGCCTTCATCAAACTCACTCCAACTCCATCCACGATTTCAATTGAAGGAGGTAAAATCTCAACTTCTATCTCCTTGTATAGGCAACCATTGGCCACGATTTATGAATAAACAATGTAGTCCTCATTGCAACGAAGCTGTACATACATTTATCTTGCATTTATTTGGCCTGAGTTTAGAGAATTTTGAACTTGAAGATTTTGAAAATTTTAGGTTTGAATTTAGGGCTTTTAAAATTCATTCTGATCTTTGATTGTTAGCTTACATGATTTATATGGTTAGAATCGTGAGACAAAATGCTACAACTTTCATGTTATGAGTTTTCATTTTCATGGAGAGATAAGCAAGTTACAGGACATCTGGCCAGCTTGGGGAAGAAGATGAAGTACAGGGCAAAGACCTTGTTCATGTTATGTTATTTTTGTTTCACTTAAATCAACGGATGTATAGCCACCCCAGTGGCAAGGTAGCGCGCTGGTGAGACCTATGTCCTGGGTTCGAACCTTGGCGCTACCTTTTGTTTTTTCACATTTTTTCCACTTTCAGTTTTGTCTTTTTGCAGGTTTGGGCCTCCACGTTGGGCTTAGCTGTTTTTTCTAACTTTCACCACTGGATTATTCAGAACACCCCCCTTTCCCAACTATTTTTGTATTTTTATTTTATTTGTTTTATTTTCATTTTAGTTTATTAAATATTTTCTTTAATGCATAAAAAATCCTAAAAATATAAATTTGATAATATTGCATTTTATTTTAGTTTATTTTTCACATGAAAATATATTTTATCTTCAATATATATTATTTGTGTTTCTTAATAAACTTGTAAAATTATAATTAAAATATGTTTAGTTTAATTTATTTATTTTCTTTTTATACCATACTTATAAATATTTATTTTTGCATATATAAAAACTTTATATTTTTTATAGAATATTATTTATTTTAACATAAAAAGTACATAAAAAATAGTACATAAGAACTTTATTTTCTTTTAAAATAGAAATTAGGGTTAACCATTCTTTCAAGAATTAATTTCTTTTCCTTATATTTTTAGGTTTAAAATTTCTTTTCACATAAAAACAAAACAAAATCTTTTTCTTGCATGTACATAATATTGCATCTTTAAATATTGTATATTATTTATTCTAATATTCGTGCAAATTCGATTTGGTGTAATAATCTATTTAGGTTTATATTCTTGCAAATTCCTATTTAAATTTTTATTCCCCCCTCCCAGAAAATTATTGTAATAGCTTAGTAATCTTTACATTACGCAATTTACCGCTTTACATGTCATGATTAGTAATTAGGGTTTGTATGGTAAGATCAAAACAAAGCAAATAGAAAACCCTAAATGCAAGATAAAATCAAAGCATGAAAATAACACACTTGCACACAAGCATCCTTAGGGTTTCTCCACTTGGTTGCCTTATATAAAATAGCCATATTACGCATGCGAAGTATCTTGGGAAAACAAACAAACATAATATCATAGTCCCTCGATGACGCTATTCAAAGGTTTCCTTACAAAATGATCTTGGTCCCTGAAGATGCTAAGATACTTTGCAAACATTTCTAATCATGGTTATACGATGACCCACGCTCGTCCCGCTCACATCCAAGGATAGGGTTGCTTACCAAATCAATCGTAAGACAACAATGTCAAAGGAAAAGAAAATGAACAAGAAAGACATTTGAGTAGGTAGATTAATTCTAGTTACTTGCTCTATTTTCAAACAACTAGCCTTGCTATTTTCAAAACAAACACACACATTTCAAAAAACATCTTACAAATATTGAAAACATTTTCAAAAGACAAACATCTTTGTATACATTCTTACTAACGAGAATCATTACAAAGATTGCCTAAACAAATGGCCTCTTTTACAAAATACTTTCAAAACCACACCAAACACATTTTCAAACAAAAAAAGAAAATGATCTAGCAAGTAACTAAGAGCCCATGGAAAACCATGGATGAAAAGGGTGCTAATACCTTCCCTTTTCATAATCTACCCCCCGAACTCAAGAAAACATCTCAAAGGTCTTTCCTGTGCTTTTTCACCTTTCCTTTTGGATAAAAGAAAAGTAGGTGGAGACTCTTGCTAACCGCAACATTTGCGATAAAATGCAAAACCCTCAAGTCAGTTCTCCCAACGTATCACAATGTGCATGCCATGATGTATGAATATAGGAATGATTTGTTGGGGATTTCTCCTTCCGTTCGAGAATATTCTGTCGGGGATCTTTGACTCCTGCTTGAGAACGACTCTGTGGGGAGAAAGATATTATGTCAGAAGATTTTACCAATGTAGAGAAATAAACTCTATTGGGGGATAAACTTCCACAGCTAGAGAAATAAATTCCACCAGGTATAAGGCTTTACAAACTATTTGAGATTATAAAAACTCAGTTGGGGAACAAAAATTTCAGCTCTCTGAAGGAACTTTACTGGAGGAGGTAATTCCTGCTTGGGGAAGAAAAGGTCAAACTTTTGATTATTTCTACTCTGTAGGGCGTAAGCATCACTAGGACGTATGCTGAGGACGTGACATGAGGAGACTCATGAGCCTGCTGGAAAGAGTAACTGTCGGGATTGCAAAGCGGCCTTTTAGACTTTGTCCCGTTTCCTAAAGTTATTAGCAACTGTATTTTTGTTTCCTATGCAAGTATTTGTAAACAGTAATCATATTCAAATTCATATGTCAAAAATAACCACTGGACATATTTGCAACACAAAAATAGAAAAATAGAAAAACAAATAGTTTTGTACTTTCAAAGAAATGATTTGTATTGATTTGAATTTTGCCTATAACAGACTTTTTTTTTTGTACAACGAGACTGACGTTCTAGTAGGAGAACGCCGCTGTAAAAAATGAAAATTATACAAAATAGTGTAAAAGGAGAAAACATTTATGTGTAATAATCCCATTGAGTTTCAATTCTGCTATTGCCCTTATGTCTTTGAGCATCTCATCACTTTGCTACTTGTTCGAAGATGACTGGATTAGTCGGTACTGTTCGGGCTTGATAGTTGATACTGAAGTCTGGTCGCAAGGTGATCCAATGGGACATAGTTGTACACTTTAGATCCCTAACTTTTTCCTGGACCACCCTTTTGGGTTTTCAGTCCACCGAGATACCCTTTTTTGCCCAAGCCGCCTTTTCAGGTTTTCGACTTGCCGGGTGTATAAATTTTTTTGTATTTATCCCTAATTTTTTCTCGAACCCTTTTGGTTCACCGAGATGCCCATATTTTTTCCTAGGCCAGTCGACCTAGTGGGTCTTTATTCATGTGTAGTATCTTTTCACTATGTCCGCATTCACAGGGTGTGGAAGGTCGTCACCGTCCATGGTGGTCAAAATCATGGCTCCACCAGAAAATATGTTTTTGATTAAAAATGGCCCTTCGTACGTGGGAGTCCATTTTCCCCTGGGACCACCTTGTGGCAGAATGATGCGCTTGATTACTAGATCACCCACTTGATATACCTGACGTCTGGCCTTCTTGTTAAAAGCCTTGATCATTCGCTTTTGGTACATCTGACCATGACAGATAGCAGTAAGCCTCTTCTCATCAATCATATTCAGTTGGTCAAGTCAAGTTTGGATCCAATCATCTTTGTTCAAACCCGCGTCCTTCATGATCCTCAAAGAAGGGATCTAGACCTCGATAGGTAGGACAACCTCCATACCATACATTAGAGAGTAAGGTGGGGCCCCTGTTGACGTACGTGCTGAGGTGAGGTAACCATGAAGAGAAAATGGCAACATCTCATGCCAGTATTTGTATGTCTCTGTCATTTTCTGTATGATCTTCTTAATATTCTTGTTAGCAACTTCGACAGCGCCATTCATCTCCATCCGGTAGGGGGAAGAATTATGATGTTGGACCTTGAATTGTTTACAGAGTTCGGTGATCATCGTATTATTGAGAATTGTACCATTATCTGTAATGATTCTTTCGGGGATACCATACCGACAGATAAGGTTATGCTTGATGAACCGCGCCACAACATTCTTGGTAACAGTAACAAAAGAGGCAGCCTCAACCCACTTTGTGAAGTAATCAATGGCGACTAAGATGAAGCGATGCCCATTGGAAGCGGTAGGTCTAATCTATCTGATCATGTCAATGCCCCACATTGCAAAGGGCCAGGGAGCCGTCAAGACATTCAAGGGAACCGAAGGTACATGTACTTTATCAGCATAGATCTGACACTTGTGTCAGGTTCGAGAATGCTGATAATAGTTTGCTTCCATAGTGGACCAATAATATCCTGCCCGTAGGATCTTCTTAGCCATGGTATGTCCACTAGAATGGGCGCCAAAGGTACCTTCATGTAAATCTGCCATAATCCTCTCTGCTTCGCTTCTGTCTACACACCGAAGTAGGGTAGAGTCGTGGTTACGCTTGTAGAGGATTCCATTACCGAAGAAGAATTTTGTGAAGAACCTTCACAAAAACTTTTTTATCATTGACAGATGCTCCCTCAGGATATTCTTGAGCCTCGAGATACCTTTTCACTTTGGTGAACCAAGGGTTGTCGGCTACTTCTTCAGTATCAATCTCATAGCAGTACGCTGGTTCATCCAACCTCTCAATAGTGATTCAGGGAGCTTCGTTGTTCCATCTGACCTTGAACATGGAGGACATGGTAGCTAGCGCGCCCGCTAACTGATTCTCTTCTCGTGGAAAATGTTCAAAGGTGACTTCTTCAAAATGTGGAAGCAACGTCAGCACATGTTCTTTGTAAGGGATGAGATTCAGGTGTTTCATGTCCCACTCCCCTTTGATTTGACTTATTACCAAGGCTGAATCCACGAATGCGCTCAAGAACTTGATCCTTAGGTCAATAGCAGTTTTGAGACCCATGATGCATGCTTTATACTCTGCCATGTTGTTGGTATAGTTGAAACATAATCTGGCGGTGAAAGGAGTATGACATCCCTCGGGAGATATGATTACAACACCGATGCCATTGCCGAGTGTGTTGGAGGCTCCATCAAAAACCATAATCCATCGAGATCCTTTCTCAGGTCCTTCATCCGGTCCAGGTTCTTCACAGTCAGTGACTAACATGATATTCTCATCCGGCAATTAAAAGTTCATAGATTGGTAGTCGTCCACGGCCTGATGAGCCAAATGATCAGCTAATACACTTCCCTTGATTGCTTTTTGGGTCGTGTATTGGATATTATATTCGGTCAAGATCATATGCCATCTTTCTATTCTTCCGGAGAGAGCGGGCTTCTCGAAGATGTACTTGATCAGATCCATCTTAGATATCAACAAAGTAGTGTGGGTCAACATATACTGTCTCAGTTGGCGAGCAGCCCATGCCAAAGCACATCAAGTTTTCTCGAGCAGTGAGTATCTTATTTCACAGTCGGTAAACTTTTTGCTAAGGTAGTATATTGCATGCTCTTTTCGACCAGACTCGTCATGCTGCCCCAGCACACACCCCATTGAATTATCTAACACTGTTAAGTACATTATCAAAGGTCTTCCTTCAATTGGAAGAATTAGAATTGGAGGATCTTGGAGGTATTCATTGATTTTGTCAAAGGCAACCTGGCATTTGTCATTCCACTTTACCACTTAATCTTTCTTCAGGAGTTTGAAGATTGGCTCACAAGTAGCAGTTAGATGGGAAATGAATCTGGCAATATAATTTAGGCGTCCCAAGAAACCTCTAACCTCCTTCTCAGTACGAGGAGCCGGTATCTCTTGTATAGCCTTCACCTTTACAGGTTCTACTTGAATACCTTTGTCACTGACAATAAAGCCTAAGAGTTTACCAGACCTTACCCCAAAGGTACACTTGTTCGGATTTAACCTCAGCTTGTACGTCCTCAACCTGTCAAACAGCTTTTGCAAATGATCGAGGTGCTCTTCTTCGGTTTGAGACCTGGCTATCATGTCATCAACATAAACCTCTATCTCACGGTGGATCATATCATGGAACAGAGCTACCATAGCTCGCTGATAGGTTGCCCCAGTGTTCTTCAATCCAAATGGCATCACTTTGTAACAGAAAGTGCTCCACTGTGTGATGAAGGTTGTCTTTTCCATGTCTTCGGGTGCCATCTTGATCTGATTGTAGCCAGAAAAACCATCCATGAAGGAAAATACTTTATGTTGTGCGGTGTTGTCAACCAGAACGTCAATGTGGGGAAGAGGGAAGTCATCCTTGGGGCTTGCCCTGTTCGAGTCTCTATAATCCACACACATTCGTACCTTGTCGTCCTTCTTAGGCACCAGAACCGCGTTAGCAACCCACTGCGGATAGGAGGTTGATAGTTAAGTGTTAAACTGTTTCACAACTTCTGCTTTGATCTTATTGGACATTTCATGGCGCATACGGCGGACCTTTTGCTTTACTGGAGGGCAATCTTCTTTAGTCGGCAGACGATGAACCACAATATCAGTGTCTAGTCCCGACATGTCTTCATATAACCAGGCAAAGATCTCGACATAATCATGTAACATCTGTATCAACCGCTGTTTGACAATAAGCTCCAAATTTGCACCTATCTTGATTTCTTTTCTGTCCTCTTCTGTACCCAAGTTCACTATCTCAACTGGCTCTTCATGAGGCTGTATAGCCCTTTCTTCCTGTTGCAACAACCTAGCAAGCTCTCCTGGTACCTCACAATCTTCCTCACCTTCGTCCTCGGATTGGTTGATCGGATTTTCAAAGTCATAACTAGCAATAGCAGAACCGTTATCAATGGGATCCATAGTGGACATGGATCTGCAGTTTGATACGTGAGTGTGTGTAAGAGAATAGCTGTATTGACAAAGTAAAAGAAAAGAAAAACAGAGAGCGCAAAATTTGTATGCAAAACGTCTAATGCTTTATTAATGATATATGATATTAAAATATGATAACCCTCACAAATAAAACCATTATGCCCCGAGTAAGACACATGGCCATAAAGTTTATATTGTTTAATTATTACATATCCGAAAACAAGAAAGACAATTACTTCTGAACAAAATTAATCAGTACAAAATCTTTGGCCGTCCAGTTACTCGGTCCACTGTTGGTAGTACGGAAGATCCAGCTGTCTATGTCATAGTCACCATCACTGTCCTCTAAGGCGTTGACCCCTTGATTGTTGATGTGTAGGGGAGGTCCTCCAGCACGAGCCCGACTGTTGTACCCCAAAATTTGCCCTCTCATTTCTCAAGGCATCTCTCAAGTATTTTTAAAAGCCCAAATTTGTGCAAGTATAAAGCAGACAAAAAGAACAAACAGATAAATTTGACTATTTTTGACAAAATCAGAGAAAATAAGTTTGTTTAGACTGGTGCTTAAATTCGACCGAACTTGCTCCTCCATTTTAGCTTCGACTGAGTCTGGTTTCCCTTTGGAACATTTTCCTTCGACTCAAAGAGGAAAAGCCTCATGTGGCCTCCTTCGACTCAAAGAGGGAGAGTTTCTTGTAGCCTCCTTCGACTCCAAGAGGAAGAGTTTCTTATAGCCTTTTTCGACTCAAAGAGAGAAAAGCCCCATGTTGATGTCCTTCGACTCATAACTTAGTGAATTCCTACTGGCCTCCTGCAGCTATCCTTCGACACACAAATTCTCCATTATGCCATTATCTCATGCGAAAGAAGCACCATGGTGGTGCATTCGAAAGGCTTGCCAGGAATGTATGGATGTCCCAATCGAATGACATGTTTTGTTGATCCATCCCAAGAGCATGTATTAGGACCATTCGAAGGAACCCATGAAGGGCCTGGTCGAAAGACGTTTATTTGGCACCCTTCAAAGGATACCCACATGAGTCGTTCGAAGGGCAATTCGATTTGAGAAAAGAAGTGATTCGCTGAAGAGTCTGGTCAAAGGACAAAGCCAGGAAGTCAAGACAAAAGGTTGAGATGCCAAAGTTTCTTGTTGACCAAGTCCCATGCGCTGCCAGGATCAGGCTTGATACACTGGCCATAAAACTCCAAAACTGTTGCACAACAGTCCTGCAACACCGCCTACTTCCTTGCACCAAACTGGCATAAAAATGATGTCCCTCAAAAGCTACAAATACAATATACCTTTTTTGTTTGAACCTTTTTCCCTCCTAAAACATCAGCCCAGACCATCTATAAATAGGATACATCACCACACATGTTAGGGGCGGGCAGAAGGATTGCAAGAAAAACACTTGTGAAAATTCTCAAAAAATCTCAAACACTTCCCAAAATTCTTTCTCAAACACTTCTATACATTAAGTAAGAATCTTCGATTCACCCTCCAAGTGACCATCAAACTATCCTTCAACCACTTCCCCAACTACCACACAGTAGGCCTTTGAGTCTTTCCATCACTTGTTACAAAAGAGCTTTTGATCCACTCACACAACCTATTTCGGTCCAGTCACTGCTTTCACAAAGTAATAACTGGAATAGCCTCAGGAAGGCCCCAACGAACTCCCATTCTCCATCAAAGAGAGCACTTGCCTTTCCCTTCGATTTAAGAACTTCAAGAGGTAAGTTTCCTTCAAACTTGAGTCTATTCTATTTTAATATCATGTGCACATGCCAAATAAATAAAAATGTAGATATTTCTAGACCATGTTTTAGCTTTCGATTCTGACAGCCCATATGCTGAAAACTCAACCTTAATTAGTTATACTTTGGACTTTGAGACCCATTGTTTTTTTATACTAACCCTTGGACTGTAGTTATGTTTGTATGTTGCATTTTAAGAACTTAAGATATGTTTGTTATACCCTTCGATTGGCTAGCTGCACAAGCCTTTCGAATTACAAACGAAGGCCAGAACCTTGTTGCCTCCAGGCTTAGTCGGAAGGCACAACACGCTGACTCCCAGGGTGTTTCTGCCTAAATCGAAAGACCCATTTTTCTTGCTTTTATTTTATTTTTGCCTTTATATTTTCGTACTATTCAATAAGGTTGTAATAGCTTAGGATTTATTTTCTACATTTTATTGGCTTTCTTATATTGTTAGTGATTAGGATTTATGGCAAGATAAAGTATACAAGTAGATAACCTTAATTCAAGACAAAATACATGCAATCAAACACACTTGCACACTAGCACCTCTAGGGTAATCTCACTTTGTTGCCTTTCAGAAAATAGTCATGTCCCTCGGATATGGGCGTTTTAGAAAAGACCTTCGATAAAAGATCGTAGTCCCTCGATGACCCTTGATGTCGCCTTCGATAAATGATCTAGTCCCTAAAGGATATTGCTAAAACGTCCTATAGGTTGCCTTCTATGAATATACAAACGTCTCATGCCCGTCCCTTCACATCCAACGATGGGGCTTCTTATCAAATCAATGGTAAGATAGCAACATCTAAAGGAGAAGGAAAAGAACATTTAAGACCTTTTGAGTAGGTAGGATGTTCCTAGTTGCTCGCTTGCTCACAACAAAAACATTTTATACACCCACACTTTCATTTGAAACATTTTTAAAAGTTAAAACACTTTGTACGCGTTCTTATAGAAACGAGAACCATTACAAAGACACCTTTTCAAAATCACTTTCAAAAACACACTACACAAACACTTCTTTGAACTATTTTCCAAACAACACTTTGTACACGTTCTTATAGAGACGAGAACCATTACAAAGACGTTTTTAAAAAATACTTTCAAAACCTACACCACAAGCACACTGTCAAACAAAAGCAAGTGATCTAGCAAGAAACTAAGAGCCCGTAGATAACTACGGATGAAAAGGGTGCTAACACCTTCCCTTTTCATAACCTACACCCCGAACTGAAGAAATAATCTCGAAAGGTCTTTCCTGTGCTTTTTTACCTTTCCTTTTGGATAAAAGAAAAGTCGATGGCGGCTCTTGCTATCCGCACAATTTAGATCAAACACAAAACAACCCAAGTCAGTTCTCCCACCATATCATAGAACTGGCGACTCTGCTGGGGATTTTATAACTTAAAAAAGTGGGGTTACCTTAGGGTTAGATCACCTTTACTTGCTTTCTTTTCTTGACTTGCATGCTTTACATTTTGTTCTTTGTTTGTGTTTGCTTTGATCCTCTACCCGGATCTGGGACACCTTTTTAGGTAAGTAGCAATAGATTATGGAAATTATACGGTGTAGACTGATATGGTTGAAACTATGGCTACGTTAGTGTGACACATTTATGGGTACCGGTATCCCTTGTGTTGAATCGAGGAGAATACGGGGCCGCTGAGTGGCGTCATGAAGCACTAATTGACTTTAGAACCTTAATTGAACAAACTTGGCCATTAGGACGTAGTGAGATAACCAGTTTCGGTGTAGAGCTGAAAATTGGTTGATACTCCATACTACACTCATTGAGATTGCACTTTTGGGATATCTTGGCCGCAAAAAAAGATTAATTATGCTGAGACAATTCCTAAAAGAAAGGTCGGTGATATTGAGATCCTTTAGAACGTGATTATCATTACTAGGACAGGTTGAGCCAACTAAACTTCAAGAGGGTACTTACCTATAAGACTCCATTCAAGCCTAAACATAGGAACTTGTTTGCCTTGTGTATATGCTTACTTGTACATAAAATCATAAACATCATAACATCATACGCATTCTCACTAACCATTTCAAGGATTTAGGAATTTATCTTTGTTTTTGTTTTGTAGGTCATGAACTCCGTCCGAAGGAACACCATCCGAATCATCTTTGTAAAATAACACCCTCAGCTCCAAGAGTTAGCATCAAAGGTTCCAGGAGATTCTCCTTTTACCAAGAAATATGGTCGACTCCTCAGTTTGGCTACCTCCAATTTCTAAGAGGAGATGATATGCGTGCTCTTCAAATTCTTCAATCCCATACCTCATTGCTTCACTTTTCCTGACTATCAGTTGGTACCTACACTAGAAGAGTTCTCTATACTATTAGGGGTGCCCGTGCTTGATTAGATACCATTCACCGGTCTAGAAGGGATTCCGAAACCTGAAGTCATCGCCGAAGCTTTGCATCTGAAGAGAGCCGACATCTTAGAATTTGGGAGATAAGAAGCAGGGTCAAAGGGTTCCTAGCCAAGTTTCTATTAGAGAAGGCTCGTTCATTCTAGGAAGATATGGATTTCCATGCTTTTGAAGACGTCCTGGCTTTTCTCATTTATGGTTTGGTTCTATTCCCCAACTCAGACCAATTCATAGATGTTAACGCCATCAAAGTCTTTCTCTCTCGTAATCCTATACCTACCTTGCTGGGAGACATCTTACATTGTATCCATACCCACACCATGAAGAAAAGAGGTACTCTCTTGTGTTGTATTCCCCTACTCGCCAAGTGGTTCACTTCACACCTACCTCGATCAACATTGAAGAACGAGCAAAGATTGACATGGTCTCAGAGGATGATGTCCCTCACCCACTCTGATATTCATTGGTTATCGAGATCCTTGGAAGATACTTCTATCATTGATCGTTGTGGGGAATTCCCCAATGTCCCTCTGCTTGGTATTAGGGGAGGTATCACTTACAACCCTTGCTTAGCTCTACGATAGTTTAGGTATGCCCGAAGAGGTGGCCCTCATGAGATGCTCATCCAAGGTTTGGTGTTCAACTACGAAAGAGACGATCAAGGCTACTGACAGAGGTTCATACAATCTTGGAGGATGGTAAACAAGGCGGATAGTAGAACTTTGGGACACAAAAACTCTATCCCTCTTGAGCCTTACCTTAGGTGGGTATGAGCTAGTGCTCAGAATCTCGTAATGCCTTATCCTTCTATCCTCCCTGTTATCATAGAGACCGTTGTTGAAGGAGATGTCTCATAAACTGTCCTTCATCCCAACATGCCTACCTCTCTCGAAGACTTCCAAAGAGCTTGGGTTTAGCTGAAGGAAGAGCGAGACACCTTCGAGGCCCGATTCTACACCAGTGAGAAGAAGGTTCTGGAACTCATCAATCAACTTCATGATGAGCAGAGTCTGAACGCCTACATCACGCCAAAGAGGATGTGTTCAACATTTTTGTCTTAGGAGTTTTTGTATCTTATTTCTTTCATTGTAAGCCCAAAGAGGCATGATGTACTCAAACATGGATTTATTAATATAACATGTGTTTCTTTTTTGGTCTGAACAAATTTAAATCTCTAATTTCGACTATGAAAGAGACGATCAAGGCTACCGACAGAGGTTTATACAAGCTTGGAGGATGGCAAACAAGGCGGATAGTAGAACTTTTGGACACAAAAACCCTATCCCTCTTGAGCCTTACCTTAGGTGGGTACGAGCTCGTGCTCATAATCTCGTAATGCCTTATCCTTCTATCCTCCCTGTTATCATAGAGCCTGTTGTTGAAGGAGATGTCCCGTACACTGTCCTTCATCCCAACATGCCTACCTCTCTCGAAGACTTGCAAAGAGCTTGGGTTCAGCTGAAGGAAGAGCGAGACACCTTTGAGGCCCGATTCTACGCCAGTGAGAAGAAGGTTCTGGAACTCACCAAGTAACTTCATGAAGAGCAGAGTCTAAACGCCTACATCGCGCCATAGAGGATGCGTTCAACCTTTTTTCCTTAGGAGTTTTTGTATCTTATTTCTTTCATTGTAAGCCTAAAGAGGCATGATGTACTCAAACATGGATTTATTAATATAACTTGTGTTTATTTTTTGGTCTGAACAAATTTAAATCTCTAATTTCCTTGAAATCATTTGCATATGCATCTTCATTCATCATAACATAAAGCAGGTTTGTTACAACAATTCTCCTTATCTTTCTACTGTTTATTTCAGTGAGATGGATATTAAATAGACAGTAAAAGATCTTAAGGCGCAGAACGCTCAATTTTAACAAATGTTCTTGACCCTGGCAAAAGGACAAGAGGAGTTGAAAACTCTACTGGTCAAAGAAAAGAAGAAGAAAGCGAGGAAATCAACCGATGTTCTGAATCTGGGAAGAAGGTTCAAAGGGCCTACTAGACGGACTCTAGACTTCGCAACATCATCGGGTGAAGGAGATAATCAAGAAGGAAAGACCAAGGAAGGAAATGACTACCCAACATCTGAAGAAGAGGAAGAAGCTGACTACTCTGAAGAGCAGTATCCTCCTGCTGATAATAAATACAAACAACTAGAGGATCGTCTAAATGCTATGGAGATCCAGAGGGTACCCGGATTAGATTTTGAAGAGTTAGGACTTGTCTCAGGAGTTGTCATCCCGCAAAAATTCAAAGTCCCAACTTTCGCTAAATATGATGGTGTCTCTTGCCCGAAGCTGCATTTAAGGTCATACGTCAGAAATATTTAACCCCATACTGCTGATAAGAATCTATGGGTGCATTTTTTCCAAGAAAACTTGTCAGGGACGCAGTTAGATTGGTTCTATCAGTTTGAAGGGACCAATATTCGCAATTGGAAAGATTTGGCTGCCGCCTTTTACAAGCAATACCAGTATAATGTTGACTTAGCTCTGACTCAGACACAATTGCAAGGCATGTCTATGGGTGCAGGTGAAGGTTTAAAAACCTATTCTCAAAAATGGAGGGATCTCGCGGGAAGAGTCCAGCCCCCTCTATCTGACAGAGAATTGGTGGATATGTTTTTAGGCACGTTATCGGGTCCGTTCTTCAACCACCTGATCGGAAGCTCCTCGACTGGATTTACTGAACTAATCATGACTGGTGAACGGGTAGAAGCCGGTATAAAAAGTGGAAAAATTCAAAGATATGTATCCTCAAGCACGATGAAGAAACTCTTTACCAGAAAGAAGGAGGTCAGTGTTGCATATGAACATAGGACTCAAAACAAAACTGAACATCGTCCGAAGGTAGAGGCTGTTATGATTTCTAATCCTATACCGAATCAACAGCGAAATTATCAACGCAGGCCAGAAACACCCATGAGACGATTCACCCGAATCAATATGACCATGTCCCAAGTTTTGCCACATATTTTGAAGTCTAATCTGGTAACCTTAAAGGAAGATCCCAATAACCCCAACACTGCTTCTCCTTGCTACAACTTGAATGCCTGATGTGCCAATCATTCTGAAAGCCCGGGGCATGATACAAATAACTGTTGGGCCTTGAAGAATAAGGTACATGACCTTATAAATGCCAAAGAGATTGAGTTTGATCCCACATAAACACCTAATGTAATAACGGCGCCAATGCCAAAACATGGGCAAGGTGTCAACGATGTTGATGACGACTGTTTTGTTTCCTCCGTGAACGACTTAACTACTCCTCTTTTGACCATTAAACATAATCTGTTGCAAGCCGGTCTGTTCCCGGGCTGTGATGAGAGTTGTCACTTATGCATGTCTCTACCAAATGGCTGTTTGTCACTAAAGATAGGTGTCTAACGCCTGATGGTTAACAAAGAAATCCTATTTGAAAAGATTCCTCTCACCAGAACTTCCCTTGAAGATGTATCAATAATCACCATTTCCAACAATCCTCCCAGGGTCTCCACCAAAAGACCAGTCAGGGTTACATCTGTTCCAAAGTCTGTTCCCCTAATCACCACCATGCCAAGGCCAATACCATATTCTTCGGATAAAGATATTCCCTGGAACTATGGGGCTTACGTCTATTACTATGGCGTCAAGCAAGATCAGTTGGCTATCAAACATGAAGTTGTAAAAGATATTGAACCTGACATTGACAATATTGCTGGGACGAGTAAGATAATAAGAAGTGGAAAATTCTTTTCACCCGAGATCTCTCCAAAGACCTTTACTACTCCTATGATTATTCCCGCTGCCACTCCTACCAGCATTCCCAATGATACTCCTGTTGATAGTCCTACTGTTATTCCTGCTACCGAGACAAGGGGCAAAGAGGTATTGTGTGGGCTTTTCCAGGCGAAGGCGCGTCCCGAAGCTATTCCTGAAGCTTCTAGAAAGGAGATAGAAGAGATATTAAAAATAATCAAGAAAAGTGACTACAACATCGTGGAATAGTTGGGGAAGACCCCCTCGAAAATATCAATGTTTTCCTTACTTTTGTGTTTTGAGGCCCATGCCAAAGCCTTGTTAAAGTTTCTTAAGACCGCCCACGTGCCCCAAGAGACCTCCATTAATCAGTTTGAGAATTGTGTGGCCAGTCTACTTATTGACAACAGATTGGGCTTTTCCGACACTAATTTAACTCCCAAAGGAAGGAAACACAATGATGCCTTGCATGTTTCCATTAAGTGCAGAGGTACTACACTAGCCCATGTCCTGGTGGATACCGGCTCATGATTGAATGTCTTGCCCAAGAATGCTCTTGATCGGCTAGATTGCGAGGGACTTACTTTAAAGCCTAGCAACATCATAGTGAGGGCCTTTGATGGTTCTAAGAGGACAATGCACGGAGAAGTTGACATCCCTATAAAAGTTGAAACTCAGACTTTTGATTCAACTTTCTACGTGATGGATATCCGCCCTTCCTATTCTTGTCTATTGGGTCGAACTTGGATCCATGGCGCTGGTGCCGTCACTTCTACCCTACATCAGATGCTGAAGTACCTGATCAAAGGAAAAATCATCACAGTCCATGGGGAGGAGGAATACATGGTTAGCTACCTGAACTCTTTAAGGTATGTTGAAATGGACGGTGAATTCATTGAGACCACGTGTCAGAATTTTGAGGAGGTCCCACAAACAGTTGCGGAAACCACGATTGCTTCCAAAGTTCCGAAGATGACCAGACCTCCACTGAAGATGGCCTCACTGAAAGATGCTAGAGCAGTAGTTGAAGAAGGTGGATGTACCATCTGGGGTCAACTTCTGGATATTCCCTACAAATCCAACAAATTTGGTTTGGGTTTTACTACGGAGGCCCAAAGAGCTGTTCGACGTTCTCGCGCTGGGGGGCCACCTTTACGCATCAGCAATCATGGAGTCAATGCAGTGGAAGATAGTGATTATAGTTGTGACTTGGACGAGTGGATTTTTCCAACCATCAGCGGAGGACTCAGAAATTGGGAGGCCAGAGAATTTGTCCCTATTACTTTTATTCAAGAGTAATTGTTTTTTAAATTTTTTCGGACTTGTAATATTTAAACAATTTAGACTTTAAAACCTTGTGTCTTACCCGAGGCCCAACGATCCATTTGTGAGGGTTGTTACTTCATCTTCATATGTCATCAATAGATCATGGACGTTTTTGCATGCAAATTTTACGCTCTTCGTTTTTCTTTTTCCTGTATCTTATTTTATCAAAGATAGTTATGCTCTTACACACACTCACATATCGAAATGCAGACCCACATCCACTCAGGATCCCATGGGTAACGATTCTGCTATGGCCTATTGCGACTTTGAAAATCCGATCTACCAAGATGAAGACGAAGGTGAGGAAGATTGTGAGGTACCAGGGGAACTAGCCAGGTTATTACAACAGGAAGAAAGGACCATACATCCCCAAGAAGAGCCTATTGAAACAGTTAACTTAGGTATTTGAGAGGACAAGAAAGAAGTCAAGGTAGGTGCCAATCTGGAACCTAGTGTCAAGAAGCGCTTAACTCAGCAACTACATGACTATGTTATGGTCTTTGCCTGGTCATACAAAGACATGCCAGGACTCGACGCTGATATCATGGTCCATTGTCAACCGACAAAAGAAGACTGCCCTCTAGTAAAATAGAAAGTTTGTCGCACGCGGCCAGAAATGTCAGAGAAAATCAAGACTGAAGTCATGAAACAATTCAATTCCAGATTCCTAGTCGTCACCTCCTATCCACAATGGGTCGCCAATGTTGTTCCAGTGCCTAAAAAGGGCAGTAAGGTACGTATGTGTATGGATTACAGAGACTTGAGTAGGGCAAGCCCCAAGGATGATTTCCCGCTTCCCCACATCGATATTCTGGTTGATAACACCGCACAACATAAGGTATTCTCCTTCATGGATGGTTTCTCCGGGTACGATCAAATCAAAATGGCACCTGAGGTCATGGAGAAAACTACCTTCGTCACACAATGGGGCACGTTCTGTTACAAAGTAATGCCATTTGGGTTGAAGAACGCCGGGGCAACTTATCAGCGCGCCATGGTAGCTTTGTTCCATGATATGATCCATCACGAGATAAAGTTCTATGTGGATGACATGATAGCTAGATCTCAAACTATAGAGGAACACCTTGACCATCTGCAGAAACTATTGGAAAGACTGAAGAAATACAAAGTAAGGTTGAACCCGAGTAAATGCACTTTTAGAGTGAGGTCCGGTGAACTCCTAGGCTTCATTGTCAGCGGTAAAGGTATCGAAGTGGACCCTGTAAAGGTAACAACAATACAAGAAATTCCTACCCCTCGCACCGAGAAGGAAGTCATAGGATTCTTAGGACGGCTAAACTACATCGCCATATTCATTTCTCACCTAACCGATACTTGTGAACCGATCTTCAAATTACTGATGAAAGATCAAGCGGTGAAGTGGAACAATGATTCCAGGATGCATTTGATAGGATCAAAGAGTACCTTCATGAACCTCCCGTTTTGATGCCGCCAATCGAGGGAAGACCTTTGATCATGTATCTAACTGTCTTGGAAAATTCAATGGGGTGTGTGCTGGGGCAGCATGACGAGTTTGGCCGAAATGAGCATGCAATATACTACCAGAGCAAAGAGTTTACCGACTGTGAAGCCAGATATTCAGTGCTCGAGAAAAATTGCTGCGCTCTGGCATGGGCTGCTCGCCAGCTAAGACAGTATATGCTGACCCATACTACCTTATTAATATCCAAGATGGATCCAATTAAATACATATTCGAAAAGCCCACCCTCTCTGGAAGAATAGCAAGATGGGAGATGATCTTAACTGAATACGAAATTCAATACACTACCCAAAAAGCAATAAAGGATAGTGTTCTAGCTGATCACCTTGCTCATCAAGCTGTGGATGGCTATCAGTCCATGAAATTCAAATTCCCAGATGAAGACATCATGTTGGTGAACAATTGTGAAGAACTCAGACCATATGGTGGACCTGAACAAGGATCCCGATGGACCTTGGTTTTTGATGGAGCTTCCAACGCACTCGGCAACGGCATAGGCGTTGTGATTATATCCCCTGAAGGATGTCATACTCCCTTCACTGCTAGGCTGTGTTTCAACTATACCAATATTATGGCGGAATATGAAGTGTGTATTATGGGTCTCAAAGTTGCCATAGATTTGGGAATCAAGTCCTTAAGTGTATTTGGAGATTCAGCCTTAGTCATCATTCAGATCAAAGGAGAATGGGACACGAAGCATCCTAATCTCATCCCTTACAAAGAACTTATGTTGACATTAATCCCACATTTCGAGGAAATTACCTTCGAGCATTTTCCACGTGAGGAAAATCAACTAGCGGACGCACTAGCCACTATGTCATCCATGTTTAAAATCAAGTGGGATAATGAGGCTCCTCAAATCATCATTGAAAGGATGGACGAGCCAGCTCACTGTCATGAGATTGATACTAAAGAAGTAGTGGACAATCCTTGGTTCCATGAAATTAAGAGGTATCTCGAGGTCCAAGAGTATCCGGAGGGAGCTTCAGTCAATGATAAGAAATTTTTGAGAAGGTTTTCTACTAAATTCTTCCTCAGTAATGGAATCCTCTATAAGCGCAACCACGACTCTACTTTACCTCAGTGCGTAGACCAGAATGAGGCAGAAAAGATCATGGCTGATTTACACGAAGGTACCTTTGGCACTCATTCTAGTGGAGACACGATGGCTAAAAAGATCCTACGGGCAGGATACTACTGGTCCACCATGGAAGCGGATTGTTATCAACACTCATGAACTTGTCACAAGTGCCAGATCTGTGCTGACAAAGTACATGTGCCTCCGGTTCCTCTAAACATCCTGACTGCTCTTTGGCCATTCACAATATGGGGCATTGACATGATCAAAGAGATCAAACCTACAGCTTCTAATGGACACCGCTTCATCTTGGTTGCCATTGATTACTTCACAAAGTGGGTTGAGGAAGCTTCCTTCGCTTCTGTTACGAAGAACGTTGTGGCCCGATTCATCAAGCAGAACCTCATCTGTCAGTATGGTATCCCATAGGGAATCATCACAGATAATGGTACAAATCTTAACAATACTATGATTACAACACTATGCGTGCAATTCAAGATACAACATCATAACTCTTCTCCTTATCGGCCGAAGATGAATGGTGCTGTAGAAGCCGCTAATAAAAACATCAAGAAGATCATACAAAAAATGAAAGTGACCTACAAGGACTGGCATGAGATGTTACCATTTTCTCTTCATGGTTATCGTACCATGACGCACACATCAACAAGGTAACTCCTTTCTCTTTGGTATACGACATGGAAGCTGTCCTACCAATTGAAGTCCAAATACCTTCTTTGAGAATCATAAGGGATGCAGGGTTGAATGAAGATGAATGGATTCAAACTTGACTTGAACAGTTGAACTTGATTGATGAGAAGAGGCTTACAGCTATCTGCCATGGTCAAATGTACCAAAAATGTATGATCAAAGCTTTTAACAAGAAGGTCAAACGTCAGGTATATCAGGTTGGTGACTTGGTAATCAAACGTCTCATACTACCACAAGGTGATCCCAGGGGCAAATGGACTCCTACATACAAAGGACCGTTTGTGATCAAAAACATATTCTCTGGTGGAGCAATGATCTTAACCACTATGAACGGTGATGACCTGCCGCATCCTGTAAACGCAGACATAGTTAAAAGATACTAAGCATGAGAAAAGACCCGCTAGGTCGACTGACCTAGGCAAAAATTAGGGCATCCCGGCGAACCAAAAGGGTTCGGGCAAAAATTAGGGATAAAATCCAAAAAAATCTGTACACCCGACAAGCTGAAAACCTGAAAGGGCGGCTTGGGCAAAAAAGGATATCTTGGTGGACTGAAAACCCAAAAGGGCGGTCCAGGAAAAAGTTAGGGAATTAAAGTGTATGACTATGTCCCGTTGGATCACATTATAGACAACCTTCAGTATCGACTGACAAACTCAAACGTTATTAATCTATCCAATCAGCTTTGGACAAAGCAGCAAGTGGATGAGACATTCAGAGACAAGAAGGCTATAGCAGAGTGGGAACCCCATGGGATTATTTTACATAGTTATCTTTTCTTTGTATCAGTTTTTATTTTCTACGACGACATTCTCTTACTAGGATGTTCGTCTCTTTGTACCAAAATACTTATTCAAGTTAATACAAAGATATTCCTTTAAAAGTGCAAAACTATCTATTTGTCTTTTATTTTCCTGTTTTGTTTGCAAAAACGTCCAATAATTGTTTTTTAACATATGCATTTGAACGTGATTACTGTTTACAAATGAGCGCCAGAAAGAGGAGAACAGAAAACAAAAATACAATTACTAATGGCTTTAAGAAATAGGATAATATCTATAGGCCATTCCATAAAATCCCCGCAGGTACTTTCTCCAGCAAGAGCAAAAGCAAGGACATCCTACTACAGGATCACAAACGTATTTCTAGTATGCAGCCTAATGGTATCAGGTGCTCTCACATCCCCGACGGAGCAAAACTTCCAGTTACCGCTCCAAAGATTCCCCAGTGAAAGTCGCCCAGCTTCTCAAGATTCCCCAGCAGGATTTCACGAAGTCCACAAGCAATGCACGACGTTTCCCTTCCACAAGAGTTTATTTCTTTTATAATGGAAACTCATCCATCAACACGTCTATTTCAAAATATGAAGACCTACACTCCTCATTCCCAACAGTACTCAGGGATTTATTTTCCCTGACTCCAGCAACACTGCGGCAGAATAATTGATATGCTCATACATTGCATTCATATGTCAAAGCATTGATAACACAAATGCATAAAGCACAATCTCATTTATTTTGAGAAACATCATTATACCATACATTTCATACATTATGGCATTGCATACAACTAACTCTTCACCTTTTCAGGAAAGATCAATCAATAGAAAATTATCATCAACAAATATCCGACAGGACAAGTATTTGTGGACAAATCAATTACAAGTCAATTCTCGAGAAAGGACTGGTTGACCATCTACATAACAAATATTTCCTTCAAACCTATGCTGGTTCAGTTTAAATCTCTCAACGGTTTATCCTGATTCTTTCCAGCAGATATTTTCTCTGGTTCAGATAAATCGCTCAAGATTTATTCTGATTCTTTTTTCCAGACCTCTGCAGGTTTAGTTTAAATCTCTCAACGACTTATTCTGATTCTTTCCCACAGATATTTTCTCTGGTTCAGATAAATCGCCCAAGATTTATTCTGATTCTTTTCTAGACCCCTTCCGGTTCAGTTTAAATCTCTCAACGAGTTATTTTGATTCTTTCCCACAAACATCTTCTCTGGTTCAGATAAATCGCTCCAAAGATTTATTCTAATTCTTTTTTCCAGACTCCTGCTGGTTTAGTTTAAATCTCTCAACGGTTTATTCTGATTCTTTCCCGCAGACATCTTCTCTGATTCAGATAAATTGCTCCAAATATTTATTCTGATTCTTTTTTCTAGACCCCTGCTGGTTCAGTTTAAATCTCTTAATGGTTTATTCTGATTATTTCCCGCAGACATCTTCTCTGGTTCAGATAAATTGCTCTAAAGATTTATTCTGATTCTTTTTTCCATACCCCTGCTGGTTCAGTTTAAATCTCTCAACGGTTTATTCTAATTCTTTCCCGCATACATCTTCTCTGGTTCAGATAAATCGCTCCAAAGATTTATTCTGAGTCTTTTTTCTAGACCCTGTTGGTCCAGTTTAAATCTCTCAACGGTTTATTCTGATTCTTTCACGCAAACATCTTCTCTGGTTCAGATAAATCACTCCAAAGATTTATTTTGATTCTTTTTTCCAGACCTCTGCTGGTTCAGTTTAAATCTCTCAATGATTTATTCTGATTCTTTCCCGCAAACATCTTCTCTGGCTCAGGTAAGTCGCTTCAAGATTTATTTTGATTCTTTCTCCAGACCCTTGATGGTTCAGTTTAAATCTCTCAATGATTTATTCTGATTTTTCCCCGCAGACGTCTTCTTTGATTCAAATAAATCACTCCAAAGATTTATTCTGATTCTTTTTTCCAGACCCCTGCTGGTTAAGTTTAAATCTCTCAACGGTTTATTCTGATTCTTTCCCACAAACATCTTCTCTGGTTGAAATAAGTCACTCAAAGATTTACTCTGATTCTTCTCCAGACCTCTTTTGGCTCAGTTTAAACTTCTCAGCGGTTTATCCTGATACTTTCCAAATAGACGTTTCCTCTGGTTCAGATAAATCGCTCCAAGATTTATTCTGATTCTTTCCAGTCAAACAATATGCAAGACTTCTGCTAGTTTCAGTTTAAATCGACCAAAGGTTTATTCTGATTCTTTTCTAGTTGAAATCAAGTTCAGACTTAGTCTAATTTCTGTCAACAATCACCTTTGGATGGCATCTATAAGTCCATCTCTGACAACTCTCCATCACCTCTCCAAATGGCATCTTTAAGCCCATTCCATACACAATCAACCACCACATCACCGAGTGCAAATTTCCAGACACTCTAAGTGTTCAATCGTCTTCTAGCTTCAAGCTATGAACGACAACATGCCATGCTTTCTTTTAAAGTTTAAGAAGATTGAACATGGGTGTGATACGAAGGGAGAACTGACTCGGGTTGTTTTGCGTTTGATCACAATTGTTGCGGATAGGAAAGGTGAAAAAGCACAGGAAAGACCTTTCGAGATTATTTCTCGGGTTCGGGGGGTAGGTTATGAAAAGGGAAGGTGTTAGCACCCTTTTCATTCGTAGTTATCTACGGGCTCTTAGTTTCTTGCTAGATCACTTGCTTTTGTTTGAAAATGTGCTTGTGGTGTGGGTTTTGAAAGTATTTTGAAAACGTCTTTGTAATGGCTCTCGTCTCTATAAGAACGCGTACAAAGTGTTGTTTGGAAAATAGCTCAAAGAAGTGTTTGTATAGTGTGTTTTTGAAAGTGATTTTGAAAAGGTGTCTTTGTAATGGTTCTCGTTTCTATAAGAACACATACAAAGTGTTGTCTTTTGAAAATGTTTCAAAATGGAAGTGTTGTTGTATAAAATGTTTTTTATCGTGAGCAAGCGAGCAACTAAAAGCAGCCTACCTACTCAAAAGTTCTTAAATATTCTTTTCCTCCTCCTTTATATGTTGCTATCTTACCATTGATTTGGTAAGAAGCCCCATCGTTGGATGTGAAGGGACAGGTGTGGGACGTTTTTATAGTCATAGAAAGCAACCTATGAGACGTTTTAGCAATGTCGTTTAGGGACTAGATCGTTTACCGAAGGCAACATCGAGGGTCATCGAGGGACTACGATCTTTTATCGAGGGTCTTTGCTAAAACGTCCATATTCGAGGGATATGACTATTTTTCGAAAGGCAATAAAGTGAGATTACCCTAAGGGTGTTAGTGTGCAAGTGTGTTTGATTGCATGCATTTGTCTTGATTAGGGTTATTTATTTGTTGATTTTATCTTGCCATACAGCCTAATTACTAGCAATATATGAAAGCAAATAAAATGCGGAAAATAAATCCTAAGCTATTACATCATTTTAGGGATGAGGGTAAATAATTATGAATGGGGATTTGCAAGAATATAAATCCTAATTAACTATTACAACCATATTGAATTGTACAATATAAGACAAAAGAAAAGAATTGTTTTGAAAAGGGGTTTTGTTGTCTTGATAAATTAACAGAAAAATAATTAGTTAATAAAAAGAAGATATTATTTATGTCTTTTTTATATACTAAAAATGAAGATTGTACTAATAATAAAAATAAAAAAGAAATAGGATTAGCACGTTGCTGAAAGCAAAACAAAAGGGATCAGAAGTTCTGATGCCAGGCGCGTTGTGGTTTAGAATGACACGTCAGAGGTGATCAGAAGTTCTGGGTTGATACCAATGGAATCCTGAAAGAAACGTTAGAGGGCAAAACAGAAGTTCTAGGTTGTTCTTAGACAGTGAGAAAAGGGTCAGAAGTTTTGTGTTGTGTTAAACAGTGAGAAAATCTTAGAAGTTCTGTGTGTATTAAACAGTGAGTAAAAACCAGAAGTTTTGTGCTGTGTTAGACAGTGAGTGAAAATCAGAAATTCTGTGTCATGCTAAACAGTAAGTAAAAATTAGAAGTTTTGTGTATGTTAAAACAGTGAGGAGAACTCAGAAGTTTTGTGTGTGTTAACAGTGAGAAAGCTATCTAGAAGTTTTGTGTTGTGTCAAAACAGTGAGAAAAAACAACTAGAAGTTCTGTGTTACACTTCACCTCTTTCCCTACACTAGCCAGAGCATCTACAACTTATTTAGTTCTTAACAACAACAAGTCAAAAAGATAAAAGCATAACAGTTTATAGAAGTTATGATCCTAATTCTGAGCCTATCTTTATTCAAGAAGTTCTGATCCACAGTTTTTTTTTCTATTTATGCAATGATATGGACAACATTAATACTATGATATTTACATATTAATGATGTTCTAAATGAAATGGTGCAAAGTCATAAAGACTTACCTTGAATCTTAAGCGTGTGTTTGAGACTTGAGCTTCCGCCTTCAGATGTTCTGGAGTTAGCAAGAACAACAGAACAGAAAATGCTGCACTCTTTGATTCAAAGGGAAGAACAAAGGCTTTTGTTTTGTTTAAGAATTCTGGGTTTTGAGAATGCTGAATATTTTCTTTTCTCTCTTTGGTAATTCTCTCTTTCCAAAAGTCAGCCCCTTAAAAGTGTGATGGAGCAACTTATTTATAGGTGAGATTGTTGTTGTTTTAGGGGGGAAAAATGGGATTTAAACTTTTTTGGTATACTGTTCCATTGCTTTTTAATCACAGTTTTTGTATGCTAATTTGGTGCAAATATGGAGTTTGAGAAAGTGCAAGCATGGACTGGATCAGCAGCTGGTCACAGGACTATGTTACAGCAGGACAACAGGCTGCTTAAACGAGGTTTTGGGATTTGGTGATGTTCTGATCACAGAAAATCAGAAACGTAACCTCCATATGCTGAAGAGTTATGTTCTAACTGAAGAACGTTGCTTCCATATGTTCCGATTGAAGCGTCATGTTCTGAGTTGTGTTTGCAAATTCTGACTGCACTTACGTGGAGGCTGGCCTAGAAGTTGCAGGATCCAATGCGCCATGACCCAGAAGGACCACCATACATCCTCAGATCCCACCCTTTGGATCATCTCAAATCAAATCCCATGCTCTAGAATTGAGGATCCATGGTGCACTCCTGAAGCTGATCCACATGGGACCATACGTAAGGCAGATGTGCTTGGTAATCTGGGCCTGGATATTTCAGCCATGCACCCCCAAATCACTTCTCCATACAGGCCCAATTTCTTTTTTATTCTTTCTTATTTTTTTATTATTTCACTTTAATTATTTGTTTTGTTTATTTCGAAAATCATTTTTTTATTAAATCATAAAATCATCAAACATAAGAATTAGTTTTTTTAAATAATTAATTTCATTAATTAATTAGATTAATTTAATTAGGGCAATTTAAATTCTTTTTCCATAATTAAAATCAATTAGAAAATTAGGTTTAATTCACGAATATTTAATTTTCTCAATAATAAAATAACAAAATATGTTCTTTGATTTCCTTTGAATTTAGACTTTGATTCCCGTATTTAATTCGTCGCGCACGCAATATTTTGTTTTTAATTCCAATTATTGTATTTGCTTCGAGTTTGTAATACTTTTTAATTAGGTTTAATTACCGTTTTATTTACTGTTTAATCCCCAAGTTTGGTTATGTAACCCCCTCCATAAAGCCTTGTAATATCATAGATTTTCTTTTCCCCTTTTAATTTCTGCAACTATTAACGTCTAGAAAATTGATAATAGGATTGTATGCAAAAGATAAATCTGTGATTAATACATTAGAAAACCCTAATCGTGCAAAGATAAATAAACTTAAAAAAGCACACTTGCACATATTCACTCCTAGGGTTTGTCCCACTTCGATTGCCTTCGAAAAACGGTCATGAAGCATAGGGAGTTTTAGTGGTCATCCTCCAATCCAAAAAAGATCAAAATGACCCATTCGAATGTTGCCTCGGAAAGATATTTAGGACTTTAGGGTAATTACTAAGGTTTCCTAACCATTGCTTTTGTGACCGTAAAAATGTATCTTTCGATTGTCCTTCAAACTGCAACGGTGGAGCTACCTACTCCTTAATAGTAGGATAGCGTTGTCTAAAGGAAATAAGAAAACGAACAGTCTTTTTCGAGTAGGTAGAAACTTTTAAGTACTTGCTCAAAACAAACAGTTTTTCACACTGACACTTTCAAACAAATTTTCAAAACATTTTATCACACCCTTTAGGACTGATACAAGGGTTACCATAAAGTGAAACTCCACACTAAGGCATTTTCAAAAGCTTTTCAAAACAAACTGGAAAGAAATTTCAAAATGAGCAAGTACCTAAGAGCCCATGGAAAACCATGGATAGAAAGGGTGCTAACACCTTCCCTTTCTATAATCTACCCCCTGTTGTACCCCAAAATTTTCCCTCTTATTTTACTCAACACATGCCCATTGAGGTCCCCAACTTGCTCAAGGATGTCCCAGAGTTGACCAGATAAACTCTCTCCTAAGACAATGTACCTCCAATTAGGGTTTCCATTTTTATCAAGATGTGTGAACTCCAAAGGCCTCAAATGCTTCCCATGGTCCTAATATTTTCTCAAGATCATTCATGTCAAGTTTCATGCCTTGCACAAGAAGTTTGCTCAATCAACTACTCAGATGCTTGAAAATCAATTGTACTAGGTCAAAAGTCAATTGTGGCCCACATACAGTCAAACTTCAAGATTTTTGGTCAAAATAAACATTTTGAATTGATATCCATCATTTGATCAAGCGTTGATTATGATTCCTCAAGGAATACCCCAAATTCATCAAAATCCAAAAGTTGCTAAATTAGGGTTTCTCAAGAAAAGTCAACCAAACATTGACTAAGCATAACTTCTTCATAATTTATCAGAAATTTTCCATCCAAGGCTCATTTTGAAGAGGATGCAATTACCTACAATTCATCTTCAGCCCTAAAGTTCAAAATATTCACTCATCAAAAGATATGAATTTCTACATTATAGGTCCTTTTGAAAAGTCAACAAAAACACCTATTGGGTCAAAGCTTCTTACATGAACATGGCATACCCAATTGAGATGAAACCAAAAGGGTTGTTTAGGGGACATCCTAAGATTTCTAAAAAGTCCAAGAACACCTCTGTAGGTTTAAAATTGGAGGAGATGTTTTGTCAAAGTTGACCATTTTTGTAAAATTGCCAAAAGTCAAATGTGCTCAAAATGCATTTTTTTGTCAAATGGGCCTAGCTTTTCATGATTGAATCTTGTGGGAGACATGGGCCATGACCCAAATCAGCATCCACACATTGTTTGCTTTCAATATTTATTTTATTTTGATTTTTTATTATTTAAAATTCAAATTAAATCAAATAAATGGCAAAAAATACAAAAGATTGAGTTTGATTTGTTTTTTTTTTTGTAGGAATCAAATCTATTGAAGTTGGATTAATCAGACCAAATCAAATCAAGGCAAATCTAATCAAAATTGGCATGATTAGGATGGTTTTGGAAGGATATCATATAACAAACAAATCAAATCCAATCTTCATAATCTTCAAAGATGCAAAATGTTTTTGTTGCCCTAATCTATCATAATATATATATTGAACATAAACATGCACGAAAACAGGGATTTTGCAGTCAAAAAACACCATACGAAAACTCAAAAAATTGGACAAAAGTGTTGGATCGTTTTTGAACTTAGAAGGAATTTCAAGCCATTCCAACACTCCCAATCGTTTCCTGGAGCCTCTCTGAAGCTAACAAGATCATTTTCACGCATCCTCACACCCAGAATCGACCCCTAGACTCCACACGGTTTGCTTTCTTTTTCAAAATCGGTTACAGCAATTCTTGCATCATTAGCATATTTTAATGATATACTTATGATTATTCATGTATTTGCAACATGACTGAATTGTTTAATTAGAGTTTTAATGCCTACATATGTATTTTCCATTGTTAGGGTTTTCATGGACGGTTTAGGGTTTTATCGAGAGGCTAAATTAGGCCAAGAAAAGGATGCCATGGTGTTCGTGGCATCAAGACAAGTTGAACTATGGTCTTTAATATTATTTATCATGTGTTTTATGAGTTTTTGAAGTTTGCAGGGCTATGGCTATGAAGCTTGTCCGTAGGTAAAAGGCCAGGGTCTAAAACGACGGATGAGGAAGAAGAAGATGACGTGGTCAATCATCATTGGATTATTCAAATACTGGCGCGTGTTTTTTGTTTTAATTCATTAATCCACTTGTTTTTATATAATATTAATTGTTTTTATTATACTAACAAACAAAGCAGATGGCTCAGATGGTAAAGCGCAGTTGGTATTGAGTGAGAGGACCTGGGTTCGATCCTAGGTCCCAGCAAATTTTATTTTCGAACTTTGTGCTTGCAGATTCTATACATCACCTTGCCAAGTGTCTTCTATGTACCTCACTGATCCAACCATTGGATTCATTGCTAGCCAGATCCAGCGCTCAAATCCATGAAGGACCATGGTACATCTCCAGGCGTGGCTGCACAGAATCTCACGTGGGAATGGGCCTAGCTTCATGGGCTTGGATAAATTCCACATGACAGCTCCTCAATTGCTCATACAGGCCCATTCTTCCTTTTTTTTTACTTTAATTTCTTTTAATTGTTTTTTCTAATTATTTTCTTTTTTAAAATAACATCAAAAATTATTTCTTTTTTATTTAATCAAAAATCATAAAAACATTAAAAATCATTTTTTTTCGTAAAAATAATTTGTTTCTTTAATTAATTAGTTTAATTAAATTAGGGAAAATTTAATCTTTTTTTATAATTAAAAATAATTAGAATTAGGGTTTAATTTTATACATAACCTAATTTTTCTCAATAATAACCTAAAATCTTTTTTCAATTAGATTTCTTAGGGTTCTCCAATTATTCTCGCATTTAATTCGCCGCGTGCTTTTATTTCCAATTTTATTATTATTGTAACTGCTTCGAGTTTGTAATAGTAATTAGGGTTTTAAATTCCGCATCTTTATTTCCAGTCCAAGATAATTATGTATCTGCGAAAGCCTTGTAATAGCTAGGACTTTAAACTTTCCGCACTTTTAATTTCTGCAAACTATAAACTGTTAGATGTATGCTAATAGGATTGTATGGAAAGACTATCTGAAAATTAATACAGTAGAAAACCCTAAATGTGTAAAGATAAATTAACTGAAAAATACACTCGCACATGCTCACTCTTAGGGTTTACTCCACTCCGGTTGCCTTCGGTAAACAGTCATGAAGTATAGGCTTTGTTAGTGGTCGTCCTCTAGCCCTGAAAGATCTAAAATGACCCATTCGGATGTTGCCTCGGAAAAGATATTTAAGGATTTAGGAGGATTACTAACACCTCCTAACATTGCTTTTGTGATCGTACTTGTCCCTTCGAATGTCCCTTAAAACTCCAACGACGGTGCTACCAATTCCTTAATAATGGGATAGCATTGTCTAAAGGAAAACAAACAGTCTTTTTCGAGTAGGTAGATTAGCTCTTAAGTACTTGGTCAATCAATCAAACAAACTTTTTTCAGACAAACACTTTTCAAACAAAGTTTTCAAAAACAACTTCGTAACACTCTTGAGGAAAGAAACAAGGGTTAAGACGAAGTAAAAAAAAACTTTTCAAACAATCACTCACAAGAATTTTTCAAAATGAGCAAGTACATAAGAGCCCATGGAAAACCATGGATAGAAAGGATGCTAACACCCTCCCTCTCTATAATATACCCCCGTACTCAGAAACATCTCGAAAAAGGTTTTTTCTATTCTTTTACCTTTTCCTTGTTGGATGAAATAAAAGTCGATGGCGACTCTTTCTTACCGCGACATTTGCGAACAAAAAACGCAAACCAGTATTAACCGTCGGTTCTGCCACCGCATCACAGAATTGATGACTCTGCTGGGGAATGTAATATAAAGTGGGGTAAACCTTAGGATATAGGTCATATTTAAACTTCTTTCTCTTGATTGTCTTGCCTGATTTATATTTATGGGAACTGTTTGGGTTATTTGATCCTACACCCAGATCGGGGAACACCTTTTAAGTAAGTCGCAATAAACTGTGAGGGAGCTGTGATGGGGTATACCGACACAGTTGAAGTTGTAGCTACGTTGATGTGGCACTTTGGTTGGTATTGGTAACCTTTGGGTCAAACAGGGAGAGTACGGGGCCGCCACGTGGTGTCATAAAGAATCAACTAACCTTAGAACCTTTAATTGCACAACTCGGTCAGTAGGACGTAGCGAGATGGCCGATTTTGGTGTATGCCCAAGGTTGACAGATAGTCGATGCTACACTAATTGAGGTTTGACTTCTGAGTTTTGTTTGGTTACGAGTCAATCGTCGATTGAACAAACTTGGGGGAAAGATCGGTGATATTGAGATCCCTTTAGAATCCGGTTTCTATATATAGGACAGGTTGAACCAATCCAGCTTCAAGAGGGTATGACCTTAAAACTCAAGCAGGCCTTAAACCTAAGGACTTGGTGTTATTTTTCTGTGTTTGCTATACTTGTGATTTATCATGACATCATAAACATCATAAACATCATACCATAGCATATCATACTAAATGTTTCAAGGGTTTCTAGGGCTCATCTTTGCTCTATTTTGTAGGATATGGCATCCACCCGTAGGAACACTATTCAGATCAACCTAGTGAAAGTATATCCCCAATTAAGAGACTTGGCAGTAAGGATTCCCGAAAGCTCTCCTTTCACTGAAATGCATGGTCAGTTACTCAACTTGGTCACTGCAAAACCTGACGAAGAAATGTTGAAAGTGCTATTTCAGTTCTTCGATCCTCTGCATCACTATTTCACATTCCCGGATTACCAGTTAGTACCTACTATGGAGGAATTATCTCAATTACTAGGGGTACCTATTCTTGATCAGCTACCTTTTAACGGTACGGAAAGATATCCCAAGCCTAAAGAAATTGCTAAAGCTCTATCCTTACAACGGTCCGACATAGTGACAAATTGGGAAACCAGAGGGAGTGTTCAAGGAATTCTGGTTAAATTTTTGTTCGAGAAGGCTTACTATTTTTGGGATACCCTGGATCTACAAGCTTTTGAAGAGGTTTTGGCGCTCCTTATCTACGGGATGGTATTGTTCCCTAATGCAGATCAACTCGTAAATGTGAGTACAATTAAGGTTTTTCTGTCTCGGAATCCGGTACCTACTTTACTCAGGGATATTCTACACTCTTTGCATGATCGCACTCTAAAGAGAAGGGGGACCCTCCAGTGTTTCTCTCCTCTATTAGCTAGGTGGTTTATTTCGCACCTACCCAGATCTACTTTGAAGAATGAACAGGGTAAAAGATGGTCTCATCGGCTGATGTCCCTTATGCATTCAGACATTCATTGGTGTTCACGGTTCTCAGAAGATGTTACTATCATCGATCGCTATGGTGAATTCCCTAATGTCCCTCTCTTAGTAATTAGGGGAGGAATCACTTATAACCGTTGCTTAGCATTACGATAGTTTGGTTACGCGAGAAGGGATGGTCCTCATGATACACTTATTCAAGGAATCGCCTTCAACTATGAGACTGATGTTCAGGGTTACCGCAAAAGGTTCATGCAAGCTTGGAACATGGTACATAGGGTTGATAGCAAGACACTTGGGCATAAGAATTCCATACCTCTCGAGCCTTATCTCAGATGGGTACGAGTCCGCGCTCAAACTCTTATGATGCCTTATCCCGCTATCCGACCTATGATTGTGGAACCAGTTGCCGAGGGAGACACTCCTCATCTTGTTCTTCATCCAGACATGCTAACTGATCACGAAGAGTTACAAAAGTTCTGGGTTCAGCTTAAAGAGGAGTGAGATAAGTTTGAAGCCCAATTCTACGCCAGCGAGAAGAAGGTCTTGGAACTCACTAGGCTACTTCATGAAGAGAAGAATATCAATGCCTACATTCCGCCAAAGAGGATGCGCTCATGGGAAACCTAGTCTTCTTTTTGTTTTATTTTGTTTAATGTACTCTCAAAATACATTCTTTGTAACAATTCAAGTTTACTAATACAATTCGCGTTTGTTCCTTTTTGTTTAAGAAAATTTGAGCCTTTAAGAACCCTTGAAAACATTGCATACATATCATACATATCATTACATAACAGGTTTCATAGCAGGTTTCTCATCTTCTCCGCTGTTTATTTCAGCAATGGCTCTTGAACAAACTGTGAAAGACCTTCAAACTCAGAACAAGCAGTTCAAGCAAATGATTGTGGCTCTGGACAAAGGACAAGAAGAGCTCAAGGCTTTGATTGTTAAGAAGAATACTAAGAAGACCAAGAGGACAGCTGGTTTGGCACATATGAGCAGAAGGTTCAGAGGGCCGCCAAGACGGGTTGTTGAATTAGCATCTTCATCTAAAGAGGGAGAGAATCAAGAGGGTGAAGCAAGAGAAGAAAACCCCATCCCTAAGGAGTCTGACAATGAAACTGATTATAATGAGGAGTAGTACCCTCCGGCTGATGAAAAGTATAAGCAGTTAGAAGAGCGTCTGAGTGCTACGGAAATCCAGAAGTTTCTTGGGCTGGATTTTGATGAGTTGGGTTTGGTCTCCGAGGTTGTCATCCCCCCAAAGTTCAAGGCACCAGTATTTGCTAAGTATGATGGGGTATCTTGTCCCAAAATGCATCTCTGTTCCTATGTGAGGAAGATACAGCCTCATACTACTGATAAAGACTTGTGGGTTCATTTCTTCCAAGACAGCCTGTCTGGAACACAACTAGATTAGTTCTATCAGCTGGAAAGAGCCAATGTTAGTAACTGGGAAGACCTTGTTGCTGCATTTTATAAGCAATATCAGTATAATGCAGACCTCGCTCCCACCCGTACATAACTCAAAAATCTGTCTATGGGTTCGAACGAGTGTTTCAAGGATTATGCTCAAAAGTGGAGAGATTTGGCTGGAAGAGTTCAACCTCCCTTGGATGACAGGGAGCTCGTGCATATGTTTTTGGGAACTTTGACTAGGCCGTTCTTCAACCATCTGATCGGGAGTTCTTCGACGGGTTTTACTGAACTAATTTTAACAGGAGAAATAGTGGATGCTGGAATCCGAAGTGGTAAAATTCAGAAGGATGCCTCTTCCAGTGCTGTAAGGAAACCTTTTGCAGGTAAAAAGGAAGTCAGTGTTGTCTATAATCAAAAGAATCAGAATCAAACCGAGCGCTGTTCAGCGATAGGGGCTGTTTTGATTCCCAAACCTGCACCTGCTCAGCAAAGAAATAATCAATAGAGAGCAGAAAGGCCAGCTAGACAGTTCACTCAAATCAACATGACGTTGTCTCAGGTTTTACCTCATCTATTGAAGTCTAATCTGGTTACTCTGAGGGAAGCACCGAAGAACCCTAACACCACCTCTCCTTACTATAAATCGAATGCTCGTTGTGCTTATCATTCGGAAAGTCCCGGCCATGACACCAATGACTGCTGGGCTTTGAAGAACAAAGTGCAAGATCTGATTGAAGCTAAGGCAGTTGAGTTTGATCCTCCTGAGATTCCAAATATCATAAAGTCTCCTATGCCCAAGCATGGTTCGGGAGTCAATGCTATTGATATTTTTTCTGCTACAGATGACAGTGGTGGTGATTCTGACATTGACAGCTGGATCTTCCCGACTACCAATGGTGGACTCAGTAACTGGACTGCCAAGGACTTTGTACCAATTACTTTTGTTCAGGAGTAATTGTCTTTCTGATTTTTCAGATATGTAATTTATAAACAATATAAACCCTATAGCCATATGTCTTACCCGGGGCACAATGGTTTTATTTGTGAGGGTTATCATGCTTCATTTTTCATATGACATTAATAAAGCATTGGACGTTTGCATACAATTTTGCGGTCTTTGTCTTTCTTTTCTTTTATTCTGTCTATACAGCTACGCTCTTACACACACTCACGTATCAAAATGAAGATCCATATCCACTCTGGATCCTATTGATAACAGTTCTTCTACTGCTCATTATGACTTTGAAAATCTGATCAACGAAGCCGAGGACAAAGGTGAGGAAGATTGTGAGGTACCCGAAGAACTTTTTAGACTATTACAGCAGGAAGAAATGGCCATACAGCCTCATGAAGAGCCGGTTGAGACAGTGAACTTGGGTACAGAGGAAGACAGAAAAGAGGACAAGATAGGTGTGAATCTGGAGCTTAGTGTCAAACAGAGGTTGGTATAAATGTTGCATGATTATGTTGAGATCTTTTCCTGGTCATATGAAGACATGCCAGGACTAGACACGAACATAGTGGTTCATCGTCTTCCGACTAAGGAAGATTGCCCTCCGGTAAAACAAAAGGTCCATTGTATGCGCCCTGAAATTCCAGAGAAGATTAAAGCCGAGGTTATGAAACATTTCAAAGCTGGGTTCTTGGCTGTCACTTCTTATCCACAGTGGGTTGCTAATATGGTTCCAGTGCCTAAGAAAGATGGTAAAGTATGAATGTGTATGGATTACAGAGACCTTAACAGGGCAAGCCCCAAGGATGACTTCTCGCTTCCCCGCATCGATGTTATGGTTGACAAAATCGAATAACACAAAGTATTTTCCTTCATGGACGGTTTCTCTGGTTACAATCAGATCAAGATGGCACCTGAAGACATGGAGAAGACAACCTTTGTTACACAGTAGGGCACTTTTTGCTACAAGGTAATGTCGTTTGGGTTGAAGAATGTTGGGGAAACTTATCAGCGAGCTTTGGTAGCTCTGTTCCACGACATGTTTTACCATGAGATAGAGGTTTATGTCGACGACATGATAGCCAGGTCTCAAACTGAGGAAGAACACCTTGATCATCTATAGAAGCTGTTTGACAGGTTGAAGACGTACAAGCTGAGGTTAAATCCGAACAAGTGCATATTTGGGGTGAGGTTTGGTAAACTTATGGGTTTCATCGTCAGTGACAAAGGTATTCAGGTAGACCCTGCAAAGGTAAAGGCCATACAAGAGATGCCGACTCCCCATACAGGGAAGGAAGTTAGAGGTTTTTTGGGATGCCTAAATTACATTGCCAGATTCATTTCACATCTGACTGCTACTTGTGAGCCAATCTTCAAGCTTCTGAAGAAAGATCAAGTGGTAAAGTGGAATAACGACTGCCAGGTCGCCTTTGACAGAATCAAGAAATACCTTAAAGAGCCTTCCATTCTGATGCCTCTGACTTAAGGAAGTCCTTTGATAATGTACCTAATAGTGCTAGAGAATTCAATGGGGTGTGTGATGGGGAAGCATGACGAGTTTGGTCGAAAAGAGCATGCAATATACTACCTTAGCAAAAAGTTTACTGACTGTGAAACATGATACTCACAACTCGAGAAAACTTGTTGCGCTTTGGCATGGGCTGCTCGCCGACTGAGACAGTATATGTTGACCCACACTACTTTGTTGATATCAAAGATGGATCGGATTAAGTACATTTTTGAGAAGCCTGCTCTCTCCGGAAGAATATCAAGATGGCAAATGATCTTGACCGAGTACGACATCCAATACACAACCCAAAAAGCAATCAAGGGAAGTGTACTAGCTGATCATTTGGCGCATCAGGCCGTGGATGACTACCAGTCCATGAATTTTGAGTTCCCAGATGAGAATATCATGTTAGTAACCGACTGTGAAAAACCTGGACCGAATAAAGGACCTGAGGAAGGATCCCGATGGTCTATGTTTTTTGATGGAGCCTCAAATGCACTGGGTAATGGCATTGGCGCTGTAATCATATCTCCCGAGGGCTGTCACACTCTGTTCACTGCCCGATTATGTTTCAACTGTACCAACAACATGGCGGAGTATGAAGCATGTATCATGGGTCTTAGAGCTTCTATTGACCTGAGGATTAAGTTCTTGAGTGTATTCGGAGATTCTGCTTTGGTAATAAGCTAGATCAAAGGCGAGTGGGATACGAATCACCCAAATCTTATCCCTTACATAGAACATGTACTGACACTACTGCCGCACTCTGAAGAGATCACCTTCAAACATTTCCCACAAGAAGAGAATCAGTTAGCGGACACGCTAGCTACTATGTCCTCAATGTTCAAGGTCAGGTGGGACAACGAAGCTCCCCGAATTATTATTGAGAGGTTGGATGAACCCGCATACTACTGTGAGATTGATACTGAAGAGGTAGCAGACAAGCCTTGGTTTCATGAGGTAAAAAGGTATCTTCGGGTTCAAGAGTATCCCAAAGGGGCATCTGTCAATGACAAGAAATTTCTGAGAAGGTTTGCTGCAAAGTTCTTCCTCAGCAATGGAATCCTCTATAAGCGCAATCATGACTCTACCTTACTGTGGTGTGTAGACAAGGGCGAAGCCGATAGGATCATGGAAGATCTACATGAAGGTACCTTCGGCACTCACTCTAGTGGACATACCATGGCTAAGAAGATCCTACAGGAAAGATACTATTGGTCCACTATGGAAGCAAATTGTTATCAGCATTCCCGAACTTGCCACAAGTGTCAAATCTACGCTGATAAAATGCATGTACCTCCAGTGCCCTTGAACGTCTTGAAGGCTCCCTAGCCCTTTGCAATGTGGGGCATTGACATGATTGGCGAGATCAGACCTACTGCGTCCAACGGGCATCGCTTCATCCTAGTGGCTATTGATTACTTCACGAAGTGGGTTGAGGCTGCCTCCTTTGCTACGGTTACCAAGAATGTGGTGGCACGATTCATTAAGCATAACCTGGTTTGTCATTACGGTGTCCCAGAGAGAATCATTACAGACAATGGTACCAATCTCAACAACTCGATAATCAGCGAACTCTATAAGCAATTCAAGAATCAGCATCATAACTCTTCTCCTTATCGGCCGAAGATGAATGGGGCTATTGAAGCGGCTAACAAGAATATTAAGAAGATTATACAGAAGATGACAGTGACATATAAAGACTGGCACGAGATGTTACTATTTGCTCTTCACGGATACCGTACCTCGGCGCATACGTCAACAGGGGAAACACCTTAATCATTGGTATATGGTATGAAGGTTGTTCTACCTATTGAGATCTAGATCCCTTCTTTGAGGATTATGAAGGATGCAAGTTTGAGCAAAGACGATTGGATCCAGACTCGACTTGATCAACTGAACTTAATCGATGAGAAAAGACTTACTGATGTCTGCCATGGTCAAATGTATCAGAAACGGATGATCAAGGCCTTCAACAAGAAAGTCAGACAACAAGTGTATCAAGTGGGAGATCTGAGTATCAAGCGCATCATACTGCCGCAAGGTGATCCCAGGGGAAAATGGACTCTCACCTATGAGGGACCATTTGTAATCAAGAGAATATTTTCTGGTGGAGCCATGATTTTGACCACCATGGACGGTGACGACCTTCCTCACCCCGTTAATACGGACATAGTGTAAAGATACTACGCATAATAAAGACCCGTTAGGTTGACATACCTAAGCAAAATAAGGGCATCCTGGTGAACCAAAAGGGTTCGGGCAAAAATTAGGGATAAAAAACAAATAAAAATCTATACACCCGGCAAGTCGAAAACCTGAAAAGACGACTGGGGCAAAAAAGGGTATCCCGGTGGACTGAAAACCCGAAAGGGAGGTCCAGGCAAAAGCTAGGGATTAAAGCGTATCACTATGTCCCCATTGGATCACCTTGTGATCATACCTTCAGTAATAGACTATCAAGCTCAAACGGTATTGATCATTCCAGTCAGCTTCGGACAAGAAGCAAAGTGATGAGATG
The DNA here is from genome assembly GCA_948472305.1 of Vicia faba. NCBI lineage: Eukaryota > Viridiplantae > Streptophyta > Magnoliopsida > Fabales > Fabaceae > Vicia > Vicia faba. The sequence continues at coordinate 1,225,210,476 of OX451736.1, read as the reverse complement.
CTCGAAGACATAGGGGAAATAGAAGAATTGAAACTCAATGGGATCACTACACATAGCTGTTTTCTCTTTGTACACAATTTCTATAATAATTTCCATTTTTACGACGGCGTTCTCTTACTAGAGCGTCAGCCTCCTTATACAAAAACGCCTATTATAGGCAAACTTTGAAATAAATACAAATCATTTCTCAAAAGTACAAAACAATGTGTTTGTTTTTCCTTTTTTTGTTTTGTTTTGCAAAAACGTCCAATGTTTTATTCTTGACATATGCATTTGAACATGATTACTATTCACAAATACTTGCATGAAAAACAGAAAGACAATTTCTAAAGAACGTAAGGAAATTGTTACAAAGTCTAAAAAACAATTGGCAACACCGACAGTTACTCTGTTCATCATGGTACAGGGGCAGAGACAGTTGGAAGTGAAGTCACTATCACATACCAGCCAGTGATATCCCTATTCCCCACAGAGTAAAGATAACCAAAGTCTGATCTCTGCATCCCCAAACAGGAAACACTTCCCCAGCAGGTTCCTTCAGAGAGCTAATATATGTATTCCCCAGCCGAGTTTTATAATCATGAATAGCTTACAAAGCTTCCTCCTGAGCAGAGTTTATTTCTCTCACAGCGGAATCCCCAACAAAGCTTATCTTTCTAGCAATGGAAGTTTATCCCCAACTGAGTTTATTTCTCCAAATCAGCAGGTCTACCAATAGAGTATCTCTCTTCCCCACAAAGTCATTCCCCCGCAGAATTACTCTCAGACAGAGTCTCCTCCGGCAGAATGTTCTCAAGAAGAATGGATGTAAATCCCCAGCTAATCATCTTCGCTCACTATCCTCAGCGGAAACGAAGAATTCAACTTCTCATTATTCTCCAGTAGTAGTCCAGGATTTATCTTCCCCATCTAGAGAGTATCACAATAGCATCGCATATCCATACATCATGGCATGTGCATACATATTACCCAACACAATCTCATTTATTTTGAGAACATCATTACTCAATGCATTTCATACATCATGACATTACATACGACTAACTCTTTACCTTTCAGGGAAATATGCAATCAAGTTCTTACAAGTTCTCTCTGGTTCAGTCAAATCAACACCAAGATTTCTATTCCAGTTCAAAATCTATGAAGCCCGGAAACTGACCGGATAATAGTCAACCAACAATACATCATACTGTGAAGCCTGGAAACGACTGGATAACATTATAAAATACTACGAAGTCTGGAATCGACCAGATAGTGGTATATCTCAAATTCAAGCTATGAAGCCCGAAAATCAACCAGATAATATCTTAATTTCTCCAAATTAGTGAAGCCTGGGACAAGACCAGATAATGGTATAAGACATTGTGAAGCCTGGGACACGACTCGATAACGATATAAGACACTGAAGTATAGAGCATGACCAGATAACAGTATGAGACGCTGTGAAGTCTAGAGCATGATCAGATAACGGCAAGAGACACTAAAACCTGGAGCACGACCAGATAACAGTATAAGATACTGCGAAGCTTGGAATTCGACCAAACATCAGTTTACTCGACCAATTACTATGAAGTATGGAAATGATCAGATGTTAGTATGCCTTAAATTCAAGTTGAAACCCGGATGCGACCGAATAACCACTTAATTTCTTCTGAATCCTGGAACACGACCAAATAAGAATTGAGAAATTGCAAAGCCTGGAGCACGACCAGATAGCAAGTTTAATCTCATTTCCCCAGTAAGTTGTTGTGATTCCTGGAGCACGACCAGATAGCAGTCAATCTTATTATCCTCAACAAATCACTATAAAGCCTGGAGCACGACCAAATAGCAGTTTACTTTCATCTCCTCGACTAAGAGATGATTCCCCAGTAGAGTAACAGACATCTGAAGCTCCTAAAATTCTATTTCTCCCAAGACAAAGACCAACATTCCTTAGAAGATTCCTACTCAACAACAGGAATACGAATTCCCACCAAGGAATATCTCGGTAAATCAACATCCTCTAGATGGCATCTTTAAGCCCATCTCTGAAGATTCTCCGTCATATCTTCCAGATGGCATGTTTAAGCCCATCTCCGACGATCTTCCGTCATCTTTTCCAAATGGAATCTGTAAGCCCATTCCCTATATTACCTACACAATCAAGTATCATTTTAGATGAGTGCAAATTTTTGGGCACTCTAATATTCAATCATCTTCCACCTTCGGATCACGAAAGGCAGACATCCAATCTACATCCTCAGGTTTAATAAGATTGAATAGGGGCAGCTATTGTACCCTAAAATTTTCCCTCTCATTTTAATCAACACATGCCCATTGAGGTCCCCAACTTGCTCAAGGATGCCCAAGAGTTGACCAGACAAACTCTCTCCTAAGACAATGTACCTCCAATTAGGGTTTCCATTTTTATCAAGATGTGTAAATTCCAAAGGCCTCAAATGCTTTCCATGGTCCTAAAATGTTCTCAAGGTCATCCATGTCAAGTTCCATGCCTTGCACAAGAATTTTGCTCTGAAAACTGCTCAAATGCTTGAAAATCAATTGTACTAGGTCAAAAGTCAACTGTAGCCCACATATAGTCAAACTTCAATATTTTTGGTCAACATCAACATTTTGAAGTGATATCCATCATTTGATCAAGGGTTGATCACGATTCCTCAAGGAATGCCCCGAATTCATCAAAACCCAAAAGTTGTTAAATTAGGGTTTCTTAGGAAAAGTCAACCAAACTTTGACCAAGCATAACTTCTTCATACTTTATTAGAAATTTTCCATCCAAGGCTCATTTTTAAGAGGATGCAATTCCATACAATTCATATTCATCCCTCAAGTTCAAAATATGCACTCATCAAAAGATATGAATTTCTACATTATAGGTCCTTTTGAAAAGTCAACAAAAATACCTTTTGGGTCAAAGCTTCTTACATGAACATGGAATACCCAATTGAGATGAAACCAAAAGTGTTGTTTAGGGTACATCCTAAGATTTCTAAAAAGTCCAAGAACACCTCTCTAGGGTTAAAATTGGATGAGATATGCTTTGTCAAAGTTGACCATTTTTGCAAAGTTACCAAAAGTCAAATTTCCTCAAAATGCATTTTTTTATCAAATGGGCCTAGCTTTTCATGATTGAATCTTATGGGAGACATTGTCCACGACCCAAATTAGCATCCACACATTATTTGCTTCATTAATTATTTTATTTTGATTTTTTATTATTTAAAATTCAAATTAAATCAAATAAATGGCAAAAAAATACAAAAGATTGAGTTTATTTTTTTTTGTAGGAATCAAATCTATTCAAGTTGGATTAATCAGACCAAATCAAATCAAGGAAAATTGAATCAAAATTGGCATGATTAGGATGGTTTTGGAAGGATATCATATAGCAAACAAATCAAATCCAATCTTCATAATCTTCAAAGATGCAAAATGCTTTTGTTGCCCTAATCTATCATAATATATATTGAACATAAACATGCACGAAAACAGGGATTTGGCGGTCAAAAAACACCATACAAAAACTCAAAAAATTGGATAAAAGTGCTGGATCGTTTTTGAACTTAGAAGACAATTCAAGCCATTCCAACACTCCCAATCGTTTCCTAGAGCCTCTCTGAAGCTAACACGATCAGTTTCACGCATCCTCACGCCCAGAATCGACCATTAGGCTTCACACGGTTTGCTTTCTTTTTCAAAATTAATTACAGAAATTATTGCATCATTAGCATGTTTTAATGATATACTTGTGATTATTGATGTATTTGCAACATGACTGGATTGTTTAATTGAAGTTTTGATGCCTACATATGTACTTGCCATTGTTAGGGATTTCATGGCCGGTTTAGGGTTTTTATCTACAGGCTAAATTAGGCAAAGAAAAGGATGCCATGGTGTTCGTGGCATCAAGACAAGTTGAACCATGGTCTTTAATATTATTTATCATGCTTATGAGTTTTTGAAGTTTGCAGGGCTATGGCTATGAAGCTTGTCCGTAGGTAAAAGGCCAGGGTCTAAAACGACGGGTGAGGAAGAAGAAGATGACATGGACAATCATCATTGGATTGTTCAAATATTGGCGCGCGTTTTTGTTTTAATTCATTAATCCACTTGTTTTTTTATATAATATTAATTGTTTTTATTATACTAACAAACAAAGCAGATGGCTCAGATGGTAAAGCGCGCTTGGTATTGAATGGGAGGACTTGGGTTCGATCCCAAGTCCCAACAAATTTTATTTTCCAACTTTGTGCTTGCAGATTCTATACATCACCTTGCCAAGTGTCTTCCATGTACCTCACTGATCCAGCCATTGGATTCATTGCTAGCCAGATCCAGCGCTCAAATCCATGAAGGACCATGGTACATCTCCAGGCGTGGCTGCATTGAATCTCACGTGGGAATGGGTCTAGCTTCATGGGCTTGGATAAATTCCATGGGACACCTCCTCAATTGCTCATACAGGCCCATTCTTCCTTTTTTTAAATCTCTTTTAATTGTTTTTCTAATTATTTTCCTTTTTAAAATAACATCAAAAATTATTTCTTTTTTATTTAATCAAAAATCATAAAAACATTAAAAATCATTTTTTTCATAAAAATAATTTGTTTCTTTAATTAATTAGTTTAATTAAATTAGGGAAAATTTAATCTTTTTTTTATAATTAAAAATAATTAGAATTAGGATTTAATTTTGTACATAACCTAATTTTTCTCAAGAATAACCTAAAATCTTTTTTCAATTATATTTCTTAGGGTTCTCCAATTATTCTCGCATTTAATACGCCGCACGCTTTTAATTTCCAATTTTATTATTATTGTAACTGCTCCGAGTTTGTAATAGTAATTAGGGTTTTAAATTCCACATCTTTATTTTCAGTCCAAGATAATTATGTATCTGCGAAAGCCTTGTAATAGCTAGGACTGTAAACTTTCCGCACTTTTAATTTCTGCAAACTATAAACTGTTAGATGTATGCTAATAGGATTTTCTGGAAAGACTATCTGAAAATTAATACAGTAGAAAACCCTAAATGTGCAAAGATAAATTAATTGAAAAATACACTCGCACATGCTCACTCCTAGGGTTTACTCCACTCCGGTTGCCTTCGATAAATAGTCATGAAGTATAGGGTTTGTTAGTTGTCGTTCTCTAGCCCCGAAAGATCTAAAATGACCCATTCGGATGTTGCCTCGGAAAAGATATTTAAGGCTTTAGGAGGATTACTAACACCTCCTAACATTGCTTTTGTGATCGTACTTGTCCCTTCGAATGTTCCTTAAAACTCTAATGACGGTGCTACCTATTCCTTAATAATGGGATAGCATTGCCTAAAGGAAAACGAACAGTCTTTTTCGAGTAGGTAGATTAGCTCTTAAGTACTTGCTCAATCAATCAAACAAACTTTTTTTACACAAACACTTTTCAAACAAAGTTTTCAAAAACAACTTCGTAACACTCTTGAGGACAGAAACAAGGGTTAACACGAAGTAAAACAAAACTTTTCAAACAATCACTCACAAGCAATTTTCAAAATGAGCAAGTACCTAAGATCCCATGGAAAAGCATGGATAGAAAGGGTGCTAACACCTTCCCTTTCTATAATCTACCCCCCGTACTCAAAAACATCTCGAAAAAGGTTTTTTCTGTTCTTTTTCCTTTTCCTTGTTGGATGAAATAAAAGTCGATGGCGACTCTTGCTTACCACAACATTTGCAAACAAAAAATGAAAACCAGTATTAACCGTCGGTTCTGCCACCGTATCACATCCCCGTACTCAGAAATATCTCGAAAAATGTTTTTTCTGTTCTTTTTCCTTTTTTCTTTGTTGGATAAAATAAAAGTCGGTGGCGACTCTTGCTTACCGTACATTTGCGAACAAAAAACGCAAAACCAGTAGTATTAACTGTCGGTTCTGTCACCGTATCACAGAACTGGCGACTCTGCTGGGGATCTTATAATAAAGTGGGGTATACCTTAGGATCTAGGTCATTTTTAAACTGCTTTCTTTGCTTGTCTTGATTGCTTTACTTTTGAGGATTTTGTTGGGGTATTCTTGTATAGATCCTACACCCGGATCTGGGGCACCTTATTAGGTAAGTAGCAATAAATCATGGAGGATGTACGGCGTAGACTGATACGGACGAAGTGGTGGCTACGTTAGCGCGATACTCTGGCTTGTACTAATGTTCCTTGAGTCAATCAAGGATAACATTAGGCTTCCTTATAGTTTCATTAATCGCTAATTAACCTTTAGAACCTTTAATTGACTCATCCTAGCCATTAGGAAGTAGTGAGATAGCCGGCTTTGGTTCCGACCAGAGATTGGTTGATACTCGATACTACGCTCATTGAGACTAGACTTTTGGGATATTATGGCCGCAATACTTTGGTGCTTGAGCTATAATAATGCCTAAAAGAAAGGTCAATGATATGAGACTCCTTAGAACCCGGTTACTATTAATAGGATAGGTTGAGCCAATTGAAACTTCAAGAGGGTACTTGCCTATAAACCCCATGCAAGCCTAAACCTAAGGTCTTATGTGTTTTGCTTGTTTGTGACTTACTTTGTTTGAACATAACATCATGCATCATAACATAGCATCTGTTCTTATTACACTAACCATTTAAAAGGCATGTGGATTCATCTCTTTTCTGTTTTGTAGGTTATGGATTCGGCTCGCAGAAAAACCATCCGGATTAATTTTGTATGGATTCCTCCCAAACTCAAAGAATTGGTTTTAAAAGTTCTTGAGAGTTCATCATTCAACAAGAGATATGGTTACTTGCTCAGTTTGGTCACTACAGGTTTTGATGAGTGTCTTATTCTAGTTCTTCGATCCTAAGCACCATTGCTTCACATTCCCGGATTATCAGTTGGTGCCTACGCTGGAAGAATTCTCCAAGATACTTGGTTAGCCTATATTGGAACATGTGCCTTTTACCGGTTTAGAACAAGATCCAACCGCTGAAGATATTGCCAGAGCTTTACACTTGAAGTCGTCTGACATTGAATCCAATTGGGAAAAAAAGAGTGGAGTTAAGGGTCTCCTCACAAGTTTTCGGATGAAGAAAGCTCAGGTGTCCCTAGACGCTATGAGTTACCATGCCTTTGAAGATGTTTTAGCTCTTTTGATATACGAGTTGTTCCTGTTCCCCAATTCAGACCAATTCGTAGAGGTCAGTACCATCAACCTTTTCCTTGCTCATAATCCAGTGCCTACATTGCTCAGGGATATTCTACATTCACTCTATACTCGTACCATGAATAAGCGAGTCACTCTCATGTGTGTTGTATACCTTTACTCTACAGGTGGTTTATTTCGCACCTTCCTCGGTCAGTAATGAAGAGTGAGCTAGGTTTGAGATGGAGCCAAAGATTAATGTCCCTTTCTCACTCTGACATCTATTGGCGCCCTCGCTCCCAAGAGGACATATCTTTTATTGATCGCTGTGGAGCATTTCCCAATGTACCACTCCTTGGCACTAAAGGAGGCATCACTTACAACCCCTCTTTAACTTTACGTCAGTTCGGTTACGCCCGAAGGGATGGTCCTCATGATATGCTCATTCAAGGTATTGTGTTTGACTATTCAAATGACCCGCAAGGTCATCGTCAGAAGTTCGTCCGTGGTTGAGGAATGGCTAATGAGACTGATAGTAGGACTCTAGGGCACAATAACTTCAACCCTTTATAGCCATACCTCAAATGGGTGCGAGCTCGTGCTCAAAGTCTTATGATGCCATATGCTGCTATCCTACCAGTGATTTCAGAGCCTATTATTCAGGGGGCCGAGTCTCGCATCATTCTGCATCCTGATATGCCTACAAACTTCAAAGAATTGAAAAAGTCCTGGATACAGCTCAAAGAAGAACAAGATACCTTTGAATCCCAATTCTATGCCAGTGAGAAAAAGGTGTTGGAACTAACCAAGCGACTTCATGAAGAGAAGAATCTTAACGCCTACTGTAGCTCCAAAAGAAAGCGTCCCTGGGAGACCTAGGAATCTTAGAAGTTTCTTATGTGTTATTCCTTTGTAACTTTGATTTCAGTTGAACTTACTAATAAAAAATCTTTGTTTCCTATTTTGGTTAAAAGAGTTTGAATCCCATAAGGCCTTTGAAAACATTGTATACATATATCATACATATCATCGCATAACAGGTTTTCATAGCAGGTTTCTCATCTTCTCTGCTGTTTATTTCAGCAATGGCCCTTGAACAAACAGTAAAGGATCTTCAAGCTCATAACGCTCAGTTTCAACAGATGATTGTGGCTCTGGCTAAGGGGAAGGAAGAGTTGAAAGATTTGATTGTCAAAGAGAAGACCAACATTCCCAAGAGGACAGCGGGTTTGGTAAATTTGGGAAGAAGGTTCAGTGGACCACCCAGGCCAGTGGTCGAGCTGGCATCTTCATCTAAGGAAAGAGAGAATCAAGAGGGGGAAGTTAGGGAAGAAGACCCCAGCATGAAGGAATCTGACAATGAGACTGATTACAATGAAGAGCAGTATCCTCCGGCTGATGAAAAATACAAACAACTGGAAGAGCTTCTAAGCACATTGGAAATCCAGAAGGTTCCCGAGCTGGATTTTGAAGAGCTGGGTTTGGTTTCAGGGGTTGTCATCCCTCAAAAATTCAAGGCGCCGGTGTTCGCAAAGTATGATGGGGTTTCTTGTCCCAAGATTCACCTCTAGTCTTATGTGAGGAAGATACAACCTCACACTGCTGACAAGGATTTATGGGTCCACTTCTTTCAGGATAGTCTGTCCGAAACTCAGTTAGAATGGTTCTACCAGCTGGAAAGAACTAACATTCGTAATTGGGAAGACCTTGCTGTTGCATTCTATAAGCAGTATCAATACAATGCATACCATGCTCCCACCCATACACAACTCCAAAATCTGTCTATGGGTTCGAGCGAGGGCTTTAAAGACTATGCTCAGAAGTGGAGAGACTTAGATGGAAGAGTTCAACCTCCCTTGGCTGGTAGGGAGCTAGTGGATATGTTTCTGGGTACTCTGTCTGGTCCGTTCTTCAACCATCTGATTGGGAGTTCATCAGCCGACTTCACTGAGTTAATCTTAACCGGGGAAAGAGTGGAAGCTGAAATTTGAAGTGGTAAAATTTAGAAGGATGCCTCCTGTAGCGGTAGAAATGTTCAAGACTAAGCCATTGGATTGACTAGACTTTATACAAATCAAAATAAAAATCGCCACCGCGCTTTATTGTTTCCAAAGTAATGGGAAAAGAGCGAATAACCCAAAAAAATGGGGAAAGATTCAAGGTAAGGGGGTTGGTTATGCAAAGGGAAGGTATTAGCACCCTAAACATCTATGGTACTCCGCAGGAACCTCTTTGAAAAATCTGTATATTTTGGCTATAAAAAATGTGTTGTATATAAGATGGATGGTGGAGGTGAGAAAAGAAGTATATTTTTATTATTTTTGCACCCGCCGCGGTTGCGAACCTTTAGTGCCTACGTACCACCTTTGGTGCAATATGGGATCAGGGTACACATAGTTCCTCTTTTAAAAATTAGGAACACAAGCGTGTTGTTTATTTTTATGAGATAAAACATCATCATCATTGTTCATGTGGAAAACATACTTACTACCCACAATCATGAGAAAGGAGAATTTGCATCATCTCAAAGTGGAGGATATGGCTTGGATTTTAAAATCAATAATGCCTCACTCAACACCCAAGTGGAAAATATCTCTCTTTACTACATATTGTAGAAGTATAGTTATTTGCATCACTACAAGGATTGACAAGGGTTTAATCTTTTGAGAAAAGTTTTAAAATAAAAGCCAAAGTGGCAAAAATTGTTTGAAGTGAGATTGATTGGCTTTTAGTCTTCTCAAAAAAAAAGTCAAGGTATTATTAAATTGATTGGAGTTTATTTATGAAAATGTTTTGAAAATGCATGGACCTAAGTCCAAGTTTATTATGAAAGTGGTTTAAGTTTCAAAACAAGAAGAGTTTTCAAAAGGAGGGAGAAGATTTTTGAAATTAAAGAAGATGAGAGGAGGAGAAGAGACTATCCTAAAGCATAAGGTAAAAGTTAAGGATGATAACCATCTAACCAACAAGAAGCCAAAACTTGACATTATGAGCCAAGATAAAATTCCCATTCTTTGGATTGAAACCAAGCAAGTAAAGATACTAGACCTCTTCAAGTGTACTAAGTCTTCACAAAAATTGGGCAGAGTAATAGCTGTTTACAGGTGAATTCCAGATTACAAACAAAGGATGTAATTACCAAAAACCTGCACAAAAAAACAAACAAGCAACCAAATGTATTGAGGTAAACCTCAAGAGCTCCAGAAAAAATAATCAGATAGGATTACAAGGTCTCCAAGATAGGCTAAGGAATCTAATCTTAAGTCCAAGAAAAAGTACCATGCTCTATAATTCCAAGGATAGTAACCAAATAGTCCAAGTCCGTTAAGAGTTTTTTTTAGGGTTTATGTTGATTATTAAGTATCTTAAGAAAAGAAAAGAAAAGCTCAAGTGAACAAAGTAAAAATGACAAGAAAATAAATGCTCAAATGAGCAAAGATGAAAATGGCATGAAATGAAAAATGCTAAAAAATAAATAGTACATAAATCATAGAAGAATAAAAGCATAAGATAAACAAGTCAATAATTAGTGGTTAGTTGGATGACCATCTTGAAACTTGCATTTGGAACTCATTAGAGGATTGGTAGAACCAAAGCCTCCACAACAAGTTGCATTTGCTTTCTGTCAAGTATATAATCCATTTGGAATTCTCATAAGTATCATTTAATGATGAACAATGTTTAAGTGATCTGCGTTGATCAAAAGTGTTGTAGATCCATTAGAGGATTGGTAGAACCAAAGCCTCCACACAATAAATTTCAAGGTTATTGGATCAAAGAGATCAAATTAACATACTTGGGCTTGCAATCATAAGTTTGGACCACAAATGATCATTTATTCGAATCGGGACAAAATTTAGCGCTATGTTAAGCAATCGTAAGTGGACTTATATAGAAGTCACACCTATTTTGAGGCCGGTCAATAGCAATCTATGCACCATTTGTTTTGAGACATGACATAGAGATCATGCTCCAACAACATTTAGTAAAATGAAAAGGGGATGAGATGAAGAGGATTAGGGCAAAAGATGAATAAACCACTTTTGAATTAAAAATCTAATCAAACTATTATTAAAATTATTCATCCATTTTTTGTGGAGTCAAACTCAATACCTTGGATCCAATGATGTTAATAAAGTCATGATAAAAAAATCAACCCAAGACAGCCAGAAAATAATCACAAAATAATAATATATTTAATATATACATTAAAAGATTTAAAAAATATTAAAAAAATGGAAAATAATGAGGAAAATATCAATTATGTTCAAATTAATCAAGAAATGAAAAATAAGGCCATAGAAAAATCAGAAATGGATCCAAATATTTTTATAAAATTTTTGGTAATTTTTAAAAGTCATAAACTATTTTTAAAAATTAAAACAAATATGTAAAATAAACAAAAATAGTAAAAAATAGTAAAGTCAGAAACAAAAATAAAATAAGGCCACCAATATTTGACACAATATCATTGAATCATTCCATAATTTTTTCTGAATTTAAAAATGTATAAAAGTATTTTTAAACATTTTAAACAAATCAAATAAGTGTAAATTTTATAAAAAAAATACCAAAACACAAAATTAAATTGTGAAAAAATAAAAATCAGAAAGAGAATAATCAAAAATATTTTTCATAATTTTTTCATATTTTTTGGACTAAAAATGAATTTTCTATGATTTTTTGAAATTTAAAACAATTAAAATATAAAAATCAGAAAAAGAAAATAAAAGTAAAATATGTGGATCATTGGATGAGAGTCAAAACACGTTAGTAATCAAATCCAAGGGATTTGGCATGCTGTGCATATCATGGTCATTAGTAAATAATGTACAGAATCAATAATAAATCATATTTTTGAAAATAACAAATGGCACACCATCATTGGTTTGAAGATGACACCTAGGTCATCTTCAACCTCCAGCCATCGTGATTTGCAGGTCTCTCAAACTGTAAAATCAGAAGCTCAAACCTATGCCAATCACTTCTTCTCTTCAAGACGAAAACAACCACACCCTCGCACCAAATTTATATAAACTGTAGCTCAAGCAATTTGGAAGGAAAGTTTTGAAAAGGGATTTGAAAATTCATGGTCAAAACGTGTTTCCAGTGAAATGTAAGTGTTGCAACTAGAACCAGGGCAATGAGAGCAACACAATGATATCAGAGTTTTGAAGAATTGATGAAGGAATCTACCTATTGAAGTTGAGTTGCAGAGCTCTGAAACTGGACTTCTATGGAACAGTGTAGGGCATGATTCTTGAATGTAATTATATGGTTAGCTTCAGGGAAGATCAGGAAAGGTGAATTGAAGGAAAAAAAGGATTGAAAAATGCTTGAGAATGGATTTCGAAGTTGCTAAATTCTGGGTTGTGAAACAAGTTTGGCAGGGTGATTCTGGCTATCTAAGCTTGGGAAATTGAATGGGGGATGACCCTGTATTTATAGGGAAGCAAATGGGATCAAAAGGAATAGCAAATGATGCATTTTGGAGGGAATTCGTGTGGGTCTGCATCATGAAGAAAGTGTGACTCAAACTTGATCAAAACTCAGCCAAATCGTGCGCTTCATGATGCTAATCACTTCTGGAAAGTTTCTAAACATGATTAGAAACAAAAACGCGTGTAAATCTTGTGATTAGAAGCTAAAACAAAGATTTCAAAATCCTGACTTTGTGAAAAATTCAGTTTCAAACTACCAAATTCAAATCCATGGCATTTCCACCTCAAGGAGTCTTAGGGTATAATTCTTGATGCTTTGGAAAGATGAGGTTACAAGCTTTTTAATGGAAAAAGAATGGAATCAAATGGATTCTTGAGTTGAAAGTTACATGGAGTCAAAGTTGAAGAAAAAGAGTTGAATTTCCATACTTAAAAATATTTCAAATTCTTCTTTAAAAATGACCTATAATCTTTTGTATCCAAACATGGCCTTCCACTTAGAATTTGCTCTTGACCAAAACAGATGGAATGAAGTAGATATCTTTAATGACATTTTTCAATTTGAACCACTAAAAATCTCAAAAAATTGAGCAAGTTATGACTTTTTGAAGTTGGCCAAAAATCATGAAATGACCTATAATCTTTTGCATTCTTAAGGAAACTTCCATCCATTTTCTTACTTTGTACATAAAAGAAGGCATTAAGTACACATCTTTAAGATCATCATGGAAAAAGAATAGGATCAAGGTGATATAAATTGACCAAGTTATGACCATTTGAAGTCACACATGGAAAATTGGGGATTCATCTGGATGACTTGTAATCTTTCTTCTTCACCAAGTTCCTTCCACATGAAAACTCCTTGGAACTTTTGAAGTTATTTGTTGGTAACTCTTTGAAGAGAAAGGTGTCTTTGGAATCACTCAAAAATACCAAAAGATGAGCAAGATATTCTCCTTTGAAGTTCAAACCCCTAGCCTCTAGATCAAGAAAATGCTTTGAGGAAGTTTGCCAAGTTTGAACAAACTTTTTTTTGCCAATATTCTCCCTTTGTGAATAGAAGTTGTTGAGGATGATTATGAGGACTCATGGCCACCAAAACCACTTCCATATCTTGAAATTAGAGAGAAATATGCTCTTGTGACCAATAGGAACAAGACCTTGTCCAATCATGACAACTTCTTCCCTCAACCCTTTGTACTTTTGAATCAATTTTGATAACTTTGAGATATGTTGAACCAAAATAAGCCTTGGCATGCCATTTCTTCCAAAATCACTCAAATAATGAAGTTTGAACTCTTCAAGCTGTATTGACTAGGGCATGGAAATAAACTCATGAACCCATGAAGCAACTTGTTAAACCTCATTATTTTTACCTACATTATTAACAAGTAAGACAAACCAACATTGCATTTTATTAATTAGAGAGAAAATCAAAGCAAAATATCCATGATCATAAAAGAAAACAAGTCAAGGTGCTTGGTAACTCTTCAAAAGAGAAAAGCTAAAGATAGGGAGAAGAACCAAAAGCCTTAATGTGATCTTGTTGTGATTAAAACAATATGGTATGATGAAGGAATCTTAGGGGCAAAATTTGGGGTCCAACATCTGCCCTTATTTAAGTTTCTTCTATCCGAAGATACGAAGGTTAAAAATCTTCGTGTCGGCGTGATCGAAGATACTTAAATATAAAACAAACCCTATTTTTGGCCCTAAGATGCCATGCAAATGCTTATGCATATGAATGCATATGAACAGTACCAAAGAGACGCAAAGTATCACTAGGGATGCAAAAAAAATGAAGAAACAAAGGATAAACCCCACTAGAAAAATAAATCACTGGTGAACCAAAAGAACTGAACTAGAGAGGAAGATAACAAGCATCGACATTCACTGTCGATGTCCTACCAACATTCACTGAACGTAGAAAGAGAAAATATATCATATCACCGCCGGCCACTGACGATGAACTATCAACGTTCACTAAAGATAGCAAAAAGATAATAAACACCGGTTGTTGTACCCCAAAATTTTCCCTCCCTTTTTTCACAAGAAATCACAACCCTAGGGTTTTCTCTGATTTTTAAGATTGGCTCAGGAATCGATCAAACAGACTTTTCTTTGACAGTAAATCAAGAATCAGGGTTTCTCTCGCATTTCTCAGAAAAAATTGAATCCACAGAAATTCAGTTTACTGTTACATTGGTTTCTCACTTTTTCAAGTTTGCTGAAAGGTCAACTGATTATTCTCAAGGCCTGATTATCTGGGATAAGAAATAGGAGTTGAGACTGTTATTTGGAATATCAAGACATCTGCTTGTTAATGGAATGAAAGGTTTGTCGGTTAATGGAATGCTTGCTTGTTTATTATACAATGCGTATTGTGATTGGAATACTGATGCAAGGATACGAGACTGCAAAGTTTTTGGATTACTTAGAATTTAAGTTATCTGGATTAGAATTGTTGAAATGCAGTTTCAATTATTTTGATTTGAGAATCTTAAATAATCAGTGAAGACTTGAAGAAATAATGGCAAGATTATTTGACAGTAGAAGGTTTTATTGGATTATCAAATGATCTCATAAAAAATTTCTTCATTCCAAATGTTGTTACAGAATATTTTATTATTTGAATATTGTAAGTTTTACAACTTATAGTATTTAAAAAATAAATGTTACAATTAATGGAAAAAGTCTATCTAATCTAAGCCTAAGCCTCCTAAGCTGCCATTGCTCCCATGCTCAAGGTCTCTTGCTTCCTCTGCTTCCTCTATCATCCAATTGATTCTCACATGAAAAAACAAAGGAAAAAGAATTAGTACAGTCAATTGAAAAGAATTTTCAAACAGAAAAAGAAAGGAAAAATTCATCATTAAAATTTGCCGTCTGGAATCAGAATGCTTATTTTTATCACGTTTTATTTTTCTCTTTGCAAATCACAAGAAGATTGCTCTTCTTGGTTCACAAAGAGAAAATTAAAAATACAAATTGAAAAATGCAAGCATACAAAGCAAGTTGAGTTTCAAATGCAACAGGGCGCCAAAACTGTCAAACATAAGCCAAACTATACCATTGCAACTCAACCAACACATGGCAGCAAACTAAGGCAAACATTGAACCAAACTGAGTTACAAAGTTACAAAGGCAAACAGGCGCCAAATTGTCAAAGCATAGGTCAAACTGTACAAGCAGCACAAGCAAAGAACCTGTTGTAACAAACAGCAAGCAAAGTCCTAAACTGAGCTACAAAACAAATTGCCCAAACTGAGTTATAAAACAAATTGGATGAAAACTATACAAATATGGCAAGCAGCATGAATGCAGAAAAATGCAGTAGGCAAAAGTAAACAGCAGGAGGTAAACTAATTGACAAGTAAAAGACTTGTCACAGCCATCATCATTTTCCAGACATAGCAAACTTTTCAGAATATAATAAAAAAAGAAAAAATGCTTGTTTCATGGAGAGAGAAAGAGAAAAAGATATCACCTTGGGTGAGGTTTTACAGTTTGGCTAAAAAGCAGGTTGTCACAAGTCAACAAAAGCTAAGAAAGATATAAAACTCAAGACTGCATAACAGTCTTAGGAGGACAAAAACACTTTGCAAAAAAACATCAACAAACCCCAAACAGTGAGCAGCTTCGCCAAAACACCAAAACTGTAACAATATAACAGTTCCAAAAACCAAACCATTAACCAAAAAAAACTCAGCAGTTAACAAAAAATCTCAAAACCACAAGCTGGCCAAAACTACAGAAAAACCAACAAACCTGCATAGCCCAACAACAAGCTCATCAAAGGCCAACAGTCCAAACCTGCCATCTCCAAACCAGTTACAAGCAAACTGTAAGAAAACTGCAAACTGTAAAGAGTATCACAACTCTCCCAAAAACCTCCAAGCTTACCTAATTATAACAGTTTGAGGGCTAGCAAAAATCCAAACCCTGATGTTTCAAACTGCAACAAACCATAACCAAACAAACAGCCAATCATGCTATCAAAAACTGCACAAGCTACAAGCTTGCCCAAACTGCAATAACTTGTAAACCTGTTAACAAACTGTAAACAACAAAAGCCAAAACTATAAACTCAAAGAACCTGCAGTTTCAAACTGCATAATCAAAGTAGATTTCCAAAACCTGCCTAAGCTGCAACCAGTTTCACAAACAACCATCACAAATACCAACCAACAAGTTTCAGATTCTCACATCATCATCAACATCAACATCCATGGAGAGAAAGAAATAGAAATCAGAGTTTCAAAAGCTTCAACAACAGGTTTCAGAACATTCAAGAACCAACAAAGAACTCAGTTCAAATCATCATCAACTATCATCAACTATCATCAACAAATCCACCAACAAAAATCAGTCTTAGAACAGTGCTCATCATCAACATTCAGAAAAAGGAAGAGGGGTTCAGAAGTAACAAACACAGTTTCAGAAATACATCATCATCAACAATCAACAACAACAACAAGTTTTCAGAACAAGTTTCATCATCAAACATCAACAAATCAAGAGATAGGAAAAAGGTTACCAAACGCGAAGCTCGTCATCACTCTCTTCCCCGTACCTCCGGCCTCCAAGAAAGCGCCTCCGTCTCACCCTTTTCTCCTCTCCATTTTCTTTCTAGAAAAAACTCAAGGTAAATTTTTCTCAAACCCTTACTGCATCTCAAGCATAAAACACCATGGATTAAAACAAAGTAACATGAACAAAGCATAAACAAACATGAAACTGTAAAAAACTTAAATCCAGAAACAAACCGTACTATTTAGAACCAAAGCCATGAATAACTGTGAGAAGATGAGAGAGTGAGAGGCGGTGCTCCGGTAGCTAGGGTTTAGGAAGAGAATTAGGCATGTGAAGTTGAGAGAGATGAAGAGGAAAGGATGAAGAAACGGCGCCGCTGAGAGACACAACAAACCCTAAAACTGTTCAAACCCCTAACAAATTGTACAAACTTTCCATTTGGGCCTAACCACAAACAATCATAGCCCATATGCATTTGCTGGCTCGTACCCCCCTATTCCCTCCATTCTGCCCATTTTTCTTTTAAAATTCTGCTTTAGGCCTAAACATAAATCCCTAGCCCATCACCTTTTTTTTAATTTCTTTTCCTTTCTTTTGATTAAACAAAATACTATTGTTTTGTTTTAATTTCAATTAACTTGTTTTATTTTTGTTAATAATAAATAATATATTGAACTTTTTTTTAGTTAGTTAGTTTTATTTTCTTCTTTATTAATTAATTTTGTTTCACACAACGAAAACACCAAAAAATAATAATAGAAGTTTTATTTAATTAATTTTGTTTTCTTTAAAAATATGTGAATAATAGAATTTTGATTAAATTTTCTTCCTTTGAACTTATTGTTTACATAATTAATAAAACACATACAAAAAATAATAATATAAGACTTAATCTTTCTTTTTTTAGAATAGATTTTATTTATTTATTTTCAAGTGAAATAAGTACATGCATTTCATAAATTGATTCTCTTTATTTTTATGTTTTGATATAACTTTATATTTGAATTGCGACGATTCGATTTGGTTGTAACACATAATATTTGGACATTATTATTCTTGTGAGACTCATCCCCATTTGTAAATAATTGTACCCCCATCCCCGGATACTTTTGTAATAGCTTAGAATTTTAATTCTCGCACTTTATGCTTTCAAATATGCCATGATTAGAGATTAGGGTTTGTATGCGAAAATCCAAAATCAATCGCTAGATGACCTAATACAAGACCTAAATGCATGAAAATGACAAACACAATGAACACTTGCACCCCTAGGGTAATCTCGATTGTTGCTTCGGAAAATGCAATCATGTCCCTCGAATATGAGACACTCTAGCAAATGCCCCTTCGATAAACAAAGATCGTAGTCCCTCGATGACCCTCAATGTTTCCTTCGATAAAACGATCTTGTCCCTTACAAAATTGCTAGTCCGTCTCATAAGTTGCTTTCAATGATTGTATGCGATGACTCGCGCCTGTCCCGTTTAAACTTCCTAACACAAGGTTGTTCACCAAATGCAATGGTGAAATAACACTGTCAAAAGGGTTAAAAACATAGGAAAGATCTTTGAGTAAAATAGGGTAGACAACTCTTAGTTACTTGATCAAAAGCTTGCAAAACATCCTTGCTATTTTCAAATGCACATCACAACACCATTTCAAAACATTTCCCAAAAACAAACTTTCAAACATTGAAATATCTTTTCAAAAAGAGAAACACCTTTGTATATATTCAAACAAGAATCATTACAAAGGTTCCCTAGACAAGGAATCTTTTTCAAAGCATTTTCAAAAACCACACACACAAAGCACCATTTCAAACAATTGAAAAGCAAAAGCAAGTGATCTAACCAAGTAACTAAGAGCCCATGGATAACCATGGATGAAAAGGGTGCTAGCACCTTCCCTTTTCATAATCTACCCCCGAACCCAAGAAAACATCTCAAAGGTCTTTCATGTGCTCTTTGACCTTTCCTTTGGATAAAATAAAAAGTCAGTGGCGACTCTTGCTAAACCGCATAATTGCAAACACAAATGCAAAACCTCAAGTCAATTCTCCCACCGTATCACACCGACATTCACTACTGATGTACTACCAATGATCACTGAAGGTAGAAAGATAAAATATATCATATTACCGCCGTTCACTGACGATGAACTATCAACATTCACTGAAGATAGCAAAAAGATAACAAACACTGACGTTCACTGTCGATGTACTACCAACGTTCACTGAAGGTAGAAAGAGAAAATATATCATATCACTACCGTTCACTGACGATGAACTATCAACGTTCACTGAAGATAGCAAAAATATAACAAACACCGACGTTCATTGTTGATGTACTAGCAACGTTCACTAAAGGTAGACAGAGAAAATATATCATATCATTGTCGTTCACTGACGATGAACTATCAACGTTCACTGAAGATAGCAAAAAGATAACAAACACCAACATTCACTGCCGATGTACTACCAAAATTCACTGAAGGTAGAAAGAGAAAATATATCATATCACCGCCGTTCACTGGCGATGAACTATCAAAGTTCACTGAAGATAGCAAAGAGATAACAAACACTGACGTTCACTGCTGATGTACTACCAACATTCACTAAAGGTAGAAAGAGAAAATATATCATATCACCGCCATTCACTGATGATGAACTATCAATGTTCACTGAAGATAGCAAAAAGATAATAAATACCGACGTTCACTGTCGATGTCCTACCAACGTTCACTGAAGGTAGAAAGAGAAAATATATCATATCACCGCCGTTCACTAACGATGAACTATCAACGTTCACTGAAGATAGTAAAAAGATAATAAACACCAACGTTCACTGCTGATGTCCTGCCAACGTTCACTGAAGGTAGAAAGAGAAAATATATCATATCACCGCCGTTCATTGACGATGAACTATCAACATTCACTGAAGATAGAAAAAATATAACAAACACCGACGTTCACTACCGATGTACTACCAACGTTCACTGAAGGTAGAAAGAGAAAATATATCATATCACCGCCGTTCACTGATGATGAACTATCAACGTTCACTGAAGATAGCAAAAAGATAACAAATACCGACGTTTACTGCCGATGTCCTACCAACGTTCAATGAAGGTAGAAAGAGAAAATATATCAAGTTATCCCAAAATTCTGGTATTTCACCTAGAACGGGTCTCAACTTCTTCTTTAACCAAGGAAATCTGCCTGGAAAGGATCAAACATAAGTTGTCTCAGATAGGGAGACTTGTTACTCATTGTCACGGGGAATTGCAAAAAGAAATGACTTTCTGGAGATAGAAATATGACTTCCCGGGGAAATGCCACGATGTTCCTGCTGAGGAGATAAAGTCTTCCGTGCAAAATAAATGCACAAACCAAAACTCAAAGTTTTCAAAAATCCAAAGTAAATAATATTGTCATGAAACCACAGATCCAAATCAGAAATAAACTGGAGCAAAACAGCCAACGAAGATACATCCTTTGAGAAATAAACTCAAGAAGGAAAACCCAAATTCAACTAAGCAAAGAGCGCTGCAGGAAGGTCAAAACACAATGTCAATGAAAAATGATTTTTAGCCATGCATGATGTATGTATGAATGTATTAGTGATATCGTGCATATGTTGGTAAATAGGATACACAATCAGCACATACAAATAACACCGCCTCAGGTACTAACAACATCGGGCTAAACTTCAACCAGAAAGATCATTCCAAGGAAGGTAAAAGCCAACTAAGGAAACCGAACCTATTGCCCGTCTTAACTTCACTGAGGAGAAACATAATCCAGAGGTAACCAAATCAAACAAATACTGGGATAGAACATCCTTCTTCCGGCCTCATCGGAGAAACAGTTTTCCAAAAGCAACATGCCTACTGGAGATTGCAAGACCATCCTCAAATAAAGCAGACTGACACCGAAAAAACCAAACCTCACTGGGGATTTAAGTCTACCTCCCTGGAGAAAAAAAATGTTGATTGAAGCTTTACATCATGAAAACTTAATCCAACAAAAGATGCCCTGGGATAGGCTTCCTGGGAATCAAGAAATCAACATTATAGAAAGAGGTCAAACCCACGGGGATTTTAAATCACACCCATCACTTGGCAAAGGTTGATAATAATTTTAACACTTCTCAGAAGAGGTATTGCCCTGGTCTAGCTTCTTGGGAACTCAATACCAACAATAATGCCAATACTACAGAAAGAGCGACATCTTAGCACTCTAAGGGAATAAAACCTTTCATCATATGAGGGAAGACTTTGCTGGGGAATCTGGGACGGAGGCTTCTGACCATGCAAATCCAAAATTAAAAGTGAACCAAGACCTGACTGGGGATAATGGGATCACAAACCTAATACTGCAACTTGCACCTACTGGTATCGTCTTTAACTATTTGAGAAACACACAAAGATTGTGCACATACCAGCAAAATGACCTGAGAAAACCTTCATGAAGGAAGTAAATATTCTTAAAACTACCGGAGTTTGTTCATTCTTGGGATCACCATTTTTGTTGTCATTGTTTCATCACAAATCCCAAAGTAAATTGAATTGTAAAGATTTCTTCTTTTTTTTGAAAAGTCAATTTTGCTTTTTAATTTTTTTGCTTTAAAAGTTATTATCAGTAATAAATGGAGTCTTTGCAAGCTAAATAAAATAAGAACACAAAGAATTTGTACAAAAGCTCAAATTTCATTAATCGAACGGTAGTCTGCGAATGGCGAGACTCCATGGATGATTACAAAGTTTGGGAAATGGTAATACATAATGGAAAAGATACATTGAGATACAATGACCACTATCCTCCCTAACAACTTTTGAAATCCTGAGTTGCACCTTTTGTTGAAGTATGGTGGGGATCCGAGAAGATTGTTGCTTCATCGATCAAATCTTATCTGACGTAGTTACTTGCCAAGAAAAACCCTAACTTTTGCCTAAGCTGATGTTGTACCCCAAAATTTGCCCTCCCTTTTTCACAAGAAATCACAACTTCAGGGTTTTCCCTGATTTTTCAGATTGGCTCAAGAAACGGTCAAATAGACTCTTCTTTATCAGTTAATCCAGAATTAGGGTTTCCAATGATTTTGTTGAGATTGACTCAAGAATTGATCAGACAAATCTTTCTTTGGCAGTAATCCAGAATTAAGGTTTTCTCTGATTTGTTAAAATTGACTCAAGAATTGATCAGATAAATATTTCTTTGGCAGTAATCCAGGATTAGGGTTTGCGCTCGCATTTCTCAGAAGAAATTGAATCCACAGTAATTCAATTGACTGTTACATTATTTTTACGCTTGTTCAAGATTACTGGTTGTTTCTCAAAATCTAAATATCTGGGATATGAGCTGAGGCTTTGTTTGAAACTTTGAGGCATTGGTTTGATCAGTGGAGTGAAAAGTGTATGAAATGCTTGTTGGTTTAACTGTACAAAGCATATGTTAATTGGAATGCCAGGCGTACGATGATTAATGCGAGGTTGCAAGACGACAAAGTTTGTTGATTATTTATTTCATCTGGATTAAAGTTATTGGAATACATTCCCAGTTATTTTAATTTAAGAGTCTTAAATAATTAAATAGACAATACAAGGAAAGAATGGAATATTTGACAATAGAAAATTCTTATTTGGCAAAGACTTTGTTTATTTATTTATTTCAAATGTTGTTACAAATTTTATTCGAATATTGTAAATTTACAATTTACAGTGTTTACAATAATATTTATTACAATAAATGAAAAGAAAATAAAATAAATCTAAAGCCTAAATCTCTTGAAATCTTTGACTTTTACTGCATCCTCCATTATTCAACTGGTACTTACCTGCAAAGGACAGAAGAAAAAGGAAATCAGAACAATTAACTGAAAAGCAGTTTGAAGCAGATAAATAAAAAGCCATCATTAAAGCTTGTTGGCCGGAATCAGACTGTTATTGGATTCATCATGTTTTACTTGTTCTCTTTGCAAATCACAAGAAGATTTCTCTTCTTGGTTCACAAAGAGGAAAGTAAAAATAATTTGCAAACATACAATTAATTCAAAATGCAAAGATATGAGGCAGCAAGGCAAAGCAAACTGAATTCCCAAATTGCATTAGTCATCTAAGTCAGCATGAGCAGGCATTGACAAGCTAACTACAAATGCAAACTAATGTCAAACCAAGTTGCAAAGCTGTCAAAGTACACAAAGCTGTCCAAGAAAGTACAAATGCAGGAAATATGGAAACAAGTACAATGCAGAGATAAACCAAGATACAAGCAAGAAGGCTTGTCAATTTTCATCATCATTTTCTGGCCCAACAAGCTTTTCAGACTGAAATATATTAAGCAAAAATTGCTTTTAGGGAGAGAGAAAGAGAGAACAAGAAAAAGGTTTGCAGTTTTGGCAGACTATTGTTCAAGACAACAAGAGAACACAAAAGATAAAAAAGAGCAAGACTGCATAGCAGTCCAGGGGAGCCCACAAAAACTCAATCAGCAAAACCTGCTATCAAAGCAGAAAACTGCATAAAACTGTGATAAAACCTGTAAAATAAGGGTGATAGTTCAAAAAGGCAAAACAAAAACTGCAAGTTACAAGCCTGCCTTCAGAAACTGCAAGTTACAAGCCTGCCTTCAAAAAAACAAAACGCCAAGCCTGTTTCATAAGGTCATATACTGCAAACCTGCCTGTACAAACATAAGAGAGAGCAAAAATTGCATAAACCTCCAAAAAAAAACTCCAAAACGAAAAACTCAAGCAAGCCTGCCTCCAACTGAAGCCTGCTTCAAACAATACCAGAAGCAAGCAAACTAACAGCAAGCCTGCCTAAACTTACCAAAAACCTGCATAACAAAAGAACAACAAATCACTCAAGCCTGCCTTCCCCAAAACTCAGCAGATGGAAAACCTGTAAGTCCAGAAGCCAGCCTACTTCCAAATCAAAAAACCCCAACAAATTCAAAGCTTGTTCAAAAACTCACAAACCGGTCCAACTATACAATAAAACTGTAAGGGACAGTTCAAAAGGCCAAAACTGCCTAAACTAACAAACACAATCTCAAAACAAAATCATCAAGCTAGTTTTGTTTCAGCACCCAGATCATCACTAACAAATCAACAACGCGTTTCAGAGTTTAATCATCAGCAAACTCAAACCAAATCAACAATAGCCAATTTCAGGGTCACTATCACAAAACATTAGCAAATTTAAATCCAAGCTAACAACAAGCAATATTTCAGAATACATATGTTCATCATCAAATAAATAGAGTACTCAAAGAAGAAGAGAGAATCAGAAACAAATATTCAAGTGTGTTCAGAACAACATCATCATCAGATAATCAGGGAGGAAGGATGTAGAGACAAAAAACAAACAAAGACCAAATCTCAGAAAGTCATCATCATTGATACCAAATAACCCAGAAAAGAGAGGAAAAGTGTAGAAGCAAAAGAACAAACAAGTTCATCATTATCAAACATCATCAGCTCAAATTAGAACAACAAACAAGCAATAAGCCTCAAAATCTTCATCATCAACGAAAGTTCAACTCAGGAGCATAGTTTTCAGAAAACATCATCATTAAACGATTCAAAAAGAAGTTAAAGATACAGAAATACCAGAGGCGAGTTAGAAACGCTGTCATCACGGTCCTCCTCCTCCGGCCTCCTGAGAGCGCCACCAGTCCCACGTTCCTCTCCCTCCATCACCTTACAGAACAAAACGCTCAAGGTATGTCCTTCAAACTCATACTACATGTAAACATCAAGGAAATCATGGATTAAAACCTACATGTAACATTCAAGTTAAATGAAAACATAACTGTAAAAAAAGAGTTTAAGGACGAAAGGAAACAATACCTTCTCAACCATCGCCTTGGACAGTCGCGGAAAGAAGAGGGCGGAGCAACGCTCTGGTAGCTTGAAGGTGCGAGAACGAATCATTGCTCTGTTTGAGAATGAGGAAGAGAGAACGAAGAAGATGGAAGGAGGCGCCGCTGTACCAAAACCAAACCCTAGATTCTGAATGTACAAAATGAAACCCTAACAAATTTGTTCAAACCCTTCATCATGGGCCTTCGCCCAAACAAAACATAAAGCCCAACGCTGACTGGCGCCTGCACCCCCCTTTAATCTAATTTTTGTTTTTCATTTGGGCCAAATGCTAACCCTAAGCCCATCACCTTCATCCCTTTTCATTTTTTTTACTTTTCTTTTTAATCTTTTTCTTTATTTTGATAGTAATTACTTTAATTTGTCTTAACATATTTTTAATTACTAATTAATTTGTCATACAACAGTAATAGTGTTTTTTTTATTATTATATAAAAGTTTTCTTTAAAAAATACATAAACAATAAAACTTTAACTTAAATAATTTTTCTATTCTTTAAAACTCTTTGTTTATATAATTAACAAAAATACAAAAAATAATAATAAATACTTAATCTTTTTAAGTTAAAATTTTTATTTGATCATTTGTAAATAAATATACGCATCTCATATTTCTTTGATTTTCATTATCTTTTACTTCGTTATAATTTTACATTGAAAATACGATAGTTCGATTTGGTTATAATGTATATACTTGGACATTACTATTCTGATAAGACTCATCCCCATTTGTAAACATTTGTACCCCCATCCCCGGATACTTATTTGTAATAACTTAGACTTTAAATTTCCACAATTTATCGCTTTCAATATACTATATAGTAATTAGGGTTTGCATGCGAAGATTCAAAATCAATCGCTAGATGACCTAATACAAGATAAATGCATGAAAATCAATACACAATTCACATTTGCACTTCTAGGGTAACCTCGCTTGTTTCCTCGGAAAAAGCAATCATGACCCTCGAGTATGAGACACTCTAGCAAATGTCCCTTCAACAAACAAAGATCGTAGTCCCTCGATGAACCTCGATGTTGCCTTTGATAAAACGATCTCGTCCCTTACAAAGTTGCTAGAGCGTCTCACAAGTTGCCTTCAATGATTGTATACGATGACCCGCGCCTGTCTCGTTTAACATCCTAACACAAGGTTGTTCACCAAATACAATGGTGAAATAACACTGTTAAAAAGGGTTAAAAAACATAAGAAAAATCTTTGAGTAAAATGGGGTAGACAACTCTTAGTTACTTGATCAAAAATCTTGCAAAACATCCTTGCCATTTTCAAACACACTTCACAACACAACTTCAAAAACAACTTTCAAAAACATTGAAATATCTTTTCAAAGGGACACACACCTTTGTATATATTCAAACAAGAATCATTACAAAGGTTGCCTAGACAAGGCATCTTTTTCAAAACATTTTCAAAACCACTCACACAAAGCACCATTTCAAACAATTGAAAAGTAAAGGCAAGTGATCTAAAACAAGTAACTAAGAGCCCATGGATAACCATGGATGAAAAGGGTGTTAGCACCTTCCCTTTTCATAATCTACCCCCCGAACCCAAGAAAACATCTCAAAGGTCTTTCCTGTGCTTTTTGACCTTTCCTTTGGATAAAATAAAAAGTCGGTGGCGACTCTTGCTAAACCGAACAAGTGCAAAAACAAACGCAAAATCCCAAAGTCAGTTCTCCCACCGTATTACAGAACTGGCGACTCTGCTGGGGAAATGTTTCTAAAAGTGGGGTTACCTTAGGGTTTTAGATCACCTTTACAAGCTTACTTTGATTGCTTTGATTGCTTTACTTTTTTGGGTTCCTTGTTTGGGTTTGTTTTAAATCCTACACCCGGATTTGGGGACACCTTTTAGGTAATTAGCAATAAACTGTGAGGGAACTGTGCGGGGTATACCGACATGGTTGAAGCAGTAGCTACGTTAGTGTGACATATTTGTGGTACCGGTAGCCTTTGAGTCAATCAAAGAGAATACGGGGCCGCTGAGTGATGTCATGAAGCACTAACGAACTCTTAGAACCTTACTTGACCATCTTGGCCTTTTTAGGGGTAGTGAGATGACCGACTTTGGTGCAGTCTGAAGTTGCTAGATACTCGATATTACACTCATTGAGGATTGTTTTCTTGGAATATTTTGGTATCCAGTTAAGTGGCTAAACCAAAAAAATGAACACAAAAAATAATCCAGTGATATTGAGCTCCTTAGAACCCGGTTTCCATTTTAGGACATGTTGAGCCATTTAACTTCAAGAGGGTACTTACCTACGAACCTCATGCAAGCCTAAACCTAAGGACTTGTTTGCTTTGTGTGAATATAATTACCTGTATATACACTTACTTACTTTTGCATACATGTACATAACATCATAACATCATGCCATAGCATTTTCAATGACCATTTCAAGGATCTCGAGGGTCTTTTGATGCAGGGTCACGTTGAACCAGACGTCTACCAAAGGGCAAGAGGTTTCATTTTCCTCTAAACAAACACCATCAAAGATCAAGTACAACAACTTGAATCGAGGGATATGATCCACTTGACATGGTGAGCTTGATTCTCGTAGAAAGATGTCCACCGATACAAAGTTCTCCAGTCAAAGATGCTGATCAAAGTTCAAACTCTAACATTTTCTTGTGTTTAACCCGAGAGATTCTTGAAAACATGCATCCACATATCATGCATTGTATCATGACAGGTTTTCCTTTTCAGGTTTCCTTATTCTCCTACTATTTATTTCAGTAGAGATGGCTCTAGAGAGGACTGTCAAAGATATCCAGGATCAAAATGCTTAACTTCAAGAAATGTTCTTGAACCTGTCCCAGGGGCAAGAAGAAGTGAAAGCTCTCCTCACAAGGGGCATGGTCCTGGGGAATTCAGGCGGCGCCAGGAATGATCAATTGGAAGAGCTACAGATTGAGCTGGCAACAATGAAGATCCAGATGATAGGACAACTGGTGGGCCAGATGGCTCTCATTCAAGACCTGGCTTAAAGACAAGAAGAGCTCAGGGTCCTCGTCAACAAACTGCTTCAAGATAACCAAGTGGGGCATACAGCTAGGGTTGTAGATCAAGTCATCATTCAACCTCCTTTGAGACAAGAAGACAAGGGAAAAGCTCCTCAACTTGCTTCAGGGTCACAAGCCCAACAACAACCTCGCTAGCATCAATGGGGTAATCGGCATAAGAAAAATACGTCTGGAAGACATTTCTCTGAGACTGACATACCATCATCTCTAATACTGAAATGCTTGTTGGAGGTAAATCTGCTTGCTTTAAAGGATCCTATTCGGAATCCCAATACCTCTACTCCTAGCTATCACCCCGACGAATTTTGTGTATACCACTCCTATAGTCCTGGACATGACACCGACGACTGTTGGGCTTTGAAAAACAAGATCCAAGACTTGATTGACGGAGGAGTGCTGGAATTCATGCCGGATGGCGAGATGAAAATCTTCCGCTAAGGGATCTCCACCTGAATTGACAAAGTTCGAACTAAGAGACTTTTGTTTCATTTGAATTTTCAAGTTGTAATTTCTTTTGTTATTCAAACAATTATCTGTTGATGTCAAACTCTGTTTCATTAATGCATTGCATATGTTTGTCTTGAATTCATCCATTCGTTTTCACTATTCTTAAACTATGCTTTCTACTTTCTTTATGACATTTAATTCTTGCAAAAAAGCTACAAGCCTTTAGAGGGAGGATGACAAAACAATGCCATAATCTCATACAGTATGCTTTTGGATAGACCTTGCTGACGATGTACAGGCGTTTCTTTCAAATCCTAAACACTGGAGTTAAAAGGAATATAATCCCTAGTCAACCCCCTTTGAGCCAAAGAAGTAGAATTTTTCTGTTTTAAACACAAATTGAAACCTTTAATTAAACCTGGGGCAGGGTAGTCTCTCAGTTAATTCAAAAGATGCGCATTGAAGTCGCAAACTCTCAGTTCGTAATACAACGAATGACATCAAAAAAATTCCTTTGGAACCAAAAGACAGTGATGGTTCCTTATCTCATAGGCAGTCATTATATCTCAAAAGAGAAAAGCCCATTGAGCCAAAACTTATAAAGGAGGCTTAAGAAAGCTGGGGCATCCCGCTGACTGTAATCTCAAAAACAGAAACAATCAGGCAAAAATTAGGGATAACAAATCAAAAGAAAGAGGTCATTACAAATCCTCAACAACATGAAAAATGTTGCAAAAAAATGATGACTGCCTTCCCATAAAATTCAACTGGTGTGAACCATCACCAAAATGTCATTCCAAACTCGAATAGAGTTCGACGCACAATTAACTGAGTATAGGATTGAAGGACATCACGAAGAACGGGTGGGTACAAATATACTTTGAGCCTTTATCCTTTGTTTCTTAAACCGTGAACCAAGCCATGTTACAACCCTTCAAAAGTCCTAATTGAAGCATGGGTTAGTTCGAAAGCATACTGTTACAAAAGGTATCCTGACTCCTGTAAGGCGTTTCCCTAAATATGGTGTTGAATTTGTCTTATAAAAAGTTTTCTGCTAAAAATGCATTTTTCAAAACTTCGAGACAAGCATAAACTTTGCATTATTTGAATATCGTTGTTTGCACATGGTTATTTGTTTGACAGCGAAGAAATTCATACAGTAAATGTTCGGAGGAACGAAAGCTCTCTCAGTGAATAAAATCACTTCAAGTGGGATGACACTCCCGTTGTAAAAATCTCCCATCAACAAAGGGGGACTTGGTTTCGTATTGTCCAGTAAATCAGGGGCAGTCCAGTCAAGATTTCAACAAATCTTTCAAAGTTCAGTGAACCTGGGGCAGTCCAGTCAAGATTTCAAGAAGTCTCTTAATTGCAGGATAACCTGGGGCAAGTCTCCCTCACCATCACTTGGGGCATTAAAACGTCAATATCCACAAAGGGTTACGTACAAACCAAGTTTCCTGGCAGTGCCACAAGCACTTGATACTAGGGGCAGTGACGAATTTCTCCTAAATCTTTCTAAAAATAAATTCAAACGTCCTCGAGAAGTTCGTCACCTCTCTATCAGACCAGCAGTCATGGGTTTATTTCCCCAACACTTTTCAAGTATTTATTCTCCGAAACAAATTACTTTTCGACAACATTCATAACATACTCAGATTGATTGTCAAAAACTTCCTTCATCACCTGTGGGAAGTTACAGTCGTCAAAAGATTCCTTCATCACCTGTTGGAAGTTACAGCCACCAACAGAATAACGGACAACTGAAGCTCCTACAAATCTGTTTCTCTCAAGAATGAAGATTCTCATCCTTGAAACCTCAGAAGATTGGTATACTCCCAACTTCCTGACCCTTAACAGAATGAAGATTGTCATCCTTGAAACCTCAGAAGATTGGTATACTCCCCAACTTCCTGACCTTAACAGAATGAAGATTCTCATCCTTGAAACCTCAAGAGATTGGTATACTCCCAAGCTCCTGATACCGTTAACAGAATGAAGATCCTCATCCTTGAAAGGTCAAGAGATTGGTATACTCCCAAGCTCCTGATACCGTTAACAGAATGAATATTCTCATCCTTGAAACCTCAAGAGATTGGTATACTCCCAAGCTCCTGATAGCGTTAACAGAATGAAGATTCTCATCCTTGAAACCTCAAGAGATTGGTATACTCCCAAGCTCCTGATACCATTAACAAAATGAAGATTCTCATCCTTGAAACCTCAAGAGATTGGTATACTCCCAAGCTCATGACCCTTAACAGAATGAAGATTCTCATCCTTAAAACCTCAAGAGATTGGTATACTCCCAAGCTCCTGATACCCACCAACAGAATAACGGACAACTGAAGCTCCTAAAAATTTGTTTCTCTCAAGAATGAAGATTCTCATCCTTGAAACCTCAAGAGATTGGTATACTCCCAACCTTCTGACCCAAGATCTGAATGAAGATTCTAATTTTGGCTTCCCCAGTAGATTGGCATACACCCAACCTCCTGATTTTCCCCGACAGAATAAAGATTCTCGTTCTCAAAGTGGTATACAATTCAGCTTCCTGATATTCCCGACATAATGAAGATTCTCATTCTCAAAGTGGCATACAACTTGACTTATGAACTTCCTCCAAACAGGAATAAACCCCTCCAACAGGATAGCTACTTTTCAACAGTATGGCTATTCCCCACAGAGTTTCTTATTCCCCAACAAAATCAAGATTCTCATCCTTGATTCTTCAAAGTTTTCTTTACTCTCAGTTTGAATTTGTCAAAATTTCAAATCCCCTGCAGATCGAAGATTCTCGTTCTTGGATCCTCAAACACTAATTCCCCAAGAAGAATGAAGACTCTCATTCTCAATTCCTCACAGAGTTTTTCAGATATTCCCTGGCGAAGATCTCCTTAAAGCAGGAATCCCCAGTAGATTGGCATACAACCCAAACTCCTGATTTCCCCAACAGCGGTCCCAAGACTTCTCATTCTCAATGATCAAAGGATTTTCAATCCCCAGTGGCAGTCAAGGACTTATTTTCCCTGACAACGGTCAAAGATTTTATTATCTCCGGCTATCCAGGATTTATCTTCCTCAACAAGACAGCTACTCAGCTTACATGCACATCCATTACATTCATATATCATAAACATCGATGAAATACAGTTCATTACATCATACATATCATGCAACATAACTTTGTGTTTTAGCTAACATTTTACCCTTTTCAGGATAAGATTAAAAGGCTATCATTAACAATTAGTCAAATACAGTACAGATATACCCCAGACACAGAAGTCATTCTGCTACTCATACAGATCTCAACTCCAGTTGCAGTCTCAGATATACTCCAGACATAGAAGTCATTCTGCTACTCATACAGATCTCAACTCCAGTTACAGTCTCAGATATACTCCAGACACGGAAGTCATTCTGCTACTCATACAAACTTCGAGACTTTTGAAAACAGTTTACGGATTCTCCAAACATGGATGTTAATCTATCTCTTGTTTAGACTCAACTTCTGCAAACAGTTTACGGATTCTCCAAACGCGGATGTTAATCTATCGCTTGTTCAGACTCAACTTCTGAAAACAGTTTACGGATTCTCCAAACACGGATGTTAATCTATCGCTTGTTCAGATTCAACTTCTGAAAACAGTTTACGAATGCTTCCCAACATGGATGTCAATCTGTTGCCTATTCAGACCACCAGCTCAGAGATGTTCCAAACATGGACACCTTTCTGATACTCACCCACTCACCTACAACATACAATTCAATAAACATTCTTGGATGGCATCTTTAAGCCCATCTCCGACAAGATTCTGTCACATCTCCAAATGGCATCTTTAAGCCCATTCCCTCAACTATGCTTTGACGAGTGAAAATTTTTGGGCACTCTAGTTTCCAATCATCTTTTACCTTTGAGTCGCGAATGGCAAAATTGTCAATCTAACTCTTCAGGTTCAAGAAGATTGAACAGGGGCAACTGTTGTACCCCAAAATTTGCCCTCCCTTTTCCACAAGAAATCACAACTTCGGGGTTTTCCCTGATTTTTCAGATTGGCTCAAGAAACAGTCAAACAGACTCTTCTTTATCAGTTAATCCAGAATTAGGGTTTCCACTGATTTTGTTGAGATTGACTTAAGAATTGATCAGATAAATCTTTATTTAGAAGTAATCTAGAATCAAGGTTTTCTCTGATTTGTTAAAATTGACTCAAGAATTGATCAGACAAATCTTTCTTTGGCAGTCATCCAGGATTAGGGTTTGCGGTCGCATTTCTCAGAAGAAATTGAATCCACAGTAATTCAATTGACTGTTACATTATTTTTATGCTTGTTCAAGATTACCGATTGTTTCTCAAAACCTAAATATCTGGGATATGAGCTGAGGCTTTGTTTGAAAGTTTGAGGCATTGGTATGATCAGTGGAGTGAAAAGTGTATGAAATGCTTGTTGGTTTAACTGTACAAAGCATATGTTAATTGGAATTCCAGGCGTACGATGATTAATGCGAGGTTGCAAGACGGCAAAGTTTGTTGATTATTTATTTCATCTGGATTAAAGTTATTGGAATACATTTCCAGTTATTTTAATTTAAGAGTCTTAAATAATTAAATAGACAATACAAGGAAAGAATGGAATATTTTACAATAGAAAATTCTTATTTGGCAAAGACTTTGTTTATTTATTTATTTCAAATGTTGTTACAAATTTTATTCGAATATTGTAAATTTACAATTTACAGTGTTTACAATAATATTTATTACAATAAATGAAAAGAAAATAAAATAAATCTAAAGCCTAAATCTCTTGAAATCTTTGATTTTTACTGCATCCTCCATTATTCAACTGGTACTTACCTACAAAGGACAGAAGAAAAAGGAAATCAGTACAATTAACTGAAAAGGAGTTTCAAGCAGATAAATAAAAAGTCATCATTAAAGCTTGTTGGCCGGAATCAGATTGTTATTGGATTCATCATGTTTTACGTGTTCTCTTTGAAAATCACAAGAATATTTCTCTTCTTGGTTCACAAAGAGGAAAGTAAAAATAATTTGCAAGCATACAATTAATTCAAAATGCAAAGATATGAGGCAGCAAGGCAAAGCAAACTGAATTCCCAAAC
This sequence comes from Vicia faba, assembly GCA_948472305.1. NCBI lineage: Eukaryota > Viridiplantae > Streptophyta > Magnoliopsida > Fabales > Fabaceae > Vicia > Vicia faba. The sequence goes on along the minus strand of OX451736.1, from coordinate 1,225,176,880 downwards.
TGCATTAGTCAACTAAGTCAGCATGAGCAAGCATTGACAAGCTAACTACAAATGCAAACTAATGTCAAACCAAGTTGCAAAGCTGTCAAAGTACACAAAGTTGTCCAAGAAAGTACAAATGCAGGAAATATGGAAACAAGTACAATGCAGAGATAAACCAAGATACAAGCAAGAAGGCTTGTCAATATCCATCATCATTTTCTGGCCCAATAAGCTTTTCAGACTGAAATATATTAAGCAAAAATTGCTTTTAGGGAGAGAGAAAGAGAGAACCAGAAAAAGGTTTGCAGTTTTGGCAGGCTATAGTTCAAGACAATAAGAGAACATAAAAGATAAAAAAGAGCAAGACTGCATAGCAGTCCAGGGGAGCCCACAAAAACTCAATCAGCAAAACCTACTATCAAAGCAGAAAACTGCATAAAACTGTGATCAAACCTATAAAACAAGGGTGATAGTTCAAAAAGGAAAAACAAAAACTGCAAGTTACAAGCCTGCCTTCAGAAACTGCAAGTTATAACCCTGCCTTCAAAAAAACAAAACGCTAAGCCTGTTTCATAAGGTCATATACTGCAAACCTGCCTGTACAAACAGAAGAGAGAGAAAAAATTGCATAAACCTCCAAAAAAACCTCCAAAACGAAAAACTCAAGCAAGCCTTCCTCCAACTGAAGCATGCTTCAAACAATACTAGAAGCAAGCAAACTAACAGCAAGCCTGCCTAAACTTACCAAAAACCTGCCTAACAAAAAAACAACAAATCACTCAAGCCTGCCTTCCCCAAAACTCAGCAGATGGCAAATCTATAAGTCCAGAAGCCAGCCTGCTTCCAAATCAAAAAACCCCAACAAATTTAAAGCTTACTCAAAAACTCACAAACCGGTCCAACTACACAATAAAACTGTAAGGGACAGTTCAAAAGGCCAAAACTGCCTAAACTAACAAACACAATCTCAAAACAAAATTATCAAGCTAGTTCTGTTTCAGCACCCAGATTATCACTAACAAATCAACAACACGTTTCAAAGTTTAATCATCAGCAAACTCAAACCAAATCAACAATAGCCAATTTCAGGGTCACCATCACAAAACATCAGCAAATTCAAATCCAAGCTAACAACAAGCAATATTTCAGAATACATATGTTCATCATCAAATAAACAGGGTACTCAAAGAAGAAGAGAGAATCAGAAACAAATATTCAAGTGTGTTCAGAACAACATCATCATCAGATAATGATGGAGGAAGGATGTAGAGACAAAAAACAAACAAAGACCAAACCTCAGAAAGTCATCATCATTGATACCAAATAACCTAGAAAAGAGAGGAAAAGTGTAGAAGTAAAAGAACAAACAAGTTCATCATTATCAAGCATCATCAGCTCAAATCAGAACAACAAACAAGCAATAAGTCTCAAAATCTTCATCATCAACGAAAGTTCAACTCAGAAGCATAGTTTTCAGAAAACATCATCATTAAACGATTCAAAAAGAAGTTAAAGATACAGAAATACCAGAGGCGAGTTAGCAACGCTATCATCACGGTCCTTCTCCTCCGGCCTCCTGAGAGCGCCACCAGTCCCACGTTCCTCTCCCTCCATCGCCTTACAGAACAAAAAGCTCAAGGTATGTCCTTCAAACTCATACTACATGTAAACATCAAGGAAATCATGGATTAAAACGTGCATGTAACATTCAAGTTAAATGAAAACGTAACTGTAAAAAATGCGTTTAAGGACGAAAGGAAACAATACCTTCTCAACCATCGCCTTGGACAGTCGTGGAAAGAAGAGGGCGGAGGCAACACTCTGGTAGCTTGGAGGTGGGAGAACGAATCATTGCTCCGTTTGAGAACGAGGAAGAGAGAACGAAGAAGATGGAAGGAGGCGCCGCTGTACAAAAAACCAAACCCGAGATTCTGAATGTACAAAATGAAACCCTAACAAATTTCGTCAAACCCTTCATCATGGACCTTCGCCCAAACAAAACATAAAGCCCAACGCTGACTGGCGCCTGCACCCCCCCCCCCCCCCCCCCTTTAATCTAATTTTTGTTTTTTATTTGGGCCAAATGCTAACCCTAAGCCCATCACCTTCATCCCTTTTCTTTTTTTTTACTTTTCTTTTTAATCTTTTTCTTTATTTTGATAGTAATTACTTTAATTTGTCTTAACATATTTTTAATTACTAATTAATTTGTCATACAACAGTAATAGAGTTTTTTTTTATTATTATATAAAAGTTTTCTTTAAAAAATACATAAACAATAAAACTTTAACTTAAATAATTTTTCTTTTCTTTAAAACAATTTTTTTATATAATTAACAAAAATACAAAAAATAATAATAAATACTTAATCTTTTTAAGTTAAAATTTTTATTTGATCATTTGTAAATAAATATACGCATCTCATGTTTCTTTGATTTTCATTATCTTTTACTTCGTTATAATTTTACATTGAAAATACGATAGTTCGATTTGGTTGTAATATATATACTTGGACATTACTATTCTGATAAGACTCATCCCCATTTGTAAACATTTGTGCCCCCATCCCCAGATACTTATTTGTAATAACTTAGACTTTAAATTTCCGCAATTTATCGCTTTCAATATACTGTATAGTAATTAGGGTTTATATGCGAAGATTCAAAATCAATCGCTAGATGACCTAATACAAGATAAATGCATGAAAATCAATACATAATTCACATTTGCACTTCTAGGGTAACCTCGCTTGTTGCCTCAGAAAATGCAATCATGTCCCTCGAGTATGAGACACTCTAGCAAATATCCCTTCAACAAACAAAGATCGTAGTCCCTCGATGACCCTCGATGTTGCCTTCGATAAAACGATCTCGTCCCTTACAAAGTTGCTAGAGCGTCTCACAAGTTGCCTTTAATGATTGTATACGATGACCCGCGCCTGTCTGGTTTAACATCCTAACGCAAGGTTGTTCACCAAATACAATGGTGAAATAACACTGTTAAAAAGGGTTAAAAAACATAAGAAAAATATTTGAATAAAATGGGGTAGACAACTCTTAGTTACTTGATCAAAAATCTTGCAAAACATCCTTGCCATTTTAAAACACACTTCACAACACAACTTCAAAAACAACTTTCAAAAACATTGAAATATCTTTTCAAAAGGACACACACCTTTGTATATATTCAAACAAGAATAATTACAAAGGTTTCCTAGACAAGGCATCTTTTTCAAAACATTTTCAAAACCACACACACAAAGCACCATTTCAAACAATTGAAAAGCAAAGGCAAGTGATCTAAAACAAGTAACTAAGAGCCCATGGATAAGCATGGATGAAAAGGCTGCTAGCACCTTCCCTTTTCATAATCTACCCCACGAACCCAAGAAAACATCTCAAAGGTCTTTCCTGTTCTTTTTGACCTTTCCTTTAGATAAAATAAAAAGTTGGTGGCGACTCTTGCTAAACCGAACAAGTGCGAAAACAAACGCAAAATCCCAAAGTCAGTTCTCCTACCGTATTACAGCTGCCCTTACAGGTTTTCAACTTAGCGGGAAATTTATTCTGTTTATGTCTCTAATTTTTGCCTAGACCGCCCTTTCGGGTTTTCAGCCTACCGAGATGCTCCTTTTTGCCTAAGCCGCCCTTTCAGGTTTTCAACTTAGCGATCTATTCTTTTATTTCTTTAGGTGAAGTATTTCTTGACTGCGTTAGCATTCATGGGACGTGGGAACTCCTCGCCATCCATAGTTTCAAGAATTAATGCACTACCAGAGAAGGCTTTCTTGACAACATACGGGCCTTCAAAATTGGGAGTCCACTTGCCCCTAGAATTAGTGTTGAAAGACATGATCTTCCTGAGCACGAGGTCGCCTTCTCTGAATTCACGAGGTTTGACCTTTTTATCAAATGCTTTCTTCATTCTTTTCTGATATAACTGCCCATGACATAAAGTTGTCATTCTCTTCTCTTCAATCAAATTCAATTGGTCAAACCTGTTATGGACCCATTCAGCCTCTTTCAACTTGGTTTCCATTATCACACGTAACGAGGGAATCTCTGCTTCGACAGGGAGTACAACTTTCATTCCATACACCTAGGAGAACGGGGTTGCTCCTGTTGAAGTGTGAACAGATGTTCGATATCCATGTAGAGCAAAAGGGAACATTTCATGCCAATCCTTATAAGTGACAACCATTTTCTGGATAATTCTCTTGATATTATTATTAGCAGCTTCAACAGCCCCATTCATCTTTGGTCTGTATGAAGATGAATTGTGATGGACAATATTAAATTCTTCACATAGTTCTGTCATCATCTTGTTGTTCAAATTTGAGCCATTGTCAGTGATGATTCTGCTCGGCACACCATACCGGCATATAAGATTATTTTTGATGAAACGTACAACCACCTGTTTGGTAACATTGGCATATGAAGTAGCCTCTACCCATTTGGTAAACTAGTCAATTTCTACCAAGATAAAACGGTGTCCATTCAAAGCTTTGGATTCTATCATCCCGATCATGTCAATACCCCACATGGAAAAAGGCCATGGGGAGGAAATCACATTGAGGAGTGTCGGAGGCACATGGACCTTATCTTCATAAATCTGGCATTTATGGCACTTCTTTGCAAATTTGTAACAGTCAGACTCCATTATCAACCAATAATAACCTGCCCTTAGCATCTTTCTAGCCATCGAATATCCATTAGCATGAGTTCCAAATGAACCTTCATGAATCTCATGCATCAACATGTCCGCTTCGTGTCTATCCACGCATCTGAGCAAGACCATGTCATAATTTCTCTTGTATAACACATTTTCACTGAGGAAGAAACTGCCTGCCAATCTTCTCAGTGTCTTTCTATCTTTCCCCGATGCACCAATAGGGTATTCCTGAGTCTGAAGAAAATGCTTGATATCATATGTGATACGATGGCATAACCGACGGTTTTGGAAAATGCTGGTTTGCGTTTTGCGTTTGTGTTTGCAAAATGTCGTGGTAAGCAAGAGTCGCCACCGACTTTTATTTTATCCAACTGGAAAGGAAAAAAGCACAGAAAAAAATCCTTTTTCGAGATTTTGAGTACGGGGGGTAGATTATAGAAAGGGAAGGTGTTAGCACCCTTTCAATCCATGGTTTTCCATGGGCTCTTAGGTACTAGCTCATCTTTTGAAAATTGCTTGTGTGTGTTTGTTTTGAAAAATTTTGTTTTACTTCGTTTTAACCCTTGCTTCTGTCTTCAAGAGTGTTACGAAGTTGTTTTTGAAAACATTGTTTTAAAAAAGTGTAGGTGTGAAAAGTTTGATTTTTGAGCAAGTACCTACTAGCATCTACCTACTCGGAAAAAAAAAGAATTGTTTCTATTCTCGTTTCCTTTAGACAGCGCTATCCCACTATTAAGAAATAGGTAGCACCGTCGTTGGAGTTGTAAGGGTCAATTCGAAAGGGACGTACGATCACTAAAGCAATGTTAGGACGTCTTAGTAATAACCCTAGAGTCTTAAGATCATTATTCGAGGCAACATTTCCGAGGCAACATTTCGGAGGCAACATTTCCGAACGGGACATTTGATCTTTGTTTAGACAGAAGGGCGACCACTAAGACACCCTGTACTTAACGACCGTTTACCGAAGGCAACCGAAGTGAGAGTATACCCTAGGAGTGCGCATGTGCGAGTGATTTGATTTCAAGTTATTATCTTTGCACATTAGGGTTTTCTAGCCTTTTTAAAATTAGCATTCAATCTTGTCATACAATCCTATTAACATACATCTAACAGTTAATATTTGCGAGAATTAAAATGCGAGAAATAAAAACCTACGCTATTACAAGGCTTCGAGGGAGGGATTAATTACATAGCCAAAAAACCCGCAAAAAACGATAAATAAAGAAAATCCTAATTAAACTATTACATACCATAAGTAGTTACATTAATATTGCAAAATTAATAAGCGCGCGCGATGAAACGAAAACGAGAGAATTAGGGTTTTGACCCCGACTAAACCTAATTAAAAGAAAAATCATTTTGTGTTTTTTGTGATATTTCAAGAAAATAAGGTTTAACTGAATAAATAAAAAAACCTAATTACTAATTAATTTAAAAAATTAAGGACAATAATTAAATTAACCTATTTTTGTATTTTTGTTTTATTTGAGAAAAGAAATAAAAATTAAATCAAGCTAACCCTAATTTTCTCTAATTGATTTTAATTATTTACAAAAAAAGTTAGAATTAATCCTAAATTAAATTAGACTAATATTAAATTAAATTTGGTAAAATAAAATAAAACCTAATTCTAAATTTGTGAGATTTGATTTTATGATTTTTTTGTGTAAAAAAAGAAATTAATTTTGTGTTAGAAAATAATTTAAACAAATTAAATTAAATAAGAAAAATTAGAAAATAAATAGAATGGGACTGGTGGTTTTCAACAAAAGGGGGGTGTTGATGGAAAATTCTGGGCCCAAATGCTGATGGCCTTTGTTGACTTTCCCAATCCCCTGCATGCGCTTGACTCACGCCCATGGTGGACCTTCATTGGGAAGGCCTTGGATCTAGCTTGTTGATGGCTTGGATGCCCAAATTTGGAGAGTGCATGGTGGACTTCATGGGGTATCAACACACCTGAATATGCAAGGAAAAATAATATGAAACAATATGGGGACCTGGGGATCGAACCCAGGCCCTTAGGCAATATTACCCTGCGCGCTTGCCATCTGAACTAGCCATGTTAATTGTACAAATAGCAACAATCAATTATTATATGATAAAAACAAAAAGTGAAATCTTAAAACGCACGTAATTTGAATGGACCATTCACCGCCTACCACGCCATCATCGTCCTCATGGCTTTTGTCGTTTTAGATCAAGAACTTTTACCTACGGACAAATGGGCGTAGGTACAGCCCTGTGCTTCTCCAAAATTCTATGCAAGCATGATAAATCACAAATAATGGTACCAATCAACTCGTTGCAACCCCACGAGCATCATGGTACCATTGTTAAGGGCCAATTATTCCTTTATTAAGAATCCCTAAAAATGAACCACGAACCCTAACCATGGCATCTTGGTGTATAGTCAGTAAAAAAGAAATTAAATGTAACCATTAGTTTGCAAATGACTCAAGGATTAAGAATATGTCAATGAATCATGCTAAATATGCCAGAATTATTGAATTCGATTTCAAGAAAATGTGAAAACTGCGGGGTACTTACAGTGCAATTCTGGATGTTAGGAAGCTTGCTAATGGTTGAATCTTGATCCTTGGATGCCCAACAATTGTTTGGGATGGTTATAATGCTTTGAATTGACCTAAAAATTGAAAATCATTTTTCCATTTTTCTTGATTTTTTTGAAACTTGCTCTCTCTTTTACACGCCTCCAATCTCCCCGTTTTTGATTTTCAAATGTTCCTTATGTACCCTAGAATGAATTAGGGTTGCAAACTTATTTCAAATCTTCTCCAATTATGATCATTGATTCATGATTTGATCTTTTGTGCAAATCTTTCCAAATCAAGCAAAATGCAATCTTTTGTGCCCATTTGAACCTTGCACGATTTAATCTCACTTCCAACTGTATAATAGACCTAAGCATGCACAAAATCTCAAGCTTTGATTAGTTTTTGATATTTTCATGATTTTATTTTGATTTTATTTGATTTTAATGAAATAAAATCAAAATAAATAACAAAAATAAAATAATAACAAGTGGGAGAGATCATGGGTAGTGGGTCACATTACAAATTCAATGCAAGCATAAAAAGTTGGGCCCATTTGACAAAAATTGCAATTTTGGACACATTTGACTTTTGGCAATTTTGCAAAAAAATGTCAACTTTGCCAATGCATAACTCCTTCAATTTTGACCCTAGAGAGGTGTTATTGGACTTTTTAGAAATCTTAAGATGTCCTCTAAGCAACCCTTTTGGTCTCATCTCAATTGAGTCTTCCATGTTCATGCATGAAGCTTTGACCCAAAAGGTATATTTGTTGACTTTTCAAAATGACCTATAATGTCCAAATTTATATCTTCTTGTGAGTGCATATTTTGAACTTGGGAGCTGAAGATGGATTGTAGGGAATTTCATCCTCTTCAAAATGAGATTTGGATGGGTCATTTTTGATAAAGTATGAGAAAGTTATGCTTGGTTAAAGTTGAGTTGACTTTTCCTGTAAAACCCTAATTTAGCAACTTTTGGGTTTTGATGAATTATGATCAATCCTTGAGGAATCATGATCAAACCTTGAACAAATGATTAATGATACTTCAAAATGAGGATTTTTACCAAAAATCTTGAAGTTTGACTGTATGTGGGCCACATTTGACTTTTGCTCTAGCACAGTCGATTTTCAGGCCTTTGAGCAATTGACTGAGCAAACTTCCTCTGCAAGGCTTGAAATTTGACATGGATGATTTTGTGAACATATTAGGACAATGGTGAGAATTTGGGATCCTTTGGACTCAACTATCTTGATGCAAATTGAAACCCTAGTTTGAGGTAGACTGCCTTAGGAGAGAGTTTGTCTGGTCAACCCTTGAACTTCCTTGAGCAATTTGAGGACCTCACTTGAAATGTATTGAGAAATATGGGAGGGAAAATTTTGGGGTACAACAGCTGCCCCTGTTCAATCTTCTTAAATATGAGGATGTAGATTGGCTTGTCTGCCTTTCGTGATCCAAAGGTGGAAGATGATTGAACACTAGAGTGCTCAGAAATTTGCACTCGCATGAGGTGATACCGGTCTTGCAATGTAGGGAATGGGCTTATAGATGCCATTTGGAGGTTAATGACGGAAGATGGTCTTAAAGATGCCATCCGAAGAAGTGTCGATCGCATAAGAGATTCCTTTGTGAGAACCCGCACACCTGTTGTTGAGGAGGACTTCGCTGGGGAATGTTGTTCTTTGTCTTGAGAGAGATAGAGTTTTAGGAACTTAAGTTGTTCGTTACGCTTCTGGGGAATCATCTCTTAGTCTAGGAGGTGAAAATGAACTGCTATCTGGTCGTGCTCCAGGCTTCATAGTGATTTGTTGAGGAAAATAAGACCGACTGCTATCTGGTCGTGCTCCAGGCTTCACAACGACTTACTGGGGAGATGAGATTAAACTTCCTATCTGGTCGTAGTCCAGGCTTTGAAATTTCTCGATTCTTATTTGGTCGTGCTCCAGGATTCAGAAGGAATCAAGTGGTTATCCGGTCGCATCCGGGCTTCCATTTGATTTTAAGGCCTACTAATATCCGGTCGATTTCTGGGCTTCATAGTAATTGGCTAGGTAAACTGCTATTCGATCGAACTCCGAGCTTCATAGTACCCTATACTATTATCTGGTGGTGTCCCAGGCTTCAGTGTCTTTTGCCGCTATCTGGTCATGATCCAGGCTTCACGGTGTCTTATACCATTATCTGGTTGATTCAATACTTCATGGTATCTTGTATTGCTATTTGGTCGATTTACAGGCTTCACAATAACTTGCTAAGGGTTAAGTTATTTTCTGGTCGATTTCCGGGCTTTAAGCTTGTATTTAAGATATACCGCTATCTGGTCGATTCTAGACTTCGTAGTATTCTGGAGACATCAAAATATTATCTGGTCGAATCCGGGCTTCATAGCTTGAATTTAAGATATACCACTATCTGGAGAAATCAAGATATTATCTGGTCAAATCTGGGCTTCATAGCTTGAACTGGAATAGAAATCCTAGTATTGATTTGACTGAACCAGAGAAAACTTGTGAGAATTTGATTGTATCTTTCCCTGAAAGGTAAAGAGTTAGTCGTATGTAATGTCATGATGTATGACATGTATATAGTAATGATGTTCTCAAAATAAATGAGATTGTGTTGTATGATGCATATGTGCATGCCATGATGTATGGATGTGCAATGTTTTTGCGATGTTCTCAGGTTGGGGAGAATAAATCCTAGACTGTCGTTAAAGAGTATAAGGATTTGAGTTCTTCATTCTCGCTAGGGATAGTGACAGAAGATGATTAGCTGGAGACTTGAGTCCGTTCTGCTCGAGAATATTCCGCCGGAAGAGACCCTGTTTGAGAATAGTCCTATGGGAGAATAACTCTGTGGGGAAGAGATACTCTATTGGATGATCTGCTGATTTGGAGAAACCACTCCGCTGGGGATGAATTATCGTTGCTGGTGATGATGAACTCTGTCGAGGATTGAACTTCTGCCTGTGGAATAAATAAACTCCACTGATGGTGAACTTCTATTGTTGGTGATAGATAAACTCTTCTTGGGGAGAATTTTTCCAACTCATTTGCGATTATGAACCTCGGTTGGGGAAAGCTAACACCATTGTCTTCGGATACTTCTTACTATGCATGGAGTGTATGTACCTTTAGTCATATTCTCAAGCTGGCATTTATCCATGTACCTGGTGGGTAGAGCAACTGTAAGGTTTAGGCACCTCTTGTTTGCTCCTGTTCCTGGAATTACGAGTAATTGTCTTTTGTTTCTTATGTAAATACTTATGAGCAACAATTATTCTCAAATGCATATATCAAAATGAATCATTGGATGTTCTTGCAAAACAAAATAGAAAAAGAAAAAAAGTTGAAATTTCTTGTGAACATAATTTATATTGATTTTGAAGTTGGCCTGTAATAGGCGTTTTGTACAAGAGGCTGACGTTCTAGTAAGGGAACGCCTCCGAAGAATAGAAATTACAATTTGTGTAGAAGAAAGAAAAATAGCTATGTGAACAATCTCATTGGGTTCCAACTCTGCTATTGCCTTTATATCTTCGAGCGTCTCATCACTTTGCTACTTGGTCGAAGGTAGATCAGATTGATTGGCGTCATCCGAGCTTGATAGTCCATACCGAAGTCAGGTTGCAAGATGATCCAATGAGACATAGTGTTACGCTTTGATCCCTAATTTTTGCCTGGACCGCCCTTTCGGGTTTTCAGTCCACCGGGATACCCTTTTTTGCCCAAGCCACCTTTTCAGGTTTTCAACTCGCCGGGTGTACAATTTTTTTTCATTTTTATCCCTTACTTTTGCCCGAACCCTTTTGGTTTGCCGGGAAGCCCTTACTTTTGCCTAGGCCAGTCGACCTAGCGGGTCTTTGATTAGGCATAGTATCTTTTCACTATGTCTGCATTGACGGGGTGAGGAAGGTCGTCACCATCAATGGTGGTTAGAATCATAGCTCCTCCCGAGAAAATATTCTTAACCACAATTGGCCCTTCGTACGTGGGGGTCCATTTGCCCCTGGGATCCCCTTGCGGCAGTATGATGCGTTTGATCACCAGATCCCCGACTTGATATTCTTATCGTCTGACTTTCTTGTTAAAAGCCTTGATCATCCTCTTTTGATACGTCTGACCATGACAGATAGCAGTAAGTCTCTTCTCATCGATTATGTTCAGCTGATCAAGTCGGGTCTGGATCCAATCCTCTTCGCTCAAACCTACATCCTTCATAATCCGGAGAGAGGGTATCTGGACTTCAATGGGTAGGACTGCCTCCATGCCAAATACCAAGGAATAGGGTGTTTCCCCTGTTGACGTCTGCGCTGAGGTACGGTACCCATGAAGAGAGAATGGTAGCATCTCATGCCAGTTTTGTATGTCATTGTCATCTTCTGCACAATCTTCTTAATGTTCTTATTAGCTGCTTCAACAACCCCATTCATCTTCGGCCAGTAAGGAGAAGAATTATGATGTTGTATCTTAAACTGTTTGTAGAGCTAGGTGATCATTGTATTGTTGAGATTTGTACCATTGTCCGTAATGATCCTCTCTGGTACACCATATCGACAAATAAGATTGTGTCGGATAAACCGCGCCACGATGTTCTTGGTTACTGTAGCAAAGGAAGCTGCCTCGACCCACTTCGTGAAATAATCAATAGCTACCAGAATGAAATGATGCCCGCTAGATGCAGTAGGTCTGATCTCGCCGATCATGTTGATTCCCCACATTGCAAAGGGCCAAGGATCTGTCAAAACATTCAAAGGTACTGGAGGTACATGCACCTTATCAACATAGACTTGGCACTTATGACAGGTCCGAGAGTGTTGATAACAATCGGCTTCCATAGTAGACCAATAATATCCTGCCCGTAGGATTTTCTTTGCCATGGTATGTCCACTGGAATGAGTGTCGAAGGTACCTTCATGTAACTCTGCCATGATCCTTTCTGCCTCGCTTGTGTCCATACATCGTAGTAAGGTTGAATCATGGTTACGCTTATAAAGGACACCATTACTGATGAAGAACTTCGTAGTGAACCTTCTCAGAAACTTCTTATCACTAACAGATGCACCCTCGGGGTACTCTTGAGTCTCAAGATACCTCTTTACTTCGTGGAACCAGGGTTTATCTACTTCCTCTTCAGTCTCAATGTCACAACAATGTGCGGGTTCATCCAACCTCTCAATGGTAATCTGGGGAGCTTCATTGTCCCACCTGACCTTGAACATAGAAGACATGGTAGCTAGCGCGTCCGCTAACTAATTCTCCTCTCTTGGGAAGTGTTTAAAGGTTATCTCCTCAAAGCACGGGAGCAATGTCAGTACATACTCTTTGAAAGGAAAAAGATTTGGGTGCTTCGTATCCCACTCGCCTTTGATCTGACTGATCACTAGATAATAATCTCCGAATACACTCAAGAACTTAATCCTTAGGTCAATAGCAGCTCGAAGACCCAGGATACATGCTTCATACTCCGCCATATTGTTGGTGCAGTTAAAACATAATCAGGCAGTGAATGGAGTATGACAGCCCTCAAGAGATATAATCACAGCGCCAATGCCATTACCCAATGCGTTTGAAGCTCCTTCAAAATACATAGACCACCGGGATCCTTCCTCAGGTCCTTCATCCGGTCCAGGTTCTTCACAGCCGGTCACCAACATGATGTTCTCATCCGGGAACTCGAAATTCATGGATTGGTAGTCATCCACGGCCTGATGCGCCAAATGATCTGCCAATACACTCCCCTTGATTGCTTTCTGGGTTGTGTATTGGATTTCATACTCAATTAAGATCACCTGCCATCTTGCTATTCTTCCGGACAAGGCAGGCTTTTCGAAGATATACTTGATTGGATCCATCTTTGATATTAATGGGTAGTGTGAGTCAGCATATACTATCTCATCCGGTGAGTAGCCCATGCTAAAGCGCAGAAAGTTTTCTCGAGCAATGAGTATCGGGTCTCACAGTCGATAAACTTTTTGCTAAGGAAGTAAATAGCGTGCTCTTTTCGGCCAGACTCGTCATGCTTCCCCAACATGCATCCCATTGAATTATCCAGTACCGTTAAGTATAAGATCAAAGGTCTTCCTTCAACTGGAGGCATCAGAATAGGTGGCTCTTGGAGGTATTCCTTGATCCTTTCGAAAGCGGTCTGACATTCATCATTCCACTTTACCACTTGATCTTTCTTCAGCAGCTTGAAGATTGGCTCACAAGTAGCAGTCATATGTGAAATGAATCGGGCGATGTAATTTAGATGTCCCAAAAAGCCTCTAACTTCCTTTTCTATGTGGGGATTTGACATCTCCTGTATGGCCTTTACCTTGGCAGGGTCCACCTGAATACCCTTATCACTGACGACGAAACTCAGCAGCTTACCAGACCTTACCCCGAAGGTGCACTTGTTCGGGTTTAACCTCAACTTGTACATCTTCAACCTGTCGAACAGTTTCTGGAGATGGTCAAGGTGTTCTTCCTCAGTCTGGGATTGGGCGATCATATCATCAACATAAACCTCAATCTCATGGTGAATCATGTCGTGGAACAAAGCAACCATGGCGCATTGATAAGTTGCCCCAGCATTCTTCAACCCGAAAGGCATTACTTTGTAACAGAAGGTGCCGCACTGTGTAACGAAGGTTGTCTTCTCCATGTCCTCGGGAGCCATCTTGATATGATTGTAACCAGAAAAACCATCCATAAAGGAGAAGATCTTATGCTGCACGGTGTTGTCGACCAGAACATCGATGTAAGGAAGTGGGAAATCATCCTTGGGGATCGCCCTGTTCAGATCTCTATAGTCTACATACATATGTACCTTACCATCCTTCTTGGGCACAAAATGTCACCCAAGAGAGTGGGCACAGGATTACCGGACATAAAAATCTTCACTGCATTCACGTCGACGAAAGCATCTGAGTTTGGAAACAGAACCAGACCAAAAATAAGAAGAGCCAGGATGTCCTCGAACGCCTGAAAGTCTAAATTATCCCAGAATTGATTAGCCTTACCAACCAAGAACTTAGTCAAAAAGCCTTTTGTCCCACTTCTAGTCTCCTAATTAGACATTACCTCAGCCTTTGTCAGGTGGAGGGCTGAAGCAATTTCTTTCGGTCTAAGGATCTTCTCCCAACCTGTGAATGGGGTCTGCTCCAGAATAGAGATACCAAGTAGATCAGAGAACTCTTCCAAGGTAGGGACCAACTGGTAGTCCGGAAAAGTAAAACAATGGTACAGTGGATCAAAGAACTGGACTAAGAAACTCATCATCTGTTCATCCATCTTGGAGGTGACCAAACCAAGGAGGTGCCCATGTCTTCTGATAAAGGAGGAAGTATCTGAAATCTTTGCAACCAATTCCTTAAGCTGAGTGGGAATCTGGACAAAGTTGATCCGAATGGTGTTTCTACGCATGGGTGCCATGACCTACAAAATAGAACAAAGATGAATCCCCTCTGTCTTTGAAATGGGTTAGTCCAATGCAAGATGCATGCAATGTCATGATGCCATGATGTCATGATAGAAAACACACCACAAGTATCCACAAATAGAAAACATGGTAAGGGCAAACAAGTCACATAGATAGCCCTTAGATTTCAGGCTGGCAAGGAGCTTAGGTATTACCCTATTTCAGTTCAGTTGGTTCAAACCTGTCCTAAAAATAGTAACCGGGTTCTAGAGGATCTCAATATCACTGACCACACTAGATCGGTCATAATTCTAGTTTAGCAACCTTTTCTTGCAGCCGGAATCATCGCGAGAGTTTGGTCCCAATGAGTGTAGCATACTGCTACTGTTCTATGGCCAAGTTGGTCAATTTAAAGGTTCTAAGGTTAGTTGGTTCTTAATGACCCCTTAGCAGACCCATATTCTCCTCGTTGCGCCATAAGGGATATCGGTACAAACTAAAGTGCCACACCAACGTAGCTACTGCTTCAACCGTATCAGTCTACGTCGTACAGTTACCTCACAGTTTATTGCTACTTACCTAGAGGGTATCCCCCAGATCCGGGTTAGGATCTTTAGAAACTCTGGTTCAAGCCCATAAAGATAAAGCATACAAGTCAAGCAATTGAGAACAATATGAACTATTCCTAAGGTACACCGAACTTATAAGTCATCCCCAGCAGAGTCGTCAGTTCTGTGATACGGTGGGAAGAACTGACTGTTTTTTGGAATGCTGGTTTTCATTTTGCGTTTGTTTTTGCAAAATTTCACGGTAAGAAAGAGTCGCCACCGACTTTTATTTTATCCAACAAGGAAAGGAAAAAAGCACAGAAAAATTCCTTTTTCGAGATGTTTCTCAGGTTCGGGGGGTAGATTATAGAAAGGGAAGGTATTAGCACCCTTTCTATCTGTGGTTATCCACGGGCTCTTAGGTACTTGCTCAATTGTTTCAAAATTTGTTTTCTTTGTGCTTGTGGGTTTGAAAAAAAAAAATTTATTTGAAACTTCGATTTAACTCTTGCTTCTGTCCTCAAGAGCGTATGAAGTGTTTTTGAAAACTTTGTTCGAAAAGTGTAAGTGTGAAAAGTTTTTGTTTTTGAAAGAGCAAGTATCTAAGAACTATCTACCTACTCGAAAAAGGAATCGTTCTATGCTAATTTCCTTTAGACAATGCTATCCTACTATTGATGAGTAGGTAGCACCGTCGTTGGAGTTTAAGGGTCAATTCGAATAAGGGACTTACGGTCACCAAAGCAATGTTGGGACGCCTTAGCGGTAACCCTAATTTCTTAGATCATTTGTTTGAGGCAACAATATCTGAGGCAACCGTTTCGAGGCAACTACGATCTTTTAGACAAGAGGATGACCTCTAAAACGACCTATACTCAATGACCGTGTACGAAGGCAACCAAGTGGGGTGTACCCTAGGAGTGCACACGTGCGAGTGTATCATTTTCAGTTATTTTTATCTTTGTACATGTTAATGGTGATCTAATTTTGATTTTAGTTTAAGCATTAAGTCTTGTCATGCAACCCTATTATCAAACATCTAACAGTTATAATTTGCGGAAATAAAATGCGGAATTTAAATTACAAGGCGTCGGGTATTTACATCGCCAAAGACAAACCCTTTGAAAATAAATAAAGCGATAAAAATAATTAAAATTCCTATTTACTATTACAATCCGGGAGCAAGTACATTATTGGATAAAAATAAGTAAATCGCGGCGCAAAATTAAATTGGACGCATGATTAGGGTGTTGGCCCTTTTGAAGAAAGCACATCTTTTTTTGTCTTTAAATTAAGAAAGAAATAAATCCTAAATTAATTGCTAAATTAAATTAATTAATTAATTAAATGAAAAATAAATTATTTTTGGGATTTTTGATTATTTAGGAAAGAAATTATAATAATTAAATTAATGGTTTAAACTAATTAAGTCTAATTAATTTTAATTATTTTTTTAAAAAGGAATTAAAGTTCTCTAATTAAAACCTAATTAATTAATAAATTTATTAAGAAAAATAAAATATTAAAATTTGATTTGAAATAAAAAATATTTTTTGTGATTTTATTTTATGAAAAAAGAATTTTGTGAGTGGTTAGAAAAATAATAAAACAATTAAAATAAATAAACAAAATAAATAAGAAGAGGGGAGTATGGGCCTGAATTTTGTGGTGTTGATAACAATTGGAAGGCCCAAAAGCGCTGGCCCTTTGGACTTTCTCTGATCTGGTGAAGGCGTAATGACTTGGCTCCATGTGGACCCCCAGCTTTTGACCATCAGATTTGTCCTTTGGCCATCTGGCGTTTGGAGGGATGAAGATGCATGGTAGGCTGCAGATAGGCGTATGCATTGAATCACCTGAAAAGAAACAAGAAAATGCAAAGCGCTGGAGGCAGGGATCGAACCCCTGTCCTCCAACCACTAACGCCTTGGAAGTTGACATGTTGACCACTGGGACACGCTGCTGGATTTGTTATTATAATGCAAATAATGTATATTATATAAAAAAACAAAACTATTGCCAGAAATTAAAAAAAAATGCGCGCGTGGTTTGAAAGGGCCAATGGGCAGGGGACACCTCATCGTCCTTGTCTTGGAATCTGCAAAAAAAAAAATACCTGCGGATTTGAATCCGCAGCTAAAAACGCAGGCCTATTCAAAAATCTTTTCTAGGTCATATAAATCCATTCCAAGAACATTGTTTGACTCGTCCTAGCTTCCTGATCAAAACCATGCCCTTCTTGTGGATCAATTGTTCCCGAAATAGAAAACCCCAAAAACGCTTCCAAGAACCCTAGCTATGGCGTTTTGCATTACAAGTTAGATAAACGAAATTAAATGATGCCAAAAGTTTACAAATGATGTGAGGATTACAAATATGCAGTTATTTCATTCAATGGATGCAAGAATGGTGAGTTTCGATTTCAAGAACAGAGGTATGTTTCATGACACTTACAGCACGTTATGGAGTCTGAAGATGCATGGTTTTGATCCAGGTAGCTTGAGTGAATGCCCAGGAATCAATTGAGATATGTCTCAGCTCTTGAAAACACCTCTAACTATGATTTCGATCTCAAGCTTTTTTGTGAATTTTTCAAATCTTGTTCTGCCTCTCTCTGCTCTTGCCAACCCTTATTTCGTCTCCTTTGGCTTGCTTATGTAATGTCCTTTGTATTAGGGTAACAAATTTGGTTCAAATCTTACTCCAATAATGATTGCCAATTTGATTTGATTCTCCATGAAAAACCTTCCAAATTTGACTCAATTCAATCTTTTTGCCCATGATTTGGTTTGATTCGAATTTAATGATGATAATGATAGAATGTGGAGCCTGAAATAGCCAAGAGATCATGAATTATCAATGCTTTGGATTTTCTATGATTTTATTTGATTTAAAATAAATAAATTCAATTAAAAATCAAATTAAATAATAAAAATGAAATATGGGTTCATGGCTGAAGCTAGGACACGTGGGAAACTATGCAAGCTCAAATCAAGTGGAAAAGAATGGGCCCATTTGACAAAATTTGAAGTTTTGCGGATAGTTGACTTTTGGCAATTTTGCAAAAATGTCCAACTTCAACAATGCATAACTTCTTCAATTTTGAACTTTTGGAGGTGTTCTTGGACTTTTTAGAAAGATTGAGATGTACTATAACCAACACTCTTTGTGTCATCTCATTTTGATATTCCATGCTCAAGTTATAAGTTTTGGAAAAAAAGCTGTTTTTGTTGACTTTCAAAAATGACTTATAATGTCCAAATTCATAACTTCTTGTGAGTGCATTTTTTGATCTTGGGGTATGAAGATGGATTGTAGGAAATTTCATCCTCTTAAAAATGAGCTTTGGATGGATCATTTCTCATAAATTATAATAAAGTTATGCTTGGTAAAAGTTGAGTTGACTTTTCCTACAAAACCCTAATTTAGCAACTTTTGAGTCTTGATAAATTTTGAGCAATCCTTGATGAATCATGATAAACCCTTGACCAAATGATGAAATATCCTTCAAAATGAGAATGTTGACAAAAAATATTGAAGTTTGACTGTTTATAGGTCACAGTTGACTTTTGCCCTAGCACAATCGATTTTTGGGCCCTTTGAGCAATTGACTGAGCAAACTTCCTATGCAAGGCTTGAAATTTGATATGGATGATCTTGAGAGCATATTAGGACATTGGGGAGCACTTGAGGTCATTTTTACTCAAGGATCTTGATGCAACACAAAACCCTAATTTGGGGTAGACTGCCTTAGGAGATAGCTTGTCCAACTCTTGAGCAATCTTGAGCAACTTGGAGATTTTTCTTGCAATGTTTTGAGGAATATGAGAGGGAAAATTTTGGGGTACAACAGCTTCCCCTGTTCAATCTTCTTAAACCTGAGGATGTAGATTGGCTTTCGTGCCTTTCATGATCCGAAGGTAGAAGATGATTGAACACTAGAGTGCCCAGAAATTTGCACTCGCATGAAATGGTATCAGCCTTGTGATGTCGGGAATGGGCTTACATATGCCATTTGGAGATTGCTGGCGGGAGGATGGGCTTAAAGATGCCATCTGTATGAGTGTCGCTCGCATAAGAGATTCCTTAGCGAGAGCTTGTATACTTGGTGGAAGATTCCGCTTGGGGAAGTCTGATCTTTGTTGAGATTTAGGAACTTGCTTGTACTTCAACTGAGAGAGTATCTCTGCTGAGTTTTAAGAACTTGTCCGTAATTCAACTGGGGGAAAACATCTTCATCGAGATTTAGGACTTGTCTGTAATTCAACCGAGGATAATTCTGTTGAGATTTAAGAACTCGTCCACACTTCGACGGAGGAAAATTGTCGAGATTTAGAACCTTATCTGTAATTCAATCGAGGATAATTCAGTCGAGATTTAAGAATCGTTCAGTACTTCGACTGAGGGAAACATCTTCATCGAGATCTAGGAACTGTCTGTAATTCAACCTAGGATAATTCTGTTGAGATTTAAGAACTCGTCCACACTTCGACGGAGGAAAATTGTCGAGATTTAGAACCTTATCTGTAATTCGACCGAGAATAATTCAGTTGAGATTTAAGAACCGGTCAGTACTTCGACTGAGGGAAACATCTTCATCAAGATCTAGGAACTGTCTGTAATTCAACCGAGGATAATTCTGTTGAGATTTAAGAACTCGTCCACACTTCGACAGAGGAAAATTATCGAGATTTAGAACCTTATCTGTAATTCAACCGAGGATAATTCAGTTGAGATTTAAGAACCGGTCAGTAGTTCGACTTGGGTAAAAGCTTCATAGCTGAGAATTTAACTGCATCCTTCCTGAAAGGTAAAGGTCATTCGTATGCAATGCATGATATATATCAAGCAATGATGCTCTCAAAATAAATGATATTGTGTTGTATGATGCGTATATGCATGTGTCATGATGTATGGAAATGTAATGTTTTTAGCTGGGGAAAGTAAATCCTGGATAGCTGCTGGAGAAAAGAGTTGGATTCTTCGTTTCCGCTGGGGATGGCGAACGAAGATGATATGAAAATAATCCTGCAGGAGAGGATAACTCCGTTGGGGAATAAACTGATGAGGAGATTACTCTGTGGGGAAGAGATGCTCTGCTGAGGATTCTACCAATAAATTCCACTGGGGATGAATTACCATTGCTGGTGATACTGAATCCTGTTGGGGATTGACTTCTTGTTTGTGAAAGGAAAGAAACTTCATTGGGGATGATCTTTCAGTTGCGACTTCACTGGGGATAATCCTTTGAGCTCTGTTGGGGATAATTTTCCAACGTCTACTGGGGATAATTCTCCAAACTCCGCTGGGGAAGCTTCTTCAGACCGCGCTGGGAAAAATTTCAAACTCCACTGAAGATATTTTATATCTGCCGGGGAATATTCTTATACTCCGTTGGGGAATATTAAGACCTTTCAATGTTGATGGTATATAAACTCTTCTTGGGGAGAATATTACTGATTCATTCACAGTTGCAAGTCTCAGCTGGGGAGAGTTAACATTGTTGTCTTTTCTTACTCTGCGGGGAGTGAATGCACCTTAGCTATATTCTTCAGCTGAATTTACCTTGTACCTGGTGGACAGAGCAATTGTAAAGTTTGGACAATTCTTATTTTCCCCTGTTTCTGATATTACCAGTAATTGTCTTTTGTTTCGCATGTAAATATTTATGAGCAGCAATTAATGTCAAGTGCATATATCAAAAATAAACATTGGACGTTCTTTGCAAAACAAAACAGATAAAGGAAAAACAGTTTGAAATTTCTTTGAAGATGAATTGTATTGATTTTTGAAGTTTGGGCCTGTAAATAGGCGTTTTTTGTACAAGAGGCTGACGTCCTAGTAAGAGAACGCCGCCGAATAATAGAATTTACACAATTTGTGAAAAACTAAACAAAACAGCTATGTGAATAATCCCACTGGGTTCCAACTATGTTATTGCCTTTATGTCCTCAAACATCTCGCCACTTTGCTACTTGGTTGAAGGTAGATCAGATTGATTAGTGTCGTCCGAGCTTGATAGTCGATACCGAAGTCTGGTTGCAAGGTGATCCAATGAGTCATAGTGTTACGCTTTGATCCCTAATTTTTTCCTGGACTGCCCTTTCGGGTTTTCAGTCCATCGGGATACCCTTTTTTGCCCAAGCCACCTTTTCAGGTTTTCGACTTGCCGGGTGTACATATTTTTTTCATTTTCATCCCTTATTTTTGCCCGAATCCTTTTGGTTCACCGAGAAGCCCTTATTTTTTCCTAGGCCAGTCGACCTAGCGGGTCTTTGATTATGCGTAGTATTTTTTCACTATATCTGCATTAACGGGGTAAGGAAGGTCGTCACCATCCATGGTGGTTAGAATCATAGCTCCTCCTGAGAAAATGTTCTAAACCACAAATGGCCCTTCGTAAGTAGGGGTCCATTTGCCCCTGGGATCACCTTGAGGTAAGATAATGCGTTTGATCACCAAATCCCCAACTTGATACTCTTGTCATCTGACTTTCTTGTTAAATGCCTTGATCATCCACTTTTGATATGTCTGACCATGACAAATAGCAGTAAGCCTCTTTTCGTCGATTAAATTTAGCTGATCAAGTCGGGTCTGAATCCAATCATCTTTGCTCAAACCTGCGTCTTTCATAATCCGAAGAGAGGGTATCTGAACTTCAATGGGAAAGATGGCCTCCATGCCATATACCAAGGAATAAGGTGTTGCCCCTGTTGACGTCTGCGCTGAGGTACGGTAGCCATGAAGAGAAAATGGTAACATCTCGTGCCAATTTTTGTACGTCACCGTCATCTTCTGCACAATCTTCTTAATGTTCTTATTAGCCGCTTGTACAGCCTCATTCATCTTCGCCCGGTAGGGAGAAGAGTTGTGATGCTGTATCTTGAGCTTCTCGCAGAGCTCAGTGATCATCTTATTATTGAGATTTGTACCATTGTCCGTAATGATCCTCTCTGGTACACCATATCGACAAATCAGATTGTGCCGAATAAACCGTGCCACGACGTTCTTGGTTACAGTAGCAAAGGAAGCTGCTTCAACCCACTTCATAAAGTAATCAATTGCTACCAGGATGAAACGATGCCCGTTGGACGCTGTAGGTCTGATCTCGCCGATCATGTTAATGCCCCACATTACAAAAGGCCACGGAGCTATCAAGACATTCAGAGGTACTGGAGGTATGTGCACCTTATCAGCGTAGATTTGGCACTTGTGACAGGTCCGAGAATGTTGATAACAGTAGGCTTCCATTGTAGACCAAAAATATCGTGCCCACAGGATTTTCTTTGCCATGGTGTGTCCACTGGAATGAGTCCCGAAAGTACCTTCATGTAAATCTGCCATGATCCTTTCTGCTTCGTTCTTATCCATATAACGCAGTAAGGTTGAATCATGGTTGTGCTTGTAAAGGATACCATTGCTGATGAAGAACTTCGCCGTGAACCTTCTCAGAAACTACTTGTCATTAATAGATGCACCCTCGGGGTACTCCTGAGCCTCGAGATACCTCTTTACCTCGTGAAACCAGGGTTTATCTGCTACCTCTTTAGTATCAATGTCACAGAAATGTGCAGGCTCGTCCAACCTCTCAATGGTGATCCGGGGAGCTTCGTTGTCCCAATTAACTTTGAACACAGAAGACATCATAGCTAGCGTGTCCACCAACTGATTCTCCTCTCTAGGGAAGTGTTTAAAGGTTATCTCTTCGAAGTGGGGAAGCAATGTCAACACATATTCCTTGTAAGGAATAAGATTTGGGTGTTTCGTATCCCACTCGCCTTTGATCTGACTGATCACGAGAGCGGAATCTCCGAAAACACTTAGAACCTTAATCCTTAGGTCAATAGCTGCTCGAAGACCCATGATGCACGCTTTATACTCCACCATATTGTTGGTGCAGTTGAAACATAGTCGGGCGGTGAATGGAGTATGAGAGCCTTTAGGAGATATGATCATGGCGCCAATGCCATTACCCAAAGCGTTTGAAGCTCCATCAAAGTACATAGACCATCGAGATCCCTCCTCAGGTCCTTCATCCGATCCAGGTGTTTCACAGTCAGTCACTATCATGATTCTCTCATCAGGGAATTCAAAGTTCATAGACTAGTAATTGTCCACTGCCTGATGTGCCAAATTATTTGTCAACACACTTCCCTTGATTGCCTTTTGGGTCATATATTGGATGTCATACTCAGTCAAGATCATCTGCCATCTTGCTATTCTTCCGGACAAGGCAGGCTTTTCGAAGATATACTTGATTGGATCCATCTTTTATATCAATAAGGTGGTGTGAGTCAGCATATACTGTCTCAGCCGGCGAGCAGCCCATGCCAAAGCGCAGCAAGTTTTCTTAAGCAACGAGTATTGGGTCTCAAAATCAGTAAACTTTTTTCTAAGGTAATAAATAGCATGCTCTTTTCAGCCATACTCGTCATGCTTCCCCAGCACACACCCCATTGAGATGTCGAGTACGGTCAAGTATAAGATCAAAGTTCTCCCTTCAACTGGAGGCATCAAAATAGGTGGCTATTGGAGATACTCTTTGATCCTTTCGAAAGAGGCCTGGAATTCATCGTTCCATCTTACCACTTGATCTTTCTTCAGTAACTTGAAGATTGGCTCACAAGTAGCAATCAGGTGCGAGATGAATCCGGAAATATAGTTCAGACGTCCCAGAAAGCCTTTGACTTCTTTCTCTGTTCAAGGAGCTGGCATTTCCTGTATAGCCTTCACCTTTGCAGGACCCACTTGAATACCTTTATCACTTACGGCGAAACCCAGCAGCTTACCAGATCTCACCCTGAAGGTGCACTCGTTCTGGTTTAACCTCAGCTTGTACAACTTCAACCTGTCAAATAGCTTCTGAAGGTGGTCAAGATGCTCTTCCTCAGTCTGGTATCTTGCAATAATGTCGTCGACGTATACCTCAATCTCATGATGGATCATGTCATGGAACAAGGCGACCATGGCTCGCTGATACGTTGCCCCAACATTCTTCAACCCGAAAGGCATGACCTTGTAGCAAAAGGTACCCCATTGAGTGACAAAGGTTGTCTTCTCCATGTCTTCAGGAGCAATTTTAATCTGATTATAACCGGAGAAACCATCCATAAAGGAGAAGACCTTATGTTGTGCGGTGTTGTCAACCATAACGTCGATATGAGGTAGAGGGAAATCATCCTTGGGACTTGCCCTGTTCAGATCCCTATAATCAACACACATTCGAACCTTACCATCCTTCTTCGGCACTGGAACCACGTTGGCAACCCACTGCGGGTAAGAAGTAACTGCTAGAAAACTGGCGTCAAACTGTTTCATCACTTCAGCCTTGATTTTCTCAGACATTTTTGGGCGCATTCAGCAAACTTTTTGTTTTACTGGAGGACAGTCTTCCTTGGTAGGCAATCAGTGAACCACAATATCAGTATACAACCCAGGCATATCTTCATAAGACCAAGCAAAGATCTCAACATAGTCTCGCAACATCTGAATCAATCGTTGCTTAACACTGGCTTCCAGATTTGCACCGATCTTGACCTCTTTCTTGTCTACCTCTGTACCCAGATTTACTGATTCCACGGGCTCTTCATGTGGCTGTATGGCCCTCTCTTCTTGCAGTAGCAGCCTAGCAAGTTCAACAGGAACTTCACAATCATCTTCACCTTCGTCTTCGGCTAAGTTGATCGGACTTTCGAAGTCATAACTGGAAGTAGTAGAGTCGTTACCGGTGAGATCCAGAGTGGATGTAAACCTGTATATGTGAGTGTGTGTAAAATAGTTGTTTTGCAATATATAATAAAAGAAAACAAGGAGCGCAAAATTTGAAATGCAAGAAACGTACAATGCTTTTATTAATGATATATGTAGATGCCACACATAAAGCCCTCACAAATGAAGCCACGGTGCCCCGGGTAAGACACTGGGCCGTAAAGTTTAAAACATTGTTTGTTACAGTTTCAAAACAAAAAGTCTCATTACTGGGTAACAAAAGAAATTGGGACGAAGTCCTTTACCGTCCAATTGCTTAATCCACCATCGGCAGCGGGGTAGATCCAACTGTCAAACTCAGACTCTTCAACGTCGTCTTCAATGGCATTTACTCCTAAATTGCTGATGAACAAGGGAGGTCTTCCGCTCCGTGCACTCCGAACAGCCCTTTGAGCTTCTGCAGTGAAACCCAAACCAAACTTGTTAGTCTTATGCGCAAAATCAGGGAGTTGGCCCCAATATACACACCCACCTTTCTCCACAACAGCCCGGGCATCCTTGAAGGAAGCCATCTTCATTGGAGGATCTTCAACAACAGTCTCAGTTGATGCTAGCATCTGGGGAACCTCTTCAAAATGTTGAAACGAGGTTTCAATGAATTCCCCATCCATCTCTACATATCGAAAAGAGTTGAGGTGGCTCACCATGTATTCCTCCTCTCCTTGTACTGTCACAATTTTCCCTTTCACTGGGTACTTTAGCTTCTGGTGGAGCGTTGAGGTTACTTCCCCAGCTTTGTGGATCCACGGACGACCCAGCAAACAAGAGTAAGATGGCCGAATATCCATCACATAGAATGTAGATGCGAAAACCTGAGAACCAACCTTAATCGGAATATTCACTTCACCGTGTACCATCCTCTTGGATCCATCAAAGGCCCTGACTACAATGTTACTCGGCTTCAGCTCCAACCCTTCACAGTCTAACCGGTCTAGAGCCTTTTTAGGTAGAACATTCAACGAAGATCCAGTATCTACCAACACCTGAGCAAGAGTAGTGCCCCTGCATTCAATGGAGACATGCAGGGCGTCATGTGATTCTTCCCCTTAGCAGTCAAGTCGGCGTCAGAGAAACCCAACCCATTATCAGCAGTCAGACTAGCCACACAATCTTTAAACTGATCAGCTGATGTCTCTTGCGGTACGTGTGCAGTCTTCAGGAAAGCAATCAGAGCCTTGGCATGGGCCTCTGAGCATAACAATAGGGACAACATGGAGATTTTTTATGGGGTTTGCCTCAGCTACTCGACTATATTATAGTCGCTCTTTTTGATGATCTTTAAAATTTCCTCCATCTCTTGTCTAGATGCTTCAACAGTAATCGTCTTCGGTGCCTCCGTCTGGGCAGGCTTATCAGTGGTCCCTTTGCCCCGAGTGTTGGATGACTCGGCGACAGGGGTAAGAATTGGAACTTGATCAGGGAAAGTAGCAGGTGCTCTGGTAGGTGTGATAACAACAGGCTTCCGAACGGTTGGTGGAGAGATCTCAGGGGAGAAAAGCCTTCCGCTGCGGGAGACTTTGGCAGGTCCAACAATATTGCTGACGTCAGTATCAACATTCAAATCTTGTTTAACTCCGTGATAATATACGTCAGCCCCGTAGTGCCAAGGGACAGCTTTATCTGACGTGTAGGGGATAGGCCCAAGAACAGTGATGATCAATGGTGCGATTCTTGGAACAGATGTAATTCTAACAGGCTTTCTCGAGGAAGCCTTGGAAGAATTGTCAAAATGGTGATTATAGCAACTTCTTCAGTAGGGACCAAAGGAACAAAAGTCTTTTCAAACAAAATTTCTTTATTATCCATCAGGCGTTGGATACCTGACTTCAGAAGATGGCAACCGGTAGGTAGGACAACACACAGATGGCAACCTTCGCCGCAGCTCAGAAATAAACAGGCTAACAGAAGGTTCTTCTTCACAGTCATTAATGGAGTAGCAATGTCTTTCACAGAAACCATAAACGAGTCTTCATCTATAGCATTCACCCCATGCTTGGGCATAGGAGCAGTCACAACATTAGGCCTTTCAGGCGCTTTAAAACCCAACAATCATTCGTATCATGCCCCGGGCTATCGGAGTGAAAAGCACAGCGGGCATTCGGATTGTACATTGGTGATGTTGTGTTGGGATTCTTCGGGGCCTCCTTTGGAATCACCAAGTTGGTCTTGAATAACTGCGGTAGAATCTAAGACAAAGTCATGTTGAGCTGAGTGAATTGTCTTTGCGGCCTCTCGGCCCTTGGCTGATTGTTGCACTGAGGAGCAACAACATGTCTTGATATAACCACCGCATTAACAGCTTGGCGGCGTTCAGGTCTATCATGGCTCTTTGTGCTGTAAACTGCGCTTAACTCTTTCTTAAAGGGCTTATTCTCGGTGCCTGATGAAGCACCCTTCTGTATCTTACCAGATTTGATACTGGCCTCAATCCTCTCCCCAGTCATAATTAGCTCTATAAACCTAGACGAAGAACTTCCAATCAGATGGTTGAAATATGAACCAGACAAGGTCCCCAGAAACATATCCACTAGCTCCCTATCGGCCAAGGGAGGTTGCACTATTCCAGCAAGGTCCCTCCAATTCTGAGCATAATCTTTGAAACATTCGCCCACACCCATAGACATACCCTGGAGTTGGGTACGCGTGGGAGCGAGGTCAGCGTTGTATTGGTACTGCTTGTAGAAAGCAGCGGCCAAATCTTCCCAATTACGGATACTAGCTCCTTCCAGCTGGTAAAACCATTCAAGCTGGGTCCCTGAGAGACTGTCTTGAAAGAAGTGGATCCAGAGGTTCTTATCAACGGTGTATGGCTGAATCTTCCTAACATACGACCGGAGGTGTAGTTTTGGGCAAGAAATCCCGTCGTATTTAGCAAATATTGGTGCTTTGAACTTGTGGGGAATTACCACCCCAGATGACAGACCCAAGTCTCCAAAGTCCATACCAGGCATTTTCTGAATTTCCATCGCTCTCAACCGGTCTTCCAGTTGCTTATACCTATCCTCAACCGGAGGACACTGGTCTTCGTCAAAGTTAGTCTCATTGTCTGAAACCACAGGGCTAGGAGCCCTCCTTTCTTCCTGATTATCTCCCCCTCCAGATGAGTGGGTCAAATCAACCTCTTCTCGCAAATTGTTTCCGAATCTGCGACCCATATTAAATAGGACCGTCTTCTTCTTCTTCTTCTCTTTCAAGATAAGGGCCTTCAGATCTTGCTAACCCTTAGCCAGGTTCATGAATAATTCTTGGAACTGGGCGTTTTGAGCTTGCAGAGCCTTGATTGCTTGTTCAGTTGATGGTTCAGAAGACATGATGCTGAAATAAACAGCGAAGAAGATAAGAGATATGTAATGGGTACCTGTGATGAGGTGCATGGAATGAAATGCGTATGATATGATTTCAAAGACGTCGAGAGGTTCAAATTCGTAAACCAAAATGAAACACACTTTTATTAGATAAACTTTGAATTCAATTGTTCAACAAATGCCTTTAAGGCGTTACAAGAAAGAAAAATTGAAAAGTAAATCAAAACTAGAAATAAACAAAAAGACAATCAGTGCTCCCATGGTCGTTTCTTGTCGGTGCAGACATAGTCATTGAGGATCCGCTTGTTCTCCAGTTTCCTTGTCAACTTCTGAATCTTCTGCTCTTGCTCGTGATATTTTTCTCTGTAAGTATCCCGCTCTTCTCTCAGCTGCATCCACGATCTCTTTAATGCCCCTATGTCAGTAGGCATGTATGGATGGAGGATGGTAGGAGGAACCCTATCTTCGTCAGCAACCTCAACAATTATAGGCAAGACGGCTTCGTACGGCATTCCCAGCTTTTGGGCACGGATTCGAACTCATCAGAGATATGGCTCCATCGGAAGAGAAGTCTTCGCACCCAGCTCGTGCGGATCAGACCTGTGAACTCTATCCCAAGCTCGTATGAACCTGCGGCGTTACTCATCACTATCCCCTAGGAAATCAAAGACAATACTCGGCATCAGTAACTCATGAGGTCCTTCCCTCCTAGCTCGCCCAAATTGACGTAAGGCCAAGCACGGGTTATAAGTGATTCCTCCATTGGTTTCTATCAATGGAACATTGGGGTATTCCCCACATCGATCAATAATAGCCACATCTTCCATACCCTTGATAGTCTAAATGATGTCATTATGAGAGAGAGACAGAATCCTGTAGGCCCAACCCATGCCTTCCTTATTCTGCAAAACTGATTGGGGGAGGTGAGAAATAAACCACCTCGCCAACAATGGAGCATATCACATAAGGTTTCCCTGTTTCCGAGCAGTACGGGCATAAAGAGAGTGCAAAATGTCACCCAAGAGAGTGGGCACAGGATTACCGGACATAAAAATCTTCACTGCATTCACGTCGACGAAAGCATCTGAGTTTGGAAATAGAACCAGACCATAAATAAGAAGAGCCAGGATGTCCTCGAACGCCTGAAAGTCTAAACTTTCCCAGAATTGATTAGCCTTACCAACCAAGAACTTAGTCAAAAAGCATTTTGTCCCACTTCTAGTCTCCCAATTAGACATTACCTCAGCCTTTGTCAGGTAGAGGGATGAAGCAATTTCTTCCGGTCTAAGGATCTTCTCCCAACCTGTGAACAGGGTCTGCTCCAGAATAGAGATACCAAGTAGATCAGAGAACTCATCCAAGGTAGGGACCAGCTGGTAGTCCGGAAAAGTAAAACAATGGTACAATGGATCAAAGAACTGGACTAAGACACTCATCATCTGTTCATCCATCTTGGAGGTGACCAAACCAACGAGGTGGCCATGTCTTCTGATAAAGGAGGAAGTATATGAAATCTTTGCAACCAAATCCTTAAGCTGAGTGGGAATCTAGACAAAGTTGATCTAAATGGTGTTTCTACGCATGGGTGCCATGACCTACAAAACAGAACAAAGATGAATCCCCTCTGTCTTTGAAATGGGTTAGTCCAATGCAAGATGCATGCAATGTCATGATGCCATGATGTCATGATAGAAAACACACCACAAGTATCCATAAATAGCAAACATGGTAAGGGCAAACAAGTCACACAAATAGCCCTTAGATTTCAGGCTGGAAAGGAGCTTACGTACTACCCTCTTTCAGTTCAGTTGGTTCAAACCTGTCCTAAAAATAGTAACCAGGTTCTAGAGGATCTCAATATCACTGACCACCCTCGATTGGTCATAATTCCAGTTTAGCAACATTTTCTTGCGGCCGGAATCATCGCGAGAGTTTGGTCTCAATGAGTGTAGCATACTGCTACTGTTCTATGGCCAAGTTGGTCAATTTAAAGGTTCTAAGGTCAGTTGGTGCTTAATGACCCCTTAGCAGACCCATATTCTCCTCGTTGTGCCATAAGAGATATCGATACAAACTAAAGTTCCACACCAACGTAGCTACTGCTTCAACCGTATCGGTCTACGTCGTACAGTTCCCTCACATTTTATTGCTACTTACCTAAAGGGTATCCCCCAGATCCGGGTTAGGATCTATAGAAACTCTGGTTCAAGCCCACAAAGATAAAGCATACAAGTCAAGCAATTTAAAACAATATGAACTATTCCTAAGGTACACCCCACTTATAAGTCATCCCCAGCAGAGTCGCCAGTTTTGTGATATAGTGGGAAGAACTGACTGTTTTTTGGAATACTGGTTTACGTTTTGCGTTTGTTTTTGCAAAATGTCGCGGTAAGCAAGAGTCGCCACCAACTTTTATTTTATCCAACAAGGAAGGAAAAAAGCACAGAAAAATTCCTTTTTCGAGATGTTTCTCGGGTTCGGGGGGTAGATTATAGAAAGGGAAGGTATTAGCACCCTTTCTATCTGTGGTTATCCACGGGCTCTTAGGTACTTGCTCAATTGTTTTCAAAATTTGTTTTCTTTGTGCTTGTGGGTTTGAAAAAAAAAGTTTTTATTTGAAACTTCGATTTAACTCTTGCTTCTGTCCTCAAGAGCGTATGAAGTGTTTTTGAAAACTTTGTTCGAAAAGTGTAAGTGTGAAAAGTTTTTGTTTTTGAAAGAGCAAGTATCTAAGAACCATCTACCTACTCGAAAAAGGAATCGTTCTATGCTAATTTCCTTTAGACAATGATATCCTACTATTGATGAGTAGGTAGCACCATCGTTGGAGTTTAAGGGTCAATTCGAATGAGGGACTTACGATCACCAAAGCAATGTTAGGACGCCTTAGCGGTAACCCTAATGTCTTAGATCATTTGTTTGAGGCAACAATATCCGAGGCAACCGTTTCGAGGCAACTACAATCTTTTACACAAGAGGACGACCTCTAAAACGACCTATACTCAATGACCGTGTACGAAGGCAACCAAGTGGGGTGTACTCTAGGAGTGCGCATGTGCGAGTGTATCATTTTCAGTTATTTTTATCTTTGTACATATTAATGGTGATCTAATTTTGATTTTAGTTTAAGCATTCAGTCTTGTCATGCAACCCTATTATCAAACATCTAACAGTTATAATTTGCCGAAATAAAATGCGGAATTTAAATTACAAGGCGTCGGGTATTTACATCGCCAAAGACAAACCCTTTGAAAATAAATAAAGCGATAAAAATAATTAAAAGTCCTATTTACTATTACAATCTGGGAGCAAGTACATTATTGAATAAAAATAAGTAAATCGTGGCGCAAAATTAAATCGGACACACGATTAGGGTTTTGACCCTTTTGAAGAAAGCACGTCTTTTTTTGTCTTTAAATTAAGAAAGAAATAAATCCTAAATTAATTGATAAATAAACTTAATAAATTAATTAAATGAAAAATAAATCATTTTTGGGATTTTTGATTATTTAGGAAAGAAATTATAATAATTAAATTAATGGTTAAAACTAATTAAGTCTAATTAATATTAATTATTTTTTTTAAAAGGAATTAAAGTTCTCTAATTAAAACCTAATTAATTAATATATTTATTAAGAAAAATAAAAGATTAAAATTTGATTTGAAATAAAAAATATTTTTTGTGATTTTATTTTATGAAAAAAGAATTTTGTGACTAGTTAGAAAAATAATAAAACAATTAAAATAAATAAACAAAATAAATAAGAAGAGGGGAGTATGGGCCTGAATTGTGTGGTATTGATAGCAATTGGTAGGCCCAAAAGCGCTGGCCCTTTGGACTTTCTCTGATCTGGTGAAGGCGCATTGACTTGGCTCCATGTGGACCCCCAGCTTTTGATCATCAGATTTGGCCTTTGGCCATCTGGCATTTGGTGGGATAAAGATGCATGGTAGGCTGCAGATAGGCGTATGCATTGAATCACCTGAAAAGAAACAAGAAAATGCAAAGCGCTAGAGGCAGGGATTGAACCCCTGTCCTCCAGCCACTAATGCCTTGGAAGTTGACATGTTGACCACTAGGACACGCTGCTGGATTTGTTATTATAATGCATATAATGTATATTATATAAAAAACAAAACTATTTCGAGAAATTAAAAAAAAACGCGTGCGTGGTTTGAAAGGGCCAATGGGCAGGGGACACCTCATTGTCCCTGTCTTGGAATCTGCAAAAAAAAATACCTGCGGATTTGAATCCACAGCTAAAAATGCAGTCCTATTCAAAAATCTTTTCTAGGTCATATAAATCCATTCCAAGAACATGGTTTGACTCGTCCTGGCTTCCTGATCAAAACCATTCCCTTCTTGTGGATCAATTGTTCCTGAAATAGAAAACCCCAAAAACGCTTCTAAGAACCCTAGCTATGGAGTTTTGCATTACAGGTTAGATAAACGAAATTAAATGATGCCAAAAGTTTACAAATGATGTGAGGATTACAAATATGTAGTTATTTCATTCAATGGATGCAAGAATGGTGAGTTTCGATTTCAAGAACAGAGGTATGTTTCGTGACACTTACAGCATGTTATGGAGTCTGAAGATGATTGGTTTTGATCCAGGTAGCTTGAGTGAACGCCCATGAATCAATTGAGATATGTCTCAGCTCTTGAAAACACCTATAACTATGATTTTGATCTCAAGTTTTTTTGTGAATTTTTCAAATCTTGTTCTGCCTCTCTCTGCACTTGCCAACCCTTATTTCGTCTCCTTTGGCTTGCTTATGTAATGTCCTTTGTATT
This sequence comes from Vicia faba, assembly GCA_948472305.1. Lineage (NCBI taxonomy): Eukaryota > Viridiplantae > Streptophyta > Magnoliopsida > Fabales > Fabaceae > Vicia > Vicia faba. Next base: position 1,225,143,841 of record OX451736.1, on the reverse strand, counting down.
AGGGTAACAAATTTGGTTAATCTTGCTCCAATAATGATTGCCAATTTGATTTGATTCTCCATGAAAAACCTTCCAAATTTGACTCAATTCAATCTTTTTGCCCATGATTTGGTTTGATTCGAATTTGATGATGATAATTATTGAATGTGGAGCCTGAAATAGCCAAGAGATCATGAATTATAAATGCTTTGGATTTTCTATGATTTTATTTGATTTAAAATAAATAAATTCAATTAAAAATCAAATTGAATAATAAAAATGAAATACAGGCTCATGGCTGAAGCTAGGACACGTGGGAAACTATGCAAGCTCAAATCAAGTGGAAAAGAATGGACCCATTTGACAAAATTTAAAGTTTTGGGGATAGTTTACTTTTGGCAATTTTGCAAAAATGTCCAACTTCAATAATGCATAACTTCTTCAATTTTGAACTTTTGGAGGTGTTCTTGGATTTTTTTAGAAAGCTTGAGATGTCCTCTAACCAACCCGCTTTGTCTCATATAATTATTATATTCCATTCTCAAGTTATAAGCTTTGGAAAAAAAAGTGTTTTTGTTGACTTTCAAAAATGACCTATAATGTCTAAATTCATAACTTCTTGTGAGTGAATTTTTTGATATTGGAGTATGAATATGGATTGTAGGAAATTGCATCCTATTCAAAATGAGCTTTGTATGGGTCATTTATAATAAAGTATGAGAAAGTTATGCTTGGTCAAAGTTGAGTTGACTTTTCCTACAAAACCCTAATTTAGCAACTTTTGAGTCTTGATAAATTTTGATCAATCCTTGATGAATCATGATCAACCCTTGATCAAATGATGAAATATCCTTAAAAATGAGAATGTTGACAAAAAATCTTGAAGTTTGACTGTTTATAGGTCACAATTGACTTTTGCCCTAGCACAGTCGATTTTTGGGCCCTTTGAGCAATTGATTGAGCAAACTTTCTCTGCAAGGCTTGAAATTTGAAATGGATGATCTTGAGAGCATATTAGGACATTGGGGAGAACTTGAAGTCATTTGGACTCAAGGATCTTGATTCAACACAAAACCCTAATTTGGGGTAGACTGCCTTAGGAGATAGCTTGTCCAACTCTTGAGCAAACTTGAGCAACTTGGAGATTTTTCTTGCAATGTTTTAAGGAATATGAGAGGGAAAATTTTGGGGTACAACAACAGGAAAAGAAAAACAAGGAGCATAAAATTTGTAATGCAATAAACGTCCAATGCTTTATTGATGATATATGAAAATGACAAATAATAAGCCCTCACAAGCAAAGCCAAGGTGCCTCAGGCAAGGCACCGGGCTGTAAAGTTTCAAACTGTTTATTACAACTCTTAAAACAAAAGTAAATTATTGTGGAATAAAAGAAACAGGTATGAAGTCCTTCGTCGTCCAGTTGTTCAATCCACCGTTGGTCGTTGGGTAGATACAGGTGTCGATATCTGAATCTTCTTCACTTTCTTTAACTGCATTAACTCCCTGATTGCTGATATGCAGAGGAGGTCTTCCAATCCGCACGTGCCTAACAGCCCTTTGAGCCCCTGTAGTAAATCCCAAACCAAAATTTTCAGTTTTGTGTGTGAAATCAGGGAGCTGACCCCAATTTGCACACCCACCTTTTCGAATTACAGCCCTGGCATCCTTGAGGGAAGCCATCTTCATCGGAGGTTTGTCAGTAGCAATTTCAGTTGATGCCAAAGTCTGGGGGACCTGTTCAAAGTTCTGACAAGGGGTTTCGATGAACTTCGTCCATCTCCACATAGCGAAAGGAATTGAGATGACTCACCATGTACTCCTCCTCACCTTGTACCGTGACAATCTTCCCTTTTACCAGATATTTCAACATTTGATGGAGCGTAGAGGTCACTGCCCCAGCCTTATGAATCCAAGGGCGACCCAACAAGAAAGAATATGATGGTATGATATCTATCACGTAGAAAGTAGATACAAAAGTATGAGATCCAACTTTAACAGGGACGTCCACCTCCCCGTGCACCATCCTTTTTGACTTGTCGAAAGCCCTGACCACATTATTGCTCGGCTTTAGAATCAAACCTTCGCAGTCCAGACGGTCTAATGCTTTCTTTGGCAAAACATTCAATGAGGACCCGGTATCCACTAGTACATGGGCCATAGTAGTGCCCCTGCACTCAATCGAGACGTGCAGAGCATCATTGTGATTTCTTCCTTTAGCAGTCAGATCTACATCTTAGAAACACAACCCATTGTCGACAGTCAAACTAGCCACGCAGTCTTTGAATTGATTGGCTGAAGTTTCCTGCGGTACATGCGCAGTTTTGAGGAAAGCAATTAGTCTTTACATGAGCTTAGGAACATAATAACAAGGACAACATGGATAATTTTTATGGGGTCTGCCCCAGCTGCTCGACTACGTTGTAATCGCTCTTCTTGATAATCTTCAGAATTTCCTCTATCTCCTGCTTAGAGGTTTCTACAATGATCTTCTTAGGCACCTCCGTCCGGGCAGGCTCAACTGTGATTTATTTTCCCCGAGTCCCAGATGGCTCGGTGACAGGGGTGATAACTGGAATAGGAACTGGGATAGTAGCTGATGTACTGGCTGATGGAATGACAACAGGTTTGTGAACAGTCGGAGGGGAAATCTCGGGAGAAAAGAGTCTTCCGCTTCTAGTGACCTTGCTAGCCCCGACAATATTACTGATGTCAGCTACCTCACTCTTTAATTCTTGCTTAACTCCATGGTAATACACATCAACCCCATAGTGCCAAGGGACAGCCTTATCCGAAGTGTATGGGATAGGGCCAGGGACAGTAATTATTAACGGAGCAATTCTTGGGACGGGTGTAATCCTAACAGGCTTTCTCGAGGAAACCTGGGAAGGATTGGTGGATATGGTTATGATGGTAACATCTTCAATTGGAACCAATAGAATCATAGTCTTTTCGAACAGGATCTCTTTGTTATCCATCAGGCGTTGAACACCTGATTTCAATAAGTGGTAACCAGAGGTAGAATCGAACACATGTGGCAACCTTCGCCACAGCCCGGAAATAAACCGGCCAACAATAGATTCTTCTTAACTGTCATCAAAGGAGTAGAAATGTCTTCCACAGAGGTCATAAATAAATCATCGTCCATAGCATTCACTCCATGACCATGTTTGGGCATATGAGCAGTTATGACGTTAGGCTTCTCTGCAGCGTCAAACTCAATCTCTTTGGCTTCAATCAAGTCTTGCACCTTATTCTTCAAGGCCCAACAGTTTTTTGTATCATGACCTGGGCCGTCAGAGTGATAAGCGCAACAGGCATTCGGGTTATATTGAGGAGATGTGGTGTTGGGGTTCTTCGGGGCTTCCCTCAGAGTTACCAGGTTGGTCTTCAATAATTGTGGTAGAATTTGAGACAAGGTCATATTGAGCCGAGTGTACTTCCTCTTTGTTCTTTCCACCCTTTGTTGATTGTTGCATTGTGGAGCAACTGTGGGTCTTGATATTACTACCGCATTTACTGCTTGACAGTGTTTAGGTCTGTTTTGGCCCCTCGAGCCATAGACTGCACTAGCTTCTTTCTTACCGGTGAAAGGCTTCTTTGCTGATGTGATACGGTGGGAGAACTGACTATGGTTTTGCGTTTGTTTTTGCAAATGTTTCGGTTGAGCAAGAGTCGCCACCGACTTTTTATTTTATCCTAAGGAAAGGTTTAAAAAGCACAGCAAAAACCTTTGAGACGTTTTCTTGGGTTCGGGGAGTAGATTATAGAAATGGAAGGTATTCGCACCCTTTCTATCCATGGTTATCCATGGGCTCTTAGTTACTTGCTTAGATCAACTTGCCTTTAATTTTCAATTGTTTGAAATGGTGCTTTGTGTGTGTGGGTTTGAAAAATGTTTTGAAAAGAGGCCAATGTGGTGGCAACCTTTGTAATGATCCATGTTGGGATGTATACAAAGGTGTATGTCTTTTGAAAAGGTTTTCATTTGTTTTTTAAAGTTGTTTTGAAAGTGTAGTGATGTGTGGTTTAGAAATAGGCAAGTCTTTTGTTTTGCAAGTTTGATTCAAGTAACTAAGAGTTTATCTATTCCTAAATTTCTCAAAGATTTCTCCTATGTTTTTAACCCTTTTAACAATTTTTGTTCCACCATTGCATTTGGTGGACAATCTTGTGTTAGGATGTGAAAGGGACGGGCGCGGGTCATCGTTTAGACCATAATTGCAATGGTGCCAAGTATCTTTGGGCAATTTTTCCTTGGAGGGACTTGATCATTTTCTTAGGCAACTTTCGAGAGCGTCATCGAGGGACTATGATCATTTGATTGTTTTATTTTGCCCAAAGAGACCTAACATGCAATATGGCCCATTTATTGAAGGCAACAAGTGGAATACCCTAGGGGGTGCAAGTGTGATTAGTGTTGTCCATTTTCATGCTTGTTTATCTTGAAATTAGGTCAGACTATTTTTGTTGTTTTTGATTCGCATACAAAACCCTAATTCTAACATGGCATAATTAGAAAGCATTAAAGTGCGAAAAATAAAGTTCCTAAGTTATTACAACACAATTTATGGGAAGGGGGTACAAATGTTCAAATGGGGGTATTTTGACAAGGAATTTAAACCTAGACTATTACATCAAATTAGGAATTACACAAACTATTTAATATACAATAATTAAATAGAAATGGAATAAATATGCAAGATGCAAAAAATGTTTTTTTATATGTATGAAAAAAAGTGTTTTTTATATGTCAAATAAACAAAATAAAAAGTAATATTTTTTGGAGTTTTTATGTATTTAGGGTAAAACCCTAATTTTATAAATAAAATGTATTAATTATTTAATAAGTACAATATTTAATAATTATGTACAAAAAATAAAATAAAAATGAAGTATATTTGTCAAAAAGGTATTTTTAATGTTAAATATTAATAAAAATAAAAATGTATATATTTTGTATTTTTTTAACCTAAATATACTAATATATATATATATATATATATATATATATATATATATATATATATATATATATATATATATATATTATTTACCAAATATATTAAATATATACAAAAATAAAATATTTAATATTTACAAAAAAAAGTATTTTTTATATAAAATGTTTTCAAGAGAGAAAATAAAATAAAAGTCAGAAATAAAATATGTTTGCATTATTTTTTAGTATTTTGAATAAAAGTAATCTATATATTTATTTATGTACAAATACTCATTCAAACAAATAAATGCCTAATAAATTCAAAAATGGTGTGAAAAATATTTTTTATATTTTTAATATTATAAGAAAAAATAAATGAGTCAGAACAAAAAAGAAAAGGTCAAAAAATCATAAAAATAAGCATAATGGGCCTAGGGGGTGTAAAAGTAAAAATGTGGTGTGAAAAGAAAAAACATTCCAGGCCCAGCCCAGAACCTGTCTTCTTCAACCTCCAACAAACATTGTTCAAAAAAACGCGCGCTTGGTACATGGATTCAAACATCCTGATTCCTGGACTTTTAATGAAAACTCACAACATCAAAAATGTTAAGCATCAAACAACGAATCCATACATACCAAAAACTTGATCTAACTCTCAGAAATGAGAGAGAATTTCTTCTCCCCCAATTCCTGACCTAGTTTTTGTCCCATGTTCAGACATCAAATTCTCACAGCACACATAACATAAATGAAAACTAATTACATGGGCATGCTCAGGGCTATGAATGTGACATATTCTCTTCACAAACCTAAAGCTAACAATGCCTGAATAGAGAGATATGAGTTCATGAACTTACCTGTTCAGTTGGAATCGTATCTGGTGATGGAGGTGCTTTTAATGCAAGGTGATGATTGGTACAACTTCCTTGATGTCCAGGGATGCTATTCCAAGCTTTACTTTGTTTGGAAACCAAGAGAATCGTGTTATGGAACTTCAACTGCAAAACAGAAAAATGAAAATGGTGATGTTGATTGGGAGTGTTACAGGTTGTGTTTGAGGCTTGGAATGGTTTCAAGGGATGATGTGGGATGTGTTTGAAGTGATTTTAGCAAGAATGCATGAAAGGATTGAGCTATGGAACTCAATCTGCAACAGGTACCCTGTTTTGGCAGTTTGAGGGTGATTCTGTGTTTGAGAAGGCAATGGAGATGGTTGGCTCGTGTTCTAGCTCAGTTAGGATGTTTAGAAAGTGTACAAAGTCTTTGCTTAAGCTTGCCTTGACAGGAATGATAGTTGTGTGTTGTTATGCTATGTTTCTTCAACTTTAAGCAACAAAATGTCCACTTGAGTTCTAGATTGATAGAGGCCCCCCTAATGTGCTGCTAACCTTCCCCTTGATCAGTGTGTTTTGTTCATAAACTTGTGCCAAAAGGATTTGCACTGTACTTGCTTGGATTGCTAATTGACATAAAGTTCTACTTTTGCAAAAATGGACATTATGCTTTTTCTACTTTGGGACTAAACCTTTATGTAATGCTTGAACACATAAAATATGGTCTTGTCACAATGAGTTAGCATTAAATTTATGAGAGTAAATGGGATATAGGGCCTGTAATCAAGAAATGCAAGCTGAGTTCAAAATTGCCTAAGTGTATGGACATGTAATTTGGTCATGAACAAAGTGAGTTTTTCCCATATTGCCAAATTCGATTCTCCCTAACCATGAGGTTTTTTGATGAGTTCTTGGACATTTTGGAAAGCTTGGAATGTGTACTAAAATCCATCTTTGAAATGAAAATTGAAATTCCAAGTGGAAGCATGTGAAAAATGGTCTTGAAGTTAGGTAAAAACCTTGCCTAAAATGGTTCAAAATTTCTCTAAGTTAAGAATGGTTTGGTACCCTTGTTCCAAAAATTGTAACTTGAGATACAAGCTTCTTTTGGGAAAACTTTGTGAATCAAAGTTGTAGATTTTGCAATGGACTATAACTTTCATGTTTTGACTTTTGCTTGAATCCAAATGAATCTTGGTGAGAAAGTGGGACAAAGTTAGGAAAAAATTAGGGTTTTCATAACTTAGAAAAATTCTAAGTTATGAAAAATCTTCATTTCAAACCCTAATTTGCAATTCTTGATTTCTTGATGAACAAGTTTCATGATTTGGCATGTTTTGATGAAAAATGAATCTTGACACTTGATTTTGACCAAAAAGTCAAAGTTTGACTTTTCAGTATACAGTCAAAATTGATCAATTGACTGGGAAATTCAACTGTCAATCTTGTGCATTTGGGATCTTTTGAACTTGTTGAGTATGTCAAGACAATTCCATGGGGTCCTTGAGTCCATATGTGAGCTTGGTTTGCCATTGTCCAGGTCAAACAGTCAAAAATTGCCTTTGTGCAGTCAAAACCCTAAAAATGACCATTTTGCCCTTTTGGTGATCTGATCAAATTTCTTGTGGAATTGTGATCCAAACTTGACCAAATGGTTCATATGAGTTCATAATGTTGATGTGGGTCAATTTTCATGAGATTTGACTGTCAATTGGCCATAGTTGACTTTTTCCCCAATACAGTTGATTTCTAGGTCAACTGTCCAATTGACTGGCCAAAATTTGGAATCAAGACTTGAAACTTGGTATGGATAAACTTGGGAGTCCAACATGAAGCATGAAAGTCATCTTAGGCATTTTAGGTCAAAAAATATTTGTGCAAACACAAACCCTAATTCGGGTCAACAGTGCAAGGAGAAGTCTTGAGTAGAGGAAAACCTGACTGGATCTTGAGCTCCAAGGGTCTTGTGATGAGAAAATGTTGAGGAAATGGGAGGGCAAATTTTGGGGTTCAACAGTTGCCCCTGTTCAATCTTCTTGAACCTGAAGAGTTAGATTGGCAAGTTTGCCTTTCGTGACTCGAGGGTAAAAGGAGATTGGACACTAGAGTGCCCGGAAATTTGCACTCGCATGTTAGAGTATCAGCAATGTGATGTCGGGAATGGGCTTATAGATGCCATTTGGAGAGATGGTGGATAGGTAGATGGGCTTATAGATGCCATCTGAAGGCGTGACAGAAACTTGTCGAGAATGGGCTTATAGATGCCATTCGGAAGTGTTGATCGCATAAGAGATTCCTTAGCGAGAACTGGTGTATTTTGAGAAAGACAGATGTTTTCCTGGCTTGTTACAGGTGTTGATCTTCAATTTCTTCATGCAGACATGCCCTGGATAGATACAGGTGTCGAGTCTACAATTGGTTGCTCACAGATATGCCCTGGCTGGATACAGGAATCGAATCTGGAAATAGTCGTCAACAGATATGCCCTGGCTAGATACAGGAATCGAATCTGGAAATAGTCGTCAACAGATATGCCCTGGCTGGATACAGGAATCGAATCTGGAAATAGTCGTCAACAGATATGCCCTGGCTGGATACAGGAATCGAATTTGGAAATAGTCGTCAACAGATATGCCCTGGCTGGATACAGGAATCGAATCCGGAATTGTGATAGTTGATAGATATGCCCTGGCTGGATACAGGAATCGAATCTTCAAACTCTTCAGACGTGTCCTGGCTAGATACAGGAATCGAATCTGGAATTGTTGTCAACAGATATGCCCCTGGCTGGATACAGGAATTGAGTCTGGAAACTGATCACTCACAGATGTGCCCTGGCTAGATACAGGAATCGAATCTGGAATTGTGACATTTGAAGGTAGTTGTCTTTTGGATTGTCTTTTTCCCTGAAAAGTCAAAACATCAGTTGTATGCAATGTTATGATGTATGAAATGCATAATGTCATGATGTTCAACATGAGATAGTGTTGTATGCACTTTATCATGTATGTAAGCAAGATGTATGAAATATGAAGTGTTTATGAATGTATTTTCGTCTTAGGAAGTTAAATCCTTGACGACCGGCCAGGGAATTAAATCCTGGGCCGACGTTGAAGAGTAGAGCTCTTTGCTTCCGCTGGGGAATGATGGCTGCAAGAGTACACCGGTAGGAGAAGATGACTCCGTTGGGGAAATTACTCTGAGGGGAAATACTCTGTGGGAAGAGATACTTCGCTTGAAGTTTTGATGGGAGCTCCACTGAGGATTTCAATGATGGACTCCGCTGGGGATGACAATGTTAAACTCCGCTGGGGATCGTGTTGATAAGTTAAGTCGGGGACTTTGATGAACTCCGCTGGGGATTGGAAGAACTTCGCCGAGGGCGATCTTCCGTGGTAATTAGCTGAGGATAACCCAGTTATAAGCCCTTGTGAGGAATAACTCTGAATAAAGCTCGGGAGGGACGTCCGTACTCTGCAGGGGATAAGCTTCCAGAATCTACTGGGGATAAGCTTTAAGACCTGCTGGGGATATGAATTCCACTTTCCTGGGGAAAATTTCGGACTGTATTGGGGAACGGTTCCACTGGGGTGTCTGTATTCCGCCGGGGAACAATCTTAGATCAAGATTGCCGGGGATGCTTGTTGATGAATGCCTATACTCCGCTGGGGAATGTTGATATCTTCTGGGGCTACCCAACTTCTTTTAGGCTGACCGTAGACTAACTCTTCTGGAGGAGAGTCTTGCTGACTTGCTAGGGGAACAGGGTGCCTATTGTAGGGCTGATGATAGACTAAATCTTCCCTGGGAGGGTATTGCTGATTCTTGTCTTACTCCGTGGGGAGCTGAAATAACTTGGTCACATTCTTCAGTTGAATCTATCTTGGTACCCTGGCGGACAAAGCAACTAGACTGCCTGGACAATTCTACATTGCCCCTACTTCTGATGTCACCTGTAATTAGTCTTTTGTTTCATATGCGAGCATTTATGAATTAGCAATTTAATGTCAAATGCATATATCAAAAATGAACATTGGACGTTCTTCGCAAGACAAAACAGAAAAAGGAAAAACAATTGGCAATTTGTTTGGAAAAGTGAACTTGTATTGATTTTGAAATTTGCCTGTAAATAGGCGTTTTTTGTACAAGAGGCCGACGTCCTAGTAAGAGAACGCCGCCGAATAACATAAAGTTTATACAATTTTGAAAAGGAAACAAAACAGCTATGTGCACAATATTCCCACTGGGTTCCAACTCTGCTATCGCCTTTATGTCTTCAAGCGTCTCATCACTTTGCTGCTTAGTTGAAGATGAAGCTGATTGATCGATGCCGAAGTCTGAGCCAGATAGTGGATGCCGAATTCTGGATGCAAGGTGATCCAATGAGACATAGTGTTACGCTTTATCCCTAACTTTTTCCTGGACCGCCCTTTCGGGTTTTCAGTCCACCAGGATACCAATTTTTGCCCAAGCCGCCTTTTCAGGTTTTCGACTTGTCGGGTGTACAGATTTTTTTCATTTCATCCCTTATTTTTGCCCGAACCCTTTTGGTTCGCTGGGAAGCCCTTATTTTTGCCTAGGTATGTCAACCTAGCGGGTCTTTGATTCATGTGTAGTATCTTTTTACTATGTCTGCATTGGCGGGGTGAGGAAGGTCGTCACCATCCATGGTGGTCAGAATCATGGCTCCTCCTGAGAACACATGCTTAACCACAAATGGCCCTTCGTATGTAGGGGTCCATTTTCCCCGAGGATCACTTTGAGGAAGGATGATACGTTTGATTACCAGGTCCCCAACTTGATACTCTTGTGGTCTGACTTTCTTGTTAAATGCCCTGATCATCCGTTTTTGGTACGTCTGACCATGACAGATAGCGGTGAGTCTCTTTTCGTCAATTAGGTTTAATTGATCAAGTCGAGTCTGGATCCAGTCATCTTCACTCAAGTTTGCATCCTTCATTATCCGGAGAGAGGGTATCTGGACTTCAATTGGCAAGACTGCCTCCATGCCATAGACCAAGGAAAAGGGTGTTGCCCCGGTTGACGTCCTTGCTGAGGTACGGTACCCATGAAGAGCAAATGGTAACATTTCGTGCCAATAATTATAGGTCACTGTCATCTTCTGCACAATCTTTTTGATATTCTTATTAGCTGCTTCTACAGCCCCATTCATCTTCGGCCGGTAAGGAGAAGAGTTGTGGTGATGTATCTTGAATTGCTCGCAGAGCTCCGTGATCATCTTGTTATTAAGATTGGTACCATTGTCTGTAATGATTCTTTCCGGGACGCCGTACCGACAGATCAGGTTATGCCGAATGAAACGTGCCACGACACTTTTGGTTACGGTGGCGTAGGAAGCTGCCTCAACCCACTTCGTGAAGTAATCAATTGCCACCAAGATGAAACGATGCCCGTTGGTTGCCGTTGGTCGGATCTCGCCGATCATATCGATGCCCCACATTGCAAAAGGCCAAGGTGCCGTCAGGACGTTCAGAGGAACCGAAGGGATATGCACCTTATCAGCATAGATCTGGCATTTATGACAAGTTCGAGAATGTTGGTAACAGTCGGCTTCCATTGTGGACCAGAAATATCCTACCCGAAGGATTTTCTTTGCCATGGTGTGTCCACTGGAATGCGTTCCGAATGTACCTTCATGCAGCTCTGTCATGATCTTCTCTACTTCAGTTTTATCCATACAACGCAGTAGATTTGAATCATGATTTCATTTGTAGAGAATGCCGTTGCTGAGGAAGAATTTCACCGCGAACCTTCTCAGAAACTTCTTATCGTTGACAGATGCACCTTCAGGGTATTCCTGAGCTTCCAAGTATCTCTTCACCTCATGATACCAGGGTTTTTCAGTCACCTTTTCAGCCTCAAGATCGCAGCAGTATGCAGGTTCGTCCAACTTCCAGATAAGGATCCGGGGAGCCTCGTTGTCCCATTTGATTTTGAACATTGAAGACATCGTAGCTAGTGCGTCTGCTAACTGATTCTCCTCTCTTGGGAAGTACTCAAAAGTTATCTCTTCAAAGTCGGGAAGCAAAGTCAACACATACTCCTTGTAAGGAATAAGATTTGGGTGTTTCGTATCCCACTCGCCTTTGATCTGATTGATCACAAGAGCGGAATCTCCGAAGACACTCAGAAACTTGATCCTTAAGTCGATTGCAGCTTGAAGACCCATGATACATGCCTCATATTCTGCCATGTTGTTGGTGCAGTTGAAGCACAGCCGGGCGGTGAGTGGAGTATGGGTGCCTTTGGGGGATATGATTACAGCGCCAATTCCATTACCCAAAGCGTTGGAGGCTCCGTCAAAGTGCATAGACCATCAGGGTCCTTCCTCAGGTCCTTCATCCGGTCCAGGTACTTCACAATCAGTTACTACCATGATATCTTCGTCTGGAAATTCAAAGTTCAATGATTGATAATCATCCACAGGTTGGTGTGCCAAATGGTCTGCCAATACACTTCCCTTGATTTCTTTTTGAGTTGTGTACTGGATGTCATATTCTGTCAAGATCATTTGCCATCTTGCTATTCTTCCAGACAGAGCAGGCTTTTCGAATATGTACTTGATGGGATCCATCTTTGAAATCAACAGAGTGGTGTGAGTCAGCATATACTGTCTCAGCCGGCGAGCAGCCCATACCAGAGCGCAACAAGTTTTCTCGAGCAGTGAGTACCGAGACTCACAGTCGGTAAACTTTTTGCTCAGGTAATAAATAGCGTGCTCTTTTCGGCCAGACTCGTCATGCTGCCCCAGCACACACCCCATTGAATTGTCAAGCACTGCCAAGTATAGTATTAGAGGTCTCCCTTCCAATGGTGGCATAAGAATGGGTGGTTCTTGGAGATACTCCTTTATCTTTTCGAAAGCAGCCTGACATTCATCGTTCCACCGTACTACTTGATCTTTCTTCAGCAATTTGAAGATCGGCTCACAGGTAGCAGTTAGATGTGAGATGAATCGGGAAATGTAATTCAGTCGTCCTAGAAAGCCTCGGACTTCTTTCTCTGTCTTGGGAGTCGGCATCTCTTGTATGGCTTTCACCTTGGCAGGGTCCACCTGAATACCTTTGTCGCTTACATGAAACCTAGCAATTTTCCAGACCTCACCCCAAAGGTGCATTTGTTTGGGTTCAACCTCAGCTTGTACAACTTCAGTCGGTCAAACAGCTTCCGCAGATGGTCAAGGTGTTCCTCCTCAGTTTGGGACCTTGCAATCATATCATCGACATACACTTCAATCTCATGATGGATCATATCATGAAATAAAGCAACCATGGCACGTTGATAGGTTTCCCCAGCATTTTTCAACCCGAATGGCATGACCTTGTACCAGAAGGTGCCTCACAGAGTCACAAAGGTAGTCTTTTCCATATCTTCAGGAGCCATCTTGATCTAATTATACCCTGAGAAACCATCCATGAAGGAGAACACCTTGTGTTGAGCAGTATTGTCAACAAGAACGTCGATGTGAGGTAGGGGGAAGTCATCCTTGGGGCTTGCCCTATTTAGATCCCTGTAATCGACACACATTCTGACCTTACCGTCCTTCTTCGGCACTGGCACCACGTTGGCAACCCACTGAGGGTAAGAAGTCACGGCTATAAACCCGACATCGAATTGCTTCATAACCTCATCTTTGATCTTTTCGGACATCTCTGGACGCATACGGCGGACCTTTTGCTTTACCGGAGGGCAGTCTTCCTTGGTAGGCAGATGATGAACCACAATGTTGGCATCCAAACCAGGCATGTCTTCGTAAGACCAAGCAAAGATTTCCATGTAGTCATGTAACATCTGGATCAACCGTTGCTTCACGCTGAGCTCTAGATTGGCACCAATCTTGACTTCTTTTCTATCTGTCTCAGTACCCAGGTTCACTGTTTCCACCGGCTCTTCATGCGGCTGAATGGCCCTTTCTTCCTGGAGTAGCAGTCTTGCGAGTTCACCAGGTTCTTCGCAATCATCTTCACCTTCGTCTTAGGCCAAGTTGATCGGATTTTCGAAGTCATAACTGGCAGTAGCGGAGCTGTTACCAGTGAGATCCAGAGTGGATTCGAACCTGTATAAGTGAGTGTGTGTAAATATAGCTGTTTTGCAATATATAACACAGAAAGAAAAAGAGCACAAGATTTGAAATGCAACAAACGTCCAATGTTTTGATTAATGATATATGGAAATGTCATACAAAAAGCCCTCACAAATGGAGCTACGGTGCCCCGGGTAGGACACCGAGCCAATAAAAGTTTCAACATATTGTTTGTTACAAATTGAAAATCAAAAGAGTTCATTACTGCGTGACAAATGTGATAGGTGTAAAATCCTTTGCCGTCCAGTTGCTTGGTCCGTTGCTGGTTGTCGGATAGATCCAACTGTCAAATTCTGCTTCCTCTACGTCCTCCTCGATAGCATTCACCCTTGGGTTGGTGATGAACACCGGAGCCTTTCTGATCCTTTCTTTGCGAACATCCCTCTGAGCCTCTGCAGTGAAGCCCAGTCCAAACTTGTCGGTCTTTTGAGTGAAGTCAGGAAGCTGACCCCAGTTTGCGCATTTGCCTTTCTCGATTACTGCCCGTGCATCCTTCAGGGAAGCCATCTTCAAAGGAAAGTCTTCTTCAACCACTGCTTCAGCTGACGCCAACGTTGGAGGTACCTCCTCAAAATGTTGAAAGGGGGTTTCAATAAACTCCCCGTCCATCTCGATATACCGGAATGAATTCAAGTGACTAACCATGTATTCCTCCTCGCCCTGCACAGTAACAATCTTCCCTTTGACAGGGTATTTGAGCTTTTGGTGTAGAGTGGATGTTACCGCCCCAGCCTTGTGAATCCAGGGTCGACCCAGCAAACAGGAATAAGATGGACGAATATCCATTACGTAGAATGTTGAGTCGAAGACTTGGGAACCCACACGAATAGGAATGTCTACCTCACCGTCCACCATCCTCTTAGAACCGTCGAAGGCTCTAACATTGCTGCTACTAGGTTTCAATTCTAGGCCTTCACAGTCCAACCGATCCAAGGCCTTCTTGGGCAATACATTCAGGGAAGATCCGGTGTCCATCAATACGTGTGCGAGAGTAGTGCCCCTGCATTCTATAGAGACGTGCAGGGCATCATTGTGATTTTTCCCTTTGGCGGTAAGGTCAGCATCCGAGAACCCCAAACCATTGTCAGCTGTCAAATTAGCCACACAGTCAGTGAACTGATCTGCAGAGGTCTCTTGCGGCACATGGGCCGTTTTCAGAAATGAAATCAGGGCCTTGGCATGGGCCTCTGAGCACAGCAGCAACGATAGCATAGAGATTTTGGAGGGGGTATGCCCCAGCTGTTCAACGACATTGAAGTCACTCTTTTTAATGATTTTAAGGATTTCCTCCATCTCTTGTTGGGAGGCTTCAACAGCAGTCTTTTTTGGTGCCTCCGTCCGGGCAGGCAAATCGGTAGCAACTTCTTTACCCCGGGTATTAGAGGGCTCGGCGGCAGTAGTGGACACAGGAACTTGATTTGGAACATGCACACTTGCGGGTGTGATGATAAGAGGTTTTCGGATAACTGGTGGTGCAATGTCAGGCGAGAAGAGCCTGCCACTGCGAGTAATCTTGGCAGGACCAATGATGTTACTGATACTGGTACTGGTGTTGAACTCCTGCTTCACTCCAAGCACATACACGTCTGCCCCATAGTGCCATGGGACAGCCTTGTCAGATTCATAGGGGAGAGGCCCCAGAACAGTAATGGTAATGGGTGCAACAGACATAATTTGGATTGGCTTCCTCGGGAGAGCCTTGGTAGGATTGTTGAAAATTGTTACGACAGATATTTCTTCAGCGGAAACAAACGGAACAGCAGTTTTCTTGAACAAAATCTCCTTGCTATCCATCAGGCTTTAGATGCCTGATTTCAGCAGCGGACAACCGATAGGGATAACAGCACACAGGAGGCAACCCTTGCTACAACCCGGAAATAAACCGGCTAGCAGTAGGTTCCTTTTAACAGTCAATAGAGGGGTAGCAACATCATTCACCGAAACAGCATACAGATCTTCCTCGACGGCATTTACTCTATGCTGGGGCATAGGAGCAGTTACAACATTTGGCCTCTCAGGCGCCTCAAACTGAATTTCCTTCGCATCGATAAGGTCTTGAACCTTATTTCTCAGGGCCCAGCAATCATCAGTAGTATGCCCGGGGCTATCAGAATGATAAGCACAACGGGCATTTGGGTTATACTTAGGAGATGCAGTATTCACGACCTTTGGAGCTTCTTTGGTGGTCACCAAATTGGTTGATAACAGTTGCGGCAAGATTTGTGACAAGGTCATACTCAGCCGAGTGTATTGCCTCTTGGGCCTCTCACCCCTTTGTTGATTGTACTGCTGAGGAGCAGCAACAGGTTTTGAAATGACCAAGGCATTGACGGCTTGGCGGTGTTCTGGCTTGACTTGTCTTCTAGGACCATAGACGACACTAGCTTCCTTCTTGAAAGGCCTCTTCTCAGTACTTGCGGAGGCAGCTTTCTGTATCTTTCCTGACCTGATGCCAGCTTCTATCCTTTCACCCGTCAGGATCAAATCCGTAAACCCAGCGGAGGAATTACCAACTAGATGATTGAAGAATGGACCAGACAGGGTCCCTAGAAACATGTCAACCAGCTCACGATCAGTCAAAGGAGGCTGCACCCTGCCAGCCAAATCTCTCCATTTTTGCGCATATTCTTTGAACCCTTCGCCCGTTCCTAGAGACATACCCTGAAGTTGGGTACGCGTAGGAGCGAGGTCAGAATTGTATTGATATTGTCTATAAAATGCGGTTGCCAAATCTTCCCAATGTCGGATACTGGTTCCATCTAGCTGATAGAACCACTCAAGCTGTGACCCCGAAAGGCTATCTTGGAAGAAGTGGATCCAAAGATTCTTATCTGTCGTGTAAGGTTGAATCTTCCTTACGTACGACCTGAGATGCAACTTTGGACAGGAAGCCCCGTCATATTTGGCAAAGGCAGGCGCCTTAAACTTGTGTGGGATTACCACCCCAGAAGATAACCCCAAATCTCCGAAATCCAACCCCGGCACATTTTGAATCTCCATGGCACTCAAGCGATCCTCTAATTGCTTGTACCGGTCAGCAGTAGGTGGGTATTGTTCGTCATTGTAATCCGTCTCGTTTTCAGAGACTGCAGGACTAGGAGCTCCTCCCCCTTGGGGACTGTCTTTCTCTGCAGAGGAAGTAGTTGGATCAGCCTCGTTATGGAGTGTGTTCCCAAACCTGCGTCCAGTATTGAACAACGCAGTCCTCTTCTTCTTCTTCTTCTTCTTTAGGAGCAGAGCCTTCAACTCTTGTTGCCCTTGGGCCAGGTTCATCACCATCTCTTAAAACTGGGCACTTTGGGCCTGAAGGGCCTTGATTGCTTGCTCACTGGATGATTCTGGATTCATGACGACTGTTCAAAATAAACAGCAAAGAAGATTAAGCACCCTGTAGAAAAAGGGGTACATGTTATGCACATGATGCATGAGATTCTATCTATGCAATGCATTCAAGGATTTTAGAAATTCACAATTGTTGCAGACAAAAAGAACGCACGTCATATTAATAAGAAGAAATTTGTTAGTACATAAGTGCCCCATGGGCCAAATATTACAAAAACAACTTCTCAAGGTAAAAAGACGTTGCGCATCCTCTTTGGCGCAATGTAGGTGTTGAGGGCCTCTTGCTCATGGAGTCGGCGGGTGAGCTCTAAAACCTTCTTCTCGCTGGCGTAGAAGCTGGCTTCAAAAGTGTTCCGTTCCTCCTTGAGTTGGATCCAACTCTTCTGCATTTCCTCCCACGATGTAGGCATATCATGATGTAGGATGGTGTAGGGAACCTCTCCTTCCTTGATGGGCTCTTTAATCACAGGGAGAACATGAGGATAAGGCATCATTAGACTCTGGGCTCGGGCTCGTACCCACTTGAGATAAGGCTCAAGAGGGATGGAGTTCTTGTGCCCCAGTGTCTTGTTGTCAACCTTATTAGGCATCCTCCAAGCTCTGATGAATCTTTGGCGAAGTCCTTGCGCATTGTTGTCGAAGTCAAAAACTAGGTCAGGAATCAACATGTTGTGAGGACCATCTCTCCGTGCATATCCAAATTGCCTCAAAGCTAGGCAAGGGTTGTAGGTGATACCTCCTCTGATTCCAAGTAAAGGAACATTAGGAAACTCTCCACAACGAATGACGATGATGACATTTTCTCTGGACCGAGAAAACCAATGTACATCAGAGTGAGTAAGAGTCATCAACCGTTGGGACCACCTTGAGCCTTGGTCATTCTTCAAGACAGATTGTGGAAGGTGCGAAATAAACCACCTTGCAAGGAGAGGAGTACAACACATGAGAACACCCCTCTTTCTCATTGTTCGTGTGTAAAATGAGTGAAGGATGTCCCCAAGCAATGTTGGTATTGGATTTCTGGACAAGAAGATTTTGACGGCGTTGACCTCTACAAGCTGGTCAGGATTTGGGAACAAGACCAACCCATAGATAAGGAGTGCCACAATTTCTTCTAAGGCTTGTAGGTCCAATGAATTCCAACATTCTTGTGCCTTCTCAAATAAGAATTTTGCTAAGAAACCTTTGACGCCGCTTCTAGTTTCCCAATGCCCCTTGATGTCAGAAGGCTGTAGATGTAATGATCGAGCAACATCTTCAGGCTTTGGTTCCTTTTCCGTACCGTTGAAAGGTAGTTGATTGAGGATAGGAATTCTCAGGAGTTGAGAAAATTCCTCCAAAGTGTGCACCAACTGGTAGTCAGGGAAAGTGAAACAGTGATGAAGAGGGTCAAAGAACTGGAATAGCACTTTCAACATATCCTCTTCAATGTTAGTGTTGACTAGGCTGAGTAGTCTACCATGTCTTTCACTGAAGGATGAGCTTTTCGGAATTCTTGATGTGAGCTCCTTGAGTTGAGGAGGGATTCTTACAAGGTTGACTTGGATGGTTTTTCTGCGAGGAATTTCCATGACCTACAAAACAAGAACAAAGATGAAGATCTAAACCCTTGAAGTGGTTAGTAAATGCATATGATGTTTTATGATGTTCATGATGTATGCACAAACATATGTACAAGAAAATCACACCAAACCCTAGTTTCAGGCTTGCATGGGGTTTCATAGGTAAGTACCCTCTTGAGTGTAGTTGGCTTAAAAAACCTGTCCTATAAATAATAACTGGGTTCTAAGGAGCTCAATATCACTGGATTGTTTTCATCGTTCATTGTTTTGGTTTAGCCACTTAACTAGCGACCAAAATATTCCAAGAAAACAACCCTCAATGAGTGTAGTATCGAGTATCTACCAACTTCGGACTGCACCAAAGCCGGTCATCTCACTACCCCTAATAAAAGGCCAAGATGGTCAAGTAAGGTTCTAGGTCATTAGTTCTTAGTGACATCACTCAGCGGCCCCGTACTCTCCTTGATTAAACTCAAGGGTTACCGGTACTCACAAATATGTCGCACTAATATAGCTATTGCTTCGACCGTGTCGGTATACCCCGCACAGTTTCCACAACGTATTGCTATAAATGAATGTTTCCCAAAATCCGGGTGTAGGATTGCAAACCCAAACAAGAGAGCCAAAATATAAAGCAATCAAATCAAACAATTAGTCATGCAAGAGGGTGATCTAAGCCCTAAGGTTACTCCACTTTTAAAATTACTCCCCAGCAGATTCGCCAGTTCTGTGATACGGTGGGAGAACTGACTATGGTTTTGCGTTTGTTTTCGCAAATGTTTCGGTTGAGCAAGAGTCACCACCGACTTTTTATTTTATCCTAAGGAAAGGTTTAAAAAGCACAGCAAAAACCTTTGAGACGTTTTCTTGGGTTCGGGGAGTAGATTATAGAAAGGGAAGGTATTAGCACCCTTTCTATCCATGGTTATCCATGGGCTCTTAGTTACTTGCTTAGATCAACTTGCCTTTAATTTTCAATTGTTTGAAATGGTGCTTTGTGTGTGTGGGTTTGAAAAATGTTTTGAAAAGAGGCCAATGTGGTGGCAACCTTTGTAATGATCCATGTTGGGATGTATACAAAGGTGTATGTCTTTTGAAAAGGTTTTCATTTGTTTTTGAAAGTTGTTTTGAAAGTGTAGTGATGTGTGGTTTGGAAAATAGGCAAGTGTTTTGTTTTGCAAGTTTGATTCAAGTAACTAAGAGTTTATTTATTCCTAAATTTCTCAAAGATTTCTCCTATGTTTTTAACCCTTTTAACAATTTTTGTTCCACCATTGCATTTGGTGGACAATCTTGTGTTAGGATGTGAAAGGGACGGGCGCGGGTCATCGTTTAGACCATAATTGCAATGGTGCCAAGTATCTTTGGGCAATTTTTCCTTGGAGGGACTTGATCATTTTCTTAGGCAACTTTCGAGAGCGTCATCGAGGGACTATGATCATTTGATTGTTTTGTTTTGCCCAAAGAGACCTAACATGCAATATGGCCCATTTATTGAAGGCAACAAGTGGAATACCCTAGGGGGTGCAAGTGTGATTAGTGTTGTCCATTTTCATGCTTGTTTATCTTGAAATTAGGTCAGACTATTTTTGTTGTTTTTGATTCGCATACAAAACCCTAATTCTAACATGGCATAATTAGAAAGCATTAAAGTGCGAAAAATAAAGTTCCTAAGTTATTACAACACAATTTATGGGAAGGGGGTACAAATGTTCAAATGGGGGTATTTTGACAAGGAATTTAAACCTAGACTATTACATCAAATTGGGAATTACACAAACTATTTAATATACAATAATTAAATAGAAATGGAATAAATATGCAAGATGCAAAAAATGTTTTTTTTATATGTATGAAAAAAAGTGTTTTTTATATGTCAAATAAACATAATAAAAAGTAATATTTTTTGGAGTTTTTATGTATTTAGGGTAAAACCCTAATTTTATAAATAAAATGTATTAATTATTTAATATGTACAATATTTAATAATTATGTACAAAAAATAAAATAAAAATGAAGTATATTTGTCAAAAAGGTATTTTTAATGTTAAATATTAATAAAAATAAAAATGTATATATTTTGTATTTTTTTAACCTAAATATACTAATATATATATATATATATATATATATATATATATATATATATATATATATATATATATATATATATATATATATATATATATATATATATATATATATATATATATATATATATATATATATATATATATATATATATATATATATATATATATATATATATATATATATATATATATATATATATATATATATATATATATATATATATATATATATATATATATATATATATATATATATATATATATATATATATATATATATATATATATATATATATATATATATGTGTATATGTATTTGTATTTGTATTATTTACCAAATATATTAAATATATACAAAAATAAAATATTTAATATTTACAAAAAAAAGTATTTTTTATATAAAATGTTTTCAAGAGAGAAAATAAAATAAAAGTCAGAAATAAAATATGTTTGCATTATTTTTTAGTATTTTGAATAAAAGTAATCTATATATTTATTTATATACAAATACTCATTCAAACAAATAAATGCCTAATAAATTCAAAAATGGTGTGAAAAATATTTTTTATATTTTTAATATTATAAGAAAAAATAAATGAGTCAGAACAAAAAAGAAAAGGTCAAAAAATCATAAAAATAAGCATAATGGGCCTAGGGGGTGTAAAAGTAAAAATGTGGTGTGAAAAGAAAAAACATTCCAGGCCCAGCCCATAACCTGTCTTCTTCAACCTCCAGCAAACATTGTTCAAAAAAACGCGCGCTTGGTACATGGATTCAAACATCCTGATTCCTGGACTTTTAATGAAAACTCACAACATCAAATATGTTAAGCATCAAACAACGAATCCATACATACCAAAAACTCGATCTAACTCTCAGAAATGAGAGAGAATTTCTTCTCCCCCAATTCCTGACCTAGTTTTTATCCCATGTTCAGACATCAAATTCTCACAGCACACATAACATAAATGAAAACTAATTACACGGGCATGCTCAGGGCTATGAATGTGACATATTCTCTTCACAAACCTAAAGCTAACAATGCCTGGATAGAGAGATATGAGTTCATGAACTTACCTGTTCAGTTGGAATCGTATCTGGTGATGGAGGTGCTTTCAATGCAAGGTGATGATTGGTACAACTTCCTTGATGTCCAGGGATGATATTCCAAGCTTTACTTTTTTTGGAAACCAAGAGAATCGTGTTATGGAACTTCAACTGCAAAACAGAAAAATGAAAATGGTGATGTTGATTGGGAGTGTTACAGGTTGTGTTTGAGGCTTGGAATAGTTTCAAGGGATGATGTGGGATGTGTTTGAAGTGATTTTAGCAAGAATGCATGAAAGGATTGAGCTATGGAACTCAATCTGCAGCAGGTACCCTGTTTTGGAAGTTTGAGGGTGATTTTGTGTTTGAGAAGGCAATGGAGATGGTTGGCTCGTGTTCTAGCTCAGTTAGGATGTTTAGAAAGTGTACAAAGTCTTTGCTTAAGCTTGCCTTGACAGGAATGATAGTTGTGTGTTGTTATGCTATGTTTCTTCAACTTTAAGCAACAAAATGTCCACTTGAGTTCTAGACTGATAGAGGCCCCCATAATGTGCTGCTAACCTTCCCCTTGATCAGTGTGTTTTGTTCATAAACTTGTGCCAAAAGGATTTGCACTGTACTTGCTTGGATTGCTAATTGACATAAAGTTCTACTTTTGCAAAAATGGACATTATGCTTTTTCTACTTTGGGACTAAACCTTTATGTAATGCTTGAACACATAAAATATGGTCTTGGCACAATGAGTTAGCATTAAATTTATGAGTGTAAATGGGATATAGGGCCTATAATCAAGAAATGCAAGCTGAGTTCAAAATGCCTAAGTGTATGGACATGTAATTTGGTCATGAACAAAGTGAGTTTTTCCCATATTGCCAAATTCGATTCTCCCTAACCATGAGGTTGTTTGATGAGTTCTTGGACATTTTGGAAAGCTTGGAATGTGTAATACAATCCATCTTTGAAATGAAAATTGAAATTCCAAGTGGAAGCATGTGAAAAATGGTCTTGAAGTTAGGTAAAAACCTTGCCTAAAATGGTTCAAAATTTCTCTAAGTTAAGAATGGTTTGGTACCCTTGTTCCAAAAATTGTAACTTGAGATACAAGCTTCTTTTGGGAAAACTTTGTGAATCAAAGTTGTATATTTTGCAATGGACTACAACTTTCATGTTTTGACTTTTGCTTTAATCCAAATGAATCTTGGTGAGAAAGTGGGACAAAGTTAGGAAAAAATTAGGGTTTTTCATAACTTAGAAAAATTCTAAGTTATGAAAAATCTTCATTTCAAACCCTAATTTGCAATTCTTGATTTCTTGATGAACAAGTTTCATGATTTGGCATGTTTTGATGAAAAATGAATCTTGACACTTGATTTTGACCAAAAAGTCAAAGTTTGACTTTTCAGTATACAATCAAAATTGATCAATTGACTGGGAAATTCAACTATCAATCTTGTGCATTTGGGATCTTTTGAACTTGTTGAGTATGTCAAGACAATTCCATGGGGTCCTTGAGTCCATATGTGAGCTTGGTTTGCCATTGGCCAGGTCAAACAGTCAAAAATTGCCTTTGTGCAGTCAAAACCCTAAAAATGACCATTTTGCCCTTTTGGTGATCTGATCAAATTTCTTGTGGAATTGTGATCCAAACTTGACCAAATGGTTCATATGAGTTCATAATGTTGATGTGGGTCAATTTTCATGAGATTTGACTGTCAATTGGCCACAGTTGACTTTTTCCCCAATACAGTTGATTTCTAGGTCAACTGTCCAATTGACTGGGCAAAATTTGGAATCAAGATTTGAAACTTGGTATGGATAAACTTGGGAGTCCAACATGAAGCATGAAAGTCATCTTAGGCATTTTAGGTCAAAATATCTTTGTGCAAACACAAACCCTAATTCGGGTCAACAGTGCTAGGAGAAGTCTTGAGCAGAGGAAAACCTGACTGGATCTTGAGCTCCAAGGGTCTTGTGATGAGAAAATGTTGAGGAAATGGGAGGGAAAATTTTGGGGTACAACAGCTGAACTTGATGAAGTATCCTTATGTATCTTACCACTTCGGATACCAGCTTCTACTCTCTTTCTCTCTCTCTCTCTCTCTCTCTCTCTCTCTCTCTCTCTCTCCAGTCAAAATCAACTCAGTAAACCCGGATGACGAACTGCCGATCAGATGATTGAAAAATGGACCAGATAGCGTCCCTAGAAACATGTCAACCAACTCCCTATCAGACAAAGGGGTTTGGACTCTTCCAGCTAAGTCTCTCCACTTTTGAGCATAGTCCTTAAAACCTTCACTTGCACCCATAGACATACCTTGAAGCTGAGTACGAGTGGGAGCAAGGTCGGCGTTATACCGATACTTCCTGTAGAAAGAAGCAACAAGGTCCTCCCAGTTTCAGACATTGGCTCCTTCCAATTGATAAAACCATTCAAGCTGAGTCCCTGACAGACTATCTTGAAAGAAGTGCACCCACAAATTTCTATCAGTAGTGTGGGGTTGGATTTTTCTAACGTACGAGCGGAGATAGAGTTTTGGACAGGATACTCCATTATACTTGGCAAAAACAGGAGCTTTGAACTTATGAGTGATCACCACTCCCGATACCAATCCCAGTTCTCCGAAATCCAAACCAGGGATCTTTTGAATCTCCATTGCACTCAGACGGTCTTCTAACTTCTTGTACCTATCCTCGGTAGGAGGATATTGCTCCTCATCATAATATGTATCATCATCAGAGATGGCAGGACTGGGGCCCTTTTCTTCTTGTTGGTTTTCCCCTTCCTTGGATGATGAGGTCAGATCCGCTTGTTGTTTCAACCTATCCCCAAACCTTTTACCCATTTTTAGAAGAACGACCTTCTTCTTCTTCTTCTTCTCTTTCAGAATGAGAGCTTTCAGATCCTCTTGTCCTTTAGCCAGACTCAAGAACATCTCTTGGAATTGGGCGTTTTGTGCCTGAAGATCTTCGATGGCTTGATCAGAAGACATTTCGTGCTGAAATAAACAACGAAGAAGATGAGAAACCTGTAATGGTACCTGTAATGGTGTGCATGATAATGGGATGCGTATGTAATGATTTCAAATACTTTTTGGAGATTTAAATTTGCAAACCAAAAATAAACAAACTTTATTAGATTAACTTGTAAAAAGGTTCAACAATGCCTTTAAGGCGTTACAAAGAAATAAATGGAAAAAAAATCTAAACTAGAAAAGCAAAATCAAAAATCCCATGGACGCTTCCCCTTTGTGCTGACATAGTCATTGATCGTTCTTTCTTCCCCGAACTGCCTGGTAAGCTTCAAGATCTTCCTTTATTGTTCATGGTACTTCTCCCGTTAAGTATCCCTCTCCTCTTTCAGCTGAATCCAAGACCTCTAATGCCCCAGGATCGGTGGGCATGTAAGGATAAAGAACTGTGTAAGGAATGCCTTCCTCATTAGTGGGCTCCACAATTACTGGCAGTACTTCTTTATAGGGCATCCCAAGCTTCTGGGCACGAGCTCGGACCCATTGGAGATAAGGCTGCATAGGGAGGGAAGTCCTTGGTCCTAGCTCTTGAGGGTCAGATCTATTCACCATGCCCCAAACTCGTATAAACCTTCGGCGATGCTCGTCCACGTCCTCCTTGTAGTCAAATGCAATATCTGTAAGAAGTATCTCATGGGGACCGTCTCTCTGAGCACGACCAAACTGTCGCAAAGCTAGACAAGGATTGTAGGTTATTCCCCCTCTGATTCCAAGCAACGGGACATTAGGGTATCCCCCACAACAATCAATGACAGCAGTGCTTTCCATAACCCGGGAGCTCCAAAGAATGTATGTATGGGCAAGTGACATTAACCTGTAAGACCATCCCAAACCTTCTTCATTCTTTAACACAGACTTGGGGAGGTGCGAAATAAACCACCTCGACAGCAGCAACATGCAACACATGAGAGTCCCTCTTCTTTGCACAGTACGAGTATAGAGGGCATGCAAGATATCACCCAGTAGAGTAGGCACAGGATTACGAGAAAGGAAGATCTTAACCGCATTCACATCTATAAAGGAATCTGGATTCGGGAAGATAACCAAACCGTAGATAAGGAGAGCAAGGATATCTTCAAAAGCCTGAAAATCCAAGTTATGCCAGAACAGCTGAGCTTGATCTATCAGAAACTTGGCTAAGAAACCTTCAACCCCGCTTCGTGTCTCCCAATTGGATACTACATCAGCCCGTTTCAAATGCAGAGCTGAGGCAATGTCTTCTGGTCTAGGAGTCTCTTCCATACCTGTGAAGGGAATCTGCTCTAGGATGGATATGCCCAATAAGTGAGAAAACTCTTCCAAAGTGGGAACCAGCTGGTAATCTGGAAAGGTGAAGCAATGATGCACATAATCGAAGAACTGGAAAAGCACACTCATCATCTGCTCATCAAACTTTGTGGTGACCAGGCTAAGAAGCTGACCATGTCTCTTAATGAACGAAAAAGTCTCGGAAACTTTTGAGGCTAACTCTTTGAGTTGAGCAGGTATTTGCACAAAGTTAACTCGGATGGTATGCCTGCGCACGGAAGCCATAATTTACAAAACAGAACAAAGATAAATTCCATCGGTGTTTGAAATGGTTAGTATGATGAAGCATGTATGCTATGTTATGATGCATGATGTCATGATAAAAACAACACAGGTATAGCAGATAACAGACATGGAAAAGGCAAACAAGTCACACAAAAGCCCTTAAGTTTAAGGCTTGCATGGGGTCTAGGTACTACCCTCTTGAAGTTCAGTTGGTTTCAACCTGTCCTAGCAAAAGTAACTGGGTTCTAGAGGTTCTCAATATAACTGACCATCCTCCATCGGTCATGGTTTCAGCTCACGCAATCTTTTCTTGCGGCCGGAACTATCTCGAGAGTATGGTCTTAATGAGTGTAGCATCGAGTATCAACCAGTTCTCAGCTTTACACTGAGGTCGGCTATCTTACTACTTCCTAATGTCCAAGTTGGTCGATTAAGGGTTCTAAGGTAATTTGATGCTTAACGACACACGTAGCGGCCTCATATTCTCCTCGTTTCTCCACAAGGGATACCAGTACCAACCAATGTGCCACACCAACATAGCTAATGCTTCAACCGTATTGGTCTACGCTGTACAGTTCCCTCACATTTTATTGTTACTTACCTAAAAGGTGTCCCTAGATCCGGGTTAGGGTCTATAGTAACTCCCAAGCAAAACCCTTAAAAGTAAAGTAACCAAAACAAACAAGAGAAGCGATTTATGATGAACTAAATCCTAAGGTATACTCCACTTATTATTCCCCAGCAGAGTCGCCAGTTCAGTGGTACGGTGGAAGAACCGACGGTTTTGGAAAATGCTGGTTTTCGTTTTGCGTTTTTGTTTGCAAAATGTCACGGTAAGCAAGAGTCGCCACCGACTTTTATTTTATCCAACTGGAAAGGAAAAAGCACAAAAAAATTCCTTTTTCGAGATTTTGAGTACGGGGGGTAGATTATATAAAGGGAAGGTGTTAGCACCCTTTCTATCCATGGTTTTCCATGGGCTCTTAGGTACTATCTCATCTTTTGAAAATTGCTTGTGTGTGTTTGTTTTGAAAAGTTTTGTTTTACTTCATTTTAACCCTTACTTCTGTCTTCAAGAGTGTTACGAAGTTGTTTTTGAAAACTTTATTTAAAAAAGGTGTAAGTGTGAAAAGTTTGATTTTTGAGCAAGTACCTACTAGCATCTACCTACTCGGAAAAAAAAGAATTGTTTCTATTCTCGTTTCCTTTAGACAGCGCTATTCCACTATTAAGAAATAGGTAGCACCGTCGTTGGAGTTGTAAGGGTCAATTCGAAAGGGACGTACGATCACTAAAGCAATGTTAGGACGTCTTAGTAATAACCCTAGAGTCTTAAGATCATTATTCGAGGCAACATTTCCGAGGCAACATTTCCGAACGGGACATTTGATCTTTGTTTAGACAGAAGGGAGACCACTAAGACACCCTATACTTAACGACCATTTACCGAAGGCAACCGAAGTAAGAGTATACCCTAGGAGTGTGCATGTGCGAGTGATTTGATTTCAAGTTATTATCTTTGCACATTATGGTTTTCTTGCCTTTTTAAAATTAGCATGCAATCTTGTCATACAATCCTATTAACATACATCTAACAGTTAATATTTGCGAGAATTAAAATACGAGAAATAAAAACCTACTCTATTACAAGGCTTCGGGGGAGGGATTAATTACATAGCCAAAAAACCCGCAAAAAACGATAAAGAAAATCCTAATTAAACTATTACATACCGTAAGCAGTTACATTAATGTTGCAAAAATAATAAGCGCGCGCGATGAAACGAAAATGAGAGAATTAGGGTTTTGACCCCGACTAAACTTAATTAAAAGAAAAATCATTTTTGTGTTTTTTGTGATATTTCAAGAAAATAAGGTTTAATTGAATAAATAAAAAAACCTAATTACTAATTAATTTAAAAAAATTAAGGACAATAATTAAATTAACTTATTTTTGTATTTTTGTTTTATTTGAGAAAAGAAATAAAAATTAAATCAAGCTAACCCTAATTTTCTCTAATTGATTTTAATTATTTACAAAGAAATTTAGAATTAATCCTAAATTAAATTAGACTAATATTAAATTAAATTTGGTAAAATAAAATAAAACCTAATTCTAAATTTGTGAGATTTGATTTTATGATTTTTTTGTGTAAAAAAAGAAATTAATTTTGTGTTAGAAAATAATTTAAACAAATTAAATTAAATAAGAAAAATTAGAAAAGAAATAGAATGGGCCTGGCGGTTTTCAGCAAAAGGGGGTGTTGATGGCAAATTTTGGGCCCAAATGCTGATGGCCTTTGTTGACTTTCCCAATCCCATGCATGTGCTTGACTCACGCCCATGGTGGACCTTCTTTGGGAAGGCCTTGGATCTAGCCTGTTGATGGCTTGGATGCCCAGATTTGGAGAGTGCATGATGGACTTCATGGGGTATCAACACACTTGAATATGCAAGGAAAAATAATATGAAACAATATGGGGACCTGGGGATCGAACCCAGGCCCTTAGGCAATATCACCATGCGCGCTTTCCATCTGAACTAGCCATGTTAATTGTACAAATAGCAACAATCAATTATTATATGATAAAAACAAAAAGTGAATTCTTAAAATGCGCACAATTTGAATGGACCATTCACCGCCTGCCACGCCATCATCGTCCTCATGGCTTCTGTCGTTTTAGATCAAGAACTTTTACCTACAGACAAATGGGCGTAGGTACATCCATGTGCTTCTCCAAAATTTTGTGCAAGCATGATAAATCACAAATAATGGTACCAATCAACTCGTTGCAACCCCATGAGCATCATGGTACCATTGTTAATGACCAATTATTCCTGTATTAAGAATCCCTAAAAATGAACCACGAACCCTAACCATGGCATCTTGCTGTATAGTCAGTAAAAACGAAATTAAATGTAACATTTAGTTTGCAAATGACTCAAGGATTAAGAATATGTTAATGAATCATGCTAAATATGCCAGAATTATTGAATTCGATTTCAAGAAAATGTGAAAACCGTGGGGTACTTACAGTGCAATTCTGGATGTTAGGAAGCTTGCTAATGGTTGAATCTTGATCCTTGGATGCCCAACAATTTATTGGGATGGTTATAATGCTTTGAATAGACCTGAAAAGTGAAAACCAGTTTACCACTTTTCTTGATTTTTTGGAAACTTGCTCTCTCTTTTACACGCCTCCAATCTCCCCGTTTTTGATCTGCAAATGTTCCTTATGTACCCTAGAATGAATTAGGGTTGCAAACTTGTTTCAAATCTTCTCCAATTATGATCATTGATTCATGACTTGATCTTTTGTGCAAATATTTCCAAATCAAGCAAAATGCAATCTTTTGCGCCCATTTGAACCTTGCACAATTTGATCTCACTTCCAGCTGTATAATAGACCTAAACATGCACAAAATCTCAAGCTTTGATTAGTTTTTGATATTTTCATGATTTTATTTTGATTTTATTTGATTTAAATGAAATAAAATCAAAATAAATAACAAAAATAAAATAATGACAAGTGGGAGAGATCATGGGTCATGGGTCACATTACAAACTCAATGCAAGCATAAAAAGTTGGGCCCATTTGACAAAAATTGCAATTTTGGACACATTTGACTTTTGGCAATTTTGCAAAAAAGGTCAACTTTGTCAATGCATAAATTCTTCAATTTTGACCCTAGAGAGATCTTATTGGACATTTTAGAAAGATTAAGATGTCCTCTAAGTAATCGTTTTGGTCTCATATCAATTGAGTCTTCCATGTTCATGTATGAAGCTTTGACCCAAAAGGTGTTTTTGTTGACTTTTCAAAATGACCTATAATGTCCAAATTTATATCTTCTTGTGAGTGCATATTTTGAACTTGGGAGATGATTATGGATTGTAGGTAATTTCATCCTATTCAAAATTAGCTTTGGATGGGTCATTTTTGATAAAGTATGAGAAAGTTATGCTTAGTCAAAGTTGAGTTGACTTTTCCTACAAAACCCTAATTTAGCAACTTTTGGGTTTTGATGAATTGTGAGCAATCCTTGAGGAATCATGATCAACCCTTGATCAAATGATGAATGATACTTTAA
Source organism: Vicia faba (assembly GCA_948472305.1). NCBI lineage: Eukaryota > Viridiplantae > Streptophyta > Magnoliopsida > Fabales > Fabaceae > Vicia > Vicia faba. Next base: position 1,225,113,287 of record OX451736.1, on the reverse strand, counting down.
AATGAGGATTTTGACCAAAAATCTTTAAGTTTGACTGTATGTTGGGCCACAATTGACTTTTGCCCTAACATAGTCGATTTTCAGGCCTTTGAGAAATTGACTGAGCAAACTTCCTATGCAAGGCTTGAAACTTGACATGGATGATCTTGTGAACATATTAGGACAATGGTGAGCATTTGGGATCCTTTGGAATCAACTATATTGATGCAAATTGAAACCCTAATTTGAGGTAGACTGCCTTAGGAGAGAGTTTGTCTGGTCAACCCTTGGACTTCCTTGAGCAATTTGAGGACCTCACTTGAAATGTATTGAGAAATATGGGAGGGAAAATTTTAGGGTACAACATCATAATACCAAGGTTTTTCATCTGTTACCTCCTCTGTCGCAAACACATGAGCGGGCCTATCCAGTCGTCGAACTGTAATTCGGGGTATACCATTCCAAGTATTTACTTGGTACATGGAAGCCAGAGTTGCCAGAGCATCCGCCATCTGATTTCCATCTCTAGGAATATGATGGAATTCAACTTTATTGAAGAATGGTAATAATCTTCTAGCATAATATTTGTAAGGGATCAAGCCAGGGTGACGATTATCCCAACCTCCTTTAATCTGATTTATTACCAAAGCTGAATCACCATACACATCCAGAATCTTGATTCTGAGATCAATAGCTTCCTCAAGACCCATGATGGAAGCCTCATACTCTGCCATATTATTAGTGCAATCAAACGTTAACCTTGTAGTAAAAGGAATATGTGATCCATGAGGTGTGACAATCACAGCACCAATTCCTTTACCATAAGCATTCATCGCTCCATCAAATACCATACTCCAACGAGATTCAGGGTTAGGGCCCTCCTCAGGCAATAGTTCATCATAATCTTTCACTTTCAGGAACATCACATCCTCATCGGGGAATTCATATTCTGCAGATTGATAGTCATCTATCGGTTGGTGAGCAAGATAATCTGCCAGCACATTGCTTTTTATGGCCTTTTGAGTGCGGTACTCGATATCATATTCAGACAACATCATCTGCCAGCGGGAAATTCTCCCAGTAAGAGTAGGCTTTTCAAAAAATATACTTGATTGGATCCATTTTGGAGATCAGCTAAGTAGTATGATTCAACATATACTGCCGCAAACGCTTTGCCGTCCAGGCCAAAGCATAACATGTCTTTTCTAGCATGGAATATCGTGACTCACAATCAGTGAACTTTTTGCTGAGATAATAAATGGAGAACTCTTTCTTTCCCGTTTCATCCTGTTGTCCCAGAATACAACCCATGGATTTATCTAACATTGTTAGATACATAATCAACGATCTTCCTTCTACGGGAGGGAGTAAGATAGGAGGTTCAAGCAGATACTCTTTAATACTCTCAAATTCCATTTGGCAGTCATTCGTCCACACACAACCTTGATCTTTCTTTAACATCTTAAAGATCGGTTCACATGTTGCAGTCATGTGGGAAATAAATCTGGAAATATAATTCAACTGCCCGAGGAAACCTCTGACTTGCTTTTCAGTTCTTGGTGCTGGCATTTCTTGAATTTCTTTGACTTTATCAGGGTCAACTTCAATTCCTTTCTGGCTAATAATAAAACCCAACAATTTCCCCGATCTAACTCCGAAGGTGCATTTATTTGGATTCAAGCGGAGACGATATTTCCTCAAACGCTGAAACAACTTCAACAAATCTTCTATATGCCCTTCTTCAGTTTGGGATTTAGCAATCATATCATCAACATATACTTCGATTTCTTTGTGCATCAGATCATGGAATAGGGTTGTCATAGCCCTCTGGTACGTTGCACCAGCGTTCTTCAACCCAAAGGGTATCACTCTGTAACAAAATGTTCCCCAGGGTGTGATAAACTTTGTTTTTTCCATGTCCTATGGAGCCATTCTTATTTTATTATACCCGGAAAATCCGTCCATGAACGAGAATACTTTGAATTTTGTAGTGCTGTCCACTAACATATCAATGTGAGGCAGTGGAAAATCATCTTTTGGACTAGCTTTATTTAGATCTCTGTAACCTACGCACATGCAGACTTTTTCGTATGTTTTCGGTACTGGGACAATATTGGAAATCCATTAAGTATACACTGACGTCACAAGAAAACCAACATTAATCTGCTTTAGGATCTCCTCTTTGATCTTTACTGCCATATCTGGGTGAGTTCTTCTCAACTTTTGTTTAACCGGCGGACACTCTGGTTTCAACGTCAAATGATGCTCGACAATGTCTGTATCTAGACCAGGCATATCTTGGTAAGACCAAGCAAAAATATCCACACACTCTTTCAACAGCTCAATCAACTCGCTCTTTACATCATGATGCAACGATGCTTCAATCTTGACTTCCTTCGGATCTTCTTCTGAACCCAAATTAATCACTTCCAAAGGCTCCTTATATGGCTGAGTGGTATTTTCCTCGTGCTCGAGCAAACGCGAGACCTCTTCTGGGATCCCATCATAATCTTCTTCTTCAGCCCCAAACACAGGACAATCAAGGTTGGGAGAGGGTGCAGGGTCATTGTATTCAAAGGGTTTTTTAATTAATTTGCACATATGATTTATGATTGCTTTTAAAAACTGACACATATTACAAGTGATCATGCAGATTAATTTTCAGTTATTATTTATTTTGAAAGGGTTTTTTTTGTTTGATTACCATTTCCCAAGAAAAAAGCATAAAACAAAAGACATGATTTTGGAAGCAAAGACAACTTTTATTAATGATCTTAAAAGTTATAGCAAACAGATAAGCCCTACAACATTAATACTTCCACCTTGGGCAGAGTGAAAGCTTTTCAAAAGAAAGAAACAAATTAACAAAACAAATTACTTTGAAACATGTATGCAAGAAGGAACATCAATGGTGACCCAGTTCTGAACTCGGACTCCATGCGTCACATGATTCGGTACTTCTTGCTCTGCTTTATCCTCTTCAACAGCATTAATTCCAAAACCAATTGGATGGAGGTAGCCTCCGCAACGAAAAACATCATGATAACTGTTCACAGTAGACTTTGACTTCAAATTTTCGCCTTTGCCATTCCTCGAAGAGAAACCTATACCAGATCTGTTTTTGTTCACGGGTGGATCCACAAGTCGTCCCCAAACTACATTATGACCATTGCGCACAACCTATTGTGCGTCCTTCAGGGAAACCACAGAATTCTCATTCTTCCTTATGTTGTCAATGGATAGGGCTTGGAATTGGGTTCCAACAGTAGCCACATCTGCTTCTACGATACTGAAAGAGGATAAATGGGATATCAACAACGCCTGCTCCCCATTTATGATCACTACCTTCCCTTCACGCATAAATTTTAGCTTTTGATGCATAGTTGAAGTGACAGCCTCTACTTCATGTATCCATGGTCTTCCAAGCAAACAACTATATGCGGGAATAATGTCCATGACCTGGAAGGTTATCAGGAACAAATGTGGTCCTATATGGATGGGTAAGTCCACTTCAACAATGACAGATTTCCTCGACCCATCAAAAGCCTTCACAATGATGCCACTCGGGCGCATAGGTGTTCCCTGATACTTTAACTTCATGAGAGTAATCCTCGATATAACATTCAACGCGGATCCATTATCAATTATCACATTGGAAGGCGAATCATTCTTACAGTTCATAGATATGTGGAGGGCCAGGTTGTGATTCCTCCCTTCATCTGGTAACTCATCATCGCAGAAACTCAAGTTGTTACATGACGTAATATTTCCAATTACGCTGCTGAATTGATCTAATGGCATGTCACTCTCCACAAAAGCTTGGTCTAGTACTCTCATCAGTGATTTTCTATGAGTGGAGGAATTCATCAATAAAGCTAGGATAGATATCTTTGAAGGAGTCTACAGTAGCTAATCTATAATTCTGTAGTCGCTCATCTTAATTATCTTCAAAATATCATCCACTTCTTTCTCTAATGTGGCTCCACTAGTCTCTCTTGTAGCCTTATTAGGCTCATCATCCTCGGCAATTTTCTTTCCAGCAACAACATCTTTTCGAACAACCGGCGCAAACACAAGATCGCTACGGGTCACCCTGCTATTTTCATCTATATTTCTAACATCAGGCATTGGCTAGATGGGAACCTCCACCCCATCTTCTAAGATTGTAGCGTTGTATTTGTAAGGCACATCCTTATCTGATTTATATGGAATAGGACTTGGAAAAACCAATGGGGTAACAGCTGGTTTGCTATGGTACTCCACTTTAAGATAAGCGGGTGCATCAAAACTAGGTACAATGACGTTTACCCCTTCCTCAACACAATCAGCCATCAAAAGGTCATTTCCGGCAAATATTCATCTAAAGAGAAATACTCATTCGCGGAGGCATACTCTTCCTCTGACTCTTCTTCCATCAAACAAACTTCAACCATATCAATCTCATGATACTCATCTCTCTGACCTGTGATCTTGATAGTTCCATTGTCTAACAGCAACTGAACACCCTCCCTCATAATAGAACATCCTCGGGAGTCTCGAGAGCAAACTATGCAAGATCCATATTAGTGTTCTACCTGACCAACAGTACGGCAGAAGGTAGCATGCAACTGCATGAGATCCTCATTCAAATACTCCACATCAAAAATTCTGAATTCACCAGGACATCCAGAAACCATATTCACTTCCTCTTCATATTCTGCCCTAGGCCTGATTATATGGATTAAACCTTCATCCATCATCTCCTGTAAATCAACCTTTATCTTCTCGCAACCCTGTATGTCTGTACTGCAAATAGCACAACCGGAATGGTCATGCGTATAATAACTGAATTCACAGAGGTCTGCGTGCATCTTTACCAAATCTCTTCTAACTAGATTAATGTCAAAAATCCGAAAGTCGCATGGACAACCGGCCACCATATTTACAGCATTCATTCCCCTGTGCTTGGGTAGAGGATTATCTTTCACATTAGGTCCCATGTCTTTGAAATATAGCATTCCAGACTTCACCAACCTTTGCACTTCAGTCCTTAAAGGATAACAATTCTCAATATTATGCCCTGGTTCTCCCTGATGAAAGGCACAAGTCTGGTCTGCTTTGTAATACCAAGGCAATGGTTATGGTACAGTGGGAGGTGGTCGTGTTTGGACCAACTTCTTCTGAATCAATGCCGGTAGTAGTTCTGCATAGCTCATGGGAATAGGGTCATAGTTCTCCCTTCTCTGATTTTTCCCTTGGTTCCCCTGCTGGGACTGTCTTTGATAAGCAACGGTAGTCGGAGCGACATTCATTACAGAAGTAACTGAGGCAACTTGCTGGTGATGTTGATAATTCCTTCTAGGAGCGCTTACTCTCCTCTCTTGTATGACAGCATTTGCATCCCCCTCTTTCTTCTTTGTAAACCCATAAGCTGGCTTTTTCATACCTCCGGATCCTTCACCCTTCGTCAAACGTCCTTCTCTTACTGCCTCTTCTAGGCGGACACCCATCCCTACCATCTCTGTAAAATCACTTGGGGCACTTGCTACCGTTCTTTCGTAGTAGAAAGCGCCCAGCGTGTTCAGAAAATTTTTAGTAATTTCCTTCTCCTCCATGGGAGGGATCACTTGTGTAGCTACTTCGCGCCATCTTTGCGCATACTCTTTGAACGATTCTCTGTCTTTCTGAACCATGGCCCTAAGCTGGTCACGGTCGGGCGCCATGTCCATATTGTATTTGTATTGTTTAATGAATGCTTCTCCCAAATCATTAAAAGTATGGATGTTGGCGCTGTCTAAACTCATGTACCACTTCAATGTTGCGCCGATCAGACTATCTTGGAAAAAGTGAATCAGCAGGCGCTGATCATCGGTGTGGATAGACATTCTCCTTACGTGCATCACCAAGTGAGCATGAGGGAAAGTGTTTCCCTTGTACTTCTCAAACTCCGGGACTTTGAACTTAGCAGGCACTTTAACATTCGGGACCAAACACAGCTCATTCACATTCTGCCCAAATAGCTCTTTTCCTCTAAGAGCCTTCATCTCTCTTTGCATCCTATCAAACTGTTCTTGGAAATCATCCATTGTGTCATAAAGACCCAAGTCTTCACTCGGCGGAGGGAAAGGACGACACACATCTTCATTAACAAAAGGAACCAAATTCACCGAAGGAGGTGCAGCAGGAACAACATACACCACAGGAGGCACTAGAGTAACAACAGTTTGAACCACTGGAGCATCTTGAGGGCCAAGATTGAAACCTTCAGGTGCGAAATTCTCTGGCATTCCCCAGAGATAACCTTGAGGCATACGGTTTTGAACAACAGCCGGAGTAGCGGATACAGGAACAGTCAGAACTTCAGTACTTGCCCTTGTTGATTGAGGTTGAACACTCGGTGGCTGATTCTGAGCAACCACCAGAGCTTCCATCAGAGTAGTCAAATTGGCCAAGCCATCCTTCAAAGCGGAAACTTCTTCGCGCAGCTCGCGATTCTCCTGTTCTAAGTTGTCCATCTTCTTTTTGAAATTAGCCCGAGTGCTGTAGTGATGAGTCAGGTTGCTATTAAAGTAAAGAAGCTGGGTAAGGCACCTGGATATGCATAATAAATGCAAGAAATATGTGAAATATGATGCATGATGTGCAATGCACATGATTATTTTTGTTTCATTATTTAATATTTCAAGGGATTTAAGATTTATAGACATATTGCAAACATCAAAATAATAACGCATTTAAAATACTGAAAAAATTTATTAAAATAACTTTGAAAGGGATTACAAGTTTCAATGATCCCAAGTACAAGATGAAAATACAATCTAAAAATCCTGAGAAAAATAACTGATGGAGATCAATCTGTATGCTGGCGCTTCCCTGTGAGCCTAGAAATCTTAGCCCTCAACCTCTGGCTTTCTTCCACATGTCTGGTGGAAACCTCCTTCCAATCATCTGAATCAGGAAGTGAGTAACCAGCACCTGTTTAAGGCTTAGGAGAAAATAAATCCCCTTGCCTCTCCATAGACTTTACTGCTCGACTCTCGAGGATCTCGATCAAATCGTCTTTCTCCTCCAAGTCTGCTCTGTAGGAACTCTCTAAAGTGGAACTTGTTCTTCCAAGCATCCCTTTCCTGTTGCATCCTAACCAAAGCAAGTTGCAGCTCTTCTAGATCATCTAATAAGGGAGGAGTGGTCTTCACAAATAGGTCAGGCATGGGTGTCTCTCGAGTATACGGCATCTTCAACTGAATGGCTCTCGATCGGACCCACTGAAGATATGGCTCCAAATAAACAGCACCCCTAGGTCCCAAATCCTTCCTACTCTTCTTATGAATGTGACGCCAGGTCTTCGCAATTTGCTCCCTAGCTTCCATGTGGTCTTCTCCTTCCTTCAGAAAGAAACTACTGAAATGAATATTGTTTTGTTTATCCCTCATCGGATAACCAAGTTGTCGCCGCGCAAGAACAGGGTTATAGTTAATTCCTCCCTTTGTACCAAGAAGAGGTACATTAGGGAAACTACCACAACTGTCAATAATCTCTATATATTGATAAGCTCTATGATACCAATCAATATCCAAGTGAGTAAGTGCCATGATCTTGGGAGCCCAGCGGGGATCCTTTTTGACATCCCAAAAAGCATTAGACTGAGGCATATGAGAGATGAACCATCGGTACAACAGAGGCATGCATCAGATAATCATTCCCCCATGATAAGAACTCCGAAGATGAATAGAGTAATAAGCTTCACCCAACAGTGTAGGAACTGGGTTTCCAATCATGAAGATCCTGATAGCGTTAATGTCGACAAACTTGTCCACATTAGGGAATACGAATAATCCATAAGCAAGTAAAGCAAAGATGGCCTCAAAAGAAACCGTACTCTTCATTCTGGAAAAGTAACGAGCTTTCTCTAATAAGAACTGAGCTGGTAATCCTTTAATACCTCCTTTAGTAGTTATATGGGTTTCCACCTCAGACTTCCCTAGATGAATCAAACCATCAATCTCATGTGGTTTTGGCTCACCCTCCAAACCAGTCAAAGGAACACGATCGGTAATGGGTAAATCAAATAGATAGGAATACTCCTCCAGTGTAGGCATCAACTGATAATCGGGAAAACTAAAGCAGTGATACACAAAATCATACAACTGGACCAAGGTCGAGAGAATACCCTCCTTCATCTTCAGCTTCATGAGAGGAATAATGGATCCATACTTCTTTCGAAAGTGTGCAGAACATTTGATCTCTGGAATTAGACTGACCAACTCATCTATCTTGGGATCCTTGAAACTGTATTTCCCGGTCTTTCTCTTTATGGAATCCATGGTTAACAGTACCTGAGATATTCACAAATAGTCAACCTTTAAATCCCTTGAAATATTGTTTTCTTCAAAAGATGCTTATGAGTGCATGGATGCATGATGCAACAATCACATACAAGATCACACATATAGGGTTCATAGGTTCAACGTCACGAGTATGAGGTCGAAGGTACTACCCATAAGGTGTTGGTCTAAGAGTTATCACATGCCGAACAAGGTTCTAGAAGTTCCCAGAGTCTACATCCTTCCTTCGGATATTACCAACTTCCCGATTAACTCGGTAATTAGTAATATTCTCAAGAAAGACTCGTCCGAGCGTAGTATCGCGTGACAACTATTTCCGGATTACTCCGTCATAGCTTCCACACTACACCTAAAAGGCCAAGATGGGTTTCGTATTCTACGGTCCTCAGTTTCAGCAGGCTCCCAGGTCGAAAGCAGTATGTCTTCCCGATTACTCGGTAAATGACACTACAATCAAAGGGGCCTCCACTGAGTGGGGGATCTCATGCCTCCTTTTTTGGTATTACTCCCTCAAAGTTAACATGACTATACCGCCCGTCCTATCTTAAAGTTTTCCCAAGTCCGGGTATAGGACTCATGAGTAATCACCAAGCACCCTGAAAACCAGGAAAATCCAAACAAACATATATACAAAATATAACACATAAACAACAATAGCACATATACAGATATAAACAAAGATAGGCTCAACCCACTTAGGGATGGACCAGAAAGAGGTTAATCTTTCCCCAGTGAAGTCGCAATTTTTCTATAGCGGTAGAAATGTTCAAGACTAAGCCATTGGATTGACTAGACTTTATACAAATCAAAATAAAAATCTCCACCACGCTTTATTGTTTCCAAAGGAATGGGAAAAGAGCGAATAATCCAAAAAAAGGGGGGAAAGATTCAAGGTAAGGGGTTTGGTTATGCAAAGGGAAGGTATTAGCACCCTAAACATCTATGGTACTCTGCAGGAACCTCTTTGAAAAATCTATATATTTTGGCTATAAAAAATGTGTTGTATATAAGATGGATGGTGGAGGTGAGAAAAGAAGTATATTTTTATGATTTTTGCACCCGTCGCGGTTGTGAACCTTTAGTGCCTACGTACCACCTTTCATGCAATAGGGGATCAGGGTACATATATTTCCTCTTTTAAAAATTTGGAACACAAGCGTGTTGGTTACTTTTATGAGATAAAACATCATCGTCATTGTCCGTGTGGAAAACATACTTACTACCCACAATCACGAGAAAGGAGAATTTGCGTCATCTTAAAGTGGAGGATATGGCTTGGATTTTAAAATCAACAATGCCTCACTCAACACCCAAGTGGAAAATATCTCTCTTTACTACATATTGTAGAAGTATAGTTGTTTGCATCACTACAAGGATTGACAAGAGTTTAATCTTTTGAGAAAAGTTTTAAAATAAAAGTCAAAGTGGCAAAAATGGTTTGAAGTGAGATTGATTGGCTTTTAGTCTTCTCAAAAAAAGTCAAGGTATTATTAAATTGATTGGAGTTTATTTATGAAAATGTTTTGAAAATGCATGGACCTAAGTCCAAGTTTATTATGAAAGTGGTTTAAGTTTCAAAACAAGAAGAGTTTTCAAAAGGAGGGAGAAGATTTTTGAAATTAAAGAAGATGGGAGGAGAAGAAGAGACTATCATAAAGCATAAGGTAAAAGTTAAGGATAAGAACCATCTAACCAACAAGAAGTCAAAACTTGACATTATGAGCCAAGATAAAATTCTCATTCTTTGGATTGAAACGAAGCAAGCAAAGATACTAGACCTCTTTAAGTGTACTAAGTCTTCACAAAAATTGGACAGAGTAACGGCTGTATACGGGTGAATTCCAAAATACAAACAAAGGATGTAATCACCAAAAACCTGCACACAAAACAAACAAGCAGTCCAATGTCTTGAGGTAAACCTTAAGAGCTCTAGACAAAATAATCAGATAGGATCACAAGGTCTCCAAGATAGGCTAAGGTTTCTAATCTTAAGTCCAAGAAAAAGTCCCATGCTCCATAATGCCAAGGATAGTAATCAAATAGTCCAAGTACCGTTAAGAGTTTTTTTAGGATTTATGTTGATTATTAAGTATCTTAAGAAAAGAAAAGAAAAGCTCAAGTGAGCAAAGTAAAAATGACAAGAAAATAAATGCTCAAATGAGCAAAGATGAAAATGGCATGAAATGAGAAATGCTAAAAAATAAATAGTACATAAAGCATAAAAGAATAAAAGTATAAGATAAACAAGTCAATAATTAGTGGTTAGTTGGATGACCATCTTAAAACTTGCATTTGGAACTCATTAGAGGATTGGTAGAACCAAAGCCTCCACACAACAAGTTGCATTTGTTTTTTGTCACTTTTGAATTAAAAATTTAATCAAACTATTATTAAAATTATTCATCCATTTTTTGTGGAGTCAAACTCAACACCATGGATCCAATGATGTTAATAAAGTCATGATCAAAAAATCAACCCAAGACAGCTAGAAAATAATCACAAAATAATAATATATTTAATATATACATTAAAAGATTTAAAAAATGTTTAAAAAATGGAAAATAATGAGGAAAATATCAATTATGTTCAAATTAATCAAGAAATGAAAAATAAGGCCATAGAAAAATCAGAAATGGATCCAAATATTTTTATAAAAATTTTGGTAATTTTTAAAAGTCAGAAACTATTTTTAAAAATTAAAACAAATATGTAAAATAAACAAAAATAGTAAAAAATAGTAAAGTCAGAAACAAAAATAAAATAAGGTCACCAATATTTGTCACAATATCATTGGATCATTCCATAATTTTTTCAGAATTTAAAAATGTATAAAAGTATTTTTAAATATTTTAAACAAATCAAATAAGTGTAAATTTTATAAAAAATACCAAAACACAAAATTAAATTGTGAAAAAATAAAAATCAGAAAGAGAATAATCAAAAATATTTTTCATAATTTTTTCAGATTTTTTAGACTAAAAATGAATTTTCTATGATTCTTTGAAATTTAAAATATAAAAATCAGAAAAAGAAAATAAAAGTAAAATATGTAGACCATTGGATGAGAGTCAAAATGCGTTAGTAATCAAATCCAAGGGATCTGGCGCACTGTTCATATCATGGTCATTAGTGAATAATGTACAGAATCAATAATAAATCAGTTTTTTGAAAATAACAAATGGCACGCCATCATTGATTGGAAGATGACATGTAGGTCATCTTCAACCTCCAGCCATCGTGATTTGCAGGTCTCTCAAACTGTAAAATCAAAAGCTCAGACCTATGCCAATCGCTTCGTCTCTTCAAGACGAAAACAATCACACCCTCGCGCCAAATTTATATAAATTGTAGCTCAAGTAATTTGGAGGGAAAGTTTTGAAAAGGAATTTGAAAATTCATGGTCAAAACGTGTTTCCAGTGAAATGTAAGTGTTGCGACTAGAACCAGGGCAATAAGAGCAACACAATGATATCAGAGTTTTGAAGAATTGATGAAGGAATCTACCTATTGAAGTTGAGTTGCAGAGTGTGATACGGTGGGAGAACTGACTTGGTTTTTTGCGTTTTGATCACATTTGTGCGGATAGCAAGAGTCGCCACCGACTTTTCTTTTATCCAAAAGGAAAGGTAAAAAAGCACAGGAAAGACCTTTCAAGATTATTTCTCGGGTTCGGGGGGTAGATTATGAAAAGGGAAGGTATTAGCACCCTTTTCATCCATGGTTTTCCATGGGCTCTTAGTTACTCATTTAGATCAGTTGCTTTTATTTGACAGTGTGCTTGTGGTGTGGGTTTTGAAAGTGTTTTGAAAAAATCTCTTCGTAATGGTGTATCGTTTCTATAAGAACGCGTACGAAGTTTTTATTTCGAAAAGTGGTTCAAAGATGTGTTTGTGGACTGTGTTTCGGAAAGTGTTTTGAAAAGATGTTTTGCAATGGTTATCGTCTCTATAAGAACGTATACAAAATGTTTTGTCTTTTTTGAAAATGTTTAGAGATGATAAGTGTTGGTGTAAAAATATTTTTTGTCGTGAGCAAGCGAGTAACTAGGAGATAATCTACCTACTCGAAAGGTTTTCAATTGTTCTTTTCTTCCTCCTTTTAATGTTGCTATCTTACCATTAATTTGGTAAGAAGCCCCATCGTTGGATGTAAAGGGACAGGTGCGGGTCAATTTTACAGTCATCGAAAGCAACTTATGAGACGTTTTAGCAATTTTCGTAAGGGACGAGATCATTTTATCAAAGGCAACGTTGAGGGTCATCGAGGGACTACGATCTTTTTATCGAAGGGTCATTGCTAAAATGTCCCATGTTCGAGGGACATGACTGTGTTTCCGAGGCAACAAGCGAGGTTACCCTAGAGGTGTGCGTGTGAAAAAGTGTGTTCGTTTCAAGTTAAGTTTCACTTTGATTAGGTTATCTAGCGATTGATTTTGAATCTTGCCATGCACGCCTATTTACTATACAGTATAAGGAAAACAAGTAAATTGCGGAAATTGAAATTTTACGCTATTACAGAGCTTTCGGGAATGGGGGTACAAATTTACGAATAGGGATGAATCAATGCGATTAACAGTAAAAAATAGGCAATCAATACAACCAAACCGAATTGAATCAAATTATTATAACCGTCTAGGATAGTAAATTAACAAAGTATCGTAACAAAGATTCTAAGTTACTTTGTTTGTAACGTTGGAAAGAAAAGAAAATAAAGTAATTGATTAAAAGAAATTAAATCAATTGTATACATCTTTTTGTTTGTTATTTTGTATTTGTGAGAGTATATAAAAAAACCTATTCTATATACTTTTTGAATTTTATTATATGTAAATTAATTAATAATTTTCTTTAAAAAAAAGTTTATTAAAGAAAGAAAAAGAAGTTGATAAAAATTATTTACAAAGTCTAAACCAAACTAATTATAAAAATTGTATATTTTAAGTTTAATTAAATTTTGAGAATTTAAACTAAATATAAACTAAACAAAATGGAGAAGTAAGATTAGAAGAAAAATCAAAATAGAAATGCCCAAGGGAGGAGTCCAACTCAGATTCTCTGGGTTCTTATGGATACACCTTGCCAACCGAACTACGCCACTTATTTTCCAAATCTACACTTCAATTAAAATACAAAAAGAAAATGGTAACGGATTGGGCCAACAGGCCCAAAGGGGGCCGAGCCGGTTTGGCATAAGAAAGGGAAAGGGTTTGAAACCCTATACACCAAATGCGCCGCTGGCTTCATTGAAAAGGAGCATGAAAATAAAAAAAATAATTACTGCTGGTTGGAAAAAGGAAAGAAACGTGGAAGCATCATTATTATTGGAAAAAAATATTACTTCTTATGCTACTGTAAAAAAAAGACGCCACTCTTCAACTCTCTCTCTCTCTCTCTCTCTCTCTCTCTCTCTCTCTCTCTCTCTCTCTCTCTCTCTCTCTCTCTCTCACACACACACACACACACACACGTATCATCTTCAATAGGCTTACCCCAAACACCCATTTTTTTTATGCTCAAAAGAAACATCACCAACGATTTTCTGCTAAAAACCGTCATCTTCCTCATTCTTTTCAGCAGTAGAGCTCGTTGAAACTGTATGTTTTCTGGAAGGTGTTGACGTCCTTGATGGTGTTGATGCCCTTGATGGTGTTAACTCCCTTGATGGTGTTGACGCCCTTGTCGAAGATGCCGAACGGGTTATCGAGGAAGATGGTCTAATGTAATATGAAACTGAGGCTGAGCTTGTGTTGATGGTATTTATGGAGTAGGATCTGTTTGAAGAATAGTTGTTACTAAGAGTGTGAAATGGAAATCGAATGACGAATCACTGAACCACTTCTTAGAGGCGCCAGGGTTGATTGTGATTCATTTTCTGATGGTGGAAAAAACCGGGGATCGATGGTGTTGCCGTGAGAATTTCGAATGTTGTTGGGTTTTTTTTAATCTGTAAGGGTAATTGAGATGGGTGATGATGAGTTGAGAAAGAGTTGGAGATTTGAAGTTATTCGGCACAGTAAGAGACAAAGGGGGTATGAAATCGGTCTTGTGAGGTAATAATCAAATGGTAGCAAATGATGTCTTCCGCCTCTGTTGGTAAAATCCTAGACCACTCTTTTTTTTCGCAATTTTCTTACTGCCTGCTTCTAACTTTTTTTGTATATTTAGTTATTAATTTTTTTTATCTATACTTGTATAGTGACAGAATAAGCAGTTTAAAGCAAATCAAAATGGCAACGAGCTTATGAGTTCGGGAAGCAAAACTTATAGAATTAGAGCTTTTGCGAACGATCACTTCGAAATTCTTTATGCTGCTACCTCCGTCCACTTTTTTTGTTCCTCACTCGTTCTTGCTGTTGGCCTTTGTTTGACAGGGAAGTCTCCTTTCTCTTTCTTTTTTCTTCTTAGACTCTGAAGGAAAGTGTTTTGGAAAATGATGATTGAAGGCGTTTTTTAGTGATATTCTGTTTGAAAAAAGAAACAGAACTCTGATGATTTTTTTTAGTGATATTTATGTTGCTATCTTTGCCTTTGATGTTGCTGTCCCTTTTATCATAATAGTGTGATAAAATTTTTGGGGGGAAATGTTTGGCCAATTTGAACATTTGAGGCATACTGCTGTTATCTTTTTTTCTGCTGCAGATTTTTGTTGCCTATTTTATGCAACTGCTGGTTTGGTTTGTTAGCAGGTTTTTGGGGCAGCAAGGCATGATTTTTTCTCTATGTTGTACTTGTGAATCAGAAACATGTTTTATGTTTTGTAATAAACATATTTATTTGGGCCAATGATAGGACAAATTTGAGGCTTTTGTTGGGCTTAACTCTTTGATTTGTGATGCTGTTAAATCTGAATTTTGTATTTGCCTATTGTGATTTCATTACACCACCTCCTTTTCTTTTTGTGAACCAAGGTTTAACTTTGCGATTTGCAATCGGAAAAGAAAGCCCATGATTGAAACTGATTTATATGAGGCTTTGAGTTTCATCGCATGATTAAATGACCTCTTAACTTTTTCTGATTCCAAGCATAAACCTCATGATGAGAAAAAACTTGTTCTAAACAAAAGTCTTCTTGAATTTTTCATATGCTCACTAATTTTTGTTCTTGTTTCATATATGAGCAGTTTGGGCAATGGGGGAGAATTGGTGAGGAATGACTTGAAGTAATTGGTCAAGACTTGAAGATGAAGAAGTTCCCTTGTAGCTTAGTGAATTGTTAGGAATGTCGCGAATCTTGTAATTTGAATTACTTAGTTTAGAAACTTGTAAAGCACATTCCAGTTCTCTTGTAAATTTCAACGATGAATTCCGCTTTATTTTGTAAAATTCAAACAATGCATTCTTGTTGTAATCCTTTATTCTTGATTCAATTTGAATTTGTTTCTAAGACTTGCAAAAATCGGAATATTCTTTGACATAATTTAAATTACGAGCACGGATTGGATTCTTTTCAGTTGCCCATGAACTTAAAAAATTCCTTTTGAGAAAAGAATGAGACTTGAATCTTGATGAAACATGAAACCCCTATTTGTGTGATTTGAATATATGTCTTGCTCGATAACTTAAACCTCAAGAAAATCCAATGCTTTTGTAGTTTGTATTTCAAGTAAAACCAAAGCGCCTTATCTTTCAAACTTTGAATCAAATTCATTCAAAATGACCTCGTCTGCCATGCCTGATTAGAATGAAACTTTATTGCCAAACAAACATGTTTTGGAGAATATCTGTAAATCCTGTAGAATTAACCAACTTCAATAAAATGCGGTTAAGAACACTTAGAAATCAACTAAAGTCTTGCGACGATTCAAAAAAATTTAAAAAAGTCCTCCAACACAATAAAATCATGTGTGACATCATTTATGACCATAAACAGGAATAATCATCTCAAGGTCTTGTAATTTGAATAAATTAAAATTCTTAGAAATCAGACGACTACTACTTGAAATTAGGTCAAACTTCATGATGCGACTTCTAACGCACTCGAATTTTGGTGATCTTCCACGCGTAATTAATTCTTGATTCGTGAAGAGAAATTGGAGATATCATCAAGGAGACTTGTACGCAATAAAAACCGCTCAAAAATTTTGAATAATGAAGAAGTTTACAAACACTTGAACTTGTTCTCGCAACAGGGTTGATTTTGGGGTTGCTGTAGTTGTTTTCAGTTATCTGGACCATTGGTTGAGCAAACTTGTACTGTGAGGTCTGAAGACTTATGAAAAATCAATTGAAACCTTGAGGGCTCAATTTTCTTTGAGAAGCGCCAAACCCTAATTGTTGATTGTTTGCCTAGGAGGAGAATCTGCTTGATCAACTTTTGAGCCAAATTGAGTGTTTGAGGAACCCTAGGATAGCATCCTGAGTGGAAAATGGGAGGGAAAATTTTGGGGTACAACAGCTGCCCCTGTTCAATCTTCTTAAACTTGAAAAGCGAGATCGACGCATTTGTCGTTCGTGGCTTGAAAGTAGAAGATGATTGAACACTAGAGTGCCCAGAAATTAGCACTTGATGATGCGCTGGTCGATTGCATAAGGAAATGGGCTTAAAGATGCCATTTGGAGAAGCGATGGAGAATTGTCGGAGATGGGCTTATAGATGCAATCCAAAGATGATTGTTGACAGAGAGTCTGAACTCGATTTTTTTAACAGAAAATGAATCAGAATAAACCGTTGAGAGATTTATCTGAACCAGTAAAAATCTTGAAATGAATCAGAATAAACCGTTGAGAGATTTATCTGAACTAGTGAAAATCTGGAGACAAATCAGAATAAACCGTTGATAGATTTATCTGAACCAGTAAAAATCTGGAAATGAATCAGAATAAACCGTTGAGAGATTTATCTAAACCAGTAAAAATCTGGAAATGAATCAGAATAAACCATTGAGTGATTTATCTGAACCAGTGAAAATCTAGAGACGAATCAGAATAAACCGTTGAGAGATTTATCTGAACCAGTGAAAATTTGGAAACGAATCAGAATAAACCGTTGAGAGATTTATCTGAACCAGTAAAAAATCTGGAAATGAATCAGAATAAACTGTTGAGAGATTTATCTGAACCAGTGAAAATCTAGAAATGAATCATAATAAACCGTTGAGAGATTTATCTGAACCAGTGAAAATCTGGAAACGAATCAGAATAAATCGTTGAGAGATTTTTATGAACCAGTAAAAATCTAGAAACAAATTAGAATAAATCGTTGAGAGATTTAGCCGAACCAGTGAAAACTGGAGACGAATCAGAATAAATCGTTGAGAGATTTATCTGAACCAGTAAAAAATCTAGAAATGAATCAGAATAAACCGTTGAGAGATTTATTTGAACCAGTGAAAATCTGGAAATGAATCATAATAAACCGTTGAGAGATTTATCTGAACCAGTGAAAATCTGGAAACGAATCAGAATAAATCGTTGAGAGATTTTTATGAACCAGTGAAAATCTAGAAACAAATTAGAATAAACCGTTGAGAGATTTAGCTGAACCAGTGAAAATCTGGAGACGAATCAGAATAAACCGTTGAGAGATTTATCTGAACCAGTGAAAATCTAGGAACGAATCAGAATAAACTGTTGAAAGGTTTATCTGAACCAGTAAGAGTCTGGAAGAAATATTTTGTTATGTAGATAGTCGACCAGTCTTTTCCTGTTGAAAATCTTTGTCTGTTGGAAATTTGTTGATGATAATTTCCTGTCGAATGACTCTTTCCTGCAAAAGGTGAAGAGTTAATTGTATGCAATGCTATGATGTATGCACTGCATGGTGTGATGTTTGTCTCTCAAAATAAATGAGATTGCACTGTATGTACTTGTGTTGTCAATGTTATGACGTATGGATGCAAATGTATGGAATTAAAGATTGTTTATGCCATAGCGTTGCTGGAAGCGTGGAAAATAAATCCCCTCTGAAGCACTGATGGGTGAATCCCCAAATATAAACCTTGTTGTAGAAGGGAAAAGTCGGACATTGCTTGTAGTCTTCGTGAAATCCTGCTGGGGAAATCTGAGAAGTTGGGAAATTTACTGGGAATACTCTGGAGTGGTGGTTGGAAGTTTTATTCTGTCAGGAATATGAGAACGCTTGATACCAACAAGCTGCATACTGGGGATATGTTAGCGATTATGTAGTAGGATATATTCTCTTCCGCTCCTGCTGGAAAAGGTGCATGTGGGGATCTTATGGAATGACTTATAGATATTATCCTATTTCTCAAAGTCGTTAGTAATTGTCTTTCTGTTTTTTTTATTTGTAACAGTAATCACGTTCACATGCATATGCTCAAAAATAAATCATTGGACGTTTTTGTAAACAAGACACAGAAGCAAAGAAAAAAGAAAACAAATGGTTTTGCACTTCCAAAGGGATGTATTTGTATTAACTTGAATAAGTATTTTTGTATAATGAGATGGGAATTCTAGCGAGAGAATGTCGTCGTAAAAAATGAAAATTGATACAAAGAAAAGATAGTTATGTGAAATAATCTCATGGGGTTCCCATTCTGCTATAGTCTTCATGTCTCTGAATGTCTTGTTCACTTGTCGCCCTGGCGAAGTCGATTAGATTGATTTAGAGTCGTTTGAGTTGATTGGTCGACACTGAAGATTGTCTGCAAGTTGATCCAACGAGACATAGTCATACGCTTCAATCCCTAAATTTTTCCTGGACCGCCCTCTCGGGTTTTCAGTCCACCGGGATACCCTTTTTTTCCCAAGCCTCCCTTTCGGGTTTTCGACTTGTCGGGTGCACAGATTTTTTTTAATTTTCATCCCTTATTTTTGCCCGAACCCTTTTGGTTCGCTGGGAAGCCCTTATTTTTGCCTAGGCCAGTCAACCTAGCGGGTCTTTGATCATGCATAGTATCTTTTAACTATGTCCGTATTTACAGGGTGTGGGAGGTCGTCGCCATCCATAGTGGTCAAGATCATTGCTCCACCAGAGAATATGCTTTGGATTACAAACGGACCTTCATATGTAGGGGGTCCATCTTCCCCTGGGATCACCTTGTGGTAAAATGATACGCTTGATTACCAAGTCACCGACCCGATATACCTGATGTTTGACTTTTTTATTAAAAGCTTTGATCATGCGTTTTTGATACATCTAACCATGACAGATAGTTGTAAGCCTCTTCTCATCAATCAAGTTTAGTTGGTCAAACCGATTCTGGATCCAATCTTCTTCATTCAAACTAGCATCTTTCATGATTCTTAGAGAGGGGATCTGGACCTCAATAGGCAAGACAGCCTCCATGCCGTATACCAGAGAATAAGGTGTTTCCCCAGTTGATGTGTGAGTTGTGGTACGATACCCATGGAGGGCTAACGGTATCATCTCATGCCAGTCTTTGTATGTGACTGTAATTTTCTGTATGATCTTCTTAATGTTTTTGTTAGCAGCTTCTACAGCACCATTCATCTTTGGCCGGTAAGGGGAAGAATTGTGATGTTCAATCTTGAATTTCTCGCACAAGGCGGTGATCATAGTTTTGTTTAGATTCGTACCATTATCAGTGAGGATTCTATCTGGGATACCGTACCGACAGATGAGATTCTGTTTGATGAACCGGGCGACCACATTCTTAGTAACGGAAGCGAAGGAAGCTGCCTCAACCCACTTTGTAAAATAGTCGATGGCCACTAAGATGAAGCGGTGTCCATTGGAGGCCGTTGGCTTGATTTCCCCAATCATATCAATTCCCCACATAGAAAATGGCCAAGGAGCCGTCAAGACATTTAGAGGAACCGGAGGTACGTGCACTTTATCTGCATAAATCTGACACTTATGGCAAGTCCGAGAGTGTTGATAACAATCTGCCTCCATGGTAGACCAATAATAGCCTGTCCGTAGGATTTTCTTTGCCATTGTATGCCCACTGGATTGGGTACCAAAAGTGCCTTCGTGTAATTCAACCATGATCCTTTCACCCTCAAACTTGTCTACGCACCGAAGCAGTACAGAGTCAAGACTGCGCTTGTACAAAATGTCGTTACTAAGGAAGAATTTAGCCGAGAATCTTCTTAAGAACTTCTTGTCATTCACTGAAGCTCCTT
Source organism: Vicia faba (assembly GCA_948472305.1). Taxonomy (NCBI): domain Eukaryota; kingdom Viridiplantae; phylum Streptophyta; class Magnoliopsida; order Fabales; family Fabaceae; genus Vicia; species Vicia faba. The sequence continues at coordinate 1,225,092,937 of OX451736.1, read as the reverse complement.
CTGGATATTCCTGAGACTCGAGATACCTTTTAACTTCATGGAACCAAGGTCGATCCACTACTTTTTCCGTACTGATCTCGTGACAGTAGGCTGGTTCATCCATCCGCTCAATAGGGATTTGAGGAGCCTCGTTATCCCAATTAAGTTTAAACATAGATGACATTGTAGCTTGTGCGTCTGCTAGCTGATTTTCTTCTCGCGGGAAATGCTCGAAGGTAATCTTCTCAAAATGCGGAAACAAAGTCAACACATGTTCTTTGTAAGGGATAAGGTTGGGGTGTTTGGTGTCCCATTCCCCTTTGACTTGACTGATGACCAAAGTTGAATCTCCAAATACATCCAAGGATTTGATCCCCAAGTCTATAGCAGCTTTGAGATCGAAGATGCATGCTTCGTATTCTGCCATGTTGTTTGTACAGTTGAAGTAAAGTCTGGCAGTAAAGGGAGTATGACATCCTTCCGGAGATATGAGTACATCACCGATACCTTTGCCAAGTGCATTGGATGACCCATCAAAGAACAGGGTCCATCGGGATCCTTGTTCAGGTCCGTCATATTGCCTGATTTCCTCACAGTTGTCTAATGTCATGATGTCTTCATCCGGGAACTCAAACTTCATGGACTGATAGTCTTCCACAGCTTGGTGAGCAAGGTGATCAGCCAATACACTACCCTTTATAGCTTTTTGGGTAGTATATTGTATGTCATTTTTTGTCAGGATCATCTGCCATCTTGCTATTCTCCCAGAAAGAGCGGGCTTCTCGAAGATATACTTTACCGGATCCATTTTAGATATAAACAGAGTAGTATGGGTCAGCATATACTGTCTCAGCCAGCGAGCAGCCCATGCCAGAGTGCAGCAAGTTTTCTCGAGCAGTGAATATCTTGTTTCACAGTCGGTAAACGTTTTGCTCAGGTAATAAATAGCATGCTCTTTTCGGCCAGACTCGTTATGCTGCCCCAACACACACCCTATTGAGTTTTCTAAAATAGTTAGATACAAGATCAATGGCCTTCCCTCAACGGGTGGCAACAACACAGGAGGCTCTTGCAGGTATTCTTTGATTTTGTCAAAAGAAACTTGGCATTCGCCATTCCATTTGATTACTTGATCTTTCTTCAAGAGCTTGAAGATTGGCTCACAAGTAGTTGTCATGTGAGAAATGAACCTGGCAATGTAATTCAAATGTCCCAAGAATCCTCTAACTTCCTTTTCAGTACGAGGAGATGGCATTTCTTGTATCGCTTTAACCTTGGCAGGATCAACCTCAATACCCTTGTTGTTTACGACAAAGCCTAAGAGTTTACCAGACCGTACTCCGAACGTGCACTTGTTTGGATTCAATCTCAACTTGTACTTCTTCAGCCTCTCAAACAGCTTCTGTAAGTGATCAAGGTGCTCTTCTTCCATCTGCGATCTGGCTATCATATCGTCTACGTAGACCTCTATCTCATGATGTATCATGTCATGAAATAAAGCTACCATGGCGCGTTGATAAGTTGCCCCGGCATTCTTCAGTCCGAATGGCATGACCTTATAGCAGAAAGTGCCCCACTTTGTAACAAAGGTCGTTTTCTCCATATCCTCAAGCGCCATTTTGATTTGGTTGTAGCCCGACAAACCGTCCATAAAGGAAAACACTTTGTGCTATGTCATATTGTCAACTAGGATGTCGATGTGGGGGAGTGGGAAATCATCTTTGGGGCTTGCCCTGTTTAAATCTCTGTAGTCCATACATATTCGCACTTTACCGTCTTTCTTGGGCACAGGAACAACATTGGCCACCTGTTGTACCCCAAAATTTGCCCTCCCATATTCTTCAAAGTTTTGACAGGCATCATCTCAATTTGCCCAAGTCTACTCAAGGGCTGCACAGTCAAACCACCCTCCTAAGCCATTCAAAATTAGGGTTTTGGTTCCTTCAAGGAAGATGAGGTTTTCAAGGGCTCAATCAAGTCCCATATGCTCATATACATTGTCAAGCACCTACATGTCAAGTTTCAAGGCTCACAAGGTCAAGTTGCACAGTCAAAAACCCTAATTGCTCCACAGTCAACTGCAGGGGTAAAATGGTTATTTGGCAGTCAAAAGTCAAAATTTTTGGTCAACATCTTATTTTGAGGCCACAATAATCATTTGATCAAATCTTGATCATGATTCTACAAGAATGGCTCAAAAATCATCAAGGTGTCAAAAGTTTCTATTTTTGGACAGTTGAAAAGTCAACTGTAACTTGACCAAGGCATAACTTTTTCATGGTTCATCAGAAAAATCCCATCCAATGCTCATTTTGAAGGGGATGACATTTCCTACAACTCATCTTCACATTCCAAGTCCAAGAAATGCTCTCACAAAAAGTTATCAATTTCAACATTATAGGTCATTTTCAAAAGTCAACAAAAAGGCATTTTAAGTCAAAGACCATAACTTGAGATTGGTAAATCAAATGACATGGGACCAAAGGCATTGGTTAGAGGACTTCAATACCTTTCCAAAATGACCAAGAACATGTTCATATGATCAAAATTGAGCAAGATATGCATTGGAGAAGTTGGGAAATTTTTGTGAAATGGCAAAAGTCAACTATCCTTGAAACTTCATTTTTTGACAAAAGGGCCCACTTTTTTCCACTTGATTCATCCTTGTCAGGCCACCCACGTGTCCCATGATTTATTGCAAGATTAAAAATTAATTTTTCTATTTTTTATTTAATTTTATTGATTTAATTCATTTTAAATCCATAAAATTCAAATAAAAATCAAAAAAAATAATCAAAGGATATCTTGTGGTTTGAATGACCTTGATGCATCATAATACACATGCCAAATTCGTGCCAAGCTGAATTAAACATGAAAATTCAAATTTTGAACAAAAATGGCAAGTTGCTTTAATGGTGGTTATGGAGAAATCTCAAACTTCATTGCAATGGTTAAAGGTTCATAATAGTGACTGATTCTCATTCATAACCATATATGCAAGCCTCTCATACCTCAATCACGACCTAGAGACACCTAAAACAAGAGAACCAAATTCAAAAAATTGGAAGAAAAGTCACAAACTGTTTTCAACCTTCCAGTGCAATTCAAGCATTTCTCTTGATCCAAACACGTTCCCAACAGTCCCAGGAACCTATTGCCATCAAGAACAAGCCTTAGCACTCAAGGAATCGTTCACAACAAGTCCCATGGTTTGGCTTATTTTCCAAAATTGCATATCATTATTCATGCACTTTTAATCTATTTTTTGGGTTGATTTGTGTTAATAGGAACCTCCTGAAGCGATTGGTATAATCTAATTTGATTGTAGCATTCTGAATCGAAAACCACCATTGAAGAACCTTAGGGTTTCAAAGCTTTTGAAATTGGGGTTTTTCACATAGTGTAAAATTAGACCTCAAGACATATATGGTTAAACTCGTCAGGACAAGACGAATCCATTGATACCATCCCGCCTTTTTTATATCATCTGTAACTCTAATCGCTATTCTTGGCAGTTTCGGTTTGTGGGGGTTTAAAACCCCCGCTATCTTGTTTTTGTTTTACAGGAAAAGATGAAGAAGGTGATTACGTGGAAGAACATGGGTGGCCCATTCAAATATTACACGCGCGTTTTCTTGTTTAGCATATGCGTGTTATTTTTCTATATTATTTTCTTTGCCCACTCTAATGACAAGATACAGCGCTTGGTTCAGTGGCTGGAGACGTGGATAGGCATCACTGGGACATGAGTTCGATTCCCAGGTCCCCCAATATTTGTTTCATATTTTTCACACCCTAATCCTATGCAGATTCACAACTATGTTCCACCATAGAGTCCAGCGCATCAGTCAGCCAAGTGTCTCCCAGTGCAAATCCAATGGCCACAAGGGAAGGAGCATCATGTTCTCAGGTCAACACAGGCGCAGGCAATCTCCAAAGTCAAACAAAGCTGGCTTCTTGATGGGCCTCACAAATTCCATATACACCCTCCAATCTGGCCCAAAACCCCCCTTGGGTTTACAATTTTTATTTTGTCATTTTTATATTTTGTTTGTCTTATTTTATTTTTTCCCTTTTATTAACTATTAACATAATTAATTTATTTTCTATAAAAAAATCAAAAAAGAACTAATATTATTATTATTATTAGTTTCATTTTATTTTTGTAAATAAATACTAATAAATTGAATTAATTTTAATTAGGCAACTTTAACCTTTTTTTCTTAATAACTAAAATAAATTTAGAATTAGGTTTTTATTAACTATTAATTTTATTTCCTTTTATTTTATTTCATTAAAAACATAAAAAAAAAATTCTTTTTATAAATTAATTAATTAGTTTAATCATTAGTTTTAATTTCATTTAATCACCAAAAAAGGGACAAAAAAAATCAATTCTTATTCAAAAAGGGTCAAAACCCTCATGACGTTCCAGTTTATTTCTTTCGCGCGCATTTATTTTATTTTGATTATTATGTAACTGTTTCCGGATATGTAATAGTAATTAGGTTTACCGCTTTATTTACTTTTCTCGCACTTTATTTTACAAAACGGGTTTTTGTCTTTTGGCGATGTATAGACCTGCACCTTGTAATAGTTAGAATTTACATTTCTCCAATTTACTTTCCGCACCCCTAACTGTTAACAACGCATGAAAGAATGTATGTAAATAAAATTAATCTGTAGCTCACAAATAACATGTACAAAGACAGTTAACTGAAAAATAACACACAAAGCACATGCCACTCCTAGGGTACGCTTCACTCGTTGCCTCGAAATGTGGTCATCAAGTATAGGGTGTCTTAGAGGTCGCCCTTTGTCTAAAGATCCAGTTGCCTCGAAACGGTTGCCTCGGATAAAAGGATCTAGGACATTAGGGTTACTTCTAAGACGTCCTACCATTGCTTCGGTGACCACATTGTCCCTATAATCGAATTGACCCGAACACCTCCAACGATGGTGCTACCTACCTCTCAATGGCGGGATAGCACTATCTAAAGGACTCTTACACAGCCTAATTCCTTAGAGTAGGTAGGTTTCTCTTAAGTACTTGCTCTTTCAAAACAAAACAAAAACATCTTTTCACACCTCACACTCTCAAAAGTTTTCAAACAAATTTTTCATACACTCTTGAGGACTAATACAAGAGTTAATTAGAAATCTTTCAAACGAAACTTTTTCAAAACCCACACACACTTGAAAAGCAAACATATTTTGAAAACATAAGAGCAAGTACCTAAGAGCCCGTGGATAACCACGGATAGAAAGGGTGCTAACACCTTCCCTTTCTATAAATCTACCTCTTGTTGTACCCCAAATTTTGACCTAAGGTACCATCTCCCATCTGCATCATTACATTACAAGTGTTTTGATCTATTGATTTTAAAAATTCATAACTTTTTTTCAGGCCGAGAGCTATTTATTTTGAACTCTAAATTATTTAATCTATTCATGCTAAAACAATATTTATTAATTATTTATTATCTTAAATTCAAATAATTGGAATTTGTTTTCAATTATTATATAATTTAAAGATGTATAGATAATAAAATAAATATTAGAAAAGAGGCGTATTAATCGTGCAGACAGTATTTATTTATTATTCACTATCTTAAATTTAAATAACTGGAATTTATTCTCAGTTATTACATAATTTAAAGGTTTATGAATAATATAATAAATATTCGAAAAGTTCATTAATTGGTCAATAATGATTATTTAATTATTTATCCTTCTAAGTTAAAATAATTGAAATTCTTATTTAATTATTATAATTTAGAAAATTATGAACAATGAATTAAATAATTGAAACTATTAATTGATCAATGATATTATTTATTTATTTGTTTATTATTCTGGATTTAAGTAATTGAGATTTATTTTCAATTATTATACGATTTAAAGAATTGTAAACGATAAAATAAATAATTAGAGAAGGAAGAAATTAATTGGCAAATATTGGAATTTTATTCATTTTTTTCTAATTGTACAATTATTGTGTAAATATTGTATTTATTACAACAAAATTACAATAATAATTTTACAAAGTTAAAATGAAATAAAATTAATCTAATGTTTCCTAATTCTAAATCTTCTATCCAATGCCTTTTGCCTGCTCACTTGATTTTACCTGCAAAACGATTAAAAGAATATTAGAATTGAACAAATAATTAAAAGCAAAAAATTATTTTATGTTCATCATTAAAAGCAACGGCTGGAATCAGTTTACCCTTTTTTGCAAATCACGGGATTTCTCCCGGTTCACAAAAAGGGAGGAATTTTTTATTTCATAAATGAATGCACAATTGTGAAACATGCACAAAATTCATTTTCATTTTAAAACTGCATAGTTAAAAAAATCCATTGCATTTTTCAAAGTCCCATGCATATTTCAAATATACACAGCATATGCAAGCACCAACAAGCCAACGTAAACCTACATGCAGCCACATAGTAGAAGCCAAAACCATAGGCTCTACTGTTGCATTGGAAGTCAAAGAAAGATGCAGTTCAAAACCATTATGCAAGCAATAATATTTCCTCATTCATCATATTCCAGCTCTGTTACAATTTCAGAAAAAATAGTACACATCATTTAAATGTCAAAATGGTACTTATGAGAGAGAAGAGAGATAGAAGTGTGGTTTTGCAGATTTGGTTTAGGCAGGAAGAGATACAAGACAAACTGCAGTAACACAGTCAGTAGGAAGTAAAAACATGAAATAGGAATAGAGACAAACCATATGGAGCAGTAAGGGTGCAGAAGTACCAAGAATATATTAAAAAAATATACCAAAGCCCTCAACGGAAACCTAAGGCAAAAAGACTGTTATAACATAACAAAAATCACACCCATATCATCAATCTATCTCCAAGCCAAAAACGATCAAAAAAGCAAAAGCTTCTTTTCCTCAAGCCCTCTTAAACCTGTTACTGCATAAACCTGCAATCTGCATAGAATCACTGTAGAACCAAACCACAACATGGCCTAAACCTCAATAACTTGTTTAAACCATAGAAAACCATTAACCTGATTGAGCCAGCAAACCAATACCACCAACCACCATTCATACCATATAGCCTACTGCATAAACCAGAACCATGTCAAAACTTGTCATGGCCTAAAACTAGTAAAGAACCAGTAAATTCAAGGCCACACCTGCTACTGCATAAACCATATCAGAACCCAAACCTATCTAAACCCATAAACATACAAAAAAAACACCTACTGCATTACCGAAACTAGAACCATTTCAAAGAAACAGTAAAACCTGTGTGAAGCCCTCAAAACCAACTTCTAAACCCAAGCATACAGTAAGGCCTCAATACGTGCATCATTGGCCAAAAGCAAAGCATACCGAAATCAGGAAGAAAAAAGAAAAAACGTCAACGGCATCAAGCTAGTCAAAATGGTTATCTCAACATAGCATTCAAAAACGTTCAAGGCAACAGAAGGCATACAGTAGCAGTAGCAAAGTCAGAAAGAAGAAGAAGGCAAGTTAGTCAAATTTCGTTTCAACAAAAACGTTCAAGGCAACAGAAGGCATACAGTAGCAGTAGCAAAGTCAGAAAGAAGAAGAAGGCAAGCTAGTCAAATTTCGTTTCAACAAAAACATTCAAGGAAACATTAACATACACGGTAACAGGCAAGAAGAGAAGAAACAGAGTACCAGGATACCAAGCCAAGCCAACTCACGCGCCGTTCTCTCCGCCCTCGGTCTCCTAGCTCGTCCAACTGTTCCTCCTCCATCTCCGCCTCTAGGTAACAATTTCCTTTTTCCCTTTTACTTTCATAACACCTCCCACAAACAATAAAACGAAATCAGAATCAAGCAGAAAGAACATGAACATGCATTTACATTAAAACCCTAAATGAAATTTGTACCGTAAAATCCGTCGCCCCCTTAACGTTTGGCTGGAGGGAAGAGGACAGTGGGAGCTGGTGGCCATTAGACAGGAGGAGATTTCAGAAGCGATTGAAGAGGATAACGCGCGAGGACGAAGAAGACGATACGGACAACAAGGAGCGTCGTTTCTGACCAAGAAACCTTTAACCCTAATTTGCTTTCCCTAAACATTGTTTAACCCCTAAAAGAAACAACTTATGATATGGGCCTCATTCCATTTTTCTTGCTAAAACCCAAACGTTTTGCTTCATCCACCCCCCTATCCTGCTTCTGATACTATTAAGCTTGGGCCTCCTAAAACCTCTTTTGGCCCATTATGTTATTTCCTTTAGTTTGTTTTAATAAATTAGCTTAATTCACTTTTGTTTCTAATTAGTAATAATAAACAACTTTTCTATATAGTTAATTAAATATTTTATTCTTATTGGTATTAATTACTAATGAACAAATTTTGTTATATTAATTAGGGCCTTTTATAAAATTAGTTAAAAAAATACTCAATTTAGTATAGGCCATTAAGTCATCTTTTAAATAATACCTTTTATTAAAAAAAGAAAACATATTGAATTTAGAAACATATAGAAATGAAAAATATTTTAATTAATTCACTCGTTTTAGTTAAATATTAATACAAATATATAAAAAATATAGATACGTAAAAAACTAAAAAATATTTTGACTCCTTTAATTAATCCTCATGCTTTTATCCATATTAAAAAATGCATAAAAAATGAAAGCTATTAAAACATTTCTTTTCATTAATATTAAACCAAGAATCTAAAAAATGCATTATTCACATCATTTAGTCTATCATTTAACTATTGTCATTTAATCATTATCCGCATAATTTTTCTGTTTATTTATTTCATATTTATTTGTTTATTCCGTTTACGTTTGAATCCAAAGGAAAAACGATAAATTTGTTGACTTCATGTCCTCAAGTCTAATCGCGCGAATATTTGCATTTCCATTAAAACTTAGGATAATTTTCCTTCAAGTATTCAATCTTTTCAAAATTTATGCCCTTTAAGCAAAAACTTCGACGTTAGGTCGTCGTATCTTCAAAAACCCGTCTGTATCCCTTTTCGGCCAAAACGATTTATTTTTAATCAAACAATCAATTTTAAATAAACAGATATTTCAAAAGGTTCCTATAGAGTACTATAGATACATTGGGTGCTAATACCTTCCCTTTGTATAACCAACCCCCGAACCATAAGATCTCTTTTCAAAAACGCCTTGTATTTTCATTACTTTTGAAAAGTATTATTTACATTGCATATTTAGGGTTTTATTTCGCTCTTTTCCCTTTTCCTTTGGAAACAATAAAGTGCGGTGGCGAATCTTGCTTTTGTGAGACGAATTAATCAATAATTCGATCTCCGATTTACCCCGCTACATTTTTTATCGCTACAGAATTGGCGACTCTGCTGGGGAAAGATTGACCTCTTGCTGGTCCATCCCTAAGTGGGTTAAGCCTAATTTGTCTTATCTGTTTTACTATTACTTGATTTGCTTGATTATATGTTTAAATTGGGGTGTTTGAGTTTTTTTGCAAAGGACGAATCCTATACCCGGATTAAGCAACACTTAAGGAATAGGACGGGCGGTATAGTCATGTTAACTTTGAGGGAGTAATCCCGAAGAAGGAGGCATGAGATCCCCCACTCAATGGAAGGCCCTCTTGAACTTAATATTTGTTTACCGAGTAATCGGGAAGACATTATTATTTTCGACCTAGGAGCCCGAGAAGTTGAGGACCGTAGAACCCTAACCCATCTTGGCCTTTTTAGGTGTAGCGCGGAGACTATAACGGAGTAATTCGGAAGTAGTTGTTACGCGATGCTACGCTCGGACGAGTTTCTCTTGAGAATATTGCTAATTATTGAGTAATCAAGACGTTGGTAATATCCGAAGGAGGAATGTAGACTCTGGGAACTCTTAGAACCTTGTCTTACAGGCGTGATTGAACCGTTAGTACATACCTTTGGGTGGGCTTTACCCTCGACTCCATGCTGAACGTTGAACCTTTGAACCCCATGTTTGCAAGCTTGTGTGTGACTGTTGCATTATCATTCATTCATGCATTCATCAACATCTTTGTTAAAAACTTGTTTTTCAAGGAACTTCGGAATGATTTTTGCAGACATCTCAGGTTATTATGGAACTTGGAAGGAGAAATACTCGAAGCTTTAGTTTCAAAGAGCCCGAGATTGAAGAACTGAAGAGTTTGATTCCGAAGATCGAGAGTCCGACGGATTTTCAGAAGAAGTATGGGTCCATCGTACCACTCATGAAGCGCAAGATGAAGAAAGGCATCCTCAACACGTTGGTTCAGTTCTATGATCCCTTGTACTGATGTTTCACCTTTCCGGATTACCAGTTGATGCCCACTTTAGAGGAGTACTCCTATATACTCGGTTTGCCGATCACCGACCGTGTTCCTTTTTCTGGATTAGAAGAGGAGCCCAAATATCACGAGATAGCAACCATCACCCACTTAAAGAAGTCAGAGGTAGAGGAGAACATGACTACGAAAGGGGGAATCCGGGGTTTGCTGGCGCAGTTTTTGTTGAAGAAAGCTCGTCATTTTGCTGAGACAAAGGATACTATTGCCTTCGAAGACGTGTTTGCTTTACTCGCATATGGTCTATTCTTATTCCCTAACGTTGATAAGTTTGTGGATATCAACGCCATCAGAATTTTCCTGATTGGAAATCTGATCCCTACGCTGCTGGGAGATACATACTACTCCATCCATCTTCGAAACTCTTATCAAGGAGGGATGATTATTTGCTGTGCACCCTTGCTGTATCAGTGGTATGTTTCACATCTACCTGGGTCTGATGTTTTCTGGGATCTCGAGAAGGAGCCGCGTTGGGCGCCAAAGATTATGGCTCTCACTCATTTCGACATTGACTGGTACAATCGAGTTTACCACGACGTGGAGATCATTGATAGCTGTGGTGCTTTTCCTAACGTACCTCTTCTCGGTACGAGAGGTGGAATCAACTATAACCCTGTTCTCGCGCGCCGTCAGTTCGGGTACCCGATGAGAGATAAACCAAACAACATCCATGTGAGTGGTTTCTTTCTTCAGGAAGGACAGGATCATCAGGATGCTAAGAGGGAGATCGAAGGAGCTTGGCGCCACATCCATAGAAAAGGGAGAGATATGTTGGGACATAGAGGTGCCGTTTCTTTGGAGCCTTACTTACAGTGGGTCCGTGCTAGGGCTTGTGTTCTCAAGATGCCCTATAAACTTGAGAAACCTTTATTCCCTACCATTGCACCATCATCTGTTGTTATCCCTATCGCGGATATAGGAGAGCACCAAGGAAATCTGGCTAGGATGAAGTCCGAGAGGGATGCTTGGAAAGAAAAGTACCATATGTCAGAATATGAGAATCGAGTCCTGACTCGACAGTTAAAGGAAAAGGAGGAGTTGTTGTTTATTCAAGACGGCCGGTTCATTGACCATAATGAGAAGCTTTGTCAAAAGGATGCCTTGCTGAAGAAGTATGCGAGTGAAAGGAAGAGAAAGAGGGAAGGTTCGGTAAGCGTGGCTCTCGTTCCTAATTCGCAGAAGGAAGTCATTGATCGACTGATAGCTGAGAAGAGAGAGATGGAAGACTTTTATGAAGAGAAGATCAAGAAGCTCCAGTTACAGTTGGTGTTTGGACCTTCATCTGAGGATTCCGAGTGATCTTTAGCTTTTAGTTTGTTTTATTGATGTCATTTTGTAAAACTATGTAAAAGGGCTTCATGCTCCGAAGTTGTAATTTATTGTTTCATTATGGGCTTCATGCTCCAAAGTTGTAATTTATTGCTTTATTTTAGATTTCATGTTTTAAAATTGTAATTTATCACTTTATTATGGATTTCATGTTTCGAAGTTGTAATTTATTGCTTTCATTATTGGATTTGTTATCCCAAAGTTGTAATTTACTGTTTTGATATTCCAAATTGTAAGTTGTAATTTATCGCTTTCGATTAATGGATTGAGTTTTGTTGTTCCAAATTCCTTTACCATTGATGTATGCAAAATTATCAAAGTTCCTTGAAAAACTTTTAAAATGAGTCATCATTTGCATCGCACATCATGCATCATTCCACATTCCACTTCACATGTTTTCTAGAGTCTTATCCTTGTTCTTTTTCCACTCCCGAAGGTTGTCAAGCTGTCTCACCAATACGACACTCGAGCCAATCGTTAGAGGAAAATGGAAGATTTGGAACAGGAAAATCATGAGCTTCGTGGGGAAGTTGCTACACTTCGTGTCGAGATGGAAAAGTTGACTGCGTTAGTGGAAAGTTTGGTGGCTGTTCAGAATCAGCCATCGACTACAGCTGCCGAGATTCAGACTTCAACTCCAGTGGTCTCCGAGATTGTCACCATTCCTACCTCTGTGACTCAAATCAACTCTCCGCTTCAACATCAGATGCCGAAAGGTTTTCCGTGGGGAATGCCTTACAACTTTGTGCCAGAGGGGTATCAGACTGCCGTACAACCTTTATTTCAACCTGCTTTGTCTCTTCCTCAGCCAGAGACAACTGCCATACCGCCAGTAATTCCGTCTGTGACACCTTTTCCACAACCGATTATGACGACCGTTGCTCCTGTGGTCCACTCCGTGCCATACTTGAATGAGCCTACTTATCCTGCCGAGCCTGCTGAAAGTTTGGGTCTCTTCGATAGAATGGAAGAATTTCAGGATCAGTTCCAGGAAATGCAGAAGGAGCTTAGAGCATTGAAAGGGAAGGATTTGTTTGGGAAGAACACGCATGACCTTTGTTTAGTTCCGAATGTCAAGATTCCAGCAAAATTCAAAGTGCCAGACTTTGAGAGATATAAAGGTGATTCGTGTCCTAGAAGTCATTTGACAATGTACGTGAGAAAGATGTCTACGTATTCCGATGATCATGACTTGTTGATTCATTATTTTCAAGATAGTTTGACGGGTGCTGATCTAAAGTGGTATATGGGTTTAGACAGCATTCGGATCCGCAACTTCAACGATCTTAGCGAAGCCTTTGTCCATCAGTATAAGTACAACGTTGACATGGCGTCGGACCGGGATCAACTCCGGGCGATGTCGCAGAGAGACCGGGAATCTTTTAAGGAGTACGCCCAGAGGTGGCGTGAAATCGCTGCTCAAATCTATCCACCTCTTGAGGAGAAAGAGATGATGAAGATATTTTTGAAGACTTTAGGTTCCTTTTACTATGAAAGAATGATAGCCAGCGCACCCAGTGACTTCACCGAAATGGTAAGCATGGGCATGCGGTTAGAGGAAGGGATTCGTGAAGGGCGTTTGGTTAAAGAAGGGAGTCCGTCTAGCAGTACTAAGAAGTTTGGAAATGTTTTTTCGAAAAGAAAAGAGCAGGATGTCAGTGCTTTGTTCCCCGGTAGACCTAGGAGAGGTTATTCTCACGTTGCGGCAGTCACTCCGGCTGTCCGCCCAGCTTTGATGACCCCAGCTCATCAAACTCCACCAACTCAACAACGGCCTTTTCAGCAACAGCCTCGACAACAGGCTTATCCATTCAACAATCAGAATCGTTCACCCAGGAAACCGCAGTTCGATGCCATTCCTATGACTTATACTGAATTGTTCCCTGCTCTTATCAGAAAGAATCTCATCACGACAAAGCCTCCTCCTGTCGCACCGAACAATACTTCTCCGTGGTACAAGGCGGATCAGTTTTGTGAATATCATCAAGGGTCGCCGGGGCACAACCTTGAGAATTGCTTTGCTCTAAAGGCGGACGTACAGAGATTAATTAAGAATGGTATCTTGTCTTTCAAGGATGTTAATCTAAATGTCAGAGATAATCCTTTGCCTGGACATGGGGCAGCTTCGGTGAATATGATGGAAGGTTGTCCGGGGAAGTTCCGAGTTTTTCAAGTTGAACATATAAGAGAGTCGTTGATCAGGTTACATCAGAGTTTGAGAAGACTTGCCTTTGTGAGGCACCAGCATGATTATGATGTTTGTGAATTTTGTTCAAGAGAGGATGATTGTCCTATTGTGAAGGAGGATATTCAGAAGTTGCTAGATCAGAGAGTTATCACTATTACCTATGACCGAAATCCGGAGGATGAAGTGAATGTTATCATACCACAATTCAATTTGCCTGAATCAGTAGAGATTGCTTACGACAGTCAGACTGCACCTGTTGATCCTTTGATTATTTACCCACCTGGTCCTGTGCCTTACAACTCGGACCAAGCTGTACCGTATAAGTATAATGCCACAATGATTGAGAATGGGGTAGAAGTCCCTATACCGACAAGACCGTCCTTCGTTAACATTGCTGATGTGAGTAGAGTTACGAGGAGTGGACGTGTTTTTGCAGCAGTACCTTTGAAGAGACCAGAAGTTCAAGTTAGGAGACCCGTACCGGCGGAGATTCCAGTGAGAAATGTTGAACCAAGGGTTGAGATAGGCCGATCCAGTGAACCTATCCCTCACCCTGAGGATGATGAGATCCTGAAGCTTATCAAGAGAAGTGGATATAAGATTGTGGACCAACTTTTGCAAACACCTTCCAAGATTTCCTTGCTTGCTTTACTGAGAGATTCTGGTGCCCATAGAGAAGCTTTGATGAAGGTCTTGGACCAGGCGTTCGTGGACCATGATGTGACGGTTGACCAGTTTGACGGGATTGTGGGAAATATAACTTCGTGTAACAATCTTGGTTTCAGTGATGAAGAACTCCCGGAGGAGGGAAGAAACCATAATATGGCTTTGCACATCTCAGTAAGTTGCGGAACTGATACCTTATCAAGTGTGTTGGTGGATACAGGTTCGTCGTTGAATGTGATGCCCAAGACTACGTTATCTCGGCTCTCATATCCAGGTGCTCCTATGAGACCCAGTGGAGTAATTGTTAAAGCGTTTGATGGTTCTAGGAAGACAATCATTGGTGAAGTGGATCTTCCTATAGTGATTGGTCCCCACACTTTTCAAATCACTTTCCAAGTGATGGATATCCGTGCTTCCTACAGTTGCTTATCGGGTCGTCCCTGGATCCATGATGCCGGGGCAGTCACCTCTACGCTTCATCAGAGACTAAAGTTTGTAAGGCATGGGAAGCTAGTAATGATTGGGGGAGAGCAAGCTATGGTGGTAAGCCATTTATCATCATTCTCTTTTATTGATGCGGACGAGGATGTTGGAACCCAGTTCCAAGGTCTTTCTGTTGCTAAGAATACAGTGAAGAAGCAAGGGGCATCCATCTCTTCTTTTGAGGATGCGCGGCAAGTGGTGGAAAGTGGTTCGGCCGAAGGATGGGGCCAGGTGTTGACGTTACCCGAGAACAAGTCTGGGGAAGGTCTGGGTTTTCATCCAGTGTCTGCAAGAGTCAAGAAAGAGGGGGTTGTTCGTCCGATTCAAGAGGTTTTCCGAAGTGCAGGGTTTGTACATCCTGAGGTTGATGCTATCATAGATGATGATTCCGAGGAAGATTTGCCCGTTTTTGTGACGCATGGATTGGCTTGCCAAAACTGGATAGCTGTTGATGTTCCTGTGGTTATGCACATTTCCGAGTAATGTTTTGTTTTGTTTTCCTTTGAAAAAAACTCGCTCTGCCCAAGGCGAAACGTATTTTGTGTCGGGCTATGAAAAATAATTCATTTTGCTCTGCCCAAGGCAAAAGAGAAATGTCTGGGCTCTTTGTTTCAAGTATTTCCCTTTAATGAATAAAAACGTTATTTTGTCCACTACTGTTTTATTTTTCACTTTTTCGGGGAAATAGTAATGAAACTAATTAATAACCTTTTGTTTTATTTGCACAAATCTATTTCTAAAATAAAGCATAATCATATGTGCAGATTAATCCACGACTTAACCATCGAAAACAATTATCCTATGCCTCTCCCAACTTTGAATTCCCTGTGTTCAGAGCCGAAGAAGAGGATGACGAAGAGATTCCTGTTGAGATTTCCCATTTGCTTGAGCATGATGAGAAGATCATTCAACCATTTGGAGAACCTGTAGAGTTAGTCAACTTGGGTGATGAAGAAAATAGAAAGGAAGTCAAAGTCGGCGCTTTGCTTATCCCAGAGGTTAAAGAGAAGATGTGGGAGCTTCTCAAAGAGTATGTCGATGTGTTTGCTTGGTCCTACCAAGACATGCCAGGTTTGGACAATGATATTGTGGAGCATCGTTTACTGTTGAGACCTGAATGTCCGCCGATCAAACAGAAGTTGAGAAGGACTCGTCCCGACATGGCTGACAAGATCAAAGAGGAGGTTCAGAAACAGATCAACGCAGGTTTCCTTGTTACATCGGTTTATCCTCAGTGGTTAGCCAACATAGTGCCTGTTGCAAAGAAAGATGGCAAAGTTCGGATGTGTGTAGACTACAGAGATCTGAATAGAGCTAGTCTGAAGGATGACTTCCCATTACCTCATATTGACGTATTGGTCGACAGTACTGCCAAGTTCAAAGTCTTTTCTTTCATGGATGGTTTCTCTGGTTACAATCAAATCAAGATGGCACCGGAAGATATGGAGAAGACCGCTTTCATTACACCTTGGGGAACTTTCTGTTATCGGGTTATGCCGTTTGGTTTGAGGAATGCTGGCGCAACATACCAAAGGGTAATGACTGCTTTGTTCCATGACATGATGCATAAGGAGATCGAAGTGTATGTGGACGACATGATTGCCAAATCACAGACTGAGGAGGATCACTTGGAACATTTGTTGAAGTTATTCCAGCGTTTGAGGAAGTACAAACTCCGTCTGAATCCCAACAAGTGCACTTTTGGTGTTCGTTCTAGAAGACTTCTGGGTTTCATTGTCAGTCAGAAAGGTATTGAAGTAGATCCTGATAAAGTCAAAGCTATTCGAGAAATGCCCGCACCCAAGACGGAAAAACAAGTAAGAGGATTCCTCGGGAGACTGAACTATATCTCTAGATTTATATCTCATATGACCGCTACCTGTGGGCCGATTTTCAAGCTTCTCCGAAAGAACCAAGGATGTGTGTGGACAGAAGATTGTCAGAGTGCTTTTGATAGCATCAAAGAATATTTGCTTGAACCTCCCATTTTGATTCCTCCAGTGGAAGGAAGACCTTTGATTATGTACCTGACTATATTGGAAGATTCCATGGGATGTGTGCTTGGTCAACAAGATGAGACTGGAAGAAAGGAACATGCTGTATATTATTTGAGTAAGAAATTCACAGACTGTGAGTCTCGGTACTCATTGCTTGAGAAAACCTGTTGTGCTTTAGCTTGGGCTGCTCGCCGTCTGCGCCAGTATATGATTAATCACACTACTTGGTTGATCTCCAAAATGGACCCGATCAAGTATATCTTTGAGAAGCCCGCCTTATCTGGAAGAATAGCCCGTTGGCAGATGTTGTTATCTGAATATGACATTGAGTATCACACTCAGAAAGCGATCAAAGGAAGTATTTTAGCCGATCATTTGGCTCACCAACCAATTGACGATTATCAATCCATCAAGTTTGATTTCCCAGATGAAGATGTTATGTACTTGAAAGCTAAAGATTGTGAAGAGCCGTTACCTGAAGAAGGACCTGGTCCTGAATCCCGTTGGGGTTTAGTATTTGACGGAGCTGTGAATTCCTATGGAAATTGAATTGGGGCAATCATCGTCACCCCCCGAGGTACTCATATCCCGTTCACGGCGAGATTGAAGTTTGACTGTACGAACAACATGGATGAATATGAGGCATGTATTATGGGTCTCGAAGAAGCAGTGGATCTAAGGATTAAGATTCTTGATATTTACGGAGATTCAGCATTGGTGATTAATCAAATCAAAGGAGAATGGGAGACTCGTCATCCTGGTTTGATCCCTTACAGAGACTATGCTAGAAGGTTGTTAACTTTCTTCAACAAAGTAGAATTACATCATATCCCTAGAGATGAGAACCAAATGGCTGATGCTTTGGCTACTTTGTCCTCAATGTTTCAAGTAAATGATTGGAACGACGTGCCTACCATCCGAGTTATGCGCCTTGACAGACCTGCTCATGTGTTCTCGGTAGAAGAGGTTACTGACGACAAACCGTGGTTCTATGACATTAAACGTGTTCTTCAAACTCAAGAGTATCCGCCTGGGGCATCCAATAAAGATAGGAAGACGTTGAGAAGATTAGCAAGCAGTTTCTTTCTCAATGAAGAAGTTTTGTATAAGAGGAATTATGACATGGTTTTGCTCAGATGTGTGGACAGACGTGAAGCAGAAATGCTGATGCAAGAAGTACACGAAGGATCCTTTGGCACTCATGCCAACGGACATGCAATGGCTAGAAAGATGTTGAGAGCTGGTTACTATTGGATGACCATGGAATCTGACTGCTGCAAATATGTGAAGAAATGTCATAAATGCCAAATTTATGCGGACAAGATGCACGTGCCACCGACCCTCCTCAACGTTATATCTTCAACTTGGCCTTTCTCTATGTGCGGCATTGATATGATTGGAATGATTGAACCCAAAGCTTCAAATGGTCATCGTTTCATCTTGGTAGCGATCGATTATTTTACTAAATGGGTGGAAGCAGCATCTTATGCTAATGTAACCAGACAGGTGGTAGTCATATTTATCAAGAATCAGATCATTTGCCGATACGGTATCCCGAGCAAGATCATCACTGATAATGGTTCGAATTTGAATAACAAGATGATAAGAGAGCTTTGTGAAGAGTTCAAGATCGAACACCATAATTCTTCTCCTTACAGACCGAAGATGAATGGGGCTGTTGAAGCTGCTAACAAGAATATCAAGAAGATTGTCCAAAAGATGGTGGTAACATATAAAGATTGGCATGAAATGCTTCCGTTTGCCCTGCACGGATACCGTACTTCAGTTCGAACTTCAACAGGTGCAACCCCATTTTCCCTAGTTTATGGTATGGAAGCTATACTCCCCGTGGAGGTTGAGATTCCGTCTCTGAGAGTGTTGATGGAAGCTAAACTTTCTGAGGCTGAATGGTGTCAAAGTAGATATGATCAGTTGAATTTAATCGAAGAGAAGAGATTGACAGCGTTGTGTCACGGTCAATTGTATCAGCAGAGAATGAAGAAGGCTTTTGATAAGAAGGTTCGACCGCGCGAGTTCAGAGAAGGTGACCTTGTGCTCAGGAAAATTTTATCTTTCCAACCTGATTCTAGGGGCAAGTGGGCTCCGAATTATGAAGGACCGTATGTTGTAAGAAATTTTTCTCTGGAGGTGCTCTGATTCTCACCAATATGGACGGTGAAGAACTCTCGCATCCCTTGAACGCCGATGCAGTCAAGAAGTATTTCGCTTAGGCAAGTTTTTGGTCATCCCGGCCGTGACATCTGAGCACATCTTGGAATTCAAAGTTGTTAGGGAGAATAGTGATCATTGTTTTTGTGTAACCTTTTATTTCATGTACTATTTCCCAAACTTTTGTAAACTGTTGGAGGCGCATTGTTAGCGAACCACCAGCTTATTAATGAAATTTGAGCATTACCCTTCGTGGGCAAAATTTTAACTTTTACGGCAATATTTGAAACAAAGTATTTAAAATATTCTTATTTCTAAAATGTGTCGCGAATAACGAAAGGAGTATTAACAGTCATTCCGAAGATGGTCAAGCCATGAAATGCAAAACAGTACAGTAATTTATACTTGCATGATGAACTTGTTTTCTTTCAAAATCGTCATGAAGTGTTGGTTGTGTACACGCTTGGTTATGGTGGTGCTAAGTTTGGTGACTCCCCAGTTGTTCCAGTTAAGCGTTGCTTTGGCTACCTTTATTTGGGCAGTTTCTGAAGTGCGGTACGCTTCGTCTTATGCCAGTGGTCTATTGGTATTGTAAGTTTGGATTTGGATGCTTTTCTCCTCAGAAGACTTGAGCCTTGTAGCGTTACGCTCCGACGTTGCTTTGTGTTTCCAGTTCCGGTTATATTCCGTCTTTTCAAGATTGGTCGAGTATCTATTTTGCTGTGACATCTTATTATCTTCAAGATATTCCATCTGTCTGTTTTGTCAGCATAACATTCATTTACTCATTTACACTCATATCAGCATGCATATCCACATTTGCCATTGATTTCGGGTCGTACTTTGTTTGTTCAAACAACGTACATATTTATTTCCAAGTAGAAGGTTAGCTTAGGCAGAAAATGTGCTTCCTTTCTAAATTCCCCAACTGAGCTAATCCTCGTGGATGATTTTGATTCAGATTACCTTGTCTATTTCTGGATAGGATGAATCCCCAGTCGAATTACTTTCTCATTGGGTAGAGTCTTGTTTGACTGTCTTCTCTCTGGTTTATTCCTGGATGAAGTTGTTGCCTCTTGCCTAGACTATTTCTTTGATTTTTCCCAGTGAGTTTGCGACCTAGACAGTTGGTGCATTTATTTTGCACGTTTGACTATATGATCTCCTCGGGAAAGATTGATTCATGTTTCTTTCTGACGAAGATGTTATTCTCTGCCAGTGTCATCGCAATTTCCTTTATTATGATTTTGGGAAAACGACAAGCGGCAGCTCTTCATGAGCAACTTGTACGTTATTATTTTGCGGAAGACGGCAAGCGGCAGCTCTTCACGAGCAACTTGCGCGTTATTATGATTTTGGAAAACGACAAGCGGCAGCTCTTCATGAGCAACTTGTACGTATTATTACATCGGAGAACAACAGGCGGCAGCTCTTCACGAGCAACTTGTGCGTTATTATTATCTTTTGGAAAACGACAAGCAGCAGCTATTCATGAGCTACTAGTGCGTTATCATCATTGGAAAACGACAAGCGGCAGCTCTTCACGAGCAACTTGTACTTTATTACTTTTCTGGAATACAGCAAGCGGCAGCTTCTTTATTTGAGCAGCTTGTATGTTATTGGTATTTTCTTTGGACGACAGCAAGCGGCAGCTTCTTTATTTGAGCAGCTTGTATGTTATTGGTATTTTCTTTGGACAACAGCAAGTGGCAGCCTCTTTATTTGAGCAACTTGTATGTTATTGGTATTTTCTTTGATCGACGACAAGCGGCAGTTTCTTTATTGGAACAACTTGCGTATCTACAACCTTATTACTTCAGCATTAATGAGTATATCTCCGAAAATCTCACAGAGAAGCTTGTCATGAATCATTACCTTCAGAGATCGGTAATCTGTTATTAGCAATTTGATACTCTCTGTCTATCATTGACCTTGAGTTGCGAACTCACTGTTTTGGGTCAATAATCTGTTATGGCCAATGCAAGATGCTCTCTTTGTTAGGGTCAGAGGTCGTATCCCCTCAATTTTGTTCACTGTCAGGAGTCTGTCATTTAAAGTCGATAGCTCATTTCCCCAGTAATGTATAATCCATGTCTCTGTGTTTTGTTGGTGTTCGATTCCTCCAACATTGTCTTGTTTCATACAATATCTTTCTCTGTGAGTTCAATCACTGCATTCATATCAACTTGATGACGGCATCTTAGGACAAAATTTGCGTAGTTATATATTTAAGTACCTTCAATCTCGTCGAAACGAAGATTTCGATCTTCATATCTCCGGATAGAAGAAACTTAAATAGGGGCAGCTGTTGTACCCCAACTTTTGATCTAAGGTACCATCTCCCATCTGCATCATTACATTACAAGTGTTTTGATCTATTGATTTTAAAAATTCATAACTTTTTTTCAGGCCAAGAGCTATTTATTTTGAACTCTAAATTATTTAATCTATTCATGCTAAAACAATGTTTATTAATTATTTATTATCTTAAATTCAAATAATTGGAATTTGTTTTCAATTATTGTATAATTTAAAGATGTATAGATAATAAAATAAATATTAGAAAAGAGGCGTATTAATCGTGCAGACAGTATTTATTTATTATTCACTATCTTAAATTTAAATAACTGGAATTTATTCTCAGTTATTACATAATTTAAAGGTTTATGAATAATATAATAAATATTCGAAAAGTTCATTAATTGGTCAATAATGATTATTTAATTATTTATCCTTCTAAGTTAAAATAATTGAAATTCTATTTTAATTATTATAATTTAGAAAATTATGAACAATGAATTAAATAATTGAAACTATTAATTGATCAATGATATTATTTATTTATTTGTTTATTATTCTGGATTTAAGTAATTGAGATTTATTTTCAATTATTATACGATTTAAAGAATTGTAAACGATAAAATAAATAATTAGAGAAGGAAGAAATTAATTGGCAAATATTGGAATTTTATTCATTTTTTTCTAATTGTATAATTATTGTGTAAATATTGTATTTATTACAACAAAATTACAATAATAATTTTACAAAGTTAAAATGAAATAAAATTAATCTAATGTTTCCTAATTCTAAATCTTCTATCCAATGCCTTTTGTCTGCTCACTTGATTTTACCTGCAAAACGATTAAAAGAATATTAGAATTGAACAAATAATTAAAAGCAAAAAATTATTTTATGTTCATCATTAAAAGCAACGGCTGGAATCAGTTTACCCTTTTTTGCAAATCACGGGATTTCTCCCGGTTCACAAAAAGGGAGGAATTTTTTATTTCATAAATGAATGCACAATTGTGAAACATGCACAAAATTCATTTTCATTTTAAAACTGCATAGTTAAAAAAATCCATTGCATTTTTCAAAGTCCCATGCATATTTCAAATATACACAGCATATGCAAGCACCAACAAGCCAACGTAAACCTACATGCAGCCACATAGTAGAAGCCAAAACCATAGGCTCTACTGTTGCATTGGAAGTCAAAGAAAGATGCAGTTCAAAACCATTATGCAAGCAATAATATTTCCTCATTCATCATATTCCAGCTCTGTTACAATTTCAGAAAAAATAGTACACATCATTTAAATGTCAAAATGGTACTTATGAGAGAGAAGAGAGATAGAAGTGTGGTTTTGCAGATTTGGTTTAGGCAGGAAGAGATACAAGACAAACTGCAGTAACACAGTCAGTAGGAAGTAAAAACATGAAATAGGAATAGAGACAAACCATATTGAGCAGTAAGGGTGCAGAAGTACCAAGAATATATTAAAAATATATACCAAAGCCCTCAACGGAAACCTAAGGCAAAAAGACTGTTATAACATAACAAAAATCACACCCATATCATCAATCTATCTCCAAGCCAAAAACGATCAAAAAAGCAAAAGCTTCTTTTCCTCAAGCCCTCCTAAACCTGTTACTGCATAAACCTGCAATCTGCATAGAACCACTGTAGAACCAAACCACAACATGGCCTAAACCTCAATAACTTGTTTAAACCATAGAAAACCATTAACCTGATTGAGCCAGCAAACCAATACCACCAACCACCATTCATACCATATAGCCTACTGCATAAACCAGAACCATGTCAAAACTTGTCATGGCCTAAAACTAGTAAAGAACCAGTAAATTCAAGGCCACACCTGCTACTGCATAAACCATATCAGAACCCAAACCTGTCTAAACCCATAAACATACCAAAAAAAACCTACTGCATTACCGAAACTAGAACCATTTCAAAGAAACAGTAAAACCTGTGTGAAGCCCTCAAAACCAACTTCTAAACCCAAGCATACAGTAAGGCCTCAATACGTGCATCATTGGCCAAAAGCAAAGCATACCGAAATCATGAAGAAAAAAGAAAAAACGTCAACGGCATCAAGCTAGTCAAAATGGTTATCTCAACATAGCATTCAAAAACGTTCAAGGCAACAGAAGGCATACAGTAGCAGTAGCAACGTCAGAAAGAAGAAGAAGGCAAGCTAGTCAAATTTCGTTTCAACAAAAACGTTCAAGGCAACAGAAGGCATACAGTAGCAGTAGCAAAGTCAGAAAGAAGAAGAAGGCAAGCTAGTCAAATTTTGTTTCAACAAAAACGTTCAAGGCAACATTAACATACACGGTAACAGGCAAGAAGAGAAGAAACAGAGTACCAGGATACCAAGCCAAGCCAACTCACGCGCCGTTCTCTCCGCCCTCGGTCTCCTAGCTCGTCCAACTGTTCCTCCTCCATCTCCGCCTCTAGGTAACGATTTCCTTTTTCCCTTTTACTTTCATAACACCTCCCACAAACAATAAAACGAAATCAGAATCAAGCAGAAAGAACATGAACATGCATTTACATTAAAACCCTAAACGAAATTTGTACCGTAAAATCCGTCGCCCCCTTAACATTTGGCTGGAGGGAAGAGGACAGTGGGAGCTAGTGGCCATTAGACAGGAGGAGATTTCAGAAGCGATTGAAGAGGATAACGCGCGAGGACGAAGAAGACGATACGGACAACAAGGAGCGCCGTTTCTGACCAAGAAACCTTTAACCCTAATTTGCTTTCCCTAAACATTGTTTAACCCCTAAAAGAAACAACTTATGATATGGGCCTCATTCCATTTTTCTTGCTAAAACCCAAACGTTTTGCTTCATCCACCCCCCTATCCTGCTTCTGATACTATTAAGCTTGGGCCTCCTAAAACCCCTTTTGGCCCATTATGTTATTTCCTTTAGTTTGTTTTAATAAATTAGCTTAATTCACTTTTGTTTCTAATTAGTAATAATAAACAACTTTTCTATATAGTTAATTAAATATTTTATTCTTATTGGTATTAATTACTAATGAACAAATTTTGTTATATTAATTAGGGCCTTTTATAAAATTAGTTAAAAAATACTCAATTTAGTATAGGCCATTAAGTCATCTTTTAAATAATACCTTTTATTAAAAAAAGAAAACATATTGAATTTAGAAACATATAGAAATGAAAAATATTTTAATTAATTCACTCGTTTTAGTTAAATATTAATACAAATATATAAAAAATATAGAGACGTAAAAAACTAAAAAATATTTTGACTCCTTTAATTAATCCTCATGCTTTTATCCATATTAAAAAATGCATAAAAAATGAAAGCTATTAAAACATTTCTTTTCATTAATATTAAACCAAGAATCTAAAAAATGCATTATTCACATCATTTAGTCTATCATTTAACTATTGTCATTTAATCATCATCCGCATAATTTTTCTGTTTATTTATTTCATATTTATTTGTTTATTCCGTTTACATTTGAATCCAAAGGAAAAACGATAAATTTGTTGACTTCATGTCCTCAAGTCTAATCGCGCGAATATTTGCATTTCCATTAAAACTTAGGATAATTTTCCTTCAAGTATTCAATCTTTTCAAAATTTATGCCCTTTAAGCAAAAACTTCGACGTTAGGTCGTCGTATCTTCAAAAACCCGTCTGTATCCCTTTTCGGCCAAAACGATTTATTTTTAATCAAACAATCAATTTTAAATAAACAGATATTTCAAAAGGTTCCTATAGAGTACTATAGATACATTGGGTGCTAATACCTTCCCTTTGTATAACCAACCCCCGAACCATAAGATCTCTTTTCAAAAACGCCTTGTATTTTCATTACTTTTGAAAAGTATTATTTACATTGCATATTTAGGGTTTTATTTCGCTCTTTTCCCTTTTCCTTTGGAAACAATAAAGCGCGGTGGCGACTCTTGCTTTTGTGAGATGAATTAATCAATAATTCGATCTCCGATTTACCCCGCTACATTTTTTATCGCTACACCTCTCGAACCGAGAAACATTCTCGAATAAGGAATTTTGCTGTGCTTTTGTCCTTTCCATGTTGGAGAACATAAAAGACGGTGGCGACTCTTGCTTACCGCGACATTTCGTGAAACCAGCTAAAAACAGTCAGTTCTATTTCCACCGATCACACCACCCATTGGGGATAAGAGGTGACAGCCAAAAGTCCGGCATTGAATTGCTTCATGACTTTTGCCTTGATCTTTTCTGACATATCAGGCCATGCGGCGAACCTTTTGCTTTACTGGGGGACAATCTTCTTTTGTAGGCAGACGATGTGCCACAATGTCTGCATCAAGTCCCGTCATGTCTTCGTACAACCAGGCAAAGATTTCAATATAGTCGTGTAATAACTGAATCAGGCGTTCCTTGACACTGGGTTCCAAATTGGCACCCACCTTGACCTCCTTTTTGTCTTCCTCAGTTCCCAAGTTAATTGTTTCGACCGGTCTTCGTGCGGCTGAATGGTCCTTTCTTCCTGTTGCAACAACCTGGCCAACTCCCCTGGCACCTCACAATCTTCCTCACCTTCGTCGTTGGCTTGGTAGATCGGATTTTCAAATTCACAATTGGCCATAGCAGAACTGTTACCCATGGGATCCTGAGTGGATGTAGATCTGCACTTTTAATATGTGACTGTGTGTAAGAGCATAGCTATCTTTTGAAAGAAATAAAATGTAAGAAAGAAAAGAAAAAGAAAATAAAATTTGATGCAAAAATGTCCATGATTCATTAATGACATATGATAATGAAGTGACAACCCTCACAAATGGACCGTTGTGCCTCGGGTAAGACACAAGGTTTTAAAAGTTTGCATTTGTTTAAATATTACAAGCCTGAAAATATTAAAAGACAATTACTCTTGAATAAAAGTAATATGAATGGAATCTTTGGCCTCCCAATTGTTGAGCCCTCCGCCGATGGTTGGAAAAATCCATTCGTCCATGTCACAGCTTCCATCACTGTCTTCTATTGCATTGACTCCTTGATTGCTGATACGTAGAGGTGGTCCCCCAACGCGAGAACATCGAACAGCTCTTTGGGCCTCTGAAGTGAACCCCAACCCAAATTTGTCAGACTTGTAGGGAATATCCGGAAGCTGACCCCAGATAGTACATCCTCATTCTTTAACTACTGCTCGAGCATCTTTCAAAGAGGCCATCTTCAGTGGAGGTCTGGTAATCTTCGGGGCCTTTGGAGTAGCCTTGGTTGCCGCGACCATTGCTGGAACCTCCTCAAAGTTCTGACAGGGAGTCTCTATGAATTCACCATCCATTTCAACATACCTGAAAGAGTTCAGATGGCTAACCATGTACTCCTCCTCTCCGTGAACTGTGACAATCTTTCCTCTGATCGGGTATTTTAGCATTTGGTGTAGGGTAGAAGTGACGACACCAGCACCATGGATCCAGGGTCGACCCAACAGACAAGAGTATGAAGGGCGGATGTCCATCACATAGAAAATTGAGTTAAAAGTCTGAGTCCTAATTTTTATGGGGATACTAACTTCTCCGTGCACTATCCTCTTAGAGCCATCAAAGGCCCTTACTATGATGTTGCTAGGTTTCAAGATGAGCCCCTCGCAATCTAGTCGGTCGAGAGCATTTTTGGGCAACATTCAATGATGAGCCAGTATCCACCAGAACATGGGCAAGTGTGGTGCCCCTACATTCAATGGAAATATGTAAGGCATCGTTGTGCTTCCTTCCCTTAGAGGTTAAATCAGCATCGGAAAATCCCAATCAGTTATCAGCAGTTAGACTGCCCACACAGTTTTCAAATTGGTCGATGGAGGTCTCTTGGGGCACGTGGGCGGTCTTAAGAAACTTTACCAAGGCTTTGTCGTGGGTCTCAGAACACAAAAGTAAAGATAACAATGATATCTTCGAGGGGGTTTGCCCCAACTATTCGACAATGTTGTAGTCACTTTTCTTGATTATCTTCAGGATTTCTTCTATTTCTTTTCTAAAAGTTTCAAGGATGACCTCGGGACGCTCTCTTGCTTGGGCAGGCTCAATCAAAGTCTCTTTTCCCCTTATATCAGTAGCAGGGATAACATTAGGAGTATTACTGGGAGTGTCGGTAGGAGTGGCAGTAGGAATGATCGCAGGAGTAGTAACGGTCTTTGAAGAAATCTCAGGCGAGAAGACTCTTCCACTTCTTGTTATTTTGCTGGTCCCAGTGATGTTACCGATATCGGGATCAATATCTCTCACAACTTCGTCTTTGATAGCCAACTGATCTTGCTTGACGCCATAGTAATAAACGTCAGCCCCGTAACTCCAGGGAACAACTTTATCCGAGGAGTACGATATTGGTCTTGGCATAGTGATGATTAAAGGTGCAGACCTTGGAACAGATGTAATCCTGACAGATCTTTTGGTGGAGACACTGGGAGGATTGTCGGAAATGGTGATTATCGAAACATCTTGATAAGAACTTTTAATAAGAGGTAGCTTTTCAAATAGGATTTCTTTGCTAGTCATCAGGCGTTGGACGCCTATCTTTAGTAACAAACAATCGTTCGATAGAGACTTGCATAAGTGACAATCTTCATCGCAGCCTGGGAATAAGCCGGCTTGCAGTAGATTCTGTTTAATGGTCAACAGAGCAGTAACTAAGTTATTCACGGAGGAGACAAAATGATCATCATCAATGGTGTTGATACCTTGGCCATGTCTGGTCATTGGCGCCGTTATTACATTAGGCGTTTCTGGGGGATCAAATTCAATCTCTTTTGCATTGATAAGGTCTTGCACCTTATTCTTTAAGGCCCAACAGTCATTTGTATCATGCCCCGGGCTTTCAGAATGATAGGCACATCGGGCGTTCGGGTTGTAGCGAGGAGAAGCAGTATTGGGGTTCTTGGGAGCTTCCTTTAAAGTTGCTAGATTGGTCTTTAGAATGTGTTGCAAAACTTGATACATGGTCATGTTAATCCGGGTAAGTTGTCTCATGGGCGCTTCTGGTTTGCGTTGATAATTTCGCTGCTGATTTGGCGCAGGGTTAGAAATCATGACATCCCCTACTGTCGGGCGGCAGTCAGTTTTGTTTTGATTTCTATAGTCATATGAAGCACTGACCTCCTTCTTTCCAACAAAGGGCTTCTTCACCATACTCGAGGATGCATCTCTTTGAATTTTGCCGCTTTTTATACCGGCCTCGACCCGCTCACCAGTCATGATTAATTCAGTAAACCCAGCTGAGGAACTCCCAATCAGGTGATTGAAAAATGGTCCTGACAAGGTGCCTAGGAACATATCCACTAATTCTCTGTCGGATAGAGGGGGCTGGACCCTGCCTGCGAGATCCCTCTATTTTTGAGCATAGCTTTTGAAACCTTCATCCGTTCCCATAGACATGCTTTGTAACTACGTCCTAGTCGAAGCCAAATCAGCATTATACTGATATTGTTTGTAGAAAGCGGTGGCCAACTCTTCCCAGTTGCGAACATTGCTCCCTTCTAATTGGTAGAACCAATCCAACTGCGTCCCAGATAAGCTCTCCTAGAAGAAATGCACCCACAGATTCTTGTCAGCCGTGTGGGGTTGAATCTTTCTGACATATGACCTTAGATGTAGCTTCGGGCAAGAGATACCATTGTATTTGGCAAAAGTGGGGACCTTAAATTTTTGTGGGATGACAACCCCTGAGATGAGTCATAATTCTTCAAAATCCAAATCGGGGACCCTCTAAATCTCCATAGCATTCAAACGATCCTCTAGCTGTTTGTATTTATCATCAGCAGGAGGATATTGTTCCTCAGAGTAATCAGGCTCTTCCTCTTCTTCGGATGTTGGGTCGTTGTTCACTTCCTGGGTTTGATTATCTCCTTCGCCTGACGATATTGCAAAGTCTATAGTTCGTCTGGCTTGTCCTTTAAACCTTCTTCCCATGATTACAACACCGGTTGATTTCTTCATTTTCTTCTTCTTCTCTTTGGCCAGCAGAGTCTTCAACTCCTCTTGTCCTTTTGTCAGAGCCATGAGCATTTGTTGAAACTGGGCATTCTGCGCCTGAAGATCTTTCACAGTCTGTTCAACATCCATCTCACTGAAATAAACAGTAGAAGGATAAGGTGACCTGTTATGAGAAACCTGTATGATGTTATGATGAATGAAGATGCAATATGCAAATGATTTCAAGGAAATTTAGAGATTTAAACTTGTTCAAACCAAAAAAGGAACACACGTTATATTAAATAAAACCAAGTTTGAATACATCATGCCTCCTTGGGCTTACAAAGAAAGAAACAAAATACAGCAAAGCTCCTAAGACAAAAAGACCGAACGCATCCTCTTTGGAGCAATGTAGGCATTCATGTTTTTCTCTTCATGAAGCAGTTTGGTGAGCTCCAGAACCTTCTTCTCACTGGCGTAATACTGGGTTTCAAAGGTGTCTCGCTCTTCTTTCAACTGAACCCAATATTTCTGCAGGTCTTCGAGAGAGGTAGGCATGTCAGGATGAAGAACGGTGTATGGGACGTCTCCTTCAATAACAGGCTCAATGATGACAGGAAGGATGGAAGGGTAAGGCATCAAGAGACTCTGGGAATGATCCCGTACCAACCTAAGGTAAGGCTAGAGAGGGATAGAGTTTTTATGTCCCAAAGTCCTACTATCCACCTTGTTCACCATTCCCCAAGCACGTGTAAACCTCTGGCGATAATCTTGGTCTTCTTTATCGCAGTCGAACACCAGACCTTGGATGAGCATCTCGTGAGGTCCATCTCTTCGGGCATACCCAAACTGTCGAAGAGCTAAGCATGGGTTGTATGTGATACCTCCCCTAATACCAAGCAGAGGTACATTAGGGAATTTCCTACAATGGTCAATGATAGAGATATCTTCCAAGGATCTCGAGCACCAACGGATATTAGAGTGGGTGAGAGACATCATCCTTTGAGACCAAGTCATTCTTTGCTCATTCTTCAATGCTGACTGAGGCAGGTGTGAAGTGAACCACTTAGCGAGTAGGGGGATATAACACAAAAGGGTACCTCTTTTCTCCATGGTCCGGTTATGAAGGCAATGCAAGATGTCTCCTAGTAAGGTAGGTATAGGATTGCGAGAGAGAAAGACTTTGATGGCATTAACGTTTATGAATTGGTCTGAATTGGGAAATAGAACCAAACCATAAATGAGAAGAGCTATGACGTCTTTGAAAGCTTGGAAATCCATGTCATCCCAGAATGAACTAGATTTTTCCAAAAGAAACTTAGCTAGAAAGCCTTTAAACCCGCTTATTGTCTCCCAATTGGCTATGACGTCGGACCTCTTCACATGTAAAGCTTCGGCGATGACTTCAGGTTTTGGAATCCCTTCTAGACCGGTGAACGGTATTTGATCAAGCACGGGCACCCCTAAGAGTATGGAGAACTCTTCCAATGTAGGTACCAACTGATAGTCCGGGAAAGTGAAACAATGATGCACGGGATCAAAGAATTGGAATAGTACATACATCATCTCTTCTTGGAAGTTGGATGTAGCCAAACTGAGGAGTCGACCATATTTCTCGGTAAAAGGAGAATCCTCGGGCACTCTTGAGGCTAGCTCTTGAAGCTGAGGATGTGATTTTACGCAGCTGATTCGGATGGTGTTTCTTCGGAGAGAATTCATGTCCTACAAAACAAAAACAAAGATAAATTTCTAAATCCTTGAAATGGTTAGAGAGCATGCATATGATGTTCATGATGTTTATGATGTTTATGTACAAGTAAATATATACACACAACAAACAAATCCATGTGTTTTAGGCTTGCATGAGTTTTGTAGGTAAGTACCCTCTTGAAGTTTAGTTGGCTCAACCTGTCCTAGCAATAATGATCGGGTTCTAAAGGATCTCAATATCATTGACCTTTCTCTTAGGCATTGTCTCAGCATAAAAATATTTTCTTGCAACCGAGATATCCCAAAAGTCTAGCCTCAATGAGTGTAGTATCGAGTATCAACCAATTTTCAGCTCTACACCGAAACCGGATACCTCACTACGTCCTAATGGCCAAGTTTGTTCAATTAGGGTTCTAAAGTCAATTAGTGCTTCATGACGCCACTCAGCAGCCCTGTATTCTCCTTAATTCACCACGAGGGATACCGGTACCCACAAATGCGTCACACTAACATAGCCATTGTTTCAACCATATCGGTCTATGCCGTATAGTCTCCATAATATATTGCTATTTACCTAAAAAAGGTGTCCCAGATCCGGGTGGAGGATCAAAGTAAAACCCAATACAAAGAACCGAATATAAATCACACGAATCAAATAATGAAAGCAAGTAAAGCTGATCTATCCCTAAGGTAACCCCACTTTTTATTAGTCCCCAGCGGAGTCGCCAGTTCTGTGATACGGTGGGAGAACTGACTTGGTTTTTTGCATTTTGATCGCATTTGTGCGGATAGCAAGAGTCTCCACCGACTTTTCTTTTATCCAAAAGGAAAGGTAAAAAAGCACAGGAAAGACCTTTCAAGATTATTTCTCGGGTTCAGGGGGTAGATTATGAAAAGGGAAGGTATTAGCACCCTTTTCATCCATGGTTTTCCATGGGCTCTTAGTTACTCGTTTAGATCACTTGCTTTTATTTGACAGTGTGCTTGTGGTGTGGGTTTTGAAAGTGTTTTGAAAAAATCTCTTTGTAATGGTGTATCATTTCTATAAGAACGCGTACAAAGTGTTTATTTCGAAAAGTGGTTCAAAGATGTGTTAATGGACTGTGTTTCGGAAAGTGTTTTGAAAAGATGTTTTGCAATGGTTCTCGTCTCTATAAGAACATATACAAAATGTTTTGTCTTTTTTGAAAATGTTTAGAGATGATAAGTGTTGGTGTAAAAATATTTTTTGTCGTGAGCAAGCGAGTAACTAGGAGCGAATCTACCTACTCGAAAGGTTTTCAATTGTTCTTTTCTTCCTCCTTTTAATGTTGCTATCTTACCATTAATTTGGTAAGAAGCCCCATCGTTGGATGTAAAGGGACAGGCGCGGGTCAATTTTACAGTCATCGAAAGCAACTTATGAGACGTTTTAGCAATTTTCGTAAGGTACGAGATCATTTTATCAAAGGCAATGTTGAGGGTCATCAAGGGACTACTATCTTTTTATCGAAGGGTCATTGCTAAAACGTCCCATGTTCGAGGGACATGATTGTGTTTCCGAGGCAACAAGCGAGGTTACCCTAGAGGTGCGCGTGTGAAAAAAGTGTGTTCGTTTCAAGTTAAGTTGCTCTTTGATTAGGTTATCTAGCGATTGATTTTGAATCTTTCCATGCACGCCTATTTACTATACAGTATAAGGAAAACAAGTAAATTGCGGAAATTGAAATTTTACGCTATTACAGAGCTTTCGGGAATGGGGGTACAAATTTACGAATAGGGATGAATCAATGCGATTAACAGTAAAAAATAGGCAATCAATACAACCAAACGAAATTGAATCAAATAATTATAACCGTCTAGGATATTAAATTAAC
The DNA here is from genome assembly GCA_948472305.1 of Vicia faba. NCBI lineage: Eukaryota > Viridiplantae > Streptophyta > Magnoliopsida > Fabales > Fabaceae > Vicia > Vicia faba. Next base: position 1,225,060,004 of record OX451736.1, on the reverse strand, counting down.
AAAGTATCGTAACAAAGATTCTAAGTTACTTTGTTTGTAATGTTGGAAAGAAAAGAAAATAAAGTAATTGATTAAAAGAAATTAAATCAATTGTATACATCTTTTTGTTTGTTATTTTGTATTTGTGAGAGTATATAAAAAACCTATTCTATATACTTTTTGAATTTTATTATATGTAAATTAATTAATAATTTTCTTTAAAAAAAAGTTTATTAAAGAAAGAAAAAGAAGTTGATAAAAATTATTTATAAAGTCTAAATCAAACTAATTATAAAAATTGTATATTTTAAGTTTAATTAAATTTTGAGAATTTAAACTAAATATAAACTAAACAAAATGGAGAAGTAAGATTAGAAGAAAAATCAAAATAGAAATGCCCAAGGGAGGAGTCGAACTCAGATTCTCTGGGTTCTTATGGATACACCTTGCCAACCGAACTACGCCACTTATTTGCCAAATCTACACTTCAATTAAAATACAAAAAGAAAATGGTAACGGATTGGGCCAACAGGCCCAAAGGGGGCCGACCCGATTTGGCATAAGAAAGGGAAAGGGTTTGAAACCCTAGACACCAAATGCGCCGCTGGCTTCATTGAAAAGGAGCATGAAAATAAAAAAATAATTACTGCTGGTTGGAAAAAGGAAAGAAACGTGGAAGCATCATTATTATTGAAAAACAAACATTACTTCTTATGCTACTGTAAAAAAAAGACGCCATTCTTCAACTCTCTCTCTCTCTCTCTCACGTATCATCTTCAACAGGCTTACCCAAAACACCCATATTTTTCTGCTCAAACGAAACATCACCAACGATTTTCTGCTAAAAACCGTCATCTTCCTCATTCTTTTCAGCAGTAGAGCTCGTCGAAATTGTATGTTTTCTGGAAGGTGTTGACGTCCTTGATGGTGTTGACGCCCTTGATGGTGTTTACTCCCTTGATGGTGTTGACGCACTTGTCGAAGATGACGAACGGGTTATCGAGGAAGATGGTCTAATGTAAGATGAAACTGAGGCTGAGCTTGTGTTGATGGTATTTATGGAGTAGGATCTGTTTGAAGAATAGTTGTTACTAAGAGTGTGAAATGGAAATTGAATGACGAATCACTGTACCACTTCTTAGAGGTGCCAGGGTTGATTGTGATTCATTTTCTGACGGTGGAAAAAACCGGGGATCGATGGTGTTGCCGTGAGAGTTTCGAATGTTGTTGGGTTTTTTTTTAATCTGTAAGGGTAATTGAGATGGATGATGATGGGTTGAGAAAGAGTTGGAGATTTGAAGTTATTCGGCACAGTAAGAGACAAAGGGGGTATGAAATCGGTCTCGTGAGGGAATAATCAGACGGTAGCAAATTATGTCTTCCGCCTCTGTTGGTAAAATCCTAGACCACTCTTTTTTTTCGCAATTTTCTCACTGCCTACTTCTAAATTTTTTTGTATATTTAGTTATTAATTTTTTTTCTCTATGCTTGTACAGTGACAGAATAAGCAGTTTAAAGAAAATCAAAATGGCAACGAGCTTATGAGGTCGGGAAGCAAAACTTACAGAACCGGAGCTTTTGTGAACGATCTCTTCGAAAGTCTTTATGCTGCTACCTCCGTCCACTTTTTTTGTTCTTCACTCGTTCTCGTTGTTGGCCTTTGTTTGACAAGGAAGTCTCCTTTCTCTTTCTTTCTTCTTCTTAGACTCTGAAGGAAAGTGTTTTCGAAAATGATGATTGAAGGTGTTTTTTAGTAATATTCTATTTGAAAAAAGAAATAGAACTCTGATGATTTTTTTTAGTGATATTTCTGTTGTTATCTTTGCCTTTGATGTTGTTGTCCCTTTTATCATAATAGTGTGATAACATTTTTGGGGGGAAATGTTTGGCCAATTTGAACATTTGAGGCATACTGCTGTAATCTTTTTTTCTGCTGCAGATTTTTATTGCCTATTTTATGCAACTACTGGTCTGTTTTGTTAGTAGGTTTTTGGGGCAACAATGCATGATTTTTTCTCTTTGCTGTACTTGTGAATCAGAAACATGTTTTATGTTTTGTAATAAACATATTTATTTGGGCCAATGATAGGAAAAATTTAAGGCTTTTGATGGGCTTAACTCTTTGATTTGTGATGCTGTTAAATCTGAATTTTGTATTTGCCTATTGTGATTTCATTACACCACCTCTTTTTCTTTTTGTGAACCAAGGTTTAACTTTGCGATTTGCAATCGGAAAATAAAGCCCATGATTGAAACTGATTTATATGAGGCTTTGAGTTTCATCGCATGATTAAATGACCTCTTAACTTTTTCTGATTCCAAGCATAAACCTCATGATGAGAAAAAACTTGTTCTAAACAAAAGTCTTCTTGAATTTTTCATATGCTCACTAATTTTTGTTCTTGTTTCATATATGAGCAGTTTGGGCAATGGGGGAGAATTGGCGAGGAATGACTTGAAGTAATTGGTCAAGACTTAAAGATGAAGAAGTTCCCTTGTAGCTTAGTGAATTGTTAGGAATTTCGTGAATCTTGTAATTTGAATTACATGGTTTAGAAACTTGTAAAGCGCATTCCAATTCTCTTGTAAATTTAAACGATGAATTCCGCTTTATTTTGTAAAATTCAAACAATGCATTCTTGTTGTAATCCTTCATTCTTGATTCAATTTGAATTTGTTTCTAAGACTTGCAAAAATCGGAATATTCTTTGACATAATTTAAATTACGAGCACGAATTGGATTCTTTTCAGTGGCCCATGAACTTAAAAAATGCCTTTTGAGAAAATAATGAGACTTGAATCTTGATAAAATATGAAACCCCTATTTGTGTGATTTGAATATATGTCTTGCTCGATAACTTGAACCTCAAGAAAATCCAATGCTTTTGTAGTTTGTATTTCAAGTAAAACCAAAGCGCCTTATCTTTTAAACTTTGAATCAAATTCATTCAAAATGACCTCGTCTGCCATGCCTGATTAGAATGAAACTTTATTGCCAAACAAACATGTTTTGGAGATTATTTGTCAATCTTGCAGAATTAACCAACTTCAACAAACTGCGGTTAAGAACACTTAGAAATCAACTAAAGTCTTGCGACGATTAAAAAAAAATTAAAAAAGTCTTCCAACACAATAAAATCATGTGTGACATTATTTATGACCATAAACATGAATAATCATCTCAAGGTCTTGTAATTTGAAGAAATTACAATTCTTAGAAATCAGATGACTACTACTAGAAATTAGGTCAAACTTCACGACGCGACTTCTAACACACTCTAATTTTGGTGATCTTCCACGCGTAATTAATTCTTGATTCGTGAAGAGAAATTGGATATATCATCAAGGGGACTTATACGCAAGAAAAATCACTCAAAAAATTTGAATAATGAAGAAGTTTACAAGCACTTGAAATTGTTCTCGCAAAAGGGTTGATTTTGGGGTTGTTGTAGTTGTTTTTAGTTATATGGACCATTGGTCGAGCAAACTTGTACTGCAAGGTCTGAAAACTGGTTTAAACAACTCCGAGGAGATATGAAGACTTATGAAAAATCAATTGAAACCTTGAGGGCTTAATTTTCTTTGAGAAGCGCCAAACCCTAATTGTTGATTGTTTGCCTAGGAGGAGAATCAGTTTGATCAACTTTTGAGCCAAATTGAGTGTTTGAGGAACCCTGGGATAGCATCCTGAGTGGAAAATGGGAGGGCAAATTTTGGGATACAACACAGAGCTCCGAAACTGGACTTCTGTGGAACAGTGTAGGGAACGATTCTTGAATGTAATTATATGGTTAGCTTCAGGGAAGATCAGGAAAGGTGAATTGAAGGAAAAATGGATTGAAAAATGCTTGAGAATGGATTTTTAAGTGGCTGAATTCTGGGTTGTGAAACAAGTTTGGCAGGGTGATTATGGCTATCAAAGCTTGGGAAATTTAATGGGGGATGACCCTTTATTTATAAGGAAGCAAATGGGATCAAAAGGAATAGCAAATGATGTGTTTTGGAGGGAATTCGTGTGGGTCTGCATCATGAAGAAAGTGCGACTCAAACTTGATTAAAACTCAGCCAAATCGTGTGTTTCATGATGCTAATCACTTATGGCAAGTTTCTAAACATGATTAGAAACAAAAACGCATGGAAATCTTGTGATTAGAAGCTAAAACAAAGATTTCAAAATCCTGACTTTGTGAAAAATTCAGTTTCAACCTACCAAATTCAAATCCATGGCATTTCCACCTCAAGGGGTCTTAGGGAATAATTCTTGATGCCTTGGAAAAATGAGGTTACAAGCTTTGAAATGGAAAAAGAATGGAATCAAATGGATGCTTGAGCTGAAAGTTACATGGAGTCAAAGTTGAAGTAAAAGAGTTGACTTTCCATACTTCGAAATATTTCAAATTCTTCTTTAAAAATGACCTATAATCTTTTGTATCCAAACATGGCCTTCCACTTAGAATTTGCTCTTGACCAAAACATATGGAATGAAGTAGACCTCTTGAATGACATTTTGCAATTTTAACCGCTCAAAATCTCCAAAAATTGAGCAAGTTATGACTTTTTGAAGTTGGCCAAAAATCATGAAATGACCTATAATCTTTTGCATTCTTAAGGAAACTTCCATCCATTTTCTTACTTTGAACATAAAAGAAGGCATGAAGTACACATCTTTAAGATCATCATGGAAAAATAATGGGCTCAAGGTGATAAAAATTTACCAAGTTATGACCATATGAAGTCACACATGGAAAATTGGGGATTCATCTGGATGACTTGTAATCTTTCTTCTTCACCAAGCTCCTTCCACATGAAAACTCCTTGGAAATTTTGAAGTGATTTGTTGGTAACTATTTTAAGATAAATATGTCTTTGGAATCACTCAAAAATACCAAAATATGAGCAAGATATGCTCCTTTGAAGTTCAAAACCCTAGCCTCTAGATCAAGAGAATGCTTTGAGGAACTTTTCCAAGTTTGAACAAACTTTTTGTGCCAATATTCTCCCTTTGTGAATAGAAGTTGTTAAGGATGATGATGAGGAATCATGGCCACAAAAACCACTTCCATATCTTGAAATTAGAGAGAAATATGCTCTTGTGACCAATAGGAACAAGACCTTGTCCAATCATGACAACTTCTTCCCTCAACCCTTTGTACTTTTGAATCAATTTTGATAACTTTGAGATATGTTGAACCAAAATAAGCCTTGTCATGCCATTTCTTCCAAAATCACTCCAATAATGAAGTTTGAACTCTTCAAGCTATGTTGACTAGGGCATAGAAATAAACTCATGAACCCATGAAGCAACTTGCTAAACCTCATTGTTTTTACCTACATTATTAACAAGTAAGACAAACCAACATTGCATTTTATTAATTAGAGAGAAAATTAAAGCAAAATATCCATGATCAAAAAAGAAAACAAGTCAAGGTGCTTGGTAACTCCTCAAAAGAGCAAAGCTAAAGATAAGGAGAAGAACCAAAAGCTTTAATGTGATCTTGTTGTGATTAAAACAATATGGTATGATGAAGGAATCTTAGGGAGGAAAATTGGGGTACAACACCTCCTCCAGTGCTGTAAGGAAGATGTTTGCTGGTAAAAAGGAAGTCAGTGCCGCTTATAGTCAAATAAATCAGAACTGAACTGAACATCGTCCGGCGATAGAGGCTGTTATGATCTCCAAGCCTGCACCTACTCCGCAAAGAAATAATCAGCCTAGAACAGAAAGGCCGGTAAGACAGTTCACTCGGATAAATATGACGTTGTCTCAAGTCTTGCCGCATTTGCTGAAGTCCAGTCTGGTTACTTTGAGGGAAGCTCCGAAGAACCCTAACATCATATCTCCTCGCTACAACCCGAATGCTCGTTGTGCTTACAATTCCGAAAGTCCAGGCCATGATACCAATGATTGTTGGGCTTTGAAAAATAAAGTACAAGATCTGATTGAAGCAAAGGAGATTAAGTTTGATCCCTCGGAGATTCCCAATGTTATCACTGCTCCTATGCCCAAACATGGTTGTGGTGTTAATGTCGTTAAAGAGGATATGTTTGTTACTTCTGCTGAGGAACTTGTTACCCTGCTCTTGACTGTTAAGGGTAATTTGTTGAAGGCCAATTTATTTCCAGGTTGTAGCGAAGGTTGCCACTCTTGTTTATCTCTAGCGACTGGTTGTCATTTGTTGAAGGCAGGTGTTCAGCGCCTGATGGATGATAGAGAGATCTTGTTTGAAAAGACTCCCGTTCTGACTGTTTCCTACGAAGACATTTCAATAATAACCATTTCCGCCAATCCTCCCAGGGCCTCCACCAAAAGACCCGTCAGGATTACATCAGTTCCGAAAGTGACTCCATTGATTATAACCATGCCAGGACCAATCTCATACTGCTCGGACAAAGTTGTTCCTTGGAACTATGGGGCAGACGTCTACTACCACGGTGTCAAATAAGACCTGCTGGTTATTGAGGATAAGATTTCTGAGGATGCTGATTCTGACATCGCTAACATTGTTGGAACCACCAAAATAACAAGGAGTGGAAGAGTGTTCTTCCTTGAGATTCTCCTCCTAAAGTTGTTACCAGTCCTGTAATCATTCCTACTGTTGTTCCCACTAATACCGCTACTGCAATTCCTGTAATTACTCCTATTGACACTCCTATCACCAAGTCGGCCGAGACTCGTGGCAAAGACATATTGACTTAGCCTGTCCTGACAAAGGCGCATTCGGTATCCATTCCAGAGGATTCCAAGAAGGAAATGGAAGAGATTTTGAAAATAATAAGGAAGAGCGACTAAAATGTGGTCGATCAGCTGGGACATACCCCATCCAATATTTATATGCTAGCCTTACTGTTGTGCTCCGAAGCTCATGCGAAGGCTTTGGTAAAATTTCTGAAGACGGCCCATGTACCACAAGAAACATCCACTGATCAGTTTGAAGATTGTGTGGCTAGTTTGACCGCTGATAATGGTTTGGGTTTTTCTGATGCTGACCTGACACCTAAAGGGAGGAAACCCAATGATGCTCTTCATGTTTCCGTTGAATGCAGGGGCACTACTTTGGCCCATGTCCTGGTAGATACTGGTTCCTCGTTGAATGTGCTGCCTAAGAAATCTCTGGACATATTAGATTGTGAAGGTTTGACCTTGAAACTTAGCAATATAGTAGTAAGAGCTTTCGACGGTTCGAAGAGAATGGTGCACGGGGAGGTGGACGTCCCCATCAAGGTTGGTTCCCAGAACTTCAACTCCACCTTCTACGTGATGGATATCAGACCGTCGTATTCATGTTTATTGGGTCGCCCTTGGATACATGGGGTTGGGGTTGTTACTTCTACTCTCCATCAGATGTTGAAGTACCCGGTAAAAGGAAAGATCTTCACAGTACACGGTTAAGAGGAATACATGATAAGTCACTTGAATTCCTTCAGGTACGTGGAAATAGATGGCGAGTTCATCGAGACTCCTTGCTAGAACTTCAAAGAGGTACGTCAGACTATGGTTGCAGCTGAAACTATCACCGGTCTTCCAAAGATCATCAAATATCCCATGAATATGGCTTCTCTCAAGGATGTAAAAGCAGTTGTTGAAGAAGGTGGGTCTACCATCTGGGGTCAGCTCCATGTTATTCATTACAAATCTGATAAGTTTAGTTTGGGCTTCACTTCAGGTGCTCAAAAGGTTGTTCGTCATTCTCGGGCTGGAGGACCTCCCCTACGCATTAGCAATCATGGGATCAATGCACTATAAGATAGTGATGGTGATTCAGATATTGACAGATGGATCTTCCCTACTACCAACGGTGGACCCAGTAACTGGACAACAAAAGATTTTGTGCCGATTACTTTTGTTCAGGAGTAATTGTCTTTCTTGTTTTTTGGATATGTAATTTTTAAACAATATAAACTTTATGACCATGTGTCTTACCTGGGGCACAATGGTTTTATTTGTGAGGGTTATCATGTTTACATTTTCATATGACAATCAATAAAGCATTGGACGTTTATGCATACAAATTTTTCCCTCTCTGTTTTTCTTTTCTTTTACTCCGTCTATACAACTATGCTCTTACAGACACTCATGTATCAAACTGTAGATCCATATTGTTGTACCCCAAAATTTTCCCTCTCATGTTTTCAAAAGTCTTCCCTTACGTGGTTGGTCACAAACATTTGCCTAACGAAAATAAGGTTTTTTGAAGATGAACAAAGTGTCTTTCGATTGGCATCTGGGAAAAGTCTTCGATTGGGTATCCAAAATACTTCGATACAGGCTTGACTCACCAGTCTTCGATTGGGCATTTGGCACTCTTCGATCGGGCTTTGATTAGTAAGCTTCGATTAGGTGTTTGGAACCCTTCGATAAAGCTTTGGTTCGCAAGTCTTCGATTGGCAATTTAATAAGCACCTTTCGATTGGCATTATAAAAGTGTCCTTCGATTGGCACTGTAACAGTGTCCTTCGATTGGCAGGATAATAAGTATCATTCGATTGGTATTATAGCAGTGACTTTCGATTGGAATTTTAACAAGTACCCTTTGATTAGTATATGGACAAATATTCTTCAATTGGCATTTCAAAAGGTCCTTGGACTGGAACTTCAGAGTGTCCTTCGACTGGAACTTCAGAGTGTCCTTCGACTGGAACTTCAGAGTGTCCTTCGACTGGAACTTCAGAGTTTCCCTTAATAAGAACATCAGAACGAAATGACCTTCGAATGGCATTTCAGTTCAGAGTTTCCCTTAATAAGAACATCAGAACAAAATGACTTTCGAATGGCATTTCAGTTCAGAGTTTCCCTTAATAAGAACATCAGAACGAAATGACCTTCGAATGGAATTTCAGTGCAGAGTTTCTCTTAATCTAAGATGCTCTGATGGAGGAAGTTTTGAACACTTCGAATCAGGACTTAGACTCATCACAAGGCCAAGGGCTGGTCGAAGTTGTCTAATAGGGAATGTTCTAAATAAGATTCGAATTGGACTTTAAAGCTGGCAAAGAAGGCAGATTCAAAGGAATGAAGTAGGCTGGCATGACTAAGCAAAAACACATATCTTAACCTGTCCAGGTTCACCCAAAGTTCACAATGGCATGTGTCCCTTGCAAATATAGAAATAATTAAATGCTGATTGTGGACTCAATTATTTGAATTAAAGGCCAGATTCTTGCCTTGTTTGCTCCCAACCCTACAAGAGCTGATTCGACCAGGGTGATCCTTTTCGAATCAAGCAATCGAAGAAGAAGGAGTCTCAATCGAAGGGGCTGTGACATCGAAGATCGATTAATTCGAAGTGGACTTTGAAGATATCAAAGAGAGCAAATTCGAAGGGAAGTGGATCTGAAGGGGCAGGTTGGCTTTTGATTTCCATCATATTGGAGGCCCAAACAACTCATGACAGGCCGGCAGTAACGCATGAAAATAGATTGGCACGTGATTGAATCAAATATAGCAAGTCTTTATGAAGAAATCAAATCAAATCTCTTCATCATAATGGACCAAGATTTGATACACAAATGTTGATCTAAATTCCTTTGTCTATATAAACCTCATGCTCACAAAGAAAAAAGGACGAAAGAAAAACGCATAAAAACTCTGTGGGAACGGCCAGAACAGTTTTGCAAAAAACCTTGAAAAAGTGGTGATCAAATTTTGGTTTAGAGGTGAATTCAGACCAAAAGCAGAATGCAGCTCTCTTCCTTGCCATCCAGTGGAGCTATACCCATCAAAAGGGAAGCCTTTTCATTGCCCATAATGCATTGTAAGTCTCCATGAACATTGCTCTGCACATAGAATCCTAACTCATTTTTCTCTGCATCCTTGTGCCAAATCTCTTGCATATTCATACCGACCATGTAATTTACATTGATTCTGCATTATTTGATTTGATTGTTGTGGCCTCTAACCCCCTATCCAGAACCTAGGATTCTTGTGTATGTTTTTTAGGCGTTTTGTGTGCAGCTTAAATTAAGGCCAATAATGGCCATGGACGAGTTCAGGGGAGGGAGACGAATCCAATGATGGTCGTAACTTGTATCGTTGTGACCTAGGATGGATTTTGGAGATGTCCCATGAAACTTCCTGCGGATGGAAATCCGCAGGTAAATAACCAGGCCTTCATGAAAAAGACGATGGCGTGTCTTAGTGCCATTGGTCTATTCAAAACATTAGCGCGTTTTTTATTATTTCCAGGCTTGACATTTTGTTTTTTCATTTAATATTTGTTGTCTATCCCAATCACAAGAAACATCAGTAGCTCAGCTGGCAAGGCGTTAGTGGGTGGCACCATTGGGACCTGGATTCGAATCCCAGGTCCCCCAAAACTTTGTTATCATTTTATTTCAGGCGTTCACATGTAACACTTCAGGCAGGGAGCACCATATACCTCAGATCTCAAAGGCTACGTGGTTACCAAGGTAGATCCAATGGCTAAGGATGGAGGTTCACCATGAACTTTGGTCAACAAACGCCCAGGCAATCTGAAAGTCAAACGAGGCTGATTGAATCTGGGCCTGGAATTGCTGAATTAACCTCCCTTCTAGGCCCAAACCCCCTTTTGGTTTATTCTTTCTCTTTTCTATATTTCTTTTGTTTAATTTGCGTTATTTTTACTTTTTAACCAATTAACTAATTAACCTTTTTTTATATAAAAAACCAGAAATCAAAAAAACATTATTTTCATCATTAATTTCATTATTTTTGTAAATAAATCATTAACCAATTAATTTAGTTTTTAATTAGGTTTAATCTTAACATTTTTTGCAATAAATAAAAATTGATTTAGAATTAGGGTTTTGATATAATTTTACCTTTCTAATTTTATTTCCTTAATTAAAATAAAACTCAAAAAATATTTTCTTTTTTTAATTAATTAATTCTATTATTACTTTAGACTTAATTCTTAATTCAAAAAAAGACAAAAAATATGCTTTATTTAATGAAAAAAGGGTCAAAACCCTAGGACGTTCCGATTCAATTTTCTTGCGCGCATATTATTTTATATCCATATATTGTAATTGCTTCGAGGATGTAATAGCTTTAACTTAGGATTTTATTTACCGCTTTTATTTACTTTTTCGCATTTAATTTTAAGGGTTTGTTTTTGGCGATGTAAATACCCGACGCCTTGTAATAGCTTAGTTTTATTTTCCGCAATTTATTTTCCGCAACCATTAACTGCTAGATGTTTGAATAATAGGCTATGCATGACAAGATTAACCTTTAATTTAAAATCAACCGTAGCTCACCATAACATGTACAAAGATAATATAACTAAAAAATAATACACTCGCACATGCCACTCTTAGGGTACGCCTCACTTGGTTGCCTCGAACGCGGTCATTGAGTATAGGATGTTTTAGAGGTCGCCTTCTTGTCCAAAGATCATAGTTGCCTCGAAACGGTTGCCTCGGATAAAATGATCTAAGACATTAGGGTTACCGCTAAGGCGTCCTAACATTGCTTTAGTGACCACACGTCTCTTAATCGAATGGACTCGAAAAGCTCCAACGACGGTGCTACCTACTCCTCAATAGTGGGATAGCACTGTCTAAAGGACATTTGCACAGTTTAATTCCTTTTTGAGTAGGTAGAGGTTCTTAAGTACTTGCTCCTTTTAAAACAAAACAAAACTTTTCGCACTTACACTCTCTTCAAAACAAAAACTCTTTTCAAACCCAGAAACACAAAGAAAAGAAAACTTTTGAAAACATAGTGAGCAAGTACCTAAGAGCCCATGGATAACCACGGATAGAAAGGGTGCTAACACCTTCCCTTTCTATAATCTACCTCCCGAACCCGAGAAACATCTCAAAAAGGAATTTTTCTGTGCTTTTGTCCTTTCCTTGTTGGATAAAATAAAAGATGGTGGAGACTCTTGCTTACTGCGACATTTTGCAAAAACAAACGTAAACGCGAACCAGCATTCCAAAACAGTCAGTTCTCATTCCCATCGATCACACATATCCACTTTGGATCCCATTGATAACAGTTCTGCTACTGCACATTATGACTTTGAAAATTCGATCAACCAAGCCGAGCACGAAGGTGAGGAAGATTGTGAGGTACTTGGAGAACTTGCTAGACTATTACTGCAGGAAGAAAGGGCCATACAGCCTCATGAAAAGCTAGTCGATATGGTGAACTTTGGCACATAAGAAGACAGAAAAGAGGCCAATAGGTGTTAATCTGGAGCTTAGTGTCAAACAGCGGTTGGTACAAATGTTGCACGATTATGTTGAAATCTTCGCCTGGTCATATGAAGACATGCCGGGACTAGACACATATATAGTGGTTCATCGTCTGCCGACTAAAGAAGATTGTCGTTCGGTAAAGCAAAAGGTCTGTCGTATGCGCCCCGAAATGTCAGAGAAGATCAAAGCAGAGGTTATGAATTAGTTCAATGTTGGGTTCTTAGTTGTCACCTCCTATATGCAGTGGGTTGCTAATGTGGTTCTGGTACCTAAGAAAGACGATAAAGTACAAATGTGTATGGACTATAGAGACCTGAACAGGGCAAGCCCCAAGGATGACTTCCTGCTTCCCCATATCGATGTTCTGGTTGACAATACCGCACAACACAAAGTATTTTCCTTCATGGACGGTTTCTCTGGTTACAATCAGATCAAGATGGCCCCTGAAGACATGGAGAAGACAATCTTCGTTACACAGTGGGGCACTTTCTGCTACAAGGTAATGTTGTTTGGGTTGAAGAATGCTGGGGAAACTTATCAGCGAGCCATGGTAGCTTTGTTCCACGATATAATTCACCATAAGATAGAGGTTTATGTCGATGACATGATAGTCAAGTCTCAAACTGAGGAAGAACATCTTGATCACCTACAAAAGTTGTTTGATAGGCTGAAGACGTACAAGCTGAGGTTAAATTCGAACAAGTGCACCTTCGGGGTAAGGTCTGGTAAACTGCTGGGGTTCATCGTCAATGAAAAAGGTATTCAGGTAGACCCTGTAAAGGTGAAGGCCATATAAGAGATGTTGGCTCCCCGTACTGAGAAGGAAGTTAGAGGTTTCTTGGGACGCCTAAATTATATTGCCAGGTTCATTTCACATCTGACTGCTACTTGTGGGCCAATCTTTAAGCTCCTGAAGAAATATCAAGTGATAAAATGGAATGACGAATTCCAGGTTGCCTTTGACAGAATCAAGCAATACCTCCAAGAGCCTCCCATTCTGATGCCTCCGATTGAAGGAAGACCGTTGATAATGTACTTAACAATGCTAGATAATTCAATGGGGTGTGTGTTGGGGCAGCATGCGAGTCTGTTCGAAAAGAGCACGTAATAAACTACCTTAGCAAAAAGTTTACCGACTGTGAAACACGATACTCACTGCTTGAGAAAACTTGTTGCGCTTTGGCATGGTCTACTCGCCGACTGAGACAGTATATGTTGACCCACACTACTTTGTTGATATCTAAGATGGATCCAATTAAGTACATCTTTGAGAAGCCCTCTCTCTCCGGAATAACAGCAAGATGGAAAATGATCTTGACCGAATACGACATCCAATACACAACCAAAAAAGCAATCAAGGGAAGTGTATTAGCTGATCATTTGGCGTACCAGGCCGTGGATGACTACCAATCCATGAATTTTGAGTTCCTGGATGAGAATATCATGTTGGTAACTGACTGTGAAGAACCTGGACCAAATGAAGGACCTGAGGAAGGATCCTGATGGACTATGGTTTTTGATGGAGCCTCTAACGCACTCGGTAATGGCATTGGCACCGTAATCATATCTCCCAAGGGCTGTCATACTCCTTTCACCTCCAATTTATGTTTCAATTGTACCAACAACATGGCGGAGTATGAAGCATGAATCATGGGTCTTAAAGCTGCTATTGACCTGAGGATAAAATTCTTGAGCGTATTCGGGGATTTAGCCTTGGTAATAAGTCAGATCAAAGGAGAATGGGATACGAAACACCTGAACCTTATCCCTTACGAAGAACATGTGTTGACATTGCTTCCACACTTTGAAGAGATTACCTTTGAACATTTCCCACAAGAAGAGAATCAGTTGGCGGACGCGCTAGCAACTATGTCATCTATGTTCAAGTTCAGATAGGACAATGAGGCTCCCCGAATCACTATTGAGAGGTTGGATGAACCAGCGTACTGCTGTGAGATCAATACTGAAGAGGTAGTAGACAAACCTTGGTTTCACGAAGTAAAAAGGTATCTCGAGGCTCAAGAATACCCTGAGGGGGAATCTGTTAATGATAAGAAGTTTTTGAGAAGGTTCGCTGCAAAGTTCTTCCTCAGTAATGGAATTCTCTACAAGCGCAACCATGACTCTATCTTACTACGGTGTGTAGACAAAAGTGATGCAGAGAGGATTATGGCAGAGTTACACTATTTTACCCCAAAATTTTCCCTCATTTTACTCAACACATGCTCATTGATATCCTCAACTTGCTCAAGGATGCCCAAGAGTTGACCAGACAAACTCTCTCCTAAAGCAATGACCCTCCAACTAGGGTTTCCATTTTCATCAAGATGTGTGAACTCCAAAGGCCTAAAATGATTTCCATAGTCCTAATATGTTCTCAAGATCACCCATGTCAAGTTTCATGCCTTGCACAAGAAGTTTGCTCAGTCAACTGCTCAGATGCCTAGAAATCAACTGTGTTAGGTCAAAAGTCAACTATGGCTCACATGCAGTCAAACTTCAAAATTTTTGGTCAACATCAACATTTTTAAGTGATATCCATCATTTGATTAAGTTTTGATCATGATTCCTCAAGGAATGCTCCTAATTCATCAAAACTCAAAAGTTGCTAAATTAGGGTTTCTTAGGAAAAGTCAACCAAACTTTAACCAGACATAACTTTCTCATACTTTATCATAAATTTCTCATCTAAGGCTCATTTTGAAGAGAATCCAATTCCTTACAATTCATCTTCAACCCTCAAGTTCAAGAAATGCACTCATGAAAAGATATAAATTCAGACATTATAGGTCCTTTTTAAAAGTCAACAAAAACACCTTTTAGGTCAAAGCTTCTTACATGAACATGGAAGATCCAATTGAGATGAAACCAAAAGGGTTGTTTAGGGGACATCCTAAGCTTTCTAAAAAGTCCAAGAACACCCATATATTATTGGCCTTATTTATTTAATTTATTTTAATTTAAATCATTTAAAAATCAAATTAAATCAAATAAATTATATAAAATATTGAAGATTTGTTTTTGATCTGATTTTGAATAGAATCACAATCCAATTAAGTTGTCAAACAAAATCAAATCGTACAAAGGGTGATTGGGATGAGAATGGAATGATTTGGCTTGATTTAGGAAGAAATAATGCAAAGAGGAAATCAAATCCAATCTTCATAATTTTCCAAGATGTGAATACTTTTTGTTGACCTAATTCACTGCACTACATATATAGAACAATTCCCAAGCACAAGAACGAGGATTGCTCACGTGAAACAGCCAGGATAACTTACCACTTTTTTCCAAAAAGTCTCAAGTTGAATTCAATCTTAGAGCCATCTTCAAGGAGATTTAAGATTTGCAATACATTCCTGGACGCTTACAGAAGCTTTTCCTACCATTTGCATGCATTGAGACATCTGGAATTGACTTGCACGCACATCACGGTTTGCCATTGTTCTTGATTTTGATTTTGATTATTTGCGCATGGTTAACAGTTTTTAAGCATACCTTCATATTTGTATTGTCATTTAGAATGTATTGGCATGATTAATTATGAGTTTTGATGCACGTATGGACAACTGCCATTATTAGGGTTTATGTTTGCATTTTAGGGCTTTGTGATACAGGTAAAATCAGGGCCAAATATGGGCACCATCATGCTCATGAGATCAAGCCTGGTTGATTGGTATACTTGGATTTCATTTATCTTGTTTATTTGATATTTTTTGAGATGTGCAGGTTATAGTTACATTCAATGAACCGTAGGTAAAAGCATTTACCTAATACGAAGGTACTGGGGAAGAAGACGACCGCGTGGCAACGTCTCATTGAACCATTTGAATATTAGCGCGTTTTTCTGGACATTACGTGTTTTTCCCTTATATATTATTTTGTTCAGTTATATTAACAAAAGTCCAACTGGCCCAGTGGCGTGCAAGAGGGTTGTGTAAGCGTTGTGAGTGAGAGGTCAGGGGTTCGACCCTTGCCTCAAACATTTGTTATTTTTCCTTCAAATCCCTTGCAGGTTCCATGTGCTTCAGCATCCGGTGTCTACCATACACCCCAGATCTCACCCTTGGGATCCATCATCATGTAGATCCAACACCCTAGGATTGAAGATCCACCATGCACCCCAGAAGGAAATTCCATTGGATCAGGCGCATGACAACTGGGCCACCAACAAATTGGGCTTTGTAAATTTGGAAATACACCTCCCAGAATTGCTTCTCACAATCAGGCCCACTTTATTTCTTTTTAATTTCTTTATTTGTTTTCTTTTCAATTTTTTGTTTTAATTATTTTTACAAAATCCTTTTTTTTAAATCATAAAAATCAGAAAATCACAAAAAATATTAAGTTTAGTTTTTTTCATAAAATATTTATTTGCATTAATTAATTAGTTTAATTAGGTTAACTTAAATTCTTTTTTTTCATAATTAAAATTTAATAGAAATTAGGTTAACTTAAATACTTTTTTTTAATAATTAAACTTTAATAGAAATTAGGTTAATTTGCAAGATTAATTACTTTTCTCAAAAAATCAAAAAAAAATATATTTTCTTTATTCACCAATTAATTGTTTCTAAACTTGACATTAATTCCTCGTATTTAATTTTGTCGCGCGCATTCTTTTTCCCCTATTTTTATTAATTATTGTATCTGCTCCGAGTTTGTAATAGTTAATTAGGTTTACTGTTTCGCCTTTACTATTTTCCCTGGTTTTAATTATGTAATCCCCCTCCCCAAAGCCTTGTAATAGTTAGGGTTTTAATTTCTCGCATTTTACTTTCCGCAACTATAAACTGCCTAGATCTATGGATAATAGGATTGAATGACAAGATAATGTTTAAAACGGTAGATAAACCTAATTGTGCAAAGATAACATTAACTGAAATCAAACACTTGCACATGCTCACTCCTAGGGTTTATCCCACTTAGGTTGCCTTCGGTAAACGGTCATGAATCATAGGGAATTTTAGTGGTTGCCCTCTAGTCCCAAAAGATAAAAAATGACCTATTCGGATGTTGCCTTGGAAATATCTTTAAGACTCTAGGGTAACTACTAAAGTTTCCTAATTATTGCTTATGTGATCGCACTCGTCCCTTTTGAATGCCCCTTAAATTCCAACGATGGAGCTACCTTCTCCTTAATAGTAGGATAGCATTGTCTAAAGGAAAACAAACAGACTTTTTTCGAGTAGGTAGATAGTTCCTAGGTACTTCCTCAAAACAAAAAAATTTCACACAAACACTTTTCAAAACAGTTCTCAAAACAACTTCCTCACACTCTTGAGGACAGATACAAGGGTTACCACGAAGTAAACAAAAACGTTTCAAAACACACACAAGCAATTTCAAAATGAGCAAGTACCTAAGAGCCCATGGAAAACCATGGATAGAAAGGGTGCTAACACCTTCCTTTTCTATAATCTACACCCCGTACTCGAAAATATCTCGAAAAAGGTTTTTTCTGTTCTTTTCCTTTTCCTTTGTTGGATAAAATAAAAGTCTGTGGTGACTCTTGCTTACCGCGACATTTGCGAATACAAAATGCAAAACTAGTATAACTGTCGGTTCTGCCACCGTATTACATACACGAAGGTATCTTTGGAACTCATTCCAGTGGACATACCATGGCTAATAAGATCCTACGGGAAGGATATTATTGCTCCACTATGGAAGCAGACTGCTATCAGCATTCCCAGACTTGCCATAAGTGCCAAATCTATGTTGATAAAGTACATGTACCTCCAGTTCCCTTGAACGTATTGATGGCTCCCTGACACTTTGCAATATGGGGCATTGACATGATCGGAGATATTAGACCTACTGCTTCTAATGGGCATCACTTCATCCTAGTGGCTATTGATTACTTTACAAAGTGGGTTGAGGCTGCCTCCTTTACTACCGTTACTAAGAATGTTGTGGCGCAGTTTATCAAGCATAACCTGGTTTGTTGTTATGGTATCCCCGAGAGAATCATCACAGAAAATGGTACCAATCTCAATCACACTATGATCACCGAACTCTGTAAGCAATTCAAGATACAACATTATAACTCTTCTCCCTACCGGCCGAAGATGAATGGGGTTGTTGAAGCTTCTAACAAGAACATCAAGAAGATCATACAGAAGATGATGGTGACATACAAAGATTGGCACGAGATGTTACCATTTGCTCTTCACGGGTATCGTACCTTAACACGTACGTAAACAGGGGCAACACCTTATGCTCTGGTATATGGTATGGAGGTTGTCCTACCTATTGAGGTCCAGATCCCTTCTCTAAGGATTATGAAGGATGTGAGTTTAAACGAGAACGATTATATCCAGACTCGACTTGATCAGCTGAATCTGATTGATGAGAAAAGACTTATTGTTGTCTGCCATGGTCAAATGTATCAAAAGCGGATGATCAAGGCCTTCAACAATAAGGTCAGACGTCAAGTGTATCAAGTGGGTGATCTGGTAATCAAGCACATCATACTGTCGCAAGGTGATCCCAGGGGCAAATGGACTCCCACCTACGAGGGACCACTTGTAATCAAGAACATATTCTCAGGTGGAGCAATGATTCTAACCACCATGGATGGTAACAACCTTCCTCACCCTGTTAATGCGGACATAGTGAAAAGATACTACGCATGAATAAAGACCCGCTAGGTCGACTGGCCTAGGCAAAAATAAGGGCATCCTGGTGAACCAAAAGGGTTCGGGAAAAAATTAGGGATAAAAACAAAAAAATTTGTACACCCGGCAAGTCGAAAACCTGAAAAGGTGGCTTGGGCAAAAAAGGGTATCCTGGTGGACTGAAAACCTGAAAGGGCGGACCAGGAAAAAGTTAGGGATGTAAAGTGTATCACTATGTTCCATTGGATCACCTTACAATCATACCTTCAGTATCAACTACCAAGTTCAAACGGTACTGATCAATCCAGTCAGCTTCGGACAAGTAGCAAAGTATGAGACGCTCAAGGGCATAGGGGCAATAGTAGAATTGAAACTCAATCAGATCATTACACGTAGCTGTTTTCTCATTGTACACAATTCATGTAATAATTTTCATTTTTTACGGCGGCATTCTCTTACTAGAGCTTCAACCTCCTTGTACAAAAACACTTGTTATAGGCAAACTTCAAAATCAATACAAATCATTCTTTAAAAGTACAAAACTGTTTGTTTGTTTTCTTTTTCTGTTTTGTTTTGCAAAAACGTCTAATGTTTTATTCTTGACATATGCATTTGAATATGATTGTTATTCACAAATACTTGCATATAAAATAGAAAGATAGTTGCCGATGAATTAAGAAACTGGGGCAAAGTCTAAAAAACAATTTGCAATCCTGACAGTTACTCTGTCCAGCATGGTACAGGGGCAGAGACAGTTTGAAGAAAAGTCACCATCACATACGAACCTGTGACATCTATACTCCCCACAAAGTAGTGACAACCAAAGTCTGATCTCTGTTTCCCCAAGCAGGAATTACTTTCCCCAGCAGGTTCCTTCAGAGAGCCGATATCAGTATTCCCCAGTCGATTTCTATAATCGCAACAGTTTATAAAGCCTTCTCCTGAGCAGAGTTTATTTCTCTGACTACAGAAGCTTAATCCCCAATAAAGCTTATCTCTCCAGCAACAGAAGTTCATCCCCCAACTGAGTTTATTTTTGTGTCAGTAAATCTTCCAATGGGTTATCTTTATTCTCCATAGAATCATTCTCCTGCAGAGTTATTCTCAAACAGAGTCTCTCCCGGTAGAATATTCTCAAACAGAAAGGAGTAAATCCCCAGCAAATCATCTTCGTTCACTATCCCCAGCAAAAATGAAGAATTCAACTCCCTAATAATCTTCAGCAGCAGTCCGAGATTTATTTTCCCCGACTAAGGAATATCACAATGGCATCTCATATTCATATATCATGCCATGTACATACACATCACATAGAAGAATCTCATTTATTTTGAGAGCATCATCACAATGCATTTCATACATCATGACATTACATATGACTAAATCTTTACCTTTTTCAGGGAAAAGATCAAACCCATAAAGCTACGGCTAACAAAGGATTATTTCAGGGTTTTCTCAAAAAGACGTCCTCACAAGATCACCTCTGGTTTAGTCAAACCAATGCTAAGATTTCTATTCCAGTTAAAGAAGCTATGAAGCTCGGAAATTGATCGGATAATAGTCGATCAACAATTTAAGACATTGTGAAGCCTGAAGCACGACCAGATAACAGTATAAGACATTGTAAAGCCTAGACCCGACCAGATAACAGTATAAGGTGTTGCGAAGCCTGGGATCCGACCAAATAGTAGTTTACTTTGTTAATTACTATGAAGCATGGAGCCGACCATATAGTAGTATATCTCCAATTCAAGTTGAAGCCCGGATAACAGCTTAATTTCTCTCAAATTACTGAAGCATGGAACCTGACCAGATAACATTATAAGGTGCTACGAAGCTTGGAATTCGACCAGATAGCAGTTTACTCCGTCAATTACTATGAAGCCTGGACTCGACCAGATAGTAGTATATCTCAAATTTAAGTTGAAGCCCGGATCCGACCGGATAACAGCTTAATTTCTCCAAATCACTGAAGCCTGGACACGACCAGATAATAGTATAAGACACTATGAAGCCTGGAACCTGACCAGATAATAGTATAAGACACTGTGAAGCCTGGAACCCGACCAGATAATAGTATTAGATTCTACGAAGCCTGGAATCTGACCAGATATCAGTTTATTTTGTCAATTACTACGAAGCCTGGAAACGACTGGATAATAGTATACCTCAAATTCAAGTTGAAGCCTGGATCCGACCGGATAACAGCTTAATTTCTTCTGAAGCCTGGACACGACCAGATAACAGTTTGAGAGACTGCAAAGCCTGGAGTACAACCAGATAATAGTTTAATCTCATTTCCTCAGTAAGTCTCTGTGAAGCCTGGAATGCGACCAGATAAAAGTCAATCTTATCATCCTCAGCAAGTCACTGTAAAGCCTGGATCCTGACCAGATGGCAGTTCACCTCCATCTCTTTAACCAAGAGATGACTCCCCTAGTAGAGTAACAGACCACTAAAGCTCCTAGACTCTATTCCCTAAAACAGAGGCCAACATTCCTCAGCGGAGTCCTCCTCAACAACAGGAATAGGAATTCCCACCAAGGAATATCTCAGGAAATCATCATTGTTCTGGATGGCATCTTTAAGCCCATCTCCGACGACTCTTCGTCATGCTCCTCGGATGGCATCTTTAAGCCCATCTCCGAAAGTCTCATGTCATCTTTTCCAAATAGCATCGATAATCCCATTCTCGATATTACCTACACGGTCAAGTATCATTCCATACGAGTGCAAATTTCTGGGCACTCTAGTGTTCAATCAACTTCCACCTTCATATCACGAAAGGCAAACGAGCCAATCAACATCCTCAGGTCTAAGAAGATTGAACAGGGGAAGTTGTTGTATCCCAAAATTTTCCCTCTCATTTTACTCAACACATGCTCATTGAGGTCCTCAGCTTGCTCAAGGATGTCCAAGAGTTGACCAGACAAACTCTCTCCTAAAGCAATGAACCTCCAATTAGGGTTTCTATTTTCATCAATATGGGTGAGCTCCAAAGGCCTCAAATGCTTTCCATAGTCTTAATATGTTCTCAAGATTATCCATATCAAGTTTCATGCCTTGCACTACAAGTTTGCCCAGTCAACTACTCAAGTATTGGAAAATCAACTATGTTAGGTCAAAATTCAATTGTGGCCCACATACAGTCAAACTTCAAGATTTTTGGTCAACATCAACATTTTGAAGTGATATCCATCATTTTATCAAGGGTTGATCATGATTCCTCAAGGAATGCTCCCAATTCATCAAAACTCAAAAGTTGCTAAATTAGGGTTTCCACGGGAAAAGTCAACCAAACTTTGACCAAGCATCACTTTCTCATACTTTATCAGAAATTTCTCATCCATGGC
Source organism: Vicia faba (assembly GCA_948472305.1). Classification (NCBI taxonomy): domain Eukaryota; kingdom Viridiplantae; phylum Streptophyta; class Magnoliopsida; order Fabales; family Fabaceae; genus Vicia; species Vicia faba. The sequence goes on along the minus strand of OX451736.1, from coordinate 1,225,037,869 downwards.
TCATTTTGAACAAAATCCAATTCCCTATAACTCATCTTCATCCCTCAAGTTCAAGAAATGCACTCATGAAAAGATATAAAATCAGACATTATAGGTCCTTTTCAAAAGTCCAAAAAAAACACCTTTTGGGTCAAAGCTTCTTACATGAACATGGAAGATCCAATTGAGATGAAACCAAAGAGGTTGCTTAGGGGACATTCTAAGATTTCTAAAAAGTCCCAGAATACCCTCTTAGGGTTAAAATTGAGAGAGATATGCATTGTCAAAGTTGACCAATTTTTGGAAATGTGCATGAAGTCAACATTGATCAAAATGACTTTTTTTTTTCAAATGGGCCCATGTTTTATTGTTTTAAACTTGTTCCTAAGATGGCCCACGACCTATGAGCTTATCCACCTATTATTTTATTATTTTTATTATTTATTTTGGTTTTTTATTAATTTAAATCAAAATAAATCAATTTAAATAGTAGAATAATCAAATAAAATCAAAGATTTGATTTTGTGAGCATATTATGAGTCCATGAACAGCTAGCAAATCAAACAATTCGTGTAAGGGCTATTTGGATTGGAAAATTCATGATTTGGTCTATTTTAGAAACAAATCATACAAGGCAAAAAAATCAAATCTTTTTTTCACAATTTGCAAAGATTGAATACAATTTTGTTAACCTAAATCCTTCTATTATATATACACAACATTGCCAAAGCATAAAAAAGGGGATTGGTCGTGTAAATTACAAGAACAAAGTTTCAATTTTTGTCAAATAAGTGCAAACCGGATCTTCTCCCACATGCCAATTCAAAGAATTATGAAGCTTCAGTGATCATCCACGCGGACCCAGGAAGTTATTCCAATCATACTCATGGCCTAAAACGGCAAGAATCGTGCCCTTACAGTACCACGGTTTGCATCCTTTTTCAAAATTCGTTTTCAATGATTTATCCATCATAAACATGTTTTGATCATATATCCATGCTTGCTATCACATTTGCAATGTTTTTGATTGGTTTGATTGAATTTTAAGTGCAGGAATGGCACGATACCATTGTTAGGGTTTTGAGGTCCCAAATTGGGAATTCCATATAGAGGCAAAATTGGACAAAATTAGGGGTACTATCATGCTCAGGAGATGATTTGCAATTGATTCATGCCTTTGGTTCTGATTTATATTGCTTGTATTGCATTTTGAAATGTTGCAGGGTTATAGCCATGGACAAAAACTATCACTATAGCCTTTAGTGATAGTTTCGTCCGTAGGTAAAAGCTTAATACCAAAGACGACACCTCCAGAAGAAGATGAGGGTGTGGCAGCATACCACTAGCCCGTTTGAATCCACGCGCGTTTTTTGGGGCATGGCACTTTGTTTGTATTATATTTTATTTATTTCATTATAATTATGACTAACCATTCAGCGCAGTTGGTAGAAAGACGCGCTTGTGAAGGGAAGGACCTGGGTTCAATCCCAGGTCCATACATTTTTATATTTTCTCAATAATTCTTGCAGGATCCAATGCGCCATGACCAAGAAGGACCACCATACGTCCTCAGATCCCACCCTTTGGATCATCTCAAAGCAAATCCCATACTCCATAATTGAGGATCTATGGTGCACTCCTGAAGCTGATCCACATGGGACCATACGCAAGACAGATGGGCTTGGCAATCTGGGCCTAGACATTTCAGCCATGCACCCCCAAATCACTTCTCCATACAGGCCCAATTTCTTTTTTACTCTTTCTTATTTTTTTTATTATTTCACTTTAATTATTTGTTTTGTTTATTTCAAAAATCATTTTTTTATTAAATCATAAAATCATCAAACATTAGAATTAGTTTTTATTTTAATAATTAATTTCATTAATTAATTAGATTAATTTAATTAGGGCAATTTAAATTCTTTTTCCATAACTAAAATCAATTAGAAAATTAGGTTTAATTCACAAATATTTAGTTTTCTCAATAATAAAATAACAAAATATGTTCTTTGATTTCCTTTGAATTTAGACTTTGATTCCCATATTTAATTCGTCGCGCGCGCATTATTTTATTTTTAATTCCAATTATTATATTTGCTTCGAGTTTGTAATAGATTTTAATTAGGTTTAATTACCGTTTTATTTACTGTTTAATCCCCAAGTTTGGTTATGTAACCCCCTCCCCAAAGCCTTGTAATAGCATAGATTCTCTTTTCCGCTTTTAATTTCTGCAACTATTAACGTCTAGATGATTGATAATAGGATTGTATGCAAAATATAAGTCCATGATTAATACAGTAGAAAATCCAAATCGTGCAAAGATAAATAAACTGAAAAAAGCACACTTGAACATATTCACTCCTAGGGTTTATCCCATTTCGGTTGCCTTCGGAAAATGGTCATGAAGCATATGGAGTTTTAGTGGTCACCCTCCAGTCCAAAAAAGATCAAAATGACCCATTCGAATGTTGCCTCGGAAAGATCTTTAGGACTTTAGGGTAATTACTAAGGTTTCCTAACCATTTCTTTTGTGACCGTAAAAACGTCCCTTTCGATTGTCCCTCAAAATCCAACGATGGAGCTACCTACTCCTTAATATTAGGATAGTGTTGTCTAAAGGAAATAAGAAAACGAACAGTCTTTTTCGAGTAGGTAGAAACTTTTAAGTACTTGCTCAAAACAAACAATTTTTCACACTGACACTTTCAAACAACGTTTTCAAAACACCTTATCACACCCTTGAGGACTGATACAAGGGTTACCATAAAGTGAAACGCCGCACTAAGGCATTTTCAAAAGATTTTCAAAACAAACACGTAAGAAATTTCAAAATGAGCAAGTACCTAAGAGCCCATGGAAAACCATGGATAGAAAGAGTTCTAACACCTTCCCTTTCTATAATATACCCCTCGTACTCAGAAATATCTCGAAAAAGGTTTTTTCTATTCTTTTTCCTTTTTCCTTTGTTGGATAAAATAAAAGTCGGTGGCGACTCTTGCTTACCGTACATTTGTGAACAAAAAACACAAAACCAGTAGTATTAAATGTCGGTTCTGCCACCGTATCACACCCACTGATAATGATTTTGAGCCATACTTTTGATAAGCTGATAGGCATCATGGTAAGGTTTATCCATCAGTGCACTACCAACTGCAACGTCAATCGTTTGTCTTGTGTTATACAAGAGACCATTGCAAAAGGTGTGGATGATCAACCATTCTTCTAGACCGTGATGTGGACAAAGTCGTAACATGTATTTGTATCTTTCCCATGCTTTAAAAAGAGATTCACTTTCCTTTTGTTTAAAGCCATTGATATTGGCTCTTAGCATAGCCGTCTTACTCGGCGAAAAATATCATGCTAGGAAAACTTTCTTCAACTTGTTTCATGTGGTAACAGAGTTGGATGGTAGAGACTGGAGCCAAGCTCTAGCTCTATCTTGTAATGAGAAAGGGAAAATATGAAGTCTTATTGCTTCAGGGCTGACACCATTTTCTTTCACTGTATCTGTGTACTACACAAACACAAATAAATGAAGATTCAAATCGTTCATAGGATATCCTGAAAATTGGTTTTGTTGGATCGCTTGTAATAATGAAGGTTTTAACTCGAAATCATTCCGAGCGATGGTGGGAGCAGCAATACTGTTGTGAGTTTCCTCTTGCGATGGGGCAGCATAATCCTTCAGAGGACGATTTTGGGGTTCGTCAGCCATTCTAGGTTCAGGAAGAGAATAGTTGGGAAGATTGATTTCGAGAAGATTATAATTAATCTAATATTCTCTAATTAGGCGTCTTATAATAACTAAACGCTCGAATTTGTCGATTGGTTGCTCTAGATCTTCGCCTTGAGAGTAAGTGTTTGGCATACAATCAACGAATAAAATAAAATAAAATTAGTTGCCTTAGTTTATACTGCGTAACAAAGGATTCACAATATTGACTAAATCAATCCCCGGAAACGGCACCAAAAACTTGATCGCTTGATTATAATAGTTTGTCGGGTGTAGTGACTGCAAGTGCATAGTCTAATCGCGTAGTTTTAAAAGATATCGAACCCACGGGGACTGATGGTCAAACTATTGTTATCTAGGGTCTTTGTAAAGCTAAGGCTAATGATAAAACTTGGATGTTATGGTTTAAACGGGAAATAACTAAGATCTAATAATTGATAACAGGACATCGGTATGTAATTTGTTGACTTCAGGGATTCAATGAATCATTGACATAGTTTTGAGTATTAAAACACTGTTTGAGTGGAAACTATTAATTTAAAACCTTTGTCTCACACTCTCGTTCTATCGATTCAGGCCATATTATTAAACTCAAATGAGCGCTCTCGCTGTGTCATTTAAAATCTAAAAGTATTTTTTGAAAAAAAATAGAATCCAATTAATTTTAAAGCGCTATCGCTGTATTTAAAATTAATGTTAAATTACCACTATCTGGTTAAAATCTCAAACTCCCGCTCTGTTGATTTTATCCTTAGTCTTTCTTTTACTCTCGTAACAACAATTTAATATTAAAATTGGAAACCAAAACCAGAAAAGTCTTTTTGTAAATATTTATGCCAATTAATTACTGAACCCTTTCGATTTATGCCTTCACATACCGGTATCGGGATAGTTATCCGGACATAGTTTTATTGTGTAATAACATAGAATAAAAACATGCATACAATAATATAATCATGGTAAAATAAACAGGTTGTATTAATTAAATTTGAAACCTGGAATAAAGTACTGAAAGAATATAAGTATCGCACGTAATCCTCCACTAGCCGGCAGGATTTTTACCTTGGAATAAAATAACTTACAGAAAAATAAATAAATCTAAGCAAAGTTCTGAAAGATGAGAAGAAAACTAATGGTGCAATACTCCTCCGGTGTAGAGAAGTATTGCTTTAATGGTGATCGTTTCTTTCTACTTAAAGATTGCTAAAACGAAAACAAAAATGCTGAAATCTCTAAATTGGAATAATAAGCTCAGTGTTCAGAAGGAAAATAATTTCTAGAGAGGGCGCGCGAGAGAGAGCTTCCTTGGTAACTGCTTTGACTTTTATGGATTCAATTTGTTGAGGAAAAATAAGGATAGTTACTTGATTCCTGTACTCCGTGCATTGAGGTAAATCTGGAGGAAATGCGTTTCTGGAGAAGACTTCGTATGCAACTGAAACAAAGAAAGAGACTTGTGTGTTGTGGCGAGTGGCACGTATTTCATTATGTAGGGAATGTATTTTTGCTCTGTGCCGACCGTCATGCTTTGTGTGCCGGGGGCACACATACAAACTTTGTGCTGACCGTCAGGCTTTATATGTAGAGGGGCACACATCCAAACCTTGTTCCGACCGCCACAGACTTTTGATATGGATTATTCTGCATTTTTCTGCTAAACTGCCATTTCTTATTCATTTCTTCAACATTTTTCTTCCTTTTCTCATGTAGGCTTCGCAGAAAGTAAATACCTGAAACATACTACAAATACAAACATAATGCAACATAATTAACGAAAATGAAAAACTTTATCTATGTAAATCGGGCGGAATATGCTATGACTTTTCGTGTTATCGGGAACAAATAAAGGGAACCATTGTTATGATTTCAAAGAAAGGAATAGAGTAAGAGAATAAAGTAAGATGCAATTTTAATTTAGGGATAAAAAATCTTTCTTACTGCAATTATTTGGGGATTAGGCGCATACCATTGTGTTCTGAGATATGAAAGGTTTTGGTATTGATGTTGTTGTGATCATGTTGTTATTGTGATCATGTTGTTGTTGTTGTTGATGATGTTTATTGCCTAAACCCTAAAATTTTATTTGTTGTTGTTGGTGGTGAGAATGTTAATGAATATTTGTTTCCTATGTTGTTAATGTTTAGTGCCTAAACCCCAAAGGTTTATTTGTTGTTGTTGGTGAGAATGTTATGAATTTATCTAATTTGTTTTATTGAGATATGTTGTGATTATCTTGTTGTTGATGTTTAATGCCTAAATCCTAAAGATTCATTTATTGAGATATGTTGAAATCATGTTATTATTGTTGTTGATGATGTTTAATGGCATGTGTGATACGGTGGGAGAACTGACTTGAGGATTTGCATTTTATCGCAAATGTTGCGGTTAGCAAGAGTCGCCACCGACTTTTCTTTTATCCAAAAGGAAAGGTGAAAAAGCACAGGAAAGACCTTTGAGATGTTTTCTTTAGTTCGGGGGGTAGATTATGAAAAGGGAAGGTATTAGCACCCTTTTCATCCATGGTTTTCCATGGGCTCCTAGTTACTTGCTTAGATCACTTGCTTTTGTTGTTTGAAATTGTGCTTTGTGTGGTTTTGAAAGTATTTTGTAAAAGAGGCCATTCGTTTAGGAAATATTTGCAATGATTCTCGTTCGTAAGAATGTATACAAAGATGTTTGTCTTTTTGAAAATGTTTTCAATGATTGTAAGATGTTTTTGAAATGTGTGTGTTTTGTTTTGAAAATAGCAAGGATAGTTGTTTGAAATGGAGCAAGTAACTAGAAGTAATCTACCTACTCAAATGTCTTTCTTGTGCATTTTCTATTCCTTTGACATTATTGTCTTACCATTGATTTGGTAAGCAACCCTATCTTTAGATGTAAACGGGACGGGCGTGGGTCATCGTATAACCATGATTAGCAATGTTTGCAAAGTATCTTAGCATTTTGAGGGACCAAGATCATTTTGTAAGACAACTTTTGAATAGCATCATCGAGGGACTATGATCTTTATGTTTGTTTTGTTTTTGCCAAGATACTTCGCATGCGTAACATAGCCATTTTTTTAGGCAACCAAGTGGAGAAACCCTAGGGATGCTTGTGTGCAAGTGTATCATTTTCATGCTTTGATTTTATCTTGTATTTAGGGTTTTCTATTTTGCTTTGTTTAGATCTTATCATACAAACCCTAATTACTAATCATGACATGTAAAGCGATAAATTGCGTAATATAAATATTACTACGCTATTACAATAATTTATGGGAGAGGGGAATACAAATTTGAATGGGGATTTGCAAGAATGTAAACCTAAATAAATTATTACAACCAAATTGAATTTGTGCGAATTAGAATCAATAAAATACAATATTTAAGTATGCAATATAATGCATGTAAGAAAAGATTTTTTTTGTTTTGTTTTTATGTAAAAGAAATTTTAATCTAAACCAAAAATTATAAGGAAAAGAAATTAATTTTATAGAAAGGAGGTTTTAACCCTAATTTCTATTTTAAAAGAAAATGAAGGTTCTTATATACTATTTTTTATGTATTTTTTGTATTAAAATAATAAATAATATTGTATAAAAAGATAAAGTTTTTATATATGCAAAATAAATATTTATGAGTATGGAATGAAAAGGGGAATAACTAAATTAAACTAAATATATTTTAATTATATTTTACAAGTTTATTAAGAAAATACATGATATATATTAAAAATAAAATATATTTTTATGTGCAAAATAAACTAAAACAAAATGAAAATGCAATATTATTAATTTTATTTTTTAGGATTTTGTATGCATCAAAGAAAATATTTAATATATTAAAATGAAAATAAAATAAATAAAATAAAAGTATAAACAAAGTTGGCAAAGGGGGTGCTATAGAAAAACTGGCAGCAATGTTAGAAAAAAAATCATGGCCCAAAAGACCAAGCCCAAACCTGCAAAAATAGCAAAATGGAAAGGAGAAAAATGTGAAAAAACACAAAAGTAGCGTCCAGGTTCGAACCCAGGACATCGGTCTCACCAGCGTGCTACTTTGCCACTGGGGTGGCTATACATCCATTGTCTTAAGGGAAGCAAAAATAATATAACATGAAACAAGTCATTGCCCTGTACTTCATCTTCTTCCTCAAGCTTGGTCGGATGTCCTGTAACTCTCTCATTCTTCCATGAAAATGAAAACTCATAACATGAAAGTTGTAGTATTTGATCTCACGATTCTAACCATATAAGTTATGTGAACTAACAATCAAAGGTCAGAAAGAATTTTAACAGCCCAAAATTTAAACCTAATAATTTCAGAAACTTCAAGTTCTAAATTCTCTCAACTCAAGTAAAATAAATGCAAGATAAAGATATGTACAGTTTCGTTGTAATGAGGACTACATTATTTATTCACAAATCGTGGCCAATGGTTACCTGTACAAGGAGATAGAAGTTGAGATTTTACCTCCTTCAGTTGAAATCGTGGGTGGAACTGGAGTGAGTTTGATGGAGGCCTGATGCTTGCTTGAGCTTCCTTGAACTTCCCTGAATGTATTCCAACCCTTGCCTTGCTCTGAAAGTGCCTGAAACTCCTTGGCCAAGTCAACTGCAAGCTTTGAAAACAAAAATGGCAGATGATGGAGAAGTGGTTACAGAACAGGGATGAAGGTCTGGATTGGTTTGATATCAAGTAGGTAAGATGTTTTGATGATCAAGAATGGAAACGCACGAGCCAAATGAGAGATTGGTATGCTTAGGCCAAAACTGCAAGTTTTGACAATTTTCGGGTGTTTTTGAGCTTAGGAGTGTTTCAGCCTTTTTTAAATTGTGTGTTAAGTTGTATTATGTTTGTATATTAGTATAGAATAGGTTTCATGTCAACCCTCCAATAGATGTGCCAGTTCTAGCCTTTTTGCAACTTTTCTTGCTTTTGAAGTAAAGTAAGGGACCAGGCTTGCCATGCTTGTAGTTGCTCTCTTAGGGTTGGTATATGCTTGTACACATTGCTTTAGGCCTGTAATACTTGTACATGAAATGGAGACAGGTGCAATGCTCAAGAATTGGAAAGTGGCAAAAGTTGAGCTTTTTCAAAATGGCAATGGTCACTTTATGCCATTTATGGAATTACAACTTGGGTAATGGCTCTAGGGCATGGATCAAAGCTTTGTCAACTGAGTAAGCATTAAATTAAGGAGTGAAGAACAAGTTTGGGACCTGTAAAGCATGGATTAGGAAGCATAGGTACGGATTGCAACTTTGTTCTTCATGAAATGGCTTGGACAAAAAGTGAGAAATTGCCAACTTCATCTCTTCGATTCTCCCTACTCAAAAATGATCTTGAGGAGTTCTTGGACATTTTGGAAAGCTTTAAATGTGCTCTATAACTCATATATGAAATGCATTTTGAGATACCTCTTGGAAATATGTGAAAAATTGCCATGAAGTTGGGTCTAAAACCTGCCTAAATTAGGGCAAAATTTCACTAAGTTATTTAGTTCATGACCATGTATTCATAAATTTATATCTCGAGATCCATGCATCTTTAGGGAAAAGTGTGTGAAGCAAAGTTGTAGATTTCATGGAGGTCTACAACTTTCATATTGGGAACTTTCTTTGAATCATTATGCATCATGGTGAAAAAGTGGCCTAAAGTTGAGAAAAAATAAAATTTTCTATACTTAGAAAATTTTCTAAGTTAAGAAAATTTTCAAATTCAAACCCTAATCTTCAAACTTGGATTTCTTGATGAAAAAGTTTCATATTTTGACATGTTTTGATGAATTATGACCCTTGGCACTTGATTTTGACCAAAAACTCAAAGTTTGACTTTTCAATGTACAATTGACTTTTGATCAGTTGACTGTAAATTTCATCTGTCAATCTAATTAAATTGCCATGTTTTGAGCCATGTAATAAGGTCAAGATGATGCAATTGAATCCTTTAAATCATTCCGTAACTCAATTGGTCATTTGCTAGGTTAAAAATCAGAAATTGCCCTTCCTTAGTCAAAACCCTAATTTTGACCATTTTGCCCTTTTGGTGATTTGATCAAATTTATTGAGGAATTGCGATCCAAACTTGACCAAATGATACATATAAGCTTAAAATGTTGATTTGGATCAAGAATGATGAAGTTTGACTGTAAATTGGCCATGTTGACTTTTTCCCCAATACAGCTGATTTTTAGGTCAATTATCCAATTGACTGATCAGAAATATGGTTCAAGGCTTGAAACTTGTCATGAATGATCTTAGGGGTCCATAATGATGTTTGAAAGTCACATGAAGCATTTATAGTCCAAAAATCCTTGTGCAAACTCAAACCCTAATTTTGGGTTATTAGTGCAAGATGAGATGTCTTGAGGTGACCAAACCCTAATCCAGTCTTGAGTCAAAGAGATCTTGTGAGAAAAGTCTTGATAAATGAGAGTGAAAATTTTGGGGTACAAAAGCTGCCCCTGTTCAATCTTCTTAAACCTGAGGAGTTAGATTGGCGAATCTTTCCATTCGTGACTCGAAGGTGAAAGATGATTGGACACTAGAGTGCCCAGAAATTTGCACTCGACTAGGTGTAGTTGAGGGAATGGGCTTAAAGATTCCATTTGGAGAAGTGATAGAATCTTGTTGGAGATGGGCTTGTAGATGCCATCCAAGCATGTTTTTTGGATTGTAAGTTGTAAGCTGAAAGAACGAGCATCAGAATGGTGTCCGTGTCTGGAACGTATCTGAGTTGTATCTGAATGAGTATCATAATGATGTCCGTGTCTGGAGCGTATCTGAACTGTATCTGAAAGCTGAATCTGAATGAGTACCAGAATGGCATCCGTGTCTGGAGCGTATCTGAACTGTATCTGATAGTTGAATCTGAATGAGCACCAGAATGGCATCCGTATCTAGAGCGTATCTATACAGTATTTGATAGTTGAATCTGAATGAGTATCAGAATGGCATCCGTGTCTGGAGCGTATTTGTATCGTATCTGATAGTTGAATCTGAATGAGTACCAGAATGGCGTCCGTGTTTGGAGCGTATTTGTATCGTATCTGATAGTTGAATATGAATGAGTACCAAAATGGCATCCGTGTCTGGAGCGTATCTGAACTGTATCATGATTGCATATTGTTAATGGTAGCTGTTAATCTTATCCTGAAAAGGGTAAAATGTTAGCTGGAACACAAAATTATGTTGCATGAAATGTATGATGCAATATATGTGTTTTATCAATGTTTATGATATATGGATGTAATGTATGCACATGTAAGTTGATTCGTTGTATTGTTGTATGATTGAGGAAAATAAATCCTTGACTGCTGCTGAGGATATATGGATTCTTCATGTCTTGAAGTTAAAGTACTGACAAAATCCTGTTGTGAGAGTAATTCCACATATTTCTTTGAGGAATCCTGAGAAAATTGACGATCTCTACTGGGGATTAATAATTTGAAATTTGTTCCGCTGGGAATTCAAATGGCGTATTGCGGGGATTGCTTATGGAATAGCCTAAAGATGTTTTCCTATCCTTTCAACCTATCAGTAATTGTCTTTCTCATTTTTGTTTATTTGTAAACAGTAATTATGTTCAAATGCATATGTTCATTAATGAGTCATTGGACGTTTTTGTAAATAAAACACAAGTGTAAAAAAGACAAATAGTTTTCTGTACTTTCAAAGAGATATCTTTGTATTGACTTTGAATAAGTATTTTGTACAAAGGAGACAATCATTCTAGTAAGAGAATGCTGCCATAAAAAGCAAGAAAAGTTTTATACAAAGAAAGACAGCTATGTGTAATAATCCCATGGGGTTCCCATTCTGCTATAGCCTTCGTATCTCTGAGCATCTTGTCTATTTGTTGCTTCGTCCGAAGATGATTGAATTGATCAGAAACTCCGAGTTTGTTAGTGGAAGTCAAGAGGTTTTCCTCAAAGTGATCCGACGGGACATAGTCATACGCTTTAATTCCCTAACTTTTGTCTGGACCGCCCTTTTAGGTTTTCATTCCACCGGGAAACCCTTTTTTGCCCAAGTCGCCCTTTCAAGTTTTCAACTTGCCGAGTGTACAGATTTTTTTTATTTTATCCCTAATTTTTGCCTGAAACTTTTGGTTCGCCGGGATGCCTTTTTTTCCTAGGTGTGTCAACTTAGCGGGTCTCTTATGCGTAGTATCTTTTGACTATGTCCGCGTTCACAGGGTGTGGCAGGTCGTCACCGTCCATGGTGGTTAAGATCATTGCCCCACCGGAGAAGATGTTCTTGATTACAAATGGTCCTTCATAGGTAGGAGTCCATTTTCCCCTGGGATCACTTTGTGGCAAGATAATGCGTTTGATCACTAGATCTCCAACTTGATATACCTGGCGTCTGACTTTCTTATTGTAAGCCTTGATCATCCATTTTTGATACATATGACCATGGCAAACAACAGTAAGTCTCTTTTCGTCAATTAAATTCAGTTGATCAAGTCGAGTCTGTATCCAATCGTCCTCCTTCAAACCTGCGTCCTTCATAATTCTTAAAGAGGGGATATGAACCTCAATAGGCAAGACAACCTCCATGCCATAAACCAAATAATATGGTGTTTCCCCAGTTGATGTGCGAGCCGTGGTACGGTACCCGTGGAGAGCAAATGGCAGCATCTCATGCCAGTCCTTGTAGGTGACTGTAATTTTCTGTATGATCTTTTTAATGTTTTTATTTGCAGCCTCAACAGTGCCATTCATCTTTGGCCGATAGGGGGACGAATTGTGATGTTGAATCTTGAATTGCTCGCACAAGACGGTGATCATGGTATTGTTAATGTTTGTACCATTATCAGTGATGATCCTTTCTGGGATACCGTACCGGCAAATGAGATTCTGCTTGATGAAGAAGGCAATAACATTCTTAGTAACAGATGCAAAGGAAGCTGCTTCGACCCACTTTATAAAATAGTCAATGGCCACTAGAATGAAGCAGTGTCCATTGGAGGTTGTAGGCTTGATCTCTCCAATCATATCGATTCCCCACATAGCAAAGGGCCAAGGAGCCGTCAAGACATTTAGAGGAACCAGAGGTACATGCACCTTGTCAGCATAAATTTGACACTTATGACAGGTCCGAGAGTGTTGATAGCAGTCTGCTTCCATGGTAGACGAATAATAGCCTGCCCGTAGTATTTTCTTCGCCATCGTATGCCCACTAGAGTGAGTGCCAAAGGTACCTTCGTGTAATTCAGCCATGATCTTTTCAGCCTCAATCTTATCCATACACCAGAGCAGAATGGAGTCATGGTTGCGTTTGTACGGGGTGCCATTACTCAGGAAGAACTTAGCAGAGAATCTCCTTAAGAACTTTTTATCATTGATTGAAGCTCCTTCTGGATATTCTTGAGCCTCGAGATACCTCTTGACTTCATGAAATCAAGGCTGGTCCATTACTTCTTCAGTATTAATCTCGTGACAGTGCGTTGGTTCATCCATTCATTCAATGGTGATTTGGGAGCCTCGTTATCCCAATTAAGTTTAAACATAGATGACATTGTGGCTAGAGCATCAGCTAGCTGATTTTCTTCTCGCGGGAAATGCTCGAAGGTAATCTGCTCAAAATGTGGTAGCAATTTCAAAACATGTTCTTTGTAAGGGATAAGGTTTGGGTGTTTAATGTCACATTCTCCTTTCATCTAACTGATGACCAAAGCTGAATCTCCGAATACATCTAAGGATTTGATTCCCAAATCTATGGCAGCCTTGAGACCAAAGATGCATGCTTCGTATTCTGCCATGTTGTTCGTACAGTTGAAGCAAAGTCTGGAAGTAAAGGGAGTATGACACCCTTCTGGAGATATGAATACAACGCTGATACCATTACCAAGTGCATTGGATGCCCCATCAAAGAACAGGGTCCATCGGGATCCTTGTTCTATTTCGTCATATGGTATGATCTCTTCACAGTTGTCTAATGTCATGATGTCCTCATCTGGGAATTCAAATTTCATGGATTGATAGTCTTCTATAGCTTGATGAGCAAGATGATAAGCTAGCACATTTCCCATTATAGCTTTCTGGGTAGTGTATTGTATGTCATATTCTGTTAGGATCATCTGCCATCTAGCTATCCTCCCAGACAGAGCAGGCTTTTCGAAGATGTACTTTATCGGATCCATCTTAGATACCAACAAGGTAGTATGAGTCAACATATACTATCTTAGCCGGCGAGCAGCCCATGCCAGAGCGCAACAAGTTTTCTCGAGCAGTGAATATCTGGTTTCACAGTCGGTAAACTTTTTGCTCATGTAGTAAATAGCGTGCTCTTTTCGGACAGACTCGTTATGCTGCCCCAATACACACCCCATTGAGTTCTCTAAAACGGTCATATACATGATCAGTGGTCTTCCCTCGACTGGTGGCATCAAAACAGGAGGCTCTTGTAAGTACTCTTTGATCTTGTCAAAAGCAATCTGGCATTCGTCGTTCCATTTGACTACTTGATCTTTCTTCAATAGTTTGAAGATTGGCTCACAAGTAGTTGTCAGGTGAGAAATGAATCTGTCAATAAAGTTCAGGCGTCCCAAGAATCCTCTGACCCCCTTCTCAGTACGAGGAGCAGGAATTTCTTGTATCACTTTAACCTTGGCAGGATCAACCTCGATGCCTTTGTTGCTGACAACGAAACCTAAGAGTTTACCGGACCAGACTCTGAATGTACACTTGTTTGGATTCAACCTTAGTTTGTACTCCTTCAATCTCTCAAACAACTTTTGCAAATGATCAAGGTGCTCCTCTTCAGTTTGTGATCGGGCTATCATGTCATCTACATAGACCTCTATCTCATGATGTATCATATCATGAAATAAGGCTACCATGGCACATTGATAGGTTGCCCCAACATTCTTTAGTCCGAATGGCATCAATTTGTAGAAGAAAGTGCTCCACTGTGTGACAAATGTAGTTTTATCCATGTCCTCAGGTGCCATTTTGATTTGGTTATAGCCTGAGAATCCGTCCATGAAGGAAAATACTTTGTGTTGGGTTGTATTATCGACCGGGATATTGATGTGGGGAAGTGGAAAATCATCTTTAGGGATGGCCCTATTCAAATCTCTATAATCCATGCACATTCATACTTTGTCGTCCTTTTTAGGCACGGGAACAATGTTGGCAACCCATTGAGGATAGGACGTGACAGCCAAGAATCCAACATTGAATTGTTTCATGACTTCCGCTTTGATCTTCTCTGACATGTCAGGTCTCATGCGGAGGACTTTTTGTTTTACTGGTGGACAGTCTTCTCTTGTGGACAGACGATGTACCACGTGTTTACCTTGGGTTTTGGTAAACAACCGCTGATCCTCCAAATGGTTACTTATTTGGTTACTCGCAGGATCGATCAGATTGATCCTAGGACATAGGTTGATTTTGAAGTTTTGATTAAGTTGGATAAGGCTTTAAATAAAGAGGCTTTAAATAACATAAAGAGGCTTTAAATGAAATTGCATGAAGAAAGGACTTGGTAAAATAAACAAGGCTTAAAGTAAAAGGTTTCGACAGGAATGTAAAGAGGAAAGCAAGTAAATTTCTGGAAAAAGTAAATGACTTTGATTAATAAAATTGGTGTTTCACACATACATTTCTCAACAATTCTTTCTCACACGCTGGGTACTCGAATCTATATGAGTGACTTTGTATAGAATTGTGAACACACGCGAGAAACTACATGTCTACTACTATTTATACTAAAACATCCCAAGTAACCGTCGGGCAGTTACACTGCTTCGAGATGATTCCACTTGGCACGTTCTCAACGTTCGACGCTCCAGATCTTTGCACGTTGCACGTGGTAACTGCTGGAAACCGTTTTCCCTCCAAATGCTTGAATTTCAAACTGCTCCACTCTGAACCATCGAACACTTTCGTCGAGAGACATCTTCGACGAGAAACTCCTTCGACGTCGAAGGCAACCAACTTATCCCTTGGAAGAAATCTTCTAAGTACTTTTGCCATCTTTCGACGGGTATTTCGACAGACTTAGCCAGTCGAAAACATCCTTCAGCTTTAATGGCTGACATCAATAAAACAAGGGTGTCGAATTTAGGAGCCAACAAATTGCCCCCCAAGAATGCCTTATTTCGACTCTGAAAGAAAAAGGCATTCTTTGAAACGCCATTCGACACCTGTCTTTTCACGCTTAGTCACAAATTAACTTGTGCACTTTTTGTTGTTTTCTACCAACCATTGGCAATCCCAAGAAAACCATCATTTATCCGTACCTAGGACGTCACTTTCAGTACGGCGTGCAGTACCAAACGTCATTTCAGAATTTGTCATTATGACAATTCCCAAAAACGAGGACGCACGTTGCGTCCCTCTATTTCTGCAGAACGGCTAAAACAACAGGGGGCTGCCACGCGTCCCACTATCTCCTGCAATAATTAAATGGCATTAAATGTCCTCGGTTTTGGGGATTTTTCCCACTACTATAAATAGCAGTAAGTACCCCATTGTGGGACTTTTTACGCCATCTAGCTTTCAAACTTCTCTGTTTTCATACAACTTGTCATCTTTGCAAAAACCTTTTCTCTTTCACTTCATCTTCAACCTCATCATTTAACAATGGCATCTGGTTCTAATGCTCCTAGCGCTACTGTACCATCTGAAAACGCCAAACCTAAGGTTTTCGTCACTGCTCCAGTAGTAACTTCTACAGGCAAACGAAGGGTCCCTGAACCCTTGGACATCGCCGTTCGTGATGCCTACTCTCGCCACCTTATGATCCCGGTTGGATACTCCAACCAGATCTTTGCTATGTCTGGCCCCATGTATCCAAGTATTGCTGAGGCCATGAAAATCAAGAGTTACTTTCCGGTAGTTGAGAAACTCAAACTGGTTGCATGCGCCAAGAAAGACGCAGAAGACAATGAAGATCCTGCGCATGAAAAAATCGACCTCCGCTTCTTCAACAGAGGTGTTAGGGCCTTCAGGTCTGGCCCTAGCCTCACTCCTGATTACGTTGCTTGGCTAGAAAAGATGGAGAAGCACCAAACTTCGATCTGGAAGGATATGGGGATTTTCGACCTGGTGATGCTGTCGAAGACAGGTTTGAACTATTCTCCGGAGATGTTGATAGCTTCTCTGCTGTTCTGGGACTACTCCCACTTTACTTTCCACCTTCCCTGTGGGATGTTGACTCCTACACTCTTCGATGTGGCCGCTATCACCGGCCTTCGACCCACCGGGGACTACTTCGATCCAGAGGAGATGTCGGAGGACCAAATTGGATTCTCTGACACCAAACCAACATACACCACTTTCATCAACCACTATCACGACAGGTCGACAGATGCTGTGTCGGATGTCGAACACATAGCGTTTCTAGCCTTATGGCTGACTCGCTTTGTATTTTGCTCGAAGTCCTTACAGGTGACCAAAAAGATGGTCACTCTCGCTACTCAACTGCATCATCGCCAAAACATCTGTTTGGCAGAATTAATTTTGGCTAGCCTCTATGATTCGATCAGCAATGGGGCCACTCTTCTAAAAATTATCGAGAACAGGGCCAGTTTGCTACTTGCTGGGCCTTTTTGGCTGCTCCAACTGTGGCTCAATGCCACTTTCGAATCTTTCTTGCCTAAGAAGGTTCAGATAAACGAGCAGGCTCCAGAGATAGCGAACAGACGCGTCGAAGGAACCAGGCTGGCTCTGTTGACGCCTATGGAAGATGGACTGGAGTTTCAGCAAACCTTCACCAACTTCGTTCTGATGTTTGCTCGAAGGAAAGAGTTTGTTTCAACTATGGCTCCGTTTGCTCGGCGGCAGGTAGGCCCAGCATGGTTCACAAGGCCACATCCAAGGACGTCGAGTGGTCCTAATGTTGACGAACACACAATACTGTGGGAGGCGTTCCTCACACCAAGGATCATGCCTCTTCGATTCAGGAGCTCTAAGACTCACTTGAGTCTGATTGCATACCAACCAAACCTGGTATCTCGCCAGTTTGGTATTATCCAAACCCTACCTTCTCCGATTTTTCCAAGAGAGAAGTCAATGTTGTACTTCTGCAATGATTACACCGAAGAAGCTGCCATCAAGCATATCGGAAGATATGCTGGTCGAACAGTTCTCTCGTTGTTTGACTACCAGCTCAATTTTCTTTGCTCACCATCCTTCGAGGAGTGGTGGAAAAGCTATTATGCTGAGGAGTTCTTCGACGAGAAGGACTTCATGGATGAGCTTCAGAAGTCTTTTGTCCTTGTGTTGGACAAAATCAAGAAATGTAAGTTCATTCTCTCACATTACTTTGTTTTTTTTTTTCGAATGCTAGCCTGTTAACTTTTTATTTGCTTTCAGTTGTTCGAAAGCCTGTAGCCAAGAAGGCTACAGAAGGCCAACAGGGAGGAGGCCCTTCAACAAAACCTCCACCGCCGGCGAAGACTACAGCACCGGCGAAGACCACAAACAACCAACAGGGGGAAGGCTCTTCGAAGAAGCCTTCTATATCGGTAACCAGACTTTCATTATTTCTTCCTGGCTTTCGATTTTTGACTTTCGATACAATCGCTAAGTCGAATTCCCATTGATCTTTTAGGCACCTTCGCCCAAGAAACGGCCAGCACTGGTGGTCGAATCTGGGAGCGACGAGGAAGGTGATTCTCCTCCTGCTCCTCTAAAAAGGCGCAAGCTGACGAAGGACGCTCCTGCTCCTGCTCCTGAGGGTCGAACCATTAGAATAAAGGTTGCTGGAAGGAAGCCCAGGCCACCTCCAGTGATCATTGAGGAACCAACGGAGGAGGAACTAAACGTTCTTCTCAACAAGCCTGTCGAAAGCGACAATTCCAGCCCTGGGGCTGAAGCTAATTTACAGGTAATCTCTTAAACCTTTTCGTAACTTAGGTGTAGATACCCACATTCGATTATGTCCCTTTCAATCTCTGAAGATTCTTCTTCTTCCCTTTCTCAGGACACCACCGAAAGTTCACCACCAAGGACCTCTGAAACGCTGGAATCTGCTGAACTCAGCAGGCCACAAGAAAAAGGCTTGGGAAATGACGAAGCCCATACTGAAATAAATGAGGCCAATGTTGAGACGGTAGAAAAACCAGCAGAAGAACCTCAAATGGAAGAACAACAGCCAGAAGCGGTTCAGGTGGTGGATCTGTCGGAAGAGAATCGTGAAGAAGGGGACCAAGGCAATGCTGGCGAAGAAAACCAAGGTGCTGCTGGCGAAGAGAACCAAGGTGAAATTGGCGAAGGGCACCAAGGTGACGCTAGCGAAGAGCACCAAGATGACGCTGGTACTTCCCCAGTCCGAGTCGAAGGGGAACAAGTCGAGACACCTAACACTCAACAGCCTCAAACCAAAGACAATGCTGTTGCAAGGGTTACCTCAACGAAGCACAGGTCGAAAGAGGACTTAGAACTCTTGAAACAAACTGACCCTGTTAGCTACCTCAACACAATCATCGAGAGCAAGAGTTCGTCTGACGCTAGTCAGGAGGTTCCTACCCTGTCGGGGAAGTCCACTGAAACCTCTCCTCTTGATGAAGCTTTGGCGAAGGTTAAGGCCCAGTTTTTCAAGAAGGACTTGATGAAGGCTTTAGAGGGGGACCCCACTGCTCCATCATACTTGAGGGATGTTTTGAATGCTGTCGACTTGTTGGCTGTAGCTCCAGAAGTTTCAGGCTTGATCATGGAGTTACACTCTATGATTGATCAAGTCTCAGCAGACTACAGGCGCCAAAGGGGATTTAATAGTCAGCTTGAGGTGTTGTATGGCAAAAGCTCCTCTGCGTGGACTGCTGTGTCGGATACGACTTCTCGAATTGCGGAGTTGTCGAAGCAAAAAGCGTCTACGCAGGAAGAAGTCGATGCCATCGATCGAGAGAATGCTTCCTTCAGGGCACAAATCGAAGAAATAGAGGCGAAGATAAATGCCAACACTATACGCAAGGAGGAACTTCTTTCGACCGTCTCAGACACCGAGAGCCAAACTGAAATCAAACAAGGCCTGGAATTTGCTGAGAAGGCCCAAGGCTTCGACGCTCAGATTGCCAAGATTGTGCAGGAGAACGCCTGGTGCAAGAAAAGGTTGGAGCTGCAGCAAGCCAAGTACCTTCGACTTAAGGACTCTATTCCCTTTTGATTGATTCAGCTTTTGTAACCATATTTTGTAATTTATATTCGACAACATTGCCATCTTGGCTGAAATTTATAAAATCTCCATTTTGGCATTTTTATGGTTAATTTAGTCTTGTTATTTTATTATTTTATTTTTATCTCTTGGAGTGTAGGTTTGTATTTTTTCAAATATTTACCGTTTACTCTCAAGAGCCTTTTATCCTCACCTAACTCTTCGACTTCATAGGCTCCACCAGAAAAAGTTTCGATAACTCTGAATGGTCCTTCCCATTTGGGTGACCATTTCCCCATGCTTCGATCCCTTCGATCCATGGGAAGAATTACCTTCCAAACTAGTTCTTCAGGCAAAAATATCTTAGGTTTTACCTTTTTATTATAAGAGTCTTCTACTCTTTTCTTCTGAAGCCTGAGTAGGTCGAGAGCGCGTAATCTTTCTTCGTCTAAATCCACTAGTTCGTCTAACATCATGTTCCAATAAATTTCAGAGGGAATATCATAATGCTTCTGAACCCTTGCAGATTGAAGACAAATTTCTGCTGGCAACATTGCATCATGGCCAAAAGTTAGCCTATATGGTGTTGTACCAGTGGCTTCCTTTGGGGACGTTCGACAAGCCCACAGAATCTGGTCTAACGTTTTATGCCAATTCTTTGGTTTCTTCCCAACATGCTTTTTTATCAAGCCAATCACCACCTTGTTTGCTGCTTCGACTTGACCATTCTCCTGTGCATAATAAGGCGTTGATGTTAGGAGTTTGAAACCTGTTTCCTGAGCAAATTCCTGCATCTTTCGACCAGTGAAAACTGATCCTTGATCAGTTGTTATTGTCTCAGGGATTCCATACCTAAAGATAATGTTCTTTTGAATAAATTCAATGACATTTTCCTGGTCTACATTGACTAAAGGGATAGCTTCGATCCACTTAGTAAAATAATCAATGCCTACCAGTATGTATTTCTGACTCTTCGATGATGCTGGTCGAATCTCCCTAATGAGATCCAACGCCCATCCTCTAAAGGGCCAAGGCTTCACTATCGAGTGAAGTTCGCTTGCTGGTACATGTTGGATGCCTGTATGAACTTGACACTCTTGACAACCTTTGGCGAACTCAACACAATCTTTTAGCATAGTGGGCCAATATAGTCCTTGTCGAAACAACAACCATTTCATCTTATGGCCTGCTTGGTGAGCCCCACATGCCCCAGCATGAGTAGTCGAAAGGGCTATGTATGCTTCAGTTTCACTTAAACATTTTAGCAATACCCCTTCAGGCGTTTTCTTGAATAACTCATTACCCATGAGCACGTAACTCAACGCCCTGTACTTTGTTTTTCGTTCTGTCGAAGCTCCTGGATTTTGAAGATAGTCCACAATGGGTTTCCTCCAATCTTGCTCTGACAAATTATCTATGAACGAAATTTCGAAGTTACTTTGATCAGCATATCCTAGTCTCGTCGACTCCAAGTCTGTTGGTGATAGACAAGTTGCTTTTATCTTTTCTCGAACTTCGATTGCTCTTTGTAATCTCGCTTTTGAAATCTTATACCCAGATGCAATTTGTGCCAAGTCATTGGCTATTTGATTTTCGACTCTGGGTATGTGTCGAATATTAACCGTTTCAAATTTTTTCAATAAACGATTTGCTATCACAAAGTACATAATGAGATTCTCTCTTATGCATTTATATTCCTTTGTGACTTGCTTAATGACTAACTCCGAGTCTCCCATTATTTCGACTCGAGTTGCCCCCAATTCCAACAATATTTCAAGGTCAGTAATTAGAGCTTCATACTCAGCCTCATTGTTCGAACAAGAACCTGATATTTTGTACTTGAATGTTGTTGGAATTTTATCTGGAGAAATAATCAAGACTCCTACCCCCGTTCCATCCTTATGGCTGGAACCATCGAAGTAGAATTTCCAAGGCTCTATCTCCACATAATTAATATCCTCGACTTGAATTGAGTGGTCGACTATGAAATCTGCAACCACTTGTCCTTTTACTGCCTTAAGAGGCATAAAGGTCAAGGAGTATTCAGTTAATGCTAATGCCCACTTGCCAATTCGACTGTGCAAGATAGGTTTCGACAACATATACTTGAAAACATCAAAATGAGACGAAACATACACATCAACTGGTTTTATATATTGCTTGAGTTTTGTACAAGAGAAATACAGACATAGACACAATTTTTCAACTTCACTATATCTAGTTTCTGCATCGTTCAAAACTCTACTGAGATAGTAAATGGGTCTTTCGACTACATTCTCATCCTCTTGGGCTAACATGCTTCCCAGAGTTTTGTCGGATGCAGCTATGTACAATCTCATACTCCTATTGCTACAAGGAGGCACCAAAATAGGTGGCTTAGTGAGGTACCCTTTGATTTTGTCGAAGGCTTCTTGTTGCTCTTGCCCCCATTCGAACCCCTCTTTATTCAGTCGAAGTAAGGGTGAAAAGGCCTGAGCTTTCCCACTTAGATTAGATATAAACCTCCTTAAGAAATTTATCTTGCCTAAGAGAGATTGCAGTTCCTTCTTATTCGACGGCGCTTTCGCTTCCAAAATTGCCTTCGTCTTGTTCTGGTTGATTTCAATTCCTTTCTTGTGGACAACGAAGCCCAAGAAATCTCCAGCTTTCACACAGAACGCACACTTCAAAGGGTTCATCTTCAGACCATGTTCTCTCATTCTTTCGAATGATTGTCGAAGGTGGTCAATATGATTCTTCCTGGAAACAGATTTTATAACAATGTCATCAATATATACTTGCATAAAAGTGTTAATAAAATCATGGAAGATAGTATTCATTGCCCGCTGGTACGTTGCCCCAGCATTCTTTAGGCCAAAAGGCATCACTACCCATTCGTAAGTGCCTAAGGCCCCAGGGCATCGAAAAGCTGTTTTCGACACATCCTCTTCAGCAATGAATATTTGATTATATCCTGAATAACCATCGAGCATACTCAGGTATTCATAGCCAGCGGCAGAATCGACTAGCATTTCCGCCACAGGCATAGGATATTCATCTTTGGGTGTAGCAGCATTCAAATCTCTGAAATCTATGCATACCCTTAACGTACCATTTTTCTTAATTACTGGCACAATGTTTGCAATCCATTCGACATACCTTGTAACACGTATGAATTTGCATTTCAGCAGTCTTTCGACTTCCGTCTTGATCTTCGACAGTATTTCTGGAGCGAAGCGCCTTGGATTTTGCTTGATTGGCTTCTTCCCAGGTTTGATTGGCAACTGAAGTTCTACCAATCCTCTGTCGAGACCAGGCATTTCGTCATAATCCCATGCAAAACAGTCTTTGAACTCTTTCAGCAATTGGATTACTTCCAACCTAAGTTCTGGATCGATTTTGGCGCTGATGTAAGTTGGCCTTTTCTCTGATCCTTCGCCTAAGTTGATTTCTTCTAAAGGATCTTGCGCTAACATTTTAATGTTGTTCGCTAAGGGGTCCTTTTCGAAGCCCAAAGGCTCATCGTCATAGATGGCGTCGAGCCTCTGTTTCTGCATTTCTTCTGGCATGATATCAGGAGGCATTGGATCGAAATCCTTTCCTGGACCTGCAGCAGATAACTGTTGATCATTGGCATGTGTGGCCATGTACTTCACTTCGGCTTCGAGAGCCGTTATCATCTTAGTTTCGGCTACATAAGCCGAAATTCACTTCAAAGATTGTGACTCAGTCATTATCACTGAATTCACTTCCCCAACCAGTTGGTTGGATATCAGTTAACCCACTGAAGTCTATGTGGGACAAGTCTTCTCTGTCCCATTGGAAACCATGCTCAGGATGCAGGTATAGGGAACAAAAAGTGTTTGGCGCTGGCGCCATGTCGAAGTCAAGTGTTGGACATGGCCCTATGTGAGCCAAGTTCTTGTCGAAATCTGCCAAACCCAGGTGATTCACTTCGCCAAGGTAATAGCTTTGATCTGCCTCTATGTTTTCGACCATCCCATCTGGACGCCATAGCAGCAGCCTTTGGTGCATTGATGAAGGCACAGCGCCAACACCATGAATCCATTCACGGCCCAACAAAAGATTGTAGTTAGGTTTGGCCGATATGACCATGAACATCGTTGCTCGAAGGATAGATCCTACTTTGATATCTAGCTGGATCACTCCCATAGTGGTCCCTATGTCGCCCTCATAGTTCGACAAGACCATATTGTGAGGCTTAATGTCCTCATCCCTTTTGCCAATTTTCCTTAGCATAGAGTGAGGAATAATGTTGATGGTTGCCCCACAATCCACCAATATTTTATTCACAGTAGTTTCTTCGAGTTTAGCCCTTATGAATAAAGGCTTGAGGTGATTTTTCATCGCCTCTGTAGGTGGCTCGAAGAAGCCATCTTGTTCCTCAGTAGTGCCATTGTCCATGACAAAATAGCACACTGGCCTATGTTTGGCCATTTCTTGCTCCACTTCCCAGTCACTTGCTTCGACCTCTACTTGTCGATTGAATTCTCTGGGCAGCACTGAGACTATATTCACCATTATATCCAAAGTATCATCAGACTCAGCATCGTCTTCGTCTTCGACTTCACTTTGGTTAGGCCAAACTAGCCTGTTGGTTACTGGCTCTCTTTCTAGAGGTTTCCTTTGCTTCCTTTGAGGAACATTCGAACTCGTTTCTGCCTTTGGTTCGTTGGCAGCCTCCCTTTCAGCTTTTCGTCTCCTTTGATATCTCCTCCATTGAGATCGAGACATGGGATTTTTACCTTTGTAGTTGCTGGACACTTGTGCAACTTTAGGTGCAGCAACTTGAGGCTCTTTCTTTTGAGTCAAAGAGAAACCTCTTGGCACATCGAAAGAATGCCATTTCTCCTCACTTGGCCTTTTCCGACCAGAGGTTTTGTACCAAGTATCTACTGGCACATTTGTTGGAGGCCTAAAAGTCAATGGCCTCTTTTCTTGGTTAGAACCTCTTTGGGAGGCTCTTCTGGGATCATGTCAAAGGTCAACATTTTCCCTTCTCTTATTCGCTGCTCTTACGCCTTGAATGTGCTCAGCAGCCTTTTTGTCAAAGATCGAACTGCATCTTGGACACAGCATCACCTCTGATTTCTTTTTCTGGCATCTTTGTAGAAAATCTGCCAAGTTTTCATTTTCCCGAGGGAAAGCAGTCTTATTAGCTTGTTCTCGCCTCATGGCTTCTTCTGATGCTTTTGGGTCAAAAAGTTCAACCATGTTGATATTCATTGTATCTTTGTTAGCAAGAGTTAACTGCTTCATTTGTATCTCCAGATTCTCCGTCTGGCCTTGAACGGTGGCCAAGTGGGAACTGGGTTTTGGTCCAGTTTTTTGTGCTTCAGCGGTCTCCGACTTCGGGTTTTCGACCGCTTTCTGGACAGCTTCAATTGTCTTCCTGGATAAATTTCCAGAAAAACTGCCAAAGATTGGCATGTTGATGTGGTCCTTTGAGACTTCGACCATGGTAATTCCTGGCTTCTTCGACTGGCTCCTGGTTGCCTCTATCACGTTCACCTCAGAGGGCTCAGCATAGTGGGCTTCAGCCTGCAATGGATTTGAGTCGACAGCCATGGGGGTTTTGTCAGCAAACTTTAACCTCACTTCTTCGATAGCGTCTTGCACAAGATTCCTGAAAAGAAAACATTGAGAAGTTTTATGGCCCAAAAAATTATGATATTTGCAAAAATCTCTCTTCTTTCTTTGATCAAGAGGAGGCACTTTTACCCCTGGGGGTACTATCATTTGGCCATCTTTAACCAGCAAGTCGAATATTTCATCACATTTGGTGATGTCAAAACTATAAGTCTTTTTTGGGAACCTATCGTTGGTCCTTTCTGGACCAATGGGATTTTTCCCACTTGAGGGGACTAACAGTTTACAAGAGTATGGTGGCCCTTGTTTCAGTTCTGCTAAATCGACTTCTCCTTCTTCGACAGCTAAAGTATCGTCGAAGGATTCCGGATCTTCGTCATCCATCTCAACGTACGCTATCCTCTCTCTCTTGTGAGTTTTCGTTGCCTTAGCTTTTTCAGCTTTGAGGCATTCTACCTGTCGAACTCTATCGGCCAGTTGGGCCATGTCTCTCAGGTATTGGGTGTCTAGCTTCTTCCTAATGGAATAATCTAAACCGCCTGCGGCTATTTCAACTAACTCATGTTCTGGCACTTGTGTAAAACATCTCGCCTTGAGCAGCCTAAACCTATTTAGATATTCGTCTATAGGTTCAGTGAAACGTCTCTTCACACTGGCCAATTCTTTCAGGCTTATCTTGGTTTGCCCCATGTAGAATTGTTCATGGAACAATCTTTCCAACTGGGTCCAATGATGGATCGAATTGGGGGGGAGAGTTGTAAACCAAGTAAAAGCGTTCTTTGTTAAAGAACTTGGGAAGTACTTGATCCTCAGGTTTTCGTTATTCGAAATGTCACCCGCTTCGATCAAATATCTCGCCACATGCTCGACAGTAGATTCTGTCGTGTCCCCAGAGAACTTAGTAAATTTGGGGACTTTGCATCTAGGAGGTAAGTCTGTTTGTAACACGTATTCTGACAATGGGGATGTAAAGTTGGGCCTTCGAAAGCCCATGTTCATCCCATTCTGAGTCATGATCCTTTCAATCATGGTTGCCAGATTGTTTTCCAAAGCCATGTTTTGGTATTGGATATGCTGAACCACTTCGTCAGCATTTTGGTTTCTGTTAACTAACCTTACCTCTGGGGTTATTACCCTAGGTTCCTCGACAGGCTGCTCCAATCGTTCCCTAAGGTTTTCTTCGACAGGCTGTTGAGCCTGGTTAATGGTGGTTTCTTCCTCTAAGAATATCCCCTGGTTTCCCCTTATTTGCGCCCTTTGGGGCTGTCGAATAGGTTGGGGTACTCCAAAGAAATCAGCCAAACGTGTCATTTGCGTTGTCACTTGCTGATTCGATTGAGTAGTGTTTTGTATTAGAGGGTTTAGCACTGTACTCAAAGTCTGTGCTAACATTTGCATCATATCATGGTTGCTTTCGTCCATTTGTTGCCTCAAGACTGCTGTCGAGGCATTTGTAAGGCCATGGGCTACTTGGGACGTTCCTCCTAAGAGTTGGGTCCTATTTCTATTCGCCATGCCTACTCCAGAACCTTGGAGTGGCGAAGAGGCACTCACTAAAGGGTCTGAAAAAGTGGACGTAGCATTCGTCAGGCTAGCCAATTCAGAAGTTGGCATACCATAGAGTGGAATAAATCCTGGGGGTACAAAAGGCCTTGTGCCTAAATTTCCCCTTGGTGGGGGAGTTCCCAAAGGCATCCTGGGGCCTGTTAACGAAGGTATTGGCCCCGTGGTTGTGACCGATACTGCTGGTGTCGAACCAACAGTTGTCGCTTCACTTACGGTCGTACTCACCGTTACTCCCACATTCGTTTGTGGGATTTCGTTATTGTTTGGCGGATTCGACATCTCTTCCCTTCTTCTGGCAGTATTGTTATCGTTCGTGTATATTCTACCACTTCTCAATAACATACAACTCGAAAAGATGAGATTATTTTCAACAATCAACACACAGTCCCACCGGGTGTGCCAATTTGTTTACCTTGGGTTTTGGTAAACAACCGCTGATCCTCCAAATGGTTACTTATTTGGTTACTCGCAGGATCGATCTGATTGATCCTAGGACATAGGTTGATTTTGAAGTTTTGATTAAGTTGGATAAGGCTTTAAATAAAGAGGCTTTAAATAACATAAAGAGGCTTTAAATGAAATTGCATGAAGAAAGGACTTGGTAAAATAAACAAGGCTTAAAGTAAAAGGTTTCGACAGGAATGTAAAGAGGAAAGCAAGTAAATTTCTGGAAAAAGTAAATGACTTTGATTAATAAAATTGGTGTTTCACACATACATTTCTCAACAATTCTTTCTCACACGCTGGGTACTCGAATCTATATGAGTGACTTTGTATAGAATTGTGAACACACGCGAGAAACTACATGTCTACTACTATTTATACTAAAACATCCCAAGTAACCGTCGGGCAGTTACACTGCTTCGAGATGATTCCACTTGGCACGTTCTCAATGTTCGACGCTCCAGATCTTTGCACGTTGCACGTGGTAACTGCTGGAAACCGTTTTCCCTCCAAACGCTTGAATTTCAAACTGCTCCACTCTGAACCATCGAACACTTTCGTCGAGAGACATCTTCGACGAGAAGCTCCTTCGACGTCGAAGGCAACCAACTTCTCCCTTGGAAGAAATCTTCTAAGTACTTTTGCCATCTTTCGACGGGTATTTCGACAGACTTAGCCAGTCGAAAACATCCTTCAGCTTTAATGGCTGACATCAATAAAACAAGGGTGTCGAATTTAGGAGCCAACACCATGATGTCTGTATCAAGTCCTGGCATGTCTTTGTATGACCAGGAAAAAATATCAACATAATCATGCAATAGCTGAATTAGACGCTCCTTGACACTCGACTCTAGCTTGGCACCAACCTTGATTTCCTTTTTGTCTTCCTAGGTACCCAAGTTGATTGTATCCAACGGTTCTTCATGAGGTTGAATAGCTCTTTCCTCTTGTTGTAGTAGTCTGGCCAATTCCCCTGGTACTTCACAATCTTCCTCACCTTCGTATTCGGCTTGGTAGATTAGATCTTCAGAGTCACTAAAGGCCATAGCAGTACCGTTACCCATGGGATCCGGAATGGAGGGGTACTTGCATTTGTGAGTGTGGGTGTGTGTAAGGGTATAGCCATCTTTAAACAATAAAATGTGAAAGAAAGACAATGAGCACAAAAGGTTTGTATGTGAAAAACGTCCATGATTCATTGAATGTCATATGAAGATGAAATAAAAAAACCCTTACAAATGGACCATTGTGCCTCGGGTAAGACACAAGGTTTTTAAGGTGCGAATTGTTTGTGAATATTACAAGTCCAACAGAAATGTAAAAGATAAATTACTGAGAGATGAAATTTATTGGGACAAAGTCTCTGGCTTCCCAATTGCGAAGTCCTCCGTTGACAGTAGGAAATATCCAATCCTCCAAGCTGCCATCTTCTTCACCATCTTCCACTGTGTTGACCTCTTGGTTGATAATCTTCAGAGGTGGCCCTCCAGCACTGGCACGATGCACAGCCTTCTGAGCATTTGAAGTAAACCCTAAGCCAAACTTGTCAGATTTATACGGAAAGTCTGGAAGCTGTCCCCAGATGGTGCATCCACCCTCCTCTACTACTGCCTTGGCGTCCTTTAGAGATGACATCTGAAGCGAATGTCTTGTGATCTTGGGGATCTGGGATACCGCTTTGGTTACTGCTACTTCTTGAGAGACTTCTTCGAAATGTTGAAAAGGAGTTTCAATGAACTCACCATCCAATTCCACATACCGGAAAGAATTTAGGTGGCTAATCATGTACTCTTCCTCTCTGTGGACAGTGATAATCTTTCCATGGACCGGGTACTTCAGCATCTGGTGTAGTGTAGAGGTGACAGCACCGACATTATGGATCTAGGGCTGTCCTAACAGACAGGAGTAAGAGGGGCGGATGTCCATTACATAGAAGGTTGAGTTGAAAGTCTGAGTTCCTACCTTTATGGGGATGTCCACCTCCTCGTGTACCATCCTCTTTGAGCCATCAAATGCTCTCACAACTATGTTGCTGGGTTTCAATGTCAGCCTTTCGCAATCCAATCTGTCAAGAGCCTTCTTCGGTAAAACGTTCAAAGATGAGCCCGTGTCCACCAAGACATGGGCCAGAGTCGTTCCTCTACACTCCACAGAGACATGTAATGCCTCGTTGTGCTTTCTCCCTCTTGGTGTCAAATCAGCATCAAAGAATCCTAGGCCGTTATCAGCTGTCAAACTGGCCACACAATCTTGTAATTGGTCAACAGACATCTCTTGTGGCACATGGGCTGTCTTCAGGAACTTCACCAGAGCTTTCGCATGCGCCTCAGAACACAGCAGCAATGCTAGCATGGAGATCTTGGAGGGAGTTTTCCCCAACTGTTCAACCACGTCATAGTCACTCTTCTTAATTATCCTTAGGATCTCCTCCATTTCCTCCTTGGAGGTTTTGGGGATAGCCAATGGTTGAGCCTTCGTCTGGACAGACTCTTCTTGAATACTTTTTCCTCGATTTTCAGCAGTAGAAGTGTTGGTAGGGATAACAGCAGGGATTGTGTCATCTTTGTCGCTAGAAGAACTTGCAGGTATGATTATTGGTATAGAGGTAACCTTCGGAACAGCCACGGGTCCAAAAACTGCCTTTGGAGGGGCAATCTCTGGAGAGAAGATTTTATCGCTACGGGTAATCTTACTAGTTCCGGCAATATTGCTAATGTTGGAATCTTCTTCTTTGGAGCTCGCTTCTTTGGCGGTCAGCCCATCTTGTTTGATACCATGGTAGTAGATTTCTCCACCGTAATTCCAAGGTATTGTTTTGTCTGATTCATACGGGACTAGCCCGGGCATTGTGATTATGAGAGGAGTAGTTTTTGGAACTGATGTAATCCTAACGGGTCTTTTGGGGACCCTGGAAGGATTGGCGGAGATGGTTATGATTGAAACGTCTTCAACAGGAACAGGTGAAATAGGAGCATTTTCAAACAGAATCTCTTTGTTGTCTATCAAACGTTGAATGCCTGTCTTCAACAGAGGGCAAACAGTTGGTGAGGATAAGCAAAGATGACAGTCTCCATTACAACCTGAGAATATACCAGCTTTCAACAAGTTTACCTTAATGATCGGGAGCGGAGTCAAGAGTTCATCCACTGTAGCAACAAACAAATCTTCCTCGATAGCATTAGTGTTATGGCCATGCCTAGGCATAGGAGCGGAAATGACATTTGGTTTCTCGGTCACATCAAACTCAATTTCTTTTTCATCTATAAGGTCTTGAATTTTGTTTTTCAAGGCCCAACAGTTGTTAGTGTCGTGACTCGGACTTTCGGAATGATATGCACATCTAGCATTTGGGTGATAATGAGGGGACGCCGTGTTGGGATTCTTTGGAGCTTCTTTTAAAGTTACCAGATTAGATTTCAGAAGATGTGGTAAAACCTGGGCTAGAGTCATATTAATTCTGGTGAATTGCCGGACTGGCC
Source organism: Vicia faba (assembly GCA_948472305.1). Taxonomy (NCBI): domain Eukaryota; kingdom Viridiplantae; phylum Streptophyta; class Magnoliopsida; order Fabales; family Fabaceae; genus Vicia; species Vicia faba. The sequence goes on along the minus strand of OX451736.1, from coordinate 1,225,006,986 downwards.
TTTCCATCCTTGGTTGGTTACTTCTTGGTTGATCAGATGTAGGCTTTGGGATCATAACAGCCCATACCATTGGTCGGCGCTCAGCTCTCCCTTGGTTCCTTTATGGATAAACAGCAGATACCTCCTTCTTCCTGGTGAAAGGCTTTTTCACAGCTGTAGAGGCAGACGAATCTTTCTGAATCTTTCCACTTTTTATGCCAGCTTCCACCCTCTCTCCGATTAATATTAACTCAGTAAACCTAGCAGATGAGCTCCCAATTAAATGGTTGAAGAAAGGGCCCGATAGAGTGCCTAAGAACATATCCACCAACTCTCTTTCAGACAGAGGGGGTTTCACTCTCCCAGCTAGATCTCTCCATTTCTGTGCGTAATCTTTGAAACTCTCATTTGAAACCATAGCCATACTCTGAAGTTGAGTACGGGTAGGCGCCAAATCTGCATTATACTGGTATTGTTTATAGAAAGCTACGGCAAGTTCTTCCCAGTTGTGGACGTCGGCCCTTTCTAATTGGTAAAACCAATCGAGCTGTGTTCCGGATAAACTATCTTGGAAAAAATGCACCCACGGGTCTTTATCGGCAGAGTGTGGCTGAATCTTTCTCACGTATGATCAGAGGTGCATTTTAGGACATGACACCCCATCATATTTTGCAAACAACGGAACTTTGAACTTTGGTGGGATCACAATTACCGACACTAGCCCCAATTCTTCAAAGTCTAGACCTGGTACCCTTTGTATTTCCATAGCGCCTAAACGCTCTTCAAGATGTATGTACTTATCATCAGCCGGAGGGTACTGTTCCTCAGAGTAGTCTTCCTCTTCTTCCTCCTCTTCAGATTCTAACAGAACCGCTGTTTCTTTTCCTTTTCCTTCTCTTTCCCTGGAAGTGGTTGCAAAATTCAAGGTTCTTCTAGTTTGTCCCTGAAATCTTCTCCCCATGTTCAAAACCCCAGAGGCTTTCTTTGTTTTCTTCTTTCTTTCTTCAGCTAACAGAGTCTTCAACTCATCTTGCCCCTTGGATAGGGTCATGAGTAACTGTTGCAACTGCATGTTTTGAGCTTGAATATCTTTGACCGTCTGTTCGAGATCCATCTTACTGAAATAAACAGTAGAGAGATGAGGAAACTTGTTGCAAAAGACCTGTTTATGTCATGATGAATGATATGTGCATATGTAATGTTTTCAAGGATTTAAAAATTCAAATTTGTTTTAAACAAAAATAAACACATGTTATATTAATAAAACAGTGTTTGAGTACATCAATGCCCCTTGGGAAAAATAATACAACACTCTAAGATAAAAAAAGTAGTGCGCATCATCTTTGGTGCTATGTAGGCATTTAGAGTCTGCTCCTCGTGAAGTAGCCTAGTGAGTTCCAAAACCTTCTTCTCGCTTGCGTAGAATTGGGCTTCAAAAGTATCTCGCTCTCCTTTGAGCTGTATCCAATCCCTTTGTAGGTCTTCAAGAGATGTAGGCATGTCAGGATGTAGGATAGTGTATGGAACTTCTCCTTCCTTAACAGGCTCAATAATCACCGGGAGAATGGAAGGATAAGGCATCATAAGACTTTGAGCGTGGGTTCGTACCCACTTGAGGCAAGGCTCAAGAGGGATGGAATTCTTATGTCCCAAAGTCTTTCTATCCACCTTGTTTAGCATCCTTCATGCTCAGATGAATCTTTGGCGAAGTCCTTGATCGTCGTTGTCGTAGTCGAATACCAAGCCTTGAATCAGCATCTCATGTGGGTCATCCCTTCGGGCAAAACCAAATTGTCTTAGAGCTAAGCATGGGTTGTAGGTAATTCCTCCCCTAATTCCAAGTAGAGGGACATTAGGGAATTCCCCACAACGGTCAACAATGATAACATTCTCTTTTGATCGAGAGCACCAATGAATATCTGAATGTTTGAGCGTCATTAACCTTTGTGACCACCTTAATCCTTGCTCATTCTTTAAGACTGATTGGGGAAGATGAGAAATAAACAATCTTGCCAGGAGGGGAGTGCAACACATAAGGACACCTCTTTTCCTCATTGTACGAGTGTGAAAAGAGTGTAGGATATCCCCTAGTAATGTAGGTACCGGATTGCATGACATGAAGATTTTGACGGCGCTTACATCTATGAGTTGGTCAGGATTGGGAAACAAGACCATCCCATAGATAATAAGAGCCACAATCTCCTCAAAAGCTTGCAAGTCTATGGAATTCCAACAGCTTTGTGCTTTCTCAACCAGAAACTTTGCTAAGAAGCCTTTGACACCACTTCTAGTTTCCCAATGAGTTGTGACATCATATGAGTGCAAGTGCAGGGCTTGAGCAATCTCTTCTGGCTTTGGATCTCTTTCCGTAACGTTGAAAGGTAGTTGATTGAGAATAGGAATCCTCAAGATTTGAGAGAATTTTTCCAAAGTAGGCACAAGTTGATAGTCAGGAAATGTGAAGCAATGATGCAAAGGGTCAAAGAACTGGAAGAGCACCTTCATCATATCCTTCTCTGTGTTGGAGGTGACCAAGTTGAGTAGACGACCATGCCTCTCGGTGAATGGAGAGTTCTCAAGGATCCTTGAAGCTAGCTCCTTGAGTTTTGGAGTAATTCTTACAAGGTTGATTTGGATAGTTTTCCTGCGGAGTGAATCCATATCCTACAAAACAAGAACAAAGATGAATCTCAAAAATCCTTGAAATGGTTAGTGAATGCATATGATGTTCATGATGTTATGCACAAGTATGTATATACAAGAAAAACAAACAAGTTCTTAGTTTAGGCTTGCATGGGGTTTTATAGGTAAGTACCCTCTTGAAGTTTAGTTGGCTCAACCTATACTAATAATAGTAACCGGGTTCTAAGGAGCTTAATATCACTAGATTGTTTCCTTGGTCATTGTTTCAGCTCAAGCCTCTTTAATGGCGACCGAAATATCCCAAGAAACCAATCCTCAATGAGTGTAGTATTGAGTATCTACCAACTTCGGACTGCACCAAAGTCGGTCATCTCACTACATCCTAAAGGCAAAGTTGGTCAAGTAAAGGGTTCTAGAAGTTCATTGGTGCTTCATGACATCACTCAGCGGCCCCGTATTCTCTTTGATTAACTCAAAGGCTACCAGTACCCACAAATATGTCACACTAACATAGCTATTGTTAAGACCATGTCGGTAGTGCCCACACAGTTTCCACAATGTATTGCTATTTACCTATAATGTTTCCAAAATCTGAGTGGAGGATTCAAACCCAAAAAAAGAACCATAATGTAAAGCAAACAAGTCAAACAATATAAGCAAGTAAATGTGATCTAGCCCTAAGGTAACCCCACTTTTATAAAAATCCCCAGCAGAGTCGCCAGTTCTGTGATACGGTGGGAGAACTAACTTGAGGGTTTGCGTTTTATTGCAATGTTGCGGTTAGCAAGAGTCACCATCGACTTTTCTTTTATCCAAAAGGAAAGGTGAAAAACCACAGAAAGACCTTTGAGATGTTTTCTTGAGTTCGGGGGGTAGATTATGAAAAAGGAAGGTATTAGCATCCTTTTCATCCATGGTTTTCCATGGGCTCTTAGTTACTTGCTTAGATCACTTGCTTTTGTTGTTTGAAATTGTGCTTTGTATAGTTTTGAAAGTATTTTGTAAAAGAGATCATCCGTTTAGGCAATCTTTGCAATGATTCTCATTCGTAAGAATGTATACAAAGATGTTTGTCTTTTTGAAAATGTTTTCAATGATTGTAAGATGTTTTTGAAATGTGTGTGTTTTGTTTTGAAAATAGCAAGGATAGTTGTTTGAAATGGAGCAAGTAACTAGAAGTAATCTACCTACTCAAATGTCTTTCTGGTGCATTTTCTATTCCTTTGACATTGTTGTCTTACCATTGATTTGGTAAGCAACCCTGTCTTTGGATGTAAACGGGACAGGCGTGGGTCATCGTATAACCATGATTAGCAATGTTTGCAAAGTATCTTAGCATTTTGAGGGACCAAGATCATTTAGTAAGGCAACTTTTGAATAACGTCATCGAGGGACTATGATCTTTATGTTTGTTTTGTTTTTGCCAAGATACTTTGCATGCGTAACATGGCCATTTTTGTTTGAGGCAACCAAGTGGAGAAACCCTAGGGATGCTTGTGTGCAAGTGTATCATTTTCATGCTTTAATTTTATCTTGTATTTAGGGTTTTCTATTTTGCTTTGTTTCGATCTTATCATACAAATCCTAATTACTAATCATGGAATGTAAAGCGATAAATTGCATAATGTAAATATTACTAGGCTATTACAACAATTTATGGGAGAGGGGAATACAAATTTTAATGGGGACTTGCAAGAATGTAAACCTAAATAAATTATTACAACCAAATCTAATTTGTGCGAATTAGAATAAATAAAATACAATATTTAAGTATGCGATATAATGCATGTAAGAAAAGATTTTTTTTGTTTTGTTTTTATGTAAAAGAAATTTTAATCTAAACCTAAAATTATAAGGAAAAGAAATTAATTTTTTAGAAAGGAGGTTTTAACCCTAATTTCTATTTTAAAAGAAAATGAAGGTTCTTATATACTATTTTTTATGTATTTTTTGTATTAAAATAATAAATAATATTGTATAAAAAGATAAAGTTTTTATATATGCAAAATAAATATTTATGAGTATGGAATGAAAAAGGGAATAACTAAATTAAACTAAATATATTTTAATTATATTTTACAAGTTTATTAAGAAAATACATGATATATATTAAAAATAAAATATATTTTTATGTGCAAAATAAACTAAAACAAAATGAAAATGCAATATTATTAATTTTATTTTTTAGGATTTTTTATGCATCAAAGAAAATATTTAATATATTAAAATGAAAATAAAATAAATAAAATAAAAGTATAAACAAAGTTGGCAAAGGGGGTGCTGTAGAAAAACTGGCAGCAATGTTAGCAAAAAAAATCATTGCCCAAAAGACCAAGCCCAAACCTGCAAAAATAGCAAAATGGAAAGGAGAAAAATGTGAAAAAAACACAAAAGTAGCGCCCAGGTTCGAACCCAGGACATGGGTCTCACCAGCATGCTACTTTGCCACTGGGGTGGCTATACATCCATTGTCTTAAGGGAAGCAAAAATAATATAACATGAAACAAGTCCTTGCCCTGTACTTCATCTTCTTCCTCAAACTTGGCCAGATGTCCTGTAACTCTCTCATTCTTCCATGAAAATGAAAACTCATAACATGAAAGTTGTCATATTTGATCTCACGATTCTAACCATATAAGTTATGTGAACTAACAATCAAAGGTCAGAAAGAATTTTAACAGCCCTAAATTTAAACCTAATATTTTCAGAAACTTCAAGTTCTAAATTCTTTCAACTCAAGTAAAATAAATGCAAGGTAAAGATATGTACATTTTCGTTGTAATGAGGACTACATTATTTATTCACAAATCGTGGCCAATGGTTGTCTGTACAAGGAGATAGAAGTTGATATTTTACCTCCTTCAGTTGGAATCATGGATGGAACTGGAGTGAGTTTGATGGTGGCCTGATGCTTTCTTGAGCTTCCTTGAACTTCCCGGAATGTATTCCAACCCTTGCCTTGCTCTGAAAGTGCCTGAAACTCTTTGGCCAAGTCAACCTGCAAGCTTTGAAAACAAAAATGGCAGATGATGGAGAAGTGGTTACAGAACAGGAATGAAGGTATGGATTGGTTTTATATCAAGTAGGTAATATGTTTTGATGATCGAGAATGGAAACGCACGAGCCAAATGAGAGATTGGTATGCTTAGGCCAAAACTGCAAGTTTTGACAGTTTTCTGGTGTTTTTGAGCTTGGGAGTGTTTCATCCTTTTTTCAATCGTGTGTTAAGTTGTATTATGTTTGTATATTAGTATAGAATCAGTTTCATGTCAACCCTCCAACAGATGTGCCAGTTCTAGCCTTTTTGCAACTTTTCTTGCTTTTGAAGTAAAGTGAAGGGACAAGGCTTGCCATGCTTGTACTTGCTCTCTTAGAGTTGGTATATGCTTGTACAAATTGCTTTAGGCCTGTAAGACTTGTACATGCAATGGAGACAGGTGCAATGCTCAAGAATTGGAAAGTGGTAAAAGTTGAGCTTTTTCAAAATGGCAATGGTCACTTTATGCCATTTATGGAATTACAACTTGGGTAATGGCTCTAGGGCATGGATCAAAGATTTATCAACTGAGTAAGCATTAAATTAAGGAGTGAGGAACAAGTTTGGGACCTGTAAAGCATGGATTAGGCAGCATAGGTACTGATTGCAACTTTGTTCTTCATGAAATGGCTTGGACAAAAAGTGAGAAATTGCAAACTTCATCTCTTCGATTCTCCCTACTCAAAAATGATCTTGAGGAGTTCTTGGACATTTTGGAAAGCTTGCAATGTGCTATATAACTCATATTTGAAATGAATTTTGAGATACCTCTTGGAAATATGTGAAAAATTGCCATGAAGTTGGGTCTAAAACCTGCCTAAATTAGGGCAAAATTTCACTAAGTTATTTAGTTCATGACCATGTATTCATAAATTTATATCTCGAGATCCATGCATCTTTAGGGAAAAGTGTATGAAGCAAAGTTGTAGATTTCATGGAGGTTTACAACTTTCACGTTGGGAACTTTCTTTGAATCATTATGCATCATAGTGAAAAAGTGGCCTAAAGTTGAGAAAAAATAAGAAACTTTCTATACTTAGAAAATTTTCTAAGTTAAGAAAAATTTCAAATTCAAACCCTAATCTTCAAACTTGGATTTCTTGATGAACAAGTTTCAAATTTTGACATGTTTTGATGAATTATGACCCTTGGCACTTGATTTTGACCAAAAAGTCAAAGTTTGACTTTTCAGTGTACAATTGACTTTTGATCAGTTGATTGTAAATTTCATCTGTCAATCCAATGAAATTGCAATGTTTTGAGCCATGTAATAAGGTAAAGATGATGCAATTGAATCCTTGAAATCATGCCTTAACTCAATTGGTCATTTTCTAGGTTAAAAATCAGAAATTGCCCTTCCTTAGTCAAAACCCTAATTTTGACCATTTTGCCCTTTTGGTGATTTGATCAAATTTCTTGAGGAATCGTGATCCAAACTTGACCAAATGATAAATATAAGCTTAAAATGTTGATGTGGATCAAGAATGATGAAGTTTGACTGTAAATTAGCCATGGTTGACTTTTTCCCCAGTACAGCTGATTTTTAGGTCAACTATCCAATTGATTGATCAGAAATATGGTTCAAGGCTTGAAACTTGTCATGAGTGATCTTAGGGGTCCATAATGATGTTTGAAATTCACATGAAGCATTGATAGTCCAAAAATCCTTGTGCAAACTCAAACCCTAATTTTGGGTTATCAGTGCAAGATGAGATGTCTTGAGCTGACCAAACCCTAATTCAGTCTTGAGTCAAAGAGATCTTGTGAGAAAAGTCTTGATAAATGAGACGACAAATTTTGGGGTACAACGGTATGTGTATCATAATTGTTGTTAATGTTGAGTAAAATGATGGTTAAGTTTAGTGTTGTTGTTGTTATTGAGTTATTGATGGTTATGTGTTTTTGAGATGTGAAGGTTTTTTAGTTACGTTGTTGCATGAATGATTGAGGATAATGTTGTTGTTATTATTGTTGTTGTTGTTAAGATTGGTTTAATGTTATGGTGTTGTTTTTATTTTTTTGTTGTTTTGAACATAGATGGACTATTCATCTAGCGATGAAACTTGTGTAAATGAGTGTTATACTATAAAGGGGACAAAAAATGAAAATCTAGAGGTGCTACAATGATGGTTAAATTAAAAAAAGTCTATAACTCGAGTGACAAACTTATGATTGAGTTTAATGATAAAACTTGGACTTGGTATGGTACAAATTCTTCCCTTTTTAGGAGTTATGTTGCATTCCTTGGATGCAACAAAGTGAGTATTTTGATAGATGATTGAACCCAATTATCAGTAGATTTGAAAGAAAGTATATGGACAAACGTTAAGGTATTAATTTTAATTTACATGATTCGATATTATCTTTTTAATTACTAATACATACTTATTGATGTAATTATAGTCGAATTTAGAGTTTATTTATGATGATGAGTTGAATAAAAAGTGATCTCTTATGCTGATGAGTGTTAGAGGAGCTTTAAATCACAACTCAAAGGTGATTACATTGAAAAACCGAAGTTTGATTGTGAGCATACCATGTAAACTAGTATTTTCACCATATGTTTATAACAAGTTAAAAGTGAATAAGGAAAGTTAAACAAGGAAGAAATAAATACCTTCATAGATTATCTCGTGGGGGTTACATGAAACTTGAGGAAGCATTGCTTAATGAAAAACATCAACAACTGGGAGATGAGGACTCAATAAGTTGTGATCGTAACCCATCTCCACCATCACAACGTGTGAAGTGAAAGAGAGCCCAACAAAGACTAACAGGAGAGTTCACTTTAGATGCCTGACGTGTAATCACTGAAAAGATTGTAAGTAGATTCTTTTTTCAATTAGAATACTAAATATATGATTTGTTGTGTGTAATTTAAATCGCTTTGAAAACGCTATCTTATTCATGTTGTATATGATTTGTTGGTTGATATGGTCAGTCAAGGTACCTTTGTTCTACAAGTATGACATAATATATTATTAGAAGCAATCAGAACAAAGGAGTATGGTGGATGTGTATGTGGTGTTGGAGATGGCATCGACTTGAGATTGTTCTTTGGTACATCAAGAAAGAGTAAAGAATTGAAAAAGAAAGAGGCGGAGAAGCTCGTTGATAAGAAATTAACACATGAGCAGGAATTCTAAAAGAAAGAGTTGGAAGATAAATTAGCACAAGAGCGCGAATCCCAAAAGAAAGAGTTGGGGGATATGTACGATAAGAGGTTGGAAGATGCATTGGCACATGAGCGAGAAATGCACAAGAAAGAGTTGGAGAAGCTTTATGTGGCATGTGAAAAGTAATATTTTATATGTTGATGTAGGATAAATAGTGTTTATGCATTGCCTGTTGTCATATTTTTATGATGCAGAAATTGACAGCTATGGGTGTAACCGTCCAACCGAGTATAAATGAAGATGATGAATTTCCTAAAAGAGTTGTTTTTGGTGGTGCGAGCACAAAATAAAAGTGTTCATCCACTCATACCCATACTCATATCCAGAATGAGATGAAGGTTCCTCCTGGAAATTCTTTAAGAAAATTGGTATGTTTCATAATGGACGTTAAAGAACCCCTTCTTCTTCAATTAGAGCATGATCGTGATTTAGAGGTTTTATATCTCGATCCTAAAGATTCAATGCATTTTTTGTTTGGAAATGAGTGGTTAGAAATAACGATACTACAATTGTGGTGCATGTAAGTACAATTTCTATTCTAACAAATTTCAATTTTAAATTTGTGAACATTAGTAATTTTAATGTTAAGACTCACTTATTTTTTGAATTTTTTATAACCATTTAGGTATATGCATCTATTTTATATAGAATCAAATAAATCAAATATTTAGGGATTCTTTGATCGGTATATTATTCGATTTACAGATAATTCTCCAAAAGTGTTTGAAACATATACATCATCAAAGTTAAGAGAGGAGAATAAAGATTGTTATTTAACATCGTTTATTGATTCACGAGTAATTTTGAAATTATGATTTCTCTATTATAGTTAATTTCCATATTTTACCGATTACTAATTATGCTCGTGTTCATTCAGTGGTCATTGGCAATTGATCATCATCTCTCTTCGGCATAATATGATAATTATGCTATGTTCCTTAGACAAGACACTTGAAGCAAAGATGAAATGTATACTTTATATGTAAGTTTATATTTTATGATACTTTTAGCAATATTTTCTTATAATATATAATTATCTTAGCGTGTAATGTTTAAATTGTTTTCAATATATAGAGTTATGGAGGGAACAATATGTTGAACGGAGTTAGAAATGAAACGCCTAGATTTTATATGTCTTTATTAATAAGTGGATTACTTGTGACATTTATTTATCTATAATTACATGTGTGATTATTTACTCATGTAATGTTTAAATTTATACACAAGGAAACATAAAGGAGAACACAAGTGTGATTATTATGTCATGAAATACCTAATAAACATTGTCTTTGTCGGCATTGTTGATTCTTGGGAGTATTAGAATAATAATGCAAGTGTGAGTAAGTGGGGAAATAGCCCCACATTGGATAGGAATGTGGAGACTCAAGCATATATAAGTGATAGAACCCACTCACCTTTCACATTAAGATTTTAGGTGAACAAGTGGTGTGTCTCTCACAAAGGTGCATAATCATAAATTTTGTATCAATGCTTCTAGTAACTCCCCCAACAAATAGTATCAGAGCCTAGTTCGAGAAAGGGACCGACTTACTGGTATCACAATGCTCGGAAATAGGTGTCCCATTGCAAGGTGTCAATGGAGGTACCACAATGCTCGAAAAGAGGTGTCCCATTGCAAGGTGTCAATGGAGGTAGATGTGTATGTGAGGGAGCATTGTAGACTCACACTTGAAGGGGAGTGTTAGAATAATAATGCAAGTGTGAGTAAGTGGGATAATAGTCCCATATTGGATAGGAATATGGATACTTGAGCATATATAAGTGGGAGAACCCACTCATCTATCACCTTAAGGTTTTAGGTGAGCAAGTGGCGTGTCTCTCACAAATGTGCATAATTCTCAACTTTGTATCAATGCTCCTAGTAACTCCTCCAACAGAGAGTAAGTATATATATTTATAATAACATATTAATGATTTATACCACATGCATAAAAGTTTGTTATTGTTTTAAATAAAGTGATCTTACATTTCCTTCAATTTTTTATAAAGCCATTTCACAACACTACCGTTCTCACAAGAAGACTTGAAAGATGTTCGTACATATTGGTCATCTTACTTCAATGCAATTTATAGGTCAGACTGATCACACTGATTTTGTAATATATGTTTGCAATATTTTTGGGTTTCATGTAAATAATATTTAGGGTTGTTTAATATTTTGGTACTATATTGAAGCCATTCTTTGGTACTTACATATAGTATATACATATAAGCCACATAAGTCATATTTTGGTTTAAAAAAATTGTGCACATGTTTGTTCATATTCTGTTGTGGTATACAATACAAGAAGTAAAAAAAAAAGGACATATATGGAATATTAAAAAATTATTTAAAAAATAATAACATATTTCACCATGGTTGCATTAATCAATTGTGGTGAAAAGTGACGCGCCAAATATTATATACCATGATATGGTTGTGAATCGTATTCATGACCTTTTTACATTTCATCGTGGTAGATTAAGATAATTGTGGTTAAATGTGGGGTGCTACCTAGTTTCTCACCATAGTCACGCACTCGTGGTGGAAAGTAGCACACTTACTACCACACCCTACGTTACCACACTTCATCACCCGTGATGATATCCATTTTTCAACTGTGAAGAAAGACCCTTTTTGTAGTAATGGGTTCATCTGGCTGTGACAACTTTGGTGTCTTGATTTATACACTTTAGTATGTCACGATACTGTAAAATTAAATACACAAACTCAAACAGTTCAATTAGTAAAATGCATATGTTTAAAAAACTAATTAAATATTTATTTTACCTCTCATCCCCACATGTGTCTAGAAGTATGGTTTCCTTATCGAGAATGTAGTGACATGTCATATAGATGTCCATGTAAAACATTAGGTGTGGGAGAAACAAGTTCAATTGGAAGATGTAGATCATGCACATGTACAACAACATTAGGAGAATGAACGGGAGGACCGAGTGCATCATCATAAGTCAGAGATACATGACCATAAGAAGACAATCCCTGAGTAGCACGAGATTATTCTCCAACTACTCCCGAGGATTTAACTTTCTCCTTTTACACTAAAGCATGTTGAGCTAGTCCACAATGTATGTACCTTTATTGTTTGTCGGTGATTTTTCTATAATCATACAAAATAAGGCATATCATAATTACAATTAGAGTACACTTAAGAAAAATTAACGTACAAAATAATAAACAAAATGACAAACTATATATAGGGTATTATCATCCATACACTTAAAAAATTAACATAAAAAATAATAAACAGAATGAAAAACTAAATATAAGGTTTTGTTATTGTTGCAACTGGTTTTTAAATCAGAGTCGTCACCCTTAATTTTTATCCTAAGGAAGAGAGTATAAAGGAATAACCCTATAAAAAGTTCAGAGATTCTAGGTCTGACTCGGTTCTAGACGAGGGGAAGGTGTTAGGAACCCCTCATCTACTTTGTTCACAAGGATACTAGGTTTAGAAGTGCAATTTTAGGAAATAGGATTTTAATTTTTATTAGGGGAAAAGGGTTTTATTTTAATAGGGGCAACTCACCACGATTTTTGATCGTATGCCTACGTATCCTCTTAGGAGTTATCAGAGTTCCATTTCATAGTTCGCAGTTTGGTTTGTATTTTTTATGGATTGTGAAGATATTTTCATTTTCCGTGCGTTTAGTTCGGGTGTCGTGAATAGCGGAGATTGTTAGACTAAACGCACAGTCGATTTGAATAAATTCGCAATTCTTTTTGAAAGTTGATTATTGAATTAATTTGATTTTTAAAAATGAGTTTGTAGTTGGTTGAATGTTTTTTTATATATCAATTATTTAAAAAAAGAATTCTATTTAAATGCATGAATAAAAATAAACTTTAATGCAATAAATTAAAATAATATTTTAATGAATTTAGAAAATAAGAATTTATGTAATAATTAATAATAATAAGTATAAAATTAAATATATTAAATATATAATACAAATGTATATGATCATTATTATAATTAAAAGAAATATAAAATTATAAAAATAATAAATAAAATAAATAAAATATTTGAAAAAACATAGGGGGGTGCGAAATGTATAAGGGTAGTAAAAAATAAGGTGCAAATAGAAAGGGCCTGAATTCAGATATTGAATTCAAGACCAAAGGCCAAGGGGTATGTTTTTGTGTTATACAGTAAAAGAGGAGGCGCATAAAGCAACATGGTCCTAGTCCATATTTTAAACTAGGCCCAATAAGCTGGGGGGTTTGAAAAACACACATGTTAGTAAAAAATAGATGAAAGGGGTGCGGATAGTATGGGCCAGGCCCAACGCTTTGGGAGTCCGTCTGGGTCTTGTATAGGAGCGTGTATGGAAGTTACGATGGACACGCGTATTGAGAATGTTAGATCATGATCGGACAGTCATGATGGAGGGTGTAAGGTAATGTTCGTGGATCCACACGCATAGAATCAATTAATACAATATATTTCTTTTTTTACAAAATAGAAAAGCCATTTCACTCCTATCTGTCTCTTCACTCGCCTTTCCATGTTCTTCTTTTCTCTAAATACGCTGAAAACCCTAACGCCTACCTCCGACGGAGGTGCTACCTTTCCTTCTTCTTCTCTGATACTACAAAAATACGACTCACAAAACCCAACCCCATAAATCAAACAACAACATAAAACCTTGAGCTAAGAAAATCGTTACCTCATCGTACTCTTTTCGCTATTCTGTTCCTATTCTTGCTAACCTCTCCTTTTCGTTTGTTTCGTAGGTGCGAAGGTGACAATGAATAAGAGGCGATACGATTGAGATTGAGGAGGAAGGTGGCAGTGAAGATTGTTCACCTTCTATAAATCCGCCCCTGTAATTCTCTGAAATGATTATATTCTCTAAAATTTATGTCCCCTTTTTACTATTAGATTTTTAAGACTTTATAACAAATTAGGGACCTAGACTTTTAGTTTTATTCTGATTTAGGAAAAATGTTTATTCTATTATAATTGATTTAGGAAAATCATTTGTAATTGATCCAGTTTTGTACAAGGTTTCAATTTGTTTCTGTATCTGTATATTGTTCTTGATTTAGTTTCAATTTATGTTTGATCTAGTTTTGGATTGTAAAGATTGTGACAATGTACAAGCTTAAATTGTAAAGATCTGTGTACAGACTTAAACTGTAAAGATCTGTTATGTAAAAAGGGTAAGACTTGATTCAAACAGTACTCAATGTAGAATAAGCGTTTTTTTCAACAATTTGCATAGTACTTGTTACTAAATTCAAAGCGTGCATTATTGTTTCAATTAACCAGTACAACACATAATTCTTTTTTTTGGAAGCATACGCTTTTTTTCATTGCATTGGGCCTGTTTGTTTTGGTTTTCATAACAAAATAATTTTAATCTGGATTGGGTTTGGTCTCTTGTAATGGATTTGGGCTGTAAAAGGGAATACCTTTGTATTAACACTTTTCCTTTAAATAATAAAACATAAATTAAGTTTATAATATGATGTTTCAATTAAAATTAATATTAGCATGATTAATAATAGTAATGTTAATAATAGTGTAAAAATATTTAAAAATAATTAACAATTACAAAAATAATTAATTATAATAAATAATGATAATGTTATAAAAAATAAAAACAATCTTTTCAAACCAAAAACAGAATGGGCCGCACAATTTTAATTATTGGGCCTTAATAACAACGAAAAAGAAATTCTCTACACACCCCCTTCTTCAATATTCAAAATGGACTAAGAGAATTCCACATGGGCCCCTTTCTGATTTATATCGGCCCTCTAAACAATATGAGTTGCTCGTACACCCTCAAAACTACCTAAAACCTAAATGGGCCTTATGATTCAATTGTATTAGGTTTCAAACAAAATAAATTGTTTTATATACCATTCAATCTAAATGAGTCATTCTGATTTAGAAATGGCACAAGATTTCTTCAATAGCATGCACCTCTCTTTTTAACTTAAAATGGAACTCTTATTAAAGCCTAATGGGCCATCAGATATTGATGGTCCATTTTGGATCAATATACCCTCTTTGATTTTAAACACCCCCAAAGAAATAAGAACTATATAATATGATTTATTTTAAAAAGAACATTAAATATAATATAAGGGTAGGGCAAATTTAGGGTATGACAGCTGCCCCTATTTAATTATCTTTCGATTGAATAGTGCAAGAATATACAGGTCTCGCATGTTCTGATCGAAAGTTTATTAAATATTGGAAGATCCCAAAATTTGTCTGAAAGATCATAAGAATACATTGTTCAGCGTTCTTATGAAAGTGGAGCGTAGGTATAGACGGTGATGTATCATCTTACCAGCGTTTGAGCCAAAGTTTGATTTAACTTAGATATTACAATGTGAACAATTCGTCATTATCTAAGGGAAATTGTAAATTTGCATATTTATCATAACCTAGGAGATAAACGATACAAGTTTGAAAAGCTGACTTACTAACGCTTGGAGACTAATATAGCAAGTTTTTTTATTTGATTTTGTTTATTTATCGCAACCTAGGGGAGGAATAAAATAAAGTTTGATAACACATTGTTGCGTGGAGACTGATGCAATGGATTACACAGATTTATCCGCATATCTACCGCAGCCTAGGGGGTAGATATTTGAAAAGAGCTCGATAACCACATCGCTGCATGGAAACTGAGGCAATGGGTTATATCGAGGAAAAAACTTGATAATGACATTGCTTCCTGGAGACTGACATAATAAGTTAAATATAGAAAGTTTCACACTTTGTTGCATATAGATTGACGCAATGGGCGAAACTGTTGACTTCGCAACATTGTTGTCTGGGGTCTAACACAATGAGATAGATCGTAAAAGAAGAACATATTGCTACATGGAGACTGACACAATAAGTTAGATATAGAAAATTTCACACATTGTTGCATAGAAATTGGCACAATGGGTGGAATTGCTGATTTCGCAACATTGCTACCTGGGGTCTGACACAATGAGCTAGATCGCAAAGAAAGAACATATTGCTGCGTGGAGACTGACACAATAAGTTAAATTTAGAAAATTTCACACATTGTGGCATAGAGACTGACACAATGGGTGGAATTGCTGATTTCGCAACATTACTCCCTGGGGTCTGACACAATGAGCTAGATCGCAAAGAAAGAACATATTGCTGCGTGGAGACTGATACAATAAGTTAAATTGTAGATTTCACACATTATCGCATAGAGACTGGCACAATGAATAGAATTGGTGATTTCACAACATTGTTGCCTGGGGTCTGACACAATGAGCTAGATCGCAAAGAAAAATATATTGTTGCATGGAGAGTGACACAATAAGTTAAATTATAGATTTCACACACTGTCGCATAGAGACTGACACAATGAGTGTAATTGTTGATTTCACAACATTGATGCCTGGGATCTGACACATTGAGCTAGATCACAAAGAAATAATATATTGCTGCGTGGAGACTGACACAATAAGTTAAATTGTAGATTTCATACACTGTCGCGTAGAGAATGACACAATGAGTGGAATTGTTGATTTCACAACATTGCGTCCTGGAGTCTGACATAATGGGCTGAACCACAAAGAAAGGACATATTGTTGCGTGGAGACCGACACAATAAGTTAAATATAGAAAATTTCACACATTTTTGCACAGAGATTGACACAATGGGTGGAGTATATAGGAAGTTGTTTTGAATGATCTACATCTTAGATAACTAAATCAGAGATGAGAATGAATTTTACTAGTTATTTGTTTCTAACTGAGGTAATAATCTGATGGATCGCCCAAGGATGTTGGTTTCCCCCAAAGTAGGTTTGCAAAAAATGTCATGCATGATGCATATGTATGGAAACATGGACTTTAGAATGCATATGTAACAAATGTGTGTATGCCTCAAATATATATTGGTGCAAACTATGTGTATATGCCCCAAATATTGTGGGAAATGTTTTTGATAATTCTCTTCGTTAAACCATCAGGTTCTTGTAGTTATCAACTTCCCAATGTTGTTTGTTGCCAATTATTGTATCTCCAAGTTGATTTGAATTTGCTAAAAAGTGCCAGCAAGATCTTGATATCTTGATCGTAGGTGTAGACATAGGCATGGAGGTTGACATAGTTGTAGACGTAGGCGTGGGCATAGAAATAGGCGTAGATGTGGACGTAGGCGCGAATTTTCTATCGATGTTTTTTTAACCAGAAAAAACTTTGATGTTGTATCAAATGCTATTTGGTGTTTTTCATATGTTAGATGCACCGAATGTTATGGATGACCTTGAGATTTTGATATGATTATGCATACGCCATGCTTGATGCGAGGCTTTTTAACGGGAAATCTATTGCCGAGATTTCTAAGGAATCTGCTGTCGAGATTTAACTGAGAACTAACTTCTACCGAGATCTTCTGGATAATCATCTATCGAGATTATCCAGAGGAATCTACTGCTGAGATTAAATTGAAATATACCTTCTACCGAGGTCTTCTGTAATATCAACTACCGTGATCAACCAGGGGAGTCTACTATCGAGATTCAATTGAAATATACCTTCTGCCGAGGTCTTTTAGAAAATCAACTGTCGTGATCAACCAGGGGAATCTATTGTCGATATTTGATATAGAATTGATAGCTTGATTGCCAATGATGACTGCCCTTACATAAAACAAGGTTTTATGCTATGCATGCAAATTTGATTGATGCATGAAATGTAATGATTGATTGATGAATGAAATGTAATGATTGGTTGATGTATATGATGAATGACTTGGATATATGTAAATGAATGTTGGATTTTGAAATGTGAATGCGTAATTGGGCTTTCTCTTTTCTATTTCATTTTGAGATATACTCAATCCATGCTGTCGGAATTCGTCAGACGAATGAGATGATAAGTATGGTTTGATTCTGGATCGAAGAGCCCTAATGCATGCTTTATGTAGATTTACGCTTTATAATTATGACTCAAATAGTTTTTTTTTAATGGTGCCCCTATGATGGGTCGTGGATGATTAAAGCGTAGAGGTTTTTCTATGAAACAAGGTTGCTTGTCACATGGTGGCTGAATGTTGTGCTATCATAACTTCCTGATACTCGATTTGAACTCGAAGATTGTTGATGTAGGAGAAAGATTCACTGGAGATTATGAAAGTACGCGGAGAGCTTGCCCCTATGTGGAATGTTTTTCCTTAATTTGTTAGTAGGGTCTTGGAGGAGATTCACATTGATATGAGTTTGGAAACAGTTTGATCATAATATGAATGACCCCACTATTTTGTATTATGCCCCTAATTAAAGTATTCTTGAAAATGTTTGGCTTTGATGAATCATTTTGAATCAAATCCTTTTAATCGAGCCTCGCAGTGGTTTGCCCCTCCATTCAAATTTTGTAAGAGGTGCCCCTCAATCTCCTGGATTTGAAGGAAGTACCCTCATAAAGAATTTTAGACCTCACCATGAACCTGACATAGATTTCCCTAAGTATTCAAAGCTTGAAAAGTCTGTACTTGAAGTTGCTTGAAGGGAAATTTGGACTCTACGTGCAGTAGGAAGAACTTGATACGAACTTCCCCAACATTTTCATCTTGGAAGGTTTCCCTTGATTATCAAGGCCTTGAGAAGTTTGTTAAAGCGAAGAAATCGAGTCATACCCTATTGTGATATGACTTAATTAAGGAATACTCCTTCGACAAGTAGGCCCTTGATTGAACCGTGCTTTTGACATGTAACCCAAGTTAATAGAATAATCGCCCCCAGTCAATAATATTTTCATGCGATATACCCCTATGATCAATAGTCTTGCTTATGATCATAGGTTTCTTCTTTAGATGCTTTGCCCCTAGTTAGAAGCTTCTTGGAAAAGATGTCTTTGATCAGACATTTTCGTTTGAAATTTCCTTGATGCTAAGTATTGATTTACAGATAAAATTATACATCTTGAAAAGTAATCCTAATGTGATGCACATGCAAGTTCTTGAAATCGAAATTAATTATTGAAAAGAAATGGATGATTAGATATGGAGATTTGAAGAAGTGATTAATAGTTAGAAATAATTTTAACAAACATAGGAGTCAGTTTAACACAAATCTTGCTGAGTATGCTTTCATAGTGAACTTAGCTTCAATTAGGACTTTTAAAGATTATAACGTGGCTATGGTTTGTGGTTTAAGAAACAAAAGATATAAGGCTCAAAATTTATTTAGCCCATCCTATTCTCCTTGATATTCTCCAATCCTAATTTCAATTAATGCAACAGATGCGTTTAATCTCTAAGAGAAATTTCGTAGTCGCGGAGATGATGAGAAGCATAGATAAAGATCCAAGCGCCGATGAAAAACATTGATAATATCCAAGAATTGATAAGATCCAAGCGTTGATGAGATTCAAGCGTTAATGAGATCCAAGCATTGATAAGATCCAAGCGTTGATAAGATCCAAGTGTTGATGAGAAGCCTTGATGATTCCTGAGGTGGCAGACACAAGATTGTTTTCCAAATCTTTTGAATTTCGAGTCCATCGGGGTGCCCTGATTTTTGCCTAAGTCAAGTCTTTTTGTTACTTGACTTAGTGGGCTTTTTTTTAAATTTCTTTTTGCTTTTGACTTTGGAAATTGTGACTGTCATGCTTTTGTCTTCATCGTTTCCTCAATCTTGATTGACATATTGAGGAAGAAGACATTGTGGACTTTGTCTTTGTTAATTCCTCAATCTTGGAGGATGAACGCGGGGAAGATGATGTGCTCAAATCTTTTCTTAGATCTTCCTCTCGATGATGTATTGAGGAAAGAGATATGCTTGAACCTTTAATTAAGTTGTTTCAATTCTCTTGAGATTTGAATGCATCGTCGAATTAATTGAAATCTACCCTGCCCCTGGTTAAAATTAAAGATTTTTTTTTAAAATAGAAAGAACTCCAACTTCTGGCTCGAGGGGGTTAACTACGGATTATCTCCTTATCTCTCCACTGTTTAGGAAGTGAAACAATGCCTTATATCGCCAGCTAAGCCTTACTATTAAAAAGCATACATCAGCAAAATTCGATTATTTTGTATTTTCATCATTCTCCTTCAAAGTTTTTTAATGTTATTCAATGGAAGATAGAAAAGAAGAATAGAAAGTCGTTGATTATTTTTAGAATGAATCAATTTAAAAAAAAAACATGCATGATTATTTTATTAGAATTACTTGACCAAAGAGTACAAAGTTTATAACAAATAATACTTAGCAAGAAAGAAATTACAATTTGAAATGATAAAGGCCTAATGATCTAGCGATAAGCATCTTTATTGATCCACTGACTTTAGGGGATTCTTCTTAGTCTTTGGGTTTGTCAAAGCAAAGGGCGACCGTTCGCCAATGAGACCCCTTCTTCAAAAGTCAACTACTTATTGTCGATCAAGTCTTGGACCTTGTGTTTGAAAGCCCAACATTTTTCTATAGTATGCCACAGGGAATTGGCATGATACTCGCACCTGGCGTTTGCATCATACCTAAGCGGGAGTGCCCCACTCGGAGGATTAAGTGACTTCTGCTTTACCAAATATGCCTTGAGTAAATGCTGTAGTAGTTGACTGTGCGGTATGGTAAGTGGATAAAATCTCCTAGGTGATAGCTTTTGTCTTTTCCTTTGTTAGGCATATCTATTTTGTTGATAGGGTTATTGTAGTTGCTGTTGAGGTGGGGGGATTTCCATAGTGGTGGCATTTTTGGTTTTGAATAGGCCTGTGGCTGGGATGACGAAGGGTTACCTTCACTCCTCGGTAATAATTGCATGATCAAGTTCGTTTGAGTCTTCAATTAATGGACCTCCTTCTTCAATAGTTCTTGGCCTCTTTTGAATTCCTCCATGGCTTCTTGAGACATGTTTTGAGTTTTCTTGCGAGTATCGAGAATCTTTCTAGTTGGATCACAATTGGATAAGGGTGGATGTTTTCTGTGAGTGGAAGAGATATGAGTTTTATGCACATGGATGAAAAATGAAAATGCTTGGGTACATAAAAATATTTTTTTTGGCTTTTAGGTACGCTAAAATTTTCATGGATATGAAATGCGATGAAGGTAGACGTAGGGGGTACCCTATACAGGTTTTAATGATAGACACAATAATATCCTACACTGACTCAGATTGAGACAGGTAGAAAATCCCTAAGGATGAAGGTAATAATAGACACAGATTTGATGATATCCCGCATTATCTCAGAGATTGAGACAGGAAGGAGTTCCTTAAAGATTATGGCCGATAAAAAACGATGATAAATCCATAAAGGATAGGGATTAAGACATAGACGGAAGCCTTACGGGCTAAAGATAGTAGTGGAAGAAAAGATAACCCTTGCGGGTTTAGGGATTGTAGTGGGATTTGCGAAATATATCCTTAAAAGGTAGGTTCCTAGTATTGGACTACGAATAGTCTACCCTCCCCATAAGGTGGTTTCTTTAAGGATATCATGAATGACACTAGAGGGAAAGGCATAAGGGCCTTCCTTAAGTGGAGTCTCTTTGCAGACCGAAACTTTCGTCTCTAGGTCATGAAGGGTCTCATCATGAGATTTTGGTTAAGGGTTGTACAAAGAGTCATATGTGTCATTCCAAAGTCCTACTTCCCAACAATATGTCTCTTGAGAGTATTCCTTTCGAGGAATTCCACTGACTCTAGGCGAAGTTGTCACATAAACTCATAAGGCTGATGTATCCCCTTGGCTAATAGACGAACCTTTTTCCTAAGGGTTTTTGAAAATATTTTTTGCAAAATTTAAATCCCACCACAGATATAATAATATAATGAATAATAAATAAAAATAAGCATAAAATAAATAAATAATTAAATGAGCAGAAATAAAAACCCAATAAATAAGAAAAACCTTAAAACCCTAAAACCAAAGGACGAGGCTTCTAAACCTAGGGTTGAGTCGCCAGCAGAGTCGCCAGCTGTTGCAACTAGTTTTTAAATTAGAGTCATCGTCCTTAATTTTTATCCTAAGGAAGGGAGTATAAAGGAATAACCCTAAAAAAAGTTCAGAGATTCTAGGTCTGACTCGGTTCTAGACGAGGGGAAGGTGTTAGGCACCCCTTATCTACCTTGTTCACAAGGATACTAGGGTTAGAAACGTAATTTTAGGAAATAGGATTTTAATTTTTATTAGGGGAAAAAGGGTTTTATTTTAATAGGGGCAACTCGCCACGATTTTTGATCGTATGCCTACATATCCTCTTAGGAGGAATCAGAGTCTCATTTCATAGTTCACAGTTTGATTTGTATTTTTTATGGATTGCGAAGATATTCGCATTTTCCGCGCGTTTAGTCCGAGTGTCGTGAATAGCGGAGATTGTTAGACTAAACGCGCAGTCGATTTGAATAAATTCGCAATTCTTTTTGAAAGTTGATTATTGAATTAATTTGATTTTTAAAAACGAGTTTGTAGTTGGTTGAATTTTTTTTTATATATCAATTATTTAAAAAGAGATTTCTATTTAAATGCATGAATAAAAATAAACTTTAATGCAATAAATAAAAATAATATTTTAATGAATTTAAAAAATAATAATTTATGTAATAATTAATAATAATAAGTATAAAATTGAATATATTAAATATATAATACAAATATATATGATCATTATTATAATTAAAAGAAATATAAAATTATAAAAATAATAATAAAATAAATAAAATATTTGAAAAAACGTAGGGGGTGCAAAATGTATAAGGGTAGTAAAAAAATAGGGTGCTAATAGAAAGGGCCTAAATTCAGATATTGAATTCAGGCCCAAAGGCAAGGGGTATGTTTTTGTGTTATACAGTAAAAGAGGAGGCGCGTAAAGCAACATGGCCCTAGTCTAGATTTTAGACTAGGCCCAATAAGCTGGGGGATTTGAAAAACACACATGTTAGTAAAAAACAGATGAAAGGGGTGCGGATAGTATGTGCCATACCCAACGCTTTGGGAGTCCGTCTGGGTCTTGTATGGCAGTGCGTATGGAAGTTACGATGGACACGCGTATTGAGGACGTTAGATCATGATCGGAAGGTCATGATGGAGGGTATAAGGTAATGTTCGTGGATCCGCGCGCATAGAATCAATTAATATAATATATTACTTTTTTTACAAAACAGAAAAACCATTTCACTCCTATATCTCTCTTCACTCGCCTTTCCCTGTTCTTCTTTTCTCTAAATACGCCGAAAACCCTAACACCTACCTCCGGAGGCGGCGCTACCTTTCCTTCTTCTTCTTGGATACTACAATAATACGACTCACAAAACCCAACCCCCCTAAATCAAACAACAATAAAAACCTTGAGCTAAGCAAATCGTTACCTCATCGTACTCTTTTCGCTATTCTGTTCCGATTCTTGCTAACCTCGCTTTTTCGTTCGTTTCGCAGGTGCGAAGGTGACAATGAATAAGAAGTGACACGGTTGAGATTGAGGAGGAAGGTGGCGGTGAAGATTGTTCTCCTTCTGTAAATCCCCCCCTGTAAATCTCTGTAATGATTGTATTCTCTAAAATTTCTGTCCCCTTTTTACTGTTAGTTTTTTTAGGATTTTATAACAAATTAGGGACCTAGACTTTTAGGAAACAAATTAACTAGATCGTTATTTTTTATTCTGATTTAGGAAAAATGTTTATTCTATTATAATTGATTTAGGAAAATCGTTTGTAATTGATCCGGTTTTGTACAAGGTTTCAATTTGTTTTTGTATCTGTATATTGTTCTTGATTTAGTTTCTGTTTATGTTTGATCTAGTTTTGGACTGTAAAGATTGTGACAGTGTACAAACTTAAATTGTAAAGGTTTGTTATGTAAAAAGGGCAAGACTTGATTAAAAAAATAGTCAATGTAGAATAAGCGTTTTTTTCCAACGATTTGCACAGTACCTGTTACTAAATTTAAAATGTGCATTATTGTTTCAATTAACCAGTACAACGCATGATTTTTTTTGGAAGCATACACTTTTTTTTCATTGCATTGGGCCTGTTTTTTGTTTGGTTTTCATAACAAAATATTTTTAATTTGAATTGGGTTTGGTCTCTTGTAATGGATTTGGGCTGTAAAAGAGAATACTTCTATATTAACATTTTTCCTTTAAATAATAAAACATAAATTAAGTTTAAAATATGAAGATTCAATTAAAATTAATATTAGCATGATTAATAATAGTAATATTAATAATAGCGTAAAAATATTTAAGAATAATTAACAATTACAAAAATAATTAATTATAATAAGATAATGATAATGTTATAAAAAATAAAAACAATCTTTTCAAACCAAAAATTGTATGGGCCGCACAATTTTAATTATTAGGCCTTAATAGCAACGAAAAAGAAATTCTCTACACACTTCTTTCTTCAATATTCAAAATGGACTAAGAGAATTTCACATGGGCCCCTTTCTGATTTATATCAGGCCTCTAAACAACATGAGTTGCTCATACACCCTCCAAACTACCTAAAACCTAAATGAGCCTTGTGATTCAATTGTATTAGGTTTCAAACAAAATAAATTGTTTCATATACCATTCAATCTAAATGGGCCATTCTGATTTAGAAATGATCCAAGATTTCTTCAATAGCATGCATCTCTCTTTTTAACTTAAAATGGAACTCTTATTAAAGTCTAATTCCATCAGATATTGATGGTCTATTTTGGATCAATATACCCCTCTTTGATTTTAAACACCCCATAGAAATAAGAACTATATAATATGATTTATTTTAAAAAGAACCATAAATATAATATAAGGGTATGGCAAATTTGGAATATGACAATTATCCATACACTTAAAAAATTAATCAACATAATGACAAACTATATATATTAGCAATTTGAATTTTGTTATTTGTATCCATGATTCGAATTTTGAAATTCAAATTTATTGCATCATGAAAAAATCATTCAAGCATGATTCTAACCCTAATGTCCTAAATTTAAACCTAATCTAAGTAGGATAAAAAATGTATTGCATTTATATTAAATGTAACCTAATGTAGATTAATTAGAATCTATTAAAGAAATGCATTGCATGTATCAAAAATCAGAAAAATCAAGAATGAGAAATTTACTAAATGTGAGGGATGAATGTGTTTGTCTTGAATGAAAATGAGTAGAAAATAATGAAGGTGGTTTTTCTTGAATGAACAGAGGTAAAAATTGAGAGAATCTTTGAAAGAATGAAGAATTTGAATTTTTGAGAGGTTTTTTGGTGTTACTAGAGCTAATTTAAAATGTAAAAGAATAAGAGGTTTGTTTGTGTTTCTAGAGCTGATTTCAAATGTAAAAGAATGAGGGAGAGAAAGATTGATTGTGTAACTTAAATGCGTGTGTCTAAATTCCAATCTCTGAAGGAGGAATTCATAGTTCAATCTTAAGACTTATTTTCACTTGGATGTATTTACGATGAAATGATTTGTTGTATTTATTATATTGTAGTGCGTTAGAATTTCAAAATCCATACTGGAGTGTGAGAGAACTAATAAGGTTGCAACGAACAACCTTTTAATTTAGAGTTTAATATGTTTTTAGTTCCTATAAATTATCAAATTTTGTTTTTGGTCCATATAAAAAAACATGACATGTTTTAGTCTTTACAAAACAATTATGCACGTAGTGGTAGTCCCTGCCGTTAAACCGATCTGTATTTTTGAATGATTATTTTGCAGACATATTTAGAATGTTATAAAAAATTCTTTGAAAAAAAAAATTCAAAATTTGATTTCTATGTCGAGATTTTCATTACTTTTATCAATATTTCTTTTTTAATTTAAAAAATCCATATTTAATTCTTCTTATTTTAAAAAATTATAAAATTTGATAAATAAACATTTTATAGTATTCTAAACACTATGAAAAAAATTATTCAAAAATTTAAAAATTTAAGAATAATTAAATAATTTTCAAAATTTTAAAAAATAACAGAAATTAAAATCATATGAATAAAAATTTTAGATAAGAATTAAAAATAAATGTAAGATAGTTATAACGATTAAAAATATATTTAACCCTTTAATTTATAATTAATTTATAAGTGGTGCCCCACCGGAGTGAAAGACATATTCGATGAGTGAAAGTTGTTTTCATATACACAATGAGAAAAATTAGCACATATATATTCAAGTACCATACAGGTTAGAGTATAGGAGTTGATGAACAATCAGCAGTCATGTAGCAAAATACAAGTATCTCTAAATTGATAATGATGAATACTCATTACCATATATATTGGTAAAAACTCTTTCATACAAACAAAGAAAAACAAAAATTAAAACCCTTAAACATTGCTTCATATCATGTTTTTCTTCTTATGGCTTGAATATTAGTCTTAGTTACTTCCTAGCTCTCCAAGCTGTTGTTGAAAACAATGACCTATCTTGCCAACAAATTACAACACAACCATTTTCTTCTCTCATTCTGTATCCCTCACAACCATAACTCTGCAGAAACCTTCTTGCTTGTAACATACCATAATAGCTTAAAGGCACATTACCAAAACCACACAAATCAAGTCTCATAAACCACTTATCAAGCTTTTCATGTCTTTCCTTTCTTTCAGCTCCTTCACAAGCAATAATGTTCTTGATTTCCTCACCAAACAGCATTTTCTCAACCTTTAATCTCTCTACTGATGTTCTTGACACAGTTGATTCCAAACAATCGAACAATGCTGCATAAGAATATAGAGCTTCAAGCAGCCTCTCCATTAGAGTTGAACCGTTGTGATTTGAATCCTGTTCGGTAACAACCATGACTTTTGGCGATAAACTCCACAAGGCGTTGAGAAAGCTCTCTGCATTCATTGAAGCAGTTGAAGATGCTGGCGAAGACGATGACGATGCTGAATCGGGACTTGGACTATAGCCATTAATCATATCTTTTTCAAGTAAATCACCTAATGATGTGCTTTGGTTCATAAGCATGACTTTTTGAAGGTGAAGTCCATTTGAGTTTCTTGACAGAATAGGAGTTTTTCGCCTTGAGGATGATGATTCATCATCCAAAGCCAAAAGAGAATGTAATTGCAGTATAGAACTTATTGCAAGCGCTTCCCCGGTTTTCACACGAAGTTTGTCGAAATCAAGATTTTCTAGCTTGCTAACAACAGGATTGAATTGGAATGGTATATCCAATTTTTCAGCTTCTTCAGAAAGCTTATGAGCCATTTGATCCAAAACCTCTTTCTGCTGATGAATCCCTGTGATTCTCAAATGAGGAGGACCTTCGGGACGAGCACTCAAAACTTGAAAAAGTGCAATCCATTGTGCAGGTTCAGCAGCATTCAGATCAATGATATGAACCATTTTCTCACCTTCCATAGATTCAACAATAGCTTGATTTGTCATAATATAAGCCACTTTCAAGAAAGGGAAAAGCTCAAAAAAGTACTTCTGAACAAGAATCTCTTCAGAAAGCATAACGATTCTTGTGGAATTCAAGGCTCTGTGAAGTCCAGGCCAAGTTTTGAGTATCCTATCAGCAAGTGCTCCAGTGAAATATGCAGCAATTCTCTGCATAGTGTCTCCATCAGGAGAAGCAAGCTGAGAAATCTGTTCAAGTGTTGTGTTTGCATTTTCAAGACTACCAGAAGCTACATGGTTTGCACAAGTGAGTAACAAATGAATCAAATACAAACCCCTTTCTTCAGATTTCAATTCTCTACTCAGCCATGGATATGGAGATCCTATTCCTCCTATGCCAGGTGAAAGTGACATCATGGAAAATAACTGTAGAGGTGAACAAGTTACAGATGAAGACCCTTCTTCTTGAAACATAGATTCCATTCCATGTAACATGCAACAAAAATCTCAATCTTAAGAAAAAAAATATGATTTTTATAAATGATTAAATGAAGCAAAAGAACAGCGTTTAGAAAAAGGAACTGGGTATAAAATTAAGATTATTTCAAAGTCAACAACTTCTACAGATCCTACACGGAAAGTGGAGTGAGACACTTTCAAAATAAAGAAATTGATGACAAGAGTAAAAGAATTTCCAGTGATTAATGGAAAGTTTATGGAGAAAGCATGAAGAACCCTAGAAAAGGCACATTAGTAGAATGAACGAATGGAACAAGGAAAAGCTTAATCCTTAGTGGGTTTTGTAATTGAAGAAGAAAGAAGAAGAAGCCCCATGAAAAAAACAAAGCTTGGTGGTAGAAACCGTAATGGGTTGATTTAGGTTGTGTTTGATGTGGGAGTAGAAATCAATGTTTGGACTGAAGTTGTTGATCATGGCAACGTTGTCGACAATGTAATGAAGGGTCCCTTTTGTCTTTATTGTTTTGTTGTATGTAATTAGTGAGTGGAGTGTGGAATTGGTGAGAAGTGTGAGTCTAGGTTGTTTCTGTCTTTATGTCTAGAAAGTTTTGTTTGTTTTCAAAGAAAAACATCCAATTGAGATGTTTTGTTTTTGTCTTTACATGAGGTGGATAGGGAATCGAGGCTGGCCAAAGAGTTTTAAATATTCTCAAAGTTAGCAAGAGTCCAAACATGCCATAGCAAAGACAAACATTGCCCTTGGTTTTGTTTCTTAGTGGGGGAGAGAGTGAGAAATCAAAATATGGTTTTGTTTTTATATTGAAAAGCAATGACCATACAATTGGTATTATCTTTCTTTTCTATTAAGACAAACAGACAAAGATGTTAAGGAAAAATACAAAACTGGATTGTACGTTTATCTCTATTTGTGGATTCTTAG
This sequence comes from Vicia faba, assembly GCA_948472305.1. Classification (NCBI taxonomy): domain Eukaryota; kingdom Viridiplantae; phylum Streptophyta; class Magnoliopsida; order Fabales; family Fabaceae; genus Vicia; species Vicia faba. Next base: position 1,224,978,453 of record OX451736.1, on the reverse strand, counting down.
GTGGCAATTAAGAACACAACTTTGCTATCTTCCATTTTTCTTAGGAATTGACAATTCTTTTGGGAATTTACCAAACCCAAATAACATGCTAACACACTCACTTGCTTTTCTTTTTGCTTGGTTAGGTGCCGTGTAATAACCTAACATTTCTCTTCTCACCTTCTAATTACAAATTAATACCAGTCCCTTAGTTCGTTTTTAGGTTTTTTTTTATAACTTTATGTACAAAAGAAGGTGACAAATTTTACTTTTCTTTAACTAGGCTTCAATGCAATTTTAGTTTTTATGTTGGTATTCTTAATTTTTTTAGTTTTTTTAGTTTTTTTTAAATAAAAAAATCAGTTATTAGTCTCTCTTTCTCATATTATGTGGTTTTTTTTTGTCCCATTTCACTTGTTAACCAAATTTAAGACATAACATATTGAAATTAACTTCACTTATTAAATGAGATTGCCACGTCTTTAATTGTGTATTTAAGAAATATTTTTAATTTTTATGATTAATTTGAATTTTAAATTATTTTAAAATTTATGTCTATTATTATTAATTATAAAAAGAAATCAGGATAATCACTTCACTTCAAACGTAATTACTTCATTTCTCTTCATCTTCCAATAGAAACAAAATAGCAACTCCGTTCATCTTCCATTAACCAACAAACCCAAAACTGAAACCCTAACATGTTTGTGTCCGTCTCTCCATCTTCCTAACTTGTTCATGGTTATTTTCTTGTACGTGTTGAATCGGTTGCAATGAATAACCCACCAAAACTATGAAAAATGAACGAAGAAAACAAATATTTTGTCAGATATGTGATTTTATTTTTCCTTTTAAGGAACCTAAGTTAATGGGTGTTTGGATTTGTCGTTTTACTCCCTTTTACTAAAACCCTAATTTTCTATCAATTGTGTGTGGTCCCATTGTGTTTAAATTGTAGTTTGTGGTCCTATTAAATTGAAATTGGTTTTTTGTGGTCCCAATGTAATGAAACCCTAATAGTTTAATCTTACATGTTGTCCTTTTAGACTTATATGGTTATTTATAATGTTATACATGCCTGTTACTTGCCAAACCATTAGGTTAAGAATTCACCATTGGTGCATACTTGTACACACTCCTGTTAAATGGAATTTGGATGAGGAAGTGTCGAAAATGAGGTGTGAATGGGATGTTGACTACATATCTTATATAAAGGTGGGGAAGTTGATCAAAACGTGGGATATACAAATATGAAGTGCATTTGGTATTGCAATCCTAGCTTTAGCTTTGCTAGGGGACTTAGATCAATTAAAATGATGTTGATGTACTGAAATTTGTTGAAGATGTTAAAGGATATGACTTAGTTGATGCATATGTTTAGCATTATGCAAATACCGCTGATATAGTAGATGAGTTAGAGTTAGGACATGATGGGCCAAATTCTGATAATGATGATGTAGTTAAGGAAGTAGGATAGAAAAATAATCTTTTCGATAATAATTAGGTTGATGATGAGGGAGAAAAAATAATGCTTTTGACCATAATGAGCTTGATGACGAGGGAGAGAAAACCAATGCTTCTGACCATAATGAGGTTGATGATGAGGGAGGGAACAACAATGTTTTTGACCATAATGAGTTTGATGATGAGAGAGAGATAAACAATTCTTCTGACCATAATGAGGTTGATGACAAGGGAGAGAACAACAATGAATACTCTATTGACTTAGACTGGACTACAGTCTTATCGCGTCTGAGATTTTCATTGAAGCGCGAACAATAGGCAAAAAACATAGTCGCCATCAATGTTATTTATCCCGGAGAGAGGGAAAGGAAACAATGAATAAACCTAAAGGAGAGGAAAGAGCATGGTCTTACGACCAAGAGAAAAAGGTAAGGGAGTCGATTACGCGAGGGGAAGGTATTAGCATCCCTCACATCCATGGTACTCCACGGGATCCACTCAAGTTTGTTCTAATCTAAGGGTGCAAAAATCTAAGTCTAAAGCTAAATGCTATAAGGGAATATATGCAATGCAAAGTATATACAAAAAATAAGGTTTTTATTAGTTGTGCCCACCGCGGTTGCGAACCTTTAGGGCCTACGTACCACACTTCGTGCAGTGGGGGATCAGGGCACTCATAGTTCTTCTAGAAAATATTTTTATTTGTTGTGTATTTTTTACGAGAATGATGCATTAGACATTCCAAACGTCGGAATGTTGAATTGTTGGGAGCTCGTTGAAGAGGCTTAAGTCGTTGAGTTCGCTTCGTGTTGGAATGGCTAAAACACATTCGCTTTATGAAAAGAGTTTTGAGTTACGCCCTTAAGGCAAGGTGCCACATTTGATTGGTTTGTGTTTTTTTGTGAATAATAACTAATTGATCTCAAGAGAGAGATATTAGCCATGTCTCCACTTACTGATGAAAATGTTTTTGGGATTTGAACCATACAAAGGTTAAGCATGAAAAACAATAAAATCGAGAAGAAACCCGCTTAATATCCTCATTGCTTAACAAGAGTAGGATTATCATCATGTATTATTAATTGTTTTGAGTTTTTGACAAAGAAAAAAAAGGAAATTTTAGTTTTAAGAGATGCAAAAGGGGAACGAAAAAGTCTAAGGAAGACTAACCTAGTTCTAGCTCTAATGTTATCATACAATGATGAACCTAATGTTGAGATGAAAGGGAGAAATTATATCCTAAAGTTATCATGCAATGGATTGATCCTAAGGTTCTATTCAACACAAAAACGACCAAACATGAATTTAATCGTTTCATGGGATTCCTAAGGGAACATGTTAAGAAATAACAAAGCAAATATCAAAGTAATGGAAATAACATAAATGCAAAGCTAATATTTTTGTGTGATTTTTATCGAGTAAAGAAACGTGACTAAACAAAAATGATTGAAATGGTTAACTGAACTAAAGCAAATATTAGAATATATTCACAAAGAGTTCTAAATTAATTCTAAGGCTAAACCAATTAATTGAAAATAAAAAATTAAGAAAATTAAAAGAACAAAATTAAACTATTTAATAAGAACAATAAAATTTAAGAAAATTAAAAATTAAACTAAGAAAATTAAAGTAAAGGGTGTGAAGTAGAATATAGGGGGGACATATTGTAAGTTTTCGGAATGGGCTTAGAATTATTTGACATAGAAAAGCCCAAACTGTAAATAAAAAGAAAACAAAACAGGTAAAAAAACACATATATACATACTGGGCCGGACTGGGTCGGGTCCGGACCCAGCTCCACTCTAAACAAGACGGGTTGAAAAAAACTAAAAGAGATGAGAAGCGCCTCACTCTCTCTTCAACGATCAAACCTCACGTAAATATTCCCTCTGTTCTTTCAAATTATCTTCTCAACTCAACCGATTCATCTTCCTCTTAACCTTAATCTCAGTTATCATACCTCATCATCATCATCCTTCTCACTCAACATCCCTAGCTCAAGTTTCCTTTCTTGATGCAAATCGCTTCTCGTCGTCCTCCACGGTCATGCCATTCGTCCGGCTACCACGAACATACCTCTCACCACTCTCTTCTAATTCAATAACAACAACAATGACTATATCATTCTCTTCTTCCTGCGACAACAACATACTTCCTCCGATCTTTATTTCAGCTTTCACAAATAGGGAAACGATAATAAACGTGAAATATATCAAGTCTAGGTTCTATTTCAATCTCGTTGTTTCATGTCTCTTCCTCCCTCACTCAGTCATAACCAACAACAATAATCCAGCTCATCTCAATTGGCACGTCTCTCTTAATATCAACCTTGTTTTAACCATGTTTTATTGTTCATTCTACCTTTTTGGTTTTAATATTCTCAGTGATGATAATAAATTATGGTCGTCTTTTTGGTTTTAACATTCTCAGTGATGATAACAAATTATGGTTGTCTTTTGTTCAGATTTTAGTAATTTCGAATCACTCCCTAAAGAACAAAACAATAACAACATGGTTCATATTCAAATTCAATCAACAAATCAACAACAAGTTTACATAATCAACTCAGAAAAACAAGCAAGGAGATGCAAGAATGGTTGAGGAAAGGTACCTATCGGAGTCTCTCCGATGGAGTTTCGAAAGAGGTAAATCGAAATCCTTCTGAAGCGCACTTGATTTTGTCTCTTTTCTCCTCTTTCTGTCTGAAACTATAATGGTATAGTTGAGTTGTTGCTTCTGTTTGCAGGTCTGGTTTTTTTGTTGGAGGTTTATGCGAGTGAATATGGAACTTGGCTGGTGCAGAGTTTGGAGATGATTTTCTAGTAGAGTTTTAGGGAGAGGTTATAGGGATTTTGAGCAAGGTTTTATTGTGAGATAGTTGGTATTTTTTTGCTTGTCCTTTTTTTCTAAATTATAGGAACAGAGGGTGGTTTATATAAAGGAATTAAGGGAAGTTTTGGGAGGAAAGTTTGGTGAACTTTGAACTGTTTTGATACTCTGATTCAATACTTTCTGATGTAGTTCTTGCTTTTTCTATTTTAGTGTAATGTTTGGACTATTTTGTGCAGGGTTTTACAGGCTGGTGGAGCAAGGCTTTGGACAATAGTATTGGACCATTGTGCTTGAAGTGTTGGAGTGTTGTGGACAGTAAAAAGAGGTTTTATGCAGGCTGCATTTTTGTCATTTTGGACATTAGATCTGGACTGGTTTTTTGGCTTTCTTGGTGCATATCTTCTTTTAGTATTTTTTTGGTGCAAGTTGGTGTAAGATAGAAGAATTGTTTTTGACTAACTTACTTAGAGTTATTGTGCAGAATTTTGGACTGTATTGGTTTGTGTTTAGACTAGTGTAGCAGTGGGAAGTAGCATGATAGAGACAAGGCAGCTTGGTGCAATTTTTGGATATATTTTGATGCAAGATTGAAAGTTTTGGACAACAGGTGTATGGCAGGTTTGTGGACAGGTTTTGGAGGTTTGTAGTAGCATATGGACGACAACATAGTTTTGTCAAGGTCACGGTTTTGTGATGTGCACAACATGGCTGGAAGATTAAGACCAAGTTAGTTTAGGACCTTAGAGCTTATGTTTCTTTAGGATTTGGTTCTTGCAATCTTGTAATGGAAATGAGTGTAAAAATGTATTATAACTTGTATTTGTGTCACAAATGATATTTCATATTTGGAAAATGAATGAATTTTGATGTAATTTTTGACTTGAATGGAAATATTCAAACCAAGCTTGTATGAATTATAGTAAACACAAATGAATCTTGAAATGATTATTTGTAATTGCCTCGTACCATGAAATTCTTAGAATGAATATATTGGTCTTTTCTATACTTAGAGAACCTTGGTCCAATCTTCAAAACATCACCCAAATGAACGAATCTTGCCTTACTCATTAATTCAAATCTGAATTCACTTGCACGACAAGAGTTAAAGAATAGGGACAATAATAATGCCTTGATCACAATATGAGTCATGGCTCAAACTTTGTAACTCAACCCACAAGCTTTTGTTTTGACAAACTCCCTTTTCACTCGACAACTTGTATCTTGAGGAGAAAGAAAACCATAATGACGAACCAAACCCTAATCCACACTTCAATACACAAAGGAGAACCTGATGAATCAATCTTTATTGGATTAAGAAACACTTGAACCATGTGAAACCCTAATTTTTACACAGATGCTGATTCTTTAAACCCAAGTGCAATATTGAATGAGTGAATGTTATGCGGATGAATCTAGTGGTAATGATGCAAATGAAATGTGAAGCTTAAACCTGATAAAAGTAAAAAGGCAGGACAAATTTTGGGTATGACATCCGCCCTTATTTAATCGTCTTAAACCCGAAGGTGAGATTGGTGCCAGTCTTTCGAACATTCGAGGTAGAAGAAGATTAAATACCAAGACCTGAAATTTGTTCTATAGAGATGGTGTAAGTGTTATTATTTGTGATGTATGCTAAGGATTTAAAAAAAGGATCAACACAGACGAGTATCAAAAGAAGATACAGACGGTCATTAATAAAAGGTTAACACGAAGGAGTGTTTGAAGATCCATATAGACGAGTATTGGAATGAGATACAGACGAGTATCAAAAAGGTAATAAAATGGACGAGTGTTTTGAAAATCAATAGGAACGAGTATTAAAAAGAGATACAGACGAGTATCAAAAGAGTAATACACGGACGAGTGTTTGAAAATCAATACGAACGAGTATTGAAACGAGATACGGACGAGTATCAAAAAGTAATAACACGGACGAGTGTTTTGAAAATCAATACAGACGAGTATTGAAATGAGATACAGACGAGTATCAAAAAAGTAATAACATAGACGGGTGTTTAAAATCAATACAGACGAGTATTGAAATAAGAAACGAACGAGTATAAAAAAAGTAATAACACAGACGAGTGTTTGAATATCAATATAGACGAGTATTGAAATGAGATACAAACAAGTATAAAAAAAGTGATAACACATACGAGTGTTTGAAGATAAATACGAACGAGTATTGAAATGAGATACGGACGAGTATCAAAAAAGTAATAACACGGACGAGTGTTTGAAGATAAATACGGACGAGTATTGAAATGAGATACGGACGAGTATCGAAAAGTAATAACATGGATGAGTGTTTGAAATCAATACGGATGAGTATTAAAATGAGATACAGACGAGTATCAAAAAGCATTAACACGGAAGAGTGTTTGAAAATCAATACGAACGAGTATTGAAATGAGATATGGACGAGTATCAAAAAGCATTAACACGAAAGAGTGTTTGAAAGAGAGGTACAAATGAGTGTTTGAGGGTTAATTTGTTATCTTGTATGACACTGACGAGCAAGTCTTTTGGATGAAGTATCTTGGGAAATCTGTTGTAGATATCAGATGGAGATTTGTAGGTATAACATCCTCTATAGAGACATACCATTGTTTTGATTGGGGATTGATTATGGCATACGCTTCACATGCATTTTTGAGTTGTATAGTGTAATGATCCATTTCGAATGATATGATACGTGTTTGAGGATGTAATGTAATATGCAGTGATGATTACTATATGCAGGGTGCAAACTATTAGGCTCATTGGGGTCCATTGCTTGTTGTCTCGAGATAACAATATATATAAGTGCTTGAAAATTCGAGGATTGAGTTATAGTCTTAATGGGGAGAGATATTGCAGTCTTGATGGGGAGGATTAGCTTGATCTGACTTTCCTTACATCCTAGAGGGCTTGTGGATGGCTGGGTAGAGACATAGATCTCCTAGAATGCCCTAAGTTGCCGCAATGTTGGGGAGGCGTGTGCTCAACCGTCTATAGGGGGTGATGATGACATAAGCTAGGTTGAGGTTGTTTCACCCCAAAATTTTCCCTCCCAATTTCTTTTATCTGGCTTAGGCTTAGCATCGCATTCACATATTTTCATTAGGCCATTAGCATATCATGCAATTTCATTTAATAAAACACCTTGGATTTAAAAGATCAATGATCAACGAAATTAGGGTTTCTCTTGGTGTATTCATCAAATAAAGATTGATTCATCTGGTTTTTCTTTATGTAATGAGCAGTGGAATTAGGGTTGTGGTCTGTAGTCATTAAGAGTTTCTTCTTCGTGAATCTATAAGGCTATTCTCCACCCAGTTTCATCAGTTTCATAGATTAGGGTTTATTTCCCTATGTACCTCATGAAATTAGGGTTTTATCACATGGATGTCTTTCTATGCCCCCAGTTTCGTCTGAGTCAAAGGATTTCCCCAAGGGAATTAGTGTTGTGTTGAGGTAATTGGTTTGCAGGTTACTTGTTGAGCGAGGCTTGAAGATAAAGGAATTTGAAATTTAAAGTGCAAACTATAGCTTGATAAATGGGCTTGTGATTTATTTAAACTAAAATGATTTGTGTTGCTTGATTTGGATATGTTCGTTGAGAAATGAAGTGGGCTTCAAGACTAATCGAATGTTATTAACCAGTCATTAAATTGTCAAAAAAGTCAATTCAAGAAGATTGGAAAGAAAAGGCGTGTGGATTGTTTGGAGTTGAAGTTACAAGTTGCAAAGTTCAACATACATCATTATCACTTGTTGCTTGCAACACAAGTTTGCTTGAATTTTAGATTAAATTAGAAGATGGATTTGGATGCATTGATTGGTTAGTATTCATTAAAGTTGCCTAATGTGTTTAAGAGGATCACATTTACTTGCAAAAGTGGAAGGTTGTGCACGATGTTTTCTTAAGCATTATGTTCATTCAAGTATCATTCATCATCATTCGACCTTATTTCACAAGTCCAAGTTCAAAATTCAAGGTTCAAATATCATTAAATTTCAAGCCATTTTCATCAACTTCATTCGTCACTCATTCCAAAATAACACAAGTGTAAAATGCCAACCATGTTGCCAAGTTGATTAAACTCATTACATCTTTGAAAAGTCACAAAAGTTTCCTAAAAATAATACTCCATGCTAAACTTCAATTTTCAAATCTATATCCATAAGCATACAAGAAAAAGTACAAAAATAATACATGATGAGCCTATTGTTCTAATTTTAAATCCCATCATAATTTCTCTTTGTTTCAAATAATCTCCATGACTTTGTTTTGAGATGTTCCGTCTCCCTATCCCAAGTCTTGCTCCAAGCTTCCTATGTATCGTACAACCTGAACCAGACTTGTAAAATTCCCAAACCAATTCATCCAAAACTGCCATGCACATTAAATAGACACAACAATAATTAACCATGATCCCGTGCGTACATAAAACAGTTCAGAAGAAGAATCGGGAAATTATAATAAACTTGCTGCCAAAATTCAAAAGAATCATTTCAGAACTGAAATATCGGAAAGAGAGTAGTCCATGACCTTGCATCAATTTCGAGCTCAGCATATTTAATTAGAAAAAGACTACAGTAGAAAAATAAGAAAGTCGGGAAAGCAGAAAAGAAAAATGTGGAAAATCAAAACAGAGCTATAATAGAATTCATGATAGTTTTCCTCTAATTAAATCTCATCCATCGAATCCCATAACTAACTCCTAATATCTAAAGCTCAGATCCATTGTTTTCTAACTAACTTTTCTATTGATAACAGATTAGATAAACAGAGAACTCACCAGATTTATGCCATTCTTCAATTCTATGAAGAATCACAGAATAAACTCTCTCATCTTCTCTCTGCTTTCTTCTTCAACTTTCCATAATTCTTCACTGTTGTACCCCAAAATGTTTCCTCCCATTTTCATTCAAGACATTCTCCTAGGGTTCTCAAATGCTCAAGGTGGCTCAAGAATTGTTCAGACAAATTCTCCTCCTAAGCAATGGGTCCACAATTAGGGTTTTGATATTTCTCAAGGAAGATAATTTCAAAGGTATCAAGTGGTTTTCATAGTTCTTCATATGCCTCCAAGAATTCTCATATCATGTTTCAAGCCTTGCATCATAAGTTTGCCTAGTCAATGGCTCAAATGACTGAAAATCAACTGTATCTGGTAAAAAATCAATTATGATCAACATACAGTCAAACTTCAAGATTTTTGGTCAACATAAACATTTTAAAGTAATATTAATCATTTGATCAAGGGTTGATCATAATTCCTTAAGAAAAACCCTCAAATCATCAAAAGTCAAAAGTTGCCAAATTAGGGTTTCCTTAGGAGAAGTCAACTAAACTTTGACCAAGCATAACTTTCACATGATTCATCAACTTTTCCCCAACTAAAGCTCATTTTGAAGGTGTGATACAGTGGGAGAACTGACTTGGGTGTTTTGTGTTTTATAGCAATTTTTGCGGATAGCAAGAGTCGCCACTGACTTTTCTTTTATCCAATAAAGAAAAGGGTGAAAAGAACAGGAAAGACCTTTGAGATATTTTCTTGAGTTCGGGGGGTAGGTTATGAAAAGGGAAGGTATTAGCACCCTTTTCATCCGTAGTTATCTACGGGCTCTTAGTTGCTTGCTAGATCACTTTTGCTTTGTTTGAAATATGCTTTGTGGTGTAAGTTTGAAAATATTTTGAAAACGCCTTTGTTGCGGAAAACTTTGTAATGATTATCGTCTCTATAAGAATGCGTACAAAGTGTTGGTTTTGAAAATAGTTCAAAGAAGTGTTTGTTTTTGAATTTTTTAAAGTGTAAGTGTGGAAATGGTTTTAGTTTGTGAACAAGCAACTATGAGTGTCCTACCTACTCAAAAGGTCTTTGTTCTTTTCCTCCTCCTTTAGATGTTGCTATCTTACCATTGATTTGGTAAGAAGCCTCATCATTGGATGTGAAGGGACAAGCGTGGGTCATTGTATAGTCATAGAAGGCAACTTATGAGACGTTTTAGCAATTTTCGTAAGAGACTAGATCGTTTGTAAGGCAACATCGAGGAACATCGAGGGACTACAATCTTTTTTATCGAGGGTCTTTGCTAAAACGCCCATATTCGAGGGACATGACTATTTTTCGAGGCAACAAACGAGGTTACCCTAGAGGTGCACGTGTGTGAATAGTGTGTTTGATTGCATTCATTTTTGTCTTTGAAATTAGGGTTTTCTAACGGTTGATTTTATCTTGCCATACACACCCTAATTACTAACAATTTATATTAAAGCGGTAAATTTGGAAATTAAAATCCTAAGCTATTACATCATTAGGGGATGGGGGATACAAATGTACAAATGGGGGGTGAAAAGCAATAAAAGTCTTAATTATTACAACCATATTGAATAACAATGAAAGAAAATATATAAAGAATATAAAAACAAAAAATAGCGCAAAAGAAAGAAAAACAAATCTTTCGACATCATGTGTCGAAGCATGTTTCGAAGCATGCTTATATGCATCGAACGTGTCCTTCTTTCGAACCTGTAACTCAGTGTGAATCGAAGCATAAAGTTGACCCTATAACTCAATGTGAATCGAAGCATAAAGTTATATGTCGAATCACACACCATTCACACACACTTTTTCCTTTCTGTTTGTGCTTTGTAAAACAGTATGTGTCGAAGCCTAAGGCTTTGTGTCAAACCATGTTGTAATTCTTTCACTCCAACATTGTTTTATGGTCTGTACAGGTTAGTTATTAACATATATTTGACAAGAAAAGAAGACAAATGAAAGGGTAGCTTCGAAGGCAATGGTTATTTACATGTTATCTTTAAAGATAAATCAATCAATGATGCTTGAAATGAAGGGTTTAAAATCAAGAAGACTTACCTTGAAGCTGGAAGTTGTGCTTCGAACTTGAGTTGCTGCCTTGAATGTTCTTGAATTCGAAAGGATAACAGAAGTGTTGTTTTGAATGTTCTTGAATTCGAAAGGAGAACAGAGGTGTTGTTTTTTGGTTCTGTTTTAAGAGTGTTTTAGGGCTTCAGTGTTCTCTCCTCTCTCTTTTTTTCTTTTCTTCTCTTTTCTCAAGCCAAAAGCCAGCCCTTTGTATGTTGTGAGATAGCTTATTTTTAGAAGAGTCTTACTGGGGTTTTGGGGGGGAAAAACAAATAAAATTTGAATAGTTTGGGTGTGTTCTTTTCATAGCTTTCGAGGTGCAGCTCTTATATGCTAGTTTGGTGCAAATATGGGACTGGTTTAGGAGCAACATAACATGACTATTTTGCAGCAGTTTTAGAGTGTTGTGGCAGCTTGGTGCAGGGTTGTTTCATAGCAGTGCAGCAGACTATTTTTTGACATGGTTTTAGGTTGTTATGTGGACAATACAGTAAGCTTGGGCTTGGCAGTATATAGGACTTTGTTCAACATGAATCTTGAATCGAATATTTCATCCTTTTGTTTTGATCACATAAATCCACAACCTTCGACCAGACTCATCATCAGACAACAATATTTGTTTCCACAAATTATATGTTCTTCAAATGGACCAATTGTATGTTCTTTGAATGGACCAACAATTGTATGTTCTTCGAATCCACCAATTGTATGTACTTCGAATGGACCACCAATTATATGTTCTTTGAATCCACCAATTGTATGTTCTTCGAATCCACCAATTGCATGTTCTTCGAATGGACCACCAATTGTATGTTCTTTGAATGGACCAACATTCATCTGAATGTACCATTTTGAGTATGCAAGATGATCTCATTGGCATAGTCAAAATGAAAGCATTTATGGATTGCTTTCCTACCAGTAACCATCAGTTGACTAAGTGGTTGAAAGTTCAAATATCCAAACCTCAAATTGTAATTCATAGTGTAGAAACTATGTGTATCAAAGGGTTTAGAGGTGGATCGAAGCAAGTTTCTTCGAAGAAAGCCATTTCCCAGTCGAAGCTTGTAGATCAAAGTAAACATGAAGATAGACTTGTAGTACATAGTGTCGAAACTATGTTTATCGAAGGGTTTAGAGGTGGATCGAAGCAAGTTGCTTCGAAGGAAACCATTTCCCAGTCGAAGCTTGTGGATTGAAGCAGGCTTGCTCTTCTTCTATTTGTCAAAATCTGCCAACCACTCCTTTCGATCAGTCATATAGTTCGAACAACCAGTTTTACCTTGCTCTTTCAACAGTTTCCTCTTCCTCCTTTCGAAGGTTTAGAAATTCCATCTTCGACCTGATGCTTGAAAGTCCAATATGATCCATTGAAATTATATGGGGCATTAAAATTCCAATTGTACTTGTGAAAACTCGAGCTTTTGAAAATCTTTGTGAGAAATTTCTTGAGAGAAGAAAGAGAAAATTTTGGGGTGCAACAGCTGCCCCTGTTCAATCTTCTTAAACCTGAAGAGTTAGATTAGCGAGTCCGCCATTCGTGACTTAAAGGTGGAAGATGATTGAACACTAGAGTTCCCAGAAATTTGCACTCGATGATGTGGTGGTTGATTGTGTAAGGAATGGGCTTAAAGATACCATTTGGAGAGGTGATGGAGAGTTGTCGGAGATGGGCTTATAGATGCCATCTAAAAGTGATTATTGGTAAGTATAAAGCTTGACAGCGACTTATAATGAAGGAATCTTACGACTATTACTTCAACAGGTAATGAAGGAATATGACGACTACTACTTCAACAGGTAATGAAGGAATCTTTGACGACTACTACTTCAACAGATAATGAAGGAATCTTGGACGACTACTACTTCAGCAGGTAATGAAGGAATCTGACGACTACTACTTCAGCAGGTAATGAAGGAATCTGTGACGGCTACTACTTCAGCAGGTAATGAAGGAATCTATGACGACTACTACTTCAGCAGGTAATGAAGGAATCTTTGACGACTACTACTTCAATAGGTAATAAAGGAATCTGTGATGACTACTACTTCAGCGGGTGATGAAGGAATCTGACGACTACTACTTCAATAGGTAATGAAGGAATATTTGACGACTACTATTTCAACAGGTAATGAAGGAATCTTGGACGAATACTACTTCAGCAGGTAATGAAGGAATCTTGTACAACTACTACTTCAGCAGGTAATGAAGGAATCTTGGACGACTACTACTTCAGCAGGTAATGAAGGAATCTGACGACTACTACTTCAACAGGTAATGAAGGAATCTTGGACGACTACTACTTCAGCAGGTAATGAAGGAACCTGATGACTACTACTTCAGCAGGTAATGAAGGAATCTTGGACAACTACTACTTCAGCAGGTAATGAAGGAATCTTGGATGACTACTACTTCAGCAGGTAATGAAGGAATCTTGGACGACTACTACTTCAGCAGGTAGTAAAGGAATCTTTGACGACTACTACTTCAACAGGTAATGAAGGAATCTGTGACGACTACTAATTCAAAAGGTAATGAAGGAATATTTGACGAATACTACTTCAACAGGTAATAAAGGAATCTGTGACGACTACTACTTCAGCAGGTAATGAAGGAATCTTTGACGACTACTACTTCAGTAGGTAATGAAGGAATCTGTGACGACTACTACTTCAACAGGTAATGAAGGAATGTTTGACGACTACTACTTCAACAAGTAATGAAGGAATCTTGGACGACTACTACTTCAACAGGTAATGGAGGAATCTGTAATGACTACTACTTCAACAGGTAATGAAGGAATATTTGACGACTACTACTTCAATAGGTAATGAAGGAATATGTGACGACTACTACTTCAACAGGTAATGAAGGAATCTTTGACGACTACTACTTCAGCAGGTAATGAAGGAATCTGTGACGACTACTACTTCAGCAGGTAATGAAGGAATTTGGCGACTACTACTTCAACAAGTATCAGAAAAAAAATCCAAGCTTAATTTTGTCTCGGAGTAATTTACAGATAGTTGATGACGTTCATCTGTTGATTGATCTTTTCCTGAAAAGGTAAAGGGTTAGTTGTATGCAATGTCATGATGCATGACACACATTGTGTAATGATGTTCTCAAAATAAATGAGATTATGCTGTATGCATTTATCATGTATGTAACACGATGTATGAATGTGAAACACTGTTGAAGTGTGTCTTTGTCTGGGAAAATAAATCCCTGACTACTGTTGGGGAGTTTTGGGAAATTAAATCCCGGACTACTATTGGGGATGAAGAGTATGCACCTCTTTAGACCTTGTTTTAGAATATTTCCGTCGGGGATTCTTGTTTTGTAGTTTGAGGAGATATCCGCTGGGGCACGTTTATTTTGCTTGATGGAAACTCTGTGGAGAGTGTTGATTTCTGCTTGGGGAAGAGAGTTCATGAGTTTTAGTTGTCCGTTGCTCTACTGGGGAGTTATATCTTGATTGGATAGAATGAAAGTTAATAACTTGTCGGGGATGAAGAAGTTAACTTTTATCTGGTCGGGTCCAGGTTTTACAGCATCTCACTGGGGATAATGGCAAACTCTATCGGGGAAGAGGAATTTTGTTAGTGATTTGAAGAAGTTAAACTATTATCTGGTTGGGTCCAGGCTTTAGTAACTTTTGGGGATAGTAACAACTCCATTGGGGATATTAAAGGGTTTTTGTCTATTGATTTGTATTGGTCTGGAGGATTCATAGTTTGTTGGGGAAATAAACCCATTTGACAATCTACTGGGGAGGTGTTTTCTTCTGGTAGAACTCCTTAAGGCTTCCTCTGAAGACCAATTCAACTGGGGAGAGGTTTTTCGGAGGTTGAAACTCTGGCTGGTGATTTCATGGTGTTGTACCCATAAATTTTCCCTCATTTTACTCAAAACATGCCCATTGAGGTCCCCAACTTGCCCAAGGATGACCAAGAATTGACCAGACAAATTCTCCTCCTAAGGCAAGGAACCTCTAACCAGGGTTTCAATTTTCATCAAGATGTGTGAGCTTCAAAGGTCTAAAATGTTTTTCCACGGTCATAATATGTCTTCAAGATAGTCCATGCAAAATTTCATGCTTTGCACAACAACTTTGCTCAGTCAACTGCTCAAATGCCTCAAAATCAACTGTGCTAGGTCAAAAGTCAATTGTGGCCTATATACAGTCAAACTTTAAGATTTTTGGTCAAAATCAACATTTTGAAGTGATATCCATCATTTGATCAAGGGTTGATCATGATTCCTCCAGAAATGCTCCTAATTCATCAAAAGTCAAAAATTGCTAATTAGGGTTTCTATAGGAAAAGTCAACCAAACTTTGACCAGGCATAAAATTGAACGAACATATGCATGTGAACATAATTAAAACTATTTGGTGCATGTGTCCTTCTAAGCAGCAGCAAGCACCTCTTTAATGTATATGGAATATCCCCAGAGTTATTTCATTAGCATTATCCCCACAAGACCGACTACAATAAACCATTTCCCTCAACGAAGTTACCCATAAAGTCTCTTTGCACAGGCTGATCTCCAACCAGAGTCTCAATCTCTTAACATCTCTCTCCCCAGCTAAGTTGATCCTACGAGAAGAAGCCTTGTGGATCTCTTCCTAAAAAGAACTCACCTCGTCAGCAGTTCATCAAGTATTCATCAACAGGGTTTATTTCCTCAACATGGTTTATTTCCCCAACATACAACAATCAACAAACAACAAATTTCCCCGACATAGTCTATCTTCCCCAGCTGAATCTGTCTTCCCCGGATGAGTCTACACTCTCCAGCTGAAGTCTGCCTTTCAGACTATTACAAATTAGAGGGCCATAACCCCTAATCCCTAGTAAAGTCGTCAACAAAACCTTTACTATCTTCAAAAGATACCATGAAGCCTGGGCCCGACCAGATGATAGTACAATTTTCAAGCTGCTATGAAGCCTGGACCTGACCAGATGATAGTTAACTTCTCAAGTCACTATTGAGCCTGGACCTGACCAGATAATAGTGTAACCTTTCAGATACTATGAAGACTGGACCCGACCAGATAACAGTACAACTTTCAAATACTATGAAACCTGGACTCGACTAGATAATAGTTTAACTCTTCAAAGATGCAAAAGAACATGGACTCAACCAGACCAAGGTTTAACTTCTTTTCCCCATTAGAGTTTGCCTCTATCCCAACAAGTTACTGTGAAGCCTGGATCCGACCAGATATCAGTTCAATTTCATCTATTCAAGCAAGTTATTGTGAAGCCTGGAGTCCGACCAGATAACAACTAGCTATAATCCCCAGCAAGACACTATGAAGTCTGGACCCGACCAGATAATAGTATAACTTTTCAAAAACTATGAAGACTGGACCCGACCAGATAGTAGTTTCCACTTCAAGAAATCTGCGAAGCCTGGATCCGACCAGATAACAGTTCAATTTCAAGAAATTTTCTGCGAAGCCTGGAATCCGACCAGATAACAGTTAATTTATTCTTCCCAAGTAAGTTACCGTGAAGCCTGGATCCGACCAAATAACAGTTTACTTCCTCATCCTCAGCAAGTTGTGAAGCCTGGATCCGACCAGATAACAGCTAACATTCAAGAGATATTCCCCCAGCGAAAGCATTCTTTCAACCAAGTTTGAAGATATGTATATTCTTCATCCTCCACAGTAATCCAGGATTCAGTTTCCCAGAAATCCTCAACAGTAGTCAGGGATTTATTTTCCCGGACAAACAGGCATCCTACATTCATACATCATAGCATATACATACAAAATGCATTTAGCATAATACCACATTTTGTGAACATCACGCATGCATCTGCATTTAACTAACCCTCTTTTCCACAGGTAAAACATTAAGTTTTGGTAAATTGACCGAAGATCTATACTGATATTTCTTCCAGTGATTACCATCATTCCTCCAAATGGCATCTATAAGCCCATTCCCAATACACATTCGAGTGCAAATTTATGGGCACTCTAGTGTTCAATCATCTTCCACCTTCAAGTCACGAATGACGGATCCGCCAATCTAACCCTTCAGGTTTAAGAAGATTGAACAGGGGCAGCTGTTGTACCCCAAAATTTTCCCTCTCATTTCTCAAGTAATCTCCCACAAGATCTCCATTGATTCAAGACTGCACAAGGTTTGATCAGCTCAAGACACATCCTTAAGCACTAGTGACTCAAATTAGGGTTTGATTTTGCACAAGGACAAATGGACTTTTAATGCCCCATATGACTTTCATGGATCATTTTGAACCCTCAATATTTGTGATGTTAAGTTTCAAGTCTTGGATCATATTTTTGCTCAGTCAATTGATCAGTTGACCTAAAATCAGCTGTATTGGGGAAAAAGTCAATTGTGGTCAATTTACAGTCAAACTTCATAATTTTTGGCCCATATCAATATTATGAACTCATATATGTCATTTGATCAAGTTTGGATCATAATTCCTCAAGAAATTTGATCATAACATCATAAGGGGAAAATGGTCAAAATTAGGGTTTTGATTGAGAAGGTTCAATTTTTGATTTTTGAACTAGCAAATGACTTATTGGTTTGAGACATGATCTTAAGGATTCAAATGCTTCATTTTGACCTAATGGAATGGCTCAAAAAATTTCTCAAGATCAATTGATTGACAGATGAATTTTAGTCAACTAATGAAAAGTCAATTGCACACTGAAAAGTCAAACTTTGACTTTTTGGTCAAAATCAAGTTTCAAAGATCACAATTCATCAAGACATGTAAAAATATGAAAATTGTTCATCAAGAAATCAAAAAGTCAAGATTTCCTTTTGAAAAGTCAAAATTTCTAAACTTAGAATTTTTTTTCTAAGTGTTGGAAATTCACCTTTTTTCACAACTTTGAGCCAAATTTTCACCATGATGCAAGATGATTCAAAGGAAACTTCCAACTTGAAAGTTGTAGATCTCAATGAGATATAAAACATTGTAGAGCATAAATTTTTATAGAAATGCTTAGATTTCAAGTTATGATTTTGTGAAGACATGTTCATGAAACTTGAAAACTTAGTGAAATTTTGCCCTAGTTTAGGCAGGATTTTGACCTAACTTCATGGAAATTTTTCACATAGTTCTAAGATGAATCTTCAAAAATGTCCAACATAGAGGTTGTAGAGGATGTTACAAGCTTTCCAAAATGTGCAAGAACTCATTAATATCATACTTGATCTAGGAGAATCGAAGGCAAGAAAGTTAGGGTTTCATTCTTTAATTACAAGCCATTTCTTGATGAACACATAATCCAATCTCAATGTTAGGCTGCATAATCTTGCTTTGCAGGCTTTCTAACTTGTGTATCTATCCATCATTAATGGATTACACAAAATTTTTAGCTATAATCCAAGTGTTTTAAGTATTGTCCAATTTAATTTGCCATTTTGGGAAGAAAGTTAACAATGTCATTCTTTAAAAGCAAGCTTTGTGCACAAGTCAATTCTTGAGCCTCTCACTTGTTCCCTCTGATCACACTCCATCTACAAAGTCAGAAGCATATTTGTTTAAAGCATAACCACTCTATAATAGCAAGTACCAAAGGCATTGAAACATGATTTCTCAAGAAAATCACATGTTAAGCTTAAAAATGTGATTTTGAATTCTGATCAAATACAAACCTCCAAACTTGTTGCTTATAAATAGAGGCCCTATTTGAAAGCTAACATACGAGTTGAAGCACCCTGAAACTCTCTGAAACTCCCTCAAACCAGAACTTGCATCAAAACTCCATTGTTGTGCACATTCTGATTTTGGAACCTAAACTCACATTTCCCTCGTGCGTTTTCATTCCAAATCAATCACAAAGCTTCTATACATCAAATATAGTCCATCTCCATACTTGTTTCATAACTGTAAATCCATCTTCATCATCTTCCAAACTCAAAAATAGAGCACTGCAAGTTGACTTCTCCAGGCCATCCCAGCCATCCATTGCTCAAGCTAACCATTGCATTAGCTTCCTGGGAACTTGAGGAAGCTAACCTGATCAATGCAGCACCTTGAATCAAGCTCCTTTGTATTTCACGATTTTCAATTTTGAGGTATCATTTCTAAACTTCTATCTTTTCATTTAGGCATTGTTAGGCTTGCATTTGTGAAGATAAAATGTAGACATCATTGCCCTGAAACTATACATGTCCATAGATTTCATTTATATTGATTGAGCTTAGAGAATTTTAGGTTTGAATCTTTGAAAAAAGTTAGGTCAGAATTTGGTAATTTTAGAAATTCTCATTCATCTTTGATTTATAGATTATGATATTTATATGGTTGAATTCGTATGGAAAAATGGAGCATCTTTCATGTTTGCATCTTTCATTTTTATTGAGAAATGAGCAAGTTACAGGAATCATGGCTGGAGGTTGAAGATGAAGTCATTTTCAGGACTTGACTTGTGTTATGCATTATTTGTTTTGCTTATGTTAACGGATGTACAGCCACCCTAGTGGTAAGGCAGCGCGCGTTTCATGCTCAGGGCGTGGGTTCAAGCCCCAACGCTGCCACTTTTCATATTTTTCACATTTTTCTCTTTTTTTTTTGTCACAAATAGGCGCATGGGCCTCTAAGCAATGTGCCTTGTCTTTTTGCTAACTTCTGACCCCTCTATTACTTTTGCATACTGACCCAAATTTCCTTTTTTATTTTAATTCATTTTATTTTCTTTTTCTTATTTTATTTTATTTCATTTTTCTTCATTATTATTATTATTATTATTATTATTATTTTTTTTTTTTTTTATTAATAAAAAATCCAAAAATATTTTTATTTATTATTTTCACATTTATATGTTTATTTTCTTTATAAAAACAAAAAGAACAAAAAACATTTTCTTAACAAATTAACTTCTTTTTTCATAGTAAATTATTATTTAAATTTAGGTTTAATTATTATTTTTCTTTTTTCTTAGTAAATTATTATTTAGATTTAGGTTTAATTATTATTTTTCTTTTTTATCTAAAATCAACTTAGAATTTAGGTTTCTTTTTAATTAATTAATTTTCATATTTTATTTTATTAAACTTAAAACCTTTCACAAAAAACCCTAAAAAATGTTTCACAAAAAACCCTTTCATTAAAACCAAACATAAAATCATTTCTTTTCCATTTATCTTCTTGTATATTTATTCAATTCTTGTACATTATTCAATATGGTTGTAAAAGATAATTAAGTTTAATTTTATTGCAATCCCCATTTGTAAATTTGTATACCCCCTCCCCTAATGATGTAATAGCATAGTAATTTTACTTTCCGCAATTTATCGCTTTTATATAAATGTTAGTAATTAGGGTTTGCATGGCAAGATTAAAATCAACAATTAGTAAACCCTAATTTAAGATAAATAATGCATGAAATCAAACACAATATTCACACATGCACCCTTAGGGTAATTCCACTTGTTGTCTTATAAAAATGGTCATATTATGCATGTGGGATGTCTTAGCAAAAATAATAAAAAATACAAGATCATAGTCCCTCGATGAAACTTCAAATGTTTCCTTTCAAAATGATCTTAGTCCCTCAAAGAGAAATGCTAAGATATTTCATAACATTGCTATCATGACTATACGATGACCCACGCCCGTCCCTTTACATCCAAAGATAAGGCTTCTTACCAATCAATGGTAAGATAGCAATATCAAAGGAAAGGAAGAAATGAACAAAAGACTTTTGAGTAGGTAGAAACGTTCTTAGTTGCTTGCTCACTTTCAAAACAAACATCCTTGCTCCTTTTCAAAACACTTTCTACACCAAACACTTTCAAAGACATGAAATATTTTCAAAAGTCCAACACTTTGTATACGTTCTTGTAGAGACGAGAATCATTACAAAGTTTGCCTAAACAAAGGCGCTTTCAAAAACACTTTCAAACTCACATCACTAAACACATTTTCAAGCAAAACACATTTTCAAACAAAAGCAAGTGATCTAGCAAGTAACTAAGAACCCATAGATAAATATGGATGAAAAGGGTGCCAACACCTTCCCTTTTCATAATCTACCCCTCGAACTCAAGAAATAATCTCAAAGGTCTTTCCTGTGCTTTTTCACCTTTCCTTTTGGATAAAAGAAAAGTCGGTGGCGACTCTTGCTAACTGCAACAATTGCGATCAAATGTAAAACAAACCAAGTAAGCTCTCCCACCGTATCACAGACTCCAAATGTAATTACTGCACCTATGCCGAAGCATGACAAAGGCATAAGTGCCATTGATGATGTTCTTTATGTTGCTACTGTAAGTGAATTGGTTACTCCCCTCCAAATTATCTAGAAGAATTTTCTATAGGCCGGTTTATTTCCAGGCTGTATTGAAAAATGTTACTGATATGTAGCCCAACCCAATGGCTGCAAGTTACTGAAGGAAGGCATTCAACGCCTAATGGATAATCATATAATCATGGTTGAGAAGGTTCTGTCTACTGAGAACCTGTTTCAAGACTTATTCGTAATATCCGACCCTCCTGTCAGGATCACCTCTAAAGGTCCTGTAAGGATTACTGCCAATCCAAAAGCTGCTCCTATGATCATCACTACACCTAGACCCATCCCATATTCTTTAGATAAAGCTATCCCATAGAACTATGGATTCGACGTCTACTACCATGGAATCAAGCAAGAACTACCGACTGTTGAAGATGAAGTCACTGAAGTTATTGATCCCGACATTGACAATATTGCTGAGACCAGTAAGGTTACTAGGAGTAGAAGGGTTTTCTCCCCATAAATCTCTCCAAAGATTCTCGCTACACCTGTTATAATTACCGCTATTGAGTCAACTATTGAGGCTAGGGGCAAAGAGCCAATAACAAAGCCCGCCCAGACGGAGGCGTCTAAAGAGATTATAGCTGAAGACGCCTTTAGGAAAGAGTTGGAAGAGGTATTGAAAATTATCCGTAAGAGCGATTACAAGATTGTTGAACAGCTGGGGCAAACCCCATCTAGAATCTCCATGTTATCCCTACTAATGTGTTCTGAAGCCCATGCACATGCTTTAGTAAAATTCTTGAAGACTGCTCACGTGCCACAAGATATTTCTACTGACCAATTTAGAAGTTATATTGCTAGCTTAACTACCGACAATGGATTAGGTTTCTCGGATGGTGATCTGACTCCAGAAGGGAGAAATCACAATAAGGCCCTGTATGTCTCCATTGAATGCAGGGGCACTACTTTGGCTCATGTATTGGTTGATATTGGTTCCTCGTTACGTGTTCTACCAAAGGGCTCTTTGAATAGACTTGATTGCAAAGGGGTGGTGCCGAAACTCAGTGATATTATAGTTCGAGCCTTTGACGGGTCAAAGAGGATGGTACACGGAGAGGTAGATCTTCCGATCAAGGTAGGCCCGTAGATATTTGAATCCACCTTCTACGTGATGGATATTTGGCCAGCTTATTCTTTCCTATTGGGAAGTCCCTGGATCCATGGGGCAGGTGCTGTTACCTCAACCCTACATCAGAAGCTAAAATATCCCGTGAACGGAAAGATCGTTACTGTTTGCGGTGAACAAGAGTACATGGTTAGCCACTTAAATTCATTCTGATACGTAGAGATGGAAGACAAATTCATCGAGACTCCCTGTCAGACTTTTGAAGTCATCCCTCATGCCTTAACTGAAGATGTTTCTGCCATTCCCAAGGTTACCAGGGTTCCGCCAAGAATGGCCTCTTTGAAAGACGCTAAAGCTGCTATAAAAGAAGGTAGTTGTACTATTTGGGGTTAGCTTCCTGACATTCCATATAAATCTGAAAATTTTGGTATGGGTTTCACTGTAGAGGGTCAAAGGGCTGTTCATCGCGCTCGTGCTTGAAGACCACCATTTCGCATCAACAATAACGAAGTCAACGCTATAGAAGATGCTGACAATGATCATGACCTTGACAGCTGGATCTTTCCTGCCATTGGCAAAGGGCTCAACAACTGGAAGGCAGAACACATTATCTCTATCTCCTTTAGTCAGGAGTAATAGCTACATTCTTGTTTTTATTTCTTTCAAGTTTTGGCTTTGTAATATTTAAACAATGACTTTAAGCCTTGTGCCTTACTCGAGGCACAAAGGTTCATTTGTTAAGGGTTACCATTTCATAAACATATGTTCATTTAATAAAAGCATTGGATGTTTTGCATTCAATTTTGTGTTCTCTTTCTTTCTTTTTACTTTGTTCAAATAGCTATGTATTCTTACACACACCCACACAATACATTGCAGATCCACATCCACTCTGGATCCCGTTGATGACGACTCTAATATTGCCACTTATGACTTTGAAAATCCAATCTACCAAGCCGAGGACGAAGGTGAGGAAGATTGTGAAATACACGGAGAACTTTCCAGACTATTAGTACAAGAAGAGAAAGCTATTCAACCACATGAAGAGCCAATTGAGTAGGTAAACTTGGGTACTGAAATAGACAAAAAAGAAGTTAGGATAGGCGCCAACCTAGAGGGTAGTATCAAGAACAGGTTGATCCAGATGTTGCATGAATATAATGAGATCTTTGCTTGGTTGTACGAAGACATGCCAGGGCTCAATACTAATATTGTGGTTCACTGCCTGCCGATGAAAAAGGGTTGTTCTCTGATTAAGCAAAAGGTTCATCGCATGCGTCCCGAGATGTCAGAGAATATCAAGGAGGAGGTTATGAAGCAATTCAACATAGGTTTCTTGGTTGTTACATCATATCCTCAATGGATTGCAAATGTTGTTCCATTACTGAAGAAAGACGGCAAAGTACGCATGTGTGTAGACTACAAGGATCTGAACAGGGAAGGCCCCAAAGATGACTTCCCACCGCCATATATTGATGTTTTGGTTGATAACACCGCTCATCACAAGGTATTATCTTTCATGGAGGACTTCTCAGGGTATAATCAGATCAAGATGGCACCTGAAGATATGGAAAAGACTACTTTTGTTACACAGTGGGGAACTTTCTGTTACAAGGTTATTCCTTTTGGGTTGAAGAACACTGGCGCAACATATCAACATGCTATGGTAGGTTTATTCCATGACATTATTTGTCACGAGATAGAGGTCTATGTCTACGATATGATAGCCAAATCTCAGATTGAATAAGAGCATCTTAACCATCTACACAAGTTATTTGAGAGGCTAAAAAAGTACAAGCTGAGACTGAATCCAAATAAGTGCACCTTTGAGGTGAGATTCGGTAAACTTATGGGTTTCGTTGTCAGCGATAAAGGTATTGAGGTTGATTCCGCCAAAGTCAAAGATATTCAAGAAATTCCCACTCCCCGTACTGAGAAGGAAGTAAAAGGTTTCTTGGGACGACTGAATTATATTTCCCAATTCATTTCTCATTTGACCGCTACTTTTGAGTTGATCTTCAAGTTGCTAAAGAAAGATCAGATAATAAAATGGAACGAAGATTGTCAGACAACCTTTGAAAAAAATCAAGAAGTACCTACAAGAACCTCCATTTCTAATACCACCAGTTGAATGAAGACCTCTAATTATGTACCTAACCATTCTAGAGAATTCAATGGGGTGTGTACTGGGCCAGCATGACGAGTCTGGTAGAAAAGAGCATGTAATATACTACCTTAGCAAAAAGTTTATCGACTGTGAAACAAGATACTCACTGCTCGAGAAAACTTGTTACGCTTTGGCATGGGCTGCTCGCCGACTAAGAAAATATATGTTGACCCATACTACCTTATTGATCTCTAAAATGAATCCCATCAAATACATATTCGAGAAGCCAGCTCTATCCGGAAGAATAGCCCGATGGCAAATGGTCTTGACAGGATACGACATTTAGTACACCACTCAAAAAGCAATCAAAGGAATTTTACTGGAAGATCATTTGGCTCATCAAGCCGTAGACGACTACCAATCTATGAACTTTGAATTCCCGAACGAAAACATTATGCTAGTTATAGATTTTGAAGAACCTGGACCGTATGAAGGACCTGAACCAGGATCCCAATGGACTATGGTTTTCGACGGAGCTTCTAACGAACTTGGTAATAGGATCGGTGGTGTAATTATATCTCCTCAGGGTTTCCATACACCCTTCACCGCCAGATTATACTTTGACTGTACCAACAACATGGCTGATTACGAAGCGTGCTTCATGGGTATTAAAGCTTCTATTGAATTGAGAATCAAGTTCTTGAGCATATACGAAGACTTAACCATGATAATCAGTCAGATTAAGGGAGAATGGGATACGAAGCACCCGAATCTCATTTCTTATTGAGAGTATGTGCTTACCTTAATCCCATACTTCGAGGAGATCACTTTTGAGCACATCCCAAGAGAAGAGAATCAGCTTGAAGACGCATTAGCAACCATGTCATCTATGTTTAAAGTCAGATGGGACAACGAGGCTCCCAGAATTACCATTGAGAGATTAGACGAACCGGCCCACTACTGCGAAGTTAACACTGACAGAGTGGAAGAGAAGCCTTGATTTCATGAAGTGAAAAGATACCTTGAGACTTAAGAGTACCCTGAGGGAGCATCAATCAATGACAAGAAATTCTTGCAGAGGTTCTCGGCTAAGTTCTTCTTGAGTAACAAAATTCTATACAACCGCAACCATGATTCAACCCTACTTCGTTGTGTGGACAAGAAATAAGCGGAGAAGATTATGCTATCCTACCATTAGTTAGTAGGAGGCCTTATCGTTGGATGTCTGAGGGACAGATGCGGGTCATTATACAGTCATAAAGGCAATTCGTAGGGGTGCTTTAGCAATTTTATCGTAAAGGACTAAGATCGTTTATCGAAGGCAGCATCGAAGGGTCATTGAGTAACTACAATCTTTTTAATCGAGGATCTTTGCTAAAGCTTCCCCACGTTCGAGGGACATAACTGTTTTTCGAGGGAAACAAGTGAGGTTACCCTAGAGGTGCGTGTGTGAAGAGTGATTCATGTTCAGTTATTTTAGTCTTGTAATTAGGGTTTTCTACGATTATTTTTATGTCTTGCCATACAAACCCTAGTTACTAGCAAAATAGCAATAATGAAAAGTAGTAAAGTGAGGGAAATAAAATTTTACGCTATTACAAGGCTTTGGGAGTGGGGGTACAAACAATAAAATCGAGGGGAAAGAGTAAACCCTAACTAACCTATTACAATCGTAAGCAGTTACATAATTGAGAAAAGAACGCGAAAGTAATAAAGTACGCGAAGCGGTAAAAAGAAAGAGAAAAGAGAAAATTGTTTTGTGATTGTTTTGATGAAAAAAGGTTTGATAATTGTGATCGGTGGATCTGGAACTGACTGTTTAACGCTGGTTCGCGAAATGTCGCGGAAGCAAGAGTCGCCACTGTCTTTTATTTTCTCCAAATGGAAAGGACAAAAGCACAGAAAAATTCCTTATAGAGATTGCTCTCGGTTCGGGAGGTAGATTTATAGAAAGGGAAGGTGTTAGCACCCTTTCTATCCATGGTTATCCATGGGCTCTTAGATACTTGCTCATTGTGTTTTCAAAATGGTTTGTTTTCTTTTCAACTGTGGGTTTTAAAAAAAGTTTCTTTGAAAATTTCAGTTCGACTCTTGTATCGGTCCTCAAGAGTGTTTGAAAAATTGCTTTCGAAAGCTTTTTGAAAAGGTGTCGGTGTGAAAAGTATTTTTTGATTTGTTTTGAAATTAGAGCAAGTATCTAGAGTCGTCTACCTACCCTAAGGAATTCGTCTGTGTAGATGTCCTTTAAAGTAGTGCCATCCCACCATTGAGAGGTAGGTAGTACCACCGTTGGAGGTGTTCGGGTCAATTCGAAGGTTCGGGACATGGTGATCACCATAGCAATAGGAAGATACCTTAGAAGCTACCCTCATGCCAGGTTCCCGGATCATGAGGACTTACTAAGACATCCTCTACTCGACGATCACCTTTCGAGGGGCAAGGCAACAGTGAGGCGTACCCTAGGGGTGGTGTGTGATTTGTGTGTCGTTTTCAGATATTCTTCCTTGTTCATGTCATGGGTGATCTACACTTTTGTTTTTATTTTAACATTTATTCTTGCATGCAATTATTAACAGTTAAAAAGTTGCGAGAAATATAAAGTTCCTAAACTATTACAAAGGCACGGGTCCATATCGCCAAATTAAATCCAGGACCCGATTTAACATAAAATAAAGATGCGAGAAATATAAATGTTTAATTTACATGGCTTTGGGAGAATTACATAAAAATTATAAGAAAGGAAATAAATGCGCGAATTGGAATTATTATCGAATGCGAGGGCGTTGGACCCTTTTTAACGAAATTAAATTACGATTAACAAACTAGTTAAACTAAAATAAAAAGAAAAGATTTTTGAGTTTTGTATTTTATGGATTTTTATGAGAATTAAATGGAATTAAAAAGTTAGTTAACCCTAATTCTAGTTATTTTTAATTTATTAAGAAAAGCATTTAAAATTTAACCTAAAATTAAACCTAATTAATTAATATAATTTTATTTACAAAAATAAATAATTATTAATTAATAATGCTAAAAGAAAAGAAAAAGGTAAAAGTAATTAAAACCTAATTCTACAAATTTTAAATTTATTAAGAAATTGTTAAAGTTAACCCTAATAAAAAAACTAATTAATTAATAAGACTTTATTTACAAAATAGCATTTAAATAAAATATATTTTATTTTTTTGTGACTTTCTGGTTTTTATTATTTTTATGTTTTTACGAAAATAAATTAATTTAAAGAATTAAAAAAGAAATAATTGAATTAACACAAATAATGAAAAATAAAAAAAAGAAAAGAATTACAAAACCTTGGGGGGTTCTGTTCCCAATTGGAGGTATCATCAGCATTTTTGGCCCATTGAAACTCTGGCCTTGTTGACTTTTTCAGGAAGCGTGTGGCATGTTTGACTAAGTCATTCCATATACCTTGAATCCTGGCTTTTGGTTTGATCTTGGTGGCCATGTGGCACGCTGGAATTGTGGGCGTATGATGGTCATCAGGGAGCAAGCTGCATGAGATTATGTTGAAACAAAATATGTGAAGAAAGTAAGGGGACATGGGAATCGAACCCAGGTCCCAGGGGTTGCCAAACGCCTTGTCCACCAACGGAGCTCTCAACGCGCGTTGTATGTAAAATAGCAAATAAACAATATAAGAGAAAAGTGGTCAGTGATGTGGAAACAAAAAAAAACGCGCGCTAACTTTGAACTGACCAACCATTGCCTTCCACGCATCATCTTCTTCATTTATCCCTGAAACAAAAAAAGATTAGCGGGGGTTTTAAACCCCCTCAAAATACAACCTTTTCCAAAATAGCGATTAGCTTATGGGGCCATATAAATTAGGCGCGATTAGTGTATTATGTTCGTCCCAACGTCCTGATTTTAACCATGGCACTGAGATGTCTTGATTTTACCATATACGAAAACGCCCAATTTGGAGCTTGAAGAACCCTAGCTAGCTTCAATGGTGAAATCGTGTATGATGCATAAAAACTTAATTAAAACGCACGGTTAGCTTCAGAATGAACCAAATAACATAAACCAAACATTAAAAATTGCAGATAACGCATGAATCATGATGCAAGCATATGAAAAAAAACATGAACAGGACACAGTCGTTCTACCAATTTCCTGCGTTAGGGACAATGATTTTGATCCAGACACGTTCCTTGAAGCCTCAGGAATGCAATGGAATCAATGTGTTGCCTTGAAACTCCTTGAAATCGTGATTTCAGTTTTGAAAATTTAGACAAAAAATGAAAACTTGTTTATGGCCTTTGGGCGCAGCTTTCAGGTCTTCTCCACTAGGGTTTGCTTCTGGCTTATGTATGGAATGATTAGGGTAATGATTTTGATCCAAAAACCTTTTGCATTGATGGAAAGATATTTGATTTTCATGGCATATATTTTCAAATCTTTTCCATGCATATTTGATACCAATCATGTCCAATCTTCCTGATTCTTTCCATATAAGATAATGCACGAAATCTTGAAGATATTTCATGCATAAAAAGATTTGAAAAGCTTGCTTTGGTATTTTTTCCATATTTTAATTAATTAAATGAATTATTAGCAATTAAAAATTCAAATAAATAAATAAAAATGATGAATAAATTCCCTTTGGGCCAAATGGTCGTGCACATGTTTTGGATGATGAATCTTGGAAAAAAATATGGCCCATTAGCAATTTTAAGACATTTGAAGCAAAGTTGACTTTTCCAAATATCCAAAAATTTCCCAACTTCCACAAGGCATATCTTGCTCAATTTTTAAGCTTTGATCATGTTCTTGGACATTTTGGAAAGGTCTTGAAGTCCTCTAACCAATTCCTTTGGTCCCATGTCATTTTTATTTACCAATATCAAGTTATGGCCTTTGACTTAAAGTCCCTTTTTGTTGACTTTTGAAAATGATCTATAATGTTGAAATTGATAACTTTTTGTGAGAGCATTTCTTGGACTTGAAGTGTGAAGAGGAGTTGTAGGAAATGTATTTCTCTTCAAAATGAGCTTTGGATGGAATTTTTCTGATAATCCATGTGGAAGTTATGCCTTGGTCAGGTTACAGTTGACTTTTTCAACTGTCCAAATATGGAAACTTTTGCATCTTGAGACTTTTTGAGCCAAGATTTGAGAATCATGATCAAGAATTGATCAAATGATGTTTGTGGCTTCAAAATGAGATGTTGACCAAAAATTTGAACTTTTGACTGTCAAATGACCATTTTGCCCCTACAGTTGACTGTAGTGCAATTAGGGTTTTTGACTGTGCAATTTTGTGCTGTAAGTCTTGAAACTTGGTATGAGGATGCTTGACCATGTTTGTAGGCATGTGGGACTTGATTGGACCCTTGGAAACTTCATTTTCTTTGTCAGAACCAAAACCCTAGTTTTTGACTGTTAGGAGGCCCTTGAACTGTGCCACCCTTGGGGAATTTTTGAAGCATGCTTTTGGAAAATCTTGAAGAATATGGGAGGGCAAATTTTGGGGTACAACAGTTGCCCCTGTTCAATCTTCTTAGACCTGAGGATGCAGATTGGCTGACGTGCCTTTCGTAATCCGAAGGTGGAAGATGATTGAACACTAGAGTGCCCAGAAATTTGCGCTCACATAGTAGCGGTGTGATGGGGGGAATGGGCTTATAGATTCCATTTGGAGATTGATGGATAGGATGATGGGCTTATAGATGCCATGCTGAGAGATGATGGATGGAGGATGGGCTTATAGATGCCATCTGGATGTTGATCGCGTAAGAGATTCCTTAGCGAGAGCTTGCGTACCTGCAAAAGAAAATGATTACCTGACCTGTTACAGGAGTTGGTCTTCAGATTCTTTGTATAGATGTGTCCTGACTGTTTACAGGAGCTGGATCTGGATCTTCAAAAGGTGATGAATGAACCAGGGATGGTTACTACCTCAACAGGAACGCTGAGAGAACCTTGGACGATTACTACCTCAACAGGAATGCTGAGAGAATCTTGGGCGACTTCAACCTCAACAGTAACGCTGAGAGAATCTTAGGCGACTTCAACCTCAACAGTAACGCTGAGAGAATCTTGGGCGACTTCAACCTCAACAGTAATGCTGAGAGAATCTTGGATGATTACTACCTCAACAGGAACGCTGAGAGAATTTGGGGACGATTACTACCTCAACAGGAACGTTGAGAGAATCTTGGGCGACTTCAACCTCAACAGTAACGCTGAGAGAATCTTGGATATCTTCTACTGAGTCTTTATCAGGAAAATCTGTTAGGGGTCGATTTAACTGGACTAGAGAAGGCCTTTGACTGGATAAGAAACAGAAAAATCTTAGGGTCGATTTAACTGAACCGGTCTAGGTCTTGAAATCTTCAACTGGATAAGAAACAGGGAGATCTTAGGGTCGATCTGACTGAACCAGAGAAGGCCTTTGACTGGATAAGAATCAGAGAAATCTTAGGGTCGATTTAACTGAACCGGTCTAGGTCTTGAAATCTTCAGCTGGATAAGAAACAGGGAGATCTTAGGGTCAATCTGACTGAACCAGAGAAGGCCTTTGACTGGATAAGAAACAGAGAAATCTTAGGGTCGATTTAACTGAACCGGTCTAGGTCTTGAAATCTTCAACTGGATAAGAATCAGGGAGATCTTAGGGTCGATCTGACTGAACCAGAGAAGACCTTTGACTGGATAAGAAACAGAAAAATCTTAGGGGCGATTTAACTGAACCGGTCTAGGTCTTGAACATAGCTGAGAACTTAACTGGATCTTTCCTGAAAGGTAAAGGTCAGTCCTATGCAAGGCATGATATGAATCAAGCGATGATGTTCTCAACATAAATGAGATTTGTAAGATATGATGCATATATGCATGCTATAATGTATGGAAGTGTGATGTTTATGAACATATGTTTTTCGTCTAGTAAAGTAAATCCTTGACGGGTGCCGGGAAGTCACATCCTGGGCTGATGTTGGAAGATAGTACTTTGTTGTCTCCGCTGGGGATGATAGTTGCAAGACTACCGGTAGGAGAAGATAACTCCGTTGGGGAATGAACTTGGCGAATGGATTACTCTGCGGGGAAAAGTACTCTAACGATCTTGCTGGGAAGCAATACTCTGTGGGGAATTAGATACTTTGCGGGAATGTTGATGGTAATTTGCTGGGGATACCATTGTTGTGTTAGAAGTGTTAGTAGACTTCGCTGGGGATAAGAAGACTTCGTCGAGGACGCTCTTTCCGTGGCTTTTGGCTGAGGATAACCCAGTTATATCCTGGTAGGGAAATAACTCTTTGAATAAAGCTGGGATACGCGTTTGTGCTCTGCGAGGGTAAGCTTCCAGAATCTACTGGGGATAAGCTTACTGCTTGGGGAGATGGATTCCAACTTTCCTGGGGAAACTGGATTGGACTCTCCTGGGGAAATTTTGAGCTACTGGGGAAGTGAATCCTTTGCATGTTTGATGGACCGCCGGGGAACAATCTTTAGGTCAAGACTGCCGGGGATACTTGTTAGGAATGTTTGTATACCGAGCTGGGGAATGTTGAGATCTGCTGGAGGATACCCATCTTCCTTAAGTTTGATAGTAGCTTTGCTTGAGGAGAGTGTACTGACTTGCTGGCTCACTCTCTGGAGAATTGGAATGTACTGGTTATGTTCTTCAGCTGAACTCACCTTGATACCTTGGAGGACAGAACAATTAGATTGCTTAGACAACTCTTTATTGCCCCTGTTTCTAATGTTACCTGTAATTAATTCTTTGTTTCGTATGCAAATATTCATGAGCTAGCAAATTATTGTCAATGCATATATCACAAATTGAACCTTGGACGTTCTTCGCAAAACAAAACAGAAAAGGAAAAACAATTGGCAATTTTAACTGAAAAGTATGTTTGTATTGATTTTTTGAATTTGCCTGTAAAATAGGCGTTTATGTACAAGAGGCTGACGTCCTAGTAAGAGAACACCGCCGAACAAAAGAGTTTATACAAATTTTGTACAAGAGAAAATAAAACAGCTGTGTGAAATGAATGATCCCACTGGGTTTCAACTCTGCTATTGCCTTTATATCTCCGAGCGTCTCATCACTTGATGACCTTAGTTGAAGATGAAGCTGACTGATCGATGCCGTCTGAACTTGATGTAGATACCGGATTCTGGATGCAAAGTGATCCAATGAGACATAGTATTACGCTTTATCCCTAACTTTTGCCTGGACCGCCCTTTCGGGTTTTCAGTCCACCGGGATACCCATTTTTGCCCAAGCCGCCTTTTCAGGTTTTCAACTTGCCGGGTGTACAGATTTTTTTCATTTCATCCCTTCATTTTGCCCGAACCCTTTTGGTTCGCCGGGAAGCCCTAATTTTTGCCTAGGTATGTCAACCTAGCGGGTCTTTTTCATGCGTAGTATCTTTTTACTATGTCTGCATTGGCGGGGTGAGGAAGGTCGTCACCATCCATATTGGTTAAAATCATGGCTCCTCCTGAGAACACATGTTTAACCACAAATGGCCCTTCGTACGTAGGGGTCCATTTGCCCCTTGGATCACTCTGAGGAAGGATGATTCGCTTGATTACCAGATCCCTAACTTGATACTCTTGTGGTCTGACCTTTTTGTTAAATGCCATGATCATCCGTTTCTGATACGTCTGACCATGACAGATAGCAGCAAGTCTCTTTTCATCGAAAAGGTTTAGCTGGTCAAGTCGTGTCTGGATCCAATCATCTTCATTCAGATCTGTATCCTTCATTATCCGGAGAGAGGGTATTTGCACTTCGATCGGTAAGACTGCCTCCATACCGTAGACCAATGAGAAAGGAGTTGCCCCGGTTGACGTCCTGGCTGAGGTGCGGTACCCATGTAGAGCGAACGGTAACATCTCGTGCCAATCTTTATAAGTCACTGTCATCTTCTGCACGATTTTCTTGATATTTTTATTTGCTGCTTCTACAGCCCCATTCATCTTCGGTCTGTAAGGAGAAGAGTTATGGTGCTGTATCTTAAACTGCTCGCAGAGCTCAGTGATCATCTTGTTATTCAGATTGGTACCGTTGTCTGTAATGATCCTTTCAGGGACGCCGTATCGACAGATCAGGTTGTGCCGAATGAACCGTGCCACAACAGTCTTGGTTACCGTAGCGTAGGAAGCTGCTTCGACCCACTTTGTAAAGTAATCAATCGCTACCAGGATGAAGCGATGCCCGTTAGACGCCGTAGGTTTAATCTCACCGATCATGTCTATGCCCCACATTGCAAACGGCCAAGGCGCAATCAGAACATTTAGAGGAACTGGAGGAACATGCACCTTGTCTGCATATATCTGGCATTTGTGGCATGTCCGAGAATGTTGATAGCAGTCAGCTTCCATTGTGGACCAGAAATACCCTGCCCGAAGGATCTTCTTAGCCATAGTGTGTCCACTGGAATGTGTTCCGAAGGTCCCTTCATGTAGCTCTTCCATGATCCTTTCTGCTTCAGTCTTATCCACACAACGCAGTAAGGTCGAATCATGGTTTCGCTTGTACAAGATGCCGTTGCTAAGGAAGAACTTTGACGCGAACCTTCTCAAAAACTTCTTATCGTTGACAGATGCACCTTCAGGGTATTCCTGAGCTTCCAAATATCTCTTCACCTCATGGTACCAAGGCTTCTCAGTTACCAACTCGGTCTCGAGATCACAACAGTATGCCGGTTCGTCCAGTTTCCAGATGATGATCCGGGGAGCCTCATTGTCCCATTTGACCTTGAACATAGAAGACATTATAGCTAACGCGTCCGCCAGCTGATTCTCCTCTCTCGGGAAGTGTTCAAAGGTTATCTTTGTGAAGTGAGGGATCAATGTCAACACACATTCTCTGTAAGGAATAAGATTCGGATGTTTCGTATCCCACTCTCCTTTGATCTGATTGATCACGAGAGCGGAATCTCCGAAGACACTCAGAAACTTGATCCTTAAGTCGATCGCAGCTTGAAGACCCATGATGCATGCCTCATACTCCGCCATGTTGTTGGTGCAGTTGAAACATAGCCGGGCAGTGAGTGGAGTATGAGTGCCTTGAGGGGATATTATCACAGCACCGATACCGTTACCCAAAGCATTGGAGGCTCCATCAAAGTGCATAGACCATCGGGATCCTTCCTCAGGTCCTTCATCCGGTCCAGGTACTTCACAATCAGTCACTATCATGATACTCTCGTCTGGAAACTCGAAGTTCATTGACTGATAGTCATCTACTGCCTGATGTGCCAAGTGGTCTGCCAATACACTTCCCTTGATGGCTTTCTGGGTCGTGTACTGAATATCGTATTCTGTCAAGATCATTTGCCATCTTGCTATTCTCCCAGACAGAGCAGGCTTTTCAAATATGTACTTTATAGGATCCATCTTTGAGATCAACAAAGTAGTGTGAGTCAGCATATACTGTCTCAGCCGGCGAGTAGCCCATACCAAAGCGCAGCAAGTTTTCTCGAGCAGTGAGTATCGGGTCTCACAGTCGGTAAACTTTTTGCTAAGGTAATAAATGGCATGCTCTTTTCGGCCAGACTCGTCATGCTGCCCCAGCACACACCCCATTGAGTTGTCAAGTACTGTTAGGTATAGTATCAGAGGTCTCCCTTCAACCGGTGGCATAAGGATGGGTGGCTCTTGGAGATACTCTTTGATTCTGTCAAAAGCAGCCTGTCATTCATCATTCCAACGTACTACCTGATCTTTCTTCAGCAGCTTGAAGATTGGTTCGCAGGTGGCAGTCAGGTGTGAGATGAATCGAGCAATGTAATTCAGGCGTCCTAAAAAGCCTCTGACCTCTTTCTCTGTCTTAGGAACTGGCATCTCTTGAATAGCCTTGACCTTGGCAGGGTCCACTTGAATACCCTTGTCACTTACAACGAAGCCTAGCAACTTTCCAGATCTTACCCCGAAGGTGCACTTGTTCGGGTTCAACCTCAGCTTATACAACTTCAGACGGTCAAACAATTTCTGCAGATGATCTAGGTGCTCTTCCTCAGTCTGGGACCTTGCGATCATGTCGTCAACATACACTTCTATCTCATGATGGATCATGTCATGAAATAAAGCAACCATGGCACGTTGGTAGGTTGCCCCAGCGTTCTTCAGTCCAAAAGGCATGACCTTATAGCAGAAGGTGCCCCACTGAGTGAAGAAGGTAGTTTTTTCCATGTCTTCAGGTGCCATCTTGATCTGATTGTAACCTGAAAAACCATCCATGAAAGAGAACACCTTATGCTGAGCAGTATTGTCAACAAGGACATCAATGTGAGGTAGAGGGAAGTCATCCTTGGGGCTGGCCCTGTTCAGATCCCTGTAATCAACACACATTCTGACCTTACCGTCTTTCTTTGGTACTGGCACCACATTAGCAACCCACTGAGGGTAAGAAGTCACTGCAAGAAACCCAACATCAAACTGTTTCATAACCTCGGCTTTGATCTTCTCAGACATCTCTGGACGCATACGGCGGACCTTTTGCTTAACCGGAGGGCAGTCTTCCTTAGTAGGCAAGTGATGGACCACAATATCGGTATCCAACCCGGGCATGTCTTCGTAGGACCAGGCAAATATCTCCATATAATCATGTAGCATCTTAGTCAACCGTTGCTTCACGCTGAGCTCTAGGTTAGCACCAATCTTTACCTCCTTTCTGTCTGTATCAGTTCCCAGGTTTATTGTTTCCACTGGCTCTTCGTGTGGTTGAATTGCCCTCTCTTCCTGGAGTAACAGTCTTGCAAGCTCGCCAGGCACTTCGCAATCATCTTCACCTTCGTCTTCGGCTAAGTTGATCGGATTTTCGAAGTCATAACTGGCAGTAGCAGAGTCGTTACCAGTGAGATCCAGAGTGGATTGAAACCTATATGAGTGAGTGTGTGTAAATACAGCTGTTTTGAAATATATGAAGGAAGGAAAGACAGAAAAGGAGCATAAGATTTGAAATGCGAGAAAACGTCCAAGATCTTTATTCATGATATATGAAATGACAATTTATATGCCCTCACAAATGAAACCAACGGTGCCTCGGGTAAGACACCGGGCCATAGAGTTTTAATTGTTTATTACAAATAACAAAACAAAGAAGTTTATTACTGCGTAACAAAATAAACAAGTAGGTTGTCCTTTGCAATCCAATTGTTAGGTTCACTGTCGGTTGCCGGGTAAATCCAGCTGTCGAACTCAGCTTCATCCACTTCATCCTCATCCCCAATAGCATTCACTCCATGAGCAGGCAGGGGAGCTGTCACTACATTAGGCTTCTCAGATGCCTCAAACTGTACCTCCTTTGCATCAATAAGGTCCTGCAGCTTGTTCCTTAAGGCCCAACAGTCATCAGTGGAATGCCCCGGGCTATCGGAGTGATAAGCACAGCGGGCATTTGGATTGTATTTGGGAGAAGCAGTGTTTACAACCTTTGGGGCCTCCCTGACAGTTACTAGGTTGGTGGACAGCAACTGTGGCAAGATTTGTGATAGAGTCATACTCAAACGGGTAAACTCTCTCCTGAGTCTTTCATCCCTTTGAGGATTGGTTTGCCGAGGAGCGGCAGCAGGCTTAGCAATCATCACCGTATTGACAGATTGGTGGCGCTCAGGTTTCTCTTGTTTTCTAGACCCATATACAGCACTGGCCTCCTTTTTGAAGGGTTTCTTCTCAGAACTTGACGATGCACCCTTCTGAATTTTACCAGACTTCATCCCAGCCTCTATTCTCTCCCCAGTCAGAATAAGATCAGTAAACCCTGCAAATGAGTTCCCGATAAGATGGTTGAAAAATGGCCCAGAAAGGGTCCCCAAGAACATGTCTACCAACTCCCGGTCAGTCAACGGAGGCTGCACCCTGCCAGCCAGATCCCTCCACTTCTGTGCGTACTCTTTAAAACCTTCACTTGACCCTAGCGACATACCCTGGAGTTGGGTACGTGTAGGGGCAAGGTCGGTATTATATTGATACTGCTTATAGAAAGCAGTAGCCAACTCCTCCCAGTTACGAACCTTGGTCCCATCCAGCTGATAGAACCATTCGAGATGAGTCCCTGAAAGACTCTCCTGGAAGAAGTGGATCCACAAATTCTTGTCCACTGAGTACGGTTGAATCTTCCGCACATAAGATCTGAGGTGCAACTTGGGACAAGACGCCCCGTCATATTTGGTGAAAGATGGTGTTTTGAACTTATGAGGAATGATCACACCAGTAGACAAACCAAAGTCTCCAAAATCCAGCCCAGGCACTTGTTGGATCTCCATAGCATTCAGCCTGTCTTCCAACTGCTTATACCGGTCTTCTGCAGGAGGATACTGTTCCTCATCAAAATCAGTCTCGTTGTCAGAGACTACCGGGTTAGGACCTTTTCCCCCTTGGGGACTGCTCTTTCCTATAGAAGAACCAGCCTCTTCATTCTGCAGAGTGTTGCCAAACCTTCGGCCCGAGTTGAAAAGAACAGTTCTCTTCTTCTTCTTCTTCTCCTTCTTCAGGAGCAGAGCCTTCAGCTCTTCTTGGCCCTGAGCCAAACCCATGATTAGTTCCTGAAATTGCGCATTCTGCGCCTGAAGAGCCTTGATGGACATCTCGGTTGATGATGAGTCAGGATTCATGATGCTGAAATAAACAGCGAAGAACGGTAAGCAACCTGAAAAGAAGAAAACATGCTATGCACATGATGAATGATATGTGTTTATGCAATGCATTCAAGGGTTCGAAAGTTTAAATTTGTTGTAGACAAAAAGGAACACACGTTATCATTAAGGAAATAATTGTTCAGTACATCAAAGCCTCATGGGCACAAATTACAAAGCAAATCAATCCCAAAAGACACTACGCATCCTCTTTGGAGCTATGTAAGTGTTGAGATTCCTCTCCTCATGCAATAGGCGGGTGAGCTCCAAGACCTTCTTTTCACTAGCATGTAGACTGGTCTCAAGAGAATTCCGTTCCTCCTTAAGCTGGATCCAGCTCTTCTGCATCTCTTCCCAGGACGTGGGCATATCAGGATGCTGAATGGTGTAGGACACTTCTCCTTCCAAGACTGGCTCTTTGAT
This sequence comes from Vicia faba, assembly GCA_948472305.1. Classification (NCBI taxonomy): domain Eukaryota; kingdom Viridiplantae; phylum Streptophyta; class Magnoliopsida; order Fabales; family Fabaceae; genus Vicia; species Vicia faba. The sequence goes on along the minus strand of OX451736.1, from coordinate 1,224,939,794 downwards.
CACAGGGAGTACATGAGGATAAGGCATTACTAACTTCTGGGAGCGGGCGCGTACCCACTTGAGATAAGGTTCCAACGGGATGGAGTTCCTGTGCCCCAGTGTCTTGCTGTCTATCCTACTTGGCATCCTCCAGGCTCTGATAAATCTCTGGTGAAGTCCTTGTGCATCGTTATCGAAGTCAAAAACTATGTCAGGAATTAACATGTCATGAGGGCCGTCCCTCCGAGCATAACCAAACTGTCTCCAAGCCAGGCATGGGCTGTAAGTAATACCTCCTCTGATTCCAAGCAGAGGAACATTAGGGTACTCCCCGCAACGATCAATGATAGTGATATCCTCTCTGGACCGAGGGCACCAATGTATATCTGCATGTGTAAGAGTCATCAACCGTTGTGACCATCTCAAACCCCGCTCGTTCTTTAAGACTGATTGTGGAAGGTGCGAAATAAACCACCTTCCCAAGAGAGGAGTGCAGCACATAAGGACACCTCTTTTTCTCATGGTTCGAGTGTAACATGAGTGAAGGATGTCCCCCAGCAACATAGGTATAGGATTCCTGGACATAAAGATCTGGACAGAACTGATATCTATAAGCTGATCTGGGTTAGGGAACAACACCAAACCATAGACAAGTAGGGCCACAACTTCTTCAAAAGCTTGCAAGTCAAGGGAGTTCCAACATTCATGGGCCTTTTCAAACAGAAACCTGGCTAAGAACCCTTTGATACCACTTCTAACTTCCCAATGTCCCTTGAGGTCAGATGATTGTAGGTGTAAGGCTTTAGCAATCTCTTCAAGCTTGGGTTCCTTTTCTGTACCGTTGTAGGGTAGTTGATCAAGGATAGGGATCTTCAGGAGCCGGGAGAACTCCTCCAATGTAGGTACCAGTTGATAATCCAAGAAGGTGAAACAGTGATGCAGAGGGTCAAAGAATTGGAACAGGACCTTTATCATATCTTCCTCAATGTTGGTATTGACCAAGCTGATGAGTCTTCCATGTCTTTCACTGAATGAAGAGCTCTCGGGAATCCTGGATATAAGCTCCTTAAGCTGAGGAGGGATCCTTACAAGGCTGATTTGAATTGTCTTTCTGCGAACAGTTTCCATGTCCTACAAAACAAAGAACAAAGATGAAGATTCGAACCCCTGAAATGGTTAGTCAATGCATATGATGCTGGATGATGTCATGATGCTATGATAAAACACACCACATATATTTACAAAGGCAAACATGTAAGGCACACAAGTCACACCACAGCCCTTAGAGTTTAGGCCTGCATGGGGTCTGGGTATTACCCTCTTGAAGTTGGTGGGCTCAACCTGTCCTATTAGAAGTAACCGGGTTCTAAGGGTCCCAATATCACTGGATTGCTTTCATTGTTCATCGTTTCGATTTAGCCACTGAACTGGCGACCGAAATATTCCAGGAAAGCAACCCTCAATTGAGTGTAGTATCGAGTATCAACCAACCTCGGACTGCACCAAAGTCAGTTATCTCACTACCCTAAAGAGGCCAAGATAGTTCAATTAAGGTTCCTAAGGTCTGTTGATGCTTCATGACACCACGCGGAGGCCCCATACTCTCCTTGACTGAACTCAAGGGTTACCGGTACACACCAAAGTGCCACATCAACGTAGCAGACTGCTTCAACCATGTTGGTATACCCCGCACAGTTCCCTCACAGCCTTGTTGCTACTTTCTAAGAAGGTATCCCCCAGATCCGGGCTAGGATCTATAGAACTCCCGAGACAGTCCCACAATTTAAAGCAAGCAAATCAATACAATTGAAAACACAGTTATGAACTAACCCTAAGGTACACCTCACTTTTAAAATAGTCCCCAGCAGAGTCGCCAGTTCTGTGATCGGTGGATCTGGAACTGACTGTTTAACGCTGGTTCGTGAAATGTCGTGGAAGCAAGAGTCGCCACCGTCTTTTATTTTCTCCAAATGGAAAGGACAAAAGCACAGAAAAATTCCTTATAGAGATTGCTCTCGGTTCGGGAGGTAGATTTATAGAAAGGGAAGGTGTTAGCACCCTTTCTATCCATGGTTATCCATGGGCTCTTAGATACTTGCTCATTGTGTTTTCAAAATGGTTTGTTTGCTTTTCAACTGTGGGTTTTAAAAAAAGTTTCTTTGAAAATTTCAGTTCGTCTCTTGTATCGGTCCTCAAGAGTGTTTGAAAAATTGCTTTCGAAAGCTTTTTGAAAAGGTGTCGGTGTGAAAAGTATTTTTTGATTTGTTTTGAAATTAGAGCAAGTATCTAGAGTCGTCTACCTACCCTAAGGAATTCGTCTGTGTAGATGTCCTTTAAAGTAGTGCCATCCCACCATTAAGAGGTAGGTAGCACCACCGTTGGAGGTGTTCGGGTCAATTCGAAGGTTCGGGACATGGTGATCACCAGAGCAATAGGAAGATACCTTAGAAGCTACCCTCATGCCATGTTCCCGGATCATGAGGACTTACTAAGACATCCTCTACTCGACGATCACCTTTCGAGGGGCAAGGCAACAATGAGGCGTACCCTAGGGGTGGTGTGTGATTTGTGTGTCGTTTTCAGATATTCTGCCTTGTTCATGTCATGGGTGATCTACACTTTTGTTTTTATTTTAACATTTATTCTTGCATGCAATTATTAATAGTTAAAAAGTTGCGAGAAATATAAAGTTCCTAAACTATTACAAAGGAACGGGTCCACATCGCCAAATTAAATCCAGGACCCGATTTAACATAAAATAAAGATGCGAGAAATATAAATGTTTAATTTACATGGCTTTGGGAGAATTACATAAAAATTATAAGAAAGGAAATAAATGCGCGAATTGGAATTATTATCGAATGCGAGGGCGTTGGACCCTTTTTAACGAAATTAAATTACGATTAACAAACTAGTTAAACTAAAATAAAAAGAAAAGATTTTTGAGTTTTGTATTTTATGGATTTTTATGAGAATTAAATGGAATTAAAAAGTTAATTAACCCTAATTCTAGTTATTTTTAATTTATTAAGAAAAGCATTTAAAATTTAACCTAAAATTAAACCTAATTAATTAATATAATTTTATTTACAAAAATAAATAATTATTAATTAATAATGCTAAAAGAAAAGAAAAAGGTAAAAGTAATTAAAACCTAATTCTACAAAATTTAAATTTATTAAGAAATTGTTAAAGTTAACCCTAATAAAAAAACTAATTAATTAATAAGACTTTATTTACAAAATAGCATTTAAATAAAATATATTTTATTTTTTTGTGACTTTCTGGTTTTTATTATTTTTATGTTTTTACGAAAATAAATTAATTTAAAGAATTAAAAAAGAAATAATTGAATTAACACAAATAATGAAAAATAAAAAAAAGAAAAGAATTGCAAAACCTTGGGGGGTTCTGTCCCCAATTGGAGGTATCATCAGCATTTTTGGCCCATTGAAACTCTGGCCTTGTTGACTTTTTCAGGAAGCGTGTGGCATGTTTGACTAAGTCATTCCATATACCTTGAATCCTGGCTTTTGGTTTGATCTTGGTGGCCATGTGGCACGCTGGAATTGTGGGCGTATGATGGTCATCAGGGAGCAAGCTGCATGAGATTATGTTGAAACAAAATATGTGAAGAAAGTAAGGGGACCTGGGAATCGAACCCAGGTCCCAGGGGTTGCCAAACGCCTTGTCCACCAACGGAGCTCTCAACGCGCGTTGTATGTAAAATAGCAAATAAACAATATAAGAGAAAAGTGGTCAGTGATGTGGAAACAAAAAGAAATGCGCGCTAACTTTGAACTGACCAACCATTGCCTTCCACGCATCATCTTCTTCATTTATCCCTGAAACAAAAAAAGATTAGCGGGGGTTTTAAACCCCCTCAAAATACAACCTTTTCCAAAATAGCGATTAGCTTATGGGGCCATATAAATTAGGCGCGATTAGTGTATTGTGTTCGTCCCAACGTCCTGATTTTAACCATGGCACTGAGATGTCTTGATTTTACCATATACGAAAACGCCCAATTTGGAGCTTGAAGAACCCTAGCTAGCTTCAATGGTGAAATCGTGTATGATGCATAAAAACTTAATTAAAACGCACGGTTAGCTTCAGAATGAACCAAATAACATAAACCAAACATTAAAAATTGCAGATAACGCATGAATCATGATGCAAGCATATGAAAAAAAACATGAACAGGACACGGTCGTTCTACCAATTTCCTGCGTTAGGGACAATGATTTTGATCCAGACACGTTCCTTGAAGCCTCAGGAATGCAATGGAATCAATGTGTTGCCTTGAAACTCCTTGAAATCGTGATTTCAGTTTTGAAAATTTAGACAAAAAATGCAAACTTGTTTATGGCCTTTGGGCGCAGCTTTCAGGTCTTCTCCACTAGGGTTTGCTTCTGGCTTATGTATGGAATGATTAGGGTAAAGATTTTGATCCAAAAACCCTTTGCATTGATGGAAAGATATTTGATTTTCATGGCATATATTTTCAAATCTTTTCCATGCATATTTGATACCAATCATGTCCAATCTTCCTGATTCTTTCCATATAAGATAATGCACGAAATCTTGAAGATATTTCATGCATAAAAAGATTTGAAAAGCTTGCTTTGGTATTTTTTCCATATTTTAATTAAGTAAATGAATTATTAGCAATTAAAAATTCAAATAAATAAATAAAAATGATGAATAAATTCCCTTTGGGCCAAATGGTCGTGCACATGTTTTGGATGATGAATCTTGGAAGAAAATATGGCCCATTAGCAATTTTAAGACATTTGAAGCAAAGTTGACTTTTCCAAATATCCAAAAATTTCCCAAATTCCACAAGGCATATCTTGCTCAATTTTTAAGCTTTGATCATGTTCTTGGACATTTTGGAAAGGTCTTGAAGTCCTCTAACCAATTCCTTTGGTCCCATGTCATTTTTATTTACCAATCTCAAGTTATGGCCTTTGACTTAAAGTCCCTTTTTGTTGACTTTTGAAAATGACCTATAATGTTGAAATTGATAACTTTTTGTGAGAGCATTTCTTGGACTTGAAGTGTGAAGAGGAGTTGTAGGAAATGTCTTTCTCTTCAAAATGAGCTTTGGATGGAATTTTTCTGATAATCCATGTGGAAGTTATGCCTTGGTCAGGTTACAGTTGACTTTTTCAACTGTCCAAATATGGAAACTTTTGCATCTTGAGACTTTTTGAGCCAAGCTTTGAGAATCATGATCAAGAATTGATCAAATGATGTTTGTGGCTTCAAAATGAGATGTTGACCAAAAATTTGAACTTTTGACTGTCAAATGACCATTTTGCCCCTACAGTTGACTGTAGTGCAATTAGGGTTTTTGACTGTGCAATTTTGTGCTGTAAGTCTTGAAACTTGGTATGAGGATGCTTGACCATGTTTGTAGGCATGTGGGACTTGATTGGACCCTTGGAAACTTCATTTTCTTTGTCAGAACCAAAACCCTAGTTTTTGACTGTTAGGAGGCCCTTGAACTGTGCCACCCTTGGGGAATTTTTGAAGCATGCTTTTGGAAAATCTTGAAGAATATGGGAGGGCAAATTTTGGGGTACAACAGTTGCCCCTGTTCAATCTTCTTAGACCTGAGGATGCAGATTGGCTGACGTGCCTTTCGTAATCCGAAGGTGGAAGATGATTGAACACTAGAGTGCCCAGAAATTTGCGCTCACATAGTAGCAGTGTGATGGGGGGAATGGGCTTATAGATGCCATTTGGAGATTGATGGATAGGATGATGGGCTTATAGATGCCATGCTGAGAGATGATGGATGGCGGATGGGCTTATAGATGCCATCTGGATGTTGATCGCGTAAGAGATTCCTTAGCGAGAGCTTGCGTACCTGCAAAAGAAAATGATTACCTGACCTGTTACAGGAGTTGGTCTTCAGATTCTTTGTATAGATGTGTCCTGACTGTTTACAGGAGCTGGATCTGGATCTTCAAAAGGTGATGAATGAACCAGGGATGGTTACTACCTCAACAGGAACGCTGAGAGAACCTTGGACGATTACTACCTCAACAGGAACGCTTAGAGAATCTTGGGCGACTTCAACCTCAACAGTAACGCTGAGAGAATCTTGGGCGACTTCAACCTCAACAGTAACGCTGAGAGAATCTTGGGCGACTTCAACCTCAACAATAATGCTGAGAGAATCTTGGATGATTACTACCTCAACAGGAACACTGAGAGAATCTGGGGACGATTACTACCTCAACAGGAACATTGAGAGAATCTTGGGCGACTTCAACCTCAACAGTAACGCTGAGAGAATCTTGGATATCTTCTACTGAGTCTTTATCAGGAAAATCTGTTAGGGGTCGATTTAACTGGACTAGAGAAGGCCTTTGACTGGATAAGAAACAGAAAAATCTTAGGGTCGATTTAACTGAACCGGTCTAGGTCTTGAAATCTTCAACTGGATAAGAAACAGGGAGATCTTAGGGTCGATCTGACTGAACCAGAGAAGGCCTTTGACTGGATAAGAATCAGAGAAATCTTAGGGTCGATTTAACTTAACCCCACGATTGTTCTATCCTGCACTACCAAACCTCATGAACACATTAGTGACAATAATACATGTTAAAGAAAATAGAAAATCAAGATATGAATGTTATTAAAATTATGAAACCAGAGATGCCATGCTATGAGATTTCATGCGTTTGGGACCATCAAAATTGATCCAACCTTACTATCTGTGATTACTGGGAGTGAATAGAGTGGCTGTTTGTAGTGAGAGGCTTTGTAACAAGGGTTTCAAGATTTTAGGATTCTTGAAAAATTGAGATTTTTTATAACTTTTGAGGCAAGATTTTTTCGTATCCTTGTATGAGAATGGATGGGAGAATATATAGGTTGAAATTAGGGCAAAGATGTGGGCTTGGTCTTTGTGTAAGAAGGCCTTGTTTTATTTTATTTAGCTTTTGACTTTTAAATGAATAAAAAATAAAAAATAAATAAAATAAATCAAAGGGAGGTGTATAAATAAGTCTTGAGGTGAACATGAGATATATAACACGCTTGTACTCTGAAATAATAGCCCAATGGCCCAAAATATCAAGTTTGCTCAATTTGAATTTCGTGCATTTGCTCAAAATTTCCCAACTTGCATTGGTGATAACTCTCTCAATTTGCATCTTTTAAAGGTGATCTTTGACTTTTTGGAAAGCTCAAGATGTCCTCTACAATCTCTATGTTGATCATTTTTGCTTTTGAATACTTTATCCTGATATAAGTTGCCTTGACAAAAAGTGTCTTTTTGTTGACTTTTGAAATGACCTGTAATGTATTGGCTTATCTCTCTCAAATGAAGCATTTTTTTAACTTGAGCTTAGAGAGACAAAGTTTTATAGAACTGAATTCCCTTCAAAATGAGCTTTGGTTGTGGAAAAACTGATGAAACATGTGAAAATTATGCCTGGTCAAAGTTCAGTTGACTTCTCCTAAGGAAACCCTAATTTGGCAACTTTTGACTTTTGATGATTTGGGGGCTTTTCTTGAGGAATCATGATCAACCTCTGATCAAATGATGAATATAACTTCAAAACCTTGATTTTTGACCAAAAGTCTTGAAGTTTGACTGTATGTTGACCATAATTGACTTCTTACCCAATACAGTTGATTCTCAGTCATTTGAGACATTGACTGAGCAAATTTTTGATGCAAGATTTGAAATTTGACATGAGCATTCTTAGGGACATATGAAGAACCATGAAAACCACTTGATACCTTGGAAATCCAATCTTCCTTGAGAAATACAAAACCCTAGTTGTGAGTCCATTGCCTAGGAGGAGAATTTATCTGATCAATTCTTGAGCCACCTTGAGCATTTGAGAACCCTAGGAGAATGTTTTGAAGAAAGTGGGAGGGAAATTTTGGGGTACAACAGTTGTCCCTGTTAAATCTTCTTAAACCCGAAGAGTTAGATTGGCATGTCCTTCATTCGTGACTTGAAGGTAGAAGATGATTGAACACTTAAGGGCCCAGAAATTTACACTCGCATGTGTAGGCGGTAATGCTATTGGTTAATAATATTGCTTGAATGGGCTTAAATATGCCATTTGGAGAGGTGGAAGAGAGTCTTCGGAGATGGGCTTATAGATGCCTTCCAAAGTAATTGTTGATAGAAGTATCAGAATGAGTCTACGCTTGACTGTATCTAAGGAGTGCTTGTCAGAATGAAACTATCTAATCCTCTCTGAGGGAAATGCTTTTCAGAATGAATCTCTGAAGGAAAATGCTTTTCAAAATTTAGTCTCTGAAGGGGAGTGTTTGTCATGTAGATAGTCGCCCCGTCCTATTTCGGGAATTGATCTACAATCTATTTTTGTTGGCAAACCAGTCCTGTTTCGGGAATTCATATAACTTGGTGATAAAGATAGTTGCCATGTCCTGTTTTGGGAATTGATCTTCATCTGGCCATAAAGATAGAAAGATAGTTTCCCCGTTCTTCTTCGGGAGTTAATCTTTGCTCGATTGTATAGATAATTTCCCCATCCTGTTTTGGGAGTTAATCTTCAACCTATTTTTGTAGATAGTCTTCCTGTCCTGTTTAGGGAATTGATCTACAATTTGTTTTCACAGATAGTTTCCCTGTCTTGTTTCAGGAATTAATCTGTGTCTGGTCATACATATAGTTTCCCTGTCTTGTTTCAGGAATTGATCTGTGACCTGTTTGAAAATTGTTGATGATATTTGTCTGTTTGTAGACTTTACCTAAAAAGATAAAGAGGTAGTTGTATGCAATTTAATGATGTATGAAATGCATTATGTAATTATGTTCTCAAAGTAAACGAGAGTGTTATATACGTTTTGTATGCATATTCTATGACATTTGTGAATGATGTATGAATGTGAAATGTTGTCGAAGCGTATTGGTAGCTTTGTATAACATCTCTGACTGGGGAAAATAAATTCCTGACTGTTGTTGGGGATGAAGAATATTGGTAATCTTTAATCTCGTCTAGAATGTCTCCGCTGGGAATTCCTACTTTCTATTTGAGGAAACTCCGCTGGGGAATTTATTTTCTTCTTGGGGAGAAGAGTTCAAGAACATTGGTCGCTCATTTCTCTACTGAGGAATTTAATTCTTATATACCCTGACTGGGGATAAAATAGATGGATAACCTTCTGGGATGTTGTCTTACCAAGTTTCTGATATGGATGCCGACTCGTCTGGGGAGGATAAGGTTAAATGATATCTGGTCCAGTTTCAAATTTCGTACCAATTCTATGGGGATAGTGGTATGTACTTCCCTTTGCTGGAGAGAGAAATTTTGCCGGTGATTTGTAGTAGTCAAAGGGATAGACTCAAGCTGGGGAGACTGTATCCTGTTTGGGGAAATAAACAATGCTGGAGAAATGAGCCCTGCCGGGGAAGATGATTCTGTAGGGGATTTTATAGTTTCAGAGAAATAAACTCAGTTGGGGAAGAGAGTTTTTATGAACTAAGGACGTAATCTATGACGAGGATTGGGATTCCGTAGGTTGGAGATATTGTTGGGGAAAAGATCATACTTCTTTATCTGCTAGGGGATCTGTTGGGGAGTATGATTGGGTTAATTGTTGGAAAATGTCCCAATTCCTGTCTTAAGGCATTTCAGACTTGTGGGGCATGTATCTTTTTTGAATATGAGCTTGTGAAGATGACTCCGCGATATGAATTGGGTGTTATCCCAACTCTTAGAGTCTTGAGAAAATGCTTATTCTTGTTTTTATGCATACATTTGTTAACAGTAATCGTATTCATATGCATATGTTCATTCAATTTAGCCATTGGACATTGTAATATGGTGAGAGAACTGACTTGGGTGTTTTTCGTTTTATCGCAATTGTTGCAGATAGCAAGAGTCGCCAACGAATTTTCTTTTATCCAATAAAGAAAAGGGTGAAAAGAACAGGAAATACCTTTTGAGATATTTTCTTGAGTTCGGGGGGTAGGTTATGAAAAGGGAAGGTGTTAGCACCCTTTTCATCTGTAGTTATCTATGGGCTCTTAGTTGCTAGCTCACTTTGAAATGCTTTGCAAAATGTGTTTGTGTTTGTTTGAAAGTATTTTTGAAAAGTGCCTTCGTTTAGGCGAACTTTGTAATGATTCTCATCTCTATAAGAATGTATACAAAGTGTTGACTTTTGAAAATATTTCATGAAAGTGTTGGTGTGTTTGAAAGATGTTTTTTTTTGAAATGTTTATGAGCAAGCAACTACGAGCATTCTACCTACTCAAAAGAAAGTCTTTGTTCTTTTCCTCCTCATTTAGATAGTGTCATCTTACCATTAGTTAGTAAGAAACCATATCATTGGATGTGAAGGGACAAGCGTGAGTCATCATACAGTCATAGAAGGCAACATTGTAGGACACTTTAGCAATTTTTCATAAGGGACTAAGATCGTTCATCGAAGGCAACATCGAAGGGTCATCGAGGGACTATGATCTTGTAATCGAGGGTCTTTGTTAAAGTATCCCACATTCGAGGGACATGACTGTTTTATCTGAGGTAACAAGTGTGGGTTACCCTATAGGTGCAAGTGTGCAAAGTGTTTTTGTTTTCATGCATTTGTCTTAAATTAGGGTTGTCTACTTGTTTGATTTTAAGTCTTGCCATACAAACCCTAATTACTAACGATAGTATGGAAAGCGATAAATTGCGGAACTTAAATATCCTACGCTATTACAATACTTTAGGGGATGAGGAATACAAATTTACAAATGGGGATGACAAGTAAAAAAAAACCTAATTACTATTACAAGGCTTTGACAATTGCATGATTTAATTCGAAATAATAAAAGGTACAAAGGAATATAAAAGAGAAGAGAAATTATTCTTTAGGGTTTTTTGATAGAAAAGGTTTTTGTAGTTCATTTATTTGAAGAAAAAAACTTAGGTCTAAGTTAACTTAAAAAAAGGAAGACTAATTGTTTAGAAAAATGTTTTTGATGTTTCATTTAGAAAAAAACGATTTTATGGTGTTAGGTTATCTCCAAACAATGCAATATATCCAAAGTAAACTTAAAAAAAATCTCAAAATTAGGAAATTTGATGCCTGAGCTAACACGGGCCGTGTCAGTGGACACGGGCACCCGTGTCAGGACCTGTTCCTAGCTTTGCACATGTTTTTCTGTCCAGCTAAAGTGACACGGTCCGTGTCGTGTGACATGGGCGCCCGTGTCAGCCCCTGCCTGCCTATTTTTGCATGTTTCTGAACTAGTTGAGTTGACATGGGCCGTGTCGTGTGACACGGGCACCCGTGTCAGCCCTTGCCCTACATTTTTTGTTAAGTTTTCTCCCTGACACGACCCGTGTCCAGTGACACGGCCACCCGTGTCAGAGCCCCTGAAACATTCTTTTGAAGTTTCTGAATATTTACACTCTTATGCCTTGATTTGTCCTGTCTTATTCTTTTGAAAATGAAAGCAAAATGATGTATGGATAAGGATATCAAAATTTGAGAAAACTTACCTCTTAAAGTGAAAGATTTAGAACACATATGGATGTTTCCGGGTGCGAAGTGGCGATTGATTGAGCTTCATTGGACCTTCTTGAAGCTATGCCAGTCCTTCCTTTGTGCTGAAAATTGTTGAATCGCAACAACCACGTCAAGTTGTTAGGTACTATTTTTGAGTTTGGAAGATGGTGATAGTGATGTTACAGAAGTTGTTCTTGTGTTTGAACAACTTCTATATGATTTATGTGAAGTATTTGGATGATTTGTTTGGGCAAAACTTGCAAGGTGTGGAAGGTTCAAAGATTTGGACTTCAAAGCTCAAAATGGAGGTTTTATGGACAGTTCTAGTTTTTTAAGAGTATATGGGTTTTGAGGGCTTGTTCATCTCTTTTTTATCTTTCAAATGATCTCTCTATTTATAGGTAAGAGGTTTTAAGACAAGGGTTGATCATATTTTACAAGATCACATGTTGTGGCTAGGTTGGATTGTAAATGAAGCAAGCTTGAAGATCATAGTTCCGATGCTTTGTACTTTGCTTCATAGATTTGTTGGACACTTTAAGCATGCTTGTCTGATTTTGTGTGTTGAGTGTGTGTAGAAGGAATAAGTTATAGGCTTAAAAAGAGTTGACTTTGTGATTAAAGCTACTTTGCAAGAATGACAATGTTAACTTTGTGCCGAAAACAGAAAGATCACTTGGACAATGCTTAAATCAAATGGACCATAGCTCAAAAGTTTGTGTAAACATTAAATTATGGTGAGACTTGCAAGTTAGAAGGCCTGCAACACAAGATTAAGCAGCATATCATGTAGATTAGGTTATGTGTTCTTCACCAAAATGACTTGTAATTCAAGAATGAATGCCCAACTTTATGCCTTTGAATCTCCTAACTCAAGTATAATAAATTCATGCTCTTGGATATTTTGGAAAGCTTGAAACATTGTCTACAACTTTCATGTTGAGCATTTTGGCTAAACCAAATGGGAACTTGATGAAAATTAGCCAAGAAGTTGGGACAAAAACCTGACCAAACCTGTTGAAAATTTATGAGTGTTTATACAAAAATGTCATGACTTCATGAGCCTATATCTTCCAATCTAAGCAATTTTAGACATTAACCCTCTAATACAAAGTTTTAGAATTCATCAAGATAGACAACTTTCATGTTGAAAGTTTTCTTTGAATCATCTTGCATCTTGGTGAAAAAATGTCATGAAATAATGAAATTATCAAGTGTAAAAACACTTAGAAAATTTCTAAGTATTGGAAACTTTGACTTTTTGTGTATTTTCTTGACTTTATTGATTCTTGATGGTCAAGTTTGATATTTTTGAATGTCTTGATGGATTTTGATCTTTGGAATGTAATGTTGACCAAAAAGTCAAAGTTTGACTCTTTGTGTATCAGTTGACTTTTCATCAGTTGATAAAAAATTCAACTATCAATCTTTGATCTTGAAAAATGATTTGAGTCATGAAATTAGGTCAACATGCTGTGTTTGAGTCCTTGAAATTATGTTTCAAACCATTAGATTGTGTATTAGGTCAAAAGTTAATGATTAGTCAACTTTTGTCAAACCCTAATTTGTGGTCTCGGTACTTAGGAGGTGAACTTGTTTGATCAAACTCTTGAAATTTATTGAGAAATGTCTTGAGAAAAGAGAGGGAAAATTTTGGGGTGCAACAGATGCCCCTGTTCAATCTTCTTAAACCTGAAGAGTTAATTAGCTTGTTCTCCATTTGTGACTTGAAGGTAGAAGATGATTGAATACTAAAGTGCCCAGAAATTTGCACTCGTTTATGCACGAAGTAATGCTGTTGGTTGATTATCGGGAATGGGCTTAAAGATGCCATTTGGAGAGATGATGGAGAATTGTCGGAGATGGGATTATAGATGCCATCCAAAGTAACTGTTGGTAAGTCTAGTGCTTGGCTTGATCTTTAAGAGACGTATTCGGAAAAGAGTCTACACGCAACTACTACTTCGACAGGTAGTGAAGGAATCTATGACGACTACCACTTCTATTGGTAATGAAGGAATCTATGATGACTACTACTTCAACAGGTAATGAAGGAATCTATGACGACTGCTAATTCAACAAGTAATGAAGGAATCTATGACGACTACTAATTCAACAAGTAATGAAGGAATCTATGACGTTTACTACTTCAACAACTAATGAAGAAATCTATGACGACTACTACTTCAATAGGTAATGAAGGAACCTGTGACTACTACTTCAACAGGTAATGAAGGAATCTATGACTACTACTACTTCAACGGGTAATAAAGGAATCTGTGATGGCTACTACTTCAACATGTAATGAAGGAATCTATGACTACTACTTTAACGGGTAATGAAGGAATCTATGACGACTACTACTTCAGCATGTAATGAAGGAATCTATGACAACTACTAATTCAACGAGTGATGAAGGAATCTATGACTACTACTTTAACGGGTAGTGAAGGAATCTATGATGACTACTACTTCAACAGGTAATGAAGTAATCTATGACTACTACTACTTCAACATGTGATGAAGGAATCTATGACGACTTCTTCAACGGGTAATGAAGGAATCTTTGACGACTACTACTTCCACAGGTAATGAAAGAATCTATGACGAATACTACTTCAACAAGTACAAAAAGGAATCCAAGCTTGATTTCATCTCGGAGAGATATTCTTCAGAATGACTCCTTGGGGAAAGTCTTCGATGGAAATACTTGTCAGATTTTAGTCTCTGGAGAAATTTGTCTGATTACGTAGATGGTTGATGATATTCATCTGTTGATTGATCTTTCCTGAAAAGGTAAAGAGTTAGTTGTATGCAATGTCATGATATATGAAATGCATTGCTTAATGATGTTCTCAAAATAAATGAGATTATGTTGTATGCATATGTCATGATGTATGAATGTGAAATTTTGTTGAATTGTATTTGTGAACCCGTGCGGTGTCTCCATCCTGGGAAAATAAATCCCTGATAATTGTCGGGGATGAATAGTATGTGTATCTTCAATTTTTTCTTGAATGCCTCTACTGGGGATTCCTTTTTGCTGTTTGAGGAAACTCTATAGGGGATGTTGATTTCTGCTTGGGGAGTGAAGTTCAAGAACCTTGGTTGTCCATTGCTCTACCGGGGAATTTAATTCTCATATACAATGACTGGGGATAAAAGAGATAATTAAACTTCTGATTTGTCTGGAGAGAGTAAAGTTAATTGGTATTCTGGTTAGACTCCAGGTTTAGCAGCAACTTTCCGGGGATAACAGCAACTCTACCGGAGAAGAGGAGTTCTGTCAGTGATGTGTAGTAGTCCGAGGAATAGAATCAAGCTGGGGAGATTGTATTCTGTTGGGGAAATAAATCCTGTTGAGGAAGATATTCTGGGGATTTCACTGGGAAAACAAATTCTCCTGGGGAAGAGCTTTGCAAGGTTTCTCTTTCAGTTTTTTTTGGAAGACCAAACTCGGTCGGGGAAGAGAATTTTCGGGAGATGTACGGAATGTAACTCTGAAAGAAAAATGTGTATGAACTTACTCTGTGGGGAATAATCTCATGGAGGTGGCTCTGGATACTTTACCGGGGATCTCCTTATGAAAGGAAATTTATGGGGATTTATGATCAACTTGAGTGTTATCTCAATTCCTGGAGTTCCGAGCAAATGTTTATTCCTATTCTCATGTATATATTTGTTAATAGTTAATCATGTTCATATGAATATGTTCATTTAATTTTAGTCATTGGACGTTTTTGCAATCAAAACAGAAAAAAAAAACAAAAAGTTTTCACTTCAAAGTATATTTGTATTGATAATTTTCTTATAAACATGCGTTTTGGTACAAAGAGACGGAAATCCTAGTAAGAGGAAGTCATCGTGAAATGAAAAGAATACAAAAAACAAATATATATATAGCCATGTGGAAGTGATCTCATTGGGTTCCAACTCTGCTATTGCCCATATGTCTTCGGACATCATCCCTTGCTGCTGGAAGAAGCTGATTGAACTGATCTTGTACCATTTGAACTTTTGACCTTGGTAATAAAACTAATTATAGTGATTCAATGGGACATAGTCGTACGCTTTTGATCCTTAACTTTTTCCTAGACAGCCCTTTCGGGTTTTTAGTCCATCAGGATACCCTTTTTTACCCAAGCCGCCCATACGGGTTTTGGACTTGTCGGATGTACAAGTATATATCCCTGATTTTTGACCGAACCCTTTTGGTTCGTCGGGATGCTCTTACTTTTTCCTAGGTATGTAAACCTAGTGGGTCATTCTTTATGTGTAGTATTTTTTGACTATGTCCATGTTCACAGCGTGTAGGAAATCTTCACCGTCCATAATTGTTAACATCATGGCACCGCCCGAAAATACTTTCTTGACAACAAATGGCCCTTCATAGGTGGGAGTCCATTTTCCCCTGGGACCGCCTTGTGGTAGAAGGATACGTTTTATTACCAAGTCACCATCCTGATATACTCGATGTTTGATCTTCTTGTTGAATGCCTTTATCATACGCTTTTGATACATTTGAGCATGACAGACAACAGTTAGTCTCTTTTCATCAATCAAATTCAACTGATCCAATCTAGTCTGAATCCATTCGTCTTTGTCTAAGTATGATTCTTTCATAATCCTTAAAGAAGGAATCTGAACTTCGACTGGCAGGACGGCTTCCATGCAATAGACTAAAGAGAATGGGGTTTCCCCAGTTGTTGTTCGTGCCGAGGTACGGTAGCCATGAAAAGCAAAAGGTAACATCTCGTGCCAGTCTTTATAGGTCACCACCATCTTTTGCATAATCTTCTTTATATTTTTGTTGGCAGCTTCCACTACGCCATTCATCTTAGGTCTGTATGGAGAAGAATTGTGATGCTTGATCTTGAACCGCGTGCATAGTTCAATAATCATAGTATTGTTGAGGTTGGTACTGTTGTCAATGATGATCCTTTCAGGGATGCCGTATCGACAGATGAGGTTATGTTTGATGAACCAGGCTACAACATTCTTGGTAACTGAGGCAAATGAAGCCGCTTCGACCCATTTGGTGAAGTAGTCAATGGCAACGAGGATGAAACAATGTCCATTAGATGCAGTGGGCTTGATTTCTCCGATCATGTCAATGCCCTACATTGAGAATGGATAAGGATCAGTCATGACATTCAAAGGAATCAGAGGCACGTGAACGTTGTCAGCATAAATATGGCATTTATGGCAAGTCCTTAAGTGGTGGTAACAATCAGTTTCCATAGTCGACCAATAGTAACCAGCCCTCAGAATCTTCTTGGTCATAGTGTGTCCACTAGAATGAGTTCCGAAGATACCTTCATGCATATCCTCTATGATCTCCTCTGCTTCTTTCTTGTCCATACAACGCAGCAGAGTCGAATCATGGTTGCGCTTGTACAAAATCCCATTGCTTAGGAAGAACTTGGCTGAGAATCTCTGTAGGAATTTCTTGTTGTTGATTGAAGCTCCCTTGGGATATTCTTGTGCTTCAAGATACCTTTTCACATCATGGAACCAAGGCTTCTCCTCATCAGTGTCAATCTTACAATAGTGTGCCGGTTCATCGAATCTTTCGATAGTAATTATGGGAGCTTCGTTGTCCCAATTGACCTTTAAGATATATGACATAGTCGCTAAGGCATCTTCCAACTGATTTTCTTCCCTCAGGATATGTTCAAAGGTGACCTCTTCAAAGTATGGGACCAGGTTTAGCACAAGCTCTTTGTAAGGGATCAGATTTAGATGTTTGGCATCCCACTCTCCTTTAACTTGACTAACTACTAGGGCTGAATCTCTGTATACACTTAAGAATTTGATTTAGGTCAATAGCAGCCTTAAGACCTAAGATGCATGCTTCATACTCAGCCATGTTGTTGGTACAGTAAAAGTAGAGTCTGGCAGTGAAAGGTGTATGACAACCTTCGGAGAAATGATCACAACACCAACTCCATTACCCAATGCATTGGAAGCTCCATCAAAATCCATAGTCCATCGAGATCCTTGTTCAGGTCCTTCATATGGTCCAGGCTTTGCACAGTTGGTTATTAGCATGATATTCTCGTCCAGGAATTTAAAGTTCATAGATTGGTAGTCGTCTACGGGTTGATGAGCCAAATGATCTGCAACTACACTTCCTTTGATTGCTTTTTGTGTAGTGTACTGGATGTCATATTCAGTCAAAATCATTTTCCATCTGGCTATTCGTCCGGAGAGAGCTAGCTTCTCGAAGATGTATTTGATGGGATCCATCTTAGAGATCAAGAGAGTAGCATGAGTCAACATATACTGTCTTAGTTGGCGATCAGCCCATGCCAAAGCGCAACAAGTTTTCTCGAGCAGTGAGTATCTTGTTTCAAAGTCGGTAAACTTTTTTCTAAGGTAGTACATTGCATGCTCTTTTCGACCAGGCTTGTCATGTTGGCCCAATACACACCCCATTGAATTCTATAGCACTGTTAGGTACATGATTAAAGGTCTTCCTTTAACTGGTGGCATCAGAATCAGAGGTTCTTGTAGGTACTCCTTGATTTTGTCAAAAGCTGTTTGGTAGTCATTATTCCATCTGACTACTTGGTCTTTCTTCAGCAGTTTGAAGATTGGTTCACAAGTAGCAGTTAAGTGAGAGATGAATCGAGCAATGTAATTGAGTCGACCTAAGAAAACTCTGACCTCCTTCTCAGTTCGGGTAGAGAGCATTTCTTGAATGGCTTTGACTTTGGCGGAGTTAACTTCAATACCTTTACCGCTGACAACAAAACCCATAAGCTTACCGGATCTCACCCCAAAGGTGCACTTGTTCGGATTCAATCTCAGCTTGTACTTTTTCAGCCTCTCAAACAACTTGTGAAAATAATAAAGATGTTCCTTTTCAGTCTGAGATCTCGCTATCATATCATCAACATAAACTTATATTTCATGATGAATCATATCATGAAGTAGAACCACCATATCCCATTGATAAGTTGCGCCTGTATTCTTCAAACCGAAAGGCACGAACTTGTAACAGAAGGTCCTCCACTGTGTGACAAAAGTAGTTTTCTCCACGTCTTCAGGTACCATTTTGATTTTATTATACCATCATAAACCGTCCATCAATGAGAATACCTTGTGTTGAGCGGTGTTGTCGACTAAACACCAATATATGGAAGTGGGAAGTTATCTTTGGGGCTTGCCCTGTTCAGATCCCTATAATCTACATACATACGCACTTTGCCATCTTTCTTTGGTACTAGAAAAATATTTGCAACCCATTGAGGATATGATGTCACTGCTAAGAACCCCACATTGAATTGTTTCATGACTTCGGCTTTGATCTTTTCTAACATCTCAGGACGCATTCGACGAACCTTCTGTTTTATCGGAGCACAACCCTCTTTCACCGGTAGACGGTGAACCACAATATCAGTATCGAGCCCTGGAATTCCTTCATACGACCAAGCAAAGATCTTAGCATATTCATGAAACATTTGAATCAACCTGTTCTTGACACTACCCTCTAAGCTGGTGCCTATCTTGACTTCTTTTCTGTCTGTTTTAGAACCCAACTTTACAACTTCAACTGGCTCTTCATGCGGTTGGATAGCCTTTTATTCTTGTACTAATAGTCTGGAAAGTTCTCCAGGTATCTCACAATCTTCCTCACCTTCTCCCTCAGCTTGGTAGATTATATTTTCAAAGTCATAAGTGCCAATAGTAGAATCATTATCAACGGGATCCAGAGTGGATGTGGATCTGCAATGTAGTGTATGGGTGATTGTAAGAACACATATCTATTTGAAAGTGATAAAAGTAAAAAAGAAATAGAGAGTGAAAAATTTGAATGCAAAACGTCTAATGCTTTTATTAAATGAAAATATGCTTATGAAATGAAAACCCTTAACAAATGGACCATTGTGCCCTAGGTAAGACACAAGGCTTAAAGTCATTGTTTAAAAATTACATATCCAAAACTTTTGAGAGAAACAAAATATAAAGTATCTAATTACTCATGACTAAAGGAGATGGAGATAAGGTGTTCAGTCTTCTAGTTGTTGAGCCAGTTGTCTAGGTTGTAGTCACTATCAACATCTTCTCCAGTAGAAACAACATCAATAGCATTCACACCTTTGTTGTGCTTAGGCACGGGAGCAGTAATCACATTCGGGGTCTCTGGAAAATCGAATTCAATTTCTTTGTTGTCAATCATATCCTGAATTTTGTTTTTCAGGGCCCATCAGTTGTTGGTATCGTGCCTAGGACTGTTGGAATGGTAAGCACACTTCACATTTGGATTGTAGCAAGGAGAGGAGGTATTGGGGTTCTGAAGAGGCTCCCTAAATGTTATCAACTCCGCTTTCAGTAAGTGATGTAATTCCTGAGACAATGGCTTACAAATCTTGGTAAACTGCCTCCTCAGAGCGTCTGACCTATGCTGATTTCCCCGTTGTTGTTGTTGAAATGGCGCAGGATTAGAAATTAACACCGCTCCCACAGACTGATTGTGGTCATTTTTAACACGACCCTTCTGGCCATAAATAACATTGGTTTCCTTCTTACCACTGAAAGTCTTCTTCATAACACTTGAAGACGCAGCCATTGGAATTTTTCTACTTTTGATACCACTTTCGACACGTTCTCCGGTTAGAATTAGCTCAGTAAAACTAGATGAGGAGCTTCCAATCATATGGTTAAAGAATGGACCTATTAGAGTTCCCATTAACATATCAACCAGATCCCTATCAGATAAGGGAGGTTTCACTCTTCTGGCCAAATCTCTCCACTTTTGGGCATACTCTTTGAACCCTTCATTCAAGCCCATAGTCATGTTTTGTAATTGCACGTGAGTTGGTGCAAGGTCAGCATTATATTGATACTTCTTGTAAAAAGCAGCAGCCAAGTCTTCCTTAGTACAGATGTTGGTTCCCTCCAGCTGATAAAATCACTCGAGTTGTGTACTAGATAAACTTTCCTGAAAGAAGTGAATCCATAACTTTCTATCAGCAGTATGGGGTTGGATCTTCCGAACATAGGACCTCAGATGAAGTTTGATACAAGAAACACCATCATATTTAGCAAAAGCGGGGACGTTTAACTTGTGAGGGATAACTACCCCTGGAATAAGACCTAACTCTTTAAAATCCAATCCAGGCACTTTCTGGATTTCCATGGCCTTGAGGAGATCTTCTAACTGTTTGTATCTATCATCCGCGAGAGGATACTCTTCATCAGAATAGTCTTCATCCTCAGGGATTTTCCCAGAACCTAGATTACTCCCCCCTTTAGCTTTAACACTTCTACCGTCTTCCTCTTGATTGTTTTCTTCATCAGAGGAGATATCTACAGTTTGAATCGATTTAGCGGGACCTTTTAATCTTCTCCCCATATTGAGGATATCAACTGGCTTCCGAGTCTTTTTCTTTTTGGCGATGAGCGTCACCATATCTTGTTGCCCCTTGGCTAGGTTCGGGAGGGTCTCCTGGAATTGGGCGTGTTGTGCTTGGAGTTCCTTAATAGGCTATTCTAGAGCCATCTTTTACTGAAACAAACATCAAGAAGATGAGAAAACCTGTTTATAGAGTACCTGTTATGTGATGATATGCATGATATGCAAATGGAAGTGAAATGTTTTCAAGGACCGTTGCGGGAATTAAATTTGTTTAAACAAAAGCAAACAAAATATATTTTAGTAATAAGCTCAAATTATAATTGCTTTCAATAAAAAAAATTACAAAACAACAAAATATGAGTTCAAGTCTCCCATGGACGCTTCCTCTTTGTGTTGACATATGAATTAAGGCTTTGTTCTTCGTGGAGTCATTTTTTCAGCTCCAGTATTTTCTTCTCACTAGCATAGAACTGAGCTTCGAAGGTATCTCTTTCTTCCTTGAGCTGAATCCAGGCCTTCTGTAGTTCTTGGAAGTCAGTAGGCATATCGAGATGAAGAAAGGTATGAGAAACATCCCCTTCAACAACATGCTCTACGATCACTGGTAAGATAACAGGATATGGCATTTTAAGATTCTGAGCGTGAGACCGCACCCGTCTAAGGTAAGGCTCTAGAGGAATGGAATTCTTGTGTCCCAAAGTCTTTCTATCAATCTTGTTGACCGTGCCCTAAGCACGTATAAACCTTTGATGGTAATTTTGCGGATCATTATCATAGTCGAACACAATACCCTGGATGAGCATATCACGAGGACCGTCCCTTCGAGCATAGCCAAACTAATGCAGAGTTAGAGAAGGATTTCAAGTGATGCCCCCTTTTATACCAAGGAGTGGTACATTAGGGAATTCCCCACAATGATCAATAATAATGACATCTGCCTAAGATCGAGAACACCAATGGATATCTGCATGAGTGAGTGACATCAACCTTTGAGACCACCTCAAACCTTGTTCATTCTTTATCACTGGCCGGGTCAGGTGCGAAATAAACCACCTGGATAGTAGAGATATGCAACATATAAGAGTTCCTCGCTTCTTCATTGTACGAGTGTGGATGGAATGCAGGACATCTTGGAGCACTGTAGGTACCAGATTATGAGTGAGAAATATTTTGATGGCATTCACATCTATGAATTGGTCTAGATTAGGGAATAGTACATACCCGTAAATCAGCAAAGCCAACATATCCTCAAAAGAACAAAAACTCATGGCATCTAGAAACCACTGAGCCTTCTCTATCAGAAATTTAGAAGAAAAACCCGTGATTAAATTCCTTGTTTCCCAATTAGATATAATGTCCGATCATTTCAGATGTAAGGATACTGCAACTTCTTCAGGTTTCGAAACTTGCTCTAGACTGGTGAAGGGTATCTGATCAAGAATAGGCACTTCGAGCAACTTAGAGAATTCTTCCATCGTGGGCACTAACTGATAATCTGGGAAGGTAAAACAGTGATGCTTCAGATCAAGGAACTAGAAAATAATGCTCATCATGTCTTCCTGGAAGCCAGTAGTAACCAAACTGAGTAGATGTCCATGTCTCTTGGTGAATTGAGAACTGTCGGGAACCTTTGAGACTAATTACTCAAGATTGGAAGGTATCCTTACGAAGTTGATCAGGATGGTATTCCTACAACTGGAAGCCATGATCCTGCAACATAGAACAAAGATAAAATCCTCTAGATCCATGAAATGGTTAGTCATGGTATAATGTTATGATGTTATGATGTCATGTTCAAATAGATAACCAAACACAAGAAAAGCACGCAAAGGCCTTAGGTTTAAATCTTGCATGTGGTTTTGTAGGTAAGTACCCTCTTGAAGTTTAGTTGGCTTAACCTGTCCTAAAGAAGTAACCGGGTTCTAGAGATCTAATATCACATGTTTTTCCCACAAGTTTTGTCTAGCACGACAACTTACTTGCCACCAAACAAAACCTGAGAGACGAATCTCAATGAGCGTATCATCGAGTATCAACCAACCTTGGATTGCACCAAAGCCAACTATCTCACTACTTTCTAATGGCTAAGTTGGGTCAATTAAGGTTCTAAAGGTCAGTTAGTGCTTATGAAACCACGTGGCAGCCTAGTATTATCCCCAACTGACTTGAGGGACACCATTATAAACCAATGTGTCGCACTAATGTAGCCATCACTTCAACCATATCGGTATACACCGTATAGTTTCCATGATCTATTGCTACTTACCTAATATGCCCCCAAATCTGAGTGTAGGATCTTTGCAAGAAAATAAACCCGAGCAAACCTCGAAATATAAATCAATCAAAGTAAACAAGTAAAGCATTAAAAGTGATCTAACTCTAAAGGTAACCCCACTTTTAGTTCCCCAGTAGAGTCGCTAGTTCTATAATACGATGGGAGAACTGACTTGATTTTGCGTTTTATCGCAAATATTGTGGATAGTAAGAGTCACCACCGACTTTTCTTTTATCCAATAAGGAAAGGGTGAAAAGAACATGAAAGGCCTTGGGATTTTTGAGTTCGGTGGGTAGGTTATGAAAAGGGAAGGTGTGAGCACCCTTTTCATTCGTAGTTATCTACGGGCTCTTAATCGCTAGCTCACTTTTGTTTTGAAAAATACTTTGTGAAAGTGTTTGAAAATATTTTGAAAATACCTAAGTGCGACAACTTTATAATTATTCTTGTACCAGTTAAGAATGCGTACAAAGTGTTTGTTTTTGAAAATATTTCAGAAACGTGTTTGTGAAAAAAGATGTTTTGAAATGTTCGCGAGCAAGCGATTAAGAACTATCTACCTACTCGAAGTCTTTCGTTTTATTGTCCTTCTCCTTTAGACAGTTCTATCCTACCATTAGTTAGTAGGAAGTCCTATGGTTTGATGTCTGAGGGACAGACACGGGTCATCATACAGTCATAAAGGCATCTCGTAGGGGCGCTTTAGAAATTTTATCGTAACAGACTAAGATCATTTACCGAAGGCAGCATCGAAGGGTCATCGAGGGACTATGATCTTTTTAACCGAGGGTCTTTGTTAAAGCGTCCCCATGTTCGAGGGACATGACCGTTTTTCAAGGGCAACAAGCGAGGTTACCCTAGAGGTACGTGTGTGAAGAGTGATTCATGTGCAGTTATTTTAGTCTTGTAATTATGGTTTTCTACAATTATTTTTATGTCTTGCCATACAAACCCTAGTTAATAGCAAAATAGCAATAATGAAAAGCAGTAAAGTGCGGGAAATACAATTCTACGTTATTACAAGGCTTCGGGAGTGGGGGTACAAATAATAAAACTGGGGGGGGGGGGGAGAATAAACCCTAATTAAACTATTACAACCGTAAGTAGTTACATAATTGTAAAAAGAACGCGAAAGTAATAAAGTACGTGAAGCGGTAAAAAGAAAGAGAAAATAGAAAATTGTTTTGTGATCATTTTGATGAAAAAAAGGTTTGATAATTAACCTAAAACCCTAATTAGTTTTAATTAAAAAAGAATTAATGAATTAAACCTAAAACCTAAATTAATTTTAATTAAAAAGAAAGGTTTTAAAAAAGAACTTAATAATAGAAAAAATGGAATTAATTTAATTATTATTAAAAAATAATTTATTAAGTTAATTAAAACTTAAAGTCTAAATTAATTTTAACTTTTTAAAAATAATTAACCTAATTATGCTAAAAAAAGAAATAATAGTTAAGAAATAAAAAAAAGAGATTGGGCATGTAGGTAATAAATCCAGGGGGTGTGGAGAGCAGCATCTCCAAAGCCCAACAAGCTTGGTCCGCCTGATCCAATGTACTGCTCCAAGAGGGTTCACCATGGGGAGACAACTAGAAGCGTTTGATTAAATGATGATGAGATATAATGGCTTGATAGTTGAGGGTGTATCATTGAGGCATAGAAGCGTTGTATTGGATCTACAAGAGTTAAAAAATATGAAAATTTTGGCAAAACCGGGGATCGAACCCGCGACCTGAGAAACCAATGCCTTAGCACGCTCGTTTCTACTACTGGGGTGGCTGTACATCCATTAACTTGTATCAAACCATAAATATATATTATAAATAATATGCTTGTATCAGAGAGGCGCCGGAGCCCTAGCTCCGGTCGTCTTCTCTAGTGACCTTCTTTTGTGTAACCTGCAGCAAAATAACCAATATTAGTAATCCAAAAACACCCTACCCCCCCCTAAATTGAGGGCTGCGAGTTTGATGGGATGATTATTTTGGTCTAAAAGTCCATGGTTTTTGAGTTATGAAGAAAAATGCATGAATCAGCGTAGCTATGGTGATTCACAATTCTGACTGCATGGGACCCCCACGATTGTTCTATCCTGCACTACCAAACCTCATGAACACATTAGTGACATTAATATAAGTTAAAGCAAACAGAAAATCAAGATATGAATGTTATGAAAATTATGAAACCAGAGATATCATCAAATCAGATTTCATGTGTTTGGGATTATCAAAATTGATCCAACCTTACTATGTGTGATTATTGGGAGTAAATAGAGTGGATGTTTGTAGTGAGAGGGTTTGTAACAAGGGTTTCAAGATTTAAGGGTTCTTGAAAAATTGAGATTTTTGATAACTTTTGAGGAAAGAGTTTTTCGTGTCCTTGTATGAGAATGGATGTGAGAATATATAGGTTGAAATTAAGGCAAAGATGTGGGCTTCGTCTTTGTGTAAGAAGGCCTTCGTATTTTATTTTTGACTTTTAAATGACCTGTAATGTATTGGCTTATATCTCTCAAATGAAGCATTTTTTGGACTTGAGCTTAGAGAGGCAAAGTTGTAGAGAATTGAATACCCTTCAAAATGAGCTTTGGTTGGGGAAAAACTGATAAAGCATGTGAAAGTTATGCTTGGTCAAAGTTCAGTTGACTTCTCCTAATAAAATCCTAATTTGGCAACTTTTGACTTTTGATGATTTGAGGGATTTTCTTGAGGAATCATGATCACCCTTTGATCAAATGATGAATATGACTTCAAAACCTTGATGTTAACCAAAGATCTTGAAGTTTGAATGTATGTTGACCATAGTTGACTTCTTACCCAATATTGTTGATTCTCAGTCATCTGAGCTATTGACTGAGCAAATTTGTGATACAAGATTTGAAATTTGACATGAGAATTCTTAGGGACATATTGTAGCGATAAAAATGTAGTGGGGTAAATCGGAGATCGAGCAATTAATTAACTCGACTCACAAAAGCAAGAGTCGCCACCGCGCTTTATTATTTCCAAGGGTAAAGGGAAAGAGCGAAATAAAACCCTAAAATATGCAATGTAAAATAATATTTAAAAGTAATGAAAATACAATGCATTTTTGAAAAGGGATCTAGAGTTCGGGTGTTGGTTATGCAATGGGAAGGTATTAGCACCCAATGCATCTATAGGATCCTATAGGAACCTTTTGAAATATCTGTTTATTAAAATTGTTTATTTGATTAAAATGGTTTGTTTGGCTAAAATGGGTGTGGACGAGATTTTGAAGATACGACGGCCTAATGTCGAAGTTTTGACTTAAAAGGTGTGATTTTAAAAGTGGGGTCTTTTAGGAAAATTATCTTAGGTTTAGCAAAATAATAAATAAACAAAAGATGAATGGGGGTATTCGCACGATGTGTTTGATAACGTGAAATCAACAGAGTTAAAACATTTCCCTTGGATTTGAGACGGACAAAAGATATAAAGATTAAACGATCGATGATAAAATTAATTAAAATGACAATTGAACAATTAAATAAACAACAAAAATTAAATAGAAAAACTAATTTACTAGCATGCAATTTTGAGTAGCAAAAATTAAATAAAACATGTGTTTGAATAATTAAAATAACAAACATTAAGTAGAAGATTTAATTTATAAAACATGTAAATAAATAATGAAAATTTAAACAAAAGATTAATTTATAACATGTATTCTAAGCAATTTAATAAATAACAAAAATATAAAATGAAAGATTAACAGCATGACAAAAATTAAATAAAAGATAAATTGAATTAAGCATGTTTTATATTTTTATATTTTTATGAATAACTAAATTAATATTATATATAAATCAAATAGAATAGAAAGGAAAGGGTTAAAAGAGCAAAAGAAACAAAAAAAGTACCCCAGCAAGGATCGAGCTTAAGCCTTAGGTTGTCAATGGTATGCCTTTCCACTGAGTAGTGTTTGTTTATCTATTATGGCTATGTTCTAATTAAAATAAGGGGAATAATGGTAATATGATTGGGCCAACATGCCCAATAGGGCTGACCCAGTTTGGAAGAGAATAAGGAAATGTTTTGGAAAACCCTAATAACAAAGAGGCGCCGTTGTTGTCATTGGTAAGGGAAAGAAAATTGACTATTACTAATTCCCAAAACAAAATCTGTTTTCCAAGTTACCGTAAAAAAACAAAAAAAGACTCTCTCTGAATCACCTTCAACATCTCTCTATCCTTGATCTATCCATGACTTCATCCATCTTTTCCATCTTCTTTCTCATTCAAACTTCTTTCCTTCTTCAATTTAGTTAACAACAATATAACCTTCCACTTCGTCTCTTCCTTCAAACTTAAAATCTACGAAAACAGAAGAACAAAAATGGAAGGGGTTGTTTGGTGGTGGACAAGAGGGAGATGCGATAACGTGAGCTGGGTAGAGGGAGATAATGATGGGTGCTTAGAAGGCAGTTCGGTTTTTGTGTGTGGCGGTGAATGGTTATAACTGAATGGAGTTGTTATATTTATATAATGGATGTTCTCTTGGTTTAGGTGCATGTCGTCACTCTATTGCAAGTTTCGTTGAGTTTTTATTCTGAGTTTTTGGTTCTGAGTTAACATGTTCTGAGTTTTTTGGTTTTGAGTTTGGTTCTGAGTTTTGGTTCAGAGTTTCGGTTCTGAGTTTGGTTCAGAGTTTTGGTTCAAAGTTTCGGTTCTGAGTTTGGTTTAGAGTTTTGGTTCAGAGTTTTGGTTTAGAGTTTTGGTTCAGAGTTTTGGATCAGAGTTTTGGTTCAGAGTTTGGTTCAGAGTTTGGTTCAGAGTTTCGGTTCAGAGCTTTTGTTTCTGAGATTTGTTACGGCAGAGGCGGGGGGTTAAGTGTTGAGATGGAGGTGTTTTGATTATTAAACATATTCTGCTTTGAAGTAATATTTTTATTAATTAATTATGTTATTACTATTATTATGACTTCTAAAATTTCTAAATATCCATATGTTGCAGTGACTCAAAATATAACAAAAAGTATGATAAAGCAAGTATTCACATGGCATACAAGTGGTGTAAAGAGAAGATTCAAACATATGAATGGGGAAGTTATGCAGAAGTAAATAGGGAGGAAGAAAAATACCTATCGGAGCCTCTCCGATGGGGCTTTAAAATGTTAAGTTTTCTCTCCTTGAATTTCTGTATATTTCTTGTTGAGTTTTGTGTTACACTTGCTGAATTTTCTATGTGTGGTTCAATCTGAATTTTTCTCTCTCACTTGATGTTCCTCTTTTGATTTTTTTTTTGTGATTCTTGGACAAAACTCCTCCCTTTTCTGTTGATAGAGGCCCTTATTTATAGTGAAATATATGGGGTTTTAGGGGGGAAAATAGTAGAGATTTGAACTATTTTAGGCTCTGTTTTGATGTTTTATGAGACAGTTTTTTGAAGTATGCATTTTAGTGCAATATTTGGAGTTTTGTAGACTGGTTTTTGTAGCAGCAAAGGTGCAGATTTTTGTCCAATGGGCTGCATTTTGGACTGTTTTGCAGGGCAGATTAGGACAGCAACTTGGCATGGTCTTTGTTGAAACAAGGTTGGAGAAAATAGACAGCATTATACTCAAGAATTGGATTGTTATTGGATTAAAACAGTGCTGGAAAAATGGGCAGCATTGGGACTGTTTTGTAGCAAGAATAATAGCTTGATTTTCATGTACAAATTTTTCATTTCTTTTGTAACTTTGTAACAATAAATCCAAGTAAATTGTAACATGAATGAATATGTATTCTTCAATATATTCTCAATTCCCTTGTAATTGTAAATAACTTTGAATCTTCATTTGAAATTGAATCTTCATATGTCTTGATAAAAATTCAAGATCTTCCATTTGAATTGGGAAAGAATTGAATAATACTTGAATAAATTTTTGAATGATGAATAAAATAATAATGCAAATCTTAGACTTTAATCTTGCATTTTGTAATAGAGATCCAAATAAATCACATGAATTGATTTTGTAATCAAATAGAAATCTTCATGTAATTAATCTTGTGATGAACGATTATTTGAATCAAATTTCTTCTTCTAATATCTTAGTAAATGCTTCATGTGTGTTCAAATAACCATAATGTAAATCCACCAAAATAATCACACAAAATAATTTTGAATAAATATTTCATGCGATAAATGATTATTCTTGAGTGAGATCTCTTGGTAACTCCTCTTTAGTTATCGCTTGAATTCAAATAAAGAAAATTCCAAGTATTCCGAATAAATTCTTCTAGAACGGTCTTGAATTTAATCATCCCATTTTGACGAGATCCACCATGCGTCATGAAAATTTTTGCAGATGTCTTTTGGTCGAAGTGATCGAAGATGACTGGCATAGCTTGGTTTTCTTGTATTTTTAAGCAATGTGAAACACACATGAACTAATGGAAGTAAAACTTCGAATGTTCTTTCCAAAAAATTTCAGAGACACTGGAGACCATCTATTGGACAAAGCGTGGAAATAAACACACGATTCTTTGCAATTCTTTTGATGTGTGACGTCCGATGCTCTTCTTTCAGACCTATTTCCTGCACATGGAATAAAAAAACAAAACATACACTTAATTCTTGATTAGTGGTTAGTCCTTCATAAGATAAAATGCTGACAACACTCGATAATCTCTACACAGTCAAAGCTCGAAAGCGAAATATTCGAAACCTACCATATTTTATGACCTTGATGTATATATAAAACGATGCAAATGAAGCAGGGATCTTAGGTAAAAAATTGGGGTATGACAGCGGCCCCTATTTATGTTTCTTGTATCCGGAGATATGAAGATTGAAATCTTCGTCTCGACGAGATTGAAGGTACTTAAATACATAATACACAACTTTTGCCCTAAGATACCACTATTATGTTTATGATATGAATGTAGTATTTGCAACTTTATGGAGAATGATACTGTATGAGACAAAGTAATGCTGGAGAAACCAAGCACAAATAACCCACAGGAACATAGATTATACACTACTGAGGAAATGAGCCATCGACTTCGAATGATAGACTCTTAACGAGGAATAAATTTGAGAGAAAACAACTTCTGACCCTAACAAAAAATACGCCTTGCACAGGTCACGAAAAAAAAAGATTATTGACCCAAGATGATGGTGAGTTCACAACTCAAGGTCAAAGATAGAGAAAAGATGTATTAACTTTTGTTGATAGTGAACTACCGACTTTTACTGAAGGTAGAGATTCACAACAAAGTTCTCTATGGGACTTTTCTGGAGAGATACCATTTGATGATGAAATAACATATGGTTGTAGATACACAAGCTGCTCAAATAAAGAGGCCGCCACTTGCTGTCTTCAAAGGATATCAATAAATGCACAAGCTGCGCAAATAAAGAGACTGCCACTTGCTGTCTTCAAAGGATATCTATAACATACAAGCTGCTTAAATAAAGAAGCCGCCAATTCTTGTCTTCCAAGAAAACTATAACGCCCAAGTTGCTCAAATAAAGAGACCGCCACTTGTCATTTTCCAAACATGTCAATAACGCACAAGTTTCTCATGAAGAGACCGCCGCTTGTCGTTTTCAAAAGATGTAAATAACATACAAGTTGCTCATGAAGAGACCACCGCTTGTCATTTTCCAAATATGTCGATAATGCACAAGTTGCTCATGAAGAGACCGCCGCTTGTCGTTTTCCAAAGATGCCAATAACGCACAAGTTACTCATGAAGAGACCGCCACTTGTCGTTTTCCAAAGATGCCAATAACACACAAGTTTCTCATGAAGAGACCGCCGCTTGTCGTTTTCCAAAGAGGTCAATAACACACAAGTTTCTCATGAAGAGACCGCCGCTTGTCGTTTTCCAAAGAGGTCAATAACACACAAGTTGCTCATGAAGAGACCGCCGCTTGTTGTTTTCCGAAGATGTCAATAACGCACAAGTTGCTCATGAAGAGACCGCCGCTTGTCATTTTCCAAAGATGCCAATAACGAAGAAGTTGCTCATGAAGAGACCGCCGCTTGTCATTTTCCAAAGATGTCAATAACGCACAAGTTGCTCATGAAGAGACTGCCGCTTGTCGTTTTCCAAAAGATATCAATAACATACAAGTTGCTCATGAAGAGACCGCCGCTTGTCGTTTTACAAAGATGCCAATAACACAGAAGTTTCTCATGAAGAGACTGCCGCTTGTCGTTTTCCAAAGATGCCAATAACGCACAAGTTGCTCATGAAGAGACCGCCGCTTGTCGTTTTCCAAAGATGCCAATAATGCACAAGTTGATCATGAAAAGACCGCCGCTTGTCATTTTCCAAAGATGTCAATAACGCACAAGTTGCTCATGAAGAGACCACCGCTTGTCGTTTTCCAAAGATGTAAATAAAGTACAAGTTGCTCATGAAGAGACCACCACTTGTCGTTTTCCAAAGATGTCGATAACGCATAAGTTGCTCATGAAGAGACCGCCGCTTGTCGTTTTCCAAAGATGCCAATAATGCACAAGTTGCTCATGAAGAGACTGCCGCTTGTCGTTTTCCAAAGATGTCAATAACGCACAAGTTGCTCATGAAGAGACCGCCGCTTGTCGTTTACCAAAAGATGTCAATAACGCACAAGTTGCTCATGAAGAGACCGCCGCTTTTCGTTTTCCAAAGATGTCAATAACACACAAGTTTCTCATGAAGAGACCGCCGCTTGTCGTTTTCCAAAGATGCCAATAACGCATAAGTTGCTCATGAAGAGACCGCCGCTTGTCGTTTTCCAAAGATGTCAATAACGCACAAGTTGCTCATGAAGAGACTGCCGCTTGTCGTTTTCCAAAAGATGTCAATAACGCACAAGTTGCTCATAAAGAGACCGCCGCTTGTCGTTTTCCAAAGATGCCAATAACGCACAAGTTGCTCATGAAGAGACCACCGCTTTTCGTTTTCCAAAGATGCCAATAATGCACAAGTTGCTCATGAAGAGACCGCCACTTGTCGTTTTCCAAAGATGCCAATAACGCACAAGTTGCCCATGAAGAGACCGCCGCTTGTCGTTTTCCAAAGATGTCAATAACGCACAAGTTGCTCATGAAGAGACCGCCGCTTGTCGTTTTCCAAAGATGCCAATAACGCACAAGTTGCTCATGAAAAGACCACCTCTTGTTGTTTTCCAAAGATGCCAATAACGCACAAGTTTCTTATGAAGAGACCGTTGCTTATCGTTTTACAAAGATGCCAATAACGCACAAGTTGCTCCTGAAGAGACCGCCGCTTGTCGTTTTCCAAAGATGCCAATAACGCACAAGTTGCTCATGAAGAGACCACCGCTTGTCATTTTTCAAAGATGTTCCAGAAGAATGTTGTGATAACACTGCCAGGGAATAAAATTCTTCTTCAAAGGGAACCATGAAGAGATCTTTACCGAGGAGATCAAATACTTAAATGCACAAAATAAATGCAGCATTCATCTAGGTTGCCTAGCCTGGAGAAAACCACAAGATAGCCTATGCAAGAGACAAAACTAAATCCAGGAATAAACCAGAGAG
This sequence comes from Vicia faba, assembly GCA_948472305.1. Classification (NCBI taxonomy): domain Eukaryota; kingdom Viridiplantae; phylum Streptophyta; class Magnoliopsida; order Fabales; family Fabaceae; genus Vicia; species Vicia faba. Next base: position 1,224,907,174 of record OX451736.1, on the reverse strand, counting down.
AAGACAGTCAAACAAGACTCGACCCAATGAGAAAATAACCCAATTGGGGATTCACCCTATCCAGAGATGGACAAGGGAGGCTAAATAAAAAATTCATCCACGAGGATTAACTCAGCTGGGGAATTAGAAAGGAAGCACATTTTCTACCTAAGTTGACATTCTATTTGGAAAGAGAGGATATGCTGCGTGAACAGACATAAACAAGGCATATGAACCCAAAATCACCGACAAATGTGAATATGCATGCATGATATAAGTGTAAATAAGTAAATGAATGTCATGTGTATGCTGACAAAGTAAGTGGAGGAAATAAATTGAAGATGATAAGATATCACAAAATAGTTAGATACTCGGCCAATCTCAAAGAGACAAAAAATAAATGGAACAGGAACAAAAGGCAACGTTAGAGCGTATCATACTACAAGGATCAAGTCTTTCTGGGGAGAAAGGTATTTAGATTCATCTTCTAATCACCAATAGACCGCTGACATGACAACAAAATATACTACACTTCGGAAATTTTCTCAATTAGAGATAACCGAATCAAGGCTTAACCAGGATTGCTGGGGAGTCACCAAATTTAGTACTCTACTAGAAACACAAGATTAAACAACCAACACCTCATGATGATTTTGAAAGAAAACATGTTCAACATGCAAGAATGAATTACTGTATTGTTTTGCATTTCATGGCTTAAACATCCTCGGAGCAACTGTTAATATTCCTTCCAGTATTCATGACACATTTCAAAATAGGGATACTTTTCAACTTTGTTTCAAATATTTCCATAAAAGCTAAAACTTTGCCCAATAAAAACAAAAAGGATAAATGCTCAAACTTCATTAACAAAATGGTAGTTCGCTAACAACGCGACTCCAACGGTTTACAAAAGTTTGGAAAATAGTACATGAAAGAAAAATGTTACACAAAAACAATGATCACAATTCTCCCTAACAACTTCAAATTCCGAGATGTGCTCAAATGCCAAGACTGGTTTGACCAAAAGCCTGCCTAAGCCGCCCCTTAGGGTTTTCAACATAGCGAACTGTCAACTCAAACTTAGGCGAAATACTTCTTGACTGCATCGGCATTCACGGAGCGCGGGAGTTCTTCACCATCCATATTTGTGAGAATCATGGCGCCTCCAGAGAAAACCTTCTTAACAACATACGTCCCTTCATAATTCAGAGCCCATTTTCCCCTAGAATCAGGTTGGAAAGATAATATCTTCTTGAGCACGAGGTCACCTTCTATGAATTCGCGTGGTCGAACCTTCTTATCAAATGCCTTCTTTATTCTTTGCTGATATAGTTGACTGTGACACAACGCTGTCAATCTCTTCTCTTCAATTAAATTGAGCTGATCATATCTACTTTGACACCATTCAACCTCAGAAAGTTTAGCTTCCATCAAAACTCTCATAGACGGGATCTCAACCTCCACAGGGAGTACTGCTTCCATGCCATATACTATGGAAAATGGAGTTGCGCCTGTTGAAGTTCGAACTGAAGTACGGTACCCATGTAGAGCAAACGGAAGCACTTCATGCCAATTCATCTTTGGCCTGTAGGGAGAAGAATTATGATGTTCGATCTTGAACTCTTCACAAATCTTTCTCATCATTTTGTTATTTAAATTCGAACCATTATCAGTGATGATCTTGCTCGGGATGCCGTATCGACAAATGATCTGATTCTTGATAAATCTGACTACCACCTGTCTGGTTACATTAGCATAAGATGCTGCTTCCACCCATTTAGTAAAGTAGTTGATGGCCACCAAGATGAAACGATGACCATTTGAAGCTTTGGGTTCAATCATTCCAATCATATCAATGCCCCACATAAAGAAAGGCCAAGGTGAAGAGATAACATTGAGGAGGGTTGGTGGCACATGTATCTTGTCTGCATAAATTTGACATTTATGACATTTCTTCACATATTTGTAGCAATCATATTCCATCGTCATCCAATAGTAACCAGCCCTCAACATCTTTTTAGCCATTGCATGTCCATTGGCATGAGTGCCAAAGGATCCTTCATGTACTTCTTGCATCAACATGTCTGCTTCATGTTTGTCTACGCATCTGAGCAAGACCATGTCATAATTCCTCTTATATAATACTTCTTCATTGAGGAAGAAATTACTTGCCAATCTCCTCAACGTCTTCCTATCTCTATTGGATGCCCCAGGCGGGTACTCTTGAGTTTGAAGAACACGTTTAATGTCATAGAACCACGGTTTGTCTTCGGTGACTTCCTCTATTGAGAACACATGAGCAGGTCTGTCGAGGCGCATAACTATGATTGAAGGAACATCGTTCCAATCATTCAATTGGAACATAGAAGACAAAGTAGCTAAAGCATCAACCATTTGGTTTTCATCTCTAGGGATATGATGTAATTCCACTTCGTTGAAGAAAGTTAACAATCTTCTAGCATAATCTCTGTAAGGGATCAAACCAGGATCACGAGTCTCCCATTCTCCTTTGATTTGATTAATTACCAATGATGAGTCTCTGTATATATCAAGAATCTTGATCCTTAGATCCACTGCTTCTTCGAGACCCATAATGCATGCTTCATATTCAGCCATGTTGTTCGTACAGTCAAACTTCAACCTCACTGTAAACGGGATATGAGCACCTCGGGGGGTGACGATGATTGCCACAATTCCATTTCCATAAGCATTTACAGCTCCGTCAAATATCAAACCCCAACGGGATTCGGGATCAGGTCCTTCTCCAGGTAATGGCTCCTCATAATCTTTAGCTTTCAAGTACATAACATCTTCATCTGGGAAGTCAAACTTGATGGATTGATAACCGTCAATTGGTTGGTGAGCCAAATGATCGGCTAAAATACTCCCTTTGTTTTATTTTTGAGTGTGATACTCAATGTCATATTCAGATAACAACATCTGCCAACGGGCTATTCTACCAGATAAGGCAGGTTTCTCAAAGATATACTTGATCAGATCCATTTTGGAGATCAACCAAGTGGTGTGGTTAATCATATATTGGCGCAGACGGTGAGCAGCCCAAGCTAAAGCACAACATGTTTTCTCAAGCATTGAGTATCGAGACTCACAGTCTGTGAATTTCTTACTCAGATAATATATGGAATGTTCCTTTCTTCCAGTCTCATCTTGTTGACCGAGCACACATCCCATGGAATCTTACAATATGGTCAGGTACATAATCAAAGGTCTTCCTTCCACTGGAGAAATCAATATGGGAGGCTCAAGTAAATATTCTTTGATGCTATCAAAATCTCTCTGACAATCCTCTGTCCATACACATCCTTGGTTCTTTCGGAGAAGCTTGAAAATCGGCCCACATGTAGCAGTCATAAGAGATATAAATCTAGAAATATAGTTTAGCCTTACAAGGAATCCTCTTACTTGTTTTTCCATCTTGGGTGCGGGAATATCCCGAATAGCTTTGATTTTATCAGGATCTACCTCAATACCTCGCTGGCTGACAATGAGACCCAGAAGTCTTCCGGAACGAACACCAAAAGTGCACTTGTTAGGATTCAAACGGAGTTTATACTTTCTCAAACGTTGGAATAATTTTAATAAATGCTCCAAATGATCTTTTTCAGTTTGTGATTTGGAAATCATGTCATCTACATAAACTTCTATCTCTTTATGCATCATATCACGGAATAAAGCAGTCATGGCTCTTTGGTACGTTGCACCGACATTCTTCAAACCAAACGACATTACTCGATAACAAAATATTCACCAAGCTGTAATGAAATCTGTCTTCTCCATATCTTCAGGTGCCATCTTGATTTGATTGTAACCAGAGAAACCATCCATGAAAGAAAAGACTTTGAACTTTGCGGTGCCGTCGACCAATACATTAATGTGTGGTAATGGAAAATCATCCTTTGGGCTAGCTCTATTTAGATCTCTGTAGTCCACACACATTCGAACTTTTCCATCCTTCTTAGCAATAGGAACTATATTGGCTAACCATTGAGGATAGACAGATGTAACAAGGAAACCTGCATTAATTTGTTTTTGAACTTCTTCTTTGATTTTGTCAGCCATATCAGGACGAGTCCTCCTCAACTTCTGCTTAATCGGCGGACATTCAGGTCTCAACGGAAAACTATGCTCCACAATATTGTCATCCAAACCTGGCATGTCTTGGTAGGACCAAGCGAACACATCTACATACTCCCTGAGAAGCTTCAACATTCTCTCTTTGACCTCTGGGATAAGCAACGCTCCAACCTTGACTTCCTTTTTGTCTTTTTAATTACCCAAATTGATCATCTCTACAGGCTCTTCAAATGGCTGAATAGTCTTTTCATCATGCTCAAGTAAACATGAAATCTCATCAGGAATCTCTTCACTATCCTCTTCCTCGGCTCTGAACACAGGGAATTCAAAGTTGGGAGGGGGCATAGGGTCATTATTTTCAATGGTTAGGTCATAGATTAATTCAGAAATGTGCATCACAACAGGAACATCAACATCAATACAGTTCTGGCAAACCACTTCATGCACTACAAAGTTGGGTAAGTCCTCTTCAGAATCGTCTCCTATTATAGCATCAACTTCAGGCGGAGTCGGATGGATAAAACCTGCGCTTCAGAAAATTTCTTGTATCGGGCGGGTAACTGTATCTTGCTTAACTCTTGCAGACACGGGATGAAAGCCAAAACCTTCTCCATACTTGTTCTTAGGACAAGTCAACACCTGGCCCCAACCTTCAGCCGAACCACTCTCAACCACTCGTTGCGCATCTTCAAAAGAAGAAAAATATGTCCCTTGCTTCTTCACTTCATTACTAGCAATGAATAGAGCTTGGAATTGGGTTCCAACATCCTCATCAGCATCGATAAAAGAGAAAGATGACAAGTGGCTTACCACCATAGCTTATTCTCCACCAATTATTACCAGCTTTCCATTCCTTACAAACTTCAATCTTTGATGGAGCGTGGAAGTGACTTCCCCTGCATCATGGATCCATGGGCGACCCAATAGGCAACTGTAGGCGGCACGAATATCCATTACTTGAAAAGTGATCTGAAAGTTATGAGGACCAATTGTTATAGGAAGATCCACTTCACCGATGACAGTTTTCCTAGAACCATCAAACGCTTTGACAATTACCCCCACTAGGTCTCATAGGAGCACCTTGATGTGAAAGTCGAGATAATGTAGTTTTGGGAAGTACATTTAATGATAAACCTGTATCTAATAGCACCCTTGATAAAGTATCATTTCCACAACTTATTGAGATATGCAAAGCCATATTATGGTTCCTTCCCTCCTCCGGAAGCTCTTCATCATTGAAACCAAGATTGTTACATGAAGTAATATTTCCCACAATTCCATCAAACTGGTCAACAGTCACATCATGATCTACGAAAGCCTGGTCCAAGACCTTAATCAAAGCTTCCCTATGGGCACCAGAATCTCTTAGTAAAGCAAGCACAAATTTTTTGGAAGGAGTTTGCAATAGTTGGTCCACAATCTTGTATTCACTTCTCTTAATGAGTTTCAAAATCTCATCATCATCAGGATGTGGGCTAGGTTCATTAGATCGGCCTACCTCAACTCTTGGTTCAACATTCCTCATTGGAATTTCTGCCGATATAGGCCTTCTAACTTGAACTTCAGGCCTTTTCAATGGTACTGCTACAAAGATACGTCCGCTCCTTGTGACTCTACTCACATCAGCAATATTAACAAAAGATGGCATTTGCGGTATAGGAAATTCTACCCTATTCTCAATCATTGTGGCGTTATATTTGTATGGTATAGCTTGGTCGGAGTTGTAAGGCATGGGACCAGGTGGACAAATAATCAAAGGAGCAGCGGGTGAAGTCTGACTATCATAAACAATCTCTACTGGCTCGGGCATGTTAAACTGTGGAACTATAACATTCACTTCATCATCTGGATCTCTGTCATATGCAATGGTGATAACCCTTTGATCCAACAACTTCTGAATATCCTCTTTCACAATAGGGCAATCATCTTCTATTGAACAAAATTCACAAACGTCATAATCATGTCGATGTTTAAAGAAAGCGAGTATACTTAAGCTTTGATGTAACCTGATCAACGAGTCCCTTATGTGCTCAACTTGGTAAACTCAAAACTTTCCAGGACATCCTTCTACCATATTCACCGACGCTGCCCCATGTCTAGGCAAAGGATTATCTCGAACATTTGGGTTAACATCTTTGAAAGACAAAATACCGTTCTTGATTAACCTCTGGACACCTGCCTTCAAAGCAAAGCAATTTTCAATATTATGCCCCGGTCAACCTTGGTGATATGCACAGAGTTGATCCGCCTTGTACCAAGGAGAAGTATTATTCGGTGCAATAGGAGGAGGCTTCGTCGTTATGAGATTTCTTCGGATCAGAGCGGGGAACAACTCAGTGTAAGTCATTGGGATGGCATCAAATTGTGGTTTCCTCGGCGAATGATTCTGGTTGTTGAATTGATGAGCCTGTTGTCGAGGCTGTTGCTGAAATTTCTGTTGTTGAATTGGAGGGCCTTGATAAGTTGGGGTCACCATTGTTGGGCGGACAGCAGGAGTGACTGCCGCAACATGTGAATACCCCCTCCTCGACCTCCCAAGAAAAATTGCACTGACATCTTGTTCTTTCCTCTTGGGGAAGACACTTCCAAACTTCTTGACACCACTAGATGTACCTCCTTCCTTGACCAAACGTCCTTCACGAATTCCTTCTTCAAGCCGCATGCCCATATTCACCATCTCAATGACGTCTCTAGGCGCACTCACAATCATTCTCTCATAATAAAACGAACCTAAAGTTTTCAGGAAAATATTTGTCATTTCGTTCTCTTCAAGGGGAGGATAAATTTGAGCGGAAATCTCGCGCCACCTCTGGGCATATTCTTTAAAGGACTCTCTATCTTTCTGGGACATAGCCCGGAGTTGATCTCGGTCTGGGGCCATGTCAACATTGTACTTGTATTGACGAATAAAAGCTTCACTAAGGTCAATGAAGTTACGGATTCGGGTGCTATCCAAACCCATGTACCATTTCAGAGTGGCACCAGTCAAACTGTCTTGGAAGTAGTGAATTAATAAATTATGATCATCAGAATAGGTGGACATATTTCTCACATACATGGTCAAGTGACTTTGCGGACACGAGTCACCTTTGTATCTTTCAAAGTCCAACACTTTGAACTTAGTTGGAATTTTCACGTTTGGGACTAAACACAAGTCATGAGCATTTTTCCCAACCAAGTCTTTCCCTTTAAGCGCTCTAATTTCCCTCTGCATCTCTTGAAATTGGTCTTGGAACTCCTCCATCCTATCGAAGAGGCCCAAACTATTAGCAGGTTCAGCATGATAAACGGGTTCATTTGTATATGGAATAGTGTGAACCACAGGAGTGACAATAGTCATCACATGTTGAGGGAAAGATACCATAGGATGGATTACAGGTTGCATAATAGTTGTCTCAGGTTGAGGATGTGACACAACAGGTTGAATCATGGGTTGTACAGCAGGCTGGTACACTTCTGGCATGAAGTTGTACGACATACCCCACGGAAAACCTTTCGGAATTTGATTTCGGAGCGGAGAGTTGACTTGGGTCACAGATGTTGGAGCGGTGACGATCTCGAAAACCACAGTAGTTGAAGTTTGAATTTCAACGGCTGAAGTCGATGGATGGTTCTGAGAAGCCATCAAGCTTTCCACCAGCGCGGTCAACTTTTCCATTCCAACACGGAGAGTAGTAACCTCTTCACGAAGCTCGTGATTTTCCTGATCCAGATCCTCCATCCTCTTTTGACGATTGGCTTGGGTATCGTACCGGTGAGACAACTTCACAATCTATCAGAGTGGAAAGAGAAACAAGAATAAGACTCTAGAAAACATTTGAAGTTGAATGTTGGATGATGCATGATGTGCGATGCAAATGATCGTTTATTTTGATAGTTTTTCAAGGAGCTTTAGAACTTTGATAACTTTGCACACATCAATGGTAAAGGAATTTGGAACAACAAAAACTCATTTCATTAATCAAAGTGGTAAATTACAATTTTGGGACAACAAAACCCATTAATAAAAACAGTAAATTACAACTTTGGGACAACAAAACCCATTAATAAAAGCAATAAATTACAACTTTGGAACATGAAGCCCTTTTACGGAGTTTTACAAAATGACATAAGTAATAATAATAAAAAACTAGGAACTAAAGGTCACTCAGAATCATCATCGGATGAAGGAAAAAATGCCAATTGTAACTGGAGCTTCCTAATCTTCTCTTCATAGAAGTCTTCCATCTCTTTCTTCTCAGCTACCAGTTGATCGATGATTTCCTTCCGTGGATTAGGAACAGGAGCAACGCCTACCAAATCTTCCTTCTTCCTCTTCCTTTCATTAGCATATTTCTTGAGTAATGCATCCTTTTGACGAAGCTTCTCATCATGATCAATAAACCGACCGTCTTGAATAAATAGCATATCCTCCTTCTCCTTCAGCTGTCGAGTCAGGATCCTATTTTCATATTCAGACATATTATACTTTTCCTTCCAAGCATCTCTTTCGGACTTCATTTTAGCCAGATTTTCTTGGTACTCCCTCATGTTCTCGGTAGGGATATCAATAGATGATGCAACAACAGGGAATAATGGTTTCTCGGGATTATAAGGCATCTTGAGAGCACAAGCCCTAACACGAACCCATTGAAGGTAAGGCTCCAAAGAAACAGCACCTCTATGCCCTGACATGTCTCTCCCCTTTCTATGGTTGTGACGCCAATCCCTTTCAATCTCCTCCTTAGCCGCTTGGTGATCTTTTCCTTCTTGTAGAAAGAAACCACTCACATGAATGTTGTTCGGCTTATCCCTCATCGGGTATCCAAACTGGCAGCGTGCGAGAACAGGATATTAATTAATTCCTCCCTTCGTACCAAGAAGAGGCACATTGGGAAAAACACCACAACTATCGATGATCTTCACGTCGTAGTAAGCTCGATTATACCAATCTATGTCAGAATGAGTAAGAGCCATAATTTTTGGCGCCCATCGTGGCTCCTTCTCGAGATCCCAGAAAACATCAGACCTAGGTAGATGAGAAACATACCACTGGTATAGCAACGGTGCACAACAGATAATCATCCCTCCTTGATAGGAGTTTCGAAGATGGATGAAGTAGTAGGTATCTCCTAGCAGCGTAGGGACCGGATTTCCAATCAAGAAGATTCTAATGGCGTTGATATCCACAAACTTATCGATGTTAGGGAATAAGAACAATCCATAAGCAAGTAAAGCAAAGACATCTTCAAAGGCAACAATATCTTTTATCTCAGCGAAGTGACGATCTTTCTTCAACAAAAACTGCTCAGATAAGCTTCGGATTCCCCCCTTAGCAGTCATGTTCTCTTCTATCTTCGACTTCCTCAAGTGGGTGATGGTTGCTATCTCGTGAGATTTGGGTTCCTCTTCTAAACCAGAGAAAGGAACACAGTCGGTGATCGGCAAACCAATTATATAGGAGTACTCTTCTAAATGGGCATCAACTGGTAATCAGGAAAGGTGAAGCATCAATATAAAGGATCATAGAATTGGACCAACGTACTAAGGATGCCTTCCTTCATCTTGAGCTTCATGAGAGGTATAATGGATCCATATTTCTTTTGAAACTCCGTAGGGTTCTCAATCTTGGGAATCAAACTCTTCAACTCTTCAATCTCAGGCTCCTTAAAACTATATCTTCGAGTGTTTCTTTTTCCAAAATCCATAATAACAGTACCTGAGATGTCTGTAAAAATCATTCTTAAGTTCCTTGAAAAACATGTTTTACAAAAAATGCTTATGGATGTATGGATGAATGATAATGCAAAAATTACACTTAAGTTCACAAACATGGGGTTCAAAGGTTCAACGCTTCGAGCATGGAGTCAAAGTTAAAGCCCACCCCCAGGGTATGTACTAAAGGTTTAATCACACCTGCAAGACAAGGTTCTAAGAGTTCCCAGAGTTTACATTCCTCCTTAGGATATTACCAACGTCTTGATTACTCAATAATTAGCAATATTCTCAAGAGAAACTCATCTGAGCGTAGCATCGCATGACAACTACTTTCGGATTACTCCGTGATAGTCTCCATGCTACACCTAAAAGGCCAAGATGGGTTAGGGTTCTGCGATTCTCAGCTTCTCTGGCTCCCAGGTAGAAAGCAATAATATCTTCCCGATTACCCGGTAAACAAATACTATGTTCAAAGGGGATTTCCACTGAGTGGGGGATTTCATGCCTCCTTCTTCGGGATTACTCCCTCAAAGTTAACATGACTATACCGCCCGTCCTATTCTTAAGTGTAACTTAGTCAGAGTATAAGACTTGTCCTTTGTAAATATCATTAACACCCAAATAACCATAATATAAACATATAATCAAACAATCAAATAATGATAAAACAGATCAGACAAACTAGGAACCCACTTAGGGATGGACCAACAAGAGGTCAATCTGTCCCCAACAGAGTCGCCAATTCTGTAGCGATAAAAATGTAGCGGGGTAAATCGGAGACCGAGCTATTAATTAACTCGACTCACAAAAGCAAGAGTCGCCACCGCGCTTTATTATTTCCAAGAGAAATGGGAAAGAGCAAAATAAAACCCTAAAATATGCAATGTAAAATAATATTTAAACGTAATGAAAATACAATGCATTTTTGAAAAGAGATCTAGAGTTCGGGGGTTAGTTATGCAATGGGAAGATATTAGCATCCAATGCATCTATAGTATCCTATATGAACCTTTTGAAATATTTGTTTATTAAAATTGTTTATTTGATTAAAATGGTTTGTTTGGCTAAAATGGGTGCGAACGAGATTTTGAAGATACGACGACTTAATGTCGAAGTTTTGACTTAAAAGGTGTGATTTTAAAAGTGGGGTCTTTTAGGAAAATTATCTTAGGTTTAGCAAAATAGTAAACAAACAAAAGATGAATGAGGGTATTCGCACGATGTGTTTGATGACGTGAAGTCAACAAAGTTAAAACATTTCCCTTGGATTTGAGACGGACGAAAGATATAAAGATTAAACGATCGATGATAAAATTAATTTAAATGACAATTGAACAATTAAATAAATAGCAAAAATTAGATAGAAAAACTAATTTACTAGCATGCAATTTTGAGTAGCAAAAATTAAATAAAACATTTGTTTGAATAATTAAAATAACAAATATTAAGTAGAAGATTTAATTTATAAAACATTAAATAAATAATGAAAATTTAAACAAAAAATTAATTTATAACATGTATTCTAAGAAATTTAATAAATAACAAAAATATTAAATGAAAGATTAATAGCATGACAAAAATTAAATAAAAGATAAATTGAATTAAGCGTGATTTGTATTTTTATATTTTTATGAAGAACTAAATTAATATTATATATAAATCAAATAGAATTGAAAGGAAAGGGTTAAAAGAGCAAAAGAAACAAAAAAAGTACCCTAACAAGGATCGAGCTTGAGCCTTAGGTTGTCAATGGTATGCCTTTCCACTGAGTCGTGTTTGTTTATCTATTATGGTTATGTTCTAATTAAAATAAGGGGAATAATGATAATATGATTGGGCCAACATGCCCAATAGGGCTGACCCGATTTGGAAGAGAATAAGGAAATGTTTTGGAAAACCCTAATAACAAAGAGGCGCCGTTGTTGTCATTGTGAAGGGAAAGAAAATTGATTATTACTAATTCCAAAAATAAAACTCTGTTTTCCAAGTTACCGTAAAAAAACAAAAAGACTCTCTCTATGAATCACCTTCAACATCTCTCTATCCTTGCTCTCTCCATGACTTCATCCATCTTTTCCATTCAAACTGATTTCCTTCTTCAATTTAGTTAACAACAATATAACCTTCCACTTCGTCTCTGCCTTCAAACTCAAAATCTATGAAAACAGAAGAACAAAAATGGAAGGGGTTGTTCGGTGGTGGACAAGAGGGAGATGCGATAACGTGAACTGGGTAGAGGGAGATAATGATGGGTGCTTAGAAGGCATTTCAATTTTTGTGTGTGGCGGTGAATGGTTGTAACTGAATGGAGTTGTTATATTTATATAATGGATGTTCTCTTGGTTTCGGCGCATGTCGTCACTGTATTGCAAGTTTCGTTGAGTTTTTATTCTGAGTTTTTGGTTCTGAGTTAACAGGTTCTGAGTTTTTTGGTTTAGAGTTTGGTTCTGAGTTTTGGTTCAGAGTTTTGGTTCAGAGTTTGGTTCTGAGTTTTGGTTCAGAGTTTCAGTTCATAGTTTTGGTTCAGAGTTTTGGTTCAGAGTTTTGGTTCAGAGTTTTGGTTCTGAGTTTTGGTTTTGAGTTTTGGTTCAGAGTTTGGTTCAAAGTTTGGTTCAGAGTTTTTGTTTATGAGATTTGTTACGGCATAGGCAGGGGGTTACGTGTTGAGATGGAAGTGTTTTGATTATTAAACAGATTCTGCTTTGAAGTAATATTTTTATTAATTAATTATGTTATTACTATTATTATGACTTCTAAAATTTTTAAATATCCATATGTTGCAGCGACTCAAAATACAACAAAAAGTATGATAAAGTAAGCATTCACATGGCATACAAGTGGTGTAAAGAGAAGATTCAAACATATGAATGAGGAAGTTATGCAGAAGTAAATAGGGAGGAAAAAAAATACCTATCGGAGCCTCTCCGATGGGGCTTTAAAACGCTAAGTTTTCTCTCCTTGAATTTCTGTATTTTTCTTGTTGAGTTTTGTGTTACACTTGCTGAATTTTCTATGTGTGGTTCCCTCTGAATTTTTCTCTCTCACTTGATGTTCCTCTTCTGATTTTTTTGTTGTGATTCTTGGAAAAAACTCTCCCCTTTTCTGTTGATAGAGGCCCTTATTTATAGTGAAATATATGGGGTTTTAGGGGGGGAAAATAGTATATATTTAAACTATTTTAGGCTCTGTTTTGATGTTTTATGAGACAACTTTTTGAAGTATGAATTTTAGTGCAATATTTGGAGTTTTGTAGACTGGTTTTTGTAGCAGCAAATGTGCAGATTTTTGTCTTATGGGCTGCATTTTGGACTGTTTTGCAGGGTAGAATAGGACAACAACTTGACATGGTCTTTGTTGAAACAAGGTTGGAGAAAATGGACAGCATTATACTCAAGAATTGGACTGTTATTGGATTAAAACAGTGCTGGAAAAATGGGCAGCATTGGGAATATTTTGTAGCAAGAATAATAGCTTGATTTTCATGTACAAAATTTTCATTTCTTTTGTAACTTTGTAATAATAAATCCAAGTAAATTGTAACATGAATGAATATGTATTCTTCAATATATTCTCAATTCCCTTGTAATTGTAAATAACTTTGAATCTTCATTTGAAATTGAATCTTCATATGTCTTGATAAAAATTCAAGATCTTCCATTTGAATTGGGAAAGAATTGAATAATACTCGAATAAATTGTTGAATGATGAATAAAATAATAATGCAAGTCTTAGACTTTAATCTTGCATTTGTAATAGAGATCCAAATAAATCACATGAATTAATTTTGTAATCAAATATCAATCCTCATGTAATTAATCTTGTGATGAACGATTATTTGAATCAAATTTCTTCTTCTAATATCTTCTTAGTAAATGCTTCATGTGTGGTCAAATAACCATAATATAAATCCACCAAAATATTCACACAAAATAATCTTGAATAAATATTTCATGCGATAAATGATTATTCTTGTGAGATCTCTTGGTAGCTCCTCTTTAATTATCGCTTGAATTCAAATAAAGAAAATTCCAAGTATTCCGAATAAATTCTTCTAGAACGGTCTTGAATTTAATCATCCCATTTTGACGAGATTCACCCCACATCATGAAAAAATTTGTAGATGACTTTTGGTCGAAGTGATCGAAGATGACTGGCATAACTTGGTTTTCTTGTATTTTAAAGTAATGTGAAACACACATGAACCAATGGCAGTAAAACTTCGACTGTTCTTTCCAAAAAATTTCAGAGACACTGGAGACCATCTGTTGGACAGAGCGTGGAAATAAACACACGATTATCTGAAATTATTTTGATGTGTGACGTCCGATGCTCTTCTTTCAGACCTATTTCCTGCACATGGAATAAAAAAACAAAACATACACTTTGTGCTTGATTAGTGGTTAGTCCTTCATAAGATAAAATGCTCACAACACTCGATAATCTCTACACACTCAAAGCTCGAAAGCGAAACGTTCGAAACCTACCATATTCCGTGACCTTGATGTATATATAAAACGATGCAAATGAAGAAGGGATCTTAGGTCAAAAATTGGGGTATGACACATATGAAGAACCATGAAAACTACTTGAGACCTTGGAAACCCAATCTTCCTTGAGAAATACAAATACCTAGACGTGATTCCATTGCTTAGGAGGAGAATTTATCTGATCAATTCTTGAGCCATCTTGAGCATTTGAGAACCTTAGGAGAATGTGTTGAAGAAAATGGGAGGGAAAATTTCGGAGTACAACAATTGCTTTCCTTTTTGATTTCATTTGTCTCCCGCTTGTTTGCTTTGGGTGATACGCTCCCCTTAGCTAAAGCATTTCGGTTGTTTCTCCCATCCCTTTAAGTCGGTATGTGTTACTCATGTTTGTGTTCTTTTTTCAAATCACTTATTATCTTATTTGTTTGCTATACCATTTTCCCTTAGAATAGGAATTTGTATGCTTCCCTTAGGATCGCTCGATTAGAGTAGCTTTCGAGTTAGACATTAGGATAGGTATTCATGCATGCTAAGATATGGTAGAAATTTCCCCTTTCATCCTCGACCTTAGGATCAGTCATTGTTTGATAACATTAGGGATAAAACTAGATAGTATCCCTTAGTTGTTTTGCTTTCTTTAACATCCTTGCATTAAGACTAAAACTCTTTTTCTTGGCAAATCATAAAACATCTAACAACTTTCAAATCCTTTTTAAGGTAAAAGTTATCAACCAATGCAAACTTTTTACGCCTTCAGAATTTTCTTTAAAATTATTTCAAAAGAATATGTTAGTTCACTTTTGTGCTGACGTGTAAGTCTCCAAAGGTCGAGCTGTGGCAGACGGCGAAATTAATATTATTCATTAAAAAAATACAAACCAATAGAAACTCTTGAGCCGAACTACGGATGCTCTGATTCCTTAAAAGGGATACGTAGGTATTGTACCCTAAAATTTGCCCTCTCTTTTCATCAACATTTTCTCATCACAAGACTCTTGGAGCTCAAGATCAAGTTAGGGTTTGCTCTGCTCAAGACCCCTCCTTACACTGTTGACCCAAATTAGGGTTTGAGTTTGCACAGAGGTGTTTTGACCTAAAATGCCCAAAGTGGCTTTCTTGCTTCATGTTGGACTTACAAGTTTATCCATACCAAGTTTCAAGCCTTGATTCCAATCTTTGCCCAGTCAATTGGACAGTTGACCTAGAAATCAGTTGTATTGGGGAAAAAGTCAACTGTGGCCAATTGACAGTCAAACCTCGTGAAATTTTACCCACATAAACATAATGAACTCATATGAACCATTTGGTCAAGTTTGGATCACAATTCCACAAGAAATTTGATCAGATCAACAAAAGGGCAAAATGGTCATTTTTAGGGTTTTGACTGCACAAAGGCAATTTTTGACTGTTTGACCTAACCAATGGCAAACCAAGCTCACATATGGATTCAATAACTCAATGGAATTGTCTTGATCCATCCAACAAGTTCAAAAGGTCTCAAATGCACAGGATTGGCAGATGAATTTTTCAGTGAACTGATCAAAATTTGACTGTATACTAAAAAGTCAAACTTTGGCTTTTTGGTCAAAATCAAGTGCCAAGATTCATTTTTCATCAAGACATGTCAAATTATGAAACTTGTTCATCAAGAAATCCAAATTTGCAAACTAGGGTTTAAAATGAGAAAATTTCATAACTTAGAATTTTTCTAAGTTATGAAACTTCCTTATTTTTTCCTAACTTTGTCCCAATTTTTCACCAAGATGAAAATGGATTCAAACAAAACTCAAAACATGAAAGTTGTAGTCCATTGCAAAATCTACAACTTTTATTCACAAAGTTTTCTCAAAGGAAGCTTGTAGCTCAAGTTATGATTTTTGGAACAAGGGTGCAAAACATTTTTAACTTAGAAAATTTTTGACCTATTCTAGGCAGGATTTTTGTCCAACTTCTTGGCCATTTTTCACATGCTTCCACTTAGAGTTTCAATTTGCATTACAAATATGGATTGTAGTACATATTCCAAGCTTTCCAAATTGTCCAAGAACTTCTCAAACACCCTTGTGGTTAGGGAGAATCGAATTTGCAAAGTTGGGCAAAATTCACTTTTGTTCTTGGCCAAGGCTTGTTCATAACATTGGCATTTTTCAAATCAGCTTGTACAAGCTAGCTTGCAGGCCTCAAAACCAGTCTCACACACCATAATTAAATGTCTAACCATTGTATTAATGCATTATTTCTTTCCTTTGGGCATTGCACATAAAATCAATCCTTAAGTAGAAAAAGCAAACATGCCATTTTGATAAAGATGCACTTTATGTCAAATTCAAAATCCAAGAGGCATGGGCCAGATCTTTGAGGCTAGCATTTGTACACAAATCCCTCTGATCAAGAACAAGATATGCAACATACAAAGAGGGTGGTACAGGCCTGTATTGGAACTCACACTATCCTTGCTTACATTAGAAGAAAGCTTGCAAAAACTATCAATCTCTCATTCCTTTAAAAACCAGCCAAAGCAAACTTTGCAAACATCTTTCACACTCCCTAACTAACCTAAAGCACGATTCCTTCATCCTCAAAACCTCCTCATACCCAAAAACACCCTCCTGCTGCAGAAACAGAGAAAGTTCTGCAACTTGACTTCCACTATCCATTCCACTCGTGCATTTTGACTAAAACCAGTTCAAACACATTCTATATTATCCACACAAACTATCCTAAGCATTAAATCCAAGCTGTAACATCCTTAACATCGTTTGCCATTTTTTCTTTCAAGCTGTGCAGGTGGACTTCCATAGTACGATACAGGCAGTTTCAGAGCAAGCCAAGCATAGGAGAAGCATCCTTGGACTTCAGGCAAGCTGTACCAAAGCTCAAACTCCATTGAAGATACCTCCATTGCTGTACACGACTCAAGCTGAAACAGGTAAAAACATGAACTTCTATCTCTCAATATAGGAAGAGTTAGGCTTAGGTTTGTGAATGAAACATGTTCTCCTCATAGCCCTGAAGCCATCCATATACTTACTTTTCATTTATATTGAGTATGCTTGGAGAATTTTGGCCATGAACATTGGAGAAAATTTAGGTCAGAAATTGGGGATGAAGAAATTCTCCCTCGTTTCTTAGAGTTAGGTCAAGTTTTTTATATGTATGAATTCGTCTCTTGATGCTCTACATTGTTTATGTTATGAGTTTTTGTTAAAAGTCAAGGAATCAGGATTTGTGTTGGACATGGTGAAGCGCGCGTTTTCTGTTTGAAACAAGGCTGGAGGTTGAAGAAGGTTGACTTGGGCTGGGCCTGAGTTGGTTTTGCTCTTTGCACACTCTTTTTCCATTTTGCACCCCCTTGGCCCATTGTGTGCAATAATTGTCATTTTGCATTTTTTCTTTTTTGTTCTGACTTATTATTTTTTTGCTCAAATATAAAAAATATAAAAAATATTTTTCCATACATTTTTGCATTTATTTGGTATTTAGTTGTTTTATTTAGCATATACATATAAATAAATATATTTTCTTTTTATTCAAAGCACTAGAAAATAATACAAAAATATATATTTTTCAGTTATTATTTTTTTTTACATTTTGAAAACATTTTCTAAAATATACTTTTTTTTTTGTAAATAATTAATATTTTATTCTTATATATATTTAGTATATTTAATATAATATATAAATACTTATACATATTTTATTAAATATTTAGGACAAAAATATGAAAACAATACATTTTTATTTTTATTAATATTTGACATCAAAAATGCTTTTTTGCAATATACTTTTTTATTTTTGAATATAATTAACAAATATTGTATATAATTAATAAATAAACACTATTTATTTAAAAACTAGGGTTTTGCCCTAAACCATAAAAATATTCAAAATTTGACCTTTTTATTTTTGTTTATGTTTTACATTGAAAAATACTTTCCCATACATAAAAAATCCTTTTTGTGCATAATACATTTTGCATATTTATTATATTTGTTTAAATATTGTATAATTTGATATTTGTATATTCAATATGGATGTAATAGTTTTAGATTTAATTTCTTGCTAAATATCCCCCCATTCAAACATTTGTACCCCCATCCCCATAATTATGTTGTAATAATTTAGGATTTTAAATTTCCGCATTTAAAAGCTTTCAAAATTATACCATGCTTAGACCTAGGGTTTGTATGCAAATCAAAAATAACAAGTAGCTTGACTAATGCAAAGACAAAAAAGCATGAAAATGGACAACACCATGCACACTTGCACCCTTAGGGTTACTCCACTTGTTGCTCTCAAAATCGGGCCATGTTGCATGTTGAGTGTCTTTGGCAAAACAAAAACAAATCAAATGATCATAGTCCCTCGATGACGCATTCTCAAGTTGCCTAAAAAATGATCAAGTCCCTTGAAGGAAAAAAGTGCCAAAGACACTTGGCACTATTGCATTCATGGTCTAAACAATGACCCGCACCCGTCCCGTTAACATCCTAACACAAGATTGTCCACCAAATACAATGGTGGAACAATACTGTTAAAAGGGTTAAAACATATGAAAGATCTTTAAGAAATTTAGGATAGATAACTCTTAGTTACTTGATCAAACTTGTAAAACACACTTGCCCACTTTCAAAACACACTCCACAACACTTTCAAAAACAACTTTCAAAACCTTGAAACATCTTTTCAAAAAGACAAACACCTTTGTAAAACATTCGAGTAAAGAATTGTTACAATGGTTGCCTAGACAAGGCATATTTTTCAAAACATTTTCAAAACCACACACACAAAGCACCATTTCAAACAATTGAAAGCACCATTTCAAACAATTGAAAATGCAAGGCAAGTGATCTAAGCAAGTAACTAAGAGTCCATGGATAACCATGGATAGAAAGGGTGCTAATACCTTCCCTTTCTATAATCTACTCCCCGAACCCAAGAAAACATCTCAAAGGTTTTTCTTGTGATTTTTAACCTTTCCTTAGGATAAAATAAAAAGTCGGTGGCGACTCTTGCTAAACCAAAACATTTGCAAAAACAAACGCAAAACCTCAAGTCAGTTCTCCCACCGTATCACAGAACTGGCGACTCTGCTGGGGAATCAATTAAAAGTGGAGTAACCTTAGGGCTTAGATCACCCTTTTTCATGACTAATTGTTTGCTTTGATTGCTTTACATCTTGGTTCTCTTGTTTGGGTTTGAAATCCTACACCCAGATTTTGGGAAACATTCATAGATAGCAATACGTTGTGGAAACTGTGCGGCGTATACCGACACAGTTGAAGCAATAGCTATATTAGTGCGACATATTTGTGAGTGCCGGTAACCCTTGAGTTCAATCAAGGAGAGTACGGGGCCGCTGAGTGATGTCACTAAGAACTAATGACCTAGAACCTTACTTGACCATCTTGGCCTTTTATTAGGGGTAGTGAGATGACCGGCTTTGGTGCAGTCCGAAGTTGGTAGATACTCGATACTACACTCATTGAGGGTTGTTTTCTTGGAATATTTTGGTCGCTAGTTAAGTGGCTAAACCAAAACAATGAACATAGAAAACAATTCAATGATATTGAGCTCCTTAGAACCCGGTTACTATTTATAGGACAGGTTTTTAAGCCAAATTCACTCAAGAGGGTACTTACCTATGAAACCTCATGCAAGCCTAAAACTAGGGTTTTGTGTGACTTGCTTGTACATATGTTTGTGCATACATCATGAACATCATAAAGCATCATATGCATCCACTAACCATTTCAAGGGTTTGGATCTTCATCTTTGTTCTTGTTTTGTAGGTCATGGAAATTCTTCGCAGGAAAACTATCCAAGTCAACCTTGTGAGAATCCCTCCTCAACTCAAGGAGATTACATCCAGAATTCCAGAAAACTCTCTCTTCAGTGAAAGACATGGTAGACTGCTCAGCCTAGTCAACACCAACATTGAAGAAGACATGGTGAAAGTGCTGTTCCAGTTCTTTGACCCCCTTCACCACTGTTTCACATTCCCCGACTACCAATTGGTGCCTACTTTGGAGGAGTTTTCTCAACTCCTGAGAATTCCTATTCTTAATCAACTACCTTTCAACGGTACGGAAAAAGAACCAAAGCCTGAAGATGTTGCTCAAGCACTACACTTGCAACCATCTGACATCAAGGGGCATTGGGAAACTAGAAGTGGTGTCAAAGGCTTCTTGGCAAAATTCTTGTTTGAGAAGGCACAAGAGTGTTGGAATTCTTTGGATCTACAAGCCTTTGAAGAGATTGTGGCACTCCTCATTTATGGGTTGGTCTTGTTCTCAAATCCTGACCAACTTATAGATGTCAATGCTGTCAAGATTTTCCTATCCAGGAATCCCATACCTACATTTCTTGGGGACATCCTCCACTCATTTTACACACGAACAATGAGGAAGAGAGGTGTTCTCATGTGTTGTACTCCTCTCCTTGCAAGGTGGTTTATTTCTCACCTTCCACAATCTGTTTTGAAGAATGAGCAAGGCTTAAGGTGGTCACAACGATTGATGACCCTCACACATTCTGATGTACATTGGTGTTCTCGGTCTAGAGAAAATGTCATCATCGTTGATCGTTGTGGTGAGTTCCCTAATGTTCCATTACTTGGCATTAGAGGGGGCATTACCTACAACCCTTGTCTGGCTTTGAGACAATTTGGATATGCACGGAGGGATGGCCCTCATGACATGCTGATTCCTGACCTAGTTTTTGACTTCGACAACAATGCGCAAGGAATTCGCCAAAGATTCATCAGAGCTTGGAGGATGCCTAACAAGGTAGATAGCAAGACACTGGGGCACAAGAACTCCATTCCTCTTGAGCCTTACCTCAAGTGGGTACGAACCCGAGCCCAGAGTCTTATGATGCCTTACCCTCATGTTCTCCCTTTGATTAAAGAGCCTGTTTAGGAAGGAGAGGTTCCTTACACCATCCTACATCCTGACATGCCTACATCATGGGAGGAGATGCAGAAGAGTTGGATTCAACTCAAGGAGGAACGGAATACTTTTGAAGCCAGCTTCTACGCCAGTGAGAAGAAGGTTTTGGAGCTTACCCTCCGACTTCACGAGGAGGAGACCCTCAACACTTACATCGCACCAAAGAGGATGCGCAACGTCTTTTTACCTTGAGAAGTTTTTGTAATATTTGGCCCATGGGGCATTTATGTACTGTCAAAATTTCTTCTTATTAATATGACGTGTGTTCTTTTTGTTTGCAACAATTTTGAATTTCTAAATCCTTGAATGGATTGCATGAATAAACATATCATTCATCATATGCACAAGCAGGTCTTCACACCCGGTTTCCTTATCTTTCTGCTGTTTATTTCAGTAAGATGGATCTTGAATAGACGGTCAAAGATCTGCAGTCACAAAACTCACAGTTTCAACAGCTCCTAATGACCTTAGCAAAGGGTCAGGAGGATCTTAAAGCACTGCTAGGGAATAAAGAACAAGAAAAAGGAAAAAAGAAGAAGAAAAGAGTTGGGGTAGCTACACTGGGAAGAAGATTTAAGAATGAAGCTAGAAGAGTTCTTGAATTTCCCTCCACACCTGATGAGGGAACCGGTAAAGGAAAAGGGGCTGAATTACCTTCTGAGTCCGAGGATGAAGAGGAAGAGGTTGAGGAAGATGAAGACTATTCAGAGCAGCAATACCCGCCAGCGGACGACAAGTACAAAAACCTGGAGGATAGACTGGCAGCTATGGAGCTGCAAAGGGTTCCTGGGTTAGATTTTGAAGAATTGGGATTGATTGCTGGGATTGTGATCCCTCCAAAGTTTAAGGTGCCAATTTTTGCAAAATATGACGGGCTGTCTTGCCCGAAGATGCACCTGAGGTCATATGTCAGAAGAATTCAACCTCATACATCCGACAGAAATCTTTGGGTACACTTCTTTCAGGACAGCTTGTCCAGTACACAGCTAGACTGGTTTTACCAGCTTGAGAGGTCAGAAGTGCATAACTGGGAAGACTTGGCAGCTGCCTTTTATTGCCAGTTTCAATATAACGTTGACTTGGCGCCAACCCGTACTCAGCTACAGAGTATGGGGATGGCCTCAAATGAGGGATTCAAAGAATACGCCCAGAAATAACGCGACTTGGCCGGAAGAGTGCAGCCACCTCTTTCAGATAGGGAACTAGTTGATATGTTCTTGGGAACCCTATCTGGCCCGTTCTTCAACCATTTGATCGGAAGCTCTTCCGCAGGGTTTACTGAATTGATTCTGACTGGCGAACGGGTGGAAGCTGGTATTAAGAGTGGGAAGATTCAAAGGGATGCCTCTGCATCCACAACTGTTAAGAAACCGTTCCCGGCCAAGAAGGAAACAACTGTTATATACTCTCAGAAGAGATCAGGAAGAACTGAGCGCCGACCGACTGTAGGGGCCGTGATGATTCAAAATTCGTCAAATGATCAACCTCATAACAATCAGTCCAGACCAAATCAGCAACGGGTAGAATGGCCACAACGGCAGTTCACCCGCATCAACATGACGCCTGCACAAGTTCTTCCCCATTTGTTGAAGTTGAATCTCACCAATATTAGAGAAGCGCCAAAGGTTGTGAATACCGCTTCCCCACACTATCATCCTAATGCTAAATGTGCCTATCATTCTGACAGCGCCGGGCATGACACCAACGATTGCTGGGCACTTAAGAATAAAATTCAAGATTTAATAGATGCAAAAGAGGTTGAGTTCGACGCCCCGGAGAAGCCGAATGTGATATCCGCTCCGATGCCAAAGCATGGTCGCAATGTCCATGCTATTGAAGAAGATCTGTATGTTGCTGTTGTTGATGATCTGGTAACTCCACTATTAACAATCAAGTTGAATCTGTTGAAAGCTGGGATTTTCCAAGGATGTAAAGAAGACTGCTACTGTTGTTCCTCCCTACCAATCGTCTGTCCATTGCTGAAGATAGGCATCCAAGCCCTAATAGACAACCAACAAATTCTTTTCGAAAAGATTCCTGTTACTCCAACCCCTATCGAAGATGTTTCAATAATCACCATTTCCACCAATCTTTCCAAGGTCCCTAAAAAGCCTGCTAAGATTACATCTGCTACGAAGATTGTTCCTCTGAAAATAACCATGCATGGGCCTGTCCCCTACAAATTTGACAAATCGATACCGTGGAATTACGGCGGAGAAATCTACTACCACGGTGTTAAACAAGTTAAGATAACTGAAGAGAGCTCTGACGAAGAAGATGCCGACATTGGGAACATTGCCGGTACGAGCAAGATTACCCGAAGTGGGAGAATTTTCTCTCCAGAGATTGCCCCTCCAAAGGCAATATTTGGACCCTCAGCTGCTTCCAAGGTTACTCCTGCACCGATAAAACTTTCCGCAAGAACTCCGTTGATTGAAGAAGCTGTTACTCCTGTGGTTGTCCCTCCTAGTTCTGCTGATAAGGGGAAAGGGATCCAAGATGAGCTCGTCAGGACGAGGGCTCAGCCATTGGTCATCCCCGAAACCTCTAAGAAAGAAATGGAGGAGATTATTAAAATAATAAAGAAAAGTGATTATGACGTTGTAGAGCAACTGGGGAAAACCCCCACGAAGATCTCCATGCTGGCTTTGCTGCTTTGTTCGGAGGCTCATGCCAAAGCATTGATAAGATTTCTGAAGACAGCCCATGTTCCCCAGGAAACCTCAGTCGATCAATTCCAGGATTGTGTAGCCAGCCTTACCGCAGACAACGACCTGGGTTTCTCTGATGCTGACCTGACTCCGAAAGGAAGAAAGCAAAATGATGCATTGCATGTGTCAGTCGAATGCCGAGGAACTACTCTTGCCCATGTTTTGGTCGACACTGGTTCTTCTCTAAACGTGCTGCCTAAGATAGCTCTGGATTGACTGGATTGTGAAGGCTTGGAGCTGAAACCAAGTAATATCATTGTCAGGGCCTTTGACGGGTCTAAAAGAATGGTGCATGGGGAGGTCGATATTCCCATCAAGGTGGGCACTGAAGTATTCCACTCAAATTTCTATGTGATGGACATCCATCCGTTATACTCTTGCTTGCTAGGGAGACCATGGATACATAATGCTGGCGCAGTCACTTCCTCCCTACATCAGATGCTGAAATACCCTGTCAAGGGAAAAATCATAACTGTACACGGTGAAGAGGAGTACATGATCAGTCATCTGAACTCCTTTAGGTATGTGGAAGTGGAGGGCGAATTCATTGAAACACCGTTCCAACACTTCGAGGAAATTGCTCCCGAGGTTGCAGTAGCAAAGGCAGTAGCCGAGGTACCCAAGCAGGTGGCCAGGATGGCATCTCTGAAAGACGCAAAGGCTGCAGTGAAGGAGGGGAAGAGATCAACATGGGGTCAGTTGCCTGACTTTCCTCACAAAACAGACAAGTTTGGGTTGGGATTTACCGCTGCGGGGCAAAAAGCTATGCGTCGCTCAAAAATTGAAAGAGCACCCATCAAGATTTCTCCTCATGGAATCAATGCTTTGGAAGACGAAGACGAAGAGGCCAACATTGAAGATTGGATCTTCCCAACCATCGAAGGGGGACTACACAACTGGGAGGCGAAAGACTTCGTCCCCATTACTTTCATTAATCAGTAACTTATCTTTCGAACATTTCCCGTTGGTCTGTAATAATTACTTTTAAACAATCTGCACACTACTTTTTCACCTCATGCCTTGCCCGGGGCATGTAGGTCCATTTGTAAGGGTTTTGATTCTCTTCATATTCATATGCCATGTTTAATGAATCATTGGACGTTTTTCATTTATAAACTGCTGTGTTCATTTTCTTTCCTTTTGCATTTTTGTTTGTTTAAGGATGGCTATCCCTTACACACACCCACACTCACAAATGCAGGTACCCATCCACTCTGGATTCTATGGGTGACTATTCTGCAATGTCCTTCAATAACTCTGAAGATTTGGTCAATCAGGATGAGTATGAAGATAACGAAGATTGTGAAGTACCAGGAGAGCTAGCCAGACTTCTACAACAAGAAGAGAGGGCCATCTTGCCTCATGAAGAGTTGTTGGAAACAGTCAACTTAGGAACAGAGGAAGACAGGAAAGAAGTACAAGTGGGTGCCAATCTGGAACCAAGTGTCAAGGAGCGCTTAATACAGCTGTTGAATGAATACGTTGAAATCTTCGCCTGGTCTTATGAAGACATGCCGGGTTTAGACACAGATATCGTGGTTCACCGTCTCCCTACAAGAGAGGATTGTCCACCGATCAAGCAAAAAGTCCACCGAATGAGGCCCGACATGTCTGAGAAGATTAAAGCTGAAGTAATTAAGCAATTCAACGCTGGCTTTCTGGCTGTTACATCCTATCCACAATGGGTTGCTAACATTGTGCCAATACCTAAAAAAGACGGCTAGGTCAGAATGTTTGTGGACTACCGGGATTTGAATAGGGCCAGCCCTAAAGATGATTTTCCGCTACTGCATATCGACATTTTGATTGACAATACAGCTCAGCACAAGGTGTTTTCCTTCATGGACGGATTCTCGGGCTACAACCAGATCAAAATGGCCCCCGAGGACATGGAGAAAACAACCTTTGTTACACAATGGGGTACCTTCTGCTACAAGGTGATGCCGTTCGGACTGAAGAACGCAGGGGCAACTTATCAGCGCGCCATGGTGGCTTTGTTTCATGATATGATACATCATGAGATCGAAGTTTACGTAGACGACATGATAGCTCGATCACAAACAGAAGAGGAACACCTTGAACATCTGTAGAAGCTGTTTGCCAGGTTGAAGGAGTACAAACTCAGGCTGAATCCAAGTAAGTTCACTTTTGGAGTTAGGTCTGGTAAACTTCTATGATTTATTGTCAGCAACAAAGGCATTGAGGTCGATCCTGCAAAAGTAACGGCTATACAAGAAATGCCTGCCCCCCGTACTGAAAAGGAGGTTAGAGGATTCTTGGGACGCTTGAACTATATCGCCAGGTTCATCTCTCATCTGACGTCTACCTGTGAGCCAATTTTCAAGCTATTGAAGAAAGATCAGGTAGTCGAATGGAACGACGATTGCCAAGCTGCTTTTGATAAGATCAAGGAGTATTTGCTAGAACCTCCTATTCTGATGCCACCCGTCGAAGGAAGACCGTTGATCATGTATCTGACCGTGTTGGATAGCTCAATGGGGTGCGTACTGGGCCAGCATGACGAGTCTGGTCGAAAAGAGCATGCCATTTATTACCTTAGCAAAAAGTTTACCGACTGTGAGACTCGCTACTCACTGCTCGAGAAAACTTGCTGCGCTTTGGTATGGGCTGCTCGCCGACTAAGGCAGTATATGTTGACTGATACCACTCTGTTGATTTCCAAAATGGATCCTATCAAGTATATCTTCGAGAAGCCTGCTTTATCTGGAAGAATCTCTAGATGGCAGATGATCCTGACTGAGTATGACATCCAGTATACTACCCAAAAAGCTATAAAAGGGAGTGTACTAGATGACCATCTAGCTCATCAAGCTATCAAAGATTATCAACCCATGAGATTTGACTTCCCGGACGAGGACATCATGACTTTGGACAACATTGAAGGTAACAGACCATATGACGGACCTGAAAAAGGATCCCGATGGACCCTGTACTTTGATGGTGCTTCAAATGCACTTGGAAACGGTATCAGTGCGGTACTCATTTCCCCAGAAGGTTGTCATACACCTTTCACGGCCCAACTTTGTTTCAGCTGTACCAACAACATGGCCGAATATGAAGCTTGCATCTTTAGTCTCAAGGCTGCTATAGACCTGGGGATCAAATCTTTGATCGTATTTGGGGACTCAGCTTTGGTTATCAGTCAAATCAAAGGAGAGTGGGACACCAAACATCCTAATCTTATCCCATACAAAGAACATGTCTTGACATTGTTGCCTCATTTCGAGCAAATCACCTTCGAGCATTTCCCGCGAGAAGAGAATCAGCTAGCAGATGCTCTGGCTACAATGTCTTCCATGTTTAAACTCAACTGGGATAACGAGGCTCCCCAAATCACCATCGAGCGAATGGAGGAACCTGCGCATTGTCATGAGATTAATACCGAAGAAGCAGTGGAGCAACCTTGGTTTCACGAAATCAAAAGGTATCTCCAGACCAGAGAATATCCCGAAGGAGCTTCCGTAAATGACAAAAAGTTCCTAAGGAAATTTGCTGCCAAGTTCTTCCTGAGTAACAGCATCCTCTATAAACGCAGCCATGATTGTGTTTTACTCCGATGTGTAGACAAAGCTGAAGCAGAGTTGATCATGACTGAGATGCACAGTGGCACATTTGGCACTCACTTAAGCGGGCATACGATGGCTAAGAAGATTCTAAGGGCAGGCTATTACTGGTCTACCATGGAAGCTGATTGCCATCAACATTCCCGTACTTGCCACAAATGTCAAGTATACGCTGACAAGATTCATATTCCTCCTGTTCCTCTCAACATTCTGACAGATCCTTGGCCATTCGCAATGTGGGGCATTGACATGATTGGAGAGATCAAGCCCACAGCGTCCAATGGACATCGCTTCATCCTGGTCGCCATTGACTATTTTACCAAATGGGTCGAAGCAGCTTCTTTTGCCTCTGTTACAAAGAATGTGGTTGCCCGCTTCATCAAGCAAAACCTTATATGCTGGTATGGTGTCCCCGACAGGATCATCACAGACAACGGTACAAATCTGAATAATACTATGATCACCGCTTTATGCGAACAGTTCAAGATTTATCATCACAATTCATCTCCCTATCAGCCAAAGATGAACGGTGCTGTTGAAGCTGCGAACAAATACATCAAGAAGATCATTCAGAAAATGACAGTGACCTATAAGGACTGGCATGAGATGTTACCGTTTGCTCTGCATGGATACCGTACGACGGCACGTACTTCAATAGGGGCAACTCCATTTTCTTTGGTATATGGCATGGAAGCTGTCCTACCCATGGAGGTTCAGATCCCTTCTTTAAGGATTATGAAGGACTCTGGTTTGAGTGAAGACGATTGGATTCAGACCCGACTTGATCAACTCAATTTGATCGACGAGAAGCGACTCACTGCTGTTTTCCATGGTCAGACGTACCAAAAATGGATGATCAAGGCTTTCAATAAGAAAGTCAGACGTCAAGTATATCATGTCGGAGATCTTGTAATCAAGCAGATTATCTTGCCGCAAAGTGATCCCAGGGGCAAATGGACTCTTACTTACGAAGGACCATTTGTGATCAAGAGCATATTTTCTGGTGGTGCAATGATTCTGACCACCATGGACGGCGACGATTTGCCACACCCTGCAAACGCAGACATAGTCAAAAGATACTACGCATAAAATCACCCGACAAGTCGAAAACCCGAAAGGGCGACTTGGGCAAAAATGGGCATCCCGGTGAACCGAAAAACCGAAAGGGCGGTTCAGGCAAAAATTAGGGATAAAACAAAAAAAATATGTACACCCGGCACGTCGAAAACCCGAAAGGGCGGCTTGGGCAAAAAGGGGTTTCCCGGTGGATTGAAAACCCGAAAGGGAGATCCAGGCAAAAGTTAGGGAATTAAAGCGTATGACTATGTCTCGTCGGATCACTTTAAGGAACAATATCTTCATCAACAAGCTCCGAGCTTCTGATCAATCCAATCATCGGTGGACGAAGCATTGAATGGACAAGATATTCAGAGTTGTGAAGGCTATAGCAGAATGGGAATCCCATGGAATTGTCACACATAGCCATCTTTCTTTTGTATAAAATTTTCAATTTTTTACGACAACATCCTCTTACTAGGATGTCTGTCTCTTTTGTACAAAGATACTCACAGAAAATTAATACAAATGCTTTTCCAAATACAGAAATCTGCTTTGTCTTCTTTTTTGATTTTTACACTTATGTTTTATTTGAGAAACGTCCAATGTTTTGTTAAATAGGCATATGCATTTGAACATAATCATTGTCTTACAAATCAAGAAAGATGATTACTGATAGGTTGGAGGTACAGATAGATATCTTTATGCCCTTTCAAAAGAAATCCCCAGCGATTCTAAACTCCAAATTCCTCAACAAGGTTCAAATACAGAGCTTAATTCCCCAAACAGAGTTAAACTTCAGGATCTTCAGCGGAACAGAAGCTTTCTCAAAGTTGATTTCCCCAGCCAGAGAGCCTTCCAGAACTTAAATTCCCCTCAGAGTTAAGTTTTAGTATCCCCAGTGGAGCCCTAAAACCTGAAAATCCTATCCCCAGCGGAGCTAAAGCTTCCAACTATCAATCCCCAGCAGAACCAGATTAGTGAACTTTCTCCCACAGAGATGCTTCCCATCAGATTGAAAATTCTCAATATATTACTCCTCCAACATGAGTCTCCCAGGTTCTGGACTCCCCAGTAGAGATCATCAAAATTCTCCTTTCCCACAAGTCACCAAGGACTTTCGATCCCCAGCAGTGGTCCTAGGATCCCTCAACAACTGAAGATCTTGCTCCCTAAGCAATCAGCAGTCAACAAGGATTTCTCACCCTCAGTAACCAAAGGATTTTTCTATCCCCAGCTTCGGTTATGGGTTTATTTCCCCAACATTTGTCAAGGATTTATTCTCCAAAACAAATTACATTTCAAATTGATCGGTTGTTCAAAAGTTCCTTCATCACCTGTTGGAAGTTACAGTCGCCAAAGATCAAATTCTCACAAAATTCAAGTTATGAAACCCGGATTTGACCGGATAGTATCTTGATCTCTACAGCATATTGTGAAGCCCGGAGTACGACCGGATAACAATCCCAGACAACCGCCAAGCCTGGATTGCGACCAGATAGTGGTATCCCCTCAGAGCAAGCTATGAAGCCCGGATTCGACCGGATAATAGTTTAATCCCATACAAGTTTCTGTGAAGCCTGGATTACGACTAGACAGTAGTCAAGAATACTACGAAACCTGGAGTCGACCAGATAGTGGTATATCTTCAACACAAGCCGTGAAGCCCCGATTTGACCGGATAACAGCTTAGCAAGCTATTGTGAATCCTGGATTATGACCAGATGACAATACAAGTTTCTGTGAAGCCTGGATTACGACCAGACAACAGTCAAGAATACTACGAAACCTGGAGTCGACCAGATAGTGGTATATCTTCAACACAAGCCGTGAAGCCCGGATTTGACCGGATAACAGCTTAGCAAGCTATTGTGAAGCCTGGACTACGACCAGATGACAATACAAGTTTTTGTGAAAGCCTGGAGATCGACCAGATAACAGTTAAGCATTATCAGAATGAAGATTCTCATCCTTGAAGCCTCAGAAGATTGGTATACTCCCAATTTCTGACCTTTAACAGGATGAAGACTCTCGTTTTGGAATCCCCAGTAGATTGGCATACAACCCAAGCTCCTGATTCCCCAACAGCAGTCCCAGGACTTCTCATTTTCAACAATCAAAGGATTCTCAATCCCCTGCAGCAGTCCAGGATTTACTTTCCCCCGATAGCAGTCAAAGATTTTGTTATCCAGGATCCGCCTTCCTCAGCAAGACATCTCATCAGCTTACATGCTCATCCATTACATTCATGTCATAAACATTGATATACACATATTGCATCATACATTTCATGCAACATAACTTTGTGTTTCAGCTAATATTTTACCCTTTTCAGGATAAGATTAATAACCTCAGACTTCTGAAAACAGTTTACAGATTCTCCAAACACGGATGTTAATCTATTGCTTGTTCAGACTCAACTTTTGAAAACAGTTTACGGATTCTCCAAACACGGATGTCAATCCATTGCTTATTCAAGATCCCCAGTTCAGAAATATTCGAAACATGGATACCTTTCTGACACTCGCTCACTCATCAACGATATACAATTCAACAAGCATTCCAGATGGCATCTTTAAGCCCATCCCCCGACAAGATTCTGTCACATCTCCAGATGGAATCTCTAAGCCCATCTTCAAATGGCATCTTTTAGCCCATTCCCACATCCATGTCTTGACGAGTGCAAATTTAAGGGCACTCTAGTGTCCAATCTCCTTTTACCTTCGAGACGCGAAAGGCAAACCTGCCAATCTAACTCTTCAGGTTCAAGCAGATTGAACAGGGGCAACTGTTGTACCCCAAAATTTGGCCTCTCTTTTCATCAACATTTTCTCATCACAAGACTCTTGGAGCTCAAGATCAAGTTAGGGTTTGCTCTGCTCAAGACCCCTCCTTGCACTGTTGACCCAAATTAGGGTTTGAGTTTGCACAGAGGTGTTTTGACCTAAAATTCCCAAAGTGGCTTTCATGCTTCATGTTGGACTTACAAGTTTATCCATACCAAGTTTCAAGCCTTGATTCCAATCTTTGCCCAATCAATTGGACAGTTGACCTAGAAATCAGCTTTATTGGGGAAAAAGTCAACTGTGGCCAATTGACAGTCAAACCTCATGAAATTTGACCCACATCAACATAATGAACCCATATGAACCATTTGTTCAAGTTTGGATCACAATTCCACAAGAAATTTGATCAGATCACC
Source organism: Vicia faba (assembly GCA_948472305.1). NCBI lineage: Eukaryota > Viridiplantae > Streptophyta > Magnoliopsida > Fabales > Fabaceae > Vicia > Vicia faba. The sequence goes on along the minus strand of OX451736.1, from coordinate 1,224,875,413 downwards.
AAAAGGGCAACATGGTCATTTTTAGGGTTTTGATTGCACAAAGACAATTTTTGACTGTTTGACCTAACCAATGGCAAACCAAGCTCACATATGGATTCAAGAACTCAATGGCATTGTCTTGATCCATCCAAAAAGTTCAAAAGGTCTCAAATGCACAGGATTGGCAGATGAATTTTCCAGTCAACTGATCAAAATTTGACTGTATACTGAAAAGTCAAACTTTGGCTTTTTGGTCAAAATCAAGTGCCAAGATTCATTTTTCATCAAGACATGTCAAATTATGAAACTTGTTCATCAATAAATCCAAATTTGCAAATTAGGGTTTAAAATGAGAAAATTTCATAACTTAGAATTTTTCTAAGTTATGAAACTTCCTTATTTTTTCCTAACTTTGTCCCATTTGTTCACCAAGATGCAAATGGATTCAAACAAAACTCAAAACATGAAAGTTGTAGTCCATTGCAAAATCTAAAACTTTCATTCACAAAGTTTTCTCAAAGGAAGCTTGTAGCTCAAGTTATGATTTTTGGAACAAGGGTGCAAAACATTTTTAACTTAGAAAAATTTTGACCTATTCTAGGCAGGATTTTTGTCCAACTTCTTGGCCATTTTTCACATGCTTCCACTTGGAGTTTAAATTTGCATTACAAAGATGGATTGTAGTAGACATTCCAAGCTTTCCAAATTGTCCAAGAATTTCTCAAACACCCTTGTGGTTAGGGAGAATCGAATTTGCAAAGTCTGGCAAAATTCACTTTTGTTCTTGGCCAAGGCTTGTTCATAACATTGGCATTTTTCAAATCAGCTTGTACAAGCTAGCTTGCAGGCCTCAAAACCAGTCTCACACACCATAAAATTACTAACCATTGTATTAATGCATTATTTCTTCCCTTTGGACATTACACATAAAATCAATCCTTAAGTAGAAAAAGCAAACATGCCATTTTGATAAAGATGCACTTTATGTCAAATTCAAAATCCAAGAGGCATGGGCCAGATCTTTGAGGCTAGCATTTGTACACAAATCCCTCTGATCAAGAACAAGAGATGCAGCATACAAAGAGGGTGGTACATGCCTGTATTGGAACTCACACTATCCTTGCTTACATTAGAAGAAAGCTTGCAAAAACTATCAATCTCTCATTCCTGTAAAAACCAGCCAAAGAAAACTTTGCAAACATCTTTCACACTCCCTAACTAACCTAAATCACGATTCCTTCATCCTCAAAACCTCCTCATACCCAAAAACACCCTCCTGCTGCAGAAAGAAAGCAAGTTCTGCAACTTGACTTCCACTATCCATTCCACTCGTGCATTTTGACTAAAACCAGTTCAAACACATTCTATATTATCCACACAAACTATCCCAAGCATTAAATCCAAGTTGTAACATCCTTAACATCGTTTTCCATTTTTGCTTTCAAGCTGTGCAGGTGGACTTCCATAGCACGATACAGGCAGTTTCAGAGCAAGCCAAGCATAGGAGAAGCATCCTTGGACTTCAGGCAAGCTGTACCAAAGCTCAAACTCCATTGAAGATACCTCCATTGTTGTACACGACTCAAGCTGAAACAGGTAAAAACATGAACTTCTATCTCTCAATATAGGAAGAGTTAGGCTTAGGTTTGTGAATGAAACATGTTCTCCTCATAGCCCTGAAGCCATCCATATACTTACTTTTCATTTATATTGAGTATGCTGTGAGAATTTTGGCCATGAACATTGGAGAAAATTTAGGTCAGAAATTGGGGATGAAGAAATTCTCCCTCGTTTCTTAGAGTTAGGTCAAGTTTTTTATATGTATGAATTCGTCTCTTGATGCTCTACATTGTTTATGTTATGAGTTTTTGTTAAAAGTCAAGGAATCAGGATTTGTGTTGGACATGGTGAAGCGCGCGTTTTCTGTTCGAAACAAGGCTGGAGGTTGAAGAAGGTTGACTTGGGCTGGGCCTGAGTTGGTTTTGCTCTTTGCACACTCTTTTTCCATTTTGCACCCCCTTGGCCCATTGTGTGAAATAATTGTCATTTTGCATTTTTTCTTTTTTGTTCTGACTTATTATTTTTTTGCTCAAATATAAAAAATATAAAAAATATTTTTCCATACATTTTTGCATTTATTTGGTATTTAGTTGTTTTATTTAGCATATACATATAAATAAATATATTTTCTTTTTATTCAAAGCACTAGAAAATAATACAAAAATATATATTTTTCAGTTATTATTTTTTGTTTACATTTTGAAAACATTTTCTAAAATATACTTTTTTTTTGTAAATAATTAATATTTTATTCTTATATATATTTAGTATATTTAATATAATATATAAATACTTATACATATTTTATTAAATATTTAGGACAAAAATATGAAAACAATACATTTTTATTTTTATTAATATTTGACATAAAAAATGCTTTTTTGCAATATACTTTTTTATTTTTGAATATAATTAACAAATATTGTATATAATTAATAAATAAACACTATTTATTTAAAAACTAGGGTTTTGCCCTAAACCATAAAAATATTCAAAATTTGACCTTTTTATTTTTGTTTATGTTTCACATTGAAAAATACTTTCCCATACATAAAAAATCCTTTTTGTGCATAATACATTTTGCATATTTATTATATTTGTTTAAATATTGTATAATTTGATATTTGTATATTCAATATGGATGTAATAGTTTTAGATTTAATTTCTTGCTAAATATCCCCCCATTCAAACATTTGTACCCCCATCCCCATAATTATGTTGTAATAATTTAGAATTTTAAATTTCCGCATTTAAAAGCTTTCAAAATCAAAAATAACAAAAATAACAAGTAGCTTGACTAATGCAAAGACAAAAAAGCATGAAAATGGACAACACCATGCACACTTGCACCCTTAGGGTTACTCCACTTATTGCCCTCAAAAATGGGCCATGTTGCCTGTTGAGTGTCTTTGGCAAAACAAAAACAAATCAAAGGATCATAGTCCCTCGATGACGCTTTCTCAAGTTGCCTAAAAAATGATCAAGTCTCTTGAAGGAAAAAAGGGCCAAAGACACTTGGCACTATTGCATTCATGGTCTAAACGATGACCCGCACCCGTCCCGTTAACATCCTAACACAAGATTGTCCACCAAATACAATGGTGGAACAATACTGTTAAAAGGGTTAAAACATAGGAAAGATCTTTGAGAAATTTAGGGTAGATAACTCTTAGTTACTTGATCAAACTTGCAAAACACACTTGCCCACTTTCAAAACACACTCCACAACACTTTCAAAAACAACTTTCAAAACCTTGAAACATCTTTTCAAAAAGACAAACACCTTTGTAAAACATTCGAGTAAAGAATTGTTACAATGGTTGCCTAGACAAGGCATCTTTTTCAAAACATTTTCAAAACCACACACACAAAGCACCATTTCAAACAATTGAAAGCACCATTTCAAACAATTAAAAATGCAAGGCAAGTGATCTAAGCAAGTAACTAAGAGCCTATGGATAACCATGGATAGAAAGGGTGCTAATACCTTCCCTTTCTATAATCTACTCCCCGAACCCAAGAAAACATCTCAAAGGTTTTTCCTGTGCTTTTTAACCTTTCCTTAGGACAAAATAAAAAGTCGGTGGCGACTCTTGCTAAACCGAAACATTTGCGAAAACAAACACAAAACCTCAAGTCAGTTCTCCCACCGTATCACAGTAGGCATTGGGATAGGGCCCGGACGATCACAACTTTATTTTCCCTACATTATTTTCTCTTTTCTTTTGCATGAATTCCCTGTTTTCATTTTCTTTTAGCTCTTAAGCTTAGATTTGAACACACCCTTTGATTAGAATAACAAGAGTGGATACCATAGAGTACTACGAGTGTGTGGGGTGCTAATACCTTCCCCTTGCGCAACATACTCCCTTACCCATATATCTCGGTCGTTTGATCTTGATTTCACCCTTCTCAAGTTTACTCGATGTTTACCTTTCCCTTCCCGTGGGATAAAAAACATTCGATGGCGACTTCATTGATTTCATCTCGATGATTTATTCAGTTGATTGTTTCAACTGGAGACTTCATTGGGGAGAGATTGACCTATTGCTGGTCCATCACGGAGTCGATCCTAGCTCTTGTTTGTTTACTTCTTTGGGTGTTTATTTACTTCCAGTTATTTACATCTTTACATACACTGCTTGCATATGTTTGTGCATGTATTTTATCGCTTTCCATATGTTGGTGGTATTTCTGTTTCTTTGTCTCCCTGTGGGTGGGTGTTACAAGAGGTAAAAGGTCCAATAACCAGGCCAGATTTGTATACCACTAGGAACACTAGGAATAGAGTGGAGAGTCATGACGGACGATAGGCGTATTCCCTATCGCCATCCGATCATGAAGCCACAGTCAGTTGAGGTTCGAGTGAGGTATTGTCAGCATCACAGATGTGTATGATGGTAATACTTTCAGGTGACCTATGATTCTGATTATCCATGACCTTACCATTGACCTAGTTTACACTCGTAAATGTGGCGGGATGACTGATTATTAAAGGTACAAATGGTGACTATGTTTTGAGGGTGACCGTATTGTTCTGTTGGTGACTATGGTTCTTTGGTTATGTTTTGGACCTTTGACCCTGGTATAATTAACTTGTTCAAAGATTATACAACAGTTATTCATGGTACTTGGTTCTGTTGTGTTCTAAAATTGGTGTTGAACCTTTGACCCTGTGATATTCGGATTATTCAGCAGATCTATACAATAGTTATTCAGCAGATTTATACATCAGTTATCTAGGATTGTACAAATGTTATTCGATTGTACAATTGTTATCCATGTTGTGCTGAACTTTTGAACCTATGGTGTTGCATTGCATCAATCATTATAAGAGTTTATTTCTCTTATCATCCAATCATTCTCATGAATTTCATTCATTTTAGCCTGGATATTCACTGCTACCTGGTTTCTTGTTCAGAATCTCAAGACCGCAAGATTGACTTCTCGACATCGTTGTCATCATGGATCAACTTCAGGAAGATATAGTTGAGATGGGAACACGTATGGAGATTCAGATGGGCTAATTCATGTAGCTTATTCAGAACCTTGCACAAGGACAAGAAGAATTGAGACAAATTGTTCAGAGGGTCACGGTTGCTATTGTTGATCATGTTAATCGACCAGGTGTTAACTTAACCAAAGGGGGGTTTCTTTGAATCAGAATGTCAAGAATACCGTTCAGATCCCTGTCAACGGAGCTCCTCACCATGAGAATATTTCTGAGACGTCATATGACACCTTCAGGTTCCCGGTTGATAGGACTAAGTCTGAGAAAAAGCTTCACCTCCTGGAGGAGAGGATGAAAGCTATTAAGGGTCGTAACTCCCTTGGTTTAGACGCTTCTAGTTTATGCTTGGTGCCTGGTATCAAGATCACTGCTAAGTTCAAAGTCCCCACTTTTGAGAAGTATAAGGGTACCACTTGCCCGATGACTCACATCAAAGCTTATTGCAATAAGATGTCTCCTTATGCAGAAAATGATAAGCTTCTGATGTACTTCTTTCAGGATAGCCTCAGTGGACCATCTCTTGAGTGGTATCTCAACTTTCAAGAACTAACATCCAAACTTGGAAGGAATTTTCTTAAGCTTTTTTTAAGCAATACAGTTACAACAATAACATGTCTCCTACCAGAATTCAACTCCAAGATTTGTCTCAGAAGGCTGATGAATCATTCAAACAGTATGCACATAGATTGAGAGAACTAGCTTCTAGAGTTCAACCTCCTGTTTTAGAGCGAGAACTTGTTGATATGTTTTTAGATACTCTGCAAGCTCCTTATCTGACGACTGGATGTGCTTTTGAATTTTCAAAAATGATTATGATAGGAGAACGAATTAAACATGTTATTAAGACTGGTAAGATCCAGGATGTTGCTACTACTTTTGGACTCCCAGATCAGGACGAAGAATACACTAGTGCAGTCTTTGAGGACAAAGAAGCTCCTACTCATCCTCCATTTCAGATTCCTTGTAAGGTAACGAAAGCTACTACTAGCCAGGATGATCTACAAATTTGTGTTGTACATGTTAACCAACCAGCTGTTTGACGTGTTCAATATGATCCTCAGCAGCAAACCTATGACAAAGACGTATGCAACAAGGTAAGCAAAGGGAAAGGAAGCCAAAAAGAGTGTTCGACATTGTTCCTATGACTTATGGCCAATTGTTCCCTGAGTTACTCAAGCTTTCCTTGGTGGAACCCAAGCCATTAAAGCCCGTCATTCCTCCTTATGTTGTGGATTCTGATCCTAATGTTCAATGTGATTACCATGCTAGTGCACTAGACCATTTCGTTGAAGACTGCAGGGCTTTCAAAGAAAAGGTGCAAGATTTGCTTGACGCAAAAGCTATCATATTCGGGCCAGCCGGTCAGATTTGAAGTCTCCTTTAACTCTGTGAATATCAAGACTGCGAGATCATCATGTGAAGCAACAAGTCCATACAAAGATTAGTCTTCTCAACATGGAAATCTCAAGTTAAATTTGCAATTGTCATTTGTAATCTTTCTTGTTTTGGTTCAGTACTTTCTTGTATGCAAAACTTGCTTATTTTTAAATATTAATCATAATGCATTGAATACGTTTGTCTTGAATTAATCCATTCGTATTCACTCATTAATGTTTTTATTTGCTTTTTGATACTTAACTCTTGTTAAATAAAGCAAAAAAAACCTCTGGAGGGAGGATGATGAGTAATATACCAAACATTTCAGACGGTGTGCTTTTGAATAAAAACCCTGCTGACGATGTACAAGCATTGTTTCAAATTCCCAAACACCGGAGATATAAGGGAGTGAAACCCTCGTTAAACCCTTGAGCCTTCAAAGTAGGAGTTTATTTTCCCTCAGAAAAAACCCTCACATTTAATCCGGGGAAGGGAATATTTCAGTTAATCCAAGTGAGTGTTCAAAACTCATCAAGAGTGCGCATCTAAGGATACCACAATGGTTATCCATCAAAAGGCTAAGGAAATTCAAAATCGCAATGGTCAATCCTCTCCTATCATCAGTGTTTATCAAAGAGAATGAAATCCCAATGGATATCTCTCGCATGTCAGGAGGTCAATAGACGACAATACAACAATGGCTATCCCTCATCAACCAAGGACTCAGGAAGTCACAATCACTTCCAACAAAGTCCAAAACGACTCGAAGTCACATGACGTGTTCAAAAAAGAAGAATGATTGGAAATAGAAAAGAAAGATACAAAAAGCCCCGCTAAGTCGAAATTTGAAAAACAAGTCGCTTAGGCAAAAGTCAAGGTATCCCGCTGGACTTCAAAGTCAAATTCAAAAGAATTTGTCCAGGAAAAATTTAGGGAAAATGAAAAGCGCAAAAAGCGAAAAAGGATTACTAAATAAAAATCCTCAATAAGGAACCAAGTTATGTGATCAAACACCAAGAGTGAAAGAGGTGAGTGACTGCCATGTCCAAAATAAAACCTCGTTGGACTTCTCAACCATCACAAAATATCTCGAGATATGAGTGCTCGCATTGGTTTAACTGAATGTAGAACTGGAGAATATCATGGAGAATAGGTGGGCACCAAATATTTTGAGCCTTAAATCCTTTTTTCTAAAACCATGAACCAGACCACGTTGCAACCCTGAAAAGTCCTAACTGAAGCATGGGTTAATTCAAAAGCAAAACGGTAACAAGAGTACGTTAATCTGACTCGTAGGAGGTTTGATAAAAAGTTTGAGTTGGTATCACACCATCTTTTTACTTTCTTTTGTACAAGAAAAATTAGATGTTTAATATTTTCAATAAAAGTTTTTAAACTTCAAGACAAACACGAGCTTTGCATTAGAATTATCATTCTTAGAATAAAACATTCTTTGCATATAAGCAAGTGCTTAAATATCAAGTAAGCTTGCATAATGAGCATCTGATGAAAGTTTAATTATCCCAAGGGAAAAATTGTTTCAGAATACCGTTGAAAGGTAAATCATTTTTGAGAATGATATTAATCTGGGGAAGACCTTCTATTGACTCTGTTGAGTAAAAAGAATACCCGTTTGAGAAATGATCTGAAGCAGATTGCAAAAGTTGATTTCCCAGAGCTCTGTCGAGCAGTGGTGCATTACTTTCAGTTGGTCCCGAGGGAAGTATTTCTTCAAGTATCCGATTGGAGAATGAAGCAGTTCAAGTTGAGAAGTATGGTTGTGAAGTAGCCTACTTTCAAAACATAAGTTGATTAATATGAAGAGGTACTGTCTTTAAAAATCCTTAAACTTCTCATTTCTCCGTGAGCATGAGATGAAGGAAACGACTTGTCGGGATTCTATTGAGCATGGGCAAGCATGTTGAATACTCTATTGAGTATGTGTTCACCCAATCTGAGGTACTCAAGTCGGGATTTGATCCCTCAAAATACAGCCACACTGGGGAAGTTATGTCGAGATTTGACAAATTTCTCAGAGAATCTGTTAATTATAGGAGAATCTTTTCAGAATCTGAAGATGCATGGGCATTCACTAAGGCATGGTTAAAATCGCTTCCAACTTTGGTTAGCCAAGGGAAGTGTTCTGAAGATCATAACACTGGGGCTATTTATCTTTATGGTACAAATCTTAGAAAGTCCTCTCGAGGCAAGTTTTTTTTAAAGCCCTACAGACTTGGGCAAGGAATTATGCAGGGGTATTCCTCCACTTTAGGGTTGATCAGATAAAGTCCAGGCGCATGCTAAACAACTTTTGAATTTGAAGAACATGTCGGGAAGTCAAGATTGTTATCCTCAGCTCATCAGGGATGTAAATCCATGTATTGATGTTCCTCCATCAAAATCCATAGACCTAAGTTTGGGTTGTTGGCATTCTTCGATGGAAGTCAAGGATTATTATCTCAAACCGAGATTAGGATTGTTATCCTCAGCCGAGATCAGGATTTAATTCCAGGTTATGGATTTTCTTCAGCAGAAGTCAGAAGATGGATTTCTATCCTTTGAGTTCCCAGCAGATATCCTCGCTTCCCCACCTTGCATACAATAATTATCATTGCATTGTATTGCATCTTCTAAAAGCACATAGAATTTCCATTGATTTGCCTGAATTTTTCTTTCTTTTAGCCTTAATTTTTGCATAAGCCGCCCTTTCGGGTTTTCAACTTAGCGGGTCTTTTTATGCGTAGAATTTTTTGACCGAGTCTGAATTGATTGGAAGTGGAACATCTTCCCCATCCATGTCCGTCAGGATTAGAACACCTCCTGAGAAAGATTTCTTCACAATGTATGGCCCCTCATAGTTGGGAGTCCACTTGCCTCTTGGATCAGAGTATATTGGAAGGATCTTCCTTAAGACCAGGTCCCCCGTGTGCAACTCTCGAGGTCGAATCTTCTTGTCAAATTCTCTCTTGAGACGCTGTTGATATAATTGACCATGAAAAATGGCTGTTAGGCGCTTCTCTTCAATGATATTGAGTTGGTCGAGCCTTGTTTGGATCCATTCAGTTTCATCAAGCTTGGTATCCACCAAAACCCTTAATGAAGGAATTTCCACTTTGACTGGGAGCACCACATCCATACCATAGACTAGTGAAAAAGGAGTTGCCCCAGTGGAAGTACACACAGAAGTTCTATAGCCATGTAGAGCAAAGGGCAACATCTCATGCCAATCCTTGTATGTTCTAACCATTTTTTGGACGATCTTCTTTATGTTCTTGTTAGCTACTTCGACTGCGCCATTCATCTTTGGCCGATAGGGTGACAGATTATGGTGCTCAATATTGAATTCTTCATACATCTCCTTCATCATTTTGTTGTTAAGACTCGACCCGTTATCAATGATGATCTTATTATGAGTCCCATAACGGCATATGATTTCTTTTTTGATGAAGCAAGTTACGACTTACCTAGTCACATTCTTGTAAAAATCCGCTTCCACCCACTTGGTGAAGTAGTTAATAGTAAGGAGAATGAACATGTGTCTATTTGAAGCGCTTGGCTCAATCCTTCCAATCATATTAATGCCCCATATTGCAAAGGGACACGGTGAAGTCATAACATTCAAAGGAGTGGGAGGAATATGTATCCTTTCTGCATAAACTTGACATTTATGGCACATCTTTGCATACACATGACAGTCACTTTCCATCGTCATCCAGAAATAACTTGCCCGTAGGATTTTCTTGGCCATAACATGTCCACTGGCATGAGTCCCAAAATATCCCTTGTGAATTTCTCGTATGATGGATTCTGCTTCGTTTCTATCCACGCAACTGAGAAAAACTGAATCATAGTTTCTTTTGTACAGAACGTCTCCTAACAATAAGACTTGGATGCTAATCTTATAAGAGTCCTCTTATCACAAATTATAGAACCTTCTGGATACTCTTGCTTCTCAAGATATGTTTTGATGTCAAAATACCACGTTGTACCCCAAAATTTGCCCTCTCATGTTATCAAGATTTCCCCTCACAAGACTCTTTGGATTCCAGACAGAATTAGGGTTTGCTCTGCTCAAGATATCTCCTTGCACTGTTGATCTGAAATTAGGGTTTGAGTTTGCACAGAGATTTTTGGATTTCCAATTCTAAAAGTGACTTTCATACTTCATGTTGGATTTATAAGATTGCCCCTACCAAGTTTCAAACTTTGAATTAAATTTTTGCCCAGTTAATTGGACAGTTGACCTGGAAATCAGCTGTATTGGGAAAAAGTCAACTGTGACCAATTTACAGTCAAAACTTATAAGTTTTGATCCACATCAACATTATAGACTCATATGGATCATTTGATCAAGTTTGGACCACAACTCCTCAAGAAATTTGATCAGATCATCAAAAGGGCAAAATGGTCATTTTTAGGGTTTTGACTGCAGAAGGGCAATTTCTGATTTTTAACCTAGCCAATGGAAAATTGGGTTCAAGCATGGTTTCAAGGACTCAATGGAATCATCTTGACCTAATCACAAGGTTCAAAAGATCTCAAAAGCATTGGATTGACAGATGAATTTTCCAGTCAACTGATTAAAAATTAACTGTACACTGAAAAGTCAAACTTTGACTTTTTTGTCAAAATCAAGTGCCAAGGGTCATTTTTCATCAAGATATGTCAAAAAATGAAACTTGTTCATCAAGAAACCTAAATTTTCACATTAGGGTTTAAGATTGAAAAATTTCATAACTTAGAATTTTTCTAAGTTATGAAATTTTCTTATTTTTTCCCAACTTTGCCCAACATTTTCAACATGATGCAATTGGATTCAAACAAAACTTCCAACATGAAAGTTGTATTCCTCCACAAAATCTACAACTTTGATTCACAAAGTTTTCCAAAAAGATGCTTGTATCTCAAGTTATGATTTTTGGAATAAGGGTCCATGAAACTTTTAACTTAGTGAAATTTTGCCCTAGTTTAGGCAGGATTTTGACCTATCTTCATGGCCATTTCTCACCTAGTTCCCATTGGAATTTCAAAATGAATTTCAAATATTTATTGTAGAGCATGTTAAAAGCTTTCCAAAATATCAAAGAACTCTCCAAAATCATTTTTCGTTAGGGAGAATCGAAGGTTTGAATTTGGGAAATTATCACTTTGATCCATGGCATTTTCATGTTGACACAAGTTGCAAAATCTGTCCAACTTTGCTTGTACTTGAATACAGGTCTCTAAACCCTTCCACACTCAAAAATTGAATGCAAACTCATTGGTTTAAGGCATTATTATGATCAATGGAAGTTTACACAAGGGTTTAATCTATTTTTGGCAAAAAGGAAACAATGCTATTTTCATAAAGCACAACTTTATGTAAACTTGTTTCCCTTGAGCCTTGAACCCCTCTCTTTGCAGAAAACAAGTTCCATAAACTTAGGCAAAAGACAAACACTTTGTGCATATAAGAAGGAGGCCTGTACAGGCTCTTTGCTTGATCACTTCACACTTTTCTTCAAAACCAAGAAATGTGCAAAAGTCTACACAACACTTCCATCTAATAAAACCAACTCTTGTAAACATTCCAAACAGGTTTTGCATATTGCCTTGAACCAAAAACACGAGCTATGCAATCCTCAAACACCCTTGAACATCGAAACACCTTCTTTTTGCAAAACAAGGCAGCTTCTGCATTTTTGTTTCCAAATCACAAACTACTCGTGCGTTTTGCCCCAAACCTCTTCCAATACATTCCATACAATCCACCTAAGCTCTCCCAACCATTGGCTAGTGATTGTAGCTCCATTTACACCCTTCACCATTTCTGATTTCAGCTTGTGTAGGTTGACTTCTACAAGCTTATTCAAGCAAGTTCAAAGCCAACTAAGCATTTGGGAAGGTCAAAGGATTTTCAAACAAGCTCACAAACATCTCAGGCCTCACTAAAAATCTCTACATTGCCATACTCGAGTTCAACAGAAACAGGTATTTTCCAAATTTCTATCTCTCTATTTAGGAATCATTAGGCTTAGGTTTGTGAATAAAAAATGTAGTACTCATTGACCTTAAGCTGTACATGTGCATAGATTTTATTTAAGTTAACTGTGTTGAGAAAATTTGATTGATGAACTTCCTGAAAAAGTTAGGTTAGAAATTAGGGCCAGAGAAATTCTCTCTGGTCTTTGAGAGTTAGATTAAGTTCTTTACATGGTTTGAATTGTGTTGAAAAATGCTATAACTTTCATGTTGCAAGTTTTTGTTTTTAAGCACAAATGCAGGATTTCCAATTTTAAATACAATACGCGCGCGTTTCCTTGTGCTGGAGGACAGGGACGAAGAGGAACCTTGGGCTTGGCTTGGATTGTGTTGCTTTTTGAACCCCTTAGGTCTGCTATTTGCACCCCTTGGCCCATTCTTTTATATTTTTATATTTTTCATTTCTTTTTTTAGTTTCTGATTTTATTTCATTTTTCTAAACACTAAAAAATACCAAAAACATTTTCATAAATTTTTACATTTTATTTTATTAATTTTTTTTAGACATAGAAATAATTATTAAATAGTATAAACTTTTATTTTTCTTTAATAAAAACTTGAAAATAATACATAAAAATATTTTATTTTTATTTTTATTATTTATATACTTAAATAATATTTTTTCTAACATATTTTATTTTTTGACTTTTTTTTATATTTATATATATTTTATTTTATTGTACATAAATAATATAATTAATATATATACTTTCTTAAAATAAATTAGGGTTTCCACCCTTAATAAAAATAATCTTTTATTTTATTATTTTTTTAATACATTAAATATTTTATTTTTTATATGAAATAAAATACAAAAAGAATCACTTTTGCATATTCATATTTATTTGCATATTTAAATATTGTCCATTCATTATTTGAACAATTAATTCAATTTGGTTGTAATAATCTTAGGGTTTTAATTTCTTGCAAATAATCCCCAATTCAAATTTGTATCCCCCACCTCATATCAATGTTGTAATAGCTTAGATTTATTTTTACGCACTTTATGCTTTCAAATATGCCATGATAAAGATTAGGGTTTGTATGCAATATCCAAAATCAAAACAAATAGCTAGACCTAATGCAAGATATAAAAGCATGTAAATTGACAACACAATGCACACACACACCTCTAGGGTTTCATCCACTTGTTGCCTTTAAAATGGCCATGGTATGCATGCTAGGTGTCTTGGCAAAACAAAAATCAAAACAAAAAGATCATAGTCCCTCGACGACGCTATCTTGGTTGCCTATACAAAATGATCTAGTCCCTCAAAAATTTGCTAAAGATACTTAGCACAATTGCTATCATGGTCAATACGATAACCCGCGCCTGTCCCGTTTAACATCTAAACACAAGGTTGTTTACCAAATGCAATGGTAAAACAACATTGTCAAAAGGTTAAAAATGTGTAGGAAAGATCTTTGAGTAGATAGGGTAGACAACTCTTAGTTACTTGAACAAAACTTGCAAACATCCTTGCTATTTTCAAAAACACATCACAACACAATTTCAAAACATTTCCCAAAACAAACTTTCAAACTTTCAAACATTGAAACATCTTTTCAAAAGACAAACACCTTTGTATACATTCAAACAAGAATCATTACAAAGGTTTCCACAACGATGGCCTCTTTTCAAAATACTTTCAAAACCACACACAAAGCACCATTTCAAACAATTGAAAAGCAAAAGCAAGTGATCTAAACAAGTAACTAAGAGCCCATGGATAACCATGGATGAAAAGGGTGCTTGCACCTTCCCTTTTCATAATCTACCCCCTGAACCCAAGAAAACATCTCAAAGGTCTTTCCTGTGCTTTTTGACCTTTCCTTTGGATAAAATAAAAAGTCGGTGGCGACTCTTGCTAAACTGAAACATTTGCGAACACAAACGCAAAACCTCAAGTCAGTTCTCCCACCGTATCACAGTACTGGCGACTCTGCTGGGGAGATGATCTAAAAGTGGGGTTACCTTAGGGTTAGATCTCCATTACATGCTTACTCTGTTTGCTTTAATTGATTTACACTTGGTTTTATTGTTTGGGTTTGAAATCCTCTACCCGGATTTGGGAAACATTCATAGGTAAATAGCAATACGTTATGGAAACTATGCGGGGTATACCGACATGGTTGAAGCAATAGCTATATTAGTGCCAACTATTTGTGGGTACCGGTAGCCTTTGAGTTAATCAAAGAGAATACGGGGTCGCTGAGTGATGTCATAAAGCACTAATGGACTTTTAGAACCTTTACTTGACCATCTTGACCTTATTAGGGGTAGTGAGATGACCGACTTTGGTGCAGTCTGAAGTTGGTAGATACTCGATACTACACTCATTGAGGGTTGTTTTCTTGGAATATTTCGGTCTCCAGTTAAGTGGCTAAACTGAAACAATGAACACAGAAAATAATCCAGTAATATTGAGCTCCTTAGAACCCGGTTACTATTTATAGGACAGGTTGAGCCAACTAACTTCAAGACGGTACTTACCTACGAAACCCCATGAAAGCCTGAAACTACGATCTTGTTTGATTTGTTTGTACATATACTTGTGCATACATCATAAACATCATGAAGCATCATATGCATCCACTAACCATTTCAAGGGTTTGGATATTCATCTTTGTTCCTGTTTTGTAGGTTATGGAATCACTTCGCAGGAAAAAAATTCAGGTCAACCTTGTGAGAATTCCTCCTCAACTCAAGGAGCTTGCTTCCAAGATTCCAGAGAATTCTCCCTTCACTGAAAGACATGGTAGACTTGTCAACATGGTCAACTCCAACATTGAAGAAGACATGGTGAAAGTTCTCTTCCAATTCTTTGACCCCCTACACCACTGCTTCACATTTCCTGATTACCAACTAGTGCCTACTTTGGAGGAATTTTCTCAACTCCTGAGGATTCCTATTCTCCATCAACTACCATACAACGGTACGGAAAGAGAACCAAAGCCTGAAGATGTTGCTCAAGCCTTACACTTGCAACCATCTGATATTAAAGGTCATTGGGAAACCAGAAGTGGTGTCAAGGGTTTCTTGGCAAAGTTTCTGTTTGAGAAGGCACAAGACTGATGGAATTCTCTAGATCTGCAAGATTTTGAGGAGATTGTAGCGCTTCTCATCTATGGGTTGGTCTTGTTCCCAAACCCTGATCAGCTTATAGATGTGAATGCTGTCAAGATTTTCATATCTCGGAATCCTGTGCCTACATTGCTTGGGGATATCCTCCACTCATTTAACACACGAACAATGAGGAAAAGAGGTGTTCTCATGTGTTGTACTCCTCTTCTAGCAAGGTGGTTTATTTCTCACCTTCCCCAGTCAGTCTTGAAGAATGAGCAAGGCTTAAGTTGGTCAAAACGGTTGATGACTCTTACACACTTTGATGTTCATTGGTGTTCTCGGTCCAGAGAAAATGTCATCATCATTGATCGTTGTGGGGAATTCCCTAATGTCCCACTACTTGGCATTAGGGGAGGCATTACCTACAACCCCTGTTTGGCTCTGAGACAATTTGGGTATGCCCGAAGGGATGGCCCTCATGACATGCTGATTCTAGACTTGGTTTTTGACTTCGACAATGACGCTCAAGGACTTCGAAAAAGGTTTATCCGAGCTTGGAGGATGCCCAACAAAGTGGACAGTAAGACACTGGGACACAAGAATTCCATCCCCCTTGAGCCTTACCTCAAGTGGGTACGAACCCGCGCCCAGAGTCTTATGATGCCTTACCCCTACATTCTCCCGGTGATTAAAGAGCCTGTTATGGAAGGAGAGGTTCCATACACCCTCCTACATCCTGACATGCCAACATTATTGAAAGATTTGTAAAGGAGTTGGATACAGCTCAAGGGAGAACGCAATACTTTTGAAGCCCAATTCTACACCAGTGAGAAGAAGGTTTTGGAACTAACTCGTCAACTCCATGAAGAGCAGACTCTCAACACCTACATCGCACCGAAGAGGATGCACAACGTCTTTTTACCTTACAATTTTGTATTATTTTCCCATGGGGCATTTATGTACTGACAAATTCTATCTTATTAATATGACGTGTGTTCTTTTTGTTTACAACAAAGTTGAATTTCTGAATCCTTGAATGCATTACATGAATACATATCATTCATCATATGCATAAACAGGTCTTCACACCAGGTTTCCTGATCTCTCTGCTGTTTATTTCAGCAAGATGGATATAGAGCAAACGGTCAAAGACCTACAAGCGCAGAATTCACAGTTCCAACAACTCCTCATGACCTTGGCAAAGGGTCAGGAGGATCTTAAAGCACTGTTGGAAAAGGAAAAGGAAAAAGAGAAAAAGAAAAAGAAAAGAGTTGGTGTGGCTACTATGGGAAGAATATTTGAGAACCAAGCTAGAAGAGTCCTGGATTTCCCCTCAACATCTGATGAAGGGGTAGGAAAGGGAAAGGGAGCTGCAGTGCCCTCCGAGTCTGAGGAATAAGAAGAAGAAGAAGAGGATGAAGACTACTCTGAGCAGCAGTACCCTCCTACAGATGACAAGTACAAGAATCTGGAAGAGCGTCTGGAAGATATGGAGGTACAAAGAGTGCCTGCGCAGGACTTCGAAGAGCTAGGGTTGGTTGCTGGGATTGTGATCCCCCCTAAATTCAAGGTGCCTACGTTTGCTAAATACGATGGTTTGTCTTGTCCGAAGATACACCTACGGTCTTACGTCAGAAAGATCTAACCTCATTCTTCTGATAAGGATCTACGGGCCCACTTTTTTCAAGATAGTTTGTCGGGTACGCAATTAGATTGGTTCTATCAGCTTGAGAGATCTGATGTACACAACTGGGAGGATTTGGATGCTGCCTTCTACAGACAATATCAATATAATGCGGACTTAGCCCTTACTCGTACTCAATTACAGAGTATGGGCATGGTCTCCAATGAAGGCTTTAAGGAGTATGCCCAGAAATGGAGGGACTTGGCTGGAAGGGTGCAACCACCATTGTCTGAGAGAGAGCTTGTGGATATGTTTTTAGGGACCCTATCAGGTCCATTCTTTAATCACTTGATCAGGAGTTCTTCTGCAGGGTTCACTGAATTAATTCTGACCGGTGAAAGAGTTGAAGCTGGAATCAAGAGCGGTAAAATTCAAAAGGATGCATCTGCTTCTGCTGCTATCAAGAAGACCTTTCCAGCCAAGAAAGAGGTGTCAGCTGTCTACTCTCAAATAGGTCGAGGAAGAGTTAAGCGCCATCCAACAGTGGGGGCTGTGATGATTCAGAAGACTAAAGTTGATCATCCTAGAAGCAATCAACCCAGAACCAACCAACAAAGAGCAGAAAGGCCTGCTAGGCAGTTCACCAAAATAAACATGACGCCTGCTCAGGTTCTCCCCCATCTCTTGAAGTTAAACCTTAAAACCCTGAGAGAGGCACCGCAAAATCCGAATACAACTTCTCCTTTTTACCATGCCAATGCCAAGTGTGCCTATCATTCAGATAGCGTGGGGAACGACACCAACAATTGTTGGGCCCTCAAAAATAAGATCCAGGATTTAATAGATGCCAAAGAGGTGGATTTTGACGCCCCTGAAAAACCTAATGTGATCTCTGTCCCCAATGCCAAAACATGGTCATAATGTCCACGCGGTTGAAGAAGATCTTTATGTTGCTACTGTTGATGACTTAATGACTCCATTACTAATGATCAAGATGAATCTGTTGAAAGCCGGGATTTTCCCGGGCTGTGGAAAAGATTGCTATCTTTGTTCGTCCTTACAATCCGACTGTCCGCTGTTGAAGTTAGGCATCCAACGCCTAATGGATAATCAAGAAATCCTCTTTGAGAAAACTCCTGTTACTCCAACTCCTATCAATGATGTTTCTATAATTACCATGTCTGCCAATCTTTCCAAGGTCTCCAAAAGACCTGTTAAGATTACATCCGATCCAAAGATTGTACCTCTGAAGATAACTATGCCGGGGCCCATCCCATACAAGTCCAACAAAACAATACCGTGGAATTATGGAGGAGAAATCTTCTACCATGGTGTTAAGCAGATTGAATCAGTTGAAGAAAGTTCCGATGAAGAGACTCCTGACATAGGAAATATTGCTGGGACGAGTAAGATCACCCGCAGCGGAAGAATTTTCTCTCCGGAGATTGCTCCTCCAAGGGCAATCTTCGTACCCTCAAGTGCTCCTAAGGTTACTCCTGGGCCGGTCAACATATCTGTGCGAACTCTAGTGATTGAAGAAATTGTTACTCCCGTAGTTGTACCCTCTGCTGTTGCTGCTGATAAAGGTAAGGGGATCCAAGAAGCGCCCGTCAGGACGAGGGCTCAGCCTTTGGTCATCCCTGAGACCACTCAAAAGGAAATTGAGGAGATTTTAAAAATAATTAAGAAAAGCGACTATGATGTCGTAGAACAACTGGGGAAAACCCCTTCGAAAATATCTATGCTGACCCTATTGCTCTGTTCCAAAGCTCATGCCAAAGCTTTGATCAAATTCTTAAAGACGGCCCATGTGCCTCAGGAAACCTCCGCGGACCAGTTCCAGGAGTGTGTAGCCAGCCTAACAGCCGACAACGGTCTTGGCTTCTCCGATGCCGATTTAACATCTAAGGGGAGAAAGCATAATGACACACTGCATGTCTCGGTGGAATGCAGAGGGACTACTTTGGCTCACGTTCTGGTTGATACCAGGTCGTCTTTAAATGTCTTACCAAAGAAAGCATTGGATAGACTAGATTGTGAAGGTCTAATTTTGAAGCCCAGCAATATCATTGTAAGAGCCTTTGATGGTTCTAAGCGGATGGTCCACGGGGAGGTGGACATCCCGATTAAGGTGGGTACAGAAACTTTCTACTCCACATTTTATGTCATAGACATTTGTCCCTCCTACTCTTGCTTGTTGGGAAGGCCCTGGATTCATCATGCTGGAGCCGTTACATCTACTCTGCATCAGAAGCTTAAGTACCCTGTCCAGGGGAAAATTGTGACAGTTCACGGTGAAGAGGAATACATGATAAGCCATCTTAATTATTTCCGCTATGTGGAATTGGATGGTGAATTCATCGAAACCCCCTTTCAGCATTTCAAGGAGGTAACTCAGGAAATTGCAGCAGTACCTGCTGTACCTATCTTTACCAAACCCGTGTCATGGATGTCATCCCTTAAAGATGCAAAGGCTGTGATTGAGGAAGGAGGAAGCACAGTATGGGGTCAATTGCCAGATTTTCCTTACAAAACAGATAAATTCGGCTTGGGTTTCACTGCTTCTGCTCAAAAGGCTGTGCGCTGCTCCCGGGATGAAGGGCCGCCGTTGAAGATCACCCATCATGGAGTTCATACTTTAGAGGATGATGAAGAGAAGAGCTATTTTGAAGACTGGATCTTTCCAACTGTTGAAGGAGGGCTGAACAACTGGGAGGCGAAAGACTTTGTTCCCATTACTTTCATCAATCAGTAATTTATCTTTCGAACATTTTCTGTTGGTCTGTAATAATTCCTAAACAATTCGTACACTTTTAGCCTTATGCCTTACCCGAGGTACATAGGTCCATTTGTAAGGGTTTAATTTTTCATCTTCATATGCCATTTTTAATGAATCATGGATGTTTTCATATATAAGTTTTTATGTTCATTTTCTTTCTTTTTACATTTTATTTGTTTAAAGGTGGCTATCCCTTACACACACCCACACTCACAAAATGCAGGTACCCATCCACCCCGGATTCCATGGGTAACAATTCTGCTATGGCCTTCAGTGACTCTGAAGATCTGGTCAATCATGCCGAATACGAAGGTGATGAAGACTGTGAAGTGCCTGGAGAGTTGGCTAGACTGCTGCAACAGGAAGAAAAGGGCTATTCTGCCTCACGAGGAGTTGTTAGAGACCATCAACTTGGGAATAGAGGAAGACAAAAAAGAAGTTAAAGTGGGTGCCAACCTAGAGCCAAATCTCAAGGAGCGCTTAGTTCAGCTGCTGAATGAATATGTTTAGATCTTCGCCTGTTCCTACGAAGACATGCCGGGACTAGATACAAATATTGTGGTTCACCGTCTCCCTACAAGAGAAGACTGTCCACCAATAAAACAAAAAGTCCGCCGAATGAGGCCCGGCATGTCCGAAAAGATCAAAGCTGGAGTGATGAAGCAGTTCAATGCTGGCTTTCTTGCTGTTACTTCCTATCCACAATGGGTTGCTAACATTGTGCCCGTGCCTAAGAAGGACGGCAAAGTCAGGATGTGCATGGATTAGAGACTTAAACAGAGCTAGCCCTAAAGATGACTTTCCACTACCACACATTGACATCTTGGTTGAAAATATAGCTCAGCACAAGGTATTTTATTTCATGGATGGATTTTCAGGGTACAACCAGATCAAAATGGCCCCTGAAGACATGGAGAAAACTACTTTTGTTACACAGTGGGGTACGTTCTGCTATGAAGTGATGCCATTCGAACTGAAGAATGCTGGGGAAACCTATCAGCGAGCCATGGTAGCTTTGTTTCATGACATGATACATCATAAGATTGAAGTCTACGTAGACGACATGATAGCCCGTTCACAGATAGAAGAAGAACACCTCGACCATCTACAAAAGCTGATTGTCAGATTGAAAGAGTACAAACTCAGACTGAACCCTAACAAGTGGACTTTCGGAGTCAGGTCCGATAAACTCTTGGGATTCATCGTCAGTAAGAAAGGCATCGAGGTTGATCCTGCCAAAGTCAAAGCTATACAAGAAATGCCTGCCCCTCACACTGAGAAGGAGGTCAGAGGTTTCTTGGGACGCCTAAACTACATTGCAAGGTTCATTTCTCACCTAACATCTACCTGTGAACCAATCTTCAAGCTGTTGAAGAAAGATCAGGTGGTTAAATGGAATGATGACTGTCAAGTTGCTTTCGATAGAATCAAGGAATACTTGCTGGAGCCTCCTATCTTGATGCCACCCGTCGAAGGAAGGCCGTTAATCATGTATCTGACTGTCCTGGAGAATCCAATGGGGTGCATATTGGGCCAACATGACGAGTCTGGCCGAAAAGAGCATGCCATTTATTACCTTAGCAAAAAGTTTACCGACTGTGAGACCCGATACTCACTGCTCGATAAAACTTGATGCGCTTTGGTATGGGCTGCTCTCCGGCTAAGGCAGTACATGTTGACTCATACCACTTTGCTAATCTCTAATATGGATCCGATCAAGTACATCTTCGAGAAGCCTGCTCTATCCAGAAGAATCGCTAGATGGCAGATGATCCTCACCGAATATGATATACAGTACACGACCCAAAAGGCCATAAAGGGGAGTGTGCTAGCCGATCATCTGGCCCATCAAGCTGTCGAAGATTATCAATCCATGAGGTTTGAATTCCCCGATGAGGATATCATGACTTTGAGCAACATTGAAGAAAACAGATCGTATGACGGACCTGAACAAGGATCCCGATGGACTCTGTACTTTGATGGTACCTCCAATGCACTTGGGAACGGTATCGGCGCTGTACTTATCTCTCCAGAAGGTTGCCATACACCTTTCACTGCTAGACTCTACTTCAGCTGCACCAACAACATGGCCGAGTATGAAGCTTGTATCTTTGGTCTCAAGGCTGCTATTGATTTGGGAATCAAATCATTGATTGTATTTGGGGACTCAGCTTTGGTTATCAATCAAATCAAAGGAGAGTGGGATACTAAACACCCAAACCTCATCCCTTACAAAGAACATGTCCTGGCATTGTTACCACATTTATAGCAGATTACCTTCGAGCACTTTCCGCGAAAAGAGAATCAGCTAGAAGATGCACTAGCTACAATGTCATCCATCTTTAAACTTAACTGGGATAATGAGGCTCCTCAAATCACCATTGAAAGAATGGACGAACCTGCACATTGTCACGAGATTAATACTGAAGAAGTAGTGGACCGACCTTGGTTTCATGACGTAAAAAGGTATCTCGAAGCACAAGAATACCCTGAAGGAGCTTCAGTCAATGACAAAAAGTTCTTAAGGAAATTCTCTGCCAAGTTCTTCCTGAGCAATGGTATCCTATACAAGCGCAATCATGATTGCATTCTACTCCGTTGTGTGGACAAGATTGAAGCTGAGCAGATCATGGCTGAACTACACAATGGTACATTTGGAACCCACTCGAGAGGACATACGATGGCTAAGAAGATTCTAAGGGCAGGCTATTACTGGTCTACCATGGAAGCTGACTGTCATCAATATTCCCGTACTTGTCACAAATGCCAAGTCTACGCTGACAAGGTACACATACCTCCAGTTCCTCTCAATGTCTTAACAGCTCCTTGGCCATTCGCGATGTGGGGAATCGACATGATTGGAGAGATCAAGCCTACAACATCCAATGGACACCGTTTCATCCTGGTAGCCATTGATTACTTTACCAAGTGGGTTGAAGCAGCTTCCTTTGCATCCGTTATAAAGAATGTGGTTTCCTGCTTCATCAAGCAGAACCTCATTTGTCGGTATGGTATCCCCGACAGGATCATCACTGATAACGGTACAAATTTGAACAATACTATGATCACCGCTATGTGCAAGCAGTTCAAGATTCAACATCACAATTCATCTCCCTATAGGCCTAAGATGAACGGGGCTGTCGAAGCCGCAAACAAAAATATCAAGAATATCATTCAAAAGATGACAGTCACCTACAAGGACTGGCATGAGATGTTACCGTTTGCTCTGCACGGGTACCGTACTATGACACACACTTCAACTGGGGCAACACCCTTTTCTTTGGTATACGGCATGGAGGATGTCTTGCCCATCGAGGTTCAGATTCCATCCTTGAGAATCATGAAGGATACTAGTTTGAGTAAAGACGATTGGATTCAGACCCGACTTGATCAACTTAACTTGATTGACGAAAAGCGACTTACTGCTATTTTCCATGGTCAGGCGTATTAGAAACGTATGATCAAGGCCTTCAACAAGAAAGTCAGGCGCCAGGTATATCAAGTCGGGGACCTTGTAATCAAGCGGATCATCTTGCCGTAAAGTGATCCCAGGGGAAAATGGACTCCTACTTACGAAGGACCATTTGTGATCAAAAACATCTTTTCAGGTGGGGCAATGATCCTGACCACCATGGATGGTGACGACCTACCGCACCCTGCGAATGTAGACATAGTCAAAAGATACTACACATAAACGACCCGATAAGTTGAAAACTCGAAAGGGCGACTTGGGCAAAAATGGGCATCCCGGTGAATCGAAAACCCGAAAGGGCGGTTCAAGAAAAAATTAGGGATAAACAAAAAATATCTGTACACTCGGCAAGTTGAAAACCCCAAAGGGCGACTTGGGCAAAAAAAGGGTTTCTCGGTGGGCTGAAAACCCGAAAGGGCGGTCCAGGTAAAAGTTAGGGAATTAAGGTTATGACTATGTCTCGTCGGATCACTTTAAGGACAATATCTTCACCAGACAAGATCCTGGCTTCTGATCGATCCAGTCATCTTCGGACGAAGCAACGAATGGACAAGATATTCAGAGTGACGAAGGCTATAGCAGAATGGGAGCCCCATGGAATTTTTACACATAGCCACCTTTCTTTGTATAAATTTTTCTCATTTTTTATGACAACATTCTCTTACTAGGATGTCTGTCTCTTTTGTACAAAATACTTACACAAAGTTAATACAAAGATACTTCAAAGTGCAGAAAATTATTTGCCTTTTCTTTCTTTTTTACACTTGTGTTTTATTTGAAAACGTCCAATGATTTATTAAATAAGCATATGCATTTGAATATAATCACTGCTTACAAATAAAACAAAATGTGAAAGAATAATTACTGATAGGTTGAAAGGATATGAAAACATCTTTAGGCTATTCCGAGTGAAATCCCCTGCAGTACATCATCGAGGTCCCCAGTGGAGCCAAAAACTTGAAATACATGTCCCCCGCGGAGTTAAATTTCAAAATCCCCACCAGAACTAAGTTTCCAAACTCCCAATCTCCAGCGGAGCCAAAAACTTTGAACTTCAGACCCTCAGCAAAGATAAAACTTTCTTCCCCAACGAAGTCCAAAACTTCAACCCTTAAACCCCGGTGGAAGACTATCCAGTCTCCTCCAATTCCCCAGAAAGATGTCTTAAAACCAGAAAATTCCCCTGCAAGTTATCTTAGAGCCTGACAGCTAACTGTACGACAGCTTCGGATAATTCCTCAGTAGATTGGCATACAACCCAAGCTATTAAAAAACTCTCCAACAGAATAAACATTCTCCCCACAGAGTTATTTCCCAACAGATTGAAGATTCTCAATCCCCAGCCACAGTCATCAAGTTTCTCAGGATTCCCCAAACAGGTTTCTCAAGCATTACTCGAAATTATTCTTACAACATAATGTCTATCATGTTCCAACTTCAAAGGACTTGCAGGATCCCTGTATCCCCAGGAAAGTCGTGAAGGATTCTCACATTCCTACAGAAGCTATCAAAGTTTTGATAATCCCCGCGAGTTGCCAAAGATTTTTCTATCCACAGCAGCAGTCAGGGATTTATCTTCCCCGACAGCAGACAAAGATTTTATTATCTCCAATTCTCGAGGATTTATTTTCCTCAGCAAGACAGCTAATCAACTTACATGCACATACATTACATTCATAAATCATGAACATTGATAAAACACATACATTGTATCATACATTTCATGCAACATAACTTTGTATTTCAACTAACATTTTACCCTTTTCAGGATGAGATTAGCAGCTATATTTAACAAATATTCAAATCTCAGATACAACTTAGAGATGCTCCAGATACGAATGCTATTGCTCATTCAAATCAATGTTCAGATTCCTGTTCCAGTTCAAAATTATGAAGCCAGGGTTCGACGGGGTAATATCTTGATCATACTGAAGCCCGAAGATCAACCAGAAAATAGTTGAATCCCTAACAAGTTTTTGTGAAGCCTGGATTTTGACCAGATAGCAATACAAGAATGTGAAGCCTGGATTTTGACCAGATAACAGTAAGGTACACTGTGAAGTTTGGATTTTGACCAAATAACAGTTTACTCACCCAATTTCTTTGAAGCCCGGATTCAACCGGATATTAGTAGGCCCCAAAATCAAAAGGAAGCCCGGAGGCGACCAGATAACCATTTGATTTCCTTATGAAGCCTGGATGTTGACCAGATATGAAGTAAGGTATCGTGAAGCCTGGATTTTGACTAGATAGCAATACAAGACTGTGAAGCCTGGATTTTGACCAGATAACAGTGAGGTGCACTGCGAAGCTTGGATTTTGACCAAATAGCAGTTTACTTGGCTAATTACTAAGAAGTTTGAAGTTGACCAGATATTAGTATGCCTTAAATTCGAGTTGAAGCCCGGAGGCGACCAAGTAACAACTTAATTCATTCTAAAGCCTGGAGCACGACCAGATAAGAATTGAGAAATTGCGAAGCCTGGAGAACGACCAGATAGAAAGTCTAATCTCATCCCCCAGAAAGTCACTGAAGAGCCTGGAGCACGACCAAATGGTAGTGTATTTTCACCTCTTCAAACTAAGAGATGATTTCCCAGTAGAATAACGGACGACTGAAGCTCCTAAAATTCTATTTCTACCATGACAGAGACCAGCCTTCCCCGACATGATCCTCCTTAACAACAGGTATACAAGTTCTCGCAAAGGAATCTCTTGTGCGATTAACACTTCTTGGATGGCATCTTTAAGCCCATCTCCAACAAGATTCTATCATCCCCAAATGGCATCTTTAAGCCCATTCCTTCAACCACGTCTTGACGAGTGCAAATTTACGGGCACTCTAGTGTCCAATCCTCTTTTACCTTTGAGTCACGAAAGGCAAGCTCGCCAATCTAACTCTTCAGGTTCAAGAAGATTGAACAGGAGCAGATGTTGTACCCCAAAATTTTCCCTCTCATTTTATCAAGATTTCCCCTCACAAGACTCTTTGGATTCCAGACAGAATTAGGGTTTGCTCTACTCAAGATATCTCCTTGCACTGTTGATTTGAAATTAGGGTTTGAGTTTGCACAGGGATTTTTGGATTTCAAATGCTCAAAGTTACTTTAATACTTCATGTTGGATTTATATGATTGCCCCTACCAAGTTTCAAACTTTGAATCAAATTTTTGCCCAGTCAATTGGACAGTTGACTTGGAAATCAACTGTATTAGGAAAAAGTCAACTGTGACCAATTTACAGTCAAAACTCATAAATTTTGATCCACATCAACATTATAGACTCATATGGATCATTTGATCAAGTTTGGACCACAACTCCTCAAGAAATTTGATCAGATCATCAAAAGGGCAAAATGGTCATTTTTAGGGTTTTGACTGCAGAAGGGCAATTTCTGATTTTTAACCTAGCCAATGGAAAATTGGGTTCAATCATGGTTTCATGGATTCAATGGAATCATCTTGACCTAATCACAAGGTTCAAAAGATCTCAAAAGCATTGGATTGACAGATGAATTTTCCAGTCAACTAATCAAAAATTAACTGTACACTGAAAAGTCAAACTTTGACTTTTTGGTCAAAATCAAGTGCCAAGGGTCATTTTTCATCAAGATATGTCAAAAAATGAAACTTGTTCATCAAGAAACCTAAATTTTCACATTAGGGTTTAAGATTGAAAAATTTCATAACTTAGAATTTTTCTAAGTTATGAAATTTTCTTATTTTTTACCAACTTTGCCCAACATTTTCACCATGATGCAATTGGATTCAAACAAAACTTCCAACATGAAAGTTGTATTCCTCCACAAAATCAACAACTTTGATTCACAAAGTTTTCCAAAAATATGCTTGTATCTGAAGTTATGATTTTTGGAATAAGGGTCCATGAAACTTTTAACTTAGTGAAATTTTGCCCTAGTTTAGGCAGGATTTTGACCTATCTTCATGGCCATTTCTCACCTAGTTCCCATTGTAATTTCAAAATGAATTTCAAATATGTATTGTAGATCATGTTACAAGCTTTCCAAAATATCAAAGAACTCTCCAAAATCATTTTTCGTTAGGGAGAATCGAAGGTTTGAATTTGGGAAATTATCACTTTGATCCATGGCATTTTCATGTTGACACAAGTTGCAAAATCTGTCCAACTTTGCTTGTACTTGAATACAGGTCTCTAAACCCTTCCACACTCAAAAATTGAATGCAAACTCATTGGTTTAAGGCATTATTCTGATCAATGGAAGTTTACACAAGGGTTTAATCTATTTTTGGCAAAAAGGCAACAATGCTATTGTCATAAAGCACAACTTTATGTCAACTTGTTTCCCTTGAGCCTTGAACCCCTCTCTTTGCAGCAAACAAGTTCCATAAACTTAGGCAAAGGACAACCACTTTGTGCAGCTAGGAAGGAGGCATGTACAGGCTCTTTGCTTGATCACTTCACCCTTTTCTTCAAAACCAAGAAATGTGATAAAGTCTACACAACACTTCCATCTGATAAAACCAACTCTTGTAAACATTCCAAACAGATTTTGCATATTGCCTTGAACCAATAACACGAGCTAACCAATCCTCAAACACCCTTGAACTTCAAAGCACCTTCTTTTTGCAAAGCATGGCAGCTTCTGTATTTTTGTTTCCAAATCACAAACTAATCGTGCGTTTTGCCCCAAACCTCTTCCAATACACTCCATACAATCCACCTAAGCTCTCCCAACCATTGACCAATGACTGTGACTCCATTTACACCCTTCACCATTTCTGATTTCAGCTTGTGCAGGTTAACTTCTACAAGCTTATTCAAGCAAGTTCAAAGCCAACTAAGCATTGGGGAAGGTCAGAGGAGGTTCAAGCAAGCTCACAAACATCTCAGGCCTCACTGAAAATCTCTACATTGCCATACTCGAGTTCAACTGAAACAGGTATTTTCCAACTTTCTATCTCTCTATTTAGGAATCATTAGGCTTAGGTTTGTTAATAAAAAATGTAGTACTCATTGCCCTTAAGCTGTACATATGCATAGATTTTATTTAAGTTAACTATATTGAGAGAATTTAATTGATGAACTTCCTGAAAAAGTTAGGTTAGAAATTAGGGCCAGAGAAATTCTCTATGGTCTTTGAGAGTTAGATTAAGTTCTTTACATGGTTGGAATCGTGTTGAAAAATGCTATAACTTTCATGTTGCAAGTTTTTGTTTTTAAGCACAAATGCAGGATTTCCAGTTTTGAATACAATACGCGCGCGTTTCCTTGTGCTGGAGGACAGGGACGAAGAGGAACCTTGGGCTGGGCTTGGATTGTGTTGCTTTTTGCACCTCCTAGGCCTGCTATTTGCACCCCTTGACCCATTGTTTTATATTTTTATATTTTTCATTTCTTTTTTTAGTTTATGATTTTATTTCATTTTTCTAAACACTAAAAAATACCAAAAATATTTTCATAAATTTTTACATTTTATTTTATTATTATTTTTTTTTAGACATAGAAATAATTATTATATAGTATAAACTCTTATTTTTCTTTAATAAAAACTTGAAAATAATACATAAAAATATTTTATTTTTATTTTTATTATTTATATACTTAAATAATATTTTTTCTAACATATTTTATTTTTTGACTTTTTTTGATATTTATATATATTTTATTTTATTTTATTGTACATAAATAATATAATTAATATATATATATATATATATATATATATATATACTTTCTTAAAATAAATTAGGGTTTCCACCCTTAATAAAAATAATCTTTTATTTTATTATTTTTTTAATACATTAAATATTTTATTTTTTACATGAAATATAATACAAAAAGAATCACTTTTGCATATTCATATTTATTTGCATATTTAAATATTATCCATTCATTATTTGAACAATTAATTCAATTTGGTTGTAATAATCTTAGGATTTTAATTTGTTGCAAATAATCCCCTATTCCAATTTGTATCCCCCTCCCCATATCAATGTTGTAATAGCTTATATTTATTTTTACGCACTCTATGCTTTCAAATATGCCATGATAGAGATTAGGGTTTGTATGCAATATCCAAAATCAAAACAAATAGCTAGACCTAATGCAAGACATAAAAGCATGTAAATTGACAATACAATACACACACACACCTCTAGGGTTTCATCCACTTGTTGCCTTTAAAATGGCCATGGTATGCATGCTAGGTGTCTTGGCAAAACAAAAATCAAAACAAAAAGATCATAGTCCCTCGATGACGTTATCTTGGTTGCCTATACAAAATGATCTAGTTCCTCAAAAATTTGCTAAAGATACTTAGCACAATTGCTATCATGGTCAATACGATGACCCGCGTCTGTCCCGTTTAACATCCAAACACAAGGTTGTTTACCAAATGCAATGGTAAAACAACATGGTCAAAAGGTTAAAAATGTGTAGGAAAGATCTTTAAGTAGATAGGGTAGACAACCCTTAGTTACTTGAACAAAACTTGCAAACATCCTTGCTATTTTCAAAAGCACATCACAACACAATTTCAAAACATTTCCCAAAACAAACTTTCAAACTTTCAAACATTGAAACATCTTTTCAAAAGACAAACACCTTTGTATACACTCAAACAAGAATCATTACAAAGGTTGCCACAACGATGACCTCTTTTCAAAATACTTTCAAAACCACACACAAAGCACCATTTCAAACAATTGAAAAGCAAAAGCAAGTGATCTAAACAAGTAACTAAGAGCCCATGGATAACCATGGATGAAAAGGGTGCTTGCACCTTACCTTTTCATAATCTACCCCCTGAACCCAAGAAAACATCTCAAAGGTATTTCCTGTGCTTTTTGACCTTTCCTTTGGATAAAATAAAAAGTCGGTGGCGACTCTTGCTAAATTGAAACATTTGCGAACACAAACGCAAAACCTCAAGTCAGTTCTCCCACCGTATCACACACGGCTTTTCATCCGACACGTCTTAGGTTGTGAGACAATGAGAAGGGAAAACATATGATGGCTCCTTGTAACAAAGTATTCTTATATTTGGCGCATGATTCGGATAACTAACTTTGAACATTGCTGCTAAAGTAGATAGAGCATCTGCCAACTGATTTACTTCTCTAGGAATATGCTCAAAGGTGATCTCATCAAAAGCGGGAAACAACTCTAATATGTAATCTCTGTATGGAACTGAATTGGGGTGTAGTGTATCCCAATCAACTCGTACCTGGTATATTACTAAGGCATAATCCCCGTAAACTTCAAGAATCTTGATCTTCAAATCAATGGCTGCTTCAAGGCCCATTACACAAGCTTCATATTGTGCAACATTATTTGTGCAATTAAAGCATAACCTGGCCATGAAAGGTATGTGAGTATTGCATGGAGAAATTAGAACTGCCCCAATACCATGGCCTATAGCATTTGATGCGGTTCGATTCCTTCCTCATCATCAAGTTTCATAACATCCTCGTCTAGAAAGTCAAACTTCATTGACTGATACTATTCCAATTCTTGGTGAGCAAGATGATCTGCAATAATGCAACCTTTGATAGCCTTTTGTGTGATGTACTGAATGTCATACTCAAATAAAAGCATTTTCCACTGAGCCAATCTACCTGTAAGTGATGGTTTCTCGAAGATGTACTTTATCAGATCCATCTTAGATATCAGAAGTGTAGAGTGTATCAATATGTACTGCCTCAAATGTCGATCTGCCCACGTAAGAGCACAACAAGTCTTCTCAAGTAATGAATACCTTGATTTACAATCAGTAAACTTTTTGCTCAGGTAATAAATGGCATTTTCTTTTCGTCCAGTATCATCATGTTGTCCGAGCAAATAACCCATAGATCCTTCAAGCACATTCAGAAACATAATGAGTGGTCTCCCTGAAATTGGAGGTATGAGTATTGGTGACTCCTGAAGGTACTGTTTAATCTTCTCGAAGGCTTCTTGACAACTATCATCTCAATGGATGTCTTAATTCTTACGCAACAATTTAAAGATGGGTTCACAAGTAGCTGTAAGATGAGAAATGAACCTGGCTATATAATTCAACCTCCCAAGGAACCCACATACTTCTTTTTCACTTTTCGGTGCCGACATATCCTGTATTGCTCTTACCTTGTCGGGATCTACTTCAATTCCTTGCTGACTTATGATGAAACCAAGTAACTTTCCCGATCGAACCCCAAAGGTGCACTTGTTGGGATTAAGCCTTAACCTAAACTTTCATAGACGATCAAATAACTTTTGCAAAAGGACCATATGTTCTTCCTCAGTCTGTGATTTTGCAATCATATCATCCACATACACCTCGATCCCTTTATGGATCATATCATGAAAGAGAGTCACCATAGCATGCTGATATGTCAAACCAAAATTTTTGAGACCAAAAGGCATGACCATATAGAAAAAGGTACCCCAAGGAGTTGCGAAAGTTGTTTTGTCCATGTCTTCAGGAGCCATTTTTATCTGATTATAACCTGAGAATCCATCCATGAAGGAGAACACTGAAGACTGAGCAGTATTATCAACTAACACATAAATATGAGGCAACGGGAAATCATCCTTAGGGCTTGCTCTATTCAAATATCGGTAGTCAACACACATACATACCTTATTGTAATACGATGGGAGAACTGACTTGGTTTTTCATTTTATTGCAAATGTTGCGGATAGCAAGAGT
Organism: Vicia faba; assembly: GCA_948472305.1. Taxonomy (NCBI): domain Eukaryota; kingdom Viridiplantae; phylum Streptophyta; class Magnoliopsida; order Fabales; family Fabaceae; genus Vicia; species Vicia faba. The sequence goes on along the minus strand of OX451736.1, from coordinate 1,224,843,352 downwards.
CGCCACCGACTCTTCTTTTATCCAATAAGGAAAGGATGAAAATAACAGGAAATACCTTTGAGATTTTTGAGTTCGGGGGTTAGGTTATGAAAAGGTAAGGTGTTAGCACCCTTTTCATCCATAGTTATCTACGGGCTCTTAATCGCTTAGCTCTCTTTGTTTTGAAAATTGCTTTGTGTTGTGCATGTTTGAAAATATTTTGAAATGCCAATTGTAAGGAAAGACTTTGTAATGATTCCCGTATCTGTCCTCGAGAATGCGTACAAGGTGTTTGTTTGAAAATATTTATTGAAAAGTGTCTGTGTGAAATGATTGTGAGCAAGCGATTACAAGCGTTGTACCTACTCAAGGTCTTTATTGTACTTTTCCTACTCCTTTAGATAGTGCTACCCTACCATTAGTTAGTAGGAAGCCATATCATTGGATGTGTGAGGGACAGGCGCGGGGTCGTCGTTATGGTCATAAAAGGCAACATATAGGGACACCTTAGCAATTCAAAGGGACTGTCATCATATATTCGTAGGAAACATCGAGGGAAAAGATCATTTCTCGTAGGCAACTCGAGGGACATCACGGGACTATGTTCTGTATGATGATTTTAATCGAGGCTCTTTGCTAAGGGTATCCCTACGTTTGAGGGACATGACCATTTTCTGAGGCAACGAGTGAGGCTACGCTAGAGGTGCATGTGTGAAAAGTGATTCAATTCAGTTATTTATCTTGTATTTAGGGTTAGCTATGTTCGTTTTTATGTCTTTCCATGCAAACCCTAATTAAGCTAAACAATTATAAGGAAATCGGTAAAATGCAGAAAGTAAAGGCAGAAATTAATGGGTCCTACGCTATTACAAAGCTTCGGGAGAGGGGGTACAAATAATAAAAATTAGGGGGGAAAGAGTAAAACCCTAATTTAAACTATTACAAACCGTAGCAGTTACATAATTGGGAAAATAATTCAAAAAAATAGTAAAGTACGCGAAGATTGTAAAATAAAGGGAAAAAGGAAATTGTTTGTGATTTTTTTATGAAAAGAAATTTGATGATTAATCTAAAACCTAATTGATTTTAATTAATTAAAAAAATTAGTTAATTAAATTAATCAAAACTAATTATCCTAATTAATTTAATAAATAAAAAATCAAAATTAATTTATTAAAAAGAAACTAAACCTAGTTTGTTTTAATGTTGATTAAAGAAAAATAATTAAGGTTATTAAAAAATTAGGGTTAACATAAAAATGTGAGAGAAAAGAGTTAGTAAAAAAAGAGGGAAAAAAGAATGTTAAGGGTGGGTGTTGAACCCATGCCCCCTGCCTCTCCAGCGTGCAAGCCTGCCTACTGAGCTACACGCCTTTGGTGTTTAGAAACAAGAACAAAGCAAAATATGTTAAACGTGTTAGTTTGGAAAAATCAAAACAAAAGAATGTCAAAAGGCTGGGATCGAACCCGCCCCCTTCAGTACCAACGTCTTATCATGCGTGCTCTTTCCGCCAGGACGTTCCACTTTTCGCGTTAGTCATGCAACAATCAAACAATATAAAATAAATGTGTAGGAGCCAAACCAACACCTTCGGTGGTTAACTCCTTCTTCTCCGGCGAGGGTGTTTTCCAAACCTGTGAAATCAAGGCAAGGTGAGAATAAAAAGAATCCTTGTCCACTAATTGAGGCCTCACGAATCTAATGGTGACATTTGTTTTGATTGAAACGGCCTGTAACGAGCTCGGTGCCCTAAAAATGGAACCTGGTCATTCTGGAATTAGATCTCACATGTTATGCGTCCAACCTGTTCTAATGATGAATATATACACATACAAATACACAAGTTAATTAACAATGCATAAATCGTAAGTTTTGGATTTGAAAAATTATACCAAACCGGTGAGGATGGAACATGGCCTTCCTGCGTGCTTTTGGCTTCAAAGAGGGTAGGGATGATCTCCTGGAACATTCAGGGAGATGATTGGATCGTTGTAATTGATTGACAAGGGATGGAGATGAGAGTTTGAATTTGCCCTAATTCTTTAAAAATTTGAGAATTTTGCTAGGGTTTTTTGAGGCAGCTTTCACGTGTCCTGTTGATCGGAGCTTGTTGTGTATATATAGGACAATCAAATTAGGTTAACAAAAGTGGGAGAAATCCTGTCATTAAGAGGTGAAGATTTTATTGAAAATTTGTATGGAAAATTTGTATGTTTTGCTCAATCTTGCACCAATTAACCTTACACGAATTTGACAACTTGCACATGTAATCTTGGGCCTCCAACATGACTGAAATCAAAAGCCTTGTGCCTTAGTCCATTAATTTTATACTTTATTTGATTTATTTTGTGTTTAATTGAATAAAAACAAAAATAAATAAAATAAAAATATAAAATAATGCATGAGTAGACTTATAGGTCCTTAAAGATGTCATGATCACGTTTGGATCTGAAAACTTAGGCCCAATAGCCCAAAATTACAAATTTGCTCAATTTGGAATTCATGCATTCTCTCAAAATTTCCCAACTTGCACTAGCCATAACTCTCCATTTTTATCTTTAGACGGTGATCTTGGACTTTTTGGAAAGCTCAAGATGTCCTCTACAATCTCTATGCTGATCATTTTTGCTTTTGAAGACTTTGTCTTGATGTAAGTTGCCTTGACAAAAAGTGTCTTTTTGTTGACATTTAAAATGACCTGTAATGTATTGGCTTATCTAACTCAAATGATGCATTTTTGGACTTGAGCTTAGAGACACAAAGTTGTAGAGAATTTAATTCCCTTCAAAATGAGATTTGGTTGGGGAAAAGCTGATGAAGCATGTGAAAGTTATGATTGGTCAAAGTTCAGTTGACTTCTCCTAAGGAAACCCTAATTTGGAAACTTTTGAATTTTGATGATTTGAGGGTTTTTCTTGAGGAATCATGATTAACCCTTGATTAAAGGATGGATATTACTTCAAAAAGTTTATGTTGACCAAAAATCTTGTAGTTTGACTGTATGTTGACCATAATTGACTTTTTACCCAACATAGTTGATTTTTAGTCATCTGAGCCATTGACTGAGCAAACTTGTGATGCAAGGCTTGAAACTTGATATGAGAATTCTTTGGAGGCATATGAAGAACCATGAAAACCACTTGAGACCTTTTAAATCCAATCATCCTTGAGAAATACCAAAACCCTAATTGTGGATCCATTGCTTATGAGGAGAATTTGTCTGAACAATTCTTGACCCACCTCGAGCATTTGAGAACCCTAGGAGAATGTATTGAATGAAAATGGGAGGGAAAGATTTGGGTTACAACATCTGCCCCTATTCAATCTTTATAAACCCGAAGAGTTAGATTGGCATGTCCGCCATTCGTGACTTGAAGGTAGAAGATGATTGAAAACTTAAATGTCCAGAAATTTGCACTCGCATGTACATGCAATAACTTTATTGGTATTGCTTGAATGGGCTTAAAGATTCCATTCGGAGAGGTGGCAGAGGGTCTTCGGAGATGGGCTTATAGATGCCATCCAATAATAACTGTTTATAGATGTATCAAAATGAGTCTACGCTTGACTGTATCCGCGGAATGCTTTTCAGAATGACACTCTGAAGGAAAATGCTTTTCAGAATTCATTCTCTGAAGGGAAGTGTTCGTCATGTAGATAGTTTCCCCATCCTGTTTGAGGAATTGATCTACAATTTGTTTTTGTTGGTAAACACGTCCTGTTTCAGGAAATTATACCACGTGGTGATAAAGATAGTCGCCCCGTCCTGTTTCGAGAATTGATCTTCATCTGGCCATAAAGATAGAAAGATAGTTTCCTTGTCCTATTTCGGGAGTTAATATTTGATCGGTTGTATAGATAGTTTCCCTATCTTGTTTCGGGAGTTAATCTTAACCTGTTCATGTAGATAGTCGCCCCGTCCTATTTCGGGAATTGATCTACAATTTGTTTTCACAAATAGTTTCCATGTCTTGTTTCAGGAATTAATATGTGTCTGGTCATCCAGATAGTTGCCCCGTCTTATTTCGGGAATTAATCTCCGACCTGGTCATATAGATAGTTTTCGTATCTTGTTTCGGGAATTAATCTTGGACCTGTTTGAGAATTGTTGATGATATTCGTCTGTTTGTAGACTTTACCTGAAAAAATAAAGAGTTAGCTCTATGCAATGTCATGATGTATGAAATGTATTGCGTAATTATGTTCTCAAAGTAAATGAGAGTATGCTATATGCATTTCGTATGCATATGATATGATATTTTGTAAATGATATATGAATGTGAAATGTCATCTAAGCATATTGGTAGCTTCGTATAACATCTCTGAAATGGGAAAATAAATCCCTGACTATTGCTGGGGATGAAGGATATGTGTAATCTTCAATCTTGTCTAGAAAGTTTCCACTGGGAATTCCTGCTTTCTGTTTAAGGAAACTCTGTTGGGGAATGTGATTTATGCTTGTGGAGAAAAGTTCAAGAACATTGTTCGTTCACCGTTCTACTGGGGAATTTAATTCTTATATACCCTGAATGGGGATAAAAGAGATGGATAACCTTTCGAGGTGCTGCCTGACTGGGTTTTCGATATGGATGTCGACTCGTCTGGGGAGGATAATATTAACTGATATCTGGTCTGATTTCATATTCCATAGCAACTCCCTTTGGGCATGGTAATCTGGACTACCCTTTATTGGAGAGAGAAATTTTTCCGGTGACTTGTAGTAGTCAAAGGAACAGATTAAAGCTGGAGAGACTGTATCCTGTTGGGTAAATAAATCCTGTTGGGGAAATAAACCCTGCTGGAGAAACACTATGCTGAGGAAATATACCTGCTGGGGGAATATATTCTGCTGAGGAAATGAACCCTGCTGGAGAAGAGAATTTTTGCGAACTGTTCTGGTGACATACTCTCTAACGAGGATTAGGACTCTGTAGTTGGCGACATTGTCGGGGAAAAGATCATACTTCTTTGTCCTCTAGGGGGATCTGTTGGGGAGTATGATTAGGGTGTTTCAGACTCGCGGGGAATGTACCTTTGTTGAAGACGAGCTTCTAAAGCTGACTCTGTGGGGGTAATCCCATGGAGGTTTCTCTGTGGGGATTTGCGGATGACTTGAACATTATCCCAACTCCTAGAGTCTCGAATAAATACTTATTCTTGTTTTCATGCGTATATTTGTTAATAATAATCATATTCATATGCATATGTTTGTTTAATTTAGTCATTGGACATTTTTGCCAACAAAACAGAAAAAGTAAAAACAGAATTTGAATTTTGAAATTGTATTTATATTGATAGTTTGCCTATAAATAGGTGATTGTTATACAAAGAGACAGAAATCCTAGTAAGAGGAAATCGTCGTGAAATGAAAGGAGTACAAAGTAAAACAAAACATGTAGCTACGTGTAAATGATCTCGTTAGGTTTCAACTCTTCCATTGCCCCTATGTCTTTGAGCATCTCATCCCTTTCTATCAGAAGAAGTTGACTGAATTGATCGGTACCATTCAAACTTGAAGTTGGTAATAAAGCTGGTTGTAAGTTTTCCAACAGGACATAGTCGTACGCTTTAATCCCTAATTTTTGTTTGGACCTCCCTTTCGGGTTTTCAGTCCACCGGGATACCCTTTTCTCCCAAGCCGCCTTTCCAGGTTTTCGACTTGCCGAGTGTATAATATTATATATATACCTTAATTTTTCCCGAACCCTTTTGGTTCGCCAGGATGCCCTTATTTTTTCCTAGGCCAGTCAACCTAGCGGGTTGTTTTTATGCGTAGTATCTTTTAACTATGTCTGCATTCACAGGGTGTGGAAGATCTTCACCATCCATGGTGGTAAGTATCATTGCACCGCCCGAAAATATCTTCTTGATTACAAATGGCCCTTCGTAAGTGGGAGTCCAGTTTCCCCTGGGATCACCTCGCGGTTGGATGATGCACTTTATTACCAAGTCACCAGCCTAATATACCTAATGCTTGATTCTTTTATTGAATGCTTTGATCATACGCTTCTGATACATCTGACCATGACAAACAGCCACAAGCCTTTTCTCATCAATCAAATTCAATTGATCCAACCTAGTATGAATCCATTCTTCTTTGTCTAAGTCTGCATCTTTCATAATTCTTAGGGAAGGAATCTAAACTTTGACAGCTAGGACAACCTCCATACCATAGACCAGAGAGAATGGGGTTTCCCTAGTTGATGTTCGTGCCGAAGTGAGATAGCCATGGAGGGTGAATGATAACATCTCGTGCCAATCTTTATACGTCACCGTCATTTTTTGTATAATCTTCTTAATGATCTTATTGGCGGCTTCCACTGTACCATTCATATTCGGTCGATATGAAGAAGAATTGTGGTGCTTGATCTTGAACTATGTGTAGAGTTCTATGATCATAGTGTTGTTGAGATTGGTGCCATTGTCTGTGATAATCCTCTCGAGGAGGCTATACCGACATATAAAGTTATGCTTAATGAATCGGGCGACCATATTCTTGGTAACAGAGGCGAACGAGGCTGCTTCAACCCATTTTATGAAGTAATCAATAGCGACGAGGATGAAGCGATGTCCGTTGGAAGCAGTAATTTTAATCTCTCCAATCATATCAATGCCCCACATTGAAAACGGCCAAGGAGAAGTCAAGACATTAGAGGTACCGGAGGCACATGTACTTTGTCAGCATAGATCTGACATTTGTGGCAAGTTCTCGAGTGGTGATGGCAGTCGGTTTCTGTCGACCAATAGTAACCTGCTCTCATAATTTTCTTAGCCATAGTATACCACTGGAGTGAGTACTAAAGATACCTTTGTGCATATCTTCCATAATCTTCTCCGCCTCTTTCTTGTCCATATAATGAAGTAGAGTCGAATCATGGTTGCGCCTATACAAAATTCTGTTACTTAGGAAGAACTTGGCTGAGAACCTCCGCATGAATTTATTGTGATTGATAGATGCTCCTTCAGGGTACTCCTGAGCCTCAAGGTAACCTTTTACTTCATGAAACCAAGGCTTCTCATCTACTCTGCCAGTGTCGACTTTGTAATAGTGTGCAGGTTTGTCTGGTATCTCAATGGTAATTCTGGGAGTCTCGTTGTCCCATTTGACTTTAAACATAGATGACATTGTAACGAATATGTCTGCCAATTGGTTTTCTCCTCTTGGGATGTGTTCAAAAGTGATCTCCTCGTAGTACATAATTAAGGTCAGAACATGCTCTCTATAAGGAATGAGATTCAGATGCTTAGTATCCCATTCTCCCTTGATTTTATAAATTACTAGGGCTGAATCCCCATATACGCTAAAGAACTTGATTCTCAGGTCAATAGCAGCTTTAATACCCATGATGCACGCTTTGTATTCAGCCATGTTGTTGGTACAGTCAAAGCATAATCTGGAGGTGACGGGCGTATGGAAATCCTGAGGAGAGATGATTACAGCACCGATCCCATTACCAAGTGCGTTAGAATCTCCATCAAAAACCATAGTCCATCGGGATCTTGGCTCAGGTCCTTCATACGATCCAGGTTCTTCACAATCTGTAACTAGCATAATGTTTTCGTCCCGAAATTCGAAGTTCATAGATTGGTAGTCGTCTACAGCTTGATGAGCCAAATGATCTGCCAATACACTTCCTTTGATTTCTTTTTGAGTGGTGTACTTAATGTCTTATTCTGTGAAGAACATTTGCCATCGGGCTATTCTTCTGGATAGAGCTGGCTTCTGGAATATGTATTTGATGGGATCCATTTTAGAGATCAATAAGGTAGTATGGGTCAACATATACTGTCTTAATTGTCGAGCAGCCCATGCCAAAGCGCAACAAGTTTTCTCGAGCAGTGAGTATCTTGTTTCACAGTCGGTAAACTTTTTGCTAAGGTAGTATATTGCATGCTCTTTTTCGACCAGACTCGTCATGCTGGCCCAGTACACACCCCATTGAATTCTCTAGCATGGTTAGGTACATGATTAAAGGTCTTCCTTCAACTGGTGGCATTAGAATTGGAGGTTCTTGTAGGTACTCCTTGATTTTGTCAAAGGCTGTCTGACAACCGTTGTTCCATTTTATTATTTGATCTTTCTTCAGGAACTTGAAGATCGGCTCATAAGTAGTGGTCAAATGAGAAATGAATCGGCGAGTGGGAATTTATTGAATAGATTTTAATTTGCGGGATCAACCTCAATACCTTTACTGCTAACGACGAAACCCAAGAGTTTACCAGATCTCACCCCAAAGGTGCACTTGTTTGGATTCAATCTCAGCTTAAATTTCTTCAATCTCTCAAACAGCTTGTGTAGATGGTCAAGATGCTCTTCTTCTGTCTGAGATCTGGCTATCATGTCGCGATGTAGACCTTTATTTCATGATGAATCATGTCATGGAACAAAGCTACCATAGCACGCTTATATGTTGCACCGACGTTCTTCAACCCAAAAGGCATAACCTTGTAGCAGAAAGTGCCCCACTGTGTAATAAAAGTAGTCGTTTCCATGTCTTCAAGTTCCATCTTAATCTGATTATACCCTGAGAAGTCGTCCATGAAAGAGAATACATTGTGCTGAGAGGTGTTGTCAACCAAACATCAATATGTGGCAGTGGGAAATCATCTTTGGGGCTTTCCCTATTCAGATCCCTGTAGTCTACACACATGCGTACTTTTCCATCTTTCTTCGTATAACATTTGCAACCCATTGGGCATATGATGTAACAGCCAAGAAACCTACATTGAATTGCTTTATAACCTCAGCCTTGATCTTCTCTGACATCTCGGGACGCATGCGATGAACCTTCTGCTTAATCGGAGAATAACCCTCTTTCATTGGCAGCCGCTGAACTATAATATCAGTATCGAGCCCTGGCATGTCTTCGTACGACCAAGCAAAGATCTCAACATATTCATGCAACATCTTAATTGACCTGTTCTTGATACTGCCCTCTAGGTCGGCGCCTATCTTGACCTTTTTCCTGTCCGTCTCAGAACCCAATTTTACGACTTTAACTGGCTCTTCATGCGGTTGTATGGCCTTTTCCTCTTGCACTAATAGTCTGGAAAGTTCTCCTGGTATCTCACAATTTTCCTTATCTTTGTTCTTGGCTTGGTAGATTGTATTTTCAAAGTCATAAGTGGAAATAGCAGAGTCGTTATCAACGGGATCCAGAGTGGATGGGGATCTGCAATGTATTGTGTGGGTGTGTGTAAGAACACATAGCTACTCAAACATGATAAAAAGTAAAAAGAAAGAAAGAGAGCAAAAAATTTGAATGCAAAATGTCCAATGCTTTTATTAAATGAACACATGTTTATGAAATAACAACCGTTAACAAACGAACCATTGTGCCCCGGTAAGGCAAAAGGCTTAAAGTCATTGTTTAAATATTATAAAGCCAAAACTTGAAATCGATAAAAACAGAAGTGTAGCTATTACTCTTGACTAAAGGAGATAGAGATAATGTCTTCCGCCTTCCATTTTCTGAGCTCTTTGCCGATGGTAGGAAAGATCCAGCTGTCGAGGTCATGATCACTGTCAGTATTTTCTATAGTGTTGACTCCATTATTGTTGATGAAGAATGGTGGTCTTCCAGCACGGGCACGACGAACAACCCTTTGACCCTCTACAGTGAAACCCATACCAAATTTTTCATATTTATATGGAATGTCAGGAAGCTGACCCCAAATAGTATAACCACCTTCTTCTATAGCAACTTTAGCGTCTTTAAATAGGCCATTATAGGCGGAACCTTGGTAACCTTGAGAATGGAAGAAACATCTTTAGTTGAGGCAGTAGGGATAACTTTAAAACTATAATAGGGAGTGTCGATGAATTTTCCGTCCATCTCTACATACCTGAATGAATTTAAGTGGCTAACCATGTACTCTTCTTCACCGCAGACAGTAACGACCTTTCCGTTCATAGGATGTTTTAGCTTCTGATGTAGGGTTAAGGTAACAACACCTTCCCCATGGATCCAGGGACATCCCAGTAGGAAAGAATAAGTTATCCGAATATCCATCACGTAAAAGGTGGATTCAGAGATCTGCAAGCCTACCTTGATCGGAAGATCTACCTCTTCGTGTACCATCCTCTTTGACCCGTCAAAGGCTTGAACTATAATATCAAGGGTTTTAGCCCTACCCCTTTGTAATAAAGTCTTTCCAAAGTTCCCTTCGGTAGAACATTTAAGGAGGATCCAATATCAACCAATACAAGAGCCAAAGTAGTACCCCTGCATTCAATGGAGACATACATGGCCTTATTGTGATTTCTCCCTTCTGGAGTCAGATCAACATCAGAGAAACCTAATCCATTGTAGGTCGTTAAGCTAGCAACATAGCTTCCAAATTGGTCAGCAGAAATCTCTTGTGGCACGTGAGCAGACTTCAAGAATTTTACTAAAGCCTGTGCATGGGCTTTGGAACACGGTAGCAGGGATAACATGGAGATTTTGGATAGTGTCTTCCCCAGCTGTTCAACAATATTGTAATCGCTCTTACGGATTATTTTCAATACCTCTTCCAACTCTTGCCTAGAGGTGTCTTCAGCTATAATCTCTTTAGGCGCCTCCGTCTAGGTGGGCTCTGTTATTGGCTCTTTTCCCTGAACCTCTGCAGTTGACTCGGTAGCGGTAATTCTAACAGGTGTAACGACAATCTTCAGAGAGATTTCCGGGGAGAAAACCCTTCTTCTCCATGTAACCTTATTGGTCCCAACAATATTATCAATTCCGGGATCAGCAACTTCAGTGACTTCATCTTCAAGAGTCGGTAGTTCTTTCTTGATGCCATGGTAGTAGACGTCGGATCCATAGTTCCACGAGATAGCTTTATCCGAAGAATATGGGATGGGTCCAAGTGTAGTGATGATTAGAGGAGTAGCTTTCAGATTGAAAATAATCCTTACAGGACCTTTGGAGGTGATCCTGACAAGAGGGCCGAATATTACGGTTAAGTCTTGAAACATGTCCTCAGTAGACAAAACCTTCTCAACCAAGATTATATGATTGTCCATTAGGTGTTGAATGTCTTCCTTCAGTAACTTGCAGCCATTGGGTTGGGCTGCGCAGCAGTAACATTTTTCAATACAACCCGAAAATAAACCGACCTGTAGTAGATTCTTCTTAATAACTGGGAGGGGAGTAACCAATTCACTTACAGTAGCAACATAAAGAACTTCGTCAATGGCACTTATGCCTTTGTCATGCTTCAACATAGGTGCAGTAATTACATTTGGGGTCTCCGAAGGACCAAACTTAATTTCTTTGTTGTCAATCATATCCTGAATTTTGTTTTTCAGGGCCCAACAGTTATTGGTGTCGTTCCCAGGACTGTTGGAATGGTAGGTGTTGTACCCCAATATTTTCCCTCCCCTTTTACTCAACAAATGCCCATTGAGCTCCCCAACTTGCCCAAGGATGATCAAGAATTGACCATACAAATTCTCCTCCCGAGGCAATGAACATCTAACTAGGGTTTCAATTTTCATCAAGATGTATGAGCTTAAAAGGTCTCAAATGTCTTCCATCGCCATAATGTGTCTTCAAGATTATCCATGACAAATTTCATGCTTTGCACTACAAGTTTGCTCAGTCAACTGCTCAAATGCTAGAAAATCAACTATATTAGGTCAAAAGTCAACTTTAGCCCATATACAATCAAACTTCAAGATTTTTGTCAACATCAACATTTTGAAGTGATATACATCATTTGATCAAGGGTTGATCATGATTCCTCAAGAAATGCTCCTAATTCATCAAAATTAAAAAATTACTGATTAGGGTTTCTATAGGAAAAGTCAACTGAACTTTGACCAGCCATAACTTTCTCATACTTTATTAGAAATTTTTCCACCAAGGCTCATTTTGAACAGAATCCAATTCCCTACAACTTATGTTCATCCCTAAAGTTCAAGAAATGCATCAATTGAAAGATACAAGCTTATACATTATGGGTCCTTTCAAAAAGTCAATAAAAACACCTTTTGGGTCAAAGCTCCTTACATGAACATGGAAGATCCAATTAAGATGAAACCAAAAGGGTTATTTAGAGGACATCCTAAGCTCTATAAAAAGTCCAAGAACAACCTCATAGAGTTAAAATGGAGAAAGATATGCATTGCTAAAGTTGACCAATCTTTGGAAAAATGCATGAAGCAAATATTGAACTAACTTGGAATTTCTCCAAATGGGCCTATATTTTTATGTTTGAAACTTGTTTCTAACATGGTCCACGACCTCTAAGCCCATCCATGCCATATTTGGTCATTTATTTAATTTATTATGATTTTTAGTCATTAACAATTCAATTTAAATTAAATAAATGATAAAAAAATATATCAAGATTGCATGGGCTTGATCTCCAAATCTCTTAAGGCCTAAAATAGCTCAGGATAGGTTGGAAAATCACGTGGAGTTCATTTGTGCAATATTTGACCAATTTTGGAAATATTTCATATTATTCCAAAACAAATATTATCTGATGAATGCATGAGATCCTTTCCACTTTGGTTGACCTAATGTTGTCTCATATATATGCACAACCATTCAGAAGTAAATGGATGCGCAGTTGGGGAGACTTTCCTAGTGTCTCTTTGATTGGATTGCGAGGTTGTATTAATTATAACCCTACTTTGGCCCTACGACAATTAGGGTATTCTTTGGAAGACAGACCTTCGGACGAGCAACTCCGACCATTGATCATCCACGACAAGGGTATAGAAGACCAATGGTTGTTCAATAAGGTTATTCGAACTTGGAACAAGGTTAACAAGAGGAAAGCCGAAAGAAATAATTCCATTGCAAGAGAACCCTACACCATATGGGTCCGAGATAGGGTGCAAATTATCAAGCTTCCATTCGAAATAGATCCAGAGTATAAGTCAGAGGTCCCAGATGTAACGCCTATGTCCTTGGAAGAAGTCGACAGTCTGAAAAGCGCCTTAAAGCAAGCTCAAAGGGAAAAAGAAGCACTAGAACTCAACCTCCTCAATATGACCAAAGAAAAGAAACAGATGCAGCTCATACTTGAGTCAAAGGGCGAACAAATTGAGAGAGGTCAAAAGGCATTGGAGAAAGAGAGTCTCAAATAGAAGCGTACAACTGAAGGATTGTTGAGTGCAACATTCAACCTAGATTCCCATGACCAAAAGTTAGAGGAGGCCGCCATTGAAATCGAAAGGTTAACCAGATGGTATGTGTGATACGGTGGCAGAACCGACTGTTTAATATTGGTTTGCATTTTGCGTTTTGTGTTCGCAAAATGTCGCGGTAAGAAAGAATCGCCACCTACTTTTATTTCATCCAACCGAAAAGGAAAAAAGTACAGAAAAAAAAAATCCTTTTTTGAGATATTTTGAGTACGGGGGGTAGATTATAGAAAGGGAAGGTGTTAGCACACTTTCTATCCATGGTTTTCCATGGGCTCTTAGGTACTTTCTCATTTTTAAATTGCTTGTGTTTGTGTGCTTTGTTTTGAAAAAAAGGTTTACTTCGTGATAACCCTTGTATCAGTCCTCAAACGTGTGACGAAGTTGTTTTGAAAATTGTTTTGAAATGTATAAGTGTGAAAAGTTTTGATTTGAGCAAGTACCTACTAGCATCTACTTACTCGAAAAAAGATCGTTTCTATTCTTGTTTCCTTTAGACAGCGCTATCCTACTATTGAGAAATAGGTAGCACCGTCGTTGGATTTTGTAAGGGTCAATTCGAAAGGGACGTACGATCACTAAAGCAATGTTAGGACACCCTAGTAATAACCCTAAAGTCTTAAGATCTTTCTTGAGGCAAAATTTTTGAGGAAACATTTCCGAGGAAACATTTCCGAGGCAACACGAATGGGACGTTTGATATTTTTTAGACAGGAGAGCAACCACTAAGACACCCTATGCTTAATGATCGTTTACCGAAGGCCACCGAAGTGAGAGTATGCCCTAAGAGTGATATGTGAAAGTAATTTGTTTCAGTTATTTATCTTTGCACATTAGGGTTTTCTAACCGTTTTAATTTGTCATGCATTCTTTCCATACAATCCTATTAGCATACATCTAGACAGTTAAATATTTGAAGGAATTAAAGGTGCGAGAAAATAAATCTACGTTATTACAAGGCTTCGGGGAGGGGGATTAATTACATAGACAAAAACCCGGGAAATTAAACAGTAAATAAAACCCTAAATTAACTATTACAAACCATGAACAGTTACAAAAATATTGGCAAAAAAATAATAAGCACGCGGCGGATTAAATGCGAGGCGATTAGGGTTTTGACCCTTGACTAAACCTATTTGCGATTGACTAAAAAAAGATGCTTTTGTCATGTTTTGTTATTCAAGAAAATAATGAAACAATTAAATTAAAAAGAGAATCCTAAGTTCTAATTAAATTTAAATTAAGAAAACTAAATTAATTCATTCTAAGAAAAACTAATTTTTTGTATTTTTTCATTTATTTGAGAAAGAAAGAAAAATTAAATCAAGAGTTAACCTAATTTTCTAATTGAATTTTAATTGTGAAAGAAATTAAAATTGCCCTAAATTAATTAAACTAATTAACTAAAAAACCTTTATTAAAGAAAATAAATATTTTTTTGTGATTTTTGATTGGTTAATTTAAAATAAATTTTGTGTTGATGAAAAGCAAGATAATTAAAGAAAAGGAAATAAAGAAAAATAGTAGAAATAACCAAATGGGCTTGCTGTCAGGAGATCTGGCTGGAGACGGATCCAGAAGATGATGACCCTCAAAAGGTGAGGTGCATTGGATTTGGTTCTGGCTGATGGATCCAGAAGATAATGACCCTCAGAAGGTGAGGTGCGCTGGATTTGGTTCTGGATGATAGATCTAGAAAATGATGACCCTCAGAAGGTGAGGTGCGCTGGATCTGGTTCTGGCTGATGGATCTAGAAGATGATGACCCTCAAAAGGTGTATGTACTGGATCTGGTGAAAACACTGGAGAAAAATGCCAAAAGCTCACGCCTGGGATCGAACCCAGGACATGAGTTTCTGATTTCCTTCCTTTGACCAATTGTGCTGGATGTTGACTTTTAATATAATAAAAACAAATAAAATATTGGAAAACAAGTTAATGGTCAGAATAACGCGCCAGAATTTAAACCAGCCATTCAGGTTGTGACACGCTGTTTTCTTCTTCCCTGGAACTGTCGTTTTAGGCTCTGAACCTTTACCTACAGACGCAGTTCTGTTGTTGAAACCTGTGTCATTCAAAAATCAAGCACACGCAATATAAATTCAATTGGGGACCATGAATCAATTGGGTTTGAAGCTCTGATCATCATGGTACCCATTATCAAGCCTAATTTTGCTTGAAACCCAAAACCCCAAATTGGAGCACGAAACCCTAACAATGGCAAAAACTTGTTTCTGCACTGTAACTTAAATCAAACTATCCAGAAGTGTTGCAAACATGATGATGATCACAAATATGTAACTTAAACATGCTAAAGATGTAGGAATTACAGTAATCGAATTTGGATAATTTTGAAAACCGTGAGAATGATAGGAAGTGATTCTGGACGTGTAGGGGACCTAGGAGTGATTGGAATAACTTCCTGGGATTTCCTGGAATAGATTGCTGGCCTTGAATTGCTCTCAAAGGTCCTCTATCCTGAAATCAGAACCTCACTTTTTGCCAAGATTTTTGAGTTTCGTTCTAACTGTTTCACACCTCTCACCTCCCCTCTTTTTGCTTTGTTCTTGTTCATTATATATCCCTTAATGAATTAGGGTTGCAAAACAGATTGAATCTTGAAGCTTTGATGAGATTTGATTTGATTTTCAATTTGTATGATATCCTTCCAAATTTTGCCTAATCTTGCCAATCTCGTGCCAATCAGCCTTGATATGATCTGATTCTGATATGCCAGCATAATGAGCTTATGATTTTGTCCAAAAATCCAATCAAAACAAATCTTTGCTATTATTTACCAATTATTTGATTTAATTCAATTTTTAATAAATAAAAAATCAAAATAAAATAAATAATGAAGCAAATAACATGTGAGTGAGCATTTGGGTCGTGGACCATGTTATAAGTGAGGTGCAAGCATAAAAAGTTTGGCCCATTTAGCAAAAAATGCAAATTTGAGCACATTTGACTTTTCGCAATTTTGCAAAAATGGTCAACTTGGCCAATGCATAACTCTCTCAATTTTGACCCTAGAGAGGCGTTCTTGGATTTTTTAGAAATCTTAGGATGTCCTCTAAGCAACCCTTTTGGTCTCATCTCAATTGAGTCTTCCATGTTAATGTATGAAGCTTTGACCCAAAAGGTGTTTTTGTTGACTTTTCAAAGGGACCTATAATGTCAAAATTCGTATCTTTTTGTGAGTGCAAAATTTGGATTTGGGAGCTGAAGTTGAATTGTAGGGAATTTCATCCTCTTAAAAATGAGCTTTGGATGGGTCATTTATGATGAAGTATGAGAAATTTATGCTTGGTCAAAGTTGAGTTGACTGTCCTACAAAACCCTAATTTTGCAACTTTTGGGTTTTGATGAATTGTGAGCAATCCCTGAGGAATCATGATCAACCTTTGATAAAATGATGAATAATACTTAAAAATGAGGATGTTGACCAAAAATCTTGAAGTTTTACTGTATGTGGGCCATAGTTGACTTTTGGCCCAATACAGTTGATTTTCAGGCATTTGAGCAATTGACTGAGCAAACTTCTTCTGCAAGGCTTGAAACTTGACATGGATGATCTTGAGAACATATTAGGACAATGGTGAGCATTTGAGTCCTTTGTGGTTCACACATCTTGTTGAAAATGGAAACCCTAATTTGAGGTGGACTGCCTTAGGAGAGAGTTTGTCTGGTCAACTTTTGAACTTCCTTGAGCAATTTGAGGACCTCACTTGCCATGTGTTGATAAATATGAGTGGGAAAATTTTAGGGTACAACAGCTGCCCCTGTTCAATCTTCTTAAACCTGAGGATGTAGATTGGTTCGTCTGCCTTTCGTGATTTGAAGGAAGAAGATGATCGAACACTAGAGTGCCCAAAAATTTGCACTCGCATGAAGTGATACTTGATTTGTGATATCGGGAATGGGCTTATAGATGCCATTTGGTAGTTGCTAGAGAATATTCGGAGATGGGCTTAAATATGCCATCCGAAGAAGTGTCGATCGCACAAGAGATTCCTTTATGAGAACCTGTATACCTATTGTTGAGGAGGACTTCCCTGTGGAATGTTGTTCTTTGTCTTGAGAGAAAAAGAGTTTTAAGAGCTTCAGTTGTCCGTTACTCTACTAGGGAATAATTCCGGTTTGGGAAGCGGAAGTGAACTGTGTGTTTGGTGAGGGTATATGTTGCACCGTGACTTTCTGGGGAAATGTGAAATCAATTGTGTTTGATCGGGTCTCGGTCTTGCAGTGCTGTGAACTGCTGTCTGGGGATAAGAGAGGAAGAACCCGGATGGTAAGGGTATGAGAAGGAACCTGGATAGTAGGGTTACTTCGAGATGAAAGCCTGGATAGTAGGGCTGTGAGAAGGAACCTGGACAATAGTGTTACTTCGATATGAAAGTCGGGATAGTAGGGTTGTGAGAAGGAACCTGGATAGTAGGGTTACTTCGATATGAAAGACGGGATAGTAGGGTTGTGAGAAGGAACCTGGATAGTAGGTTTACTTCGATATGAAAGCCGGGATAGTAGGGCTGTGAGAAGGAACCTGGATAGTAGGGTTACTTCGATATGAAAGTCGAGATAGTAAGGCTGTGAGAAGGAACCTGGATAGTAGGATTACTTCGCTATGAAAGCCTGGATAGTAAGGCTGTGAGAAGGAACCTGCATAGTAGGGTTACTTCGCTATAAAAGCCTGGATAGTAGGGCTGTGAGAAGGAACCTGGATAGTAGGGTTACTTCGATATGAAAGGCCGAATAGTAGGGTTGTGAGAAGGAACCTGGATAGTAGGGTTACTTTGATATGAAAGCCGAGATAGTAGGGCTATGAGAAGGAACCTGGATAGTAGGGTTACTTCGATATGAAAGCCGGGATAGTAGGGCTGTGAGAAGGAACCTGGATAGTATGGTTACTTCAATATGAAAGCCTGGATAGTATGGCCGTGGGAAGGAACCTGGATAGTAAGGCTACTTTGATATGAAAGCCTGGATGGTAGGGCTGCGTAAGATTGCATTTGTCGTGCTGATGATTACTCTGTTTAGCTTCGAGTGTTGATCATGGACCTGCTGGAAATTATTGATAATAACTGGCTTTCCTGAAAGAAATAAAGGGTTAGTTATGTGCGATGCATGAGATGCATTGTGATGAGGTTCTTAAAATAACTGAGATTATGTTATATGTAGCGTATGCACATGTCATGATGTATGAACATGAAATGCTGACATAATAATCTGAGTCCGGGAAAATAAATCCTTGACTGCTGTTTGGAGAGTATGAGAAATAGTATTCTTGACTGCTGTCACAACCATAGTTCCTTTACTTCTGTTGGGGATGGTGAACAAAGATGACTAGCTGGGGATTCACATCCATTCAGCTGGTGAATATTCTGCTGGAAGAGACCCTGTCTGAGGATAACTCTGCGGGGAATAACTCTGTTGGAGAGGAGATACTTTGTTGATAGATCCGCTGATTTGGAGAAATTAACTCAGCTGAGGATGAATTTCTGTTGCCGGTGATAATGAATTCTGTTGGATATTGAATTTCTGCTTGTGAGAAAAATAAACTCCGCTTGGGGACAAATTTACTGACTCACTCACGATTGCGAAATTCGGCCGGGGAATATAGATGTTGATTCTCTGAAGGAACTTTGCTGGGGAACGTAGCTCCTGTTTGGTGAAGTCGATGTCAAAGTTTTAGTTGCCTCTACTCTGTGGGGAGTGTAGATGTCATAGGGTCGTATGCTGAGGATACGACAATGACTTCGCATCAGGACTTTTCTACCCCTGTATCTGCTGGAGAAAGTGCCTGCGAAGGCCTTGTGGATTGAGTGTTATCCCAACTTATGAGGTGCTTGGTAACTGCCGATCGGAATGATAAGTCTTCTACTGATGGGAAAGTGACAAGATAACGGGACATAGTCATACGCTTTAATCCCTAACTTTTTCCTGGACTGTCTTTTCAGATTTTCAGTCCACCGGGATACTCTTTTTTGCCCAAGCTGCCTTTTCAGGTTTTCGACTTGCCGGGTGTACATATCTTTTTTGTTTTTATCCCTAATTTTTGCCCAAACCATTTTGTTTCGCTGGGATGCCCTTATTTTTTCCTAGGCCAGTCAACCTAGCGGGTCTTTGTTCATGCGCAGTATTTTCTGACTATGTCCACGCTCTCAGGGTGTAGGGAGTTGTCACTGTTGGTAGTGTTGTGTTGCCACACTACCAGAAGATGTTTGTTTGATCATACATGATTCGTTGCTGGAATTCATGCCCAATGTCCCCAAGTGATTCCGACGGAGATCTGCCCTGGGCTATTTGGCATCCTTGAGAGATTCCTTGAATCTTGACTTGACTGCCCCAGATGATGGACAATGATCATGTCGTGCCCCTTGGTTGGAAGTGTTTTTCCACTTGAGATGATCCTTTTTATTGAGAAGGTTTTTGTTCACTAGATATTCGTCATGCGAATTTCTCTGTTGTTGAACAAAATAGTCATATGCAAACAATGTTATTTTAAGAATGCAAAGCTTACGTCTGTCTTGAAGTTTTGAAAATACAGTTTTTTTTATTTAGAAAAAATGGAACTTTGCAAAGATGTGTTATCAACTCAGGATTTGTAAAGGACCTTCAGGAGTCAGGATACCTTTTGTAACAGTATGCTTTCGAACTAACCCATGCTTCAGCTAGGACTTTTAAGGGTTATAACATGGTCTGGTTCACGGTTTAAGAAACAATGGATAAAGGCTCAAATTTTATTTGTACCCACCCGTTCTTCGTGATGCTCTTCGATCCTAAACTTAGCTAATTATGAATTTAGATCCCGTTTGAGTATTTACCATGATATCCCAGTGAAGGTTCAGATACTGACAATTTATCTTGAATATGCAGTCATTTCTTTTTTGTATAGGTTTTGTAGGACCTCTTTCTTTTTGATTTTATTATCCCTGTCTTTTGCCTGAACTGTTTCTTTTTGTGATTACAGTCAGCAGGATGCCCCAGTGTTTTTTCTTAAGTCTCCTTCATAGGTTTTTACTTAATGGGATTTTATTTCGAGAGATAATGACTGCTTGTCTTGATGATTATAGGGAACCATCACCGTCTTTTGTTTCGGAAGGAAGTCTTTGATGCCACTCATTGTGTAGAAAGCGGAAGATTGTGACTGAATGCGCCTCTGAATTAACTGAGAAAACTACCCTACCCCAGGTTATGATTAAGGGTTTTAACATGTGTGAAAAGAAAAACTCCTACTTATTTGGCTCGAAGGGGTTGACTAGGGATTATCTTTCTTATAACTCCACTGTTTAGGATTTGAAACAACGCCTGTACATTGTCAACAAGGTCTGTTTAAAAGCATACTATAGAGATTGTGGTATCGTTTTCGTCATCCTCCCTCTAAGGCTTAGATTTTTTAATCGAGAGTTGAATATCATAAAAGGAAATAAGAACTCATTTTTGAAATTGTGAATAAGAATGAACTGATTCAAGACAAACATGTGCAATGCATTGATGAAATAACAAGGTTTGATATGAATAAATGTTCGAACAAATCAAAAGAAAATTACAAATTGAAAAATTCTAATGAACAAAGGCCTCTTCGTATGATCTTGTCACTTCAGATGACGTGCCTTTGAATGATGGTAGAAGAACTCAGCCTGACCATCTTGTGTAAACTCCAGCACTCCTTCATCAATTAAGTCCTGAATTTTATTTTTCAACGCCCAACAGTCTTGAGTATCATGCCCTGGGCTATTGGAATGGTATGCACACCTTGCATCAGGATTGTAGTTAGGGGAAGAAGTCTTGGGATTCGGATGAGGTCCTATCAATGTAATAAGATTCATCCTTAACAGGTGTTGCAAAGCTTGAGACAGCAACATGTTGAGTTTGGTAAACTGCCTTTTGGGCATATCTGACTTACTCTGATTAACCCGTTGTTTTTGGCGAGGTTGTTGTTGGACCCGTGATATAGTAGAAACTTGTAAAGGTCCACTCATCACCAAACCAACCTTTTGTCTTCTTGGAGGTTGATCAATGACTTGGTCCCCGGCCTCGACTGTTTGCTTCATACTATTGTATCCGTCTTAATGAAGTTGGTTGATGATGGCTTTCAGCTCTTCTTGTCTTCAGGCTAGGCCTTGGATAAGAGCCATCTGCCCCAATATCTGGGTTCTCATTGCACCTACCTCAGCTTGCAGTTGTTCCAGCCATTCGTCCTTATTGTCTTCAGGACTTTTCTTGACCAAGTTCCCAACAAGGAGTGTTTTTAACTCTTCCTGCCCCTTGGATAGGTTTAGGAATATTTCCCTGAATTGAGCTTCTTGAGCTTGAAGATATTTGTTGTCTTGTTTGAGAGCCATTGCTGAAATAAACAGCGAGAACATGAGAGACCTGTACTGGAAGACCTGTTATGCAATGATATGTATGATATATGTATTATATGTTTTCAAGTATCTCGCAGGGTAAACAAGAAAATGTCAGAAGTTGAATTTTGCAGCTTTGATTGAAGAACTTTGTATCATTGAGAGTCCTTCTACGAGAGTCAAGCTCACCATCTCGAGTGGGTCATAGCCACTGATTCAAGTTATCGTGTTTTGATCTCTAGACGACATTGGCTAGAGGAAAATAAATCCCCTTGCCCCTTGCTAGACGTCTGATTTACCATAACCTGCATCACAAACCCTTGAGATCCTTGAAATGGTTAAGGAAATGTTAAGGCATGATGTTATGATGTGAATGCTATGTGTTTTAAGCAAAAGCACGAGGTGATGTAAGCAAGTAAACCCGGCAAGAAATCCAAGTTATTGGATAAGGACTGTAAACAAAACCTGCAAGGAACTCATGTTGTCAAATAATAACACTGTGCAAGTAGTTCAAGTTGAAAGCACACAAGTCACACAAACAACTTTAGGTTTAGGCTTGCATGGGTTTTAAGGTAGTAGCCTCTTGAAGTTTAGTTGGTTCAACCTGTCCTAAAAAAGTAACCGGGTTCTAGAGATTCTCAATATCACTGACCATCCTTTATCGGGCATTGTTTCAGCTCTCAATCTTTCCTTGCGGCCAAAATATCCCTAAAGTATGATCTCAATGATTGTAATATCGATATCAACCAGTTCCCAGCTCTACACCGAGGACGGCTATCTCACTACTTTCTAATGGCCAAGTTGTTCAACTAAGGTTCTAAGGTTCGTTAGTGCTTCACGACACCACGTAGCGGCCCCGTATTCTCCTCGTTTCACCAAAAGGGATACCGGTACCAACCAAAGTACCACACCAATATAGCTACTACTTCAACCGTATAAATCTACGCCGTACAGTTCCCTCATAGTCTATTGCTACTTATCTAAAAGGTGTTCCCCAGATCCGGGTGTAGGATCTATAGTAACCCCAAACAAAACCCTTAAAAATAAAGCAAACAAATCAATCAAGAGAAGCAATTTAAATGACCTAGATCCTAAGGTATACCCCACTTATTATCTCCCCAGCTGAGTTGCCAGTTTTGTGATACGGTGGCAAAACCGACTATTTAATACAGGTTTGCGTTTTGCATTTGCAAAATGTCGCAGTAAGCAAGAGTCGCCACCGACTTTTATTTCATCCAATCGGAAAGGAAAAAAGTACAGAAAAAAAATCCTTTTTCGAGATATTCTGAGTACGGAGGGTAGATTATAGAAAGGGAAGGGGTTAGCACCCTTTCTATCCATGGTTTTCCATGGGCTCTTAGGTACTTACTCATTTTTAAATTGCTTGTGTTTGTGTGCTTTATCTTGAAAAAAAGTTTTACTTCGTGATAACCCTTGTATCAGTCCTCAAAGGTGTGACGAAGTTGTTTTGAAATGTGTAAGTGAGAAAAGTTTTGATTTGAGCAAGTACCTACTAGCATCTACTTACTCGAAAAAAGATCGTTTCTATTCTTGTTTCCTTTAGACAACGCTATCCTACTATTGAGAAATAGGTAGCACCGTCGTTGGAGTTTGTAAGGGTCAATTCGAAAGGGACGTACGATCACTAAAGTAATGTTAGGACACCCTAGTAATAACCCTAGAGTATTAAGATCTTTCTTGAGGCAACATTTCTGAAGCAACATTTCCGAGGCAATATTTCCGAGGCAACATTCGAATGAGACGTTTGATCTTTTTTAGAAAGAAGGGCAACCACTAAGACACCCTATGCTTAATGATCGTTTACCGAAGGCAACCGAAGTGAGAGTATGCCCTAAGAGTGATATGTGCGAGTGATTTGTTTCAGTTATTTATCTTTGCACATTAGGGTTTTCTAACCGTTTTAATTTTTCATGTATTCTTTCCATACAATCCTATTAGCATACATCTAGACAGTTAAATATTTGCAGGAATTAAAGATGCGAGAAAATAAATCTACACTATTACAAGGCTTCGGGGAGGGGGATTAATTACATAGCCAAAAACCCGGGAATTTAAACAGTAAATAAAATCCTGAATTAACTATTACAAACCATGATCAGTTACAAAAATATTGGCAAAAAAATAATAAGCGCACGGCCGATTAAATGCGAGGCGATTAGGGTTTAGACCCTTGACTAAACCTATTTGTAATTGACTAAAAAAAGATGCTTTTGTCATGTTTAGTTATTCAAGAAAATAATGAAACAATTAAATTAAAAAGAGAATCCTAAGTTCTAATTAATTTTAAATTAAGAAAAATAAATTCATTCATTCTAAGAAAAACTATTTTTTTGTATTTTTTCATTTATTTGAGAAAGAAAGAAAAATTAAATTAAGAGTTAACCTAATTTTCTAATTGAATTTTAATTGTGAAAGAAATTAAAATTTCCCTAAATTAATTAAACTAATTAAATAAAAAACATTTATTAAAGAAAATAAATATTTTTTTGTGATTTTTGATTGGTTAATTTAAAATAAATTTTGTGTTGATAAAAAGCAAGATAATTAAAGAAAAGGAATTAAAGAAAAATAGTAGAAATAACCAAATGGGGTTGCTGTCAGCAGATCTGGCTGGAGACGGATCCAGAAGATGATGACCCTCAGAAGGTGAGGTACGTTGGATTTGGTTCTGGCCGATGGATCCAGAAGATAATGACCCTTAGAAGGTGAGGTGCGCTGGATCTGGTTCTGGATGATGGATCCAGAAGATGATGACCCTCAGAAAGTGAGGTGCGTTGAATCTGTTTCTGGCTGATGGATCCAAAAGATGATGACCCTCAGAAGGTGAGGTGCGTTGGATCTGGTTCTGGCTGATGGATCCAGAAGATGATGACCCTTAGAAGGTGAGGTGCGTTGGATCTGGTTCGGGCTGATGGATCCAAAAGATGATGACCCTCAGAAGGTGTATGTACTGGATTTGGTGAAAACAATGGAGAAAAATTCCAAAAGCTCACGCCTGGGATCGAACCCAGGACATGAGTTTATGATTTCCTTCCTCTGACCAACTGCGCTGGATGTTAACTTGTTAATATAATAAAAACAAATAAAATATTGGAAAACAAGTTAGTGGCCAGAATAATGCGCCAGAATTTAAACCAGCCAGTCAGGTTGTGAGACGTTGTTGTCTTCTTCCTTGGAACCGTCATTTTAGGATCTGAACCTTTACCTACAGACACAAGTCTGTTGTTGAAACCTGTGTCATTCAAAAATCAAGCACACGCAATATAAATTCAATTGGGGATCATGGATCAACTGGGTTTGAAGCTCTGATCATCATGGTACCCATTATCAAGCCTAATTTTGCTTGAAACCCAAAACCCCAAATTGGAGCACGGAACCCTAACAATGGAAAAAGCTTGTTCCTGCACTGTAACTTAAATCAAACTATCCAGAAACGTTGCAAACATGATGATGATCACAAATATGTAACTTAAACATGCTAAAGATGCAAGAATTACAGTAATCGAATTTGGATAGTTTTGCAAACCGTGAGAATGATAGGAAGTGATTCTGGACGTGTAAGGGACCTGGGAGTAATTGGAATAGCTTCCTGGGATGTCCTGGAATATATTGATGGCCTTGAATTGCTCTCAAAGGCCCTCTATCATGAAATTAGAACCTCATTTTTTGTCAAGATTTTTGAGTTTCGTTCTAACCGTTTCACGCCTCTCACCTGCCCTCTTTTTGCTTTGTTCTTGTTCATTATATATCCCTCAATGAATTAGGGTTGCAAAACAGATTGAATCTTGAAGCTTTGATGAAATTTAATTTGATTTTCAATTTGTATGATATCCTTCCAAATTTGGCCTAATCATGCCAATCTCGTGCCAATCAGCCTTGATATGATCTGATTCTGATATGCCAGCATAATGAGCTTATGATTCTGTCCAAAAATCCAATCAAAACAAATCTTTGCTATTATTTACCAATTATTTGATTTAATTTTTAATAAATAAAAAATCAAAATAAAATAAATAATGAATAAAATAACATGTGAGTGAGCATTTGGGTCGTGGACCATGTTATAAGTGAGGTGCAAGCATAAAAAGTTAGGCCCATTTAGCAAAAAATGCAAATTTGAGCACATTTGACTTTTGGCAATTTTGCAAAAATGGTCAACTTGGCCAATGCATAACTCTCTCAATTTTGACCCTAGAGAAGCGTTCTTGGACTTTCTAGAAAGCTTAGGATGTCCTATAAGAAACCCTATGGTCTCATCTCAATTAAGTCTTCCATGTTCATGTATGATGCTTTGACCCAAAAGGTGTTTTTGTTGACTTTTCAAAGGGACCTATAATGTCAAAATTCATATCTTTTTTGAGTGCAAAATTTAGATTTGGGAGCTGAAAATGAATTATAGGGAATTGCATCCTCTTTAAAATGAGATTTGGATGGGTCATTTCTGATGGAGTATAAGAAAGTTATGCTTGGTCAAAGTTGAGTTATCTTTCCTACAAAACGCTAATTTAACAACTTTTGGGTTTTGATGAATTGTGAGCAATCCCTGAGGAATCATGATCAACCTTTGATAAATGATGAATAATACTTAAAAATGAGGATGTTTTCCAAAAATCTTGAAGTTTGACTGTATGTGGGCCACAGTTGACTTTTGGCCCAGTATAGTTGATTTTCAGGCATTTGAGCAATTGACTGAGCAAACTTTTTCTGCAAGACTTGAAACTTGACATGGATGATATTGAGAACATATTAGGACAATGGTGAGAATTTGAGTACTTTGTGGTTCACACATCTTGATGAAAATGGAAACCCTAATTTGAGGTAGACTGCCTTAGGAGAGAGTTTGTCTGGTAAACTTTTGAACTTCCTTGAGGAATTTGGGGACCTCACTTGCCATGTGTTGAGAAATATGGGAGTGCAAATTTTGGGGTAGAATAGTATGAAAAGGAAACACATGACAAAAAGGTGCTAGAGGAAAATCTAAGGGCCCAAATCCAAATTTTGGCCCAAGCTTATTTGGATCAAGAAGAGCAAGTGAAGTACCTCACCACTAAACTTCAAGACAACCAAAAATCAGAGGTCAAAGAACGCCTTGAAAGGATAGAGGCAGAGAGACTCCTGACTCAGAGAACTCAAGAATATGAGCATGTGTTCTTAGAGCTGCAGGGTCTCCAAAAAGATTTCCTTATTCAACGAAGACTTTATAAGGAAATGAGAGGTGAAAAAATGTATTGGGAAGAGTAGTATACCAAGATCGCCAAAGCTGGGAGAGATAACCATAAGATAACCCACATCTTTATCAAGAGTACAGGTATTACAAAGACAAACATGAAAAGCTCTTCTTCCTAGCCAACAATCTCATCGAGGATATCCCTAGAAGTTTAAGAGACGCAGAAATTATAATGGTTCCTCTTCCAAAGGACGTTGAAGACTTTCTCCAGCTTTTCCGAGCAATTGTTGATGGCTTCAGAGCACACATCCGCAGACACACCTAGAAGATTTAGTTCCCTTTATTTATGTTTATGCAAACAAGTTTTGATTTCAAGTTGTAATATTTTTCAATATCTGGATTATGTTACTTTCAATAAAGGCATTTTGTTTCCCTATCTCGATGGCGTGTTTATTTTAAAGCTAGTCACCAAGTAAAATAATAAGCAAAATACAAGCATGTACCCAAGTGAATAAGACATTTAAAACAAGAAATCGTTTCATATTCATACACATCCGTTCACACGCATGCATTTATAAAACACCTGCATGTCATATCAAAACTCATCTTTTTAAAATCTCTCCAATTAAGCCATGGGTAGAAGAAGACCCCCACCTCCTTGGCCTCCATATCAAACAAGGGCCCATCAACAAAAAGCAATGGAACAAATTGAGGAGACTCTGGCTGTGTTCAAAGAGGATGTCGACCAAGTAAAGGGTGATGTAAGTTCAATGAAAGGAGATTTGAGTCAAGTTATCCTAGCTTTGAAGAACATTATTAACAGGCAAGACCAGATTCCAAGGGTAGCTTTCAGAGAAGTAGCCCAAACAATTGGTGCATCGAGTGGTCACCAACCAAGGAAAGAGCCAGAAGCAGGACCCTAAAAGTCCGTCATGGCCCAACAAGAAGTTTAAACTCAAGGGTTTTTCCCACCACCATCAAAAGCAGGGGCATCACATACCCTACAAATTTCAACCAATAATGCAGACAACTACCTAGACCTGCAATACAGAGATCACGACCCAGAGGATGACCATCAGGCACCCTTAAAGAAGACTGGTACTTATGTTGTTGATAATCCAATGGTAGTGAATTAGTACAAGGCCCTGGAGGAAAGATTGAAAGCTGTGGAGGGTTTTGATGCTTTCGAAGTAGACGCTCTCGAAATGGGTCTAGTTCCTGATGTGGTGATTCCGTCAAAATTCAAAGTACATGACTTTGGAAAATACAAAGGGCTCACTTGTCCAAGGAATCAACTTTGTATGTATTGCAAGAAGATGCATGCCCATGCCCATGATCAGAAGCTAATGATTCACAGTTTTCAAGATAGCCTGAGTGGGGCATCTTTAGACTTGTACATGCAATTGGAGCGAACACATATTTGAACCTTGGCAGATCTTGCTAATGCTTTCTTGAAGCATTACAAATATAAACGAGACATGGAGCCTACCCACATGCAACTCCAGAATCTATCCCAAAAGAAAGAAGAATCCTTCAAAGAGTATGCTCAGAGATGGAGGGAGATGGCATCCCGTGTGCAACCACCACTGCTAGAAAAAGAACTAGTAGACATGTTCATGGGAACTTTGCAATGGCTTTATTATGAGAAGATGGTTGGTAGTGTCTCTTCGGGATTCTCAGATCTAGTGACTATTGGAGAAAGAATCAAGACTGGATTAAAAAGTGGGAAGATATCAAGGGGACCATCAAATGCTCCCTATAATTCAAAAAGATCTACTTCAAACTTCCCAGGGAGAAAAGAGGGAGAAGTCAATGTTGTAGCCTCATAACCAAGGGCACGACAACCATTAGTGATCCCACAAGGATAGCGGCAAGATAGATTTAAAAGGCCACCCAGAAATTTTGATCCACTCCCCATGCCACCTAGCCATTTATTACAACACTTGGTTAAGGCATCCTTGGTGGAAATCAAGCCTCTAGCTCCTCCAGTCGGGCCACTCCCGCAAAGATACAATGGTGACGCCAGGTGCGAATACCAGGATAACTATCCGGGGCACGCCATAGAACAATGTCAGGCATTCAAGAACAAGGTTCAGGATTTGTTAGAATCTCAAAAATTCACCTTTGAGAAGCCTAACATCAAATCAAACCCTATGCCTCCGCATGATGGGCCAACAATAAATGCAATTGAGGTGGTCACTGACTTTAGGGCAACCATAAAGGCAAAAACCCCAATCAATTTGTTGAAGGAATATCTGTTCGAATGTGGATTCTTGTTAGAGCATAATGAAGCCTTTGAAACAACTCTGCAAAAGCTAGTGGATCAGGGGGTAGTCCAATTCGGACTATACCCTGAAGAAAAATATGTAGCTGCGTTTGGAGGAAAGAAGCCACTGGTAATCCCCTGCCAAGGCCTAAATCTTACCAAGAAAACTCCAGTGATCCTATGGGAAGAATCAACAGAGACCACAAGAAGGTCACCTAAGAAGGCTCTCCTACTACCCGCCATTCCGAAGGCCACAATGGTAATTAAGTGACTGTCACCTATCCCTTATGAAAATAATAAGGCAGTGCCATTGAGTTATGACTCAACCGTGTACATTAACGGAGTGAAGCAAGAAAGTGAGCCCTCACCAAGTCAGGGACCTGTAATTTCAAATATAGCTGGGACAGGGGGTATGACCCGAAGTGGTCGAATTTTTGGAGCTGAACTATCAAAGAAGAAGGATGAGACTCCAACAAAGGATAAGGGAAAAGCAGTGGTTGATACAAATCAAGAAACCGAACCTCCAAGCAAAAACTTTACCGATCAAGAAGCAGAAGAGTTTCTAAAAATAATTAAAAAAAGTGAATACAGAGTGGAGGATCGGCTTCACTAAACTCTAACGAAAGTCTCCATACTCTCACTACTCATCAACTCTGAAGCACACCGAGACTCTTTAATAAAGGTATTAAGTTCAGCTCACGTCACAAAGGAGATTTTCGTGAATCAATTTGACAATGTCGTAGAAAATCTAACATCCGGATCATACTTGGGTTTCAGCAACAATGAATTGCCGCCACAGGGCCAAGCTCATAACAAAGCATTCCATATTACCATGCAAATAGGTACTACCCATTTGTTCTGGGTTCTTACTGATACCGGCTCTGCTCTCAATGTGTTGCCAAAATCAAGTCTGATAAAATTAACAATAGATGACGTGGTAATGAGACCAAGTTCTACAATAGTGAAACTGTTTGACGTTTCTCGAAGCTCGGAGTTAGGAGATGTGGATCTTCCAGTTAAGATTAGGCCGCATATCTTTAATATCACTTTCCAGGTCATGGATATAGAACCAGCATACACTTGCTTACTGGGGAGACCTTGGATCCATGCCGCAGGGGAAGTCACCTCGACCCTGCATAAAAAATTGAAGTTCCTAGTGGAAGGGAAATTAATCATAATCGACGGCAAAGAAGACATCTTTGTAAGCTACATTGAATTGTACAGATATATCAGTGCCAACGAAGACTGTATAGCTACCCCGTTCCAAGCCTTGGAAATTGCTTCAATGGTGACTTTACCAGTTGAAAAGGGTAACAAGCCTAAAGTGACATCATGTAGAGATCTGCAAACAACTATGGGATGTGATGCCTCGAAATGCTGGGGAAAGCTCCCAAAAATTCCTGAGAAGAAGAATCGCTTTGGTTTGGGCTATGAATCACTGAGAGCTACTCTAAAAGGCAAAACATGTTTCCCTCCGATCTGAGAGACTTTTTTCAGCAAGGGAAAAGAGCATGACGGGAACGTGGCGATGATATCAAGAAAAATCAATACCAAAAGGGAAACTGACTTCATCAGAGAAGGCTCCCCAGGAGAAGAACTCAAAGGATGGACTGGTGTGGAGATTCCCGAGATCTTTTTCTTTCCTAAGTAATTTTTCCTATTTTAGAAGAACCTATGTCAAACTCGAGGCATAGGGGGGTGCTTGTAAGGGTTTTCCCTGTTCTTGTTTCAGACAATATTTATATTTAATAAAAGTTATATTCTGTTTTCAATTAAGATCCTTGTCTTTCTTTTGCATTTATCTATTAAATTTAAAAATGGAAATAATTTCTCTGCATACGCATTTTAAAAATCCCAGACACTAAAATATGCACCAAAACATGATAAATGTGCAGATCCATGCCCAAAATTACCGATAACATTACTGCTATGACCCGATATAATTTTGATGCTCCTATAAACCAAGTCGAAGAGGAAGATGACGAAGATCTCGAACTCTCTGAGGAAATGGCATGGGAAATAGAGAGAAAGGCTGACAGCATACAACCATATCAAGAGGTTATTGAGACCATTAATTTGGGCACAGGGGAAGACCCAAAATAAATCAAGCTAGGGGAAATGTTGGAGCAGAGCGTCAAAGATAGTCTGATTAAGTTATTACATGAGTATGTGGATATATTCGCTTGGTCCTACAGGGACATGCCAGGGTTAGATACGGATATCGTGGTGCATAGACTACCTCTCAAAGAAGGGTGTTATCTAGTCAGGCAAAAACTCAGAAGAACTCGTCCAGATATTTCTAGCAAAATCAGAGAAGAGGTTCTTAAACAGTTTGACGCATGGTTCTTAGCAGTGGTAAATTATCCACCCTGGATAGCTAACATTGTGCCAGTACCCAAGAAGGATGGAAAAGTACGCATGTGTGTGGATTATCGAGATCTGAACAAAGCAAGCCCTAAGGACGACTTCCCGCTATGTCCTGGTGGATAACATGGCTCAAGCCTCAGTGTTCTCATTCATGGATGCCTTCTCAGGCTATAATCAAATCAAAATGGCACCTGAAGAAATGTAAAAAACTACCTTCATGACACCTTGGGGAACTTTCTGCTACAAAGTAATGGCGTTGGGTCTCATGAATGCAGGGGCAACCTATCAGA
Organism: Vicia faba; assembly: GCA_948472305.1. NCBI lineage: Eukaryota > Viridiplantae > Streptophyta > Magnoliopsida > Fabales > Fabaceae > Vicia > Vicia faba. Next base: position 1,224,811,773 of record OX451736.1, on the reverse strand, counting down.
GGGTAATGATCATGTTATTCCATGATATGATCCATAAAGATGTTGAAGTATACGTAGATGATATGATTGCCAAATCCCATACAGAGGAGGAACACATCATACATTTGCAAAAGTTATTCGAGCGGCTGCATAAGTTCAGACTGAGGTTAAATCCGAATAAGTGCACATTTGGCGTCAGATCAGGCAAATTGTTGGGTTTCATTGTAAGCCAGCGGGGTATCGAGGTAGACCCCGACAAAGTAAAAGCTATACAAGAGATGCCAGCACCAAGGACATAAAAAGAAGTGCGTGGTTTCTTAGGGCGATTGAATTACATCTCAAGGTTCATGTCACATCTAACAGCCACGTGTGAGCCAATATTTAAGTTATTACGGAAAAATCAGACGGTAGTATGGAATGATGATTGCCAAAAAGCCTTCGAAATGATAAAAAATTATCTGCAAGAGCCAGCAATCTTAATGCCACCCGTTCCTGGAAGACCACTCATCATGTATCTGACAGTACTCGGAGGATCAATGGGTTGTGTTTTGGGACAGCAGGATGAAACAGGCAAAAAAGAGCATGTGATTTATTACCTCAGTAAGAAATTCACTGACTGCGAAACCAGGTACTCACTCCTCGAGAATACTTTTTGTGCATTGCTATTGGATTCTACGTTAGTTATATACCAGGTTAATGGCGAATGGGATACTAAACACCCTAAACTGATTCCATATCGGGATCATGTTTTAAAGTTGGCTGCGGAATTTACAGAGATCACTTTCAGCCATATCCCACGAGAATAAAATCAAATGGAAGACGCTCTGTCAACTCTATCAGCTATGTTCAAAGTGACCTGGCCGAACCACGAACCACATATTACGATCAGACATTTTGAAGAGCCTGCACACTGCCTTGCTATTGAGGAAGGACCTGACAGTAAGCCTTGGTTTTACGACATCAAGAAGTACCTGGAAAAGCAGGAATATCCAAAAAATTCCTATATCATTGACAAGCGTACCCTGCAAAAGTTAGCTTCAAAATTCTTTCTGAGAAATTGGGTGGTATACAAAAGAAACTACGACATGGTACTACTCAGGTGTGTGGAGAAGCAAGAAGCAGATACGCTTATGAGAGAAATCCACGAGGGTACTTTCGGAACTCATACAAATGGGCATGCCATGGCTAGAAAGATTCTGCGAGCAGGGTATTATTGGTTAATAATGGAAGCCGATTGTTATCACTACACAAAGACGTGTCATAAATGTCAGATCTACGTCGATAAGATAAATGTACCACCAACTCCTCTGAACGTCATGAGCTCCCCTTGGCCATTCTCAATTGGGGGAATTGATATGATTGGCATGATCGAGCCAAAAGCATCCAATGGACACCATTTTATATTGGTAGCCATCGACTACTTTACCAAATGGGTAGAAGCGGAATCCTACGCCAATGTGACAAGTCAAGTGGTTACACGCTTCATCAAGCAGAATGTCATATACAGATACGGTGTCCCAAGCGGAATAATTACAGATAACGAGTCCAATTTAAACAACAAAATGATGAAGGAACTGTGCGATAACTTCAAAATAGAGCATCATAATTCCTCACCATACTGACCAAAGATGAATGGGGCCTTCGAAGCAGCCAACAAAAATATCAAGAAAATCATCCAGAAGATGGTGAAGACATACAAATATTGGCACAAAATTCTTCCCTTCGCTCTACACGACTATCTCACTTCTGTATGCACATCAACAAGCGTGACTCCTTTCTCGCTGGTATATGGCATGGAAGTAGTACTCCCAGTTGAAGTTGAGATACCATCACTTCGGGTTCTAATGGAAACAAAGCTGGAAGAAGCAGAATGGGTGCAAACGCGGCTTAATCAGCTCAACCTTATTGAAGAAAAACGATTGACAACTTTGTGCCATAGTCAGCTTCATCAAAAGAGAATGAAGAGAGCCTTCGACAAGAAAGTCCGCCCTCAAATATTCAAAGAAGGGGATCTAGTGCTCAAGAAGATTCTACTACCTCGCCTCGATTCCCGTGGTAAGTGGACACCCAACTATGAAGGTCCGTACATAGTCAAAACAACATTCTCCGGAGGTGGTCTCATCCTTACAACAATGGATGGGGAAAAACTACCGTATCCGGCAAATTTAGACACATTCAAAAAATACTATGTATAAAAAGATCGCTAAGCTCGAACCCCAAAAGGGAGACTTAGGCAAAAAGGAGCGTCCCGGTGGATCAAAAACCCTAAAGGGTGATCCAGGCAAAAATTAGAGGCATATTAAAAAAAACTATCCCGGTGGATTGAAAACCCGAAAGGGCAATTTAGGCAAAAGTTAGAGATTTCATACAAAGAAATAAAGAACAAAAAGACTGCGACCTAAGAACTACGACTATGAACCACGAAGGGAAAGATAGATTGGAACCATACGACCCAGACGCAAAGGAGATAAGATCATCAAAAGGATATTGGGGAACAACAGTAGCAATTATCATTTTTCATTGCCATTTACATTTTTAAAATGTTCTATAATTACCTCTTTCTAGGAATTGCATCTTGTATTCTCGCCTATTCAGAGGCATATTAATAAAACAGTTGCTTCCTTTGCACCTTTTAAAATTAAGTTTTTCTTTTCTCTGACTTTTTTATGAAATACTATGATTATTACTTGTGAATATTATCTTGAAATCACTTCGGGGAACTAACAAAATAAAAGCATTTGACAAAACATTGAAAAAGCATTTTGGTTGGAAAAATATCAAAAGAAAATCCATGTCTACGTCCACGCACATGTCTACTCCTGCGTCAATAACACAAATTCTATACACATGTCCACGTCTACGCCTGCTCTTACAACATAAAAGTCTACACATATGCCAATGTCTACGTTTACGTCTACGCCTGCGCTTGCAACACAGAAAATCAATGTTTAAAGATTTATTAGCACTCTGTCATCACATTCAAATCAAATTCAACAATGCTACGACGATACAACATACAACACCAGGGAATTAGTAATACAAAACCAATGGTTTAAAAGGAGAGAATGCCAAAAACCATCTTCATAACATTTCACGGCATACATGCATTTTACACACATTACATACATACATCTGGCATATCCATATCAAACATCAGACACATTGCATACATACAAACATTCAATACACATACGCTTAGGGTCCCATCTCAATACCAAATATCATACGCCTGTATCACACAACAAATGGACAATCTTACCCTCGAGTCAATCATCTAAGGGTCAATCAACAAAACACTTCTTCTGCGATTCAACCCGTCACCTAAGTCTCCATGCCGTGACGCGTCAAGCCCATCACCTAAGTCTTCATGTAGTGATCAGTTCCTTACAAAGTAGTCCATTACCTAAGTCTCCATGCAGTAATGAACTTAAACTCAGTACATTGCCTCTAAGCCGCAATCTATTCTCAAAACTCATACATTGCCTTTAAGCCGCAATGTATTCTCAAAACTCAGTACATTTCCTCTAAGCCTCAATGTATTCGCAAACACAATACATTTCCTCTAAGCTGCGATGTATTCGCAAACTTAGTACATTGCCTCTAAGTCGAAATGTATTTGTAAACTCAGTACATTTCCTCTAAGCCGCAATGTATTCACAAACTCAGTACATTTCCTCTAAGCCACAATGTATTCACAAACACAATACATTTCCTCTAAGCCGCAATGTATTCGCAAACACAATACATTGCCTCTAAGCCGCAATGTATTCGTAATCTCAGTACATTTCCTCTAAGCCGCAATGTATTCTCAAACATAGAACATTTCCTCTAAGCTACAATGTATTTGCAAACTCAGTATGTTGCCTCTAAGCCGCAATGTATTCTCATAACTCGGTACATTTCCTTGGAACCTCAATGTACTCTCCTCATCTAACCCTTGGCCTTAGTCTCCAAGCATCCGTACATCACCAATCACGGTTTCATTCATCCCTTCAAAATGGATGAATCAGCAAAAGCAAAGCGAAGGCATACAAAACTACGCTCTCAAAGTTCAAAACCATTTGTCTCAAAACCCGACGAGCGATATATCATCAGCTTTGCCTACTTCTTCAAGACTCGTAATGGTATGCTATATCAGCGTAACCTTATGTTCGTCAGACAAATTTTGGGGTATTCCAAGTATTCAATAAACTCCCAATTAAAATGCGCAAGACTCGTGTATTCTCACGCTTTTTGATTGGAAGATAATTGAATAGGGGCAGCTGTTGTACCCCAAATTTGCCCTACCTCGACGATTATATTTTTAAGATTAAAATAGAAGAAATGTCTTAATTAGGGATGGTTCAGCAATATCTGATGACCCATTTTTGAATCCAAAACAATCAGGGGGGTGTATTTTGATTCAGGAGAATGGGGTTTTCTAAATCAGAAAGACCCGTGTATTTGTAGCCCATTCACGAAGCATGTTGGCCAATGACCCATGAGATTCGAATATGAAAGTTATTTCAGAAAATTATTAAGTTTAAGTATAATAAAGTCCATTTAAGTTTTGTTGTTGTTAGTAAGAAGAAGAGGTTAAAATTGAAATATGCGAGACCATTTCGTTTAACCCATTTCAATTTTTGTTGATAGCAAAGAGAGGGGTATGGTTATTCAAGGCCCATTAAGGTTCTTTGTCATTTTTATTATTGCTGTTTTATTTGGAAAAATTATTATTACAACATTGTTTTACTAATTTTTTATATATATAAACTATTTATTAATATAAGGCTCAAATGGAGGTCTGCTGTAACAGAAGGGGGTGAAAATTCAAATTATAGGCCCATTAAGTTTAACTAGCCCATTGGACGTTTTGTCATTACTGGTTATTTTCATAAAGAAAAAAAATTATTATTATTAACTTTTTTGGTATTATTAAAAATCTTTTTATAATTATTTTACTATTATCAGTAAAAGATTTTTAAACTATTTGACATTTTTTATATAGTTTAATAAAGAGTTTCTTTTTTAGGAAAAAATATTTGTTGTAGAAGGCCTAAACTAGGGCCCAATTCATACCAAAAAAATGCCGGTTTCAAATAATAAAAAACAAGTCTTGCTGCTTGCAGTAAAGTGCTGGGCTGAAATTGTGTTAGGCCCAAAAGTCAACCTACGTAACAGACTGGGCAAAAAAGAATAATGCAGAGCCCAATTTCACTAATAGACATTGTTTCAATCAAAGGCAAAAAATTGCGCATGTTTCAAGAAATTAACCAGTACTGTAGAAATTAACACTTAAATCAAATCTTTTAACAACTCAAATCCAGAAAATCAATTGAAACAAAATCCAAAGTCCAAGCCCATAATTTTTCTATTACAAATCTAAAATCAGACATTCAAATCAAATCTCTTCTGAAAATTACAGTAAAATAAAATCAAATATATTACTCAATCAATTATAGAAGAATTTCAATCCCTAAGAATAATTCACATCCCTAATTTATGCTAATCCAAATCTAATAGAAAATTCGTAACGAACCTAATAAGCCTTATAAATACTAAAAACGAAAATACAGTGGGGGGAGAGAAAGCTTGAATACAGAAGGGGACTGTACAGAACGAAACTGCGAGACCTTGAAGACAGAGAGGAAAATCTGTTGGAGGTTGGAAGACAGAGACGAAGAACCATTTTTTCTCGTTTGTTGAAGAAGATGAAAAGGGGAAGATTAGGGTTTCAATATCTAAAACTCTAATTTTCATTGATCCGCTTCCGCTACACCGTTACCTCCACCATCGGCCACCATACTTAAAAGCTTCGCCGGAGCACTGAAAACAGGGAGAGGAAGAAGGGTAGCATCGGAACCAAAAGCCGCACGCAAGGGTAAAATCGAACTCAGTTTTGTAATTTTTGTTTTGGTTTTGGTTAAGGGTTTTATGGGTTGGTAAACGTTGGGGTTATGGCTTAGGGGAAGTGCCTCCGCGATGGTGGGTTTTGGGATGCTAGGGTTTGAAGGTTAGGGGTGAGAGGCAAGTGAGAGAGAGAGAGAGAGAGAAGCGAATGATTTTTGTAAAGAATGAAAATAATGGTAAAAAATGAATAAAAACAAACTTGTATTCCATCCAATTCAATACGCATGCGCCCATGGTATTATCCTGCTCCTTAACTGATCATCCCTTATATCTTCATTGAACGGCCGATAGGCCAAGTCCCACGATTAGTTTCATACGCCTCGCCACATGCAATTAGCCAGACCTCCTCTCAACTACATAATGGGCCTAAGCCCAGCCATTGTTTACACCCCCCATTCTTTATTTTTCTAAACAAGAACAACCATACACCCCCCTTCCAGAACTGCGTTTGGGCCTAGCCCAACTTCTCTCTACACCCCCTGTTTTTACTTACTAACTAAAATTGCACCCCCTGAACTAATTAATTATTTTCTATTTTTTTTATAATTCTTATATTTTTAATTCTATTTTCTTTTTATATTATTTATTTCTTTTTATAATAATAATAATAATAATTATTAATATTAATTTTTATTAATACTTTACATATTGATATTATTATTTAATATCACATGTAAATATATTTTATAAAAAAATTCATGTATATTATTTTCTACATTATTTGCATTAAAATATTTTATATCATGCATTAATCAAGAATTTTTGCAGTTAATACGATTAAAAAACACTTAACAAACAACAAACTACTTTCCGCGATAAACTAAGCTAAACAACTAATTTTTGCTAAAGGGTTTCAAATATATTTTGACTTACCGCGCATTTAGTCAAAAACTGCGCAATCACTACTCCCGGCCAAAATGCGAGGTGATTCAAAGCACGTTTGCAACCCCTAAAAAACACCAACCCATACGAACTACGAATTGGGACTTTGATTCCTCATAAGAGGATATGTAGGCATACGATCAAAAATCATGGCGAGTTCCCCTATAAAAAATTAAACCCTGTTTACCCCAAACCTAAACCTAAAACCTAATATCCTTGTGAACAAGGTAGATGAAAGGTGCCTAACACCTTCCTTTCGTCTAATGAAGTATGAAACCTAGAATCTCTGTATGCGAATTAGGGTTTTCTGTTAGATTCCCTTCCCTAGGATAAAAACTAATAGTGGCGGCTCTGATTAAAAATCCAGTTGCTACACACTCATCCAAGGAATCGTATTTGACTATGAGAATGATGTCCAGGGTTATTGTAAGAGGTTCATTCGAGCTTAGGGCATGGTAAATAGAGTTGATAGCAAGACACTGGGGCACAAGAATTCCATCCCTCTTGAGCCTTACCTCAAATGGGTGCGAGCTTGTGCTCAAAGTCTTATGATGCCTTACCCTGCCATCCTACCTGTGATTATGGAGTCAATTGCTGAGGGAGACACTCCTTACATTTTTCTTCATCCTAACATGCCAACTGATTTTGAGGAACTATAAAAATCCTAGATTCAACTCAAAGAGGAGCGGGATACCTTTGAAACCCAGTTCTACGCCAGCAAGAAGAAGGTTCTAGAGCTCACCAGGTTACTTCATGAGGAGAGGAGCATAAATTCCTATATTTCACCAAAGAGGATGTGCTTATGGGAGGCTTGAATCTTTTTTGCTTTAAAAAGTTTATTTTGCTTTGCTTGTAAGCCTAAAGGCATCTTTTGTAACCATTTGAACTTCTTAATGCAATTAACGTGTGTTTCCCTTTGGTAATGAAAATTTAAGTCTTAAGAAATCCTTGAAAACATTGCATAAACATATCATACATGTCATTGCATTAAACAGGTTTCAAAGCAGGTTTCTCATCTTCTTCGTTGTTTATTTTAGCAGTAAAGAAATGGCTCTCGAACAAACAGTGAAGGATCTCCAAACTCAAAATGCTCAGTTTCAACAAATGGTCATGGATCTTGCCAAGGGGCAAGAAGAGCTGAAAGCCCTGATAGTCAAAGAAAAGACCATGAAGCTGAAGAAACCAGCTGGTGTAGTGAACTTGGGAAGAAGGATCAGAGGGCCAGTGCGGCGAGCTTCAGAACTAGCAACTTCGTCAAAAGAAGGATACAATCAGGAAGGGGAAACAAGAGAGGAAGACCCCAGCCCAAAGGGATCTGATAATGATTCTGATTATAATGAGGAGTAGTATCCTCTTGCTGATGATAAATATAAGCAGCTGGAAGATCGTCTGAGTGCAATCGAAATCCAGAGGATACCAGGGCTGGATTTTGAAGAGTTGGGTTTGGTTTCTGGGGTTGTCATCCCGCAGAAGTTCAAGGTTACGGTATTTGCTAAGTATGATGGGGTCTCATGTCCCAAGATGCATCTGTGATCTTATGTGAGGAAGATTCAGCCCTACACTGTTGACAGGGATTTATGGGTCCACTTCTTCCAAGACAGTCTATCCAGGACTCAGCTAGAGTGGTTCTATCAGCTGGAGGGAACCAATATTCGTAACTGGAAAGACCTGGCTGCTGCTTTTTACAAGAAGTACCAATATAATGTAGACCTTGCTCCAACCCGTACACAACCCCAAAGTATGTCTATGGGTTCTAGCAAGGGCTTTAAAGGCTATGCCCAGAAGTGAAGAGACTTAGCAGGAAGATTCCAGCCTCCTCTGTCTGATAGAGAGTTGGTGGACATGTTTTTGGGTACTTTGTCTAGTCCGTTTTTCAACCATCTGATTGGAAGCTCCTCAGCTGGTTTTACTGAGCTGATCTTGACTGGAGAAAGAGTGGAAGCTGGTATTAGAAGTGGCAAGATTCAAAGGATGCCTCTTCAAGTGCAGGAAAGAAGCCTTACATGGGAAAGAAAGAGGTCAGTGCTGCTTACAATCAAAGAAATCAGGGCAGAACTGAACACTGTCCAACGGTAGGGGTTGTAATGATGTCCAAGCTTGCAGCTACTCAACAATGGAACAATCAGCCCAGAGCAGATAGGCCTATAAGACAGTTTACCCAGATAAATATGACTTTGTCCCAAGTTTTTCCACACTTACTGAAATCCAATCTGGTAACTTTGAGGGAAGCTTCCAAGAATCCCAACATCGCATCTTCTCGCTACAATCCAAATGCTCGATGTGCTTACCATTATGAAATTCCAGGCCAGGATACAAATGATTGTTAGGCTTTGAAAAACAAGGTATAAGATCTAATTGAGGCAAGGGAGATTGAATTTTATGCTCCTGAGATTCCTAATGTTATAACTGCCACTATGCCCAAGCAGGACCATGGTCTTAATGCGGTTGAAAATGATATGTTTGTTGCTTCTATTGATGAATCGCTACTCCTCTTCTGACTATTAAGAAGAATCTCTTGCAAGCCGGTTTATTTCCGGGCTGTGGTGAAGGTTGCCACTTATGTTTGTCTCTACCTAATGGTTGCCAGTTATTGAAGGAAGGCATCCAACGCCTGATGGATGATAAATAATTTCTGTTTGAGAAAACTCCAATTACAAGTGTTCCGTGTAAAGATGTTGCTATTATAACCATTTCCGTCAATCCTCCCAAGGTTTCCTCCAAAAGACTTGTCAGGATTACATCTGTTCCAAAAGTTTCTCTGTTGATAATTACTTTTCCTGGGCTAATACCATATTCCTCTGATAAAGTTGTTCCTTGGAATTATGGGGCTGACGTCTACTACCATGGCGTCAAGCCAGACCTGCTGTCTATTAAAGATAAAGATGCCGAAGACTTTGATCCTGACATTGGTAATATCGTTGGGACCAGTAAGATAACAAGAAGCGGAATAATTTTCTCTCCCGAGATCTCTCCTCATAAAACTGTTGCCACTCATGTGGTTATCCCTGCTACTCCTGTCAATATTCCCATAACTACTCCTGCTGATAGTCCTACTGTTATCCCTAATGCCTAGTCGACCGAGACTCGGGGTAAAGAGGTAATGGTTGAGCCTGTCCAGACAAAGGCACATCCAGAAGCCATTCTTGAGGCTTCTAAGAAGGAAATGGAAGAAATCTTAAAGATCATTAAGAAGAGTGTCTACAATATGGTTGAACAACTGGGGTAGACCCCTTCAAAGATTTCAATGCTGGCCCTACTGTTGTGCTCCGATGCTCATGCAAAAGCTTTGGTGAAATTCCTCAAAACCGCTCATGTGCCACAAGAAACCTCCGCTGATCAATTTGAAGATTGTGTGGCTAGTTTGACTGTTGATAATGAGTTAGGTTTCTCTGATGCTGATTTGACACCCAGAGGAAGGAAACACAATGATTCTCTGAATGTCTCTATCGAGTGAAGGGGCACTACTTTGGACCATGTTCTAGTGGATACAGGTTCATCGCTGAATGTTCTTCCCAAGAAGGCTCTTGACAGATTAGATTGCGAAGGTTTGACTCTGAAGCCCAGTAACATTGTGGTGAGGGCTTTCGACGGTTCAAAACGAATGGTGCACGAGGAGGTGGACATCCCTATCAAAGTTGGTTCTCACACCTTTGACTCCACCTTCTACGTGATGGATACTCGACCATCTTATTCATGTTTGTTGGGTCTCCCTTGGATCCATGGGGCTGGAGATATTACTTCCACTCTGCATCAGATGTTGAAGTACCCAGTGAAGGGAAAGATTGTTACAGTACATGGTGAGGAGGAATACATGGTAAGCCACTTGAACTCTTTCAGGTATGTTGAAATGGACAGCGATTTCATCGAGACCCCTTGTCAGAACTTTGAAGAGGTGCCTCAGACCATGGCTGCAACCGAGATTGTTACCTGTGTGCTGAAGATCACCAGACCTCCATTGAAGATGGCTTCTCTCAAGGACGCCAAATCAGTAGCTGAAGAAGGTGGGTGTACCATTTGGGGACAACTCCCTGACATTCCATACAAATCTGATAAGTTTTGTTTGGGTTTTACTTCAGGAGCCCAAAGGGTTGTTCGTCGTGCTCGTGCTGGAGGACCTCCCATGCGCATCAGCAATCATGGGGTCAATGCTTTAGAAGACAATGATGGTGACTGTGACATGGACAGTTGGATCTTCCCTACTACCAATGGTGGACCCAGTAACTGGATGGCTAAAGACTTTGTACCGATTACTTTATTCAGGAGTAATTGTCTTTCTTGTTTTTGGCTATGTAATAAATAAAAAATATAAACTCTATGTTCTTGTGTCTTACTCGAGGCACAATGGTTTATTTGTGAGGGTTATCATTTTCAATCTCATATGTCATTAATAAAACATTGGATGTTTTTGCATACAAATTTTGAGCTCTCTTTCTTTTTTTCTTCTGATTTTTACTTTATCAATACAGCTATGCTCTTACACACACTCACGTATCAAACTGCAGATCCATATCCACTTTGGATCCCATTGATAACGGTTCTGCTATTGCCAGTTATGACTTTGAAAATCCCATCAACCAAGCCGAGGACGAAGGTGAGAAAGATTGTGAGGTACCAAGAGAACTTGCTAGACTGCTACAACAGGAAGAAAGGGCTATACAACCTCATGAAGAGCCAGTTGAGATAGTGAACTTGGGTACAGAAGAGGACTGGAAAGAATTTAAGATAGGTGCAAATTTGGAGCTTAGTGTCAAATAGCGGTTGATTGAGATGTTGCATGATTATGTCGAGATCTTTGCCTTGTCATATGAAGACATGCACGGGCTAGACACTGCTATTGTGGTTCATTGTCTGCCAACTAAAGAAGATTGCCCTCCAGTGAAGTAGAAGGTTCGTCGTATGCGTCCTGAGATGTCAGAAAATATCAAGGCATAAGTTATGAAGCAGTTCAACATTGGGATCTTAGCTGTCACCTCCTATCCTCAATGGATTGCTAATGTTGTTCCAGTACCTAAGAAGGACGGTAAGGTACGTTTGTGTGTAGACTAAAGAGACTTGAACAGGGAAATCCCCAAGGATGACTTTCCGGTTCCCCACATTGATGTTCTGGTTGACAACACCGCATAACATAAGATCTTCTCCTTCATGGACAGGTTCTCTGGTTACAATCAGATCAAGATGGCACCTGAAGACATGGAGAAGACAACCTTCCTCACACAATGGGCTACTTTCTGTTACAAAGTGATGCCATTTGGATTGAAGAATGTTGGGGCAACCTATCAGAGAGCTATGGTAGCTTTGTTCCATGACATGATTCACCATGAGATAGAGGTCTATGTTGACGACATGATAGTCAGGTATCAAACTGAAGAAGAGCACCTTGTTCACTTACAAAAGTTGTTTGGTAGGTGGAAGACGTACAAGTTGAGATTAAATCCGAACAAGTGCACCTTTGGGGTAAGATCTGGTAAACTCCTAGGTTTCATTGTCAGTGACAAGGGTATTCAAGTAGACCCTTCAAAGGTTACAGGTATACAAGAGATGCCGGCTCCTCGCACTGAGAAGGATGTTAGGGGTTTCTTGGGACGTTTAAACTACATTGCCTGGTTCATTTCCCATCTAACTGCTACTTGTGAGCCAATCTTCAAACTCTTGAAGAAAGATCAAGTGGTAAAGTGGAATGACGAATGCCAGACTGCCTTTGACAGAATCAAGGAATACCTCCAAGAGCCTCCAATTCTGATGCCTCCGATTGAAGGATGACCTTTGATAATGTATTTAATAGTATTAGATAATTCAATGGGGTGTGTGCTGGGGCAGCATGACGAGTCTGGTCGAAAAGAGCATGCAATATACTACCTTAGCAAAAAGTTTAGCGACTGTGAAATAAGATACTCACTGCTCAAGAAAACTTGTTGCGCTTTGGCATGGGATGCTCGCCGACTGAGATAGAATATGTTGACCCACACTACTTTGTTAATATCTAAGATGGATCCTATCAAGTACATCTTTGAGAAGCCCGCCCTCTACGAAAGGATATCAAGATGGCAAATGGTCCTGACCGAATATGATATTCAATACATAACCCAGAAAGAAATCAAGGGAAGTGTGTTAGTTGATCATTTGGCTCATCAGGCTGTGGATGACTACCAATCCATGAACTTTGAATTCCAGGATGAGAATATCATGTTAGTGACTGATTGTGAAGAACCTGGACCGGATGAAGGACTTAAAAAATGATCCGGATGGACTATGGTCTTTGACAGAGCTTCCAATGCACTTGGCAATGGTATCTGTGCTGAATCATATCTCCCGAGGGCTGTCATACTCCTTTCACTGCCAGGCTATGTTTCAACTGTACCAATAATATGGCTGAGTATGAAGCATGTATCATGGGTCTCAAAGATGCTATTGACTTAAGAATCAAGTTTTTGAGTGTTTTTGGAGATTCAGCCTTGGTAATAAGTCAAATCAAAGGAGAGTGGGACACGAAGCATCCTAATCTCATTCTTTACGGAGAGCATGTGCTGACGCTGATTCCACACTTTGAAGAGGTCACCTTTGAACATTTTCCATGAGAAGAGAATCAGTTAGCGGACGCGCTAGCTACTATGTCATCCATGTTCAAGGTGAGATGGTATAATGAAGCTCCTCAGATCACTATTGATGGAATGGATGAACTGGCCTACTGTTACAAGATTGATATTAAAGGAGTAATGGACAAACCTTGGTTCCACGAAGTGAAAAGGTCTCGAAGCTCAAGAGTACCCTGAGGAGGCATCTGTCAATGATAAGAAGTTCATAAGGAGGTTCTCTGCAAAGTTCTTCCTTAGTAACAAAATCCTCTATAAGCGCAACCATGATTCTACTTTACTTCGGTGTGTAGACAAGAGCAAAGCAGAGAGGATTATGGCATATATGCATGAAGGCACCTTCGATACCCATTCTAGTGGGCAAACGATGGCGAAGAAGATTCTGAGGGAAGGATACTACTGGTCAACCATGGAAGCAGACTGTTATCAGCATTCTCGAACATGTCACAAATGCCAGATCTATGATGATAAAGTACATGTGCCTCTAGTCCCTTTGAATGTTTTGACTGCTCCTTGTCCCTTTGCAATGTGGGGCATTGATATGATCGGAGAGATTAGACCTACCGCTTCCAATGGGCATTGCTTCATCCTCGTTTCCATTGATTACTTTACAAAATTGGTTGAGGCTTCCTCATTTGCTTATGTTACCAAGAACATTGTGGCCCCGTTCATTAGACATAAACTTATCTATCGGTATGGTATTCCAGAAAGAATCATCACGGATAATGGTACAAATCTCAATAATACTATGATCACTGAACTCTGTAAGCAATTCAAGACCCATCATCATAATTCTTCCCCTTACTGGCCGAAGATGAACGGCGCTGTGGAGGCCGCTAATAAGAACATTTAAAAGATCATACAGAAGATGACGGTGACATACAAAGACTGGCATGAGATGTTACCATTTTCTCTTCATGGTTACCACACCTCAGCATGTACGTCAATAGGAGCAACACCTTTCTCTCTGGTGTATGATATGGAGGTTGTCCTACCTATTTAGGTCTAGATCTCTTATTTGATAATCATGAAGGATGCAGGTTTGAATGAAGATGATTGGATTCAGACTCGACTTGACCAACTGAACCTGATTGACGAGAAAAGGTTGGCTGTTGTTTGTCATGGTCAGATGTACCAGACGCGAATGATCAAAGCTTTTAACAAAAAGGTCAGATGTCAGGTATATCAAGTTGGTGATATAGTAATCAAGCGCATCATCCTTCCGCAAGGTGATCCCATGGGAAAATGGACTCCCACATATGAAGGGCCATTTGTGATCAAGAGCATATTTTCTGGTGGAGCCATGATCCTAACTACTATGGACGGTGACGACCTTCCTCACCCTATGAACGCGAACATAGTTAAAAGATACTACGCGTGAATAAAGACCCTCTAGGTTGACTGGCCTGGGAAAAAATAAGTGCGTCCCGGCGAACCAAAAAGGTTCGGGAAAAAATTAGGGATAAATATAAAAAAAATCTGTACACCCGGCTAGTCGAAAACCCGAAAAGGCAGCATGGGCAACAAAGGGTATGCCGGTGGACTGAAAACCCAAAAGGGCAGTCCGGGCAAAAGTTAGGGATTTAAAGCGTATAACTATGTCCCGTTGGATCACCTTGCAATCAGACTTCAGTATCAGCCATCAAGCTCAAACTGTACCAATCAATCCATTCAGTTTCGGACAAGTAGCAAAGTGATGAGACGCTCAAGGACATAAGGGAAATAACAGAGTGAAACTCAATAGGATTATTACACATAGTTGTTTTCTCTTTGTACACTATTTTGTATAGTTTTCATTTTCACAATGACATTCTCCTACTAGAATGTCAGTCTCTTTGTTTAAAAAATGCCTGTTATAGGAAAATTTCTTCGATTCAATACAAATCACTTCTTTGAAAGTATAAAACCTTTTGTTTTCTATTTTTCTGTTTTGTTTTACAAAAACATCCAGTGATTATTTTTTGACATATGCGTTTGAATATGATTACTATTTACAAATACTTGCATAAAAAACAGAAAGACAATTGCTAATAACTTTAAGAAACGAGATAATGCCTAAAAAGCCACCTGTAACCCCCACAGTTACTTTCTCCAGCAGATGCAAGGGCAGAGACGTCCTATTGAAAAGTCACCACCATATCCTCAACATAAGTCCTAGTGATGTCTATATCCCTACAGAGTGAAAACAACCAAAGTTTTGACCTCTTTTTTCCCCAATCAAGAATTACTTTCTCCAGCAAAGTTCCCTCAGAAAGTTTAAATCAATGTTGCCCAACTGAGTTTTACAAATCTCAAACAGTTTATAAATCCTCATCCCCGGTAGAGTTTATTTCTCTAGCTGCGGAAGTTCATCCCCCCAACGGAGTTTATTTCTCTACATTAGTAATGTTGTACCCCAAAATTTTCCCTCCCATTTTACTCAACCAATGTCAATGGAGGTCCCCAAGTTGCTCAAGGAAGTCCAAGAGTTGACCAAACAAACTCTCTCCTAAGGCAGTATACCTCAAATTAGGGTTTCCATTTTCATCAAGATGTGTGAAACACAAAGGACTCAAATGCTTTCCAAGGTCCTAATATGTTCCCAGGATCATCCATGCCAAGTTTCAGGCCTTGCATAAGAAGTTTGCTCAGTCAACTATTCAGATACTTGAGAATCGACTGTACTAGGTCAAGAGTCAACTATGGCCCACATACAGTCAAACCTCAAGATTTTTGGTCAACATCAACATTTTGAAATGACTTTCATCATTTGATCAAGGGTTGATCATGATTCCCCAAGGAATGCTCCAAATTCATAAAAACCCAAAAGTTGCTAAATAAGGGTTTCTTAGGAAAAGTCAACCAAACTTTGACCAAGCATAACTTCTTCATACTTTATCAGAAATTTTCCATCCAAGGCTCATTTTGAAGAGGATGCAATTCCCTACAATTCATCATCAGTTCACAAATTCAAAATATGCACTCATCAAAAGATGTGAATTTCTACATTATAGGTCCTTTTGAAAAGTCAACAAAAACACCTTTTGGGTCAAAGCTTCTTACATGAACATGGAAGACCCAATTGAAATGTAACCAAAAGGGTTGGTTACGGGACATCCTAAGCTTTCTAAAAAAGTCCAAGAACACCCTCCTAGGGTCAAAATTGAGAGAGATATGAATTGTCAAAGTTGGCAATTTTTGGAAAATTGTCGAAAGTCAACATTGATCAAATTTGCATTTTTTCCAAAGGGGCCCATGTTTTCTTGTTTGAAACATGTTTCTAATAGGACCCACGACCCCTGAGCTTTTCCACCTATTATTCTATTATTTTTATTATTTATTTTTATTTTATTTCATTAAATCAAAACAAATCAATATAAAATAGTAAAATAATGAAATAAAATCAAATTCTTGATTATTTATGCACATTTTGAGTCCATGTACAACTAATATGCCAGCCGATTCATGCAAAGTGGATTTGGATTGAAAAAGATTGGATTGAAGCTTGTTTTAGAAATATATCATACAAGAGCAAATAAAATCCAATTTCCATTATTTCTCAAGATTCATGCCAATTTTATTGACCTAATTCAGTCTACTATAAGTGAATAACAATTGCAGATCAAAGACAGGGGTTGCAGTCGTGAAAAGGCCAACGCAAACTCAAAATTTTTGACAAAAAAGTTAGGTTCAAATTCTGGGATAGAGGGCAATTCACACCATTACAAAGCTTCCAAATGATTCCTAGACCGCTCCTAAAGCTAACACGATCAATTGCAAGCATCAAAACATCCATAAATCGCCCCTGAAGGTATCACGATTTGTACCAAAAACTCAAATTCAATTTCAATGTTTTACGCATCTTAAACATATCCTAACCATATATTTTTATTTATCATCTTGATTGCAAACTACCTATACCCTTTAATTGGAGTTTAAGCACAGGTATGGACGATTGCCATGGTTAGGGTTTTAAGGTCCACTTTGGGGCTTTTCAGTAAGGGTGAAATTAGGCTAAAAGATGGATACCACTGTGTTCAAGATATCAAATCCAATTGATTGGTATAGCTCGAATTAATTTATCATGCGTGTGGTGAATTTTTAAAGCTTGCAGGTTTATAGCTATGGAAAATATCCGTAGGTATAAGTCTTTCCCCTAAAACGATAGTTGCAGCGAAGAAGATGATGTGTGGCAGCCCATGACTGGCTGATTTGAATCTCGCGCGCCTTTCTGGCATATTATTTGTTTTTAGCTTTTCTTTTATTTATTCATTATATATACAAATTGACAAGCTAGCGCAGACGGTTGAGGAGCGTGCCTTTGATGTACACGTCCTGGGTTCGATCCCAAGCGTGTGCATTTTATTATTTTCTTCATATTTCTCTGCAGATCCAATGCATCACTCCTCTAGGCGCCTTCCATGCAACCTCAACGTCCAGCCACAGGATGTACTGCTACCCAGATCTAACGCTTCCAGCCTGAAGGTCCATGGTGCACGTTCAAGTCAAAGGCTACATCTAATCCAACGTGGTCAACTTGGGCTCAGCTTTGTTGGGCCAAAATTCAGATTCTCACCCCCTCTTCAGCAATGCAAACATGCCAAAATCTTTATTTTCATTCTCTATTTATTTTCTTTAATTATTTTCCTTTTCTTTTTAATTAACACAAAATTAATTTTTTTTAAAATTAAATTAACAAATCACAAATCATAAAAATATTTTTTTAATAATACATTTATTTTTAAATTAGTTAGTTTAATTTAACTTAGGGAAATTTAATTTTTTTTATATATAATTAAAAATAATTAGACTTAGGATTTTAATTGTACATAACTTAATTAGTTTTCTTCAAAAATACACCAAAATCATTTTTCTCATAAATATTTATTTCTTTAATTAATTTATTTAATTAGAAAATTAGGGTAATTTAATTTCTTTCATAATTAAAAATAATTAGAAATTAGGTTTAGTTAATTTGTAATTTAATTGTTTTCGCAAATAAAAATCCACAAAACATACTTTTCCTCACTTAGATTTTTAGGTTATTTTTCAACCATCCTTGTATTTAATTTGCCGCGCGTTTAATTATTTCTTTTTTGATAATTATGTAACTGCTTATCAGTTTGTAATAGTTAAAACTAGGGTTTTTATTTATCGTTTTCCCCCCACTTTTGGTTATGTAATTAATCCTTCTCCCCAAAGCCTTGTAATAGCTAGGTTTTATTTTTCGCACTTTAAATTCCCGCAATCTTTATCTGTCTAGATGCATGGCTAATAGGATTGTATGGAAAGAATGCTTGGAATTTAAAACGGTAGATCATCTAATGTGCAAAGACTAAATAACTGAAAAAAACTCATATGCACATATTCACTCCTAGGATTTTCCTCACTTCGGTTGCCTTTGATAAACAATCATTAAGCGTAAGAGATTTTAGTGGTTGCCCTCCAGTCTAAAAGATCAAAGTGTCCCATTCGAATGTTGCCTCGAAAATGTTTCCTCGGAAACGTTGCCTCGAAAGAATCTTAAGACTCTAGGGTTACTACTAAAGTTTTCTAACTATTGCTTTAGTGATTGTATTTGTCCCTTTCGAATGTCCCTTACAACTCGAACGATGGTGCTACCTACTCCTTAATAGTAGGATAGCGCTGTCTAAAGGAAATGAGAACGAACAATCTTTTTTCGAGTAGGTAGAATCTTAAGTACTTGCTCAATAAAAAACTTTTCACACAAACACCTTTCAAAACAAATTTTCAAAACAACTTCGTCACATCCTTGAGGACTGATACAAGGGTTATCACGAAGTAAAACATTTTCAAAACAAACACACACAAGCGATTTGAAAAATGAGCAAGTACCTAAGAGCCCATAGAAAACCATGGATAGCAAGGGTGATAACAACTTCCCTTTCTATAATCTACCCCCCGTACATCTCGAAAAAAGGTTTTTTCTGTTCTTTTTCCTTTTCCATGATTGGATGAAATAAAAGTCGGTGGAGACTCTTGCTTACCGCGACATTTTGAAAACAAAAAAAACGCAAAATGCGAACCAGTATAAACAGTCGGTTCTTTCACCACATCACAAGTAAGATCTTCCAACAGAGCATCGTCTCCCCGGTAGAACATTCTCAAGCAGAAGTCAAAGATCCCCGGCAGAGTATCCTCAAACAGAAAGAGGAAATCCCCGGAAAATCATCTCCACTCATCATTCCCAACTGAAATGAAAGAACCACTTTCCTCATCTACCAAATAGCAGTCTGGGATTCAGCTTCCCAATACTCTCCAACAACAGTCAGGAATTTATATTTCCAGACTAGGAAATGTCGCAACATCATTCATACATCACGGCATGCATACATATTGCATACAACACAATCTCATTTATTTTGAGAACATCATTACACAATTCATTTCATACATCATGACATTGCATACGACTAACTCTTTACCTTTTCAAGAAAGATCAATCGACAAACATCATTAACTACTTATATGGCCTAACAGTCTTTTCAAGGGTTACCTCTGACGAAGGGCTATTCCAGCATTTTCTTCAGAGGATCATATTCAAGACCTCTGCTGGTTCAGTTAACTCGACCCTAAGATTTTTATGATTCTTGTCCAGTCAAAGACAATTAAAGACCTCTGCTGGTTCAATTTAAATCGACCAATGATTTATTTTGATTCATTTCCAGTAGACACTTTCTCTGGTTCAGTTAAATCGACCCTAAGATTTTTCTAATTCTTGTCTAGTTAAAGACAATTAAAGACCTCTGTTGGTTCAGTTTAAATCGACCAATGAGTTATCCTAATTCTTTTCTGGTAGACAGTTTCTCTAGTTCAGTTAAATCGACCCTAAGATTTCTCTGATTCTATTCCAGTTGAAAATAACACAATACCTCTGCTGGTTCAGTTTAAATCGACCAGTGATTTATCCTGATTCTTTTTCGGTAGATACTTTTATTGGTTCAGTTAAATCAACACTAAGATTTTATGATTCTTATCTAGTTAAAGATACTGCAAAGCCTGGGAATCCGACCAGATAGTAGTTTATTTTGTTAATTACTGTGAAGCCTGGACCCGACCAGATAATAGTATAACCTGTGATACTAAAGCCTGGGCCCGACCAGATAACGGTATACCTCAGATTCACTAAAGCCTGGATACGACCAGATAACAGTTCAATGTCTACAATTACTACGAAGCCTAGAACCGACCAGATAGCAGTAAATTTCATATTCCCCAATAGGTTGTTGTGAATCCTGGAATACGACCAGATAGCAGTCAGCCTTATTGTCCTTAGCAAGTCGCTGTGAAGCCTGAATCCCGACAAGATAACAACTCACTTTCATCTCTCCGGTCAAGAGATAACTCCCCAGTAGAGTAATGGACAACTGAAGATCCTAGAATCTATTTCCTGAAATAGAGACCAACATTCCTCAGCAGAGTCCTCCTCAACGACAGGAACAGGAATCCTCACAAAGTAATCTCTCATGAAATCAACATTTTTTCTGGATGGCATCTTTAACCCCATCTACGACGACTCTTCATCACTCTCTTTGGATGGCATCTTTAAGCCCATCTCTGACAGTCTTCTGTCACCTTTTCCAAAGGGCATCCGCAAACCCATTCTCGATATTATCCACCAACAGTGTTACTTCAGACGAGTGCAAATTTCTGGGCACTCTATTATTCAATCATCTTCCACCTTCAGATCACGAAAGGCAGACAAGCCAATCTAAATCTTCAGGTTTAAGAAGATTGAACAAGGGTAGCTGTTGTACCCCAAAATTTGACCTCCCCTTTTACTTAACACATGCCCATTGAGGTCCCCAACTCGCCCAAGGATGATCAAGAATTGACCAGACAAGTTCTCCTCTTGAGGCAATGAACCTCTAACTAGGGTTTCAATTTTCATCAATATGTGTGAGCTTAAAAGGTATCAAATGTCTTCCATGTCTATAATATGTCTTCAAGATTATCCATGACAAATTTCATGCTTTGCACTACAAGTTTGCTCAGTCAACTGCTCAAATGCTTGAAAATCAACTATACTAGGTCAAAAGTCAATTGTGGCCCATATACAATCAAACTTCAAGATTTTTTGTCAACATCAACATTTTGAAGTGATATCCATCATTTTATCAAGGGTTGATTATGATTCCTCAAGAAATTCTCCTAATTCATCAAAAGTCAAAAATTGCTAATTAGGGTTTCTATAGGAAAAGTCAACTGAACTTTGACCAGCCATAACTTTCTCATACTTTATCAGAAATTTTTCCACCAAGGATCATTTTGAAGAGAATCTAATTCCCTGCAACTTCTCTTCAGCCCTCAAGTTCAAGAAATGCATCAATTTAAATATACAAGCTTATACATTATGGGTCCTTTCAAAAAGTCAATAAAAACACCTTTTGGGTCAAAGCTCCTTACATGAACATGGAAGATCCAATTGAGATGAAACTAAATGGGTTGTTTAGAGGACATCCTAAGCTCTCTAAAAAGTCCAAGAATACCCTTATAGAGTTAAAATGGAGAGATATATGCATTGCTAAAGTTTACCAATATTTGGAAAAAATGCATGAAGCAAATATTGAACTAACTTGGAATTTCTCCAAATGGGCCTATCTTTTTATGTTTGAAACTTATTTCTAACATGATCCACGACCTCTAAGCCCATCCATGCCCTATTTGGTGATATATTTAATTTATTGTGATTTTTAGTCATTAAAAATTCAATTTAAATTAAATAAATGATAAAAAAATATGAAGATTGCATGGGCTTGATCTCCAAATCTCTTAAGGCCTAAAACAACTCAGGATAGGTTGGAAAATCGCTTGGAGTTCATTTGTGAAAAAATTTGGCCAATTTTGGAAATATTTCATATTATTCCAAAACAAATATTATATGATGAATGCATGAGATCCTTTCAACTTTGGTTGACCTAATGTTGTCTCATATATATGCATAACCATTCAAAAGTAAAGGGATGCGCAGCTGCCTTAGAGAAGCCCTAAAAAAGTTTCAAATTTTTTTCAAAGAAGTGCAACCTTGGTTCAAACGATCCAACCAGCCTTAGCCAAAACTAAGGACAACATCAACCTCCTGGAGATCTCAGCACCTCATACCATCCATCCTTGAAGGCCAAATCATCCCAGAACTAGCAAACCGAAATATCTCACTGTTGTACCCCAAAATTTTCCCTCTCACTTATCAAGAATTTGCTCACAAGATCTCATTGAGTTCAAGACTACACTAGGATTTGATCAGCTTAAGACACCTCCTCATGCACTAATGACCAAAATTAGGGTTTGAGTTTGTACAAGGATTTTTGGACTATCAATTCTTCATATGACTTTCAAGAATCATTAGGGACCCCCAATATTACTCATGTCAAGTTTCAAGTCTTGAATCACACTTTTGATCAGTCAATTGAACAGTTGACCTAAAAATCAATTGTATTGGGGAAAAAGTCAACCACGACCAATTTACAGTCAAACTTCATAATTTTTTATCCACACCAACATTTTAAACTCATATGCATCATTTGATCAAGTTTGGACCATAATTCCTCAAGAAATTTGATCAAATCTCTAAAAGGGCAAAATGGTCAAAATTAGGGTTTTGACTGGGAAAGGGCAATTTCTGGTTTTTGACCTAGAAAATGATCAATTGGGTTAAGGCATGATCTCAAGAGTCCAATTGCATAACTTTTACCTAATGGCATGATTCGAAATAATACAAGTCCATTGGATTGATAGAAATTTTCTTATTTTTTCACAACTTTGAGCTAAATTTCCACCATGATGCAAAATGATTCAAGAGAAAGTTCCAACATGAAAGTTTTAGATCTCCTTGAAATATACAACTTTTCTTCACACAATTTCTCCTAAAAATTCTTGGATCTCAAGTTATAATTTTGTGAATACATGCTCATGAACTAAAAGTGACTTAGTGAAATTTTGCCCTAGTTAGGCAGATTTTTGACCTAACTTCAGGACAATTTTTCACATAGTTCCAAGGGGAATCTTCAAAAGCAATTCAAAGATGAGTTGAATAGAATATTGCAAGATTTCCAAAATGTCCAAGAACTCCTTGAGATCATTCTTGATCAAGCAGAATCGAAGAGATGAAATTAGGGTTTAATCACTTGAATTTAGGTCATTTTCATGATAAACACAAATGCAAATCCATGCTAGGCTGCATAATATTTGCTTTGAAGGCCTCAAACTTGTTTGTCACTCCTTAATTAAATGCTTACAAAGCTGTTAAGGCTTTGATCCAAGCAAATGAGCTATTATCCAAGTTGCATTTCCATTAATGACATAAAGTGAACACTTCCATTCTTGTAAAGCAAGCTTTTTACATAAAGTCATTCTTGAGCCTCTAACTTATTCCCTCTGATCACACTCCATCCACAAAGTCAGAAACAAACTTGTTTAAATCATGAACTACTTTATCTTAGCAAGTACACAAGCATTGAAACTTGTTGTCTCTAAAATCACATGTTTGGCTTAAGGATGCAAATTCAAATTCTGAGTTGTTACAAGCCTCAAAACCTCTTGCTTATAAGTATACACACTATTTGCAAGTCGACACACGAGCAAGAAGCCCCTAAAACTCACTCAAACTCCCTCTAGCCAGAAATTGTCCCAAAACACCATTGTTGTGCAAGTTCTGACTTTTCATACCAAACTCACATTTCCCCCGTACGTTTCTTGGCCTTTTAGTTTCTAAAGCTTCCTTGTCAAGACTAACTCATCCTTGTACCTGTTTCATTTCTGTAACACCATCTTCCCTATATTCCATAACCAAAAACAGAGCATCACAGTTGGACATCTCCAGGCCATTCCAGCCATCCTCGGCTCAAGCCAGCCATTGCACTAGCTTCCTAGAGGTCCAAGGAAGCTAACCTGATCATCAACATTGACTGAAACAAGCTCATTTGCATTTCACGATTTCCAGTTTTGAGGTATTTTTCTTGAACTTATATCGCATTACTTAGGCATTGTTAGGCTTGCATTTGTGAAGATAAAATGTAGACCTCATGGCCACGAAGCTGTACATATCCATAGTTTGCATTTATATGGCTTGAGCTTAGAGAATTTTAGAGTTGAAGTTTTTGAAATTTTTAGGGTTTAAATTAGGGCCAGAGAAATTCTCACTTATCTTTGACTTTCAACCTTAGTTATTTACATGGTTAGAATCGTGAGGAAGAATGCAACAACTTTCATTTTGTCACTTTCCATTTTTGTTAAGAAATGAAGAAGTTACAGGTACACCGGCTGGAGGTTGAAGATGAAGTTACCAGGACTGGATTTGCTTTATATATTTATGGTTTTGCCTATATAAACGGATATATAGCCACCCCAGTGGTAAAGCGCGCGCCTGTTCACCCTATGGTCCCGGGTTCAAGCCCTAGCGAGACCATTTTGCCTTTTTCCATATTTTTTGACATTTTTTTTATTTTTGCTTGCAGGCGCTGGGCCCTTTGGGCGTGGCATTCTTTTTGTTTTTACTAGCATATGCCTTGTTTACTCGTGACACCACCCTGGCCCATTTTATTTTTATTTATTTATTTATTTATTTTTTCTTTTAAATATATTTTCTAAAATAACAAAAAAATCATAAAATGTATAAAAATAATAGATTTATAATTTGACATAATTTAAATATTTTTCACATAAATAAAAAATTTATGTTTATTCATTATACTTTATTTACTCTTATTAATTTCTTTGTAAATTAAAACTAGATTATTCCTTATTTAAATACACTTATTTTTAATATAAAAAGGACCAAAAATATTTCATGACACCACATATTATTTTCAAGACAAAATATGAAAATACAAAAAATACTTTTTTTTAAAACTTATTTTCTTTTAATCAACTAAAATAGATTTAGGGTTTTATTCAAAAGATCTCTTCTTAACTAAAATCTTTTCTTAAAAAATTTCTTTTATTAACTTAAGTTAATTTAACTTAATTACTTTTTTCTCTAATTAGGTTTAGGTTAAAACCATTTTCATACAAAAAAAATCGAAACACAAAAATCATTTCTTTCAATTTGCATTTTGTACTTTATAAACTTCTTCAATTATTTCTATAAATTTCAATTGGATTGTAATAGATTAATTAGGTTTATATTATTGTAATCCCCATTCATAAATTGTATACCCCCTCCCATAAATATTGTAATAGCGTAGTAATTTTAAATTTCGCAAATTATCGCTTTTACATAACATGCTAGTAATTAGGGTTTGTATGGAAAGATAAAAGAAATCAAATAGAAAACGCTAATTCAAGACCAAATCAAGCATGAAAATGACACACTTGCACACAAACACCCCTAGGATAAAATCCACTTGGTTGCCTTACAAAATGGCCATATTACGCATGTAAGGTATCTTAGCAAAAATAAGCCAATACAAGATCATAGTCCCTCGATGACACTAATCAAAGTTGCCTTACAAAATGATCTTAGTCTCTCAAAAATAATGCTAATATACCTTGCAAAATTTCTAATCATGGTTATACGATGACCCACGCCTGTCCCATAAACATCCAAAGATACGGTTGCTTACCAAATCAATGGTAAGACAACAATGTCAAAGGAAAACAAAATGAACAAAAAATACATTTGAGTAGGTAGATTGCTCCTAATTACTTGCTCCATTTTCAAATCAAACATCCTTTCTATTTTCAAAACAATCACATACACTTTCAAACATCTTACAAAATTGAAAACATTTTCAAAAGACCAAAATTTTTGTATACATTCTTACGAACGAGAATCATTACAAAGATTGCCTAAACAAAGGCCTCTTTACAAAATACTTTCAAAAACCACACAAAGCATAATTTCAAAACAAAAGCAAGTGATCTAGCAAGTAACTAAGAGCCCATGGAAAACCATGGATGAAAAGGGTGCTAATACCTTCCCTTTTCATAATCTACCCCCGAACTCAAGAAACAATCTCAAAGGTCTTTCCTGTGCTTTTTCACCTTTCCTTTTGGATAAAAGAAAAGTCGGTGGCGACTCTTG
Organism: Vicia faba; assembly: GCA_948472305.1. Classification (NCBI taxonomy): domain Eukaryota; kingdom Viridiplantae; phylum Streptophyta; class Magnoliopsida; order Fabales; family Fabaceae; genus Vicia; species Vicia faba. The sequence continues at coordinate 1,224,785,412 of OX451736.1, read as the reverse complement.
CTAACCGTAACATTTGCGATAAAACGCAAAAACCTCAAGTTAGTTCTTCCATCGTATAACAGAACTGGCGACTCTGCTGGGGAGAATTCTAAAAGTCGGGTTACCTTAGGGATAGATAACATTTATTTTCTTACATTGTTTGACTTGTATGCTTTACATTATGGTTCTTTGTTTGGGTTTGAATCCTATACCCGAATTTGGGATACATTATAGGTAAGTAGCAATATGTTATGGAAACTGTGTGGGGTATACCGACATGGTATAATCAATAGCTACGTTAGTGCGACATATTTGTGGGTACCGGTAGCCTTTGAGTTAATCAAAGAGAATATGGGGCCGCTAAGTGATGTCATAAAGCACTAATGAACTTTTAGAACCTTTACTTGACCAACTTGGCCTTTAGGATGTAGTGAGATGACCGACTTTGTTGCAGTCCAAAGTTGGTAGATACTCGATACTACACTCATTAAGGTTTGGTTTCTTGGGATATTTCGGTCGCCATTAAAGATGCTTGAGCTGAAACAATGACCAAGGAAACAATCCAGTGATATTGAGCTCCTTAGAACCCGGTTACTATTACTAGGACAGGTTTGAGCCAACTAAACTTCAAGAGGGTACTTACCTATAAAACTCCATGCAAGCCTAAACCTAAGGAATTGTTTGCTTTGTTTGTATAGGAATACTTGTACATAACATCATTAACATCATGAACATCATATACATCCACTAACCATTTCAAGGATTTTTGGATTCATCTTTGTTCTTGTTTTGTAGGTTATGGATTCGCTTCGCAGGAAAACTATTCAAGTAAAACTTGTAAGGATCCCTCCACAACTTAAGGAGCTAGTTTCAAGGATTCCTGAAAACTCTCCATTCACCGAGAGACATTGTCGCCTACTCAACTTGGTCACCTCCAACACAGATGAGGACGTGATGAAAGTGCTTTTTCAGTTCTTTGATCCTTTACACCATTGCTTCACATTTCCCGACTATCAACTTGTGCCTACTTTGGAAGAATTATCCTAACTCTTGAGGATTCCCATTCTCAATCAACTACCTTTCAACGGTACAAAAAGAGACCCAAAGCCAGAAGATATTGCTCAAGCTCTACACTTGCACTCATCTGATGTCACAACTCATTGGGAAATAAGGAGTGGTGTCAAAGGTTTCCTAGCAATGTTCCTGTTTAAGAAAGCTCAAAGCTGTTGGAATTCCTTAGATTTGCAAGCCTTTGAGGAAATTGTGGCTCTCCTCGTGTATGGGATTTTTTTGTTTCCAAATCCTGACCAACTCATAGATGTGAACGCCGTCAAAATCTTCATATCACGCAACCCGGTGCCTACATTGCTAGGAGATATCCTACACTCTTTTCACACTCGCACAATAAGGAAAAGAGGTGTCCTTATGTGTTGAACTCCTCTCTTGGAAATATGGTTTATTTCTCATCTTCCCCAATCTGTATTAAAGAATGAGCAAGGTTCAAGGTGGTCACAAAGGTTGATGACGCTCAAACATTTAGACATTCATTGGTGCTCCCGATCCAAAGAGAATGTTATCATTGTCGACCGTTATGGAGAATTTCCTAATGTCCCTTTACTTGGCATTAGGGGAGGTATCACCTACAACCCTTGTTTGGCCTTAAGATAGTTTGGTTATGCCCAAAGGGATGACCCGCACGAGATGCTGATTCAAGGTTTGGTATTTGACTACGACAACAACGATCAAGGTCTTCGCCAGAGATTTATCCGAGCTTGGAGGATGTTAAACAAGGTGGATAGCAAGACTTTGGGGCATACAATTTCCATCCCTCTTGAGCCTTACCTCAAATGGGTACGAACTCGTGCTCAGAGTCTTATGATGCCTTACCCCTCCATTCTCCTGATAATCATTGAGCCTGTCATGAAGGGAGATGTTCCATACACTATCCTACATCCTGACATGCCCACATCTCTTGAAGACCTACAAAGGGAATGGATACAACTCAAAGGAGAGAGAGATACTTTCAAACCCCAATTTTACGCAAGCGAGAAGAAGGTTTTGGAACTCACTAGGCTACTTCATGAGGAGCAGACTCTGAATGCCTACATTGCACCAAAGAGGATGTGCACTACATTTCTATCTTAGAGTTTTTGTATTATTTTGCCCAAGGGGCATTGATGTACTCAAGCTTTATCTTATTAATATAACGTGTGTTTCCTTTTTGTCTAAAAAAAATTTGAATCTTTGAAATCCTTGAAAACATTGCATATGCATATACCATTCATCATAACATAAGCAGGTTTTTTGCAGCAAGTCTCCTCATCTCTCTCTTGTTTATTTCAGTAAGATGGATCTCGAGCAAACAGTGAAAGACCTCCAAGCTCAGAATACACAGTTTCAAAAGTTGCTCTTGGCCCTAGCCAAGGGACAAGAAGAATTGAAGACTTTGCTGGCTGAAGAGAGGAAAAAGAAAACAAAGAAGGTAACCGGAGTCTTTAACATGGGAAGAAGATTTCATGGGCAAACAAGAAGGACTTTAGACTTTGCAACAACATCTGGTGAAAGAGACAACCAAGATGGTAAAGGCAAGGAAATAGTTGTCCCGACAGAATCGGAGGAGGAAGAGAAAGAAGAGGACTACTCTGAAGAAAAATACCCTCTAGCTGATGACAAGTATAAAGATCTCGAAGAACGTTTGAGCGCAATGGAAATCCAAAAGGTGCCTGGCTTGGACTTTGAGGAATTGGGTTTGGTGTCGGGGATTGTGATCCCTCCGAAATTCAAAGCACCTGTGTTCGCCAAATATGACAGAGTTTCATGCCCTAAAATGCATCTCCGGTCAAATGTGAGGAAAATTAAACCCCATACCGCTGATAAAGACTTATGGGTGCACTTCTTCCAAGACAGTCTGTCTAGAACTCAACTTGACTAGTTTTACCAACTAGAAAGAGCCAACATTCCTAATTGGGAATATCTTTTTGCAGCTTTCTATAAACAATATCAGTACAATGCTGATCTTGTGCCTACCCGTACTTAACTCCATAGTATGGCCATGGTTTCCAATGAAGGTTTCAAAGACTATGCACAAAAATGGAGAGATTTGGCTGGAAGAGTTCAACTCCCTCTATCTGAGAGAGAGTTGGTAGACATGTTCTTGGGTACCTTGTCTGGTCCCTTCTTCAATCATTTAATCGGAAGTTCATCTGCAGGCTTTATTGAACTAATATTGACCGGAGAGAGGATATAAGCCGGTATAAAGAATGGAAGATTCAGAAAGATACATCTTCTTCTACAGTTGTAAGGAAGCCTTTCATCAGGAAGAAAGAGGTGGCTGCCTTATATCCGCAAAGAAACCAAGATAGGGCCGAACGCCGACCAATGGTAGGGGCTGTTATGATCCCAAAACCTGCGTCTGATCAACAAAGAAATAATCAACTAAGGATGGAAAGGCCAGTCAAGCAGTTCACCAGAATCAGCATGACCCCGTCTCAAGTATTACCGCATCTACTAAGATCCAACTTGGTAACCTTGAAAGAAGCTTCGAAAAACCCAATACAATATCTCCTCATTATCATCCCAATGCCCGTTGCGCATATCACTCTGAAAGTCCTGGTCACGACACTAATAATTGTTGGGCTCTAAAGAACAAAATACAAGACCTCATTGAAGCAAAAGAAATTGAGTTCGACGCGCCTGAAAAGACAAATGTCATTTCTGCCCCTATGCCTAAACATGGCCACAATACCAATGCCATTGAAGAAGGATTGTTTGTTACTTCAATTGATGAACCCATGACCCCACTTCTGACCATTAAAATGAATTTGTTGAAGGCCGATTTGTTCCCGGGTTGTGGTGACGTTTTCTATCTCTGTTTGTCCTCCCCAACCGGCTGTCCTTTGTTGAAAATAGGCATTCAGTGCCTAATAGATAACAAAGAAATTTTGTTTGAAAATACTTTTGTTCCATCTGTCCCTTTTGAAGATGTTTCTATCATTACCATTTCCTCCAATTCTTCCAGGGTCTCCACCAAAAGACCCGTTAGAATTACATCAGTTCCAAAAGCAACTCCTTTAATAATCACAATGCATGGGCCAGTCCCATATACATAAGACAAAACCATATCATGGAATTATAGAGGGGATGTCTATTACCATGGTATCAAGCAGGACTGGCCAGCCGCCGAAGACTCAAGCTCCTAGAAAGTCAACTCCGACATCATTAGCATTGCAGGAACTAGCAACATTACCCGAAGTGGTAGGATCTTTTCTCCAGAAATTTCTCCCCCAAAAGCAGTTTCTAGACCCATAATCATCCCTGTGGCTGCTCCAAAGGTTACTCCCACACCCATAATCATCTCTGCAAATACTCTAATTGACAAAGCTGTTACAACCCTTGTAATGATTCCTACTAACACTCCTGCTGCCGAGTCAACCGAGACTCGAGGAAAAGATGTTATGATTGAGCCTGTCTGGACGGAGGCTCAATCATTGACCATCCCTGAGACCTCCAAGAAAGAAATGGAGGAGATCTTAAAAATTATAAAGAGAAGCGACTACGATGTAGTTGAACAACTGGGGAAAACTCCCTCTAAAATCGCTATGCTGGCATTGCTGCTCTGTTCTGAGGCACATGTAAAAGCCTTGGTAAAGTTCTTAAAAACTGCCCATGTACCTCAAGAGACATCTGCCGATCAGTTTCAAGACCGCGTAGCCATCCTAACTGCGGACAATGGTTTAGGTTTTTCAGATGATGATCTGACGCCGAGGGGAAGGAAGCATAATGAGGCATTGCATGTCTCAGTGGAATGTAGAGGCACAACTCTGGCTCATGTTTTGGTGGACACTGGCTCATCTCTGAATGTACTACCCAAAAAATCTCTTGATAGACTTGACTGTGAGGGTTGACTTTGAAGCCAAGAAACATAGTAGTAAGGGCTTTTGAAGGCTCGAAAAGGATGGTGCATGGGGAAGTGGATATCCCCATAAAGGTTGGAACCCAAACCTTCAATTTAACTTTTTATGTGACGGACATCCTCCCTTCATACTCCTGCTTGCTAGGCCGGCCATGGATCCACAATGCTGGCGTTGTTACTTCTACGTTGCACCAAATGTTGAAGTATCCAGTTCAAGGGAAGATTATCACCGTTCATGGAGAGGAAGAATACATGATCAACCATCTCAATTCCTTCAGATATGTGGAATTAGATGGTGAATTCATTGAAATTCCATTTCAACACTTTGAAGAAGTCCCTCAAGATGTGGCAGTGACCAAGGCTGTTCCCAAGATTACAAGGCCTCCACTCCGGATGTCGTCACTGAAGGATGCCAAAGCAGTGGTAGAAGAAGGTGGATGCATTATCTGGGGACAACTCCAAGATATCCCATATAAGTCTGACAAGTTTGGCCTAGGTTTCACTTCAAATGCTCAAAAGGCTGTACGCCATGCCCGTGCTGGAGGGCCACCCTTGAAGATCAACAATCGTGAAGTCAATGCAGTAGAAGATGGTGAAGATGGCTGCAACCTAGAGGAATTGATCTTCCCAACTGTCAATGGAGGGATCAACAATTGGGAGGCTAGAGACTTTGTCCCAATCACTTTTATCCCTCAGTAATTTTTCTTTACATTTTATTGGATCTGTAATATTCAAAACAATTCGCACTCTTAAAACCTTGTGTCTTACCCGAGGCACAACGGTCCATTTGTAAGGGTTATTTTCTCATTTCATATGACATCAATGAATCATGGACGTTTTCACATACAAACTTTTATGCTCATTGTTTTTCTTCTACATTTTACTTTCTTTCAAAGATAGTTATACCCTTACACACACCCACACTCACAATGCAGGTATACATCCATTCGGGATCCCATGGGTAACGATACTGCTATGGCCTTTTATGACTCTGAGAATCTAATCTACCAAGCCGAAGACGAATGTGAGGAAGATTGTGAAGTACCAAGTGAACTTTCCAGAATGCTACAATAAGAAGAAAGAACCATTCAGCCTCACGAGGAACCCATGGACACAATCAACCTAGGTACCAAAGAAGATAAAAAAGAGGTCAAGGTGGGTGCCAATCTGGAACCCAGTATCAAGAAGCGTCTGATTCAGTTGTTACACGATTATGTAGAGGTCTTTGCCTGGTCGTATGAAGAAATGCCAGGACTTGATGAAGATATTGTGGTACATCATCTGCCTACAAGAGAGGATTGTCCGCCAGTAAAGCAAAAGGTTTATTGAATAAGGCCGGATATGTCAGAAAAGATTAAAGCAGAAGTCATGAAGCAATTCAATGCCGGATTTTTGGCTGTCACCTCTTATCCCCAATGGGTTTCCAATGTTGTTCCAGTGCCCAAAAAGGAAGGCATGGCGTGAATGTGTGTGGACTATAGAGATTTGAATAGGGCAAGCACTAAGGATGATTTTCCACCCCCCACATTGATATCGTAGTTGACAATACGGCACAACACAAAGTGTTTTCCTTCATGGACGGATTCTCAGGTTACAACCAAATCAAAATGGCGCATGAGGACATGGAGAAAACAACGTTTGTCACGCAGTGGGGGACTTTCTGCTATAAGGTAATGCCATTCGGACTAAAGAACACTAGGGCAACCTATCAGCGTGCCATGGTAGCTTTATTTCATGACATGATACATCATGAAATAGAGGTCTATATGGACGACATCATAGCCAGATCTCAAACAGAGGAATAGCATCTTGATCACTTACAAAAGCTGTTTGAGAGACTGAAGAAGTACAAGCTAAGGTTGAATCCAAACAAATGCACATTTGGGGTACGGTCTGGTAAACTCCTAGGCTTTATCTTCAGCAACAAAGGTATTAAAGTAGATCATGCCTAGGTAAAAGCAATACAAGAGATGCCTGCTCCTCGTACTGAGAAGGAAGTCAGAGGTTTCTTGAGACGTTTGAACTATATTTCCAGATTCATTTCTCACCTGACAGCTACTTGCGAGCTAATATTCAAACTATTGAAGAAAGATCAAATAGTCAAATGGAATGATGAATGCCAAGTTTCTTTTGACAAAATCAAAGAATACTTACAAAAGCCTTCTGTGTTGATGCCACCAGTCGAGGGAAGACCGTTGATCATGTATTTGACTGTTTTAGAAAACTCAATGGAGTGTGTATTGGGGCAATATGACGAGTCTGGCCGAAAAGAGCATGCTATTTACTACCTGAGCAAAAAGTTTACCGACTATGAAACCAAATATTCACTGCTCGAGAAAACTTGCTGCGCTCTGGCATGGGCTGCTCTCCGGCTAAGACAGTATATGCTGACTCATACTACTTTGTTGATATCTAAAATGGATCCGATAAAATACATCTTCGAGAAGCCTACTCTTTCTGGGAGAATAGTGAGATGGAAGATGATTCTGACGGAATATGACATACAATATACTACCCAGAAACAATAAAGAGCAGTGTACTAGCTGATCTCCTTGCTCACCAGGATGTAGAAGACTACCAGTCCATGAAGTTCGAATTCCCGGATGAAGACATCATAACATTAGACAAGTGTGAAGAATTCATGCCATATGACGGACCTGAACAAGGATCCCGATGGACCCTATTCTTTGATGGAGCATCCAATTCACTCGACAATGGTATTGGTGTTGTACTCATAACTCCAGAAGGATGTCATACTCCATTTACTGCCAGACTTTGCTTCAATTGTACAAACAACATGGCAAAATACAAAGCGTGCATTTTCAGTCTCAAAGCTTCCATAGACTTGGGGATCAAATCCTTGGATGTACTCGGAGACTCAGCTTTGGTTATCAGCTAGATCAAAGGGGAATGGGAAACCAAACACCTAAACCTTATCCCTTACAAAGAACATGTTTTGACATTGCTACCACATTTTGAGAAGATTACCTTCGAGCATTTCCCGCGAGAAGAAAATCAGCTGGCAGATGCTCTTACCACAATGTCATTTATGTTTAAACTTAATTGGGATAACGAGGCTCCCCAAAAACCATCTAACGAATGGAGGAACCAACACACTGTCACGAGATTAATATTGAAGAAGTAATGGACCAACCTTGGTTTCACGAAGTCAAGAAGTATCTTGAGGCTCAAGAATACCCAGAAGGAGCTTCAATCAATGATAAGAAGTTCTTAAGGAGATTCTCTGCTAAGTTCTTCCTTAGTAACGACATCCTGTACAAACGCAATCATGACTCTGTGTTACTTCGGTGCGTAGATAAGGTTGAAGCTGAAAGGATCATGGCTGAATTGCATGAAGGCACTTTTGGAACCCATCTCAGTGGGTATACGATGGAAAAGAAAATCCTACGGGCAGGCTATTACTGGTCTACTATGGAAGCAAATTGCTATCAACACTCTCGAACTTGCCATAAGTGTCAGATTTATGCTGACAAGGTGAACGTACCTCCGGTTCCTCTAAATGTCTTGACGGATCCTTGGCCCTTTGCTATGTGGGGGATTGATTTGATTGGGGAAATCAAGCCGACAACCTCCAATGGACACCGCTTCATCTTAGTGGCCATTGACTATTTTACAAAATGGGTGGAGGCAGCTTCCTTCTCTTCCGTCACCAAAAATTTTGTTGCCCGCTTCATCAAGAAAAATCTTATTTGCCGGTACAGTATCCCGGAAAGGATCATCACTGACAATGATACAAATCTAAATAACACTATGATCACCGCATTGTGCGAGTAATTCAAGATTCAGCATCACAATTCTTCTCCCTATCGGCCAAAGATGAATGGTGATGTCGAAGCTGCAAATAAAAACATTAAAAAGACCATACAAAAAATGACAGTCACATACAAAGACTGGCATGAGATGTTACCATTTTCTCTCCATGGGTATCGTACCACGGCTCCCACATCAACAGGGGCAACACCCTATTCTCTGGTTTATAGCATGGACGCTGTCTTGCCTATCGAGGTTCAGATCCCTTCTCTGAGGATTATGAAGGATGCAGGGCTGAGCGAAGACGACTGGATCCAGACTCGACTTGATCAACTGAATTGATTGATGAGAAGAGACTTACTGTTGTTTTCCATGGTCAGATGTATCAAAAACGGATGATCAAGGCTTTCAACAAAAAGGTCAGACGCCAAGTGTATCAAGTTAGAGATCTAGTGATGGAACGCATCATACTGCCACAAGGTGATCCTAGGGGCAAGTGGACTCCTACCTATGAAGGACCATTTGTAATCAAAAACATTTTCTCTAGTGGGGAAATGATCTTGACCACTATTGATGGTGATGACCTGCCGCATCCGGCGAACACAGACATAGTCAAAAGATACTACGCATAAGAGACCCGCTAGGTTGACACACCTAGGAAAAACAAGGGCATCCCGGCGAACCAAAAGGGTTCAGGAAAAAATTAGGGATAAAACAAAAAAAATATGTAAATTCGGCAAGTTGAAAACCCCAAAGGGCGACTTGGGCAAAAAGGGGTTCCCCGGTGGACTCAAAACCCGAAAGGGCGGTCCAGGCAAAAGTTAGGGAATTAAAGCATATGACTATGTCCCGCTGGATCACTTTACGGACAACCTTTGGCTTCCACTGACAAACTTAGGGTTTCTGATCAATTCAATTATCTTCGGACGAGGCAACCGATAGACAAGACGCTCAGAGATACAAAGGCTATATCAGAATGGAAACCCCATGGATTTTTTTACACATAGCTATCTTTTATTTGTATCAAATTTTTCTTCTTACGACATCATTCTCTTACTAGAATGTTTGTCTCCTTGTACAAAAATACTTACTCAAAGTCAATACAAAGATATCTCTTTGAAAGTGCAAAAACTATCTAATTTTCTTTACGCTTGTGTTTTGTCTACAAAAACGTCCAATGATTAGTTTTTGAACATATGCATTTAAACATAATTACTGTTTACAAATAAACAAAATAAAAAAAGGAAATTACTAATGGGTTGAATGGATAGGGAAATACCTCTAGGCTATTCCATAAGAAATCCCCGAAGTACGTCGTTTAAATCCCCAGCGGAACAAAGTTTCAAATTGTCGATCCCCAGTAGAAGTCGTCAAATTTCTCAAGATTCCCTAACGAGATTTTACAGGAAATACATGGAATTTCCCTTACGACAGAGTTTATTTCTCTAAACAAAAATTCATCAACGCTTCAACTTCAAGACATGAAAACTCCATATCCTCAGCGGCAGTCAGGGATTTATTTCCCCTAATCCAACAGCATTACAGCAAATTGGCTCACATGCGCATACATTGCATCCATATATCATCAACATTGATAAAACAAATACATTATATCATACATTTCATGCAAACATGACTCTGTATTTTAGCTAACATTTTACCCTTTTCAGGATAAGACTAACAGCTACCGTTAAAAAATGTTCAGAGTTTTCAGATACAATTCAGATACGCTCCAGACACGGATTCCATTCTGATACTCATTTAGACTCAATCTTCAGATACAGTTCAGATACGCTCCAGACACGGATGCCATTCTGATACTCATTCAGACTCAATCTTCAGATACAGTTCAGATACGCTCCTAACACGGATGCCATTCTGATACTCATTCAGACTCAACTTTCAGATACATTTCAGATACGCACCAGACACGTAGGCCATTCTGATACTCATTCAAACTCAATCTTTTGATACAATTCAGATACGCACCAGATACAGATGCCATCTTGATACTCATTCAGATTCAGCATTCAGATACAGTTCATATATACACCAGACACGGATGTCATTCTGATACTCATTCAGACTCAATCTTCAGATATAGTTCAGATACTCTCCAGACACAGATGCCATTCTGATACTTATTTAGACTCAATCTTTTAATACAATTCAGATACACTCCAGACACGGACGCCATTTTGATACTCATTCTTTCAACTTACGAATTATAATTCAACAATCACTTTTGGATGGAATCTACAAGCCCATCTCCAGAAACTTTATAGCTCCTCTCCAAATGAAATCTTTAAGCCCATTCCCTCGATTCTCACATCACCAAGTGCAAATTTCTGGGCACTCTAGTGTCCAATCATCTTCCACCTTCGAGTCATGACTGGAAAAACATGTCAATCTAACTCTTCAGGCTTAAGAAGATTGAACATGGGAAGCTGTTGTACCCAAAAATTTTCCCTCTCACTTATCAATAATTTTCTCACAAGATCTCATTGGGTTCAAGACTACACTAGGATTTGATCAGCTCAAGACACCTCCTCCTGCATTAATGACCAAAATTAGGGTTTGAGTTTGTACAAGGATTTTTGGACTATCAATGCTTCATATGACTTTCAAGGATCATTAAGGACTCCCAATATTACTCATGTCAAGTTTCAAGCCTTGGATCACACTTTTGATCAGTCAATTGAATAGTTGACCTAAAAATCAGTTGTATTGGGGAAAAAGTCAACCATGGCCAATTTACAGTTAAACTTCATAATTTTTTATCCACACCAACATTTTAAACTCATATGTATCATTTGATCAAGTTTGGACCACAATTCCTCAAGAAATTTGATCAAATCTCCAAAAAGGCAAAATGGTCAAAATTAGGGTTTTGACTAGGAAAGGGCAATTTCTGGTTTTTTACCTAGAAAATGATTAATTGGGTTAAGGCATGATCTCAAGAGTCCAATTTCATCACTTTGACCTAATGGCATGATTCAAAACAATACAAGTCCATTGGATTGATAGATGAATTTTTCAGTCAACTGATCAAAAGTCAATTGTATACTGAAAAGTCAAACTTTGACTTTTTGGTCAAATTCAAGTACCAAAGGTCATAATCCATCAAAACATGTCAAAATATGAAACTTGTTCATCAATAAATCAAGAATTCAAGATTTTATTTTGAAAAGATGAAATTTCTTAACTTAGAAAATTTTCTAAATATAGAAGTTTCTTATTTTTTCACAACTTTGAGCTAAATTTACACCTTGATGAAAAATGATTCAAGAGAAACTTCCAACATGAAAGTTGTAGATCTCCATGAAATATACAACTTTTATTCACACAATTTCTCCTAAAAATGCTTGGATCTCAAGTTATAATTTTATGAATACATGCTCATGAACTAAAAATGACTTACTGAAATTTTACCCTAGTTAGGCAGATTTTTGACTTAACTTCATGGAAATTTTTCACATAGTTCCGAGGGGAATCTTCAAAATCAATTCAAATATGAGTTGAAGAGAACATTTCAAGCTTTCCAAAATGTCCAAGAACTCCTTGAGATCATTCTTGAGCAGGGAGAATCGAAGAGATGAAATTAGGGTTTTATAACTTGAATTTAGGTCATTTTCATGATGAACACAAATACAAATCCATGCTAGGCTACATAATCTTTGCTTTGCAGGCCTCAAACTTGTTTGTCACTCCTTAATTAAATGCTTACACAGCTGTTAAGGCTTTGATCCAAGCAAATGAGCTATTATCCAAGTTGCATTTCCATTAATGGCACAAAGTGAACACTTCCATTCTTGTAAAGCAAGCTTTTTGCATAAAGTCATTCTTGAGCCTCTAACTTGTTCCCTCTGATCACACTCTATCCACAAAGTCAGAAACAAACTTTTTTAAAGCATGAACTACTCTATATTAGCAAGTACACATGCATTGAAACTTGTTTTCTCAAAAATCACATGTTTTGCTTAAGGATGCAAATTCAAATTCTGAGTTGTTACAAGCCTCAAAACCTCTTGATTATAAGTATACACACTATTTTCAAGTTGACACACGAGCAGGAAGCACCTAAAACTCACTCAAACTCCCTCTAGCCAAAAATTGTCCTAAAACACCATTGTTGTGCCAGTTCTGACTTTTCATACCAAACTCACATTTCCCTCGTGTGTTTCTTAGCCTTTTAGTTTCTAAAGCTTCCTTGCATCAAGACTAACTCATCCTTGTACCTGTTTCATTTCTGTAACACCATCTTCCCTATCTTCCATAACCAAAAACAGAGTATCACAGTTGGACTTCTCCAGGCCATTCCAGCCATCCTCAGCTCAAGCCAGCCATTGCACTAGCTTCCTAGAGGTCCAAGGAAGCTAACCCGATCATCAGCATGGACTGAAACAAGCTCATTTGCATTTCACCATTTCCAGTTTTGAGGTATTTTTCTTGCACTTCTATCTCATTACTTAGGCATTTTTAGGCTTGCATTTGTGAAGATAAAATGTAGACCTCATGTCCACGAAGCTGTACATATCCATAGTTTGCATTTATATGGCTTGAGCTTAGAGAATTTTAGAGTTGAAGTTTCTGAAATTTTTAGGGTTTAAATTAGGGCCAGATAAATTCTCACTTATCTTTGACTTTCATCCTTAGTTATTTATATGTTTAGAATCGTGAGGAAGAATGCAACAACTTTCATTTTGTCACTTTCCATTTTTGTTGAGAAATGAAGAAGTTACAAGTACACCGACTGGAGGTTGAAGATGAAGTCATCAGGACTGGATTTGATTTATATATTTATGGTTTTACCTATATAAACGGATGTATAGTCACCCCAGTGATAAAGTGCGCGCCTGTTCACCCTATGGTCCCGGGTTCAAGCCCCAGCGAGACCATTTTGCCTTTTTCCATAATTTTTGACATTTTTTTATTTTTGCTTCAGGCGCTGGGCCCTTTGGGCCTGGCATTCTTTTTTTGTTTTTGCTAGCATATGCCCTGTTTACTTGTGACACCACCCTGGCCCATTTTATTTTTATTTTTTTCTTCTTTTAAATATATTTTCTAAAATACCAAAAAAATCATAAAATGTATGAAAATAATAGATTTATATTTCGACATAATTTAAATATTATTCACATAAATAATAAAATTATGTTTATTCATTATACTGTATTTATTCTTATTAATTTCTTTGTAAATTAAAACTAGATTATTACTTATTTAAATACACTTATTTTTAATATAAAAAAGACCAAAAATATTTCATGACACCACATATTATTTTCAAGACAAAATATGAAAATACAAAAAATACTTTTTTTTAAAAACTTATTTTATTTTAATAAACTAAAATAGATTTAGGGTTTTATTCAAAAGATCTCTTCTTAATTAAAATCTTTTCTTAAAAGATTTCTTTTATTAACTTAAGTTAATTTAACTTAATTACTTTTTTCTCTAATTAGGTTTAGGTTAAAACCTTTTTCATACAAAAGAATCCAAACACAAAAATCATTTCTTTCAATTTGCATTTGTACTTTATAAATTTCTTCAATTATTTATATAAATTTAAATTGGGTTGTAATAGATTAATTAGGCTTATATTATTGAAATCCCCATTCATAAATTGTATACCCCCTCCCATAAATATTGTAATAGCATAGTAATTTTAAATTTCGCAAATTATCGTTTTTACATAACATGCTAGTAATTAGGGTTTGTATGGAAATATAAAAGCAATCAAATAGAAAAACCATAATTCAAGACCAAATCAAGCATGAAAATGACACACTTGCACACAAACACCCCAAGGGTAAAATCCACTTGGTTGCCTTACAAAATGGCCATATTACGCATGTAAGGTATCTTAGCAAAAATAAGCCAATACAAGATCATAGTCCCTCGATGACGCTATTCAAAGTTACCTTACAAAATGATCTTAGTCCCTAAAAAAGAATGCTAAGATACCTTGCAAGATTGCTAATCGTTGTTATACGATGACCCACGCCCGTCCCGTAAACATCCAAAGATAGGGTTGCTTACCAAATCAATGGTAAGACAACAATGTCAAAGGAAAAGAAAATGAACAAAAAAGACATTTGAGTAGGTAGATTGCTCCTAATTACTTGCTCCATTTCAAATCCAACATCCTTTCTATTTTCAAAACAATCACATACACTTTCAAACATCTTACAAAATTGAAAACATTTTCAAAAGACCAACATCTTTGTATACATTCTTACGAACGAGAATCATTACAAAAATTGCCTAAACAAAGGCCTCTTTAAAAAACCACACAAAGCACAATTTCAAAACAAAAGCAAGTGATCTAGCAAGTAACTAAGAGGCCATGTAAAACCATGGATGAAAAGGGTGTTAATACCTTCCCTTTTCATAATCTACCCCCTGAACTCAAGAAACAATCTCAAAGTTCTTTCCTGTGGTTTTTCACCTTTCCTTTTGGATAAAAGAAAAGTCGATGGCTGTGATACGGTGGGAGAACTGACTTAAGGGTTTTGCGTTTTATCGCAAATGTTGCGGTTAGCAAGAGTCGCCACCGACTTTTCTTTTATCCAAAAGGAAAGGTGAAAAAGCACAGGAAATACCTTTGAGATTGTTTCTTGAGTTCGGGGGTAGATTATGAAAAGGGAAGGTGTTAACACCCTTTTCATCCATGGTTTTCCATGGGCTCTTAGTTACTTTCTACATCACTTGCTTTTTATTTTGAAATTGTGCTTTGTGTGGTTTTGAAAGTATTTTCTAAAAGAGGCCATTGTTTAGGAAATCTTTGTAATGATTCTCGTTCGTAAGAATGTATACAAAGATGTTTATCTTTTTGAAAATGTTTTCATTGTTTGTAAGATATTTTGAAATTTGTGTGTTTGTTTTGAAAATAGCAAGGATAGTTGTTTGAAATGGAGCAACTAACTAGAAGTAATCTACCTACTCAAATGTCTTTCTTGTTCATTTTCTTTTCCTTTGATATTGTTGTCTTACCATTGATTTGGAAAGCAACCCTATCTTTGGATGTAAACGCGACGGGCGTGGGTCATCGTCTAACCAAGATTAGCAATGTTGCAAAGTATCCTGGATCATTTTGTAAGGCAACTTTGAATAGCATCATCGAGGGACTATGATCTTATACTTGTTTGTTTTTGCCAAGATACTTCGCATGCGTAATATGGAAAATTGTGTATAAGGCAACCAAGTAGAGTAACCCTAAGGGTGCTTGTGTGAAAGTGTATTATTTTCATGCTTGATTTTGTCTTGGATTAGGGTTTTCTATTTGATTTGTTTTGATCTTGCCATTTAAACTCTAATTACTAGCATGGTATATAAAAGCGGTAAATTGCTAAATTTAAAGATTACTACGCTATTACAACATTTTATGGGAGGGGGGAATACAAATTATGAATGGGGATTTACAATAATGTAAAGCTAATTTAATCTATTACAACCAAATCGAATTTGTACGAATACTTAAATAAACAAAATACAATATAAATTAAATGTGCAATGGTATGCATATGTAAGAAAAGATTTTTGTTTTGTTTTATATGAAAAATCAGAGTTTTGACCAAATCTAATAATTTAAGAAAAGGAAATTATTTTTATAAATTGGTTAACCCTAATTTCTAATTTGTAAAAGAAGATAAAGTTCTTTAAGTATTATTTTTTTTGTGTATTTTTATATTAAAAATAATAGATAATATTTTGTGAAATATTTAGTCTTTTTATATGTCAAAATAAATATTTACAAGTATGAAGGAAAAGGAATAAAATATATCTAAGTCTGTTTTATTTTAAAAGTTTGTTTAAGAAAAATAGTTAGTATATAATTTAATAAAAAAAATACTTTTTATGTGAAAATAAAATAAAATAAATCAAAATGCAATATTTATCATGTTTTATATTTTTTATGATTTTTTATGTTAAAGAAAATATATTTAATAAAATGAAAATGAAAATAAAAATAAATAATAAAAAGATTGGGCCAGGGGTGGTGTAAGGAGAAAGGAAGGTAAGTGTTAGAGAAAAAAAGAGAGGCTCATAAGCTGAGCCAACGCTGCCAAAAATGTCAAAAATGAAGCTGAAAAATGAGAAAAATGCAAAAGGTGGCGCCAAGGTTCGAACCCATGACCTATGCATTTCCAGCGTGCTACCTTGCCACTGGAGTGGATGTACATCCGTTAGTTCATATGAAATAAAAAACACATAACACATAATGCCTCCTTGCCCTGTACTTCATCTTCTTCCTCAAGTTGGCCAGAACCTCTGTATCTTTCTCATTTGTCCATGAAAATGGAAACTTCAAACATGAAAATGGTAGTACTCTTTCCCACGATTTCAACCATGTAACTCATGTAAACTAACAATCAAAGATCAAAGCGAATTTTAATGGCCCTAATTTCAACCCTAATTTTTACAGAAATTTGAACTCTAAAACTCTCTATACATAATGAACAGAAATGAAATCTATGCACATGGTTAGCTTTAGCACAATAATATCTACATTTTCCTTTCACAAATCGAGACCAATGGATGTCTGTATGAAGAGATAGAAGTTAGAGTTCTTACCTCCTTCACATGAGATCGTGAATGGAGTTTGAGTGAGTTTTATGAAGGCCTGAAGATTCCTTTAGCTTGCCTGAACCTCCCTGAGTGTGTTCCAATCCTTGCCTTGCTTTGAAAGTGCCTGAATCTCTCTATCCAAGTCAACCTGCAAGCTTGAAAAACAAAAATGGCAGATGGAGAAGGAGGAGTTACAGTGAAGGGGTGATGGTCTGGAACACTTAGATATGAGGTAGGTTAAGTGTTTGAGTGATTAGAACTTGAAACACCAGAGTAGATTTTTGGATTGCTATGCTTGATCTCAAACTGCAAGTTATGACAGGTTTTTGGTGATAGGGATTTTTAGAGAGTTTCTGGCCTTGAGAAATCATCTTTTTTGTTGTAATGTGTTTGTGTATAAGTATAAGGAAGGTTTCAAATCAATTCCTCAATAGATTTTTGAGTTATAGGCTTTTTGCACTTTTACTTGCTTTTGAAGCAAAGTGAGGAGACAAGTCTCTACATGCTTGTACAAGCCTGCTTGGAGTTGGTACAAGTCCTAGACAACTTGCTTTTGGTTTATAGGACTTGTGTTTGCAGAAAAACAGATGCAAGGCTCAAGGAGTGAAAAGTTGCAAAAGTTATGCTTTTCTAAAATGGCAATGGCAACTTTGTGCCATTTATGGAATTAAAGCTTGGACAAAGACTCTTGTGCTTGGATTAAGGCTTTATCATTTGTGTAAGCATTAAATTATGAAGTGAGAAACAAGTTTGAGACCTGTAAAGCAAGGATTAGGCAGCATAGGTTCAGATTTGAATTTTTGTTCTTCATGAAATGACTTGAAATCAAAATGAGAAATTGTCAACTTCCTCTCTTCGATTCTCCCTACTCAAAAATGATCTCAAAGAGTTCTTGGACATTTTGGAAATCTTGCAATGTGCTCTATAACTCATATTTGAAATGCATTTCAAGATTCCTCGTGGAACTAGGTGAAAAATTTCCATGAAGTTAGGTCAAAAACCTGCCTAAATTAGGGAAAAATTTCACTAAGTTATTTTAGTTCATGAGCATGTATTCACAAAATTATATCTTGAGATCCAAGCGTCTTTAGGGAAAAAAGTGTGAAGTAAAGTTGTAGACTTCATGGAGATCTACAACTTTCATGTTGAGAACTTTCTTTGAATCATCTTGTATCATGGTGGAAATTTGGCTTAAAGTTAAGAAAAAATAAGAAATGTTTTATACTTAGAAAAATTTCTGAGTTAAGAAAATTTCAAATTTCAAAACCAAATCTTCAATCTTTGATTTCTTGATGAAAAAGTTTCATATTTTGACATGTTTTGATGAATTGTGATCCTTGGCATTTGATTTTGACCAAAAAGTCAAAGTTTGACTTTTGATCAGTTGACTGCAAATTTCATCTGTCAACCCAATGGATTTGCAATGTTTCGAACCATATCATTAGGTCATGATGATGAAATTGAGCCCTTGAAATCATGCTTCAAACCAATTGGTCATTTGCTAAGTCAAAAATAAAAAATTTCCCTTTCTCAGTCAAAACCCTAATTTTGACCATTTTGCCCTTTTGATGATTTGATCAAATTTCTTGAGGAGTTGTGGTCCAAACTTGATCAAATGATACATATGAGTCTAAAATGTTGATGTGGATAAAAAATTATGAAGTTTGACTGTAAATTGGCCATGGTTGACTTTTTCCCCAATACAGCTGATTTTTAGGCCAACTGTCCAATTGACTGATCAAAAATGTGATTCAAGGCTTGAAACTTGACATGAGTAATCTTAGGGGTCCATATTGATACTTGAAAGTCATATGAAACATTGATAGTCCAAAAATATTTGTGCAATTCCAAACCCTAGTTTTGGGTCATCAGTGCAAGATGAGATGTCTTGAGCTGATCAAACCCTAATCCAGTCTTGAGTCAAAGAGATCTTGTGAGAAAAGTCTTGATATATGAGAGGGAAAATTTTGGGGTACAACAGTGACGACTCTTACTAACCGCAACATTTGCGATAAAACTCAAAAACCTCAAGTCAGTTCTCCCACCGTATCACACTCACCGTGGGTAAATTTTTTGATTTCATATTGATAATTCTATGATGCATTAATCCCTTTCATGGCTTGATTCGTATTCAGGATGTCATTTAGGACAGGACAATGTGAAGCATGAGAGATTCGATGTGAATCAAGTATTTTGACATGTTTAGAGCAAAATCTGTATCGTGTTTTGAACAAGGCGATACAGGCATGATCCATGAAAACTAGGACTGGATTTGAACTCAAGAGCAATTTTCGTGTGGAATAGGCCTTTAATTTAGGGTTTAAGCTTCCAAAATTCGCAGATAACATTTTTGTGCTCCCGGAGAAGATGACTGGAGATCCACTCTGGAATCGTTGACCTGTCTGACTCCGTTTGGAGCATGCGTGTCATTTTGTTTTAATCTAGTTGGTTCAGTCATATTGCTGACGCGCATATTTTTTGTTGACTAGGATTAGCACTGAATTACCATTATAATATTATTGTGCTATTATATACATGAATGAGCAGACAACGTAGATGGTAAAGGCATAAGGCATGTGAGGGAAGGGACCTGGGTTCGATCCCAGGTCCAACAATTTTCCATTTTTTCTAATGTTTGCTTGCAGGATCCTATAAGTTACATCCCCAAACGTCCACCATACGTCCTCGCTCTCAACCATTGGACCATCCTTAATTCAGATCCAACATTCCATGTGTGTTCCTCATGGTGGACCATCAGGCGCATCCCCCACTAGATTCGGCAAGCATTGGGCTTGTGCATCTGGGCCCAACACAAATTTCAGCGCACCCCCCTGTTTTACTATTCAGCCTGGCCCATTTATTTGTTTTTTTTATTATTTCTTTTAGTTTATTAATTTCAAATTTTTTTATTTAATTATAAAATAAATAAAAAAATCACAAAGAAATTTAGGTTAGTTCATTTTTTCTCAATTAAATTATTTTGAAAATTAATTTATTAATTACTTTAATATTTTATTAAAATAAAAATCTAAAAGATTTAGATTTTAATATTTCTTTTCATAACAAAAAATGCAAAAATATTAGATTTATGTTAATTTCATTCAATATTTATTAATTAAATTTATAGTTAATTATATTTTTAACAAAACCAAAAAAGATTTTTCTTGTTTACTTAGAATTTTTCTTAGGTTTTTTCGACGTAATATTTATTTCGCGCACGTTATTTTTATTCTCGCATTTCATATAAATAACGTAACTGATTATGGGATGTAATAGTTTAAATTTAAAATTCCGCATTTTATTTTCTTGTACTTTTTTATGTAATTATCCCAAAGCATTGTAATAGTCTAGGATTTAAATTTTTGCACTTTAAATATCTGTACAATATTACTGCTAGTAATTAGGAATGTATGAAAAGATTCTAAAAGAAAATGATTAGATAACCCTAAATGCGCAAGATAAATGAACTGAATCAATACACTTGCACATGCCCACCCCTAGGGTATCTCCCACTTTGGTTGCCTTCGAAAATGGTCACAATTCTCAAAACATGAGAATTTTTAGTGGTTGTCGTTTAGTTCAAGAGATCACAAGTCCCTCGATGACCCTTTCAATGTCGCCTCGGTTAAAAAGTGATCTTAGAACTTTAGGACAATTACTAAAAGTTCTTGCCCAGTTGCCTTAGTGACCGTAAACGTCCCTTCGATAGTCCCTCAACATCCAACGAAAGGGCTACCTACTCACTAATAGTAGGATATCACTGTATAAAGGAAAGGAGGAAAAAAACAGCCTTTTTCGAGTAGGTAGATAGCTATTAGGTACTTGCTAAAAAAACAATTTTTTCACACTACACTTTCAAAACATTGTCAAAAAACGCTTTATCAACACCCTTGAGGACTGATACAAGAGTTATCATAAAGCAAATAAAGTTTTCAAAACACACAAACACGAAATCAATTTTCAAAAATGAGCAAGTATCTAAGAGCCCATGGAAAACCACAGATGGAAAGGGTGCTAACACCTTCCCTTTCCATAATCTACCCCCTTACTCAGAAAATCTCGAAAAAGGTCTTTTTCTATTCTTTTCACCCTTTCCTTAATTTGGATAAAATAAAGTCGGTGGCAACTCTTGCTTACCGCATATTTTCGAATACAAAAAAACCAGTATAACAGTCGGTTCTACCACTGTATCACAGTAGGAACACTTTGCATTTGGATTATAAAAAGGAGAGGAGGTGTTGGGATTCTGAGGAGGCTCCCTTAATGTTATCAGTTCCGCTTTCAACAGATGCTGTAATTCCTGAGACAATGGCATACTGATCTTTGTAAATTACCTTCTCGGAGCGTCTGACCTACACTGACTGCCTTGTTGTTGTTGTTGAACCGGCGCAAGATTAAAAATTAATACCGCTCCCACAAACTGATTGCGGTTATTTTTAACATGACCCTTCTGACTATAATCAACATTTGTCTCCTTCTTACCACTGAATGGCTTCTTCACAGCACTCGAAGACACAACCACTTAAATTTTTTCAGTCTTGATACCACTTTCGACATGTTCTCCAGTTAGAATCAACTCAGTGAAACCAGATGAGGAGATCCCAATCAGATGGTTAAAGAATGGACTCGTCAAAGTGCCCATGAACATATTAAATAGCTCCCAGTCAGATAAGGGAGGTTCCACCCTTCCATCCAGATCTCTCCACTTCTGGGCATATTCTTTGAACCCTTCCTTCGAGCCCATAGTCATATTTTGTAATTGCACACGAGTCGGTGCAAGATCAGCATTATATTGATACTGCTTGTAAAAAGCAACAACCAGATCTTCCCAAGTGCGAATGTTGGTTCCTTCCAACTGATAGAACCACTCGATTTTTGTACCAGACCAACTTTCCTGAAAGAAGTGAACCAATAACTTTCTGTCAGCAGTATGGGGTTGGATCTTTCGAACATAGGACCTCAGATGAAGTTTAGGACGAGAAACACTATCATATTTAGAAAAAACGGGGACCTTGAACTTGTGCGGGATAACTACCCCCGGAATAAGATCCAGCTCTTAAAAATCCAATCCAAGCACTTTCTAAATTTACATGGCCTTGAGGGGATCTTTCAACTATTTGTACCTATCATCTGCAGGAGGGTACTGTACATCAGAATAGTCTTCATCCTCGGGAATTTTCCTAGAACCTTGGTTGCTTCCATCTTCATACCTGACACTTCTACCATCTTCCTCTTGATTGTCGTCTTCGTCAGAGGAGATATCAGCAGTTTGAACTAGTTTAGCAGGACCTTTGAATCTTCTCCCCATATTGAGGATAACAACTTGCTTCCGAGTCTTCTTCTTTTTGGCAATGAGCACCATCATATCTTTCTGCCCCTGAGCTAGGTTCAGGAGGGTCTCTTGGAATTGGGAGTTATGTGCATGAAGTTCCTTGAATGTCTGTTCTAGAGCCATCTTTTACCGAAATAAACAGCGAGAAGATGAGAAAACATGTTTATAGAGTAGTTGTTATATGATGATGCATTATATGTAGATGCAATGTTTTCAAGGATCGTTGCGGGATTTAAATTTGTTTAAACAAAAGGAAACAAAAGAAATTTTAGTAATAAGCTCAAATTATAATTGTTTTCAATAAAAAGAGTTACAAAACAACAAAATATGAATTCAAGTCTCCCATGGACGCTTCCTCATTGTGTTGAATATGCATTAAGGCTTTATTCTTCGTGGATTCGTTACGCCAGCTCCAGTAATTTCTTCTCACTAGCATAGAACTGAGTCTCAAAGGTATCTCTTTCTTCCTTGAGCTGAATCTAGGACTTCCGTAGTTCTTTGAAGTCAGTAGGCATATTAGGATGAAGAATGGTATGAGAAACATCCCCTTCGACATTAGGCTCTACGATCACTGGCAGGATATGGCATTTTAAGATTCTGAGCACGATACCGCACCCATCTGAAGTAAGGCTCTAGAGGAATGGAATTCTTGTGTACCAAATTATTTCTATCAATTTTGTTGACCGTGCCCCAAGCGCGTATAAACCTTTGATGGTAGTTTTGAGGATTGTTCTCATAGTCAAACACAATACCTTGGATAAGCATATCATGAGGACCGTCCCTTCGAGCATAACCAAACTGATGCAGAGATAGAGAAGGGTTGTTAGTGATGCCCTATATTATACGAAGGAGTGGTACATTAGGGAATTCCCCGCAGCGATCAATAATAGTGATATATGCCTGAGATCGAGAACACCAATGGTTGATAATTTATCACAGATAAGAAGCCTGCATCAAGCTGTTTCTGAACTCTTCTTTTATCTTCAAATCCATGTCAGGTCTAGTTCTTTGCGGCTTCTGCCTTATAGGAGGACATTATTGCTTGAGTGGAAATCTGTGCACCACTATATCAGTGTCTAAATCGGGCATGTCTTTATATGATCAGGCGCAGTTGTCAGCATACTCTCGAAGTAACTCAATCAACCCCTTCTTTTCTTCACTTTCCAAGGCGACACCTATCTTGACTTCTATCTTTACCTCTTTAATAACGAGATTGATAACTTCTATATCTTCTTGATATGGATGGATGACCTTCTCTTCTTGTCTCAAGAGTCTCGCCAGTTCTTCAGGGACTTCACAATCTTCCTCAATATCCTCGTTAGCATGGTCAACTGAATTCTCAAGGATATTAGGAACCATAGAATTATCATTTTTGATGGAATCCGAGGCATATCTGCATGATTGATGATTTTATGTTTTATCTTAGAAAGTGCAAGAAAATATTTAGAATATGAAGAGAAAAGCATTTCCATTTTATTTTGAAAAGTAAAAAGTAAAACGAAAAGATAGGGAACAAAAATTGTATGCGAAAGTGCGACTTTTATTCAATTTTAAATGGAGATTGAAACATAAGGGGCCCCTTCTACAAGTTGTCCTTATGCCTTGGGCATAGCATACGACTTAATGGAAACATAAAATTACACATCAAGGAAAACAACTTCAGGGATGTCCACGGCATTCCAATTGCTGAGCTCTTGGTTCAACGCAATCTGATAGATAAATTTGGAAACATCTTCATCGTCACCTTCATCATCCACTGCAAGAACTTGTCCTTGTTTGCTTGTACCAACACTGATGAACACTTAAGAAATGAGGAGAACCTGCTTTCCTTTGCAAGGAACCAAACTTGCTTGCACGGAGGAGGATGGCTGATATCCAAGACCACAACGATATTTCTTCTCAGATACTTCAATCACTTTTCCCAAACCATCATGGGGAGATCTAGCTTCCATGATGGCTTTAGCATCATTCAAAGAGGCCATGGGTGCTTCATACTTCTTACCTTCCACGACGGGAAACATGTCAACAGAAACAATCTCCAGAGCTTGAAATAGCAACTCATGCACCTCACCTTCCACTTCCACATAACGGTAGGTTGTCAGATTATTAATCACTACATCTTCTAATCCACAAATGACAATAAATTTTTTGTTTACAATGAATTTTCAGGCGTTGGTGAAGAGTCGATGTCACAACTCCTGCTACATAGATCCATGGGCGACCCAAAAGGAAAGTATATGATAGATGAATATCCATAACATAGAATGAAAGATATAAGGTGTAGGGACCAATCTTGACAGGCAAGTTCACTTCTGCCTCCACATACCTCCTTGAGCCATCAAAAGCTTGAACACTTAGGGTGCAAGGCCTCATCATTACCCCATCCATATTCATCTTAAACATAGTTGCCTCGGGAATCACATTGAGAGAAGAAACTGTATCCACCAAAACTCGAGATAAAACCGTATCCAAACACCTTATAGAGATGTGCAGTGCTTTGTTACGTGCTCTGCCTTCAACTGGGAGCTCACCATCATAGAAACCCAAACAATTTCCTACAGTAATATTGGTTACAATCCCTTAAAATTGAGCCACATAAATGTCTTGTGTAACATGTGCAGAACATAAAATCTTCAATAAGGCATTACGGTGAGTCTCTTAACACAAGAGAATGGACAAGATGGAGATCTTGGACGACGTCTGGTTGAGTTGATCAACCACTTTGTAATCACTTCACTTGAGAATCCTCAAAAGTTGCTCAGCTTCTTGACCTAAAGAAGGTTTAAGCTGGTCACCAATCACTTGCTTGCCCCTAGCCTTGGCTAGAGCATCAAGGTTGTTTTTTTGGGAGGAAGTGGTGGGGGAGAAAAGACCCTGCCACTACGAGTCATGTTACTAGTTCCTGCGATGTTGGTAATATTCTTGTCACCCATTGGGGGACTCTCATATTTCTTCCCAAGAATATATACCATATTATACTCCCATTAAACTTCCTTTGAGTTGTCACAAAGAGGAGGAATATGAATTTGAGCTTTCACAGGGGTAACTGGAGCTTGAATCATTAATGGGGTAGAGGGAGCCTGAATCATCAACGGGGTGCCTTTTTTTACCGATATGTTCCTCAGATAATAAGGAATTTCCAAGACATCAATCTCTTCTTCTAGAAATATCTTCTCTACCTGTAGGCACCTTCATCCATTAGCCGTTGGATAGCCGTCTTCAAACTAGAACACTCTTCAGGTTTAGAGGAACATAGTAAGCAAAAATCATGTAGTTCTTGCAGCAGCTCGTGCTTCAACAAATTTTCTCTAACAATCCCCATTGACATCTTGATCTCGTCAACCTTGGTTAGCAGAATCTGCTCACTACCTTCTTCAATAGCATTGACCGCTACCCCTGGGTGAGGAGGCATGTGATTATTCTGAATGTTGGGACCACCATGGTTGAAATTTATGATCTTTGCATCGAGGAGGTCTTGAAATTTTCATTTAAATGCTCTAGAATTCCCAATTGTGTGGCCCGGGGCTCCAGAATGAAATTCACAGTGCACATTGACATCATATCCCCTTGGAAGATTTTATGGTGGTGGACCAAGTTCTCATAATTGAACCAACTGACTAGAGATCAGTTGTGGAAGAAGCTAAGCGTAGGACATAGGAATAGGATCGGATCTCCTCTCAGGCCCTCTTTGTCTTTGTTGAAATCTCGGACCTTGAGGTCGCTGATTCTGTTGTTGATAATTCATAGGTGGTGCAAATTGTTGTTGTGGAAGATTCTGTGGTTGAGGAATGAAAGGCCGTTGGTGGGCCATCTAGGGTGGTGGAGTTGTAGCAGCATACACTTGAGGAACATATTGATTAGGAACAGCAGCAGGTGTTGGGAAATAAATAAATCGAACTTGAGGATATCCAAAATAGGTGAGTAGCAAAAGTACAATGCAATATATACAAAAGAAAGAAATAAAGCAATAAAGAAATAAAATGATAAAGCAAATAAAGTAAATAAATAAACACCCAAAGAAGCAAACAAACAAAACTAGGATTATGTCGCATAGGTTCCCCAGCAGAGTTGCCAGTTGTCGCGTCTGAGATTTTCATCGAAGCGCGAATGATAGGCGGAAAAAACAGTCACTATCAATGTTATTTATCCCAAAGAGAGGGAAAGGAAACACTGAATAAACCTAAAGGAGAGGAAAGAGCACGGTCTTACGACCAAGAGAAAAAGGTAAGAGAGTCGATTACGCGAGGGGAATGTATTAGCATCCCTCACGTTCGTGGTACTCCACAGGATCCACTCAAGTTTGTTCTAATATAAGGATGCAAAAACCTAAGTCTAAAGCTAAATGCTACAAGGGAAAATATGCAATTCAAAGTATATACAAAAAATAAGGTTTTTATTAGTTGTGTCCGCCGCGGTTGCGAACCTTTAGTGCCTACGTACCACCCTTCATGCAGTGAGGGATCAAGGCACTCATAGTTCTTCTAGAAAATATTTTTGTTTATTGTTTATTTTTTATGAGAATGATGCGTTAGACATTCCAAACATCAGAACATTGACTTATTGGGAGCTCGTTGAAGAACCTTAAGTCGTTGAGTTCGCTACATGTTAGAATGGATAAAACACATTCGCTTTATGAAAAGAGTTTTGAGTTACGCCCTCAAGGCAAGGTGCCACATTTGATTGGGTTGTGTTTTGTTGTGAATAATAACTAATTGATCTCAAGATAAAGATATTAGCGAGGTCTCCACTTACTAATGAAAATGTTTTTGGGATTTGAACCATACAAAGGTTAAGCATGAAAAACAATAAGATCGAGAAGAAACCCGCTTATTATCCTCATTGCTTAACAAGAGTATGATTCTCATTATGTATTATTAAGTGTTTTGAGTTTTTGACAAAGAAAAAAGGAAGTTTTAGTTTTAAGAGATGCAAAAGAGGAACGAAAAAGTCTAAGGGAGACTAACCTAATTCTAGCCCTAATGTTATCATACAATGATGGACCTAATGTTGAGATGAAATGAAGAAATTCTATCCTAAAGTTATCATGCAATGGATTGATCCTAAGGTTCTATTCAACACAAAAACGTCCAAACATGAATTTAATCGTTTCATGGGATTCCTAAGGGAACATGTTAAGAAATAACAAAGAAAATATCAAAGTAACAGAAATAACATAAATGCAAAGCTAATATTTTTGTGTGATTTTTATTGAGTAAAGAAACATGACTAAACAAAAATGACTGAAATGATCAACTGAACTAAAGCAAATATTAGAATAAATTCACAAAGAGTTCTAAATTAACTCTAAGGCTAAACCAATTAATTTAAAATAAAAAAATTTAAGAAAATTAAAAGAACAAAATTAAAATATTTAATAAGAACAATAAAAATTTAAGAAAATTAAAGTAAAGGGTGTGAAGCAGAATATAGGGGGAACATATTGCAAGTTTCTAAAATGGGCTTAGAATTATTTGACATAGCAACCCAAACTGTAAATAAAAAGAAAACAGGTAAAACACACACACACACACACACACACACACACACACACACACACACACACACACACACACACACACACACACACACACACACACACACACACACACACACACACACACACACACACACACACACACACATATATATATATATATATATATATATATATATATATATATATATATATATATATATATATATATATATATATATATATATATATATATATAATGGGTCTGACTGAGTCGGGTCCAGACCCAGCTCCACTCTAAACAAGGCGGGTTGAAAAACCCTAAAAGAGATGAGAAGCGCCTCACTCTCTCTTCAACGATCAAACCTCATGTAAATATTCCATCTGTTCTTTCAAATTCTCTTCTCAACTCAACCGACTCATCTTCATCTCAACCTTAATCTCAGTTATCATGCCTCATCATCATTATCCATCTCACTCAACATCCCTAGCTCAAGTTTTCTTTCTTGATGCAAGTCGCTTCTCGTCATCCTCCATGGTCATGCCATTCGTCCAGCCACCACAAACATACCTCTCGCCACTCTCTTATGATTCAATAACAACAACAATGACTATATCATTCTATGCTTCCTACAACAACATACTTCCTCTGATTTTTCTTTCGACTTTCATGAACAGGGCAACACAATAAACGCGAAATATCTAAAGTCCCGGTTCTGTTTCGATCTCGTCGTTTCATGTCTCTTCCCCCCTCACTTGGTCAGAACCAACAACAAAAATCCAACTCATCTCAATTGGTACGTCTCTCTTAATCTCAACCTCGTTTTAACCATGTTTTATTGTTCATTCTACCTTTTCGGTTTTAACGTTCTCAATGATGATAACAAATCATGGTTGTCTTTTCAGTTTTAACGTTCTCAATGATGATAACAAATTATGGTCGTCTTTTGTTTAGATTTTAGTAATTTTGAATCACTCCCTAAAGAACAGAACAATAACAATATGGTTAATATTCAAATTCAATCAATAAAATAGCAACAAGTTGACATAATTAACTCAGAAAAAACAAGCAAGGAGATGCAAGAATGGTTGAGGAAAGGTACCCGTCAGAGTCTCTCCGACAAAGTTTCAAAAGAGGAAAATAAAAATCCTTCTGAGGCGCACTTGATTCTATCTCTTTTCTCCTCTTTTCGTCTGAAACTATGTTGGTATAGTTGAGTTGTTGCTTCTGTTTGCAGGTCTGTTTTTTTTTTGGCGGTTTATGCGAGTGAATATGGAACTTGGCTAGTGCAGAGTTTGGAGATGATTTTCTAATAGAGTTTTATGGATAGGTTAGAGGGAGTTTGAGTAGGGTTTTCTTGTGAGATACTTGGTATTTTTCTGCTTGTCCTTTTTCCTAATTTATAGGAACAAAGGGTGGTTTATATAGAGGAATTAAGGGGAGTTTTGAGGGGAAAGTTTGGTGAACTTTGAACTGTTTACATACTCTGATTCAATACTTTCTGATGTAGTTCTTGCTTTTTCTGTTTTAGTGTAAAGTTTGGACAGTTTGGTGCATGGTTTTGCAGGCTGGTGGAACAGGGCTTTGGACAACAGTATTTGACCATTGTGCTTGAAGTGTTGGAGTGTTGTGGACAGTAAAAAGAGGTTTTATGCAGGCTGCATCTTTGGCATTTTGGACATAATATTTGGACTAGTTTTTTGGCTTTCTTGGTGCAGATCTACTTTTAGTATTTTTTGGTGCAAGTTGGTGTAAGATAGCAGAATTGTTTTTGACTAACTTGCTCGAAGTTATTGTGCAGAATTTTGGACTGTATTGGTTTGTGTTTAGACTGGTGTAGCAGTAGGCAGTAGCATGAGAGAGACAAGGCAACTTGGTGAAAGTTTTGGATATATTTTGATGCAAGATTGAAAGGTTTGGACAACATGTGTATGGCAGGTTTGTGGACAAGTTTTGGAGGTTTGTAGCAGCATATGGACGACAACATGGTTTTGTTAAGGTCACGATTTTGTGATGTGCACAACATAGCTGGAAGATTAGGACCAAGTTAGTTTAAGACCTTAGAGCTTATGTTTATTTAGGATTTGGTTCTTGAAATCTTGTAATGGCGATGAGTGTGAAAATGTATTATAACTTATATTTGTGTCACAAATGATATTTCATATTTGGAAAATGAATGAATTTTGATGTAAATTTTGACTTGAATGGAAATCTTTGAACCAAGCTTTTGTTTTGTCAAACTCCCTTTTCACTCGATAAATTGCACCTCGAGGAGAAATAAAACCATAATGACGAACCAAACCATAATCCACACTTCAATACACAAAGGAGAACCTGATGAATCAATCTTTATTTGATTAAGAAACACTCGAACCATGTGAAACCCTAATAATTGCACAAATGCTGATTCTTTAAATCCAAGTGCATTATTGAATGAGTGAATGTTATGCAGATGAATCTAATGGTAATGATGAAAATGAAATGTGAAGCTTAAACTCGATACAAGTAAAAAGGCAGGACTAATTTTAGGTACGACAAGTCTTACCAACTAAGACAATAGAAGTATGTTGGAACAAAACTGGTTTGTACCATATCCCTTAGGTTTTGATGATAACAAAGTATTTAAAGAATAATTGGGTATACTAATGTTTGTTCTTGTATTTTTTCTCACCTTCAGTTGGCATTAGAGTATAGTTTGTGCATCAACACTTAAGAGTGGTGTAGAAAAAAGATCCTGAGAGAAAAACATGCCGGAAGGACTTGAAACCACTCCTGCTTCAACAAATGTTGTGCCATTTGATTACAGTGCTTCTAAAAGAAAAATTTATACTTCTAAACCTCCAACCTTTAATGGAGATTCTACTAAGTTTGAATGGTGGAAAAGTAAAATGTATACTCACATCATAAGTCTTGATGATTAGTTATGGGATATTCTTGAAGATGTCATTGATATTTAAGTAGATGGAATATGTGTGGTGGCTGACAGAAAGTGTATCACACATGCTCAAAAAAATATTTACATAAAACATCATAAAGTAAGAGGAATCCTGGTAGATTCTCTACCTCATTTTGAGTATTTCAATATTCTCAACAAATGTACTTCCGAAACAATGTTTGAGTCTCTTTGTGTTATTTATGTAGGGAATCAACAAGTTAAAAAGGCTAAGGCAAACATTTTGGTCCAATAATATGAAATGTTTAAGATGAAGGAAGATGAAGAAATTGACACCATGTTCTGAAGGTTTCAAGTTCTTGTATTTGGACTTCAAGTGTTGAACAAGAGATATACAACTGTTGATCATGTCAAAAATATTCTTAGGATTTTTCCGACCAAGTATAGAACTAAAGTGATAGTTCTTAGAAAATAACTGAGGAAGGTCAAGACTATCAGAAAGTTGGCAATCAATGGTTGATCAATAACTTCAAGCATCGGGTGCACCAGACTAATCCCAAGGGCAAATGGACTCCCGCACACGATGGGCCATGTATGATCAAGAAAATATTTTCTGGCAGTGCTACAATACTTACTACCATGGACAATGAAAATTCTCCACACCCTGTGAATGCGAACATAGTCAAAAATACTACGCATGAAAATAAGACCCGCTAGGTTGATTACCCTAGGAAAAAATAAGGGCATCCTGACGAACTAAAAGAGTTCAGGAAAAAATTAGCGATATATAGATAAAATTGTACATCCGACAAGTCAAAAACCTGAAAAGGCGGCTTGGGCAAAAAAGGGTATCCCGATGGACTAAAAATCTAAAAAGGCGGTCCAAGAAAAAGTTAGGGATTAAAGCGTACAACTATGTTCGGTTATTTTATCACTTGTTTATCAGTAGAAGATTTATCACTCTGATCAGCATTTACTAAAGACTCTAGGAGTTGGGATAATGCTCAAGTTATCCACAAATCCCCACAGAGAAATCTCCATGGAACTATCTCTACATAGGTATCTTCACATGCTCATCCCCAACATAGATATGTTCCCCAACAAATCTTATATGCCCTCAGACAGAAATTAGGGCATCTTCCAACAGTTCACCTCCATATCTCTGATGGATGGCTTGGCATGATCATTTTCCCCAATAGGTCCCTTAGAAGATAAGGAAGTTTGTTCATTACCCCAACATGTGGTGGAAACTTCCTTAGTGCAACCTATGAATTTCCAAACCCCATCAAAGATTATTTCCTCAATGCAGTCTACATGATTTAATTCCCCAACGGAGTTTATTTCTCTAATACTGCAAATTCCCCGATAGAATTCTCTTCTCCAGCCAGATGTCATTCAACGTTGTCCTCCCCAGAAGAGTTTACATCCGTATCTGAAACCTGGTCAGATAGTGTATAGGAGGATTATCCATCTCTTTTATCCCAGTCAGGGTACATAAGAATCAAATCCTTCAATAAAAAGAACGATGAATGACCGAATTTCCTGGAATTCTTATATCCCCAAGCAGAAGTCGAACATCCCCACTGGAGTGTCCTCAAACAGAAAGTAAAAATCCCCAGTAAAATCGTTCTAAACAAAATTGAAGAATTACTTTCTTCATCCCTAGCAATGGTCAGGGATTTATTTTCCTTAGTTAGATGTTATTACACGAAGCTACCATACGCTTCAGCGACATTTACGTCCATACATCATTCACAAAATATCATGGCATATATAGCATTCTCGTTTATTTTTGAGAACATCACTACAAAATACATTTCATGCATCATGATATTGCATGATGCTAACATTATTTTCAAGTTAAGTTCGCAAACAAACGAATATTATCAGCGAGTTATAGACAGGTTGCAGATTGATTCCCTAAACAGGATGGGGTGACTATCTACATGACCAGATCACTTCCCTCAGAGACTAATTCTGATGAGCATTTCCTTCAAAGATTCATTCTGAAAATTATTTCCCTCAGAGACTAATTCTGACGAGCATTTCCTTTAGATTCATTTTGAAAAGCATTTCCCTCAGAAACTAATTCTGACGAGCATTTCCTTCAGAGATTCATTCTGAAAAGCATTTCCCTCAGAGACTAATTCTGGCGAGCATTTCCTTCAAAGATTCATTCTGAAAATCATTTCCCAAAGAGACTAATTCTAACGAGCATTTCCTTCAGAGATTTATTCTGAAAAGCATTTCCCTCAGATGAAATCAAATAGATTAATTCTGAAAAGCATTTCCCTCAGATAAAATCGGATAAATTCATTCTGAAAAGCATTTCCCTCAGATGAAATGGGATAGATCCATTCTGAAAAGAATTTCCTTTAGATAAAATCGGATAGATTCATTCTGAAAAGCATCTATCAGATAAAACCAGACGAAGGTTTATTCTGATACTCCTTCTAGTACACCGGTCAGATAAAATCAGACGTAGATTCATGTTGACACTCTCCAGCATATTTTTCAGATAAAGTCGGACGTAGATTATTTTTTATACACCTATCATACATTCTTCAGATAAAGTCAAGTGTAGACTCATTCTGATACTCTTATCAACAGTTACTTTGGATGACATCTATAAGCCCATCTCCAATGAAACTCTGTCAACTTTACGAATGGCATATTTAAGCTCATTCAATAATTATAAACAACCAACAGCGTTACTTCGTGCACATGTGAGTGCAAATTTATGGGCACTTAAGTGTTCAATCCGCTTTCACCTTCAGATCATGAATGCCGAGCATGCCAATCTAACTCTTCAGGTTTATGAATATTGAGCAGGAGCATCTATTGTACCCTAAAATTTTCCCTCCCATATTTGAGACAAATTAATTCAAGACACATCCTCATGCTCATGAAGGTCTCAATTGCTCAAGACTTATCAAAGATTGATCAAATGGACTCTCCTCCTAAGCAATTGACCTACAACCAGGGTTTTGCTTATCTCAAAGGAAATTGAGTTTCTAATGCCTCAAATGGAATTAATGGATTCTTATATGTTTTAAAGTATCCTCATGCCAAATTTCAAGCCTTACATCACAAGTTTTCTCAATCAATTAGTCAGATGATTGGAAATCAGTTGTATTGGACAAAAGGTCAACTTTGACCAATTGATAGTTAAATCTCAAGATTTTTGATCAAGCATCAAGATTTTGAAGTAAAATTAATCATTTGATCAAGGGTTGACCATGATTCATCAAGAAAACTCAAGATTCATCAAAAGTCAAAAGTTACTAAATTAGGGTTTTCTTAAGGAGAAGTCAACTAAACTTTGACCAAGCACAACTTTCACATACTTCATCAGAAATACCTCCACCAAAGCATGTATTGAAGGAAATTCAATTATATACAAATTTGTCTCTCTAAGCTCAAGGCCAAAAATGCTTCATTTGAGAGATATGAGCCAAAACTTCACAGGTCATTTTAAAAGTCGACAAAAATACATCTTTTGTCAAAGCAATTTACATCAAGTTAAAGACTTCAAATTAAAAAAAGACCAACATGAAAGTTATAAGATACATCTTGAGGTTTCCAAAAAGTCTAAGATAATCTTCATATTACAAATTGAGAGAGTTATGATTAGTGTAAGTTGAGTAATTTTGAGAAAATGCATGAAGTCCACTTTGAGCAAAGTTGAATTTTTTGGCTAATGTGCCTAACTTTTTAGGTTCAAACGTCTTCATGACCTCATATCAGACCTCTAAATACATTCATATATTTTTATGATTTTTATTTCTTTTTATTTTGATTTTATTCAATTAATTTCAAAATAAATCAAATAAAATACAAAACTAATTGATTAAGGCGCAAGGATTTTGATTTTAATCACATGGATGACCAAAAATTCACATTGATGGTGAAGAAACCGTGTGAGGCTGATTGGCACAAGATTGAGCTTGAAAAAGAAACTTTTCATGCAAATTCCAAATCAAATATTAAACCACAAATTACAAAGATTTTGTCCACTTTTGTTGACCTAATTCTTCTCCTAAAAATACACAACACCTTCAGCCATTCAAGGACACACATACTGCCTCCAAGAAGCAACCCTAAAATCTCAAATTTCTCAAAACTAGGGCATGGTCAAACCCTTATCGCTTGCTGTTCTTAATAGATTCTAAGCAGTCCATCAGTCTCCTGAGACCTCCAAGAGTCATTCCTAGTCCTTACTCAGGCTTGAAGCATGCCAGAACAACACATCTCAACTGCACCAGTTTGGCAACCTTCTTTAATTTCAAACTTTTTAATATACACATTATTGAATGATTTGATGCATACATTCATGTTCATATTTATGTTTGGATTGATTTTGACGCATTATTTATGAGGTTTGATGCAGGGATAAAGATTTGCCATTGTTTGGGCAAAGCTTCGATTAAGCTATGTATTATGTACTACAGGTGTTTTCAGGCCAAACTAACACTACCTTTAAGATCGCAAGACCCTAATTAGTGGATCAAGATTATTTATTTTCTTGTTTTAATCGATTTTAACAGGTTTTGTGTTTGGGCTTTCTGGAGAAGATGGAGGGCGCCACCGTTGGTGGTGGCGCTGACTCCAGTCAAGGCTCGCGTGGCCTTCTCCCTCTCTCTAATTGGTTGATTCAAAAAACCGGACCCCACCTCCTACGCGTGTTTTGTGTTTTATTTGATTTCTAATTTTAATCCTTATGTTTACAATATAATGTTTAGTTATCCTATTATGAACGTGCAACAACAAGTGAACGGGTGGTAAGAGTGTTGACTGTTAACCATAGAGGTGTCGGTTTGATCCCTTCTCTTGTCAAATGAATTTTGTTTTTTTTTTTCCAAGATAACACGCAGATTCATCATATGGGGATTGGTTCTCATTCCATATCACAACAACACCATGGTGCAGTGGATAGAAGGGCATACCTTAGAGATCAAGGGTGTGGGTTCAAGTCCCACCCCAAACATTTTAGTTTTCATATTTTTTTACCCAAGTTTTCACTCTATTTTACAAATTATTTTCAAATTAACCATTAACAAACCTTAAACTATTTTCAAAACCATAACAAAATAGGATTAGGGTTTTTTTAGTTAGTAATTAAATTTTTGACATATTTTTATTTATTAATTAATTAAGTTAATTAGCCTTTTCATAATAAAATTAATTAGAATTAGGTTTTAATTATCTTCCCTAACCCTAAATCATTTTCTAAAAAACACAAAAACATTAAAACATTTTTTCTAACATCTCTTCTTATTTATTACTATTATTTAAATTCTGAGACAAATGTATAGGCTTGCACTCTCAAATGTAATAGCTTAGATTTACATTCCTGCATCTTTTTCCTATTATGTATTTGCTCCGATGATGTAATAGCGTAGATTTATTTTCTCGCATTTTCTATACTTATGTATCTCTCCCAAAGCCATGTAATAGGGTAGGAACTTTACATTCCGCACTTTAATTTTTTGTACATATTTAATTACTAGTAAAATAGGGTTTGTATGGCAAGAGTAAAAGCAAATCTAGAAAACCCTAATTTAAGATTAACATAACTGAAAAATACACACTCTTTGCACACTTTTCACCTCTAGGGTAACCTCTCTTGTTGCCTTACAAAATATTGGTCATGTCCCTCGAAAGTAGGGATACTCTAGCAAAAGACCCTCGATTTAACAATATCATCATGGTCCCTTTTGAATAAAGATCATAATCCCTCTATGATCCTCCGAGTCGCCTACAAAATAATCTAGTCCCTCAATGACCCTACGAGCAAAATGATGATAGTCCCTTTGATACAATTGCTAAAGTATCCTTACATGTTGCCTTTAATGACCATACAATGGCCCTACGTCTGTCCCTTCACATCCAATAGATAGGATTACCTACCAACTAATGGTATGGATAATACTATCTCTAAAGGAGAAGGAAAATAATAAGAAAGATTTAGTGGGTAAGAACTCTTGAACGCTTGCTCACAAAATAAAGAAAACATTTTTCACATCACACTTTCAAAATAACAAATATTTTCTAAAACACTTTGTATACATTCTTGAGGACCGACACAAGGATTATTACAAAGTTAGCCTTGTTAGAACATAGTTTGGTTCTACATCCCTGTAAGAGTTTTGATGATAACAAACACATGATATATATAAAGAATATATATGCTCTATAATAAAGTATTTTAATATGCAGAGAAGTTCTGATGTAAGAAGCATAGAAGATGAGAAAAGATCTACTAGAACATGATAGAAGTTCTGATGTAAGAAGCATAGAAGATCTGCTAGAACATCTGGAAGTTCTGATGTAAGAAGATGAGAGAGTTTAGTTTTGAAGATATGTTCATACACAACATACTTAGAAGCAAATTTGTGTAATACGCTAAATGAAGAAGTTCTATGTTACAACTTCTGAATGTACCAATGTTGTGAAACAAGAACTCTGATATTCTGATATGTAATGTTCTGGAAAGAAAAGAGTCTCAACGATAACATTCATCTTCTGATGTGAGCATGTTCTAAAGTGTTACATTTTATTAATGGAAAATCAGAAGTAACGGTTGAATCAAGACAAGATCTTTACTTTTGGAAAGAACATTAACTACACTTCATAAACCTTCCAAAAGCATCTTTTTATGTCTCATGCATCGCCTATTTAAAAAAGCCGTGAAGAAGATATCATATAACGATAATGACCGCGCACGAAAAAGAGAAATATTTACCCTGTTCTACCTTGTGTTATTCAACTGTGTAATACATCACTTTAGTGATATTGTTTTTGCTAGAAAACATATTTGTACACGCCTTTCAATATTGTATTTTGTAATTCCTTGAGGAAACTGGGTTGTGGTTTAGACTCAAGAAGACATTGAAAATTATCATTGTATTTGTGTAATCAAGTTTGATTAGTGGATTAAGACCTCACTTGAGAGAAGCGAAATCACCTTGGCGGGTGGAATGGAGTATGTGATGCGGTAGGAGAACTGACTTGAGGGTTTTGCGTTTTATCGCAAATGTTGCGGTTAGCAAGAGTCGCCACCGACTTTTATTTTATCCAAAAGAAAAGGTGAAAAAGCACAGGAAAGACCTTTGAGATTATTTCTTGAGTTCGGGGAGTAGATTATGAAAAGGGAAGGTATTAGCACCCTTTTCATCCATGGTTATCCATGGGCTCTTAGTTACTTTCTAGATCACTTGCTTTTGTTTGAAATTGTGCTTTGTGTGGTTTTTTGAAAATATTTTGTAAAGAGGACATTTTTTAGGCAATCTTTGTAATGATTCTCGTTCGTAAGAATGTATGCAAAGATGTTGATCTTTTAAAAATGTTTTCAATTTTGTAAGATTTTTTGAAAGTGTATTTTGAAAATAGCAAGGATATTTATTTTGATATGGAGCAAGTAATTGGGAGCAATCTACCTACTCAAATGTCTTTCTTGTTCATTTTCTTTTCCTTTGACGTTGTTGTCTTACCATTGATTTGGTAAGCAACCCTATCTTTGGATGTAAACGGGACGGGCGTGGGTCATCGTATAGTCATGATTAACAATGTTTGCAAGGTATCTTAGCATTATTTTTGAGGTACTAAGATCATTTTGTAAGGCAACTTTGAATAGCGTCATCGAGGGACTATGATCTTGTATTTATTTGTTTTTGCTAAGATACCTTACATGTGTAATATGACCATTTTTGTAAGGCAACCAAGTGGATTTTACCCTAGGGGTGCTTGTGTGCAAGTGTCATTTTCATGCTTATTTTTGTCTTGAATTAGGGTTTTCTATTTTGATTGATTTTATTCTTTCCATACAAACCCTAATTACTAGCATGTTATGTAAAAGCGATAAATTGTGAAATTTAAAGTTACTACGCTATTACAACATTTGTGGGAGGGGGTTATACAACTTATGAATGGGGATTGCAATAATATAAACCTAATTAATCTATTACAACCAAATTTAATATTGTAAAAATAATTGAAATAAATAATATACAAGATGAATTAAATATGCAAGAAATGTAAATGCAAAGAAAAGGTTCTTTTATTTGGTTTCTTAATATGGAGGTTTTGCCCTAGAAAAAAGAGTAACTAAATTAAATTAAACTTAAGTTAAATAAAGAAATTATTTAAGAAAAATATTTTAATTAAGAAAAGATTTTGTAAATGAAACCTAAATCTATTTTTATTTGATTAAAGGAAAATAAGTTTTAAAGAAAAAAAGTATTTTTATATTTTTATATTTTTTGTCTTGAAAATAATATGTGGTGTCGTGAAATATTTTTGGTCTTTTTTATATTAAAAATAAGTGTATTTAAATAAATAATAACCTAGTTTTATTTTAATATTTATAAGAAAATTAAGTAAAATAAAGTATAAATGAATAAAAATAATTTTTATTTATGTGGAAAAATATTCAAATTATGTCAAAATATAAATCTATATTTTTTATACATTTTGTGATTTTTTTGGTATTTTAGAAAATGCATTTAAAAACAAAAATAAATAAATAAAAATAAATGGGCCAGGGTGGTGCCACAAGCAAGGAGGGTGTATGCAAGCAAAAACAAAAAAAGAATGCCAGGCCCAAAGGGCCCAGCGCCTGCAAAAAAAAATCAGAAATGTAAAAAATGTGAAAAAAGCAAAATGGTCTCGCTGGGGCTTGAACCAAGGACCATAGGGTGAACAGGCGCGCGCTTTACCACTGAGGTGGCTATACATCCGTTTATATAGGAAAAACCATAAATATATAAGGCAAATCCAGTCCTGATGACTTCATCTTCAACCTCCAGCTGGTGTACCTATAACTTCTTCATTTCTCAATAAAAATGGAAAGTGACAATATGAAAGTTGTTGCATTCTTCCTCACAATTCTAACCATGTAAATAACTAAGGCTAAAAATCAAAGATCAATGAGAATTTCTCTAGCCCTAATTTAAACCCTAAAAATTTCAGAAACTTCAACTCTAAAATTCTCTAAGCTCAAGCCATATAAATTCAAACTATGGATATGTACAACTTCGTGGCAATGAGGTATACATCTTATCTTCACAAATGTAAGCCTAACAATGCTTAAGTAATGAGATAGAATTTCAATAAAAAAACATCAAAACTAGAAATCGTGAAATGCAAATGAGCTTGTTTCAGTCAGTGCTGATGATCAGGTTAGCTTCCTTGGACCTCTAGGAAGCTAGTGCAATGGCTAGCTTGAGCTGAGGATGGCTGGAATGGCTTGGAGAAGTCCAACTGTGGTGCTCTATTTTTGGTTATGGAAGATAGGGAAGATGGTGTTACATAAATGAAACAGGTACAAGGATGAGTTAGTCTTGATGCAAGGAAGCTTTAGAAACTAAAAGGCCAAGAAACGCACGAGGAAAATGTGAGTTTGGTATGAAAAGTCAGAACTTGCACAACAATGGTGTTTTGGGACAATTTCTGGCTAGAGGGAGTTTGAGTGAGTTTCAGGGGCTTCTTGCTCGTGTGTCAACTTGAAAAATAGTGTGTATACTTATAAGCAAGAGGTTTAGAGGCTTGTACCAACTCAGATTTTGAATTTGCATTCTTAAGCTAAACATGTGATTTTTGAGAAAACAAGTTTCAATGCTTGTGTACTTGCTAAGATAGAGTAGTTCATGCTTTAAACAAGTTTGTTTCTGACTTTGTGGATGGAGTGTGATCCGAGGGAACAAGTTATAGGCTCAAGAATGACTTTATGCAAAAAGCTTGCTTTACAAGAATGGAAGCGTTCACTTTGTGCCATTAATGGAAATGAAACTTGGATAATAGCTCATTTGCTTGTATCAAAGCCTTAACATCTATGTAAGCATTTAATTAAGGAGTGACAAACAAGTTTGAGGCCTGAGAAGCAAAGATTATTCAGTCTAGCATGTATTTGCCTTTGTGTTCATCATGAAAATGACCCATAATTCAAGTGACAAACAACCAACTTCATCTCTTCGATTCTCCCTACTCAAGAATGATCTCAAGGAGTTCTTGGACATTTTGGAAAGCTTGCAATGTGCTCTTCAACTCATATTTGAATTTCTTTAGAATATTCCCCTTGGAACTATGTGAAAAGTGTCATGAAGTTAGGTCAAAAATATGCCTAATTAGGGCAAAATTTCCCTAAGTCTTTATTAGTTCATGAGCATGTATTCACAAAATTATAACTTGAGATCCAAGAATTTTTAGCAAGGTTATAGATTTCATGGAGATATACAACTTTCATGTTGGAAGTTTCCTTTGAATCACTTTGCATCATGGTGAAAATTTGGCTCAAAGTTTATGAAAAAATAAGAAATTTTCTATACTTAGAAAAAATTTGTTAAGAAATTTCATCTTTTCAAAACAAAATCTTGATTTCTTGATTTCTTGATGAACAAGTTTCATGTTTTGACATGTTTTGATGAATTATGATCTTTGGCATTTGATTTTGACCAAAAAGTCAAAGTTTGACTTTTTAGTATACAATTGACTTTTTGATCAGTTAACTAAAAAATTCATCTGTCAATCCAATGGACTTGTAGTGTTTTGAACCATGTCATTAGGTCAAATTGATGCAATTGGACTCTTGAGATCATGCCTTAACTCAATTGACCATTTGCTAGGTCAAAAACCAGAAATTGCCCTTTCCCAGTCAAAACCCTAATTTTGACCATTTTGCCCTTTTGATGATTTGATCAAATTTCTTGAGGAGTTTTGGTCCAAACTTGATCAAATGCTACATATGAGTTTAAAATATTAGTGTGGATAAAAAATTAAGAAGTTTGACTGTAAATTGTCCATGGTTGACTTTTTCCCCAATATAGCTGATTTTTAGGTCAACTATCCAATTGACTGATCAAAAGTGTGATTCAAGGCTTGAAACTTGGCATGAGTAATCTTGGTAGTCCATAATGATCCCTGAAAGTCATATGGGGCATTGGAAGTTCAAAAATCTTTGTGCAATCTCAAACCCTAATTTTCAGTCATCAGTGCTTGAGGAGGTGTACTGAGCTGATCAAACCCTAGTGCAGTCTTGAACTTAATGAGATCTTGTGAGAAAATTCTTGATAAGTGAGAGGGAAAATTTTGGGGTACAACAGCTGCCCATGTTCAATATTCTTAAGCCTGAAGAGTTAGACTGGCGAGTTTTGCAATTCGTGACTCGAAGGTGGAAGATGATTGGACACTGGAGTGCTCAGAAATTTGCACTCGGCGATGTGATGGTAGAGGGAATGGGCTTAAAGATGCCATTTTGAGAGGTGATAGAAATTTGTAGGAGATGGGATTGCAGATTCCATCCAAAATTGATTGTTGAATTGTAATTTGTAAGCTGAAAGAATGAGTATCAGAATGGCGTCCGTGTCTGGAGCGTATCTGAGTTGTATCTGAAAGTTGAGTCTGAATGATTATTAGAATGGAATCCGTGTTTGGAGTGTATCTGAGTTGTATCTGAAGACTGTATCTGAATGAGTATCAGAATGGCGTCCGTGTCTGGAGCATATTTGAATTGTATTTGAAGACTGTATCTGAAGTAGTATCAGAATGGCGTCCGTGTCTAGAGCATATCTAAACTGTATCTGAAAGTTGGATCTGAATGAGTATCAGAATGGCATCCGTGCCTGGAGCATATCTGAACTGTATCTTAAAGTTGGATCTGAATGAGTATCAGAATGGCATCCGTGCCTGGAGTGTATCTGAACTGTATCTGAAGACTTTGAACATTGTTAATGGTAGCTGTTTGATTAATCTTATCCTGAAAAAGATAAAATGTTAGCTAATATGAAATGTTATGTTGTATGAAATGCATAGTATAATTCATTCGCGTTATCAATGTTTATGATATATGGATGTAATGTATGCGTAGGTGAGCTAGTTCGCTGCATTGCTGTTGGATTGGGGAAAACAGATCCCTGAATGTTGCTGCAGATATGGAGTATAAGTCTTCATGTTGTGAAGTCTAAGTGTTGATGAATTTCTGCTTAGAGAAATAAACTCTTTTGTAAGGGAAACTCCGTATACTGCTTGAAAAATTCCATTTGGGTTCTTGAGAAATTTGACGACTTCTACTGGGGAGTGATAACTGGGAGTTTTGTTCTGCTGAGGTTTAAATGACGTACTGTGGGGATTTTTTAGGTAATAACCTAGAGGTATTTCCCTATCCATTCAAACCATCCGTAATTGTCTTTTTTCATTTTTTATTTATTTGTAAACAGTAATTATATTTAAATGCATATGTTCAACAAGGAATCATTGGACATTTTTATAGACAAAACACAAACGTAAAGA
Source organism: Vicia faba (assembly GCA_948472305.1). NCBI lineage: Eukaryota > Viridiplantae > Streptophyta > Magnoliopsida > Fabales > Fabaceae > Vicia > Vicia faba. The sequence continues at coordinate 1,224,742,195 of OX451736.1, read as the reverse complement.
AAAAACAGATAGTTTTTACACTTTCAAAGAGATAAGTTTGTATTGACTTTGAGTAAGTATTTTTTTGTACAAGGAGACAAACATTCTACTAAGAGAATGCTGTCGTAAAAATGATAATTTTGATACAAAGAAAAGATAGCTATGTGTAATAATCCCATGGGGTTTCCATTCTGCTATAGCCTTCGTATCTCTGAGCATCTTGTCCACTTGTTGCCTTATCCGAATTTGATTGAATTGATCCGAAACTCTAAGTTTTCCAGTGGAAGCCAAAGGTTGTCTGTAAAGTGATCCAATGGAACATAGTCATACGCTTTAATTCCCTAACTTTTGCCTGGACCGCCCTTTCGGGTTTTTCAGTCCACCGGGAAACCCTTTTTTGCCCAAGTCATCCTTTCATGTTTTCAACTTGCCGGATGTACATATTTTTTTGTTTTATCCCTAATTTTTTCCCAAACCTTTTTGGTTCGCCGGGATGCCCTTGTTTTGCCTAGGTATGTCAACCTAGCGGGTCTTTCATGCGTAGTATCTTTTGATTATGTCCACATTTACAAGATGCAGAAGGTCATCACCATCCATGATGGTCAAGATCATTGCTCCACCAGAGAAAATGCTTTTGATTACAAATGGTCCTTCATAGGTAGGAGTCCACTTGCCCCTAGGATCACCTTATGGCAGTATGATGCGTTTGATCACCAGATCTCCAACTTGATACACTTGGCGTCTGACCCTTTTATTGAAAGCCTTGATCATCCATTTTTGATACATTTGACCATGGAAAACAACAATAAGTCTCCTCTCATCAATCAAGTTCAGTTGATCAAGTCGAGTCTGGATCCAGTCGTCTTCGTTTAGCCCTGCATCCTTCATAATTCTCAGAGAGGGGATCTGGACCTTGATAGGTAAAACAACTTCCATGTCGTAAACCATAGAATAGGGTGTTTCCCTGGTTGATGTGCGAGCTGTGGTATGATACCCGTGGAGAGCGAATGGTAACATCTCATTCCAGTCTTTGTATGTGACTGTCATTTTCTGTAAGATCTTTTTAATTTTCTTATTTGCAGCTTCGACAACACCATTCATCTTTGGCCGATAGGGAGAAGAATTGTGATGCTGAATCTTGAATTGCTCGCACAATACGGTGATCATAGTGTTGTTGAGATTTGTACCGTTGTCAGTGATGATCCTTTCCGGGATACCGTACTGGAAAATGAGATTTTGCTTGATGAAGCGGGCAACAACATTCTTGGTAAGGGAAGCAAAGGAAGCTGCCTCCACTGATTTTGTAAAATAGTCAATGGCCACTAGGATGAAGCGGTGGCCATTGGAGGCTGTCGGCTTGATTTCCTTAATCATATCAATCCCCCACATATCAAAGGGCCAACGAGCTATCAAGACATTCAGAGGAACCGGAGGGACGCGCACCTTGTCAGCATAAATCTGACACTTATGGCAGGTCCGGGAGTGTTGATAGAAATCTGCTTCCGTGGTAGACCAATAATAGCCTGCCCGTAGGATTTTCTTTGCCATTGTATACCCACTGGAGTGGGTTCCAAAAGTGCCTTCATGTAATTCAGCCATGATTCTTTCAGCTTCAACCTTATCTACGCACGGAAGTAACACAGAGTCATGATTGCGTTTATATAGGATGTCGTTACTAAGGAAGAACTTAGCAGAGAATCTCGTTAATAACTTCTTATCATTTATTGAAGCTCCTTCTGGGTATTCTTGAGCCTCAAGATACCTCTTGACTTCGTGAATCCAAGGCTGGTTCACTACTTCTTCAGTATTAATCTCGTGACAGTGCGCTGGTTCCTCCATTCGATCAATGGTGATCTGGGGAGCCTTGTTATCCCAATTAAGTTTAAACATATATGACATTGTGGCTAGAGTGTCTGCTAGCTGATTTTCTTCTCGCGGGAAATGCTTGAAGGTAATCTTCTCAAAATGTGGTAGCAATGTCAAAACATGATCTTTCTAAGGGATAAGGTTTGGGTGTTTGGTGTCCCATTCCCCTTTGATCTGGCTGATAACCAAAGCTGAGTCTCCGAATACATCCAAGGATTTGATCCCCAAGTCTATGGCAGCTTTGAGACCGAAGATGCACGCTTTGTATTCCGCCATGTTGTTTGTACAATTAAAGCAAAGTCTGGAGTAAAGGGAGTATGACACCCTTTCGGAGATATGAGTACGACACCAATACCATTGCCAAGTGAATTGGATGCTCCATCAAAGAACAGGGTCCATCGGGATCCTTGTTCAGGTCCGTCATATGGCCTGAATTCTTCACATTTGTCTAATGTCATGATGTCTTCATCCGAAAATTCAAATTTCATGGACTGGTAATCTTCTACAGCTTGGTGAGCAAGGTGATCGGCTAATACACTGCCCTTTATAGCTTTCTCGGTAGTATACTGTATGTCATATTCTATCAGGATCATCTGCCATCTCGCTATTCTCCCAGAAAGAGCAGGCTTCTCGAAGATGTATTTTATCGGATCCATTTTAGATATCAACAAAGTAGTATGAGTCAGCAAATACTATCTTAGCCGGCGAGCAGCCCATGCCAGAGCGCAGAAAGTTTTCTCGAGCAGTGAATATCTGGTTTCACAGTCGGTAAACTTTTTTCTCAGGTAGTAAATAGCATGCTCTTTTAGACCAGACTCGTCATGTTGCCCCAATACACACCCCGTTGAGTTTTCTACAACAGTCAGATACATGATCAACGGTCTTCCCTCAACTGGTGGCATCAGCACAGGAGGCTCTTTTAAGTATTCTTTGATTTTGTCAAAAGCAACTTGGCACTCGTCATTCCATTTGACTACTTGATCTTTCTTCAATAGTTTGAAGATTGGTTCACAAGTAGCTGTAAGGTGAGAGATGAATCTAGCAATGTAGTTCAAATGTACCAAGAAACCTCTGACTTCCTTCTCAGTATGAGGAGCAGGCATCTCTTGTATTTCTTTTTACCTTGGCAGAATCTACTTCAATACCTTTGTTGTTGACGATAAAGCCTAGGAGTTTACCGGACCGTACCCCAAATGTGCATTTGTTAAGATTCAACCTCAGCTTGTACTTCTTCAGTCTCTCGAACATTTTTTATAAGTGATCAAGGTGCTCTTTTTCTTTTTGAGACCTGGCTATGATATCGTCCATGTAGACTTCTATTTTGTGATGTATCATGTCGTTAAATAGAGCTACCATGGCACGCTGATAGGTTGCCCCAACGTTCTTAAGTCCGAATGGCATCACCTTATAGCAGAAAGTTCCCCACTACGTGACAAATGTTGTTTTCTCCATGTCCTCAGGCGCCATTTTGATTTGGTTGTAACCTGAGAATCCGTCCATGAAGGAAAACACTTTGTGTTGTGCCGTATTGTCAACTAGAATATCAATGTGGGGGAGTGGAAAATCATCCTTAGGGCTTGCCCTATTCAAATCTCTGTAGTCCACACACATTCGCACCTTGCCATCCTTTTTGGGAACGAGAACAACATTGGCAACCCATTGAGGATAAGAGGTAACAGCCAAAAATCCAGCGTTGAATTGCTTCATGACCTCTGCTTTAATATTTTCTGACATATCAGGCCTCATACGGCGAACCTTTTGCTTTACTGGCGGACAATCCTCTCTTGTAGGAAGACGATGTACCACAATATCTTGATCAAGTCCTCGCATGTCTTCATACGACCAGACAAAGACTTCGACATAATCGTGTAACAACTGAATCAAATGCTCCTTGACACTGGGTTCTAGATTGGCACCCATCTTGACCTATTTTTTATCTTCTTCAGTACCCAAGTTGATTGTATCCACTGGTTCCTCGTGAGGCTGAATGGTTCTCTCTTCTTGTTGTAGCAGTCTGGCAAGTTCCCTTAGTATTTCATAATCTTTCTCACCTTCGTCTTCGGCTTGGTAGATTAGATTCTAAGAGGCACAAAAGGCCATAGCAGTATCGTTACCCATGGGATCCCGAATGGATGTATACCTGCATTGTGAGTGTGGGTGTGTGTAAGGGTATAGCTACCTTGGAAAGAAAGTAAAATGTAAAAGAAAAACAATGAGCACAAAAGTTTGTATGCGAAAACGTCAATGATTCACTGATGTCATATGAAAATGAGATAATAACCCTTACAAATGGACCATTGTGCCTCGGGTAAGACACAAGGTTTTAAGAGTGGGAATTGTTTTGAATATTACAGATCCAACAAAATGTAAAGACAAATTACTGAGGGATAAAAGTGACTGGGACAAAGTCTCTAGCCTCCCAATTGCTGAGCCCTCCATTGACAGTCGGGAAGATCCAATCCTCCAGGTTGCAGCCATCTTCACCATCTTCTACTGCGTTGACTTCACGGTTACTGATCTTCAAGGGTGGCCCTCCAACACGGGCACGGCGTACAACCTTTTGAGCATTTAAAGTGAAACCTAGGCCAAACTTGTTAGACTTATATGGGATATCTAGGAGTTTCCCCCAGATAGTGCACCCGCCTTCTTCTACCACTGCTTTGGCATCCTTTAGAGATGACATATGGAGTGGAGGCCTTGTAATCTTGGGAACAACCTTGGTCACTGCCACATCTTGAGGGACCTCTTTAAAGTGTTGAAATGGAGTTTCAATGAATTCACCGTCTAATTCCACATATCTGAAGGAATTGAGATGGCTGATCACGTATTCTTCCTCTCCATGAACGGTGATAATCTTCCCTTGAACTGGATACTTCAACATTTGGTGCAACGTAGAAGTAACAGCGCCAGCATTGTGGATCCATGGTCGGCCTAGCAAGCAGGAGTATGAAGGGAGGATGTCCATCACATAAAAATTTGAATTGAAAGTTTGGGTTCCAACCTTTATGGGAATTTCTACTTCTCCGTGCACCATCCTTTTCGAGCCGTCAAAATCCCTTACTACTATATTACTTGGATTAAAAGTCAACCCCTCACAGTCAAGTCTATCAAGAGCTTTTTTGGGTAATACATTCAAAGATGAGCCAGTGTCCACCAACACGTGAGCTAGAGTTATGCCCCTACATTCCATCGAGACATGCAATGCCTCATTATGCCTCCTTTCCCTAGGCGTCAGATCATCATCTGAAAAACCTAAACCATTGTTCGCAGTTAGGCTGGCTACGCAGTCTTGAAACTGATCGGCAGATGTATCTTGAGGTACATGGGTGGTGTTGTACCCCAAAATTTTCCCTCCCATATTCTTCAAGATTTGGCAAGATCAATCTCCAGATGGTTCAAAATCTCTCAAGGGGTGCACAGTCCAATTGCCTCCTAACACAGTCAAAATTAGGGTTTTGGTTCTTGCAAAGAAATTGAGGTTTTCAAGGGTCCAATCAAGTCCCATGTTCCTATATACATTGTCAAGCATCTATATGTCAAGTTTCAAGACTCACAACATCAAGTTGCACAGTCAAAAACCCTAAATGCTTCACAGTCAACTGCAGGGGTAAAATGGTCATTTGACAGTCAAAAGTCAAAAATTTTGGTCAACATCTTATTTTAAAGCCACAATCATCATTTGATCAATTCTTGATCATGATTCCACAAGCATGGCTCAAAAATCATCAAGATGCAAAAGTTTCTATTTTTGGACAGCTGAAAAGTCAACTGCAGATTGACCAAGGCATAACTTTTTTATGGTTCGTCAGAAAAATCCCATCCAATGCTCATTTTGAAGTGGAGGATATTTCCTACAATTCATATTCACACTCCAAGTCCAAGAAATGCTCTCACAAAAAGTTATCAATTTCAACATTATAGGTCATTTTCAAAAGTCAACAAAAAGGCACTTTAAGTCAAAGACCATAACTTGAGATTGGTAAATCAAAATGACATGGGACAAAAGGCATTGGTTAGAGGACTTCAAGGCCTTTCCAAAATGCCCAAGAACATGTTCATAGCTTCAAAATTGAGCAAGATATGCATTGGAGAAGTTGGGAAATTTTTGGGAACTTTCAAAAGTCAACTTTGCCTAAAACACTTCAATTTTGCTAATGGGCCTCAAATTCCTTCTTGAATCTTTACCCAAAGCCTATGCACGACCCATTAAGTTTAATTTGACTTATTTTCTTATTTTTAATTAATTAATTGAATTTATATTAATATTAATTCATTTAATTGGTTTTAATTATAAGAAAATTCAAAAGATGTGCTTTTTAAATCTTTTTGTGCAGCAAATATGACTAGGGCAAGCTGGCAACTCGTATGCACCTCAAAGGTATCAAAAAATCCATGATTGGCAAGGTTTCATGAAAGAAAAGATTGAAAAAGATATGATTGGAAATCAAATATTCAAGTCATAATGCAATGGATTCATGGGCCTTATTCTAACCTAAATTCATTCACATACATATGCTGAGTGAAACCCTAAAGCTAGACACGAAAAAGCTTCCATAGAACTCCATAACAAAGTTGCACAAAATTGAGAAAAAGTGGAAAACTAATTTCCTATTTGCAGCATAATTCAAAGCTTCTCTTTGATTCAAACGTGTTGCCTGAGTCTCCAGGAAGCATTTGCCATCAAAAACCAATCCTAACACGCGAAGAATCAAAGAACACGAGTCTTTCTGTTTGTCTTGTTTTTCAAATTTTCATAACACGATTCATGCGTTTTTGATCTATTTTCTTGTTTGATTTATGCTAATAGGGACCTTCTGAAGCGATTGGTACAATCCAATTGAGTTATAACTGCCTGAATCAAAATCCACCATGAACAACATTTAGGGTTTCTGAAGATTTCAATTAGGGCTTTAGGCATAAGGGAAATTGGACCTTGAGACAAGCATGGTTGAATTCGTTAAGGCCAGACGAATTCAACCAGACCCTCGCGCCCTATTTATATTGTCCCTAACTCTAGTCGCTATTTTTTGTGGTTATAGTTAGTGGGGGTTTAAAACCCCCTCTATCTTATTCTTGTTTGCAGGAAAAACGAAGAAGAAGGGTGAGCTGTCCAAACGCTAGTGGGTGATTCAAACGAGTGGCGCGCGTTTTCGTTCTGTGGCATAATCACGTGATTCCTTAATATAATATTTCTTTGTTATTATGTTTACAAACAAACGCAAATGGCTGGATGGTGGGAGACGTGGCTGGTAAGTACTGGGACCTGGGTTCGATTCCCAAGTCCCCCCATATAATTGTTGATTTTTGTTTTAATGTATTCCAGTGCAGCATGGGATCCAACGTTCCACCATACGTCCTCACACCTAAGCTTGCCAAGCGCCCATGATGATCAATCCAGTGGCCAGGAGATGTGGAGCATGGTACATCCTAGTCAGCCAACAAGCACGTGATTCCTAAAAGTCAACCAGGCTTTCTCAAAAGGGTCCAACACCCTCGGACGTTCCCGATTTAATTCTTTTCGCGCATTATTTTTCTCATTGATTATTATGTAACTGTTCAAGGATGTAATAGTAATTAGGTTTATTGCTTTGTTACTTTCCGCATCTTTATCAAAAATGGGTCTTTGTATTTTGGCGATGTATAGACCCGCGCCTTGTAATAGCGTAGCTTTTATCTTTCTGTATTTAATTTTCCGCACTCCTAACTGCTAAACTTGCATGATAGAATGTATGATAACTAAAAATAACTCGTAGCTCACAATGCCATGATCAAAGATAAAATATAACATGAAAACAACACACAATGCACACACCACTTCTAGGGTATGCCTCACTCGTTGCCTTCGAAACGTGGTCGTCAAGTATAGGATGTTTTAGCGGTCGCTCTTATGTCCAAGATCCAGTTGCCTCGAAACAGTTGCCTCGAAACAGTTGCCTCGAAACAGTTGCCTCGAAACGGTTGCCTCGGATTAAAAAGGATCTAGGACATTAGGGTTACTTCTAAGGTGTCCTACTATTGCTTCGGTGACCACATTGTCCCTAATAATCAAATTGACCCGAATACATCCAACGACGGTGCTACCTACCTCTCAATGGTGGGATGGCACTATCTTAAGGACTCTTACACAGCCTAATTCCTTAGAGTAGGTATATTCTCATAGGTACTTGCTCTCTTCAAAAACAAACAAAACATCTTTTCACACTGACACTTTCAAAAGTTTTCAAAACAAATTTTTCATACACTCTTGAGGACAGATACAAGAGTCACTCAGAAATCTTTCAACGAAACTTTTTCAAACCCACTCACATTTTGAAAAGCAAACATTTTGAAAACATAAGAGCAAGTACCTAAGAGCCCGTGGATAACCACGGATAGAAAGGGTGCTAACACCTTCCCTTTCTATAAATCTACCTCCCGAACCGAGAAACATCTCGAAAAGGAATTTTGCTGTGCTTTTGTCCTTTCCATGTTGGAGAACATAAAAGACGGTGGCGACTCTTGCTTACCGCAACATTTCGCGAACCAGCTTAAAAAATAGTCAGTTCTATTTCCACCGATCACAGAACTGGCGACTCTGCTGGGGATACTTTAAAGTGAGGTGTACCTTAGGATAGATCGTACTTATGTTTTAAATTTCCTGATTTGTGTGCTTTAATATTATTGGGCCTGTCTTGGGAGTTCTATAGATCCTAACCTGGATCTGGGGGGATACCTCTTAGAAAGTAGCAACAAGACTGTGAGGGAACTGTGTGGGGTATACCGACACGGTTGAAGCAGTCTGCTACGTTGATGTGGCACTTTAGTGAGTACCGGTAACCCTTGAGTCAAGTCAAGGAGAGTACGGGGCCGCCGCGTGGTGTCGCGAAGCATCAACTGACCTTAGGAACCTTACTTGACCATCCTGGCCTCTTTAGGGTAGTGAGATGACTGACTTTGGTGCAGTCCGAAGTTGGTTGATACTCGATACTACACTCATGGAGGGTTGTTTTCTTGGAATATTTTGATCGCCAGTTCAGTGGCTAAATCGAAACAATGAACACAGAAAACAATCCAATGATATTGAGATCCTTAGAACCCGGTTACTTCTGATAGGACAGGTTTTGAGCCCACCAACTTCAAGAGGGTAATACCTAGACCCCATGCTGGCCTAAACTCTAAGGGTTGTCTTGTGTGACTTGTGTGCCTTACCATGTTTGCTTCTTGTGGATACTTGTGGTGTGTTTTATCATAATATCATAACATCATACAGCATCATATGCATCCACTAACTACTTCAGGGGTTCGAATCTTCATCTTTGTTCTTGTTTTGTAGGACATGGAAACTATCCGCAGAAAGACAATTCAGATCAACCTTGTAAAGGTCCCTCCTCAGCTTAAAGAGCTTACATCCAGGATTCCCGAGAGCTCTTCTTTCAGTGAGAAACATGGAAGACTCATCAGCTTGGTCAACACCAACATTGAGGAAGATATGATAAAGGTCCTCTTCCAGTTCTTTGACCCTCTGCACCACTGTTTTACTTTCCCGAATTATCAACTGGTGCCTACCTTGGAAGAGTTCTCCCAGCTTCTGAAGATCCCTATCCTTAGTCAACTACCCTACAACGGTACAGAAAGGGAACCCAAACTTGAAGAGGTTGCTAAAGCATTACGCCTACAACCATCTGACATCAAGGGACATTGGGAAGTTAGAAGTGGTATCAAAGGATTCTTGGCAAAGTTCATGTTTGAGAAGGCCCAAGAATGTTGGCATTCCCTTGACCTACAAGCTTTTGAAGAAGTTGTGGCACTCCTTGTCAATGGGTTGGTGTTGTTCCCGAATCCCGATCAGCTTATAGATATCAATGCTGTCAAGATCTTCATGTCCAGGAATCCTATACCTATGTTTCTTGGGGACATCCTTCACTCATGTTACACTCGAACCATGAGAAAAAGGGGTGTTCTCATGTGCTGCACTCCTCTCCTGGCAAGGTGGTTTATTTCGCACCTTCCACAATCAGTTTTGAAGGACGAGCGGGGTTTGAGATGGTCACAACGATTGATGACTCTTACACATGCTGATATACATTGGTGATCTCGGTCCAGAGAAGACGTCACTATCATTGATCGTTGTGGGGAGTTTCCTAATGTTCCTTTACTTGGAATCAGAGGAGGTATTACTTACAACCCATGTTTGGCTTTGAGACAGTTTGGATATGCTCGGAGGGATGGCCCTCACGACATGTTGCTTCCTGACGTAGTTTTTGACTTCGACAACGATGCACAAGGACTTCGCCAGAGATTTATCAGAGCTTGGAGGATGCCCAACAGGGTAGACAGCAAGACACTGGGGCACAAGAACTCCATCCCATTGGAGCCTTATCTCAAGTGGGTACGAGCCGGCTCCCAGAAGTTAGTGATGCCATATCCTCATGTTCTCCCTGTGATCAAAGAGCCTGTTTTGGAAGGAGAAGTCCCGTACACCATTCAACATCCTGACATGCCTACATCCTGGGAAGAAATGCAGAAGAGCTGGATCCAGCTTAAGGAAGAAAGGAATTCTCTTGAAGCCAGTCTACATGCCAGTGAGAAGAAGGTCTTGGAGCTCACCCGCCTACTGCACGAGGAAAAGACTCTCAATACTTACATAGCTCCAAAGAGGATGCGCAGTGTCTTTTGGGATTGATTTACTTTGTAATGTTTTGCCCATGAGGCCTTGATGTACTGAACAATTATTCCTTAATGATAACGTCTGTTCCTTTTTGTCTACAACAAATTTGAACTTTCGAACCCTTGAATGCATTGCATAAATAGCATATCATGCATCATGTGCATAGCAGGTACTCTTTTTTACAGGTTGCTTAATCTTCTTCGCTGTTTATTTCAGCTCGTCTCATCATGAATCCTGAATCATCTACTGAGCAATCCATCAAGGCCCTCCAGGGCCAAAACGCCCAGTTCTAAGAGTTGATCATGAGTTTAGCCCAAGGTCAAGAGGAATTGAAGGCTCTGCTGGTCAAGAAGAAGAAGAAGAGAACTGTACTATTCAACACTGGCCGGAGGTTTGGCAACACACTGCAAAATGAGGCTGATCAAGCTGGTTCTTCTGTAGGGAAAGGCAGTCCCCAAGGGGGAAGGGTTCCTAGTCTTGTGGTCTCTGACAACGAGACTGATTTCAATGAAGAGCAATACCCTCCCGTTGAAGACAGTTACAAGCAGTTAGAGGATCGTATGAATGCCATGGAAATTCAACAAGTGCCTGGGTTGGATTTTGGAGACCCGGGTCTATCTTCTGGTGTGGTGATCCCACACAAGTTCAAAGCACCATCTTTCGCAAAGTATGACGGGGCATCCTGCCCTAAGCTACATCTCAGATCTTATGTGCGGAAGATCCAACCATACACTATGGACAAGAACTTATGGATCCATTTCTTCCAGGAGAGTCTTTCAGGGACTCATCTCGAATGGTTCTATCAGCTGGATGGAACCAAGGTTCGTAACTGGGAGGACTTGGCTACTGCTTTTTACAAGCAGTATCAGTACAATGCCGACCTTGCTCCTACACGTACCCAACTCCAGGGTATGTCGCTAGGATCGGGAGAAGGTTTTAAAGAGTACGCGCAGAAGTGGAGGGACCTGGCTGGCAGGGTGCAGCCACCGTTAAACGACCGTGAACTCGTGGACATGTTCTTGGGGACCCTATCTGGGCCGTTCTTCAACCACCTGATCGGTAATTCTTCTGCAGGTTTCACAGACCTCATTCTGATCGGTGAGAGGATAGAAGCTGGTATGAAATCAGGGAAGATACAGAAGGGTGCATCCTCAAGTTCTGAAAAGAAGCCTTTCAAGAAGGAAGCCAGTGTTGTGTATGGGCCCAGAAGGCAAAATAAACCGGAATGCCGCCAAGCTGTCAACGCGGTGGTAATTGCAAAGCCTGCTGCCGCTCCTCGGTAACCTAACCAACTAAGGGGTGAGAGACCCAGAAGAGAATATACTCGGCTTAGTATGACCTTGTCGCAGATCTTGCCACAGCTGCTATCGACCAACTTGGTAACCGTCAGAGAAGCTCCGAAGGTGGTAAACACAACCTCTCCGAAGTATAATCCCAATGCCCGCTGTGCTTATCACTCTGATAGCCCGGGGCATTCTACTAATGATTGCTGGGCCCTGAGGAATAAGGTCCAGGACCTTATCGATGCCAAGGAAATACAGTTTGAGGCGCCTGAAAGGCCCAACATTGTGACTGCTCCTATGCCCCAGCATGGAGTAAATGCTATTGAGGAAGACCCGTATGTAACCTCGGTGGATGATATTGTGACCCCGTTGTTGTCTGTCAAGAGGAACCTGTTGCTAGCCGGTTTATTTCCGGGTTGTAGCAAGGGTTGCCTTCTATGTGCTGTTTCACCTGCTGGTTGTCCGTTGCTGAAGTCAGGCGTCCAAAAACTGATGGATAGCAAAGAGATCTTGTTCAAGAAGACTGTTGTTCCTATTGTTCCTACTGAAGAAGTATCCGTTGTCACAATTTTCAACAATCCTACCAAGGCTCCCTCGAGGAAGCCAGTCAAAATCATGTCTGTTGCACCTATCATCATTACTGTTCCGGGGCCACTCCCCTATAAATCTGACAAGGCTGTCCCATGGCATTATGGGGAAGATGTGTATGTGCTTGGAGTAAAGCAGGAGTTCAACACTAGTACCGGCATCAGTAACATTACCGGTCCCGCTAAAGTTACTCGCAGTGGCAGGCTCTTCTCGCCTGACATTGCACCACCAGTCATCCGAAGACCTCTTATCATCACGCCTACGAATGCGCTTGTTTCCCCTCCTGATCAAGTTTCTACCCCTGCTGCCGAGTCATCTGACACTCGGGGCAAAGGGATTGCTGATATGCCTACCCAGATGGAGGCACCTAAGATTGTTAATGTTGAAGCCTCCCAGCAAGAGATGGAGGAAATTCTCAAGATTATCAAGAAGAGTGGTTTTAACGTCGTTGAACAGCTGGGGCACACCCCCTCTAAGATCTCCATGCTATCACTGTTGTTGTGCTCAGAGGCCCATGCCAAGGCCCTGATTTCTTTCCTGAAGACGGCTCATGTGCCACAAGAGACGTCGGCTGATCAATTTACTGATTGTGTGGCCAACTTGACCGCTGACAATGGGTTGGGTTTCTCGGATGCAGATCTGACCGCTAAGGGAAAAAACCATAATGATGCCCTGCATGTCTCCATTGAATGCAGGGGAACTACTCTTGCACACGTGTTGGTAGACACCGGTTCTTCACTGAACGTACTGCCCAAGAAGGCCTTAGACAGGTTGGATTGTGAGGGTTTGGAGTTGAAGCCTAGTAACATCGTTGTCCGAGCCTTTGACGGGTCGAAGAGGATGGTACATGGTGAAGTGGATATTCCGATCCGGGTTGGTTCCCAAGTCTTTGATTCAACGTTCTATGTGATGGACATTCATCTATCCTATTCTTGTTTTCTGGGTCGTCCTTGGATCCACAAGGCTGGGGCTGTGATCTCCACTCTACACCAAAAGCTTAAGTACCCTGTCAGAGGGAAGATTATTACAGTGCAGGGGGGGAGGAATACATGGTTAGTCATCTGAACTCGTTCCGGTATATAGAGATGGACGGGGAGTTCATTGAGACCCCCTTTCAACATTTTGAAGAGGTGCCTCCAACATTGGCGTCAGCGGAGACAGTAATTGAAGAAGACTCTCCTTTAAAGATGGCTTCCTTGAAGGACGCCCGGGCTGTGATTGAAAAAGGTGAATGCGCAAACTGGGGCAGGCTCCCTGATTTTACTCCAAAGACTGACAAGTTTGGGCTGGGTTTCACTGCAGAGGCTCAAAAGGCTGTACGCAAAGCAAGGATCGAAAGACCTCCCGTGTTCATCACCAACCCGGGAGTGAATGCTATTGAAGGCGATGTGGAGGAATCTGAGTTTGATAGCTGGATCTACCCGATGACCGACGGTGGACTGAATAGTTGGACTGCAAAAGACTACATACCTGTTACTTTTGTTACTCAATAATGAACTCCTTTGTTTTTTTAAATTTGTAACAAACAATAATTTGAAACTTTATGGCCCGGTGTCTTACCCGGGGCACCGTGGTTTCATTTGGGAGGGCTTATTACTTGTCATTTCCATATATCATGAATAAAGACATTGGACGTTTTTCGCATTTCAAATCTTGTGCTCCCTTTCTTTCTTTCTTTATATATTGAAAAACAGCTATATTTACACACACTCACTCATACAGGTTTCAATCCACTCTGGATCTCACTGGTAATGACTCTGCTACTGCCAGTTATGACTTCGAAAATCCGATCAACTTAGCCGAAGAAGAAGGTGAAGATGACTGCAAAGTGCCCGGTGAGCTTGCAAGACTGTTACTCCAGGAAGAGAGGGCCATTCAGCCACATGAAGAGCCAGTGGAAACGGTAAATCTGGGAACTGAGACAGATAGAAAGGAAGTCAAGATCGGTGCCAATCTGAAGCTCAGCGTAAAACAACGGTTGATTCAGATGTTGCATGATTATGTGGAAATCTTTGCTTGGTCCTATGAAGACATGCCTGGGTTGGATACCAACATTGTGGTTCATCATCTGCCTACCAAGGAAGACTTCCCTCCGGTTAAACAGAAGGTCCGCCGTATGCGCCCAGAGATGTCCGAGAAAATCAAAGCTGAGGTTATGAAGCAATTTGATGCCGGGTTTCTAGCAGTGACTTCTTACCCTCAGTGGGTTGCCAATGTGGTTCCGGTACCGAAAAAAGATGGTAAGGTCCGAATGTGTGTTGATTACAGGGATTTGAACAGGGCGAGTCCCAAGGATGATTTCCCTCTACCTCACATCGACGTTCTGGTTGACAATACTGCTCAGCACAAGGTGTTCTCCTTCATGGATGGTTTTTCAGGTTATAATCAGATCAAGATGGCTCCTGAAGATATGGAAAAGACTACCTTTGTTACTCAGTGGGGCACCTTCTGCTACAAGGTCATGCCTTTTGGGTTGAAAAATGCTGGGGCAACCTACCAACGTGCCATGGTTGCTTTGTTTCATGACATGATCCATCATGAGATTGAAGTGTACGTCGATGATATGATTGCAAGGTCCCAAACTGAGGAGGAACACCTTGACCATCTACAGAAGCTGTTTGACCGTCTGAAGTTGTACAAGCTGAGGTTGAACCCAAACAAGTGCACATTTGGGGTAAGATCTGGAAAGTTGCTAGTTCCCAAGGTTAAAGCCATACAAGAGATGCCAGTTCCCAAGACAGAGAAAGAAGTCAGAGGCTTACTAGGACGTCTGAATTATATTGCTCGATTCATCTCGCACCTAACTGCTACCTGTGAACCAATCTTCAAGCTGCTGAAGAAAGATCAAGTAGTACGTTGGAATGATGAATGTCAGGCCGCTTTCGACAGAATCAAAGAGTATCTCCAAGAACCACCCGCTCTTATGCCACCGGTTGAAGGGAGGCCTCTAATACTATACTTAACGGTACTTGACAGCTCAATGGGGTGTGTGCTGGGACAGCATGACGAGTCTGGCTGAAAAGAGCACGCCATTTATTACCTTAGAAAAAAGTTTACCGACTGTGAGACCTGATACTCACTGCTCGAGAAAACTTGCTGCGCTTTGGTATGGGCTGCTCGCCGGCTGAGACAGTATATGCTGACTCACACTACTCTATTAATTTCAAAAATGGATCCAATAAAGTACATATTTGAAAAGCCTGCTCTGTCTGGAAGAATAGCAAGATGGCAGATGATCTTGACAGAATATGACATCCAGTACACGACTCAGAAAGCAATCAAAGGAAGTGTATTGGCAGACCATTTGGCACACCAGGCAGTAGACGACTACCAGTCAATAAACTTTGAATTTCCTGACGAGAGCATCATGGTAGTGACTGATTGTGAAGTACATGGACCGGATGAAGGACCTGAGGAAGGATCCCGATGGTCTATGCACTTAGACGGAGCCTCGAACGCTTTGGGTAACGGTATCGGCACTGTGATCATATCCCCAAAAGGCACTCATACTCCACTCACTGCCCGACTATGTTTCAACTGCACCAACAACATGGCGGAGTATGAGGCATGCATCATGGGTCTTCAAGCTGCGATTGACTTAAGGATCAAGTTTCTGAGTGTCTTCGGAGATTCCGCTCTCGTGATCAATCAGATCAAAGGAGAGTGGGATACGAAACACCCAAACCTTATTCCTTACAAAGAATGTGTGTTGAAATTGATCCCCCATTTCACAGAGATAACTTTTGAACACTTCCCAAGAGAGGAGAATCAGTTGGCGGACGCGTTGGCTACGATGTCTTCTATGTTCAAAGTCAAATGGGACAACGAAGCTCCCCGGATCATTATTTGGAAACTGGATGAACCTGCATATTGTTGTGATCTTGAGGCTGAAGAGGTAACTGAAAAACCCTGGTATCATGAGGTGAAGAGGTACCTGGAAGCTCAAGAATACCCCGAGGGTGCATCTGTCAATGACAAGAAGTTTCTGAGAAGGTTCGCTGCAAAGTTCTTCCTCAGCAACGACATTCTATACAAGCGAAACCATGATTCAACCTTACTGCGTTGTGTGGATAAGACTGAAGCAGAAAGGATCATGGCAGAGCTACATGAAGGTACCTTCGGAACACACTCCAGTGGACATACCATGGCAAATAAAATCCTTCGGGCAGGATATTTCTGGTCCACAATGGAAGCCGACTGTTACCAACATTCTCGAACATGTCATAAGTGCCAGATTTATGCAGATAAGGTGCACGTTCCTCCAGTCCCTCTGAATGTCTTGAAAGCACCTTGGCCTTTTGCAATGTGGGGCATCGATATGATCGGCGAGATCAGACCTACAGCATCCAACGAGCATCGCTTCATCCTGGTTGCAATTGATTACTTCACGAAGTGGGTTGAAGCAGCTTCCTATGCTACCGTAACCAAGAACGTCGTGGCACGGTTCATTCGACCCAACCTGATCTGTCGATACGGAGTACCGGAAAGGATCATTACGGACAATGGTACCAATCTCAACAACAAGATGATCACTGAGCTCTACGAGCAATTCAAGATACAGCACCACAACTCTTCCCCCTACCGGCCGAAGATGAATAGGGCTGTAAAAGCAGCTAATAAGAACATCAAAAAGATTGTGCAGAAGATGACAGTGACGTACAAAGATTGGCACGAGATGTTACCGTTTGCTCTTCATGGGTACCGCACCTCAGCAAGAACGTCAACCGGGGCAACTCCCTTTTTCCTTGGTCTATGGCATGGAGGCAGTCTTGCCTATTGAAGTCCAGATACCCTCTCTCAGGATAATGAAGGATGCAGATTTGAATGAAGATGACTGGATCCAGACTCGACTTGATCAGTTAAACCTAATTGACGAAAAGAGACTCACTGCTATTTGTCATGGTCAAACGTATCAAAAACGGATGATCAGGGCATTTAACAAGAAAGTCAGACCACAAGAGTATCAAGTTGGGGACCTGGTAATCAAGCGCATCATTCTTCCTCAAAGTGATCCCAGGGGAAAATGGACCCCTACGTATGAAGGGCCATTTATGGTTAAACATGTCTTCTCAAGAGGAGCCATGATCCTAACCACTATGGATGGTGACGACCTTCCTCACCCCGCCAATGCAGACATAGTAAAAAGATACTACGCATGATAAGAGACCCGCTAGGTTGACATACCTAGGAAAAAATTAGGGCTTCCCGGCGAACCAAAAGGGTTCGGGCAAAAATAAGGGATGAAATGAAAAAATCTGTACACCCGGCAAGTCGGAAACCTGAAAAGGTGGCTTGGGCAAAAAAAAGGGTATCCCGGTGGACTGAAAACCCGAAAGGGCGGTCCAGGCAAAAGTTAGGGATAAGCGTAATACTATGTCTCATTGAATCACCTTGCATCCAGAATTCGGTATCAACCATCAGGTTCAGACGGCATCGATCAGTCAGCTTCATCTTCAACTAAGCAGCAAAGTGATGAGACACTCGAAGATATAAAGGCGATAGCAGAGTTGGAACCCAGTGGGATTATCTTTTTCACATAGCTGTTTTGTTTTCCTCTTCACAAATGTATAAACTCTGTCGTTTGGCGGCGTTCTCTTACTAGGACGTCAGCCTCTTGTACATAAACGCCTATTTACAGGCAAATTCAAAAATCAATACAAATTCACTTTTCAGACCAATTGCCAATTGTTTTCTCCTTTTTCTGTTTTGTTTTGTAAAGAACGTCCAATGTTCAATTGTGATATATGCATTTGACGCTAATTGCTAACTCATAAATATTTGAATACGAAACAAAGGATTAATTACAGGTAACATCAGAAACAGGGGCAATAATGAGTTGTCTAAGCAACCTAATTGCTCTGTCCACCAAGATACAAGGTAGATTCATCTGAAGAACGTAACCAAGATACCTTCACTCCCCCAAGTGTAAGACAGGTTCCGCAATAGTCTCCCCCGAGCAGAGTTGGTCTCCCGTCAGCCCTGAAAAGGCACAGTACCCACAGCAGCTCAACAACGCTCTCCCCAAGCAGAGTTAGTCTACTGTCAGCCTTAAGGAAGTTGGGTATCCCCAGAAAATCTCAATATTCCCCAACGGAGTATACAAACATTCCTAACAAGCATCCCCGACAGTCTTAATCTAAGATTGTTCC
This sequence comes from Vicia faba, assembly GCA_948472305.1. Classification (NCBI taxonomy): domain Eukaryota; kingdom Viridiplantae; phylum Streptophyta; class Magnoliopsida; order Fabales; family Fabaceae; genus Vicia; species Vicia faba. The sequence goes on along the minus strand of OX451736.1, from coordinate 1,224,723,683 downwards.
TCGGCGGAATACAGACACCCCCAGTGGAGCCTTTCCCCAGTGCAATCCAAAAGTTCCCCAGGATAGTTGAATCAATCTCCCCGGTAGGAAACTTATCCCCAGTAGATTCTGGAAGCTTATCACCTGCAGAGTACGAACGCGCCTCCCCGGTTTTATTCAAAGGTTATTTCCCCACCGGGATATAACTGGGTTATCCTCAGCTAATTACCACTGAAAGATCATCCTCGGCGAAGTCCTTCCTATCCGCCAGCGAAGTTCATCAATTCCCCAACAAAGCTCATCAACGGAATCCCCAGCGGAGTTCATAAAAGCTTCCAACAAAGCTCAACAATGGTATCCCCAGCGGATTTCTCATTCAAATCTCAGCACAATATCTCTCCCCGCAGAGTATTTCCCCGCCGAGTAATCTCTCCAACAAGTTTATTCCCCAACAGAGTCATCTTCTCCTACCGGTTTATGCTTGCAACCATCATCCCCAGTGGAAGCGAGAGACTCTACTCTCGACATCAGCCCAGGAGTTAACTTCCCGGCATCCGTCAAGGATTTCTTTTCCTAGACGAAAATACACTCATAAACATCACATCTTCATACATTATAGCATGCACATACGCATCATGAGCATACAATCTCATTTATTTTGAGAACAGCACGCATTTCATACAGCATGACATTGCATACAACTAACGTTTTATCTTTTCAGGACAAAGATCAATACAAAGATGATTACTATCAATTGTCGCAATTCCAGACTCGATTCCTGTATCCTGCCAGGGCACGTCTGAAGAGTTTGAAGATTCGATTCCTGTATCAAGCCAGGGCATATCTGTTGACGACTAATTCCAGACTCGATTCCTGTATCCTGCCAGGGCACGTCTGAAGAGTTTGAAGATTCGATTCCTGTATCAAGCTAGGGCATATCTGTTGACGACTAATTCCAGACTCGATTCCTGTATCCTGCCAGGGCACGTCTGAAGAGTTTGAAGATTCGATTCCTGTATCAAGCCAGGGCATATCTGTTGACGACTAATTCCAGACTCGATTCCTGTATCCTGCCAGGGCACGTCTGAAGAGTTTGAAGATTCGATTCCTGTATCCAGCCAGGGCATATCTGTTGACGACTAATTCCAGACTCGATTCCTGTATCCTGCCAGGGCACGTCTGAAGAGTTTGAAGATTCGATTCCTGTATCAAGCCAGGGCATATCTGTTGACGACTAATTCCAGACTCGATTCCTGTATCCTGCCAGGGCACGTCTGAAGAGTTTGAAGATTTGATTCCTGTATCCAGCCAGGGCATATCTGTTGACGACTAATTCCGGACTCGATTCCTGTATCCAGCCAGGGCACGTCTGAAGAGTTTGAAGATTCGATTCCCATGTCCAACCAGGGCATATCTGTTGACGACTATTTCCATATTTGATTCCTGTATCTAGCCAGGGCACATCAGTGAGTAACTGATTGTAGACTCGATACCTGTATCTAGCCAGGGCATATCTACATGAAGAGTTTAGAGATTCGATACTTGTATCCAGCCAGGGCATATCTACATAAAGAGTTTGAAGACCAACCCCTATAACAGGCCAGGTAATTATCTTTCTTTCTCAGGTATGCAAGTTCTCGCTAAGGAATCTCTTACGCGATCGACACCTAGATGGCATCTATAAGCCCATCCACATACCGACAGTCTCCAAATGGCATCCATAAGCCCATTCCCGACAAGATTCTGTTACAGCTTCAGATGGCATCTATAAGCCCATCCTCCTATCCACCCTCTCTCCAAATGGCATTTGTAAGCCCATTCCCGACATCACCTTGCTGATACTCTACTATGTGAGTGCAAATTTCTGGGCACTCTAGTGTTCAATTATCTTCCACCCTCGGATCACGAAAGGCACACAAGCCAATCTACATCCTCAGGTATAAGAAGATTGAACAGGGGCAACTGTTGTACCCCAAAATTTGCCCTCCCATATTCTTCAAGATTTGGCAAGATCAATCTCCAGATGGTTCAAAATCTCTCAAGGGGTGCACAGTCCAATTGCCTCCTAACACAGTCAAAATTAGGGTTTTGGTTCTTGCAAAGAAATTGAGGTTTTCAAGGGTCCAATCAAGTCCCATGTGCCTATATACATTGTCAAGCATCTATATGTCAAGTTTCAAGACTCACAACATCAAGTTGCACAGTCAAAAACCCTAAATGCTTCACAGTCAACTGCAGGGGTAAAATGGTCATTTGACAGTCAAAAGTCAAAAATTTTGGTCAACATCTTATTTTAAAGCCACAATCATCATTTGATCAATTCTTGATCATGATTCCACAAGCATGGCTCAAAAATCATCAAGATGCAAAAGTTTCTATTTTTGGACAGTTGAAAAGTCAACTGCAGATTGACCAAGGCATAACTTTTTCATGGTTCGTCATAAAAATCCCATCCAATGCTAATTTTGAAGGGGAGGACATTTCCTACAATTCATCTTCACACTCCAAGTCCAAGAAATGCTCTCACAAAAAGTTATCAATTTCAACATTATAGGTCATTTTCAAAAGTCAACAAAAAGGAACTTTAAGTCAAAGACCATAACTTGAGATTGGTAAATCAAAATGACATGGGACCAAAGGCATTGGTTATAGGACTTCAATACCTTTCCAAAATGCCCAAGAACATGTTCATAGCTTCAAAATTGAGCAAGATATGAATTGGAGAAGTTGGGAAATTTTTGGGAACTTTCAAAAGAAAACTTTGCCTAAAACACTTCAATTTTGCTAATGGGCCTCAAATTCCTTCTTGAATCTTTACCCAAAGCCTATGCACGACCCATTAAGTTTAATTTGACTTATTTTCTTAATTTTAATTAATTAATTGAATTTATATTAATATTAATTCATTTAATTGGTTTTAATTATAAGAAAATTCAAAAGATGTGCTTTTTAAATCTTTTTGTGCAGCAAATATGACTAGGGCAAGCTGGCAACTCGTATGCACCTCAAAGGTATAAAAAAATCCATGACTGGCAAGGTTTCATGAAAGAAAAGATTGAAAAAGATATGATTGGCAATCAAATATTCAAGTCATAATGCAATGGATTCATGGGCCTTATTCTAACCTAAATTCATTCACATACATATGCTGAGTGAAACCCTAAAGCTAGACACAAAAAAGCTGCCATAGAACTCCATAACAAAGTTGCACAAAATTGAGAAAAAGTGGAAAACTGATTTCCTATTTGCAGCATAATTCAAAGCTTCTCTTTGATTCAAACGTGTTGCCTGAGTCTCCAGGAAGCATTTGCCATCAAAAACCAATCCTAACACGCGAAGAATCAAAGAACACGAGTCATTCGGTTTGTCTTGTTTTTCAAATTTGCATAACACGATTCATGCGTTTTTGATCTATTTTCTTGTTTGATTTATGCTAATAGGGACCTTCTGAAGCGATTGGTATAATCCAATTGAGTTATAACTGCCTGAATCAAAATCCACCATGAACGACATTTAGGGTTTCTGAAGCTTTCAATTAGGGCTTTAGGCATAAGGGAAAATTGGACCTTGAGACAAGCGTGGTTGAATTCGTCAAGGCCAGACGAATTCAACCAGACCCTCGCGCCCTTTTTATATTGTCCCTAACTCTAGTCGCTATTTTTCGTGGTTATAGTTAGTGGGGGTTTAAAACCCCCGCTATCTTATTCATGTTTGCAGGAAAAACAAAGAAGAAGGGTGAGCTGTCCAAACGCTAGTGGGTGATTCAAACGAGTGGCGCGCGTTTTCGTTCTGTGGCATAATCACGTGATTCCTTAATATAATATTTCTTTGTTATTATGTTTACTAACAAACGCAAATGGCTGGATGGTGGGAGACGTAGCTGGTAAGTACTGGGACCTGGGTTCGATTCCCAGGTCCCCCCATATAATTGTTGATTTTTGTTTTAATGTATTCCAGTGCAGCATGGGATCCAATGTTCCACCATACGTCCTCACACCTAAGCTTGCCAAGCGCCCATGATGATCAATCCAGTGGCCAGGAGATGTGGAGCATGGTACATCCTAGTCAGCCAACAAGCACGTGATTCCTAAAAGTCAACCAGGCTTTGTCTTAATGGGCCAGAATTGCTCAAAACAAACCTCCACTTTGGGCCATCACCCCCCTTGGTTTGCATATTTAATTTAATTTTCTTTTCTTTTGAATTTCTTTTAATTGCTTTAATTATTATTATTATTTCACCTCAAATTAATTTTCCTAATAAAAATCAGCAATAAAAAAAAAACTGTAAATATATTTAATTATTATTAATTTCACCATTAACCTATTTTTATGAATAAATATTAACAATTAAATTAGTTTATTTTAGGTTTTAAATTTTAATCCTTTTTCTTAATAAATAAAAATTGCATAGAATTAGGTTTTGACTTTTAATTATTTTTATCATTACTATTTGTTAATTATTATTTTTGTAAATAAACATGTAAATTAAATAATTTAGTTAATTAGCCTAATTTTGACCTTTTTCATTAATAAGTAAAATAAACTTAAATCCAGGGTTTCCTTTTAATTTTAACTTCTTTATTTTCATAAATATAAAAAAACATAAAAACACACTTTCTTTTCTTTAATTAAATAATTAATTAGGTTTTAATTTAATTTAATTTCTCAAAAGGGTCCAACACCCTCGGACGTTCCCGGTTTAATTCTTTTCGCGCATTATTTTTCTCATTGATTATTATGTAACTGTTCAAGGATGTAATAGTAACTAGGTTTATTGCTTTGTTACTTTCCGGATCTTTATCAAAAACGGGTCTTTGTATTTTGGCGATGTATAGACCCGCGCCTTGTAATAGCGTAGCTTTTATCTTTCTGTATTTAATTTTCCGCACTCCTAATTGCTAAACTTGCATGAAAGAATGTATGATAACTAAAAATAACTCGTAGCTCACAATGCCATGATCAAAGATAAAACATAACATGAAAACAACACATAATGCACACACCACTTCTAAGGTACGCCTCACTCGTTGCCTTCGAAACGTGGTCGTCAAGTATAGGATGTTTTAGCGGTCGCTCTTATGACCAAGATCCAGTTGCCTCGAAACAGTTGCCTCAAAACGGTTGCCTCGTATTAAAAAGGATCTAGGACATTAGGGTTACTTCTAAGGTGTCCTACTATTGCTTCGGTGACCATATTGTCCCTAATAATCGAATTGACCCGAATACCTCCAACGACGGTGCTACCTACCTCTCAATGGTGGGATGACACTATCTTAAGGACTCTTACACAGCCTAATTCCTTAGAGTAGGTAGATTCTCATAGGTACTTGCTCTCTTCAAAAACAAACAAAATATCTTTTCAAACTGACACTTTCAAAAGTTTTCAAAACAAATTTTTCATACACTCTTGAGGACAGATACAAGAGTCACTCAGAAAACTTTCAACGAAACTTTTTCAAACCCACTCACATTTTGAAAAGCAAACATTTTGAAAACATAAGAGCAAGTACCTAAGAGCCCGTGGATAACCACGGATAGAAAGGGTGCTAACACCTTCCCTTTCTATAAATCTACCTCCCGAACCGAGAAACATCTCGAAAAGGAATTTTGCTGTGCTTTTGTCCTTTCCATGTTGGAGAACATAAAAGACGGTGGCGACTCTTGCTTGCCGCGACATTTCGCGAACCAGCTTAAAAAACAGTCGGTTCTATTTCCACCGATCACAGGCGGTTTTTAAGAACTTTACCAAGGCTTTTGCATGTGCCTCAGAACATAGTAGTAATGCCAGCATAGAGATTTTAGAGGGAGTTTTCCCCAGTTTCTCAACTACATCATAGTCGTTTCTCTTTATAATTTTTAGGATCTCCTCCATTTCTTTCTTGGAGGTTTTAGGGATAGTCAATGATTGAGCCTTCGTCCAGATAGGCTCAATCATAACACCTTTTCCTCAAGTCTCGGTTGACTCGGCAGCAGGAGTGTCAGTCGGAATGATTACAGGGGTTGTAATGGCTTTGTCAATTGGAGTATTTGCAGAGATGATTATGGGTGTGGGAGTATCCTTTGGAGCAGCCACAAGGATGATTACGGGTCTAGAAACTGCTTTTGGGGGAGCAATTTTTGGAGAAAAGATCCTACCATTTTGGGTAATTTTGCTAGTTCTTGCAATGTTACTAACGTCGGAGTTGACTTTCTCGGAGTTTGAATCTTCAGCGGCTGGCCAGTCCTGCTTGATACCATGGTAATATAAATCCCCTCCATAATTCCATGGTATGGTTTTGTCTGATGTATATGGGACTGTATGATCGGTGGATTTAGAACTGACTGTTTAACGTTGGTTCACGAAATGTCGCGGAAGCAAGAGTCGCCACCGTCTTTTATTTTCTCCAACATGGACAGGACAAAAGCACAACAAAATTCCTTATGAGATAGTTTCTCGGTTCGGGAGGTAGATTTATAGAAAGGGAAGGTGTTAGCACCCTTTCTATCCATGGTTATCCATGGGCTCTTAGATACTTTCTCATTGTGTTTTCAAAAGTGTTTGCTTTTCAAATTGTGAGTGGGTTTGAAAAAGTTTCGTTTAAAGATTTCAGAATGACTCTTGTATCAGTCCTCAAGAGTGTTTGAAAAATTGTTTTGAAAGCTTTTTGAAAAGTGTCGGTGTGAAAAGAGTTTTGATTTGTTTTTGAATAGAGCAAGTATCTATGAGTCATCTACCTACCCTAAGGAATTAGGCTGTGTAAATGTCCTTAAGGTAGTGCCATCCCACCATTGAGAGGTAGGTAGCACCACCGTTGGAGGTGTTCGGGTCAATTCGTTTTTAGGGACAGTGTGGTCATCAGAGCAACAGTAGGACACCTTAGAAGCTACCCTTATGCCATTGATCCTTTTTTAATCCGAGGCAACCGTTTCGAGGCGACTGGATCATGGACATAAGGACTTACTAAAACGTCCTATACTCGACGACCACGTTTCGAAGGCAAGGCAACAGGTGAGGCGTACCCTAAGAGTGGTGTATGAATTTGTGTGTTATTTTCAGTTTAGCAATTATCTTTGATCAGGCATCATGGTGAGCTACGCTTGTTTTTAATTTGGCCGTACATTCTTTCATGCAATTAGAATTTAAAAGTGCGGAAATTTAAATGCGGGAAGTTAAATCCTACGCTATTACAAGGCACGGGTCTATACATCGCCAAATTACAAAGACCCGTTTTAATAAAAATGTGGAAAGTAAATAGACCTAATTACTATTACATGGCTTGAGCAGTTACATAATATTCACAAAGGAAAATAAGAATAAATGCGCGAAAGAATTAAAGTTGAACGTTCGAGGGCGTTGGACCCTTTTGAAATTAAATTGAATTAAAAGTTAATTAATTGTTTAATAAAAGGAAAGAAATGTTTTTTAGGTTTTTGTTTTATGAAAATAAAGAAGATTGAAAATCAAGAGAAACCCTAATTCTAAGTTGTTTTTAATTATTAATGAAAAATATTAAAGTTTAACCTAATTTACTAAATAATTTATGTACATGTTTATTTACAAAACTATTTAGTAATTAATAATAATAATGATGAGAAAATTATTTATTAAAAAGAAAAGATAAAAAAATATCAAAACCCTAATTCTACCTATTTTAATTTATTAAGAAAAAGATTAAAGTTTTGAAACCTAAATTAACTAAATTAATTATTAACATTTATTTACAAAATAAATTAATAGTGAATTAAATATTATTAAATATATTACAATTTTTGATTTCTGATTTTTATGTTTATGAAAATTATTTTTGGTGAATTAAATAAAACAATTAAAACAAATTAAAACAAAAAAAGAAAAGAAAAGGAAGTTAAAAAATATAATACAAACATTGGGGGTATCTGGCCCATTTAGGAGGTTTTTGAAGTATTTTTGGCCCATCAGAATCCAAGCCATGTTTGACTTTCTAGCGCGTGTGTATGTGCATTGACTGACGTACATGGTAGGACTCCTTGTGTGACCTTTGGATTGAAGCTCATGGGCGCGTGGCAGGCTTGGATGTGAGGTTGTATGATGGACTCTGAAGGAGGCGCTGCGTATGAACACATTAAGACAAAAATTATTAAACGTTTGGGGGGACCTGGGAATCGAACCCAGGTCCCTGTACCTGCAAGACACGTCTTCTACCAACTCAACTATCACGTGCATTTGTTAATGTAATGGAGCATAATTATTATAATAAAAAACAAAGTTAATGATATGAAACAAGAAAAAGCGCGCTAGACTTTGAATACTCCAACCATGTTATGACACCACAGCGTCTTCTTCATCTTTCTGCCTGTAATATAAACAAATAGCGGGGGTTTTAAACCCCCACTAAGTGCAACCTGCAAAAATAGCGAATAGCACATGCTTCAATATAAAAAGGGCGCGAGGTCATGGTTTGTCTCGTCTTGAGGTCACGAATTCAGCTGTACCAGTTTGAAGGTCTAATTTTACACCCTATGCAAATCCCCAATTTTGGAACTCTGAAACCCTAAAACACGTTAGTGGTGAATCACGATACAGGGCCTTACAATGCAATTGAATTATATCATTAGCTTCAGAAGGTTAATATCAGTATAAATCAATCAAGAAAAATGGATAAAAGTGCATGAATCATAATGTGGAATTCAAGAAATTTTGGCAAACCGTGTGATCAGTGTTCTATGATTCTTGGCACGTTTTGATTGATTCTTGATTGCAAAAGCTTCCTTGATGGTCCAGCAATGTGTTGGAATAGATTTTAGGCTTTGAAACGTGCAGTAACTAGGATTTCAGTGTTCAAGTTTTTAGTGAAAAATTGAAAATTGGTTCTATGTTTTCTGAGCAGCTTTCGTGTCCATTGGAATAGGGTTAGCTTGTGTATAAGTATTTGAGTGAAATTAGGTCAAAAAACCAAGCCCATAGTCCATGTATTAATGTTTCCAATCTTTGATTTTTCCACATCTTTTTTCAATCTTTTTGCCATGGAAAACTTGCCAAATAGGGATGATCTTGTCCCCTTGAGATAATGCACGAAATCTTTTACATATGTGGAAGATATTTGCTGCACAAAAAAGATTTAAAAACATGATTTGATATTTTTTCATATTTAAATCTAATTAAATGAATTAATAATAATAAAAATTCAAATAATTAATCAAAAATAAGAAAATAAATCCCTTTGAGGTCAATGGGTCGTGCATAGCCTTTGGGTAATGATTCATGAAAGAAATTGAGGCCCATTAGCATTTTTGAAGCTTTTGAAGCAAAGTTGACTTTTCAAAATTCCCAAAATTTCCCAACTTCTACAAGGCATATCTTGCTCAATGTTTAAGCTATGATCATGTTCTTGGACATTTTGGAAAGGTCTTGAAGTCCTCTAACCAATGTCTTTGGTCCCATGTCATTTTGATTTACCCATCTCAAGTTATGGTCTTTGACTTAAAGTGCCTTTTTGTTGACTTTTGAAAATGACCTATAATGTTGAAATTGATAACTTTTTGTGAGAGCATTTCTTGGACTTGAAGTGTGAAGGTGAGTTGTAGGAAATGTCATCCTATTCAAAATGAGCTTTGGATGGAATTTTTCTGATAAACCATGAGGAAGTTATGCCTTGGTCAATTTGCAGTTGACTTTTTCAACTGTCCAAAAATAGAAACTTTTGCATCTTGAGACTTTTTGAGCCATGCCTTGAGAATCATGATCAAGAATTGATCAAATGATGTTTGTGGCTTCAAAATAAGATGTTGACCAAAAATTTTGACTTTTGACTGTCAAATGACCATTTTGTCCCTACAGTTGACTGTGAAGCATTTAGGGTTTTTGACTGTGCAATTTGATGCTGTGAGTCTTGAAACTTGGCATATGGATGCTTGACAATGTTTTTAGGCATATGGGACTTGATTGGACCCTTGAAAATTTCAATTTCTTTGCCATAACCAAAACCCTAATTTTGACTGTGTTAGGAGGCAATTGGACTGTGCAACCCTTGGGAGATTTTGAACCTTGATCTTGGCAAATCTTGAAGAATATGGGAGGGCAAATTTTGGGGTACAACAGTTGCCCCTGTTCAATCTTCTTAGACCTGAGGATGTAGATTGGCTGGCGTGCCTTTCGTAATCCGCAGGTGGAAGATGATTGAACACTAGAGTGCCCAGAAATTTGCACTCACATAGTAGCAGTGTGATGGGGGGAATGGGCTTACAGATGCCATTTGGAGGAATGATGGATAGGAGTGTGGGCTTATAGATGCCATCTAGGTGTCGATCGCGTAAGAGATTCCTTAGAGAGAACTTGCGTACCTGAGAAAGAAAGATAATTACCCGGCCTGTTACAGGAGTAGATCTTCAAACTCTTTATGTAGATGTGCCCTGGCTGGATACAGGTATCGAATATTTTAAACTCTTCAGACGTGCCCTGGCAAGATACAGGAATCGAGTCCGGAGAATATAGTCGTCAATAGATACACCCTGGCAAGATACAAGAATTGGATCTTCGAACTCTTCAGACGTGCCCTGGCAGGATACAGGAATCGAGTCTGGAATATAGTCGTCAACAGATACACCCTGGCAAGATACAGGAATCAGATCTTCGAACTCTTCAGACGTGCCCTGGTCGGATACAGGAATCTAGTCTGGTAATGTTAGTCGTCAACAGATACACCGTGGCAAGATACAGGAATCGGATCTTCGAACTCTTCAGACGTGCCCTGGAAAGATACAGGAATCGAGTCTGGTAATGTTAGTCGTCAACAGATACACCCTGGCAAGATACAGGAATCGGATCTTCGAACTCTTCAGACGTGCCCTGGCAAGATACAGGAATTGAGTCTGGTAATGCTAGTCGTCAACAGATACACCCTGGCGAGATACAGGAATCAGATCTTCGAACTCTTCAGACGTGCCCTGGCCGGATACAGGAATCGAGTCTGGTAATGTTAGTCGTCAACAGATACACCCTGGCAAGATACATGAATCGGATCTTCGAACTCTTCAGACATGCCCTGGCAAGATACAGGAATCGAGTCTGGAATATAGTCATCAACAGATACGCCCTGGTAAGATACAGGAATCGGATCTTCGAACTCTTCAGACGTGCCCTGGACGGATACAGGAATCGAGTCTGGAATTAGTCGTCAACAGATACACCCTGGCAAGATACAGGAATCGGATCTTCAAACTCTTCAGACGTGCCCTGGCAGGATACAGGAATCGAGTCTGGAATACAGTCGTCAACAAATACACCCTGGCAAGATACATGAATCGGATCTTCGAACTCTTCAGACGTGCCCTGGCAAGATATAGGAATCGAGTCTGGTAATGCTAGTCGTCAACAGATACACCCTGGCGAGATACAGGAATCGGATCTTCGAACTCTTCAGACGTGCCCTTGTCGGATACAGGAATCGAGTCTGGTAATGTTAGTCGTCAACAGATACACCCTGGCAAGATACAGGAATCGGATCTTCGAACTCTTCAGACGTTCCCTGGCAAGATATAAGAATCGAGTTTGGTAATGCTAGTCGTCAACAGATATACCCTGGCGAGATACAGGAATCGGATCTTCGAACTCTTCAGACGTGCCCTAGCCGGATACAGGAATCGAGTCTGGTAATGTTAGTCGTCAACAGATACACCCTGGCAAGATACAGGAATCGGATCTTCGAACTCTTCAGACGTTCCCTGGCAAGATACATGAATCGAGTCTGGAATATGTCGTCAACAGATACACCCTGGCAAGATACAGGAATCGGATCTTTAGTTGCGACAGTTGATAGCAATTATATTTGTATTAACCTTTGTTCTGAAAAGACAAAACGTTAGTCGTATGCGATGTCATGATGTATGACATGCGTGATGTTCTCAAGAATAAATGAGATTGTATGTTCATGATGCGTATGTGCATGTTTATAATGTATGAAGATGTGATGTTTATGAAATGTGTTTTTGTCTAGGAAAGTAAATCCTTGACTGGTGCCGGGAAGTTGAATCCTGGGCTGATGTGGAAGAGTATAGAATTCTTTGTTTCTGCTGGGGGAGATAGTTGCAAGAATAGACCGGTAGGAGAAGATGACTCCGTTGGGGAATAAACTTGGCGAATAGATTACTCTGCGGGGAGTGAACTCTGTGGGGAAAGAGATGTACTTTGCTTGAGATTAATGATAACTCCGCTGGGGATACCATTGATGTGTCATGTTGAAGGAATTGATGAACTCCGCTGGGGATGGGAAGGCTTTGTCGGGGACGATCTTTCCGTGGAAATTGGCTGAGGATAACCCAGTTATATCCCGGTGGGGAAATAACCTTTGAATAAAGCCGGGGGAGCGTTCGTTCTCTGCAGGGGAGAAGCTTCCAGAATCTATTGGGGATAAGCTTCCTGCTGGGGAGATGGATTCCACTTTCCTGGGGAAGTTTTTTGGAATGGACTCTCCTGGGGAGATTTTTGAGATGTACTGGGGAAGTGGCTCTACTGGATGTTTGTATACCGCTGGGGAACAATCTTAGATCAAGACTGCCGGGGATGCTTGTTAGGAATGTTTGTGTGCTTCGTTGGGGAATGTTGAGATTTGCTGGGGATAATCTAACTTCCTTGAGGCTGACAATAGGCTAACTCTGCTTGGGGAGAGTGTCGCCGACTTGCTGGAGATATCGTGCCTTTTAGGGCTGATGGGAGATCAACTCTGCTAGGGGAGAGTATTGTTGAATCTTGGCTCACTCTCTGGGGAATTAAGATATCCTGGTTACATTCTTCAGCCGAACTTACCTTGGTACCTTGGTGGACGGAGCAATTAGATTGCTTAGACAGTTTGTATTGCCCCTGTTTCTGTGGGAGAAGGTACCTGTGGAGGCCTTGATAACTGCCGGTTGACAATTCTTCTTCTGGTAGGCAAGTGACGAGATACCGGGACATAGTCGTACGCTTTTGATCCCTAACTTTTGCCTGGACCGCCCTTTCGGGTTTTCAGTCCACCGGGATATCCATTTTTGCCCAAGCCGCCTTTTCAGGTTTTCGACTTGCCGGGTGTACAAAATTTTTCATTTTCATCCCTTATTTTTGCCCGAACCCTTTTGGTTCGCCGGGAAGCCCTTATTTTTGCCTAGGCCAGTCGACCTAGCGGGTCTTTGATTTTGCGTAGTATTTTTTCGACTATGTCCGCGCTCTCAGAGTGTAGGGAGGTGCCCCTGTTGTTGTGTTGCCATGTGACCAGAGGATCTTCGTTTGATCAAGCAAGATTCGTAGCTGGAATTCGTGTACAATGCCCCAGGTGATTCAGAGGGAGATTTGCCCCTGGTTGTTTGGCCTTTGAGAGATTCTCCGAATCTTGACTTAACTGCCCCAGATGATGGACAATGATCATGTCGTGCCCCTTGATTGGAAGTATTTCTTCCATTTGAGATGACCTTCTTGTTGTGAAGACTCTTGTTCACTGGATATTCGTCGTGCGAATTTCTCTGCTGTTCAAACGAAAAGTCATATGCAAACAAGGTTATGTTAAAAATGAAACGCTTATGTCTGTCTTGAAGTTTTTGAAAATGCATTTTTTTCATAAAAACAAGTGAATTTTTTGTAAAATGTGACGTCAACTCAAAATTTTACAGCGAGCCTTAAGGAGTCAGGATACCTTTGTAACGATATGCTTTCAAACTAACCCGTGCTTCAGCTAGGACTTTTTGAGGGTTGTAACGTGGCCTGGTTCACGGTTTAAGAAACAAAGGATAAAGGCTCAAAATTTATTTGTACCCACCCGTTCTTCGTGATGTTCTTCAAACCTAAACTCAGTTGATCGTGCATTATACCTTGTTTGAGTCTTTGTCCTGATATTATGGTGATGGTTCGGATATTGATATTTTATTTTGAATAGGCAGCCATTTCTTCTTTTTTTTTTGGTTAAGGGTTTGCAGGACCTCTTTCTTTTTTGATTTTGTTATCCCTGTTTTTTGCCTGAATTGTTCCTCTTTGTGATTACAGTCAGCGGGATGCCCCAGTTTTTGTAAGTCTCCTTCATAGGTTTTGACTTGTTGGGCCTTTATTTTGAGAGATAATGACTGCCGGTCTTTATGATTATTCAGAACCATCACTGTCTTTTGTTTTGTAAGGACTCCTTTGGTGCCATTTGTCGTGCACCTGGATCAACTGAGAAAACTATCCTGCCCCAGGTTATGGTTAAGGGTTTTAATTTTCGAAAAGAAAAACTCCTACTTCTTTGGCTCAGAGAGGTTGACAAGGGATTATCTTCCTTATAACTCCAGTGTTTAGGAATTGAAACAATGCCTGTACCTCATCAGCGGGGTCTGTTCAAAAGCATACTGTAAATCGTGGTATCGTTTTCGTCATCCTCCCTCAAGAGGCTTAGAGTTTTTTTTTTAATTGAGAGCTGATCATCACAGAAAAATGAAAGCAATTTGCAATATAGTGAATACGAAATAATTACTTCAAAACAGACATGTGCGATGCATTAATGAAATAACAACGTTTGATATGAATAAAATGTTTGAACAATCAAAAGAAAATTACAACTTGAAAGATCCTAATGAACAAAAAGTCTTCTCGTCTCAAGACTTGTTACTTCAAATGGTGAATCCTGTAGGGCTGGTAGAAGCCCTCAGCCTGACCCACTTGGGTGAAATCCACTGCTCCTTCATTAATCAGGTCCTGGACCTTGTTCTTCAGAGCCCAGCAGTCGGCAGTGTCATGTCCAAGACTATCAGAGTGGTATGCACATCTTCTATTGGGATGATAGTTAGGAGCAGAGATGTTGGGATTCTGGGGAGGAGCCCTTAGTGTAATCAGATTCAACCTCAACAGGTGTTGTAAAGCTTGAGACAGCGACACGTTAAGCTGGGTGAACTGCCTCTTGGACCTGCTTGGCTTACTCTGATCAACCTGTTGCTCTGGGCGAGGTTGATGTTGGGTTTGTGAAGTGGTAGCAATTTGGAGAGTTCTATTCTTCACCATACCAGATTCTTGTCCTCTTGGAAGCTGATCAAAGACCTGGTCCCTGACTTGGACTGGTTGCTTCATGTTGGATCTGTCTTGGTGGAGTTGACTGATCATGGTCCTCAACTCTTCTTGCTCCCGAGCTAAACCTTGGATGAGGGCCCTTTGCCCCAACATCTGGGTTTTCATTGTGTTTACCTCAGCTTGCAGACGTTTCAGCCGTTCGTCCTTGTCATCTTCGGGACTTTTCTTGGCCAGATTCCCCATGAGGAGTGTCCTTAATTCCTCTTGCCCCTTGGATAGGCTTAGGAAGATCTCCCTGAACTGAGTCTCTTGAGCCTGAAGACCCTGGTTATCTTGTTGGGAAGCCATTGCTGAAATAAACAGCAAAGAATGGTAAGTGACCTGTAACAAGGGTACCTGTTATGCAATGATGTGTATGTATGCATGCAATGTTTTCAAGGATCTCGCGGGGTAGACAAGAAAAATTGTTAGAATTTGAATCCGGTAGCTTGATTGAAGGAACTTCATGTTGTTGCGAGTCCTTCTTCAAGAGTCAAGGCTCACCATATCGAGTGGGTCATAGCCCCTGACAACTTTGGCTAGAGGAAAATAAATCCTCTTTGCCCCTTGCTAGACATCTGGTTTATCATGACCTGCATCACAAACCCTTGAGATCCTTGAAATGGATTAGTCCTTATGCAGGATGTATGCAATGGTATGATGGCATGATGTTATGCTATGAGTGGAATAATGTAGGTAAACCCTGTAATGAGTCCCAATTAAGGACTGTAAACAAAACCTGCAACGGACTCATGGGTTAGATAACAAGCATGCAAATAGTCAAGTTGGAAGGCAGACAAGTCACACAAGACAACCCTTAGAGTTTAGGCCAGCATGAAGTTTGGGGTACTACCCTCTTGAAGTTGGTGGTTAAGACCTGTCCTATCAGAAGTAACCGGGTTCTAGAGGATCCCAATATCACTGACTACCCTCAATCGGTCATAACTCCAGCATCGCAATCTTTTCTTGCAGCCAGAACCATCACGAGAGTTTAGCCTCAATGGGCGTAGCATACTGCTACTGTTCTATTGGCCAAGTTGGGTCATTTAAGGTTCTAAGGTCGGTTGGTGCTTAATGACTCCTCAGAAGACCCATATTCTCCTCGTTGCGACACAAGGGATATCGGTACAGACCAAGGCGCCACACCAACGTAGCCACTGCTTCACCCGTGTCGGTCTACGCCGGATAGGTCCCTCACAGCTTATGCTACCTAACAGGGTATCCCCAGATCCGGGTTAGGATCTATGTAACTCCGAAACAGCCCACAATAATAAAGCAAACAAACACAGCAATTGAAAACACAAGTGATCTTAGTCCTAAGGTACACCTTACTTTATAAGATTCCCCAGCAGAGTCGCCAGTTCTGTGATTGGTGGATTTAGAACTGACTGTTTAACGCTGGTTCGCGAAATGTCGTGGAAGCAAGAGTCGCCACCGTCTTTTATTTTCTCCAACATGGACAGGACAAAAGCACAGCAAAATTCCTTATGAGATAGTTTCTCGGTTCGGGAGGTAGATTTATAGAAAGGGAAGGTGTTAGCACCCTTTCTATCCATGGTTATCCATGGGCTCTTAGATACTTGCTCATTGTGTTTTCAAAATTGTTTGCTTTTCAAATTGTGAGTGGGTTTGAAAAAGTTTCGTTTAAAGATTTCAGAATGACTCTTGTATCAGTCCTCAAGAGTGTTTGAAAAATTATTTTGAAAGCTTTTTGAAAAGTGTCGGTGTGAAAAGAGTTTTGATTTGTTTTTGAATAGAGCAAGTATCTATGAGTCATCTACCTACCCTAAGGAATTAGACTGTGTAAATGTCCTTAAGGTAGTGCCATCCCACCATTGAGAGGTAGGTAGCACCACCGTTGGAGGTGTTCGGGTCAATTCGTTTTTAGGGACAGTGTGGTCACCAGAGCAACAGTAGGACACCTTAGAAGCTACCTGTGATCGGTGGATCTGGAACTGACTGTTTAACGCTGGTTCGCGAAATGTCGCGGAAGCAAGAGTCGCCACCGTCTTTTATTTTCTCCAATTGGAAAGGACAAAAGCACAGAAAAATTCCTTAAAGAGATTGCTCTCGGTTCGGGAGGTAGATTATAGAAAGGGAAGGTGTTAGCACCCTTTCTATCCATGGTTATCCATGGGCTCTTAGATACTTGCTCATTTGTGTTTTCAAAAATGGTTTGTTTGCTTTGCAATGTGGGTTTTAAAAAGTTTCTTTGAAAATTTCAGTTCGACTCTTGTATCAGAGTGTTTGAAAAATTGCTTTGAAAGCTTTTGAAAAGTGTTGGGGTGAAAAGTATGTTTTGATTTGTTTTGAGATTAGAGCAAGTATCCTTGAGAACCTACCTACCCTAAGGAATTCTTCTGTGTAGATGTCCTTTAAAGTAGTGCCATCCCACCATTGAGAGGTAGGTAGCACCACCGTTGGAGGTGTTCGGGTCAATTCGAGTTTATAGGGACATGGCGATCACCAGAGCAATGGGAAGACACCTTAGAAGCTACCCTCATGCTAGGTTCCCGGATCATGAGGACTTACTAAGACATCCTCTACTCGACGATCACCTTTCGAAGGCAAGGCAACAGTGAGGCGTACCCTAGGGGTGGTGTGTGCGATTCGTGTGTCGTTTTCATTGATATTTGTCTTGTCATGTTCATTGTGATCTACGCTTGATTTTATTTAAGGCCATACATTCTTTCATGCTTTGTTTAACAGTTAATATTTGCGGGAAAGTAAATCTAAGGCTATTACAAATGGCGCGGCTCCACATCGCCAAAATTAAACCGGACCCGATTTGACGGAAAGAAGTAAATAAAGCAAATAAATAAAAGTGCGAAAAGCTAAATTGTCCGAGTTACATCGCTTTGGGAGAGATACATAATGAATTAAGCGAAATAAAATAAATGTGCGAATTAAATGAATTACGAACATGGGCGTTGGACCCTTTTGCAAAATATTAAATTACAAGAATTAATTAATTAGAATTAATGAGGACTAAAAAATTAAAAATTAAAAAGGAAAGTTTTTGGTATTTTTATGTTTCTTAAGATTTAATAGAAAAAGATTTAATCAAAGTACGATGCAAACCCTAATTCTAATGGCTTTTAAATTTATTATGAAAGTATTAATATTTAACCTAAATTAAACCTAAATTATTTATGTACAATTTTAATTATGAAAATAATATTATGGTAAAAAGAAAATTAAAAGGAATAAAAACATTTATTAAACCTAATTCTATATTTTTTTGGATTTTTGTTATGAAAAGAATTTAAATTGTAACCTAATTTAAGACTAATTTTACATGCAAATTTATTTACAAGAAAATATTGAAAATAAAATATTTATGTTTTTATCTTTTTCTGATTTTTTAGGTATTTTTCATATTTTGTAAAAATAATTAATTAAATTAATAAAACAAATAAAACAATAATTGAAAATAAAAATATAAAAATATAGAGAAGGCAAACCAGGGGGGGTGGAAGTCCCAATTTAGGAGGTATGGGCTCAGCAATTCAGGCCCATTTGTATCATGGCCTGGTTGACTTTGATGCACGCGTGTGGGACGGTTGACTCATCCTCATGGTGTTCATCAATTCCCAGCCTTGGATCTGAATATGCTAGACGCGTGTATGGGTAGATGATGAAGGAACATGATGCGTCTGCAGCCTTGAAGCACATAGGAATTGCTTTTGAAAAATAATATGGAAACTTGTAAGACCTGGGGCTCGAACCCAGGTCATGTACCGTTCCCAACAACGCATTTGCCACTGAACCATCGCTTGTACATTTAACATATAATAACATATAAATATAATAAACAAAAACATGATGTTAGTGGGTTAAAAACGCGCGAGATTCAAATTAGCGTATCATACACTGCCACGACTCCATCTTCTCCACGCGTCCCTGAAAACAAAAACATATGGCAACGGTTTCTTAAGCGTGGTTTTAAGGGCGTTTTGAGAAAATAGCGATTAGCTCATCTCTAAACATAAATTAGGCGCGAGTATATGTTCATGATCGTCCAACAACGCTTGATTCAATGATACAAGTCTTGGATGCCAATTTTTCTTTAAACGAAAGACCCTAAATTGAAGCTCTGCAAACCCTAAGAAGTATCAATGGCAGATTCTCCAATAGTGCATAAGAATTCAATTAAATCATGTGGTTAGTTCTAGGATGATCTAATAAGTATGAATCCATGGAAAAAATGCAGTAAAAATGCTTGAATATCAAAATACGATTACAAGAAAAATGAGAAGAAACTTGGTTTCTGTATACCAATTCTGAAGGCTATGCGTATGGAAACCTATCCAGTTGTGCTCAGTGATGTCCTAGGAAGCTATTGAAACCAATATTATGCTTTGAATCGACTTAAAACGTGGTTTTCAGTTTTTGCTTTTTTTGACAAAAATTCCAAGTTTTCAATGTGTTCTTTAGCGCAGCTTTTAGTCCATGTGCATTAGGTTTTGATTCATGTATTTGTATGGAA